>CM031244.1:531232498-532541772 GCA_018340775.1 Taxus wallichiana var. yunnanensis
AATTGTTACCTCTTATGCGTATTTCCCATTGGTACTCCACATGCATTACAATTGAATTTAGTTTTACATTTTCACTTATTTCTGCATTTGTTTGTCATCAAACTATGTATCATTCCTTGCTAACCCAAAATGATCTTTATCCAACAGGTGGTACTCCATAATCCTGTGACTTCGCAATCATGTCGACTCCTGCAAAACGAGCCCAACGAAGAGAAAACTACGCAAAAAATAAAGTACACATAACTGCTGAGCAACGGCGTCGTAAATTAGAGCATAGAACAACGAAAATCTCTAACATCTTTCAACTTACAACGACCAACAACCTACGATCCCCCAACATTCCAATCTTGCCATCAAATACAACTACTGAAGAATTGCCAACCAACATTCTGCATGTAACTTCCATGGAAAAAACCTTTCAAGAGCATGCCACTTCCTTCCGTACGAACCCATCTTTGCTAGCAACTGTCACTTTGCCCCAAATGTCTGGGATGCCACATGAAACTGTCTCAAGTACTGACCTCTCTTCAGTTCATCCCACATATACAACCGGTTTCTCCTCTCCTTCAGACTGCTTTCCACCTTGCAATCCACAAACGACTGAAACAGAACACCCCACCCCTTCTAATACACAGAGATTTCCCATATCCCTGCTCTCTTCACTGAATTTAGAAGCCCAACGTCGGTTTCGCAAAAGAATAGATTTGTTGGCGAACATCCAAACTTGCTCAATCTGTTTGGAAAATTACCCTGGAATTAAAACAATTTTTTCCGAAGGCTTTCCCTCGTGTAACAGATGCAAAAGTGAAAAACAAGGCCACCGCTTCTCTTCATGGAACAACATGGACCCTGAAAAACAACCTATCGTTCTTGCGTCTTTAACCCAAATCGAGGAGATGCTTATCGCACGAGTTAATCCATTCATGCAAGTCGCCCAAGTACGTGGCGGGCAATACAAATACTCAGGACACACCATAAGCTTCCCGCAAAACATTACTTCAATAGCAAAGACCCTACCCCGCCGCCTTGGAGATTTGGACATAGTTCTCATACAAAGGGAAGGATCTAATTTAAAAATTATGATTTCTACGTCAGTAGATCTCGTGTTTGTGCAGCCTTGCAATATAAAATCCAACACGACCCTATTACAAAGATGTCTTAATCGACGATGACGCCCTTTCCTCACTACCATCCGAATCGTCAAATGTTTCCTCCTCTCTCAACACAGCCACAATGGAACTTCCCCAAATGCAAACTTGCTCTACAACTCATGGTAGTGGTGTTCCCACCCACTTTGATGAAACATATGAACACTCATCGTCTTTCGTGCCAACACCTCACAATACAGGGAATAGAAGAAGAGGAAATCGAACAGCTTCTTGCTCAACCACGATGGTAACACTCATCGGCTTTCCCAACTTTATTTCCGACAGGAAAAGCAATGTGGCAACAACCCCGCATTAAAGAAGTTCCAATGCATGAATACGCTCTTCATTTGATGCGTTACCATGATGGGCGTTTGGTTCCCACCCAAGATTTCGATACTTCCTTCTAAACCTCATAATGCGACACGAAGCTACCCACAAGCAGTTTTATGAAACAAAACACCGAATCTGGAATCCCTTCGACAATTAGAGAGCTACGAAGACAACTATTGGAATGCCCCAAAGACAACCTCCCAGATAGCTTAATGCGCTTTGGATCGAGCCTTCGAGGGACACGTTCATTCGGGCAAAAGTAGAAGCGAGCTTTCGATATGGTGGAACAATTAGGGACACCAACCTTATTCTTCACTCTAAGTGCTGCGCAGACACTAAATGGCCGAGATCTCCACAATATTATGTCCGTGAATGCCCAGCGAGATCCTCGAGCCGCCCAACGTTGGAGAACACTTAACATTGTCTCCAACCCTCATCAAGTATCAACATACTGCACTATGATTCACAATATTTCGGGAAGAAATATCGCGAGAAGGAACTTGGAGCAGTAGACTTTTGCCTGAGTAATCAAATCTACTTATTTAAAAGTTTTTCCCAAACTACATATCTAATATTTATGTTCCCTTGTCTCGCAGGTACGAATGGCAACATAGAGGCTCTGCACATGTCCACGGTTTATTGTGGCTCGAGAATGCACAAAAGGTAGACAAACTGGACTGGGAGGACACAACAGTTATTGAGGCAACAAAACAATACTTTGATAAGTTCGTGTCTGCCTGGAACCCCCACCCGGCTTGCAACCGCTTGGATTTCATTCGCAGGTCACTCCTAGATGACCCTTGCTATGATACAACACAAATTCTATCCACCTCCTGCATGTGGACCTTGAAGAACTACTTAATCGAGTTCAGCGCCACACTAAATGTTCAGAGCAGACATGCTTGCGTAGAAAGCAATCACAGTGCAGTGCAGGTACAACGCTCCTTGGGCCATGCAACCTACTTCTTCTTTACACATTGAAGGTGACAGGAAAATAAAGTACCTCCCTTCCAGAAACGATGACATATTGAACATCCACAATCAAACAATGATATACATATGGAGAGAAAATGTCGATTGCCAACCGGTACTTTCCCGCCATGCCGTTCTTAAGTATATTGCAAAATATGCTTCAAAAGCCGAGCAACGTTCAGAAACATATCACCAAATGCTATCCAGAGTTTCAAGAGATGCAGACGCAGATTCTCCAGCACATATCGCGATCCGTAAAATGCTCACAGAAAGCGTTGTTGAACATGACATAAGCGCACAAGAAACATGCCACATGCTGCAAAAAATGCCACTTGTTATGTGCAGCCGTCCATTTGTATCATTAAATGTTGGAAAAAGATTCTGAGACGTGTCGTTGAAAGTGACGCCGATGCACAACAAACAACCGCTTTCTTGGATGCATATAAAGTTCATCCAACAACCATGGAACACCTACCACTTATTCAAGTTGCTCGAGATTGGAGCTACAACAAGCACCGTAAAGGTGATAAATGGAAAAAATGACCGATACAAGCAATTGTACGGGTCCACCCGAGATTTGTGGATGTCCCTGCTCAAGAATCAACGTCATATGACCTTTTCTGTTGGTCAGAACTCCTATTATACAAGCCTTTCAGAAATATCACGTTTGAATTTGGCTCAACCCCACATGACATCAATGTCACTTGGGACATGTACAAGCACAACTACAGACCGTGGCATGTTCTACGCACTACCGCAGACACAGGACTTGCAACAGATGTTAGTTCTGACTCAGAGCCCGAATGCAGTATTCAACAAGAACCATTACAAGAATGGCAGGTCTTTGCACAACTTCACCCCGGAAACAACACGGGTCTAGACAGTCTTGAAATGTTGGGGAAACGAGATTTTGACATACACAATAATTGGACCATACACGACGTTCCCCATGATTTGCAGATAACTGGTTCATCATTCATCGAGAGAGAGAAGGCAGACACAATTAACAACAACATACATGCCACACCACCATCTTCCACACTTCCTTTGTCTCCAGAACAACAAATAGCTCTTGATACCATACTACACCATTCAACAAACAAATCCCTTCTACCTCCACTAAGATTGATAATTCAAGGAACGGTTGGCACAGAAAATCATTTCTGATAAATAAAATCTAGAATTCATTCACAGCATCAACCATATCTCCCTCTCCTCTACTTGTGCTCGCCCCTACCGGTGTTTCAACATTCAACATCTCTGCATCCACAATCCACGCAGCCATGTGTATTCCAATCAAAGAACTAAAACCCCTTGAAGGTAGTGCATTATCGTCTTTTCAAGAATCACTGAAACATATAGAATATGTTCTTATTGATGAAATGAGTTTCATCGGGCCAAAGTTGCTAAGCAAAATTGACAGTAGGCTCCGCGAAGCTTTCCCACACTCAAGAACATCTGAATTTGGGAACAGATCAGTCATCCTCCTCGGTGACCTCGGGCAATTACCGCCGGTTTTGGACAGTCCTCTTTACGCAAGTAATTCCTACGGAGCAACCCTTTGGAAGGGATTTCAATCTTCCATTACATTGCAAACAATATTTCGGCAACAAGGAACAACCAATGCACAGGTTTCATTCTGGAATTTACTGCTCCACATGCGAGATTCAACCCCTCTAATTGAGGATTGGGAACTCTTGATGTCTCGCACAGACACACACCTAACTCAGCAGGAGCTCAACATTTTTAAGGATGCACCACATTTGTTTGCAAAAAATGATCAAGTGGCATGCCACAACCTACAGATGTTGAAGGCATTGAACGTTCCGATCGCCCAATCCATTCTTTGATAGTAATAGTGGATTTGGACCAGGAAATCCCGATGATGATGATTGCTGACACAACGTTCTGTTATGCAAACAACAAAAAATCATACTTATTGCAAATCTATGGGTTGATGCGGGCCTCATGAATGGTGCTACAGAACAATCACGACATTGTCTCGACGCATCAATGCAACCACCAAAGGCATTACCTTTATTTGTTGTTGTAAAATTTGATAGATACAACGGCCCATGTTGGGATCCCTCCAACCCCTTACATATTCCCATACCCCCTATTTCGAGAGGGAATCAAAGACAGTTGCCGATTAAAATGGCCTGGGGATTAACTATCCACAAGTCGCAGGGACTTACTTTGCACAGAGCAACCGTCGACATTGGAACCACTGAAAGGCAGGGTCTGACATTCACAGCTTTCTCCAGAGTACCCTCGCTTGCAAATCTGCGCATTTCACCCGCTTTTTCATTCGAGAGATACTCAAATATGGTGCACGTACCAGCACTCAAAGCAAGAAGAAAGGAGGAAGCAAGACTACTATCACTCAACCCATCGTAAATACTAGCTTCTGCTTTCATAGCACCTCAAATACTACTATACTCAACATTTCTTCTATCGAAAGCGGCAAGGTCGTTCAAGGGATATCAAATGTAATCAAGTTTATTGAAACTAAAATTGCCCACTAAAGGCTACCACTCATGATATAAATACTGCAAACGTATACATGTCTCATTACGTGTACGTATACCTACATTTATTTTATGTTTGGAAATATGGTATGCAACTTTAAAAGTACAAACCTGTAACATAATTAAATGTACACATACAACATTACAATGTAATGTTTCAACTAAAGTCCTACACTACAACTATCAATCACACACATTATCAATTGTATAATAAATGTTTCTCCAACAAAACACCAACTGAACAACCAATGCACAACTAACAACATCAACTATAAAATTGATTAACTATCGAAAACGATATCACAAGTAATCATGTACGAATTTATAACAAGTTTGAAATGTAGAAACAACCTTCAGATTAAGTGGATCAATAATAACTGTACCTCTAAATCAAATAACATATACCGTTCGGCGTTCACATCTCATGAAACACATGCGATTGCTAGTTTAGTAATTACTAACAATTGTGTTTAATAGGTTTTTCATTTAATAGCGAACAAATTTTCTATTAGTCATCAAAAGAATTGATGATATACATGCCATATGGCTTTGAATTAGGTTATTTTTCCATATCAATATTTTCAAATTTTAAAGTATTTGAGATTTTCGTTGTGGGGTATAAAATTTAATAAAATTCATATATAAAAGAAACTTTTCAAAAGGAATACGTAGGATTTATGAAGTTATTTATCATGTATTTTGTGTTCTAAGTTTTAAATTATGATATTTTAGGGAAAAAAACATTTTTACGAGTGAAATCATTATGCATAATTACATGTGTAATGGGAATGGTTTTAACTCTTTCCTACTCAACAATTGTGTGTTCACCACTATCATACTAGCAATTGCATATGTACAATGCAATGTGAACGCCGAACGGTATATGTTGTTTGTTTTAGAGGGATAGTTATTACTTTTGTAGTTGATGTTGATAATGGGTGTGATTGATTTTGTAAGTGTAGATATATAGATGAACCACTTCATTTAAAGGTATCATCTCTTCATTTCTTAAAAACAATTACCCCACTATATCTTGATCCCCTTATGCAACATACAACATAGATCTAGATTTAGGAGCTTTTGGGAAACATTAAATGGGTGTAGATGGGAACTATTTACAATCATTCATGGGTCTTCAAGTTGATGATGACATTCACCAGAAAAAAAGAGGTTGTCCAACATGTTGCTACCTAGTTTATCACAAATTTTTATATCCTTTGCTGGAAATCCATAAACAAAAGGAAAATTCAAAGAAAGAATGTTTGTTAGTTGGTATTGGATGCAATATATCATTGCTAGATGTTGTGGAACATGTGTTAGATAAGTTTCTTAGAGGGTTCTTGAGGTGGTTATATGATTCTTAATGTTAATGGTTAAGGTCCTTCGAATGGTGCAAATGGAGATGAACATTTGGGGATTATATCTATGAGGCCTTGGAAAAGGCCGAGGGGATTCAAGATTTATATGATGGCAATGAATATAAAATAATCTAGGTTCAATACAAAACATACAAGATAATAGAGGACCTATGTAAATTAACTCATCAATCAATGATCAGTCCAAAGCATTCTTTCTTTTTGTATATTATGTAGTATGTTGTATGCAATTGCATGTGCTCTAGGAACATGGTGAGAGAATTTTGGAAAAAGAACGCCTGATATGCAAAAGATTGCAATTGGAATTGTCACACAAACCTGAAATGTTGCGCTCAAATCTCACGCAACCCTGCCAATGAGATTTTTCCGACACAAGACTTCCGATGTCATATTCACTTCAAGCCAACAAGTTTGTATTATTGTACATGATACTTAAATAAAATAATTTGTGAAGCTTCTAAACATTTTGTAAGGCAAGATGAGAATGTCCTTGACAATGTCTCCTTTCAAGGAATAAATGAAGGGTAGTGGCAGTTCATGATACAATCATTCAATTTCATATAACGTCTCACATTCAATTTGCTGCAGAAACATTCATACTAATTTCTTTTAAGTGTGTAATAAAAATGGGTCACACTCGCGAGTCACAAGATTTTTCATGTGGTTTGAAACGACTAGGGACTGTGAGGATATTGGGAGTATCCTATAGATGTAAATCACTCAGATTGATCGTACATGACCATGCCTTGAATGTGTGTCCCGACTCCCAACAATCCTAAATCATTTTTTCATTAAATGTTGGCAACAAAACTCCCTACGCAGTACTTACCCCTTTACTTAAATTGGGTATTCCATATGACATACATTGTTGGAGTGGATTCTATATGACATTATTAATCTTAATGGTGTGAACTGGTCAATAAAATCTTTGTTGGGTGTTTGAGAAACTCTTCATTACCCATTTTACACTATTGAAGTTTGGACAAGATGTCAGAAGTTTCAGAAGTATCTGGAGTAAAGAGAAGGGGATGTGGTAGTGGACAATTCCTGCTAGAGGAGTCCTTTCAGAGCTGTGGTAGCTATGCAAATGCCCTAAAGCAGACAACTACAAGGCTTCATGACAGGGTATTTACAAGGTCTATGGATGAGAGCAAGATACATGAGATCAAAGCAAGGAGTGGCCATGAGATGAAGAGGACCCTCTGTTTGAGGGCAACGACTTATACTTGGGTCAAGGTGGTATGAAAATTTTAGATAATTATTTGAAGAGGTTGATGAGGCAGAGGGCCATTTCTTGGTGCAAAGCAAGGCCAACTGGAAGATTTTTCTTACAATCCCAAGATCCTTGCAAGTTGCTGCAACTTTTGTATCAACAATTTCCATGACTGTGTACAGAAACATATTCAAACAAGAAATCTTAGCTGAGAACATGTTGCATGCATTCTAATCAAATTACTTACAGAATTATAATTAGATGAGGATTTGTGAAAAAGTATGAAACTAAACCAGGCATTTAAATATGCTCCAAGGTCAAGCTCCATGACCACCACATTAGAAATGCAGTGTTATTCCATAAAGGTGTCAAATTATATTCAGTAAATCATTACACTAGATATAATGTTGCATAAGATTTTGTCATGAAAGATCTGAAAGGAGAGAGACCTTGGTTTTCGGAAAGGGTTGTGTTAAAATTGTCATTGGACTTTTATGACCTAAAAAGACATCAGGAACGTTTTACGAGTGGGTATAGCTCAGCTCTTGCACTGAATTTGTCAATTTCTCTAGAAAATCCTGCCTGAGATAATGCTAGACTTTGTAAGGACAAGATGATTGTAAGTACCAAACTAAAATGTAGCATTCATATGTATAAGATGTCACAAAAAATGACTATACAATATATTATTCTAGAAGAAATTATGCACTCAAGAAACTACAGAAAAGAGAGGAAAACCTTGGACCAGGAAAATGTAATCAAAGGCTTCTAGGAAGAGGTAATCAAAGGCTTCACAAGGCAAATAAAAAAAAAAATTAATATCGTTGAGGATAAACCATTATCCAAGTAGTGTTGTTGCAGACATCAAAGCTACCAAATGGAAATACATTTTGATGTTTGAAATGAGCAATCACATCATATTACATAAAAATACTGCCAAATGGTGAAGAAACGTGTAATTTCAATCGCATTTATGAAAGTGGATGCAATACAATGAGTCATACACAGGACCAGTCATCTAAAAATGAATGAATAATAATACATTCACCAGACCTTCTGACTATTATCATGATGCTTATTCCCTCGCTAGGCGGTGCTGATTTTTTTGTTGGTCGGCGTGTTTGGATACATTCAAAGGCTGCGCAATTTGAAGGAAATCCAACACCGAAGGCGTGCAGATACAAAATCCTGAGCAACAACAAGGGCTTGAATTTCTTCAACATGTCCGACATAAAACAATCCATGCGAAATTTCTCCGACTCGAATCTCATCGGCGAGGGAGGGTTTGGGATGGTGTACAAAGGGATGCTTTCTGAAAGAAGTGAAATAACTGTTAAGTGGCTCAAATATTTCAGCAAGTGAGCCGATGAGGAATTCAACACGAGGTGCAGGTTATCAACAACACCAAACACCATTGCATTGAAAAAATGTCCAAACGGACGTCAAATTTAACCTAATCACGGAAACGTCTGGAAGGGCCTTTCCCATTTGGGAACGCCTTCGGCATAATTACTATAATTAATTTTTACAAATAATTTCCAAATAGTCAAAGATTTTTATGAGTTTTCTCCTTCAAATTCATTAGTATAATTGTGTAGCGGGGATTGTGGAAAGGTGAATTGGTGTTGACCCCACTGCGTGTGTAACTGTGACAACAAGGGTCAAAGGTGCTTCAATGTTCAACCAACTCATTACACAACTAAATAGATTCAACAAATAAATTAAAGCCACAATAAATAAATGGCAAGCGCATGAAGACATGTTGCGAGAATGAAGTGCCTAAATTATTTGAAGATATCTAATAAACGTTGCCCAAGGACGAAACAACCAAATTAGTACGTGGTGATGTCGGGCCCATGTTTACCATATTCTTTATTCGTTAAGTCATGGAGGACTTAGTATTCTTTATTCATGATCTATTCTTTGGAGGTGTGCACGGGAATTATGTAAGGGCATGCATAGGGTATAAGCAAAGAAGCGCACAAGGAAGAGAGGGAGGAAGCATGCACACAAGCGGAATAGTGAAGTTGCATAGGAGAAATCATAAAGAGGATCGTGTCGTAAAGGGTAAGATCAAAGGGAAGGATATGTAGAGCAACAAAGGATAAGGATAAACATGAGTCTGGAAGTGGACTTAAACTTCGAGTTTTGACATCCGCGTGAAGTTTATAAGGGGGCTAGTTAAGGCTAAATATACCAACACCTTATGCAAGAGGATCAACATGCAACATGGGTTAAAAGTGGAAAAAGGCTAATTTTGGCTAAACCGACTGAATGTAGTAGTTAAACTGAAGTTGTAAACTCAAAGGCTATTATTAGCCCTTGTAAGACTAGTGAAGAAACGAACTCCCACTAGTATAAATACCCATGAAGGGTTTTAAAGTCTAGGGAGATCTATGTGTGTGGTGAGTGTGTATGAGCTTGTAACTGCGCAACAATTAATATATATGATAAATGTCTTTGGTTTATTTGTGGTTTTGTTTTATTGTGTCATATTAAAAACACATGTCAAAATACTAAATGAACAACCCAATTCACTTCACTCTTGCTAAATTATGATGGGACCTAGAAACCTTTCACGCTTTATGTGAGTGGTCCTTAGTTTGTCTAAGCGCGGTATGCCAAAGCAACAGGGTGAAAAAGTTGTGTGTAACTAACCTAGTAAAGACACGCACATAAGGTAAGAAGAGTACTAGAAGCGAATATGACCATCCCCTCTGACTAGTTAAGAAGGTCATCTTCCATAACGATGCACTCATGGAAGAAAGAGTAGCCCATATCTATGATAAGTAGACATACGTGCTTAAAGGGCTATTCAAAGAAGAAGCTAGTACTATCCAAGTGAATCACTTAAGGCAACAACACGAAGGTTATGGAAAACATGATAGATTGTGATGCTAGCGGAAGGCCAAGAGACTTAAGCGAACACTTGAGCATTCCAACAAGGATTGGAGAGCACGGGGGTGCAAGATGCGCAAGGAACAAAGAAGAAATATTACAATGAACCAATGCGCACCGTAGAGGTAAACATTGGAACAAAGGCGAACCCGGTTGGCCACTATTGCAATTATTGGTCGGATGCGAGCTCGTGCATAGTCGATTTGTTGAAGGAGTTCAAGGACTTATTCCCTAAGGGCTAGCATGAGATGAATGGAGTGCATGAATCCTTGGGAAAGATGACCATCAAATTCAAAGAGGATGCATACCCGGCCAGGAAAAGATCATATGATATGAACCCAAACCCAAGGAAGAAGGTGGAGGAGGAGATCGATAAGATGCTTGAAGCGGGATCATCTACCCTAGAAGAGTCGAAAAAATTTAGAGGGGCATTTGTATGTTGCCTTAGAGGTTGATCGGTGGCATTCGCCTTGTGTTAGAGCATTGCTTTCCAAAGCTCCACGCTGATGGGTATTCGTTGATCCTTCTCAACGGCCCAAATAAAAATCTCTTCATAAAATGAATTTAAAAAAAAAAAAAAATTATAATAAGGACAATTTACATTCTTCGAGTAAACATTGAGTATATTTAAAAAAATTATTTATTACAAATTATTTGGCCGTTTACATTTTTGTTTGGGGTTTAGTATACCAATTAGTAATTTTTTTAAAGACCAATATAACTTATTATTTATTTTAACATTGTGATACAATCATTAAAAAAATAGTACTACTGCGAAATATATTACAATTTTCAAGTTATTGCAACTTCCCATTATTATTTTATTTTCATAATTCACTTGCTGTGGTCTCCCGAATAGAAGTTAAATATGCTTTATTTTCCAATAAAATTTAATCTCCAATCAATTAATGAAACAATATATTTTATCTAAGAACAGCCAACTCCTAATATTGTTTAACTACTTGACCCATAAACGCGTTTGACCCATGCACTTTGTAAGCCGCATTTGGAATGGGTTTTGTATTTAGTCAATATGTATAATTGCATGGTTGAAAGTCTTCAATGTAGACCACAAACAATGGTCGCATGGCATTTAAAAAAATTAACTTTATGTTTATTGAATATATAAATTTATATCATTTAATTTGATTTAAATGAGATATTATATTTAATTGAGTTGACTTTTAGGATTGTAGATCTTTATGTCTATAGACATTCTCATTTTGTGAATGAAAATTATTACTATGAATTATTTGACAAAATGTTTGATTTCCTTAAATTGCATTTTTAATGGGAAATAGAGAATTATTCTTTTGAATTGTGAATGAGAATTATTCTTTTGAATTGTTTGACAAAATGTTTGTAAGTAAATTACTAGAATTACATTTTTATGGGAAATATCTATGATTGTGATCAAATATAAAGTGTGTTGTTTTGGCTTGTTTGATTTGTAAGACATATTTTTATTATCAACATACATTTATAGATTCTTAAACAAAATTTGTGGGGTTTAAGAATTTATTGGGAATTAACATTAGGGTGTTGCTATTAATATCTCAATAGATAACAATTCCATGTTGTGGGTGGTGATATCACCCAATTCTTCATATTATTGTATACATTTGTATGAGGACCCAACATGATCAATGGGCATGACATGTGTATGCAAAAGATGGAAAACTATACAAAACATATGAATTGTTTAAACAAATACTTGAAAGAAAACATTTATTTGAAAAATAAGAAACATTTAGAGTATCATAAGATTATACACAAAATATGGAAACATATGCAAGGCACACAAATAGTTTGAAAAAATGTCTCAATGAAAATATTTGTTTGTAAGATAGGAAGTATTTAAGTTTTGTTCATATATAATATGAGGATACGACTACACCTAATCTTGCCTATAAACCTTATTTGTTCAATGTGTTATTTTGCTTAGAATTAGAGAGGACAAAATATGGTTGTAATTGTAATTTTTAATATAGTTTCAAATGTGGAGTGAATAATTTAGTAATTACTAACACTTGTTTTAAATATGTTTTTATTTAATGGTGAACAATTTTTTTATTAAGGATTTCATAACAAGAATGCATAATAAATCCGCCATATGGCTTTGAATCTAGGTTTTTAATTTTCCATACCAATATTTTACAAAATTCTCCATTGTGTTGTATAAAATTTAAAAGAGACTTTTCAAAAGGAATACCACTGAATTTATGAAGTTTTTAATCTTATATTTGGTGTTTCAAATTTTAAACTATTAAATTTTAGGAAAAAATTATTTCACAAATACAATTGTTATGCATAATCAAATGTGTATTGAGAATGGTTTGAACTCTTTCTCCTACTCAATAATTTTGTGATCATCACTTTTATATTATTATGACTAATCTATACAAATAAATTTGGTATAGTTAATCTATACAAACAACGTGTGGTAAGGTTGGATTTCCAAATAGTTGGAAGCAGGTTATGAGTTATCCTTCAATTTCTTAAGCACAATTGTTTAACAAATAATTTGGAAAGGTGAATTAGGATATGATCAATGGGTGCTAGGGAATTGTCGATGGGTCAATACAATATTGGCTTGATCCATCCCATAGTCCAAGCTCTTTCATAAGCATATTGCCCATGATTTTTAGCGTGTCTGCTACATTTACTTCTAAATTTGGAAAGTATGCAAACTCTTTTTGAAGATATTACTACATTTTTTTCATATTTTAACCGACCAATTTAGTTTGGTAGGTCATTTGAATCATTATGTTGAGTAGATATTTACCTTAGCTCATGTTCACCTAAGTACTTTATTTACCTTTATTGTATTGTATTTATCCTCACCCATTTATGTGTGTGGATATTTCTTTTATTTATTTAGATATTAGGGGATATTATCTAATTGTTAGGTATAGTTCTTTCCTTGATCTATGGTATTGACTAGTTTTTCCTTGATATATGGTATTGACTAGATCCTTGATGTCTAGTTCTCTCATAAATCTATGGACTTGACTAGTTCTTTGATGACTAGCTCTTTCCATGATTTATGGCTTGATTTATGACCTTGAATAATTATTAGATTGTTATTCCTTGCCTATATAAGCAAGGTCCGTTCTCATTATATTTCATTGAGTTCCATAATAATATATGATATTGCTACTCATTTGTTTGCAAAGATTTATGTAAAGTTATTTTGGTGAATTACTTTCATCTTATTGATCGTGGTGTTTGATTAGCATATGTGTTCTTGGCTTGATACAATCTGGTTATCGTTCCTTTTATGGTATCAGAGCAGAGATTGTTGTTAACATCCGTCTGTAAGTTTCATTTTGCAAGCATTTTTTAAAAATATTCATATATTCAGGATTTGTCCGTATTTTGTTGCTACGTGCATTTTTATGCAAAACAGAGGTGACCATTAGATCCAGAAAATAGGAAAACACCCATTGAAATCCTTAGCCCCTGGTCATATGAGGGCTGAAAGCTTGTGATTCCTACTAGTACATGCTTAATTTCAGCCCTCTTTCATTTTATTTGTGTAGTGAAGGCAAGAGCATTTTATTATATTTTAATGGCAACTAAAATAAATAGTAGAGCATAATATTGAAAAACTTGTATCTTTTGATTGGTACTTTATAATATTGAAAAACTTGTATCTTTTGATTGGTTTGAGTGCCATTTTTGTAAAAGTGCTTGTTTTTATGCTATTTACTTTGGAAATATTTATTTTGAGAACCGCAATATAATTATAAAGTGCCAAAATATGGGGGCTCTTGTCGCATTGTTTGGGGTCTTGTTGCATTGCTTGGTTCTTGCATTTCTTTTGGTGATTTTTAAGGATGACGTCTTTATCTACTTTTGCATTAGATCATGTTGATCCATTAACAACACATAATTACCACACATGGAAACCAAGAATGGAAACAATAACTAAGTGGAAAGGATTATGGGATTTAACTTTTTCAAAACAATCAGTGTTCACTAGAGAATATGAGAAATTTCAGATCACCGGTGCAAATTTGATGAGTGTATGGGTTTGATAGGAACTTATGTAATCGATGTCTTTTGTTTAATTTGGAAAAGTGTGACTCTCCTTTCAAAATATGAGAGAAATTGGAATGATTTATTTAGTAAGGTGGATCATATGAGAGCCATGCAACTTGAAATTGAGATCACCTCTCTTAATCCTGAAGATTTTCCAACAATTATAGAATATCTTACCAAGTTCAAGCATTTGTTGACACAATTGAAGGGGAGTGGAAGAGATAAGAAAGATGAAGAGTGTGTTTACTTGATTCTATCCAAGTTGAGAGGACCATTCCAAATTTTTTCTTCTACCTTTTTCTCTAGCATGGATGCCTTAGGTGACACATTCAAAATGCTTAACTTAGAATTTTTTTGTGAAAGACTTACTAGGGAAGAATCCAAATTATCTCACCTTGATCTTCCACCTCTCAAAAGGCATTAATTGCATCTAATCCTAAGGGCAAGGGAAAACCAAACAGCAAAACTAAATCCACACCTTCTCCATCTCAAAATGCTCTTAAACCCAAAGAAAATAACTCAAAACCCAAGGATTCTTCTAAATCCAAGAATAAGTCTAGCCGTTCATGCTCTTTTTGTGGGGGTAGTAATCATGAAGAACATAGGTGTTATAAGCGAATGCAAGCCTTAAAGGATGTAGTCAAGAAACATAAAATTTATATCTCCACGCCACCTCCTTCTAATCAACATGGAAAAGCACTTAATGTTGTTAGGAGATCTCGATCACCACTTGCAGACAGTTGGTTTGTAGATTCTTGCTTCTCATCACATGACTTTTTCCAAGGAGTCTTTTGTTTCTCTAGGTTTGAGTTCTACTTCCAAAATTGAGGTTGGAGATTCTTCCTTCCTTTCTATTAAAGGAAAAGGTGATATACAACTTGATGGTGGTAGTATCTAAATTTGCTTAGTGGCGGTATCCTAACATCACTACAAATTTGATTTATGTATATCAAATTTATCATTCTAGTCAAGGAAAAATAATGACTTTTCAACCACATGGGTAGAATTACGAACTTTATTGGAACCTCATTCACTTGGTTGCTCAGGGTATTATTGATCATAGTTCTAGACTATATCACTTTGAGGTTTTGATGACACTTCTTCTATAGGGATAGGATTGGTTTCTCATGCAGATTCACGAGTAAGTTTTGGCATGAAAGATTTGGACATCTCAATTACATATATTTGAAGGAGTTGAGCACTCATCGGTATGGTATATGGTCTTCCTAGAGTTTCTTGTATTGAGGAGTTTGTCATGGTGGTGCATTAGGGAAACACGTTAACAACACCAAGATCCATTTCCTAAGAATTTTTCTAAGAGAGCTTCTTCACCACTTGAGCTTGTGCATAGTGACTTGATGATTTTTCCTACCCCCTATTTTAATGGAGCTAAGTATGCACTTACCTTTATTGATAATTTCTTGAGGCATACTTGGGTTTATTTTCTCAAGTAAAAAAGTGATGTTTTTCACACTTCAAAGTATTCAAGGCTTTGGTCGAGAAACAATCTTCTAGTAGTATAAAGAACCTTCGTACTGATAATGGGGGAGTACTTAAGCAATGAGTTTTCTAAATTTTTGGCAACTCAAGGCATTATTCACCAAAATTTTGTTCCTCATACTCCACAACAAAATGGCTTAGCAGAAAGGAAGAATAGAACTTTGAAGGAAATGGCTAACTATATGATGCATTCTAGAGATTTACCTCATATCTATTGGGTAGAAGTCTTTAATTGTGCTAACTACATTCAGAATCACAAACCACACAGAGAGAACTTGAGCATTTGACTCCGTGAGGAAGCTTGGTCCAACACTAAGCCGATGTCTCATTTTTTCGAGTGTTTGGGAGCCATTATTGGGCTTATCGTCTTTTAGATCTGATACACATGATGTTATTTTTCAAACACATGTTCAGTTTGTTGAGCACTTCACTCCTCATGATTATTCGTTTTCTTCCATGCCTCCTTCTTTATCTCATCTTGAGGATCCTTTCTTTGAGGAGATTGATGAGGAGGTTATAAATGTTGTTGGTACCCAAATTTAACCTCCTTCACAACTTGAGCAGCATCATGGATTTTACAAGACAATCAGAGGAAGATACATGATTTATATCTCATTTTGTAGCTGGGGAAGTAATTTATCTGACTTGTTAGCACTCAGGATTTGAAGAAGTGGGTAACACCTTGAAAGGATTTTGATCTAATCCTCACTATTTTAGGTTGTGCCTTTCAACCAAGGTAAGAGAACCTACATTGCAACCTCTGTTTTGTGAAGGAGGTGGAGACATCCTTATACTGTGTATATTGTATCGAGATGGCCTTATGTTTATACTGTGTATATTGTATCGAGATGGCCTTATGAAAACATGATCAATTTTCCATTGATCAAACTCAATAGAGCTGTCACTACTAAATGATGGAAATGCTTTCAAGACAAGGCTGAGGCTGCTAGAGACATGGTATGATCCTAATTTGCTTTGTGCATTTTTGTAAATGGATTGTATTCTTTTATTGACACACAATGCAATGCAAGGGTAGTATGGGGTAGGATTAGTTATTCTGAATGAAATTTTGGTGGGATATTTTAGACAAGACTAACAAGAATTTGCCAAATTCTTTGAGGACCTTTGCAAGAAATTTGTAAGACCCACACAACAAAATGCTTCAAAAGGGTTGAGATACTCCTTCAACCAGGATATGTGCACCAAATGGAGGCCCAAATCTACACTCTTCCACACAATATTTGATAACCTACCACAAAGCTTGAAGCAGATGAACTAACAAAGCATCCAAAAATCTCTATTTTATCATGACCTAAGGTGCACCCAAAGGTTTCCAAAATCTCTAAATTCAAGGAAGGTAAAGTGATTTTAAATCTATTTATCTCTTTATCAGATGAAAGCTCTTCTGAATGTGAGATTACAGATGCCACTAAACTATCAACAAGAAATGAGACCATGTATGATCAAAATAGTTTTCAAACACAAGACTGCAACAGGAGAAAGAAACACAAATTAAAAACATTCTGGAACATAAGTGCATGCAAATTTTGCCAAGAGACAACACAAAATAATCCAAAAATGATCAAATCTATTAGCAGGGGAATGTTATAAGAACAATCTCAGAGCTTGTTGATGGCTTTACAACTGAAACCAACTCAACATGATACAAATCTGATGCAAAAAGGAATTAGAAATGGTTCTCAGGTGGTTTCTCAGAGAATGGGCTTCTTCCCAAATTTTTCCCATGAAATTCTAAGTTTCTCAACCTTTTGCATGTCTCAAAACATGCATTATATAACTTTCAATTACATTTGATCCTTCTTTCCCAAGAAAAGAATATGCCCAACATCAAGTTTGTTACAAAATTCCAACATGATTCGCAGATAGGGACATTTAACAAATTTGCAACAAAAGTTGCCAGGTGTTTCTAAAATGGTGAATCATTACAAATCCTTCATCATTATCCATTGTGGAGGCACATTTTTCATTCTCCAAGCATGCAGACCCCTTTCATTTCATCATTTCATCCTTATCATTCCAAAATTTGATTTTGTAACTTTATAATTTGATATTTCATGTTTTGCATGGGCCTGAGTAAAAATTTATTTCAAAAACACCTCAAATCTACAAATTAATCCCTAAAACCACTTGCATTGATCTTTGCAGGCACAAAGGACACAAATTCACCAAAAATTCGATGAAAAATGATGCAAAATTCACATTTCCACACTTCCTGGAGCAAAAATGGCGGCCAAAAATGAAAATGTACAGTTACCCTTGATCTGCTCTTTCTCCTTCAATCTGGGCCCTCCACGTGTCAAAATACGATTGGGAATGAATTCGGGCTCACTTTTTGACTTTTTAACATTTTGGAAAAATGGAAAAAATTGACTTTTTCTCTCGCCCCTCCGCCTTTGAAATTTGGTGATGACACATGGCATATGGTGGGTCCCATTGGGATCGTGGCTCAATTCTATGCATTTTGACCCTTTTTGGAAATTTGGAAAATTTTCACTTTTTTCCCCTGGGCCCGCACCTCCATCTCTATCCTTGACACGTGTCATGCTCTCTATCGCTAAAATTCCATGGGCTTATTTCATGTTTTAACCCCTTTTTTCGCTAAGGGAAATTTTTCCATTTTCTTCCGCGGATATGTGCCTCTGATTTCTTCTGCCACGTGTCTCCTTTTGATTTGTCATAGAGCCACGCCTCAATATTTCATTTTAAGTCTTTTACAAAAAGGGAAAAAATTCCCTTTTGCCTCTGCCGTCCGCCAACTCGCTTTTCCGCCACGTGTCTCCCTGTGGCTCATTTGTGGGCCCACGGCTTAATTTTTGCCTTAACTCATTTTGACCAAAAAAGGGAACAATTTCCCCTTTTCCCTGCCCGCCCGCTCGCTCTGTCCCGCCTTGCCACGTGTCCATCTCTCTTCCATTGCGGCCCATGGACCTTTCCACATCTTTCGACTCCTTGACAACACCACGATTGTAGCTAGAGAAACCATCCAAGGTGGACAACAATTCAGATCCAATCACTAACTGCAACATATTCTCCATGTTTGACAAAGGATAATTGTCTTTTAATGAAGCTCTATTTAGATTTCTAAAGTCTACACAAAGTCCGATATCTCCATTCTTCTTCTGACGGCACAAAGTTTACTGAACCCAAGATGAATACTTCGTGGGTGAATGATCCCTCCCTCCTTCGATTTCTTCAATTCATCTTGCATTTTCATGGAGAGGAGTGGATTAATTAGCCTTTGCTTCGTCTCGAATGGTTTGGCATTTTTCTCAAGAGGGATCTCATGCTGAAACAAGTCCTCTCTATATGCTTTCAGCTCTGAATATGACCAGTAAGGCGGTCTTGATATTGTTTCAACAATTAGAGGTAGGAATGTTTTTCCTCTTTGTTTAAACTCATTGTCTAATCAAAATTTTCTTGGTTTTCCTTTGTTCCAAGTTATGCTCTTCCACATCCCTTGAGGTAGATATGCTTCTATTGATGATGCAATCAACATTGCTAAAATTTGACTCAAGAGCAACAAGACCTCTAGGAATGGTGTTAGTTTTCAATTGGATAATATCTTTTCCAAATAAAGTCTCTCTTCCTTTAGTCATACAAACAATTGATTCCCAATCAATATGTTGATCTACAAACTCACCTTGATTTTGTAAGAACCTTTGCACTTGAGCATCATCATTAAACACTTGCCAATGTTTGATGTTGTCAGGGACAACTGGCCTAGTTAACACTTCAACATTGTACTCACAATAAGGTGAAACAATGCAAACTCAAAATCTTGACCCCAACACTACCAACTTATCAGCATCAACATTCAAACTTCTATCATGGTGCACAATATTGAAGGAATCAAACATCTCAATTAGATCCCAAACTGCATGCTTATACTGCTTCATCCATTGATTTTTTGTAGCATATAGTTTTCTTATTTATTTGATAACTAGCTCTGAATCTCCCTTTGCAATGATGTCCTTGAAACCATACTTCCATGCAATTCTCAGACCCAACAACAAGACCTCATACTCAGCAATGTTGTTAGTACATTTAAAATTAAGCTTGAAGGAAAAAACAAATTCTTCCAAGCTAGGAGAAATCAAAATTACACCAACACCATTTCTAAATTTGGAGCAAGCTCCATCAAATAGCAAGGTCCAAGGAGAACATACCTACTCAAGGAACTTTGACTAATCCATTTTGTGTTCTTTTCCATCATCAAAACCAATAAAATTATCAGCATTAGCATCAACAAATAATACTTCATAAGAAGCATTGTTTGGGTCCTCAATTAGATGCAACATTTTCTTTTCTCCATAGAGCTTGACAAGGCTGCCCTCAATGGGAATGATGGAAAAAGACATATCCATTTGGACACTCCCTCCAACACTTACAGTCCACTTTCTTGACAATAACATACCCCATTTTCCAGGGTAATCAACAATCACAACATCCAATTTTAAATTCCTCCCGGGATAAGATGCAAGCTGCACTACCAAACCCTTCACACAACCAATAACCGACACTTCTCTTGAGTCCATGGCATACACTTTCCATAGGCTGCCGTCACTTTGATATCTAACTCGATCATGACTTCTAGAGGCATGACATTACATGATGCATCCGAATCAAACATACAATTGTGAAGTAGCCTATCCTTTATGATCAAAGTTGTGAAGAATAGATCAACATTCATTTGAGAATCAACCAAGGATGTCCCCAAATATACCTTAGGTGTCTCTCCAAAATCCTCTACTCCCTGGTGGTGTTTTAAGGTCTACAATCATCCGAGGGGAGTTTCAATAATATTTACATTTCTACCTAGAGTAGTCTTCTCTTCCTTCAATCCTAAGTACTCAAATGCTCTCTTCTTATGCTTAGGGATTCTAAGAAACTCAATGATTGGAACAATCACTTTGATTTGGCTCAATACTTGGGCTATGTCATAGGGAACACTCTTTGGCAAAACAACATTGGAAGGGAGACAAGAAGATTCATCAGATGGCATGGGATTCTTGGCAGCTTGGGCATGAGGAGGACTGCAATTTTTTCTTGGGACAACAGAGCTTTTGGCAAGTGCTTCTCTTCTAGGAGCTTATTTTGGAATGCTTGTGAGCAAGGGTGTTTTAGGTTTGGCTTGAGGCCCAACTCCTTAACAACTTTTCTTCTAGTGTTATAATCTTTCTCTTGAGCTACAACAACATTCATCAACAATTGTCTATCTTCCTCCGAAGGGATACCACCATCATACTTCTTAATCATCAAAGCTCTTAAGTATTCAAAGTCATTGTTAGGAATTTCAAAAGCTTGCACTACATCAACTTCAAGAGTATGAGGGGGAAGAAAGACTTGTACCCATTTGATGCAATCCCAAAAGTTGCAGTTGTCCTTGCACTTATCACTTCAGTAGATGTTTCTCCTCCTTGTGAGCTTGAAGAACAACCCACCATGTAAATATCATCATCAGTACCATCATCATTATTAGCTTCACCTTCTTGTTGGTCCACTTCACATGGAGGATGGGGTAGAAAACACCTATCACACCAATCAATATCAGCAAATTCTTCAACAATAACAACCCTAGCAGTTAGGGATCAGGTAACACTCTTCCTTCATGTGCTTGAGGATGTCTATTGTAGACCCCATGGGTCCTTTTCCTCTATCATCTGCCCTTTGATCACCTCTAGGATGATTGGAAAATCTGTCATGGTTTTGTGCTCTTGGCTGACCTTGTGAAGTTTGTCTAATTCCTTTCTCAGCTCTTGCCAACTTATATGAGATTTCTTTGATTGCCCACCAAAGTTTTCACAACCTCTTCTAAATCAGCACCTTTGCCGGCTTTGAGGTTTTTAGGGTTTATCAACTTTACACCATCTCTCTTGAGAGTTTTCCCAATTGCTTTGATATTGTTTTCAATTTGAAGTACCATGGTGAAATCTTGTCTTATATTGGTAGGGTTATTGTCTCTTAGGTAATAGGCTGCCTTTTTATCAAATGCATCTACATATTTGATTAAACAAGACTCATCACAAGGCCTCAGACTAACATGCAGCCTTCTCAAAGTTTTGTTAAACCTTGTGTTAAAGTCATGGACTGATTCATTGGGGTTCTTCTTGATATTCTCAAACTCAGACAAGAGAAATATATGATCAATCTTGTCACCATATTGCAACCTAAATGCATTCTTCATCTTAGTCCAAGAATCAATTGAATTATCAGGCAGAGCCTTGTACCAATCCCTAGCATCCTCTTCTAGTGTATGAATGAACAATTTAATATACACATCTTCAAACTCTATCTCAAAATATTCCATCATGTTAACAAAATTTTTGAGATGCTTTGATCACCAATTATTGCATTGTTACCTTGGAATTTTGGCAATCTATTTCTGACATCTTGTGGGACAACATTTGGGTAACCATCCATTCCTCTAAAGTCTATAGGACCAAAGGTGTTAACAACAAATGGAGGTCTAGGCTGAGACATATTGTTTGGTGGAGGTGATTTTGGGGGTGACACAAGCTGATGAGGAGTGCAAGGTCTTTGGGGCTCAAGAATGTGATTCACAAGAATGGTATTCTCTAAGTGCTGATTTTCTTGGAAAGTTTTATTTGAATTGAAACACGAGGTACATATTGGAGAATGAACTTACCCGGTACAACAGAAGGACCTTCACTAGTTGAGGAAAACAAGTTTATGAGAGGATTGATTGAATTAGAATCACTTGAAGAAGAGTGATAATTCTCTACCAAAGGCTGATCTCTCTCACCAATGGATATATCTTTTCCTGATGTTTGACCTTTAACAACTTTCCAAACTCTGTTCCATTCCAACTCTGAGTTTCTTGAATCTGTAAACAAATTCTTAGCAGAGTCTCTAATGAAGAGAGATCTTTTTCCTTCCAATTTTGCAGAGACCAATAACACAAAAATAAATGACAGAAAGCTTAAGACACTGGTACTTATCAAGATCAAAACAACATGGAGTCACCACTAAGGAATTTCACCCTAGTTGTGTAAATGCACTAAAATACTCTGTCAAATATCTATCAACATTGAGAACCTTGCCAAACTTTATAGATCAGACCTTCTTTTTCTTGAGTCTATCAACCACAAATGCTAATGAAGTGCAACAACTGCTGGAAACTAGTAAAATTGCAGGTAGAACTTATATCTTCACTTAATCCTTACAAATCTGATTATAAAATGATGCTTCAACAATGTATTTACATGCAAAATTTGCAAGGGACTTTACCAGGGTTTGATATGCATTCAAATATCTCAAATATGTATGCACATGGATCAGATTGAACTAAGAGAATATCAAACTCAAAACTCTACTCTTCATTCCAATCTTATAAATCTAATCAGAAGATGATACTCAAATTTGTAATTGCACATAAATCACACAAGAAGTATTACCAGGATCTGAAATACTAAATAATGTCCTGACAAATGGCACCATTTGGGTGTTGGTACCCAGATTTAATCTCCTTCACAACTTGAGCAACATCATGGATTTTACAAGACACTCAGAGGAAGATAAATGATTTATATGTCATTTTGTAGTCGGGAAGCAATTTATCTGACTTGTTAGCACTCGGATTTGAAGAAGTGGGTAGCACCTTGAAAGGATTTTGATCTAATCCTCACTATTTTAGGTTGTGCCTTTCAACCAAGGTAAGAGAACCTATATTACAACCTCTGTTTTGTGAAGGAGGTGGAGATATCCTTATACTGTGCATATTATATGGAGATGGCCTTGGGAAAACATGATCAATTTTCCATTATTCAAACTCAATAGAGTTATCACTACTAAATGATGGAAATGCTTTCAAGACAAGGCCGAGGCTGCTAGAGACATGGTATGATCTTGATTTGCTTTGTGCATTTTTGTAAATGGATTGTATTCTTTTATTGACACACAATGCAATGTAAGGGTAGTATGGGGTAGGATTAGTTATTCTGAATGAAATTTTGGTGGGAGATTTTAGACAAGACTAACCAGAATTTTCCAATTTCTTTGAGGACCTTTGCAAGAAATTTGTAAGACCCACACAATAGAATGCTTCAAAAGGGTTGAGATACTCCTTCAACCAGGATATGTGCACCAAATGGAGGCCCAAATCTACACTCTTCCACACAATATTTGATAACCTGCCACAAAATCTTGAAGTAGATGAACCAACAAAGCATCCAGAAATCTCTATTTTATCATGACCTAAGGTGCACCCAAAGGTTTACAACAATCTCTAAATTCAAGGAAGGTAAAGTGATTTTAAATCTATTTATCTCTTTATCAGATGAAAGCTCTTATGAATGTGAGATTACAGATGCCACTAAACTATCAACAAGAAATGAGACCATAAAATGAATGATAATCAGATCGTACCAAGCCAAGAACACAGATGCTAATCAAACACCACGATCAATAAGATGAAAGCAATTCGCTAGAATAGCTTTACATAAAACCTTTACAAATAAATGAGAAGCAATATCATATATTATTATGGAACTCAATGCAATACATTGAGAATGGGCCTTGCTTAAATAGGCAAGGAATAACAATCTAAGAACCAGTCAAGGTCGTAGATCAAGCCATAAATCAAGGAAATAACTAGTCATCAAAGAACTAGTCAAGACCATAGATTTAGGAGAGAACTAGACATCAAGGATCTAGTCAATACCATAGATCAAGGAAAGAACTATACCTAACAACTAGATAATATCTCCTAATATCTAAATAAGATAAAAGAAATATCCACACACATAAGTGGGTGAGGATAAATACAATAAAGGTAAATAAAGTACCTAGGTGAACATGAGCTAAGGTAAATACCTACTCTAACACCCCCCCTCAAGTGAAGCTAGGGGCTAAAATAGAAGTGGCATGTCCACAGTATGAGTCTCGACAACTAGGCTTGATGAGGTACTCATGTACAATAACTGGGAAAAAAGGGACACCGCAAGGTACCCAAAACCAGTAATAACAAAGTAAAGAGAGTAAAGACCCACTCCAAGGCATCCCAAGAAGCTCGGCTCAAAAAAACTCGTACAATGCTAAAGAATTTTGGTGTGCACTATGGTCTGAATCCACTGCTCGATCACAAAACTCAAAAACAACTGACATTGGGTTTCACTAGAATAGCTCCATACAAGGATACTGTCAACGAAGTGATGTCGAAAGTGTAAAAACACCAAACATAATTTGATCAACTGCTGCAAATAGGTGTGCCACGATCCAAGAATAATAACCAAAGCAATAAGGCAAGGACACAAACTCCAGAGTGTCATGATCCAAGAAAAGCTAAGGTAACAAGGCAAGGACATGAAACCCAAAGAAGCAGGATCAACACCACACCCTCCCATACTGCTGAATGGGTGGAGTGATGCTACAAATCTATATGAGTTGTCAAAACAACTACTCGAACACTGACAAACTAACACTAGGCTCCACCAGAATAGCTCCCCCACAAGAGAGACTGTCAACATGCCAAAAGTGTCGAAAATATAGATACAAAATCTCTCAACAAACAAGAGAGATACACTACACCTACTAAAGAAAAATGCTCAAAACAAGAAGCATCACAATGCATAAGGTATAGAAAGTGGAGAAAGAGGCCGGGTGTGGATGATCCACACCAGAGTCCTCTTAATGAATGCCTATGTCACCTCCATGAGTGATCAGATATCCACCCCAAATCAACATGGATGGATGAAGAAGATGTATGCATATGACTTGGTGCAAAATGCACAATGGGTGCATGTAAAAGAACATCATAATTTGTGTTAAGTTGATAATGTCTAATACAGCTGAAATCTCAGGTTTCTCAAGCTTGAGTGAAGGTGCAGAACTCATGTGTTGCTCATGATTCTCAGAAAGAGTCGAGTGAACAAAAAAGGAGCTCACAATCGATGTGTGATCCCAATGAAGTATCTGCATGAAAACCAATGTCATGGTGATAATTCCACTTAACATGTGGAATAGAGGAAAAAATACCTTGTGAATGTCTCAAATGACTCCACTAGTGAGACCCATAGAACGGAACATGTGAGAACTGAATGCAGTGGTATGCTTCTTAAAAAGCCCTACATCGGCGAAGTATGATACACAACATGTGGTACTTGTAATAGGCACATATGTGGAAGAGCATGCGATAACAAGCTTCATAGGTGTATGAGTATCAAGGACGAGGAACAAACTCAAGACCGATAGATCAATGTCGGTGGGTTCGGGAGAAATAGCTGCAAAGTGGACTAGGAGCACGGATATGACTTGTCCACATATGATGGTGATCTTTGTAGGCTAGTGAGTTTATTCTGCGAGGAGTGTATTATTGTATCCTTATTGTGAATGAGTGATTATAGAAGAGAATTTTACTTCTTGAGCGATCTATTTTCTTCCACAAATTTTACAATATCCTCTTGAAGTCCAAATACTTGAGAGAAAAGCATATCATTCTCAAAATCCATGATAGGTACAAATTGCAACTCTCAAAAATTTAAGACGTCGGGCTCGGCCAAATTGCGTCCACAATTGACTACAACACTCCTCCATATTTGGTACTTTATAATTATAGTGCAAGTATCAAAATAAATATTTCCAATGGAAAGAGCATGAAAAAACAAGCACTTTTACAAAAAAGGGTACTCAAAATTGAGTTACCGATCAAAAGTTACAAGCTTTTTAATATTTTGCTTTGTTATTTATTTTAGCTGCCACTAAAACAAAATAAATTGTTGTTGCCTTCATCACAAAAATAAAATTAAAGGGGGTTGAAGCTAAGCACCCACTAGTAGGAATCACAAGCTTTAAGTCCTCATATGACCATACCATATGACCAAGGGTTAAGGACTTTAATGGGTGTTTGCACAACTTACTCTTTTGGGGTGTGTCGCGTGTTTTCGAAAAAGTCACATCCAACTTCCGCTTCTGGTAAAAATTACTATTTTTGGATTGTGTTGACAGTGACCTTTATTGCTGAAAATAGCAACATGCGAATTTTCCCGAAATAGCAAAAATGTGTATAGCATCCGTGGACCCCTACCAAAAGAGGAAAAATCTGAAAACCTTTCTACACGTAAATCGAGACAAATACGCCGCAATAGAAAATTTCTCTGTGCAAATCTCGAACAAAAACAACAGACCCAAAAAAATAATCCCGCGATTTCTTTTCTGATGGGCATGAATCCCGAGGCGATCCAGTGTGCTTCTCTGCAACAACAAAAAAACCCCAAAAATGATTTTGTGTAGAAAGCTGTTGAGTTTACTGATCGATCTTAGGGTTTTCGTGGTTTCCGGATCCAATGGAAGCCTCTGTTTTCCATAAAAATGCATGCAACAACAACATACGACCAAATCCCAAATATATGAATATACAATTAATTTATTTGTAAAATAAAACTTACAGATGGATGTCAACAACAATCTCCTGCTCTGATACCATGAAAGGAACGATAACTAGATCATACCAAGCCAAGAACACAGATGCTAATCAAACACCATGATCAATAAGATGAAAGCAATTCACTAGAATAGCTTTACATAAAACCTTTGCAAACAAATGAGAAGCAATATCATATATTATTATGGAACTCAATACAATACATTGAGAATGAGCCTTGCTTAAATAGGCAAGGAATAACAATCTAAGAACCATTCAAGGTCATAGATCAAGCCATAAATCAAGGAAATAAATAGTCATCAAAGAACTAGTCAAGACCATAGATTTAGGAGAGAACTAGACATCAATGATCTAGTCAATACCATAGATCAAGGAAAGAACTATACCTAACAACTAGATAATATCTCCTAATATCTAAATAAGATAAAAGAAATATCCACACACATAAGTGGGTGAGGATAAATACAATAAAGGTAAATAAAGTACCTAGGTGAACATGAGCTAAGGTAAATATCTACTCTAACAGGACCATGTATAATCAAAAGAGTTTTCAAACACAAGACTACAACAAGAGCAAGAAACACAAATTTAAAACATTCTAGAACATAAGTGCATGCAAATTTTGCCAAGAGACAACACAAAATAATCCAGAAATGATCAAATCTATCAAAGATGGGAATGTTATAAGAACAATCTCAGAGCTTGTTGATGGCTTTACAAATGAAACCAACTGAACAGATACAAATACAATGCAAAAGGAATTAGAAATGGTTCTCAGGTGGTTTCTCAGAGAATGGGCTTCTTCCCAGATTTTTCCCGTGAAATTATAAGTTTCTCTGACCTTTTGCATGTCTCAAAACATGCATTATATAACTTTCAATTACATTTGATCCTTCTTTCCCAAGAAAATAATATGCCCAACATCAAGTTTGTTACAAAATTCCAACATGATTCGCAGATAGGGACATTTAACAAATTTGTAACAAAAGTTGCCAGGTGTTTCTAAAATGGTGAATCATTACAAATCCTTCATCATTATCCATTATGGAGGCACATTTTTCATTCTCCAAGCATGCAGACCCCTTTCATTTCATCATTTCATCCTTATCATTCCAAAAGCTGATTCTCAGTAACTTTATAGTTTGATATTTCATGTTTTACACGAGCCTAAGTAAACATGTATTTCCTGAGACACCTCAAATCTACAAATTAATCCCTAAAACCACTTGCATTGATCTTTACAGGCACAAAGGACACAAATTCACTAAAAATCATGAAAAATGATGTAAAATTCACATTTCCACACTTCCTAGAGCAAAAATGGTGGCAAAAATGAAAATGTACAATTACCCTTGATTTGCTCTTTCTCCTTCAATCTAGGCCCTCCACGTGTCAAAATACGATTGGGAATGAATTCGGGCTCACTTTTTGACTTTTTAACATTTTTGGAAAAATGAAAAAAATGAATTTTTTCTCCGCCCCTCTACCTTTGAAATTTGGAGCTGACACGTGGCATATGGTGGGTCCCATTGGGATCGCGGCTCAGTTTTGCGTATTTTGACCCTTTTTTGGAAATTTGGAAAATGTTCACTTTTTCCCCAGCGGCCCACACCTCCGTCTCTATCCTTGACACGTGTCATGCTCTCTATCGCTAAAATTCCACGGGCTTATTTCATGTTTTAACCCCTTTTTTCGCCAAGGGAAAATTTTCTATTTTTCTTTCGCGGGCCCGCGCCTCTAATTTCTCCACTCCCACGTGTCTCCCTTTGATTTTCGGGGAGCCACATATTAATATTTCATTCTAAGTCTTTTGCAAAAAGGGAAAAAATTCCCTTTTCCCTCATTAACTTTCTTGACCGCTCTACTCACCACGTGTCTCCCTGTGGCTCATTCGCGGCCCGTGACTTAATTTTTTTACCTTAACTCATTTTGACCAAAAAAGGGAACAATTTCCCCTTTGCCCCCACGCCCGCTCTGTCCCTACCCTGCCACGTGTCCATCTCTCTTCCATTGCGGCCCCACGGACCTTTCCACATCTTTTTCCCTTTTCGCCAAAAAGGCAAAAATTCTTCTAAGTCCCCCATCGGCCCACTTTTCCCTTTTTGATTTTTAGGACACGTGTCCACCTGTGATTGGTTGCGGGGTTTTGGGCCAGTTTTGAATTTTAAATTTTTGTAAAATAAAAGTCAAAAATCTCCAAGGAAATCCGACTCCCCGCTTCTCCTCGGCCAATCAAAACATGCCACATAGGCAATTTGGAAAAAGCGAGCCCTAGGCCCGAAAATGCCCCATTTGCCAAAAAGGCAAAAAATGATAAGTTATAACACTTCCCCGCTTCTCCTCAGCTAATTAGATGCTGCCACGTACCCTCTGACTTCTCAAAGCAATAATTTGATGGCTAAAATACGCCCATCTGACCGTAAAAACACAGAATTTTTCCAGTTGTGCCTAGAATCTGATTTTTCACCAAGGATGGATTTTTTTGAAATAGAATCAGATGAAACATGATTCCGAGCATTTCTCGACCATGGGGATAGATTTTCAAAGGCATATAGGTATAAAATGATCATTTTTAAGCTTCCATGATCAAGAAAATGGAAAAAATGACATAGCCCACAGATTTGAAGAATTTAGGGCAAAAATTAGGGCAAACTTGAGTATTCTTGCAAAATGGGGCATGTCAAATGATTTTCAAATGGATTAAGGCATGGGAACAGAGGCTAAAGAACTTCATTTTACCCATTAAAACTGTAGAAAACGTTTTAGGAAATGCAGAGTGAAAAGAAAATTAGGGCAAAGGTGGTGTAAGATCAAAATGGACACCAACAAATGTCATTTAGGATCCTATTCCCACCGATGTTGTCACTATGCCTAAGTGGGCTCGTACTACAGTTTTTGAGGCAACACCTTTCATAGAGGATCTTCCACCCACTAGGCATCATCACACACATTCTACAAGTTCTAGAATTTTGTGTTAGGCAGTTTCTGAGGATCCATAGTCTTTTTCAAAGGCTCATGGGATACAGGAGTGGGATGATGCGATGGAAAATGAGTATTCTTCTTTGATGAAGAATTATACTTGGGATTTGGTATCTCTTCCTAAAGGAAGAAAGATGGTTAGGTGTAAGTGGGTTTATCAACCAAATATGCACCGATGGGTCCATTGACAAGTATAAGGCTGGTCTTGTTGCAAAGGGTTTTTCTTGTTGAAGGTATTGATTACTCTGAGACTTTTACACCCGTTGCCAAGATGGATTATGTACACCTTGTACTTGCTATTGTTGCATCATAGGGGTGGCCCGTATACTAGGTGGACGTGAAGAGTGCCTTCTTACATGGAGATCTACAAGAGGAATTATACATGGAGCAACCTACTGGATTTTTTTAGGATTCATCTCTTGTGTGTAGGCTTCGAAGGTCTCTCTACGGTCTCAAATAAGCCCCTTGGGCTTGGTATGAGAAGATGGATTATTTTATTCTATCTACTGGTTTTGTTTATTGCCACTTCTACCATACAATGTATCTCTAGCATGTTGATGAGGATATTGTGATACTTGTCTTGTATGTTGATGATCTGTTACTTACTAGCAGATCTTCTTCCCACATTCGAGTATTCGAGAGGATATTTCTACATAGTTTGACATGACAAATCTTGGGCTATTGCATTATTTCCTTGGTTTACTGATTTCTCGAAAAATTCGGGGATTCATTTGAGTCAAGCAAAAGTACACCCATGATCTTCTTAGGTGCTTTGATATGGCTGATTGCAAACCAAGTCCATATCCTTTTAGTCCTGGAGTTACTCTTACTTCCACATGTATCACACTAATTTGTGATCCTACATTGTATAGGCATGAGTTAGTTGGGAGTCTCATGTACTTTACCCATACCCTGATATTTCATTTGCAGTAGGGCTTGTATCTCGGTTTGTACATTCTCCTCATAGTAGTCACTGGTTGGTTGCTAAAAGGATTTTGTGCTATTTACAGGGCACTTCCCACTTTGGCCTACACTACATTAGGGGTTCTACTCAGTTGATTGGGTATAAAGATTTAGTTTGGGTAGGTTATATTGATGGCAGGTGTTCCACTTCGGCTATCTTTTCTGTCTTGGTTCTTCTCCAATTGTTTGGGTGTGTAAAAAGCAACAAGCTATTGCACTTTCATCTTCAGAGGTATATTATAGGGCAACATTTACAGCAAGTCAACAAATTCTTTGGCTTCTCTAGTTATCGTGAGTTTGGATTCCCACAGGATTCATTGAATGTACTTTGGTGTGACAACCAAAGTGAAATTCACATTTCTCACAACCCAGTTGAGCACCGGTAGGAAAAACATATTGAGATACACATCCACTTCATTCGTCAGCACATTCAGGATGGATTTATTTGCTTGGAGTACTTCGACTCAACAAAGCAGGTTGCATACATCTTTACGAAGCCTTTTGCATCACCTCGCTACCTTGAGTTGTGTGGAATGCTTGGGGTTTCAGAAGTTGTTCTTGGGGGTGTTCGTGAGAACATCTTCCTTCTTATTCTTCTTTCTCTTTCCTTCTAGCATGATTCTTTCCTTCTTTTGGTTTGAGATTTATTCATGGATATATTGTACATGAGTACCTCATCAAGCCTAGTTGCGAGACTCATACTGTGGACATGCCACTTCTATTTTGGCCCCTAGCTTCACTTGAGGGGGGTGTTAGAGTAGGTATTTACCTTATCTCATGTTCACCTAGGTACTTTATTTACCTTTATTGTATTTATCCTCACCCACTTATGTGTGGATATTTCTTTTATTTATTTAGATATTAGGGGATATTATCTAGTTGTTAGGTATAGTTCTTTCCTTGATCTATGGTATTGACTAGTTCTTTTCTTGATCTATGGTATTGACTAGATCCTTGATGTCTAGTTCTCTCATAAATCTATGGACTTAACTAGTTCTTTGATGACTAGTTATTTCCATGATTTATGGCTTGATCTACGACCTTGAATGGTTCTTAGATTGTTATTCCTTGCCTATATAAGCAAGACCCATTCTCATTGTATTTCATTGAGTTCTATAATAATATATGATATTGTTGCTCATTTGTTTGCAAAGGTTTATGTAAAGTTATTCTGGTGAATTACTTTCATCTTATTGATCGTGGTGTTTGATTAACATCTGTGTTCTTGGCTTGGTACGATTTGGTTATCATTCCTTTTACATTAAGATTTTTACTATTTGTTTTTGGATCTAGGCTATTTATGGTGGGAGCAGAAATTTTTGTTTTGTATGCTTAAATTCCTTGTTGTGGGATGTGTTATCACCTAATTCTTCAAATTTTTGTATTTAATTATTTGAATCAAGACATTCAAGATGTCAATGAACTATCTTATTTTCAATCAACATATTTTTCTATGATTTTGAAAGATAGTTTTAGGTTATCCATCTCTAGGGCACGAACTCGAGACCGGTTCAAAATCCTTTGAGTTATGGGGGACAACCAACATTTGGTCAAAAAAATTGTTATATATTCTGTTTAGCTTCTCTCGTATATTATGAATAGAGTATATTGGTTCAAAAGATAATCATGCCTTATTATTGTATCCCAACCACTTTTTAGAGAATGTTATTGTACTCTAGACTCATTTCCCAATTAGGTAGGGAAAATACTACTCCTAGGTACATAGAGGTGAGAATTAGAATTAGAATTTTAACATGTGAATGGTTGTGGTGATTCCTTCTATGATTTGGTGTAACTCCTAGTTTAGGTGCTAGGTGCAAAAAAACCCCTTTAAATTTTCTCTACATTGCCAATCCTTCTACTATGCATCTCAAAAGCCATACACTAGCTATTAATATGTGAGACTTATAACCCAATATTTTTTTCATGTTAGGAATTATTATTAGTTCTCACATGGTTTATTGTTAGGTTGGTTAATATGTGATCGATAAACATGTAGGAACCCCTTACTCTTTTGAATGTTTCAATAGATCTTATAAATTCATCAACTTTTATGATTTAACTAAATCTAAAGTTGATTAGATTCTAATTAAAAAATGAATTAGGACTAATCCAAAACTAATTTTAAGATTCATGAAATCATTATTTGATCAAAGCCATTCAAAATTAATTTTACTTGATTTTATTGATTTTTGTAAAATTATCGTTATTGATTAAACTTGTATTCAAATTAAAATCAAAACAAAATGCAAAAATTAGAATAAAACACTACACAAGATTATTTACGGGTTAAAAAATTCCTACGTCCCCGGGTCCATATGAACCAATCTATTAATAATTATTCAAAACTGTAAGTATACTCAACTTAAAATTAACAAAAATAGATCAATAACCTACAATTTTGTGTCTTCATACCTTAGAAGGACCTTAAGAAAGCTCGGTGTTCATCCTTCACCTTCCCAAGCACTTGCAAAAGCTTATCCCTTTGTTTTTATTTCTTCCAGGTGACTTACGTTACACAAAAAAATGTCACGGAAAATACAAAATGAGAAAATGATTACACTAACAAGAGCGTCTTTGAATTCTGAACATTGTCCTAGTTAACTCCGAGACTTGAAACTGCTCCTAAGTTGCTCAAAATCATTGTTTTCTAAAATTTCTTTGTTATGACTTATTACAAGCCATCGAACTTCAACAATTCAAATTTGAAGTCACTCATTTTATAGCTCGTCGACCGCCCATGGTCTAGTGGTGAGCTATATTTTTGTTAACCGGTAGTTAGGGGTTGAGCCCCTCTAACCTCTCACTTCTGAATGCATATTATCCCAATCGGGAATAAATCCCACATTGATCGGATAGTGGGTAGGAATCATGTTTAAAAATAGGGAAGTGACTGTTTAAACTTGGTGAAGGCCACTTTTGTTTGGGGCCACGTGAACGATCGATGGATGTTGTGCTAAGTTTGGTGCCCGGTTGTTGGTTTGTCGAGCTAAGAATGGAGTCGGGCATAATTGTTGGTGACTTTGAGCGATGCGACAATTTGGACGGTGGACTTGGCGTCGAGTGGTGCGGAAGGTCGGACAATAGAGTTGGCGGTCAAGATGGAAGTAGGATCTTGACTCGGTAGGCCGAGATAGGATGCAATGCAACTCGATTACTTCATACACATAACATGATTTCGCAATACATTAAACTTAGTCCCATTGAAATTAGCCCCACATGCATGGTGTAAATACAATTAGAGGTATATATATATAAATGTGGCAATAGTAAAATGAAATAATGGAGGAAAAGGCACCCCTTCGTAAAAAGAATGTGTCGACCTTGGATGAGGGCCCCCGACCGAAAAATAGTGGGGCCCACCATCTAATAATGAGCATCAAAGACCGAGAGGCGTAATTTTTTTTACTCAATATTGCATTGCCACTTGTCGTTGTTTAATTGGTCCACATGGTGAGTGTGCACGCGTCCACATCATTTCAAACTTGCGTGCAATCACTTATTTTTTCCAAATTGCCAACATTTTTAGCAAGCCATAACTTATGCATATGACTTCTATTTTTAGTGTTTAAGATACTTCAAAAAGATCTTGACTGTTCTTCCATACTTGTAATGATCTTGGGAGATCTTAGGAAACCTTGTCCATTGAATTGATCTCCGGATCACACCTCCCCACTGAGAAGGATTTTGTTCTACAAAATTTTTTTTTCACCCACAAATGTTGCTAATCATCTTCCTACATATCAAAAACACATACAAGATCCATAAAAATAGCATTATGGGAAATATCACTATAGATTGTTGAAATGATTATCACAAAAATTGATTGGTTTTAAAAATAGGCATTTGTTCGTGAAAAGAGGCAAATCATCAAATTGATACTCAGTGATTATGTCAATATCCACATACAACATAAATCCATTTAAATAAAGATAATGAATGCTAATATTAGAAGAAAGTTTAATTAAATCCCCATAGAATTGTCATATCTCAAGTAATTCTAATGACATTAAAAAAATGGATCGGTTTAAAAACAAACAATTGTTCGCCAAAAGAGGTAACTATCCAATTGATACTCTATGAAATGGTTATCACTATAAATACAATTCCACCAAAATAGATTAGTATAAAAAGACATCTACACTCCAATAATAGGTTAGTGTCTATTGACCTTGTAAAATTGTTGATCACCGCAATCAGTAACTATGTTCTTTAGTGTAATCATAATGTATTCTAGCGTTGTTACCATATTTAGAAATCATATTTATTGCCCACATGGACATGTGATTTATAAGTATGGAAAGAACGAGATTTTTCATTGTGATAAAAATTACAAACATGCCCAAATTATGGGTCTTAAAATGCATCCAACATATACATGTTAAAAATAGATGCATTCCCAAAACAATAGTTATTCTACAAAGAAAGTATGAAAACTGAACACTGCCAATGTGCCCAACAACCTATGTAAAATGCTATCAACAATCCCCAATAGCTGAAACATGATTTTAATTTACTGTACCCAAACTATATCAGTAACTCAAAATATAAATAAAGAGATGTAAATGGATTATTGTTTCAATTTTTTCCATGTAAGAAAATCACTGAGTATGGTAAACATGTCTCTCAGTTTTCTCACGAATATGAACTCCAAAACTATTCAAATCTAACCAACATGGGAAAATATTTCCTTGCAACATACAACAAGAATCCCATAACCAAAAGCTTTGAATTATTACATGCTATCAACAATCAACAACTATGCAATATATAATTAAAGAATTATTTACCAACCCATTTTAATGGATTTTCATTTTCAGTTATTACTTGATCCAAGGTTGACTCATCAACTGGTGGTGGATTAAGAACTTCATTTACCTTTATAATAGGTTTGTATTCCATCTTCATCTTACCATTACTTTGATGGTGTGATGGATGAAGTTTCCAAAAAAATTCCACCCGATGTCCACTCATATGACAATGAGTGCAAAATTCTGGGACAAGAGGAATTCTTTCTTCCATTTCTCACCTCTTAATAAAAATATTAGTCTTTTTATTTTCCTTGTTCTTGAAGAATGACATCAACCTCGTTTAGTAATTTCCTTCTCTTCTAACAACTAGAAAAAATGGTCACTTTACCCACAAAAAATGCAAGGAGAAGCATACCACATTTTCTCTTCAATATCATAGCCATTGTATTTCTTAAACTAAAAGAGAGGATTAGAGGTTTTAATTTTTTTGTGACTATGATTATAATATGAACAAGGAGGAGGTATTTCATTTCTTACCAAATCCATCTTGTGATGATAAATCGCCAAATTCCTACACCAAATCTTCCTAGGTAGGACTAGTGGGGTATTCACTTTGTTGTCAGAAGCTTACTCTCCCTCAACGTTCTTAGAGCACTCTTAAATTTCCATTCCCACACTAGGATAAGCCAAACCTGTAAAATGAGGAAATCCTCAACTGTATTGGGTTAGTAATACCTTGGCCATTCTTACCAAGGCCTCTTCCATCAAATCCCATTTTCAACAATAATTTAGATCCAATGCCCTTAGTATATTTTTCAAAATCACCAAAAGCATTACTTGAATCAAAATCTAAATCTGAATGCGAGGAAGAAGAATCACATGGTGAATAACTTATAGTGCACTCATCGTTCATGGTTTCTGCATCTGAAGTTGAAGGTAAATCCTTCTTCGGTTCACCACACTGCAATTTGATCAAGAGCTCATCCTTGGATTCCAACTCGATCTCAAACATGTAATTTGTTATTCAAGGGAATGAAGCTTGCATCTCGGAAAGCATTCTCTTACCGAATCATGTTGTTGATACTTTCCATCTCTTCTAGCCTTTATCTCTTTAAGGATTTTCCCATAGCTACCTACAACACCATGTACTTCCACAACACAATAAACTGTAAAAAAGGAAGATCAAGCCACAAAGTTTAAAAATCGATGGAATTAGGAAATCAAAATTGATATCCAAATGCAACTCAAGGAAAATAGCAAATGCAACCAACTATGATACCAAAATTGATTCGTAAACAAGTAGGAACCCCCTTCTCTTTTGAATGTTTCAATAGATCTTATAAATTCATCAAATTTTATGATTTAACTGAATCCAAGGCTGATTAAAATATGAATTAAAAATTGAATTAGGACTGATCTAGAACTTATTTTAAGATTCATGAAACCATTGTTCGATCAAAGCTATTGATAAATTATTTCTACCCAATTTTATCGATTTTCCATAAAATTGTCTTTTCGTAATAAAATACCACACAAGATTGTTTACGGGGTTTAGAAATTTCTATGCCCCTAGGTTCATAAATAACGATCTATTAATAATTGTCCAAAACCGTAAGTACACTTCAACTTACAATTGTCAAAAATAGATCAATAATCTAAAATTTTGTGTCTTCGGACCTTCGAAGGACCCCCTGCAAAGCTCGGTGTTCATCCTTCACCTTCCCGAAGCACTTGTAGAAGCTTATCCCTTTATTTTTTTATCTTTTAGTGACTTTCGATGCACAAAATAATTTCATGAAAACTCCAAAATAGGAAAATAAGTACACCAACATGAGCATCTTTGAATTATGAACACTTTCCTAGTTAACTTCAAGCCCCGAAATTGGCCCTAAGTTGTTCAAAATCACTATTTTCTAAAACTATTATGTTATGGCTTATTACACAATCATCAAACTTCAACACTTCAAATTTTAAGTTGCCCCTTTTATATCTCGCCAACCGCCTATGGTCCAATGGTGAGCTATATTTTTTTAACCAATGGTTAGGCGGTCGAGCCCCTCTAACCTCCCACGGACCACATATTATCCCAACCGGGAATAAATCACACATTTCTCTCATAGTGGGTAGGTGACATGTTTAAAATTAGGGAAGCATTCATTTAAACTTGGCTAAGGTTGCTTTTTTGGAGCCACGTGGAACGACCAATGGATGTCGTGCTAAGTTTGGTGCTTTATTGTTTTCTCAACAAGCTAAGAATGGAGTCGTGCACTGCTGTGTAGGTGATTCCAAACGGTGCGATATGTCGATGATGGAGTTGGTGTCTAAGTGGTGCGAAAGTCGATGGTGAAGTTGGAGTCCAAGTTGTGTAGCAGGTCAAATGGTGGAGTTAGCGGCCGAGCCGGTAGTAGGAGCTCGAATAGACGGGTTGAGCTAGGATGCAATGTAGCTCGGTCACCGCAATATACATAACATGATTTAAATTACATTTAACTTAGTCCCACATGAATGGTGTAAATAGAATCGAGGTATATATATACAAAAATGTGGCAATAGTAAAATGAAATAATGGAGGAAAAGGCACCCCTTTGTAAAAGAGTGCGTCGACCACAGTTGAGGGCCCCTAGCCAACAAATAACCCGACCCACCCATTTGATAATGAGTGTCGAAGACCGGAGGCATAGATTTTTTTGCTCAATATCACATTGCTACTTTTCATTGTTTAATTAGTCCAATGGTGAGTGTGGACGCGTCCACATCATTTCGAACTCGCGTGTAGTCACTTATTTTTTTCTAGATTTCCAAAAATTTTAGTGGGCCTTAACTTCTATATATGACCACGTTTTCAGGTGTTTAAAATACCATCAAAAAGATCTCGACTGTTCTTTTCACTATAATGATTTTAGGATATCTTAGGAAACTATGTCCAATAAATTGATCTCTCAATCAATGTGTTAGGAAAATATTGTGTGAGCTATAAGTTAAGTATATTGTTTGCGAGTTGTTTTAAAATACACACCTCAATCTTATTTTGGAGAGATTTAAGGAGTTGGTGAAAATCATACTCATTAGATATAACATCTACAATTCTTATATATATAATTATGTTATGTTGATTTATATAATGAGAGTTTGTTATACTAAATTGATATATGGATTTCATTTGGTATCATAGCGAGGAGGGATGAGTTTATAATTAAGCCAAGTTTGTGATGGAGATGTGATTCATTGACTACAATTATCATGAGAGATCTAGGAAGGACGAGAAACACCATTTCAAAAAGTGTGTTAGATTAGAGATCTTGCTAGCAAATCCACAATGCGTAAATTGGTAACATCTAAGTCATTCTCTATATTTTTTAACATGAACATGCATTAGTTGATGTCTAAGTTAGAATAACATTTATAAATTTATATTGGCACCATGTTCCTCAAGATCCAATGAAGAATTATTAGTTTAATATGATATTTTTAGACACTAAATCATATACTTGGGTACATTTCTATGTCTTAAACACATACTAACATTCATATGATTCCTAAGAAAGAAAAATAGTAATTGACGACTATCCTTGGCCTCTTTTCCGTGTTTCTTTCTTTCTCTTTGGTCTTACACACCCTATAGTCTAGATGAAATTTTACTTATTTATCTTTTATGGATCCAGACACTAGTGCCCATCTAGGACAAGATAACACATGCTCCCTGTCCCCTCTCGGCACACCCCGACCCTTTCTTATCTTACTCGATCCTTTTGGGTCTCTTTTATGTTTTGGGAATCTTTTTCACTTTTGGGCCGACCTTCCAATTGTCAATTACACAATTAAAACAAGGGAATCATATAAATACATAGTTATGTGTTCAAAATAAAGGACCAAGCTCTAAGAATTATTACTATAACCTAAGCTTACATTCAAAAGGCACTTAAAGCACTTCAAAGCATCCATCTAACATCTATACAAGGGATAAGGGACTGAATTTTCTACATACATATCATAGGAAGGGGAAGTTTATTCTATTCCATACACACATTTGCATCTTTTAGAAAATCTAGCCCGCTATCTAGTGCATCTTACATAAGGGCATCCTAGGGCACGATTCTTACACACACTCACAAGAACTACATGGAGTCTGAGATGTAGTGTAATGCTCAATCATATGTTCACTATGTCGGGTGACCATCAAGGGTTAGTCTAACTCCCCATATTGCATCTTTATTTTTGGATTTGATGCATTTTTGTGGGTTTTATAGGTGAAAATATCTTTTACAAGTTACATATATATTCGGCGATCAAAGTGCAAAATACAAGTGACCAACAAAGAATATCAATGAAACTTGTGTGACAAAACAAAAACTAGGTTTCAACAATTTTCACAGTCATGGGAGCCCAGTAGTAGACTCTGGTGCCCAGGCTCCCCTGACCTAGTCCAGATGCCCTAGTACATCCTTATCCGATAGTTCTAGATTTAAAATTGCACAATTATGATGGTCTTCCCTCTCTATTCATCAGTTTCCCTAGTCTAGATTAGTTCTAGGAAAGTGCAAATCAGCTAAGTCCTTTCCTTTCTCTCTTGCACTTAGGGTTTTATATTTTATTAGCTTATTGTTTGTGTCAAATTGTATCTAGCAATTGTATATCATAATTTACATTCAGTTACTTTGCAATTAGGGTTTTACAAAAATAATATTTTTGTTAAATCATTTTGTGAACCCGCATTCAAACACTCTTGGATCCTCATTTCTTCTTAGAATCAATATCTTAGGATCCTCCCCCCATGGATGTCTCCATCCATACCTTTTTGCAGGATAATCTTGATTGTGTAAATAAAATCAGATCTTATTTGGCTAATACTTACATTCATCCTCATACTTCACCTGAATATGTGTATCATAAGTTTACTTCAACTTTATCTCTCAATGAGGAACATATTACTTTCACATCAGATGAGTTTCCTTCTCAAGCCATGTTAGATCATGATCCCCCTTTATATTCATGTTTGCATTAATAATGTTGGGGTTAAACATGCCTTAGTTGATAATGGATCGGGGCTTAATATTTGTAATCTAGCATTTCTCCACCAAATTGGCCTCTTTAAAGCCTCTTTGGCTCCTTCATTTGTTTTTATCCATGGATTTGATAATATTCCCAAGCGTGTCTTAGGTACTATTACACTACCCATTACTATTGGGCCATGTACTCTACCTATTCCATGCCATGTGATGCCCAATAATATTAATTATAATATTCTTCTTGGGTGGCCTTGGATCCATGTCATGCATGTGGTTCCTTCCACTCTTCATACACAAATTAAATTCCTTTATCAAGGAGTTGTCTACGAAGTTTTATCGATTCATCCCCTTTGCATTTTGTAATTCTATTGAGCATTCCATAGAAACCCCCATCTATTCTACTTCTAATATGCATTTTTCCAAGTATGGTCTTGGCTATAAATATCTTCTTCATTATGGCTTTTTTGGTATTGGTTTATGCCAACACGGTCGAGTCACGAATCGTTGGCTCTACCAACTCAATCTAATAAAATTGGCCTTGGATATCATCTTCCATCCACATCTTCTTTAGAGGCTTATGCTATTTTACATACTTCTTCACTTCCTCTCTTATATCCGGAACTCATCAATGATTCTACTTCTATTGATTGGCCTGATTTGGACACTTTTGCTACTGATGACTCTCTTTTAGAATACATGGGCATTGTTATCCAAACAACTCTCCCAATTATTTAGGTAACTTACATACACCCTTTGGTTTTAATTCTCCATTGCAAGGTTGCGCACACTCAAGTTCACTTTGCACATTCCCTTTGTTGCATTTCCTCGTGCGCCCCCTTCTTTTCTTCGCGCACCTTGCATGATTTCCCCTTCTTCCTGTTCCTTTTCCTCTTTGTTCCATCTTCCCCTTATGATCCTTCCTTCTACCTCCTTTTCATGCCTCATTCTTTCACATGCATTATCTTTGCACCCTCCTTTGCACCTTTCCGTGCCACATCATCCTTTGACACGCTTGAGTGTGCCACACGCGACCAGTTAGAGCTTACCAATAGGGCACCGAATCTTGACAACCATCTAATGAATGAAACATGGTAGAAATGAAAAATCAAATGAATGGTTGGCCAATTTCTTCAGTCAATCCACGCGTGCCACGTGTCTTGTGTGCCCAGACAACTCTGACATCTTCTGACAACCATATCTTTTTCTACAGAGCTCCGATCGGTGTGTACCTAGTCTCAATCAATAGCTGTTGACATGGGATACAGTGCTAAACATTTAAATTCAAATTCTTGGTAGATTTGGTAGGTGAGAAATGGGAAAATGTATTTCTAGGAATTAATGAGCATATCTGATTGCTTCAACCACCTGATTTGATATGATCCGCCCTCCTTCCTTCTCCAACATGCCAAATAGACTTGGGAAACATATTTGATAGATTTACATGTGGATTTACAAGCATTAAATGTTTCTTATTGGTGGTTGTATTTCAAATTCAGTTTTCCCTCCTTTTCTTCTTCCATGGATTCATCTATAAATGTAAGAGCTGGGCTCATTATTAACGTTGGACATTTTGGATCCTTACGCATTTTGCTAAGGACTTCATATTTTCTGTACTTTGAGTCGTAGACCTCTAGATCTGGCTCTTGCATGTGGATATCGGCCTCTTTCACCATTGTAATAGCTCTGTACATTTCTAGAAGTAATAGAAGCATCATTTTGTGACTATTATTTGTCCTAACGTGTTTGCATTCCTTCTTCTTGCCTTTTCTTTTACATTATGTGCTCATTGTGCCATTCTACGTCCCTTGCAGCTCCTTATTTAGTTGTGTTCCATGAAACTAATCTGGTAAATACATTTTAAGTTGTGCTACATGTGCCTAGCCTTCTTTCACGCATTTCCCTTCATTTTAAGATAATGTTCATCCCTATTTTCTAGTGTTTGTCACCTTTTAGTGTAGGTTTCCTTTTGTGTTATCCTTCTATCCCTGGTCCCTTGGCATTGTTAGCTTAGTTTTCCCTTTCAACACTAGGAGTAGTAGTAGCAGTAGAATTAGATAGAGGAACCAACCTTTTCCGGAGATCTGTCCCAAGCGTGTAAGGTCCCACAACTTGGGACGGTTCCATTGTTGTCACAAACAAATTAGTTCTTCCAGATATGAGACATGGGTGTAAGTTTGAAGGTGCATAAGGATTGGGCACGTGGACATAGGGTGTGTGGGTGCGTACAAAAATATAGTGGAATAGGGCATGCCTAGGGAAGCATGAAATTAAGACTTAGCCATTTTCAATATGAGGCTAAATATAGATGTTGAGTGCAGAGCATGTTTTGTTAGAAGACTTGGAAAGAACACATAAGTTGTTTTAGGCAGTGGAAGATCAAGTGACATGCACAATTTTAGGGCTATTAAGAGGATTATAACTGCAGTTATTATTAGATAATCTATCATTAACAAGCTTGCATGATTTTTTTTATTTTTGTAGCGGCACATGGCTATTCTTAGCATATATCCTATTTTGGAGAGTGTATGAGTAGTGAAGGGAAAGTCCTCACTACCTATAAATATGTATTGATTTGCACAATTTAGTGTGTGTGTTAGTTCTACGTACTAGAGTGATGCTATTGATTCATGAGCGTGCATGACTCATGGTGACATTATTATGTATGTATTCAGCTTCTGTGTTTTACAATAATTAATATAATGGATCTTTGTGGCTGGATATTAGTTGTTGACATAACTATGACTGGTTCTTGCATGGTGAATTTAATCTTGATTCTTGCATATGGTTATGATCTAGATTTAGTTTATGTTATGCACTATACTTAATTTCTAGTTATGGATATGGAATATTTGTATGATCATGCTAACTCCTTGAACAAGATGCCATAAAAGAGGGACCTAGTAATTTTACGCGCTTCAGTGTGAGCACTTCAGTCTGGGTGATGTGCCAGTGTACCTTGGGTTGTTTGGTGAAATAAAAGACTACATTTTGGTTCATTGTCGGGACCTCTTTTCAAGTTGTTCCAAGGTTGTTGCATTATGGAGAGGTATTAGTCAACTTTGGCCAACATTAAGGATTGGTTAGAAATTTAGAGGAAGAGTTTGCTCACAAATTTAACACTGGACCTGAATTTGATGCACACACATGGATTAAAAAATCAGTATCATGATATCTATGAGATGTTCTTCTTGTTTCCCTATAGATTCATACGAGTGGTTGGTGGCATAGGCATCAAAGAGAAATTGGAGTTATAGAGAACTTGTTTAGACGCAGAAGAATTTTAGGATCTACATGATGCTATTCGACTTGGACATGCATTGTAGATCATTGGTGGAGTGGTGTTCTGAATAGCTACATTTTGGAGTATGTAGTTTCTAATTATTCATGTCTAGAGGTTGTTGAGTTACGGTTTACGTGTGAACCCGAGAGGATATTATTTGCACGCTATCCCTTTAGTGATTAAGATCTTGATCGTGACCTCGGATTTGGAATAACTTCCTATGGCTAGCTAAATCCCACGCCGGGGAAGAAGAAGGTGTGGTGAAAGATGGTGGACCTGCCAACAAAGAGGTAGAGAGAGGAAATGCGGCTTAATTTTAATGAAGCACGTGATAAGGACTTGGTGAAGCAACGTGAAATTACGGAACACATGGTGTTACAAAGAGAGATGGCTCGTGAAGGATTTGGAGCTCACATGGAAGACATGGAGCCAGAGCATCTGGAACTCCCCCATTTGGGTAAACATGGAAGAGAACCCTCTTCAGTTTTAGATGAGGGTGCATTTGAGGAAAGACTAAGAATTACAGCGCACATCCGATCCTACCTGTGACCTATCCTCAAGCGCGTTGGTATTCTAGTTCTTGAGATAGTTATTGAGAATCCAACTAGTGTAGATGTTTCAGTAGTAATAGGTAGATTTAATTATCAATTATGCTCATGAGTTAATCAGGTAGCACATTCATCTATGGCAAGCATAAGCAATGTCATCTTCATTATTTAGAGGTCCAGTTGGAGGTATATTTTCTCAAGTGCGTCTTTAACACAAAATGTGGGAGCACATAATGTTGGTATTATGTCTCGGGAGTAACACAAATTCACGTACCATGGGAGTTTAGTTTAGTAAAACTATTGGGACACAATGCAAAAATCCTCTGGTCCATTTCCTACTATAGGAGGAGGATCAGGTGGCTCGAGATCTAGTGGGTCTGGTGGATCTGGAGGAGGAGGGAACATAGGTTATGGATCTGGTGGGCATGGTCCACACCATCCCCAACAAGTTTATTTCGAGATGTCCTTTGCCTATCATAGTACATAGGAATTGAAGATGTAATTGAACATGTGCATATGTGTGAAATGCTATGGCGCACTAAGGGAATTACATCTCCAAAGTGTAAGGAAATTCAGTTTGCTACCACTTTGCAAGGGCACACGCATAGTTTGTATAAGAAACATGATCTGAACTAGAATTGTGTAGAGTATATTGCACTATGTGATGCTATCTTATCGAGTTTAATATACCTAAATTTGAGCGAAAAAGAATCAAATGCACAACAAGGACATTAAGTAGGGCATGAATGAGAGCATTAGGGAGTATGATGCCCACTTTAAAACTTTGTTATCAAAGTTATCTTATGATATCCACCCTAGTCAACATGCTCAATGGTTTGTTGGAGGTTTGATCACACCTTTTAGGAGGGCACTCTCACACAAGACTTTTATAGATCCACGTGAGGCACTTAAGGAATATTTGTGCGTTGAGGCGCATTGGGAGTGTGGAAACTAGTGTTATTCCATTTTTGGAAGCTTAGATTGCATCTATGGAAAAATAGTTAGAAAAATTGTCATCTAATTTAGCCCATGAGAAGTGTAATGGTATTTGGTGTACAGATTGTGAGGTGGAAGGAAATACCAAGGACAATTTCCCTTGGAAATCTGTGTGCACCATGTTACTAGATTGTGAAATCTTCCATTTGGATCATGATTCAAGTAGGTGCCCTTTATTGCAATGCGTGATAAGGAAGAACGTGGCATGTTATTGTAAAATTTGTAAGTCTACCACACATGACACAAAGAACTTCAGATTGATTGATCAGATCCATGATGTCATTGATACTGGTGTACATCATACCAGTGTTTCAAACAATTATAAGGAACAAGGTGAGCATCATAATCATATTCACAATGAAGGGTGATTTGATGGAGGTGGTAGAGGTCGAGGATACCATGGAGGATTCAGAGGATGAGATTGCGGTAGTGGAAGAAGTGAGTTCCCTCACGGAACCTGTTATACATGCGGATACCTTGACCATTATAGGCACGAATGCCCTCATAACATTATTTTCTCATGGTGTGGAAAGGGTCACAAGTTTGAGGAATTCTGGATTTGTATGAGCACATGAGAAAACATCATAAGCATAATAAGGGTGCGGGAATGGTTAGAGTATAGCGCACTTTGTGGAAGATCAGTGGATGCTAAAGGTAGCACCTGATCTTGAGATATTGCTCGTTCTAATCACCACATGTGCAAAGGTGGTGTGTGATAAGGAAGTTCCAAATCAGAAGTTTGTTATAACAAAAAGAGGTGTTGCATGCAAAGTATCCAGACCCTACTCATCAGAAGGAAGTTTATCAAGAAAATATGGAGGTTATTATAAATTTGTAGGGTGAGATACAATGTTTGAAGAAGTTGTGGAAGCCGGAGCTAGCCAAAGTAGTTGAGCTTCCCCAGAAAGATGTTGATGACTTGAAGGAGGTTTGTAAGTTATTGTGCTAAGAGAAAATCATTCCTTTGTTAGGGGAATGGTTAAGGGAGAAGATACCATACGTTGGAGTTGAGTGCGAGAGACAAATATTACACGTGAACTTACCTCGTCATAGTCTTGATTATGATAAAGAGATCACTTTGAATGCCGTTGTTGATGGATGGCTACTGAGTAATATAATGATTTCTACAGGTGTAGAAGTGAATGTAATCACCTTAGATGTGTGGAATCAAATGGGGAGACCACCATTACAACCATCTTCAAATGTGTTGTTTATGGAAAACAAGACTAAAACCACACACATTGGTGTCTTGAAGGATACTACTATTACTATTCAAGGGGCTTAGTTTACTAGGGATTTTGAGGTCTTAGCGCTAGCAGAGGGTAGAAAATTTCCCAACATTACTTGGGAACTCTTGGTGTTATGAGAATAATGTTGATATGTGATTTAACAAAGGATACCTCCACACATTATTATTAATTTAATTACCCATATTAAGTTAATAATTCCCTCACCTCCTCCACCTCACCATGGACCCTTTCCAAGCCTATTTATTAACCTAGACTAAGTCATTTACTTCCCTAACTAACTATGACCTCTTCTAAACCTAACTATGAATTCTTCTACACTTCCCACCTATTTCCCACTTCATTTAGTGACAACCCACACTCCTAGTCCATAAAAATCTTGACCAACACCAAAAATGGAGAGAAAAGGCTATTTTTGGCAAAATATGACCTTTTCTCCCTAACCAACGTTAGTTATTCCTCGACTTAGCACCGGTCACCTAACCATCATCGGTTCCCTTAAATAAGGAATTCTAATCCTTCTCCTAGGTTCTTCTTCCATCTTGGATTTTGGAGTTCTGAATTAGTATTCTTGAGCATCCAGATCAACCTCACGATGAAAACCAAAGATCATTCCAAGCATTCAAAACCTCCACCAAACATCAACAATGTGTTCCAAAGCATTGGATCACTCACAGGGAAGTCCAAGCCTTCATCGCTACTGCTTTCTTGCACGGGATTGAGACTTGTCTCTCCTTCAACCACAACCATTCCTTCTACAACCAACTTCCAATCTGCAAGTAAGTAATCTCTACCTTGTGATTGCTTTTAGTATTTTGGTTGTTAATCATTTATTTTCTTTCTTTCACCTTCTACCTCTCTTGGATCTCCTCCGTAGCACCTCCACCCAACCACCTACCTATTGAGCCTTGTACTCTTCTCAAATCACCTATTTTACCATCTCTAAGTCTTCACATAAATCCTAACACCTAGCCTAAGCCTCCCAACTCTCTATGCAATCACAGAGAGCTCCTAACCAACCCATTTTAACCTTCTCATCTAATTTCCCTACCAAATCTGTCACCCAACCGACATTGGTTATTACTGTAGTACCGGCATCGGTCTCCAACCAATACCATTCTCTCTGTGATTGGTAATTTATCTCAGACCAACAAGCTCCTAACTCACCCAAAACCTTCCTAAACCTCACCCAATCTCACCCAGACCTTCCTAAACACCTCTGCCACACCTACCAGCCTTGACAACACCCTTCCTTCTCTAGATTTAGTTGTATATTTAATATTTAGCTTAAATCTAGTCTATTGTTAGCATATGAGATACCTAAATCATATTGTTATAATAGGACCTTTCTTTTACTGTCATTTCTTTACATTAAGTTGTTTTTAAACAATGGATTGATGACTTTCTAGGAAGTATCACACTTCCTGGATCTAACATATGCTAGGTAGTCCACTATCATATGCTATTTAATTCTATTTGGTGGTATTGTTTTGCTTCTATAGGTAGTCCTTCCTAGCCAAAAAGGAGCTCTTCACGATCAACTTGGTCTTCTCAATGGTGCACAACCTTCTTCAACTTCACAGTATTCCTCCTCACCTCACCTTTACCTTATTTGTTTTATACGCAACATTATGGTGAAACATTTTGGCATGCCTGGTGGGACCCTCATTTGTGGGTTCCTTTCTATTCATATAGGTTGCATCTTGTGTGTTTCCTTTCTAAATCGTTATTCACTAAATCTTCTTCTTTGGTAATCTGCTCCTTCTTTCTAATTGCTCTAAATGAAACATTTCTTTTGGTGCATTTAAAAAGAATCCTTCTTCTTTCTTCCATGTTTTATTAGTGAAATTCATCCTTCTTCCTATTCACTCTTGTTTACATCAAATATCATATTTTGATTTGGGGCTTAAACACTTGCATTTCATCCTATGTATGTCTGCATATTTAGCTCACATAGTTAAGTAGCAATCATATGATGGAGGTCATGACCATTTTGTGATTGATTAATAAAGCATAGTTCACATTTTTGCACACACTCCTTATCCAAATCACTTAACACAATCTACAAACTTCTTAAACATTCCCTTCTAGGAAGAAGTCATCAAGGATTTAAAACCCATTGATGGTGGGCCCCACCCGTGTTTTGGCTTGGTTTATCATATCAAAGCTTGGACCTCACGTACCGCAAGGTATATCAAGGAATCCTTTTCACCAAAAAAAAACCTAAACCATCCATAGATTGCTTTCTAGGTACCTTCATTATCCAAACATTCTATATCATTCACAATCAGTCTTAAGGCATAAGCCAACTAAACACTAAAAATTTGATCCTAGGATAACATGTTTATTTAGTTTTTTCTTGTTCGATTGTCACCTTTCTTTCTTGTCTTATGCATTTTGAGTTGTGAGGATGTATTCACCACTTTTTCTTCTTTTTTTCCACACTCAACCATCATAATTGGTTAATTCTATTTTTTTTCTAAGTGTGTTAAATCATCTTTGTCATACACAACCTCTTTTGGGGCTTCTTTTCATCAAATTTAACTCAAACAATCATATTTTCTTCATTCTTCTAGTTTTATCAGTAATCGGCATTGGTCCAACAACCATTGACATCATTATTTCATCATACCAACACTTAGGTTAATCACTCAATATATCTGTTTTCTCTCTTTTTTTTTTTTATCAAAAACAACAATCTATTCTTACATACTATCTTTTTTTTTCTTTTCTTTCATTAACTATTTCTAGTTTCTATCACCCTTAACAGAACCCAAAATACCCATTTTTCACACTTTTTTCTTCCCAAAAAATCTTTTCAAATTCTTCATTTCATTTTCATTTTCATAATCGACATCGACTCCAACAACCGAATCGGCCTTTTTCCTAATCGGCACCGGTTTATGACCGGATATCGGTCTTGTGTTTTTTTTTTATCAAAAAACAACAACCTATTTCTATCCTCTAGACTTCACCAAACATCTATTTCTAGTTCATCAGTTTTGACAGAGCCTAGAATACCTATCTTCCAACTTTCTTATGGTTTGGACTCACCAACAGCACGAGAACTTTTTCCTTTCATGCTAGTTGCATATCATTACCTACTTCACCTTCACCACCATCTATTTCTTCACCAATGGACCCCAACATTCTTGTAACTATACCTACAGGTGATGAGGAATTCACTAAATTCCTCGATCATAATATCATATCCTTACAACATTACCTCACCCACTCTTCTACCCATGACTCATCGGGCCAACCATTGTTTGGTATGCCTACCTCCATACCCCCTACCATATCCATGAATGCTACTTTAGCATTACCTACTCTCGCCACAAACGCCACCTATTGCACCCTTGACATCCATTGTTGCACCTTCAACGTTGTCACACCTTCACATCATCACTCCCCAACCTCTCTCTGCAATGCCTCGACATCTACCATATCCTCATCCATGGCTCCTAGTATAGGGATCCCCACATCATCAATACCTATTACTTCAACCACTAGTTACATCAACATCCTATACGCCTTATCAAAATTTGGTGGTCTCAATTCCCCAAAATACTTCTACCACTTTGTTACCACAAGGATCTTCCCATAATCCTCCCACCTACACCCCACCTCAGTCACAACCTATAACATCCACCTCATATTCAGGGTACATGCCCTCATCATCTATTCTTACCTACATACCCTTCTCATTTCACATATTCGACACCACCATACACTGGTATGTTATCTATGACCTATTCATCTCATCCACCCCCTTATACTATAGGGGCACTCCTCAATCTAATCCTACCATGAATCTTATCAAGATGATGATGGATAAGATGCAAACACTCAGGCCTCCATTTTTGGATCTCATAATGTCCTCACTTATGATGAAATTTGTAATGATCCCATCCACCCATCCATACCTATTCACCCTTATCCCATGCAATGGGAGTTACCCAAGTTTAATCATTTCAATAGCAAGGAAGACCCTCAACAACATTTATGATCATTCAAACACGTGTGTTATTTGATCACCCATAATGATGCCTTACTCCTTAGAAAATTTCCCATGTCCCTTGTCAGGGACCTGCCCTAGATTGGTATAGTTGCTTTACCTAGGCACTCAATCTTCTCCTTCAACCAATTGGCCCAAACCTTCCTTGATCACTTCTCAATCAATATCTCTAAGGTCTCTATGACGACTTATACTCTATTCACCAATATGCAAGGATGAATCTATCACAGATTTCATCACACGTTGGCGGGGCCTCATCAATCAACTCACCTTCCAGCTACCACAAGAAAGAGCTCATAGAGTTGTTCACAAGGGCATGTGCTAGACACATTTCCTCGACTCTCCAGTTCAAACATTTCACATGTTTGATGAAGCCTTCACCATGGCCTTGGAAACTGAGATCATGCCCTTGAAGAAGAGAAACTTAAGTTGTGTAACAAGAATACTAACTTTAAATCAATGACTCTTCTTCTAAACCAAACAACCATTCTAATAACCATTCCAAGGCCAAAGGATCTACCAATGTGGTGATTCTAAAATCCGACCCCTCTCATCCATCTAATCAACCAAAACCACCTACCAACCTCTCTCTTGTTCAAAACTTCAATACAAGTATGAACAAAGGGCTTACACTCCTATCGAGAACCATATTCTTCTTGTGTTGGAAAATATTTTAAAATTTAGAGCCATCACCCTTCCACCTATCAAACCAAACACTAGTTTTGATCCTTCTCATCCTACACCATCATGGTACAAAGAAAATGACTTTTGTAACTATCACCAAGTTAGGGGACATATGATGAAAATTGTAAAACCTTCAAGAACATTGTCCAAGGAATGCTAGATAGTGGTGATCTCATCTCTAAAAACCCTAATGCACCTACCAATGCCAATATGGGTGTGTTTAAGAAACCTTTTCCTAATCATACCCCTTCATCAAACTAGGCTTTAGAGACCTCTACTAGTGACACCAATGTGCACGAGGTTCATGCCATTTTCAACACAATACATGTTCCATCTAGCCAGTTTCCTCCCATAGCATCTATCGAGGAAATTCTTACACAAAATCCTCTACCCATGGAGAGGAGCCTATCACACCTACTCCTCTATCCATAGAGGATCCTATCACACCTACTCCTCTACCCATGGAGGAGCCTACCCCACCTATTTATCTACCTACCACAGAGCCTATCTTTCCTGTTCCTCTACCCAAGGAGGAACCTATCTCACCCATTCCTCTACCCAAGGAGGAGCTAACCCTATCCACCTTTCTACCTAAAGAGGAGTCCACATCACTTGTTTTTCCTTCTCCTCGACCCATAGAGGAGCCACTCTTATCTCCTCTTCCTATAGGTGATGCTTCTCCCGGGTCTTCCAAGATCCTGTTAACCTTCTTACATCACTCCTACCTACTGAATCAGAGGTGAAAACCTTCCCTGTATATCACAGGACTCAGATTTCTGGATGGGTCTCACCATTGGTTCATCATCTTCTAAACCAAAACCATTCTCATGTTTGGTGGACCGATTAGAGTATGTTGATTACTCCACACTCTGGGGTGACTTTGAATCCCAATATCCACCCAAATGTAGATGTTGTCCCCGATACCTCAACTATCTATCCTAAGGTATTCAAGGAAACTAAAACCATGGCACTTGAGCCGATCATATCAGCCCCTTCTTCTTCATCCTCACCTTCACCCAAACCCCTATCCACACCTAAACCTACCACTTCCTTAGGGGTCCTACCAACACCTAGCCTACTACATCCCACAAGTGAAACTAGACTTGTCTACTCAACCACCACCCATCACAAAACCGATTCCCACACCTAAGAGGAAGACCCAACCTCCTAGGCCTCACACCCCAGTCTCTCCCATGCCTTCTCTTTCACCTTTACCTCTACCTTTGATTTTAGGCCCACACCCTTCCACCTTGGTCAAGTTACCTCTTCACCAAGGAAAATCCAAGGCACGAAACCCACACCCACACCTTTACCTTCTCTTTTTCCCACACCTTCACCTTCATCACCTCTTCTACCTACATCTTCTCCATTACCTACAACCACACTATTTCCAACACCACCACTCTCACCTTGGATTTCTAGGGTACCCACCTTCTACATCTCCTTCTACCTCACACACCCCTCTCTACACCTTTACCCAAGAAGGTGCAACCTAAACTGAAAACCAAAACCTTCACTACCTACTAGAAAGGTAGTCACACCTACACCACCTCCAATAACACCTCTCCCATGAAAATCACCCACACCTTCATCCAAGCCAACTCTGACTTCTCACTATGATCCATTAGTAGGATCCTATTCTAACATCCTCACTAGGTTGTTAGAAACCTCTGCTATCTCATTACCCTATTAAGCCTTATGACCCACTCAAACCCAAACTAATAGGGTTTGATGACACCAAAATCTGCGCATATCATCACTCACTAGGGCATGATGTCAAAGGTTGTAAGGCCCTAAAAACATTCTCCTTCAACTTTGTACTTTGGATGGTCTCTTTGATGAAGATGACTTGTGGAGGAGAATTCCATTCCCCCTTCACTTCCCCACATGGTCTAGCCCTATATCTATTCAGTAGCCTTTACCTACATCTCCACAACCCTCTTTTCCTCCTCTCGATATTTGAAATAAATATGGTCCAGTAGCCACTCATCAAAAAGGATAAAGGAAAAGAGAAAACTAGTAGCCCATCCAGTGCACCTTCACCCACCATTCCACCTACACCTGTCCCCCAAGGTAACCATCCATGGGCCGACTTATCCTATTTTTGATGGAGTCACACATCACTCTATGATTAAATAACTTCATCAATATCCTCTGAAAAGATGTCCTTGTATGACCTAATTCAAACCTCTAAGTCTCATCAGGCCCTCATTGAGGTCCTGCAATCTATCGAGGTTCCACCAAATGATCCTACACCTGGCCACCATCTTTACCCCTCATCATGTGGCCACCTCACCACTTCACCTCAAAATTCTACCCCCATTACCTCTCCTCGGTTTCCACCATCATTTTCTCTGACTCGAGATTTCCCCTCTACAATCAGATGATCTTGATCCTCCCTCTTCATCTCCACCTACATCAATGATACTTGCATTTTGACGTGTTATGATTGATGGAGGTGCTAGCATTAATATCATTTCTTCCCATGCGTATGAAAAATTACACATATTCCCAAATGCATGCATAATAACCTATGTTATGTTACATTATTTTAATGATGCCATGAATTTTACCACTTGGCACCATCATCCTCCACATCATGTGGGTCCCCGCACCAATCCCAAAACTATTCTATGTTCTTGAGGGGAATTTCAATATAACTTGTTGTTTGATGACCTTGGATTCATGCCATGGGGTGTGTACCTTCAACCCTTCACCGTTGCCTAAAATTTGAATATGAAGGGCACCCCTACACCATTCAAGTGGATCCTTCACCTTTTAAAACCTACAACATGCTTTACCAACCAAATGATGTCCTTGTTCTAGTCAAGGTATCTACCACCCCTGTCACTTCATTTTATTTTTTTGCCTCATCTACCACTTCTACTGCTATACCTTCCATAGCCAGCCCATCTATCCCTTATGTTTGTCACAGCTTCCACAACTATCCCATCTACCAACCCACCTATTTCACCAATAACTAATGCCCCACCTTCTCAGGCTTTGAGTAGCTCATCCATCCCCACTACCCAAGTACTCGACCTCTGATCCCTTGGTAGGTGTTTTTCAACGCCTTTCCTTGGGGAGTACCACCTATACAACATAGACACTTTCCTTACTCCTCAGGAGTATGGAATCCTTCACCAACACCCACATTACGACCATTGTGTAGGAGAGTTTTTTTCCATATATGGTCCTCCCCACCTTCGCACCAACCTACATATGGGGGACTCAACACTTCTTCTTATTCTCCTAAACCACCTACCCAAACCCGACCTTTCTCATCCAACTTCCAATACCTCACCAACCACCACTTCACCCACACTTTTCTTCATCGATGTGCCTAAGGGCTTTGGCTTTGGTCTTTATGAGAAAGGTCATCACATAGTCATACCTTGCACCACCCGAAAACAAAAGACCATCATGGTATTGGGTTTTTCATGTAACCTATTCCTAAGAAGGATAGAATTGACCTTGTAGAGAAGATAAGCCTTCCCCACCTAACTCACCTACCACACCACCTTCACCCACAAAGTCCATGGATCCATAATCCATCCCTCCTAACTTTTTTTTTTCATGAACACCATTTCTTTGGGACCTCTGACCTATCATCATGATGGCGAGGTGCCCTCTTCCCTTCCTCTTCTTTATCCTGACATGTTGGATGATGACACACCTTCTATCAATGTCATTCAATGTCAGATGATGATTCTATTCTCACCTATTTAGGTGTAGATGATTCTTACATTCACCATTTGTTACCTTCTCAGACACAAAACCATGCTTGAATGAATCACCATAGAGATCAACATTCACACTCAGGATGACCCTCAAATTCTAAAGATAGGCAAATCTTTAGATTCTTCGAATAGGAAGCCTTCACCTCTTTCCTTTGAGATCATAACAATGCTTTTTCTTGGTCTTATGTCGATATGCCCGGTATTGACCTAATATCATGGTCCACAATATCATGACTATCCCTGATACCAAACCTATGAAACAAAATCTATGAAAAATGCATCCATGCATTTCCCTTCTTGTGAAAGAAGAACTCCAACGCCTTTTTTGTTTCCTTCATTCTACCCATTGACTATCCACAATGGATTTCTAACATTGTTCTGTCACCAAAGTGACAGGGGGACTCATCTGCATGGACTTCCATGACCTTAACCTTTCCTTCCCTAAGGATGAATTTCCTCTTCCTAGCATCGACCAACTCATTGATCTTACATCCGGCATGAGATGCTATCTCTTATGGATAAATTCTCGGGTTATAATCAAATATTACTCACTCCAGAAGATCAACACAAAACCACCTTCATCACCCCTTGGGGGACCTTTTATTATCATGTCATGCCCTTTGGCTTGAAAAATGTTGGTGCCACCTATCAACACATTATGACCTATATCTTCCATGATATCATGCATGACATATTGGAAGATTATGTTGAAAACCTTCTCGATAAGTCCAAAAGTCATGTCGAACACCTCTCAGTTCTTAAAGTCATCTTTGATCGCCTCATCCAATACTGCATTCACCTTTAACCAAAGAAGTGCTGTCTTTTCCGTTCTCTCTGAAAAATCCTTGGTTTCATCATCTCTTTACGGGGCATCAAGTTAATCCTACCAAAATCAAGGCTATTCTTGAGATGCCTCCACCTACTAACCTTCAACAACTTTGTAGTTTGTAAGGAAAATTGTAATCCATTCGATGCTTTATTTCCCAACTTTTTAACCGATGTCACCCTTTTCATCATCTCCTTAAAAAGGATGTCTCCTTCAATTGGAATGATGAGTACCACAAAGCCTTTGAAGTGTTGAAGAAATACCTTCTTTAGCCACATGTGCTCATCCCACCTAAAGATGACAAACCTTTTTACCTCTACATTTCTACCACTAACCATTCCTTGGGTGCCATGCTCACTCATCACGATGAGAAACACATGGAGAAAGTGGTTTATTACATAAGTATACTCTTTTAGACTATGAGACTAGGTATACTCACGCTGAAAATATTTTCCTAGCCTTGGTCTTTGTGGCCACTAAACTTCGCCACTACCTACTTAACCACAAAACCTTCATCGTCACCAACACCGACCCTCTACATTACATGTATGCTAAACCTTACCAACACAAACACACCACATGTTGGCTCATGATCCTTGCAGACCTAGACCTAGAATTCATTCATCAAAAGTTTGTCAAAGGAAAACCATTGCAGATCAACTTGCAGATGCTCCTCTTCTTGGAAATCAATCTTCTAACTTTGATTTTCCTGATGAATCTATCACTACCCTCTCCCTTGATGATATTGTCTACCAAATGATGTTATTCTTTGATAGATCCAAATGTCAACATGGGGGAGGTGCAAGGTCATCCTCATTCCTCTTGATGGTGAGCCTATGCCTTATCCTTCAAACTTGACTTCAATTGCACTAATAACATGGCCGAGTATGAAGCACTTGTGTTAGGTCTTCAAACTGCCATTGCCCTAGATGTTAAATCCATTAATATCTTTGGTGACTCTCAACTGGTTGTGAACCAAGTCAATGGTTTGTACTAGTGTCATAACGAGGAACTTTAAAAGTATAAACATCATGTCGACATACTTTTGACCACGTTTGATCACTTCCTCATTCAAACCACTTTGTGATCCACTAAAAAATTCATGGATACCATGGATTGTCTTGCTTCTCAAATACCTTCCTCACCTTCGGACTCCAAAATATTTGTCACATTATAATGGTTATAGTTCTCAGTCACCCTCTTATATTATCCATGATGTAATTTTTTTGGGAAGAATCAAAACCGACCCATGTGACATTTGGTATAAGCAGTTCACTGACTACCTCTCCTTTCAATTCTTCCTCCAGATCTCACTCACAATGGATGACAAGCCTTCCTAAAAAGTGTCTCTTGTTACATCATCATGGGGGTCTTCTCTACAAATGTGGCTTTGATGGTATCCTCCTGTAGTTCTCACTAGTTCTGAAATTCCATACACCATTAAAGAAATTCCATGATGGGATTTGTGGGGGACATTTTAGTGGCCTTGTTGTCAAAAATGTATCCTTCACCTCTGGCTATTACTTGGTCAACCCTTAACCAAGACTATTGTGACTACGTCAAACATTGTGTGAAGTGTCAAAGAACATGTTAACCTTCACCACACCCCTAGTCACGCCTTACAAGTCACCAAATACTTTTGGCCCTTCTCTTAATGGGGTTTGATCTCATTGGAGAGATTAACCCTCATTCCTTCTCAACGTCATCACTGGATCATCACAATGACTAAATATTACACTAAATGGGTGGAATCCATCCCTCTCATTTCTACCAAATCCAAAAAATAGCCAAATTTATCAACCACCATATCATTTGTCACTTTTGGTGTTCCTCATCACCTCATCACTGACAATGAAAAATAATTCAAAAAAAAAACCTACAAAAATGTGTGAAAATTTTGGCATTCAACTCAGTTTCTCTTCACCATATTACCCATAATCAAATGGTCAAGCTGAATCATCTAACAAAACCTCAACAAAATTCTTATGAAATTCATTGATGACACTAGTAAGGATTAGCACACACACATTCCTTTCACCTTATGGGCTTATCATACTAGCATTCACACCTCTACCAATGCCACACCTTTCTCTTTGGTCTATGGTATAGAGGTTTTCCTGCCTCTCAAAGTCCAAATTCCATCTCTTTGTATATCACTTAAAGATATGCTCTCTGATGATGATTTTCACTAAGAACATTTGGCACAACTTGAGATATTGACGAACACCATTTAAATTCTCTAGACCATCTCCAAATCTACCAAAAATGCATCAAGCGCCTATGAAAATGTGTTCAAGAACAAACTTTCAAGATCAATGACCTTGTCCTAAAGGAAAACCAACATGTAACCAAAGTGGAGAAAAGTAAACGAGGAAAGTTTTCTCCTAATTGGCTTGGACCTTATATTATCACCCATACCTATGGATCAGAACTTATCATTTATCTTCTCTTGAGGGTAAACCCAAACTTGAGCCCTTAATGCCTTGCATCTTCAACCATTCTATTGTTGAATAAATTACTACATCACTTTATGTCACTTATATGCTCATCCCTTGAGCAAACCTCTCCTTCCACCTACCTCTTTTAAGGACCAATGACTAAACTAGAATTGTGTGATTATCCATCACCATTCAACCTTGTCTTCAATATGAGTACCATGGCTCTACTCATGGCATGATTCTCATGGATAATTTTTTCCTTTTTAGGATGGAATCCCATGGTTTCATCACTTGAAACCCCTCTTTCATAGCTAACCTTTTCATGCTATGGTTTTGTCCTTCATAAAAGAGGCCTATACTCCTTTATAGTCTTGTCCATGACTTTAAGTCAAAAATAAAAAAAAAAATATATGGGATAACTTTACTCCTTGAGTCAAACTTCTTGCAAATAGATGATTCCCTCAAAAGGACATCTATCTCTCTCTTTTATTATAAGTAGATTTCTCCCTCAAAGGAAAACTATAAAAAGCTAGCCACTTATTGTACTTAGTCTATCTAAAAAAGAATACTAATTTGTATTTTCAAAATAAAAAATTATCTTGGAGCTTCCCACATCGATCAAATTCACGAATACCTCAAGGAGACTCTATTATTCATCCCAATATAAACTTCCCATCGATTAATCTATACATGCATAAATAAAAAACAAAAGCAAAATAAAAATTAAGAAAAATACCAACTTTTACTCATGGACTTACCTATTCTGGGTTTTGGGTATCTTACGAAGGGGCATGTTGTCCCACAACAAGGTTACACTTAACAAACTCTTCCACCTTACCTTTTTGTTTATTATCTTCTAAATCAACTCAAGGGACATGGCATGTATTCTACACATTGTGATCACACAAATTCTTTCAACTCTAGACCCATCACTCATGCAATGTATCTAGTGACTTATGTTCAATAAGTCTAGGGGTATGACAATTATGGTTCTTGCCAACTATGGAGCATTTCACTTCTTTTCAGTTCACTTCTACCTACTTGTTGCTTCTTCAACAAGACAAGACCATCAAAATTGAATCAACCATAACACCTTCATCTATGCCTACGCCTAATTCACCTTGCCTATTACCTATTCAACATTTGACCTTACATATTTTCAAACATGCCTTACCCAACCAACTTACCTATCCACCCTACCTACTCAATTTACCTAACCCAATCTCTTTCTTCCCGGTTTATGGGAGAACTACATTGTCCTGAGGTCCCTTTTTCAAGGGATATGTAGGAAACACTTCGAGGGCATTGGGCCCTCGAATGTTAGCTCGGTCACTCTTTTCCCCCACCATTTTTCCCCCATAAACAAAATCTAATTACTTAGTTTCCATAAAAAAATAACTGGGACATTTACACAAAACAAACCATACATTCCCCATACACATCATCAATTACTTTCCATAATACCAATAACATGGAAATTAAATCGAAACAAACACAACCAAAACCATGCCTACATCTAATTTCCATAACATCAATACATTTGGAAATCCAAATCAAACTCAACCATGCCTACATAGCTAGTTTCCATAAAAAAATACCTTGGAAATCAAAACAACATCATCTCATATCACAACAACATCAACCAAACCATGCCTAATCATCTAGTTTCCATAACATCAATACATTGGAAATTAAACCATTCAATCAACTCATACATTACACCCATGCTTAAATCATCTAGTTTCCATGACATCAATATAATGGAAATGAAATCAAATCATACAACCATAACCAAACCATGCCTACATCTAGTTTCCATGACATCAATATAATGGAAATAAAATCAATCATTCACAACACCATCACATCAACCATGCCTATAACTAATTTCCATAATAACAATGCAATGGAAATGAAACAACACACAACATATATCAATGTCATCATCTATATACTGAAAGTCTAGTATGTCAATACAATGTATATACAAATATAAAATAAAGTATCTCAAAAAATCTCATGTACATCTCACCTCTTCAACACGCAGCCAGTATATATAAGTAAAAAATAAAAAATACCCAGTATCTCCATCATCTTCTCATCTCTAGGAGGGTCCGGCACCTCTGCTGCTCTCTTCTATCCCCTCACTTGGCCTCTATCTCTGTGAACTGGTCTCCTCTTGATGGCCCCGCCATGCGCGAGATGGCTCCTCGAATTGCTGCACTACTTGTCCGTGAATTGGACCTCTCACTAGCTACGTACTAGGCTCTATAGGTCACATGGTTGAAAAAAGGGATACCACTCTCTATAAACCGATCCTCATAATACATGGCCTCCACCAAGACCTTCTTTGTACTTGTCCATAAATATCACCTATGGAGGTGCCATCACTCTAACTGTCATGTCTCAGGGCCTTATCCTAGTAATAGTGCCCCATGTCCCTATACATGTACCTTTTCTAATGGACCATGTCCCTTTACTTGTACTTTCCATAATGGTACCTATCACTATAATAGGGGTAACCATGTGTCCCCCACCACCGCCTCATCATGTACATGTGCCACTACCAACTACATCTCTAAAGTGGCCACATGTGCCTCGTAATGCAAGAACATGGGCCTGGGCCTCGCAATGCTACAACCTACCCCATCTCTCTCGCCTATGTATGTGCCACCTCTAATAGTCCTCCGTAAGGTAGTCACCTATGCCTCGAGTTTTTGCTAGCTACCACCGTAAATGTCGTGACTTGGCCTTGTAATGTAGTCACATGTCCTTGTAATTTGTCCCTCTAAATAGTAATAGTATCCAAATCAAGGTACCTGCCCTCGGCGGTGCTTCCTATAGATGGGCTATCTGCCACTCCTATATCCGTCTCATATATCCTACATCGTCTATCCTTCTCTATCTTCTACCTTCTCCTCTACCCCTGCTAGATTTTCTAGATGTGGTGGAGATAATGGTCTCTCCATGTCGTCCCTATGGTATTATGGAAAGGGTGGAGGCACATCCTAACATAGCCCGAATTAACATTTGACCCGGTTGACTGGTATTATCTCATGCTCTTTGGGTCTATGTCCCTATATCCATCACACCAATTGTAAACCTGTTAGCTCCTCCTCCATACCTCTAAATGAAGGGTAACCAAGATATGGCCTCCACAAGATATCAACCACTAATAGGCCATCCAACACATGCTCGTAATATGTCACATCTCGTGACGCCACATCTACCCTCGCATGTGCCCCTATTTGTAGCCACCGTCTCAATCCTTCTCTATAAACCCCTTTGTAACGTTCTTATTGTGGAAGGCCTTGTGGATGAAGACATACTCTATGCTCATAGGCCCAACAGTGAAAAAGATAGGTGCATCACAAAACAAAAACCATCGAATCTTCCTATATGCCCACAACTCCTTGTATAACTACACTAGGAAAGTTGGCACCCATGTAAAACAAATCCTATCCTCTATCGTATCCTCTAACACTCCCATCAGTTCCCATGGAAACCTCCCACACCTTGAGTCTAAGAGCACATAATAATCAATCCCCACCATCCTCAACACTGCTAATCTAGTCTCATGTGGATGTGCGACATACATCTCGCCATAGATAATGCTTGCACATATGATAAGACAAATCTCCCATGGCCTCTCCAAAAATTGTAACCATAGGCTTGAATGACTCATTCAAGAGATTTGATATACAATGGCTCCCAACAATAAGTAGCCTTAAGATCATGTAGACATCCTCTAGGGTAATGGTCATCTCTCTTGTAGGTATATGGAATGTGTTGGTCACTGAGTCCCATCTATCGATGAGGGAAACCATCATGCTATGATCTTGAACTATCTTCCTATACCACCTAACAATGCCCAACCCGACATCCCTCATGTGATCCCACTCGTCCTCTGTGATGCTAGGTCTCATCTGTACTAATAGGGGTGGTAGTCTATCTCTCATTGTCACTGCTACCGTGCTTCGCATCATCAACATTCACACCAGTCAATCATTTACCCTTGCTTCTTTGGATCTACATTCTACCTTGCCTTACCATTTTTACCCTACAACCTATCTTCCTTACACTATTTTCCTTGCCTTTTATCTTCTTTCCCACCTCTATGTTTCGTTTATTTTCCCCTTCATTGATTTCCCTAACTTACCTCATCCATCTTGCACCCATCCTACACTATTGACCTATACCTTCGATCTATCCCTACACCTTCTCATTTCTTCCTACCCACTCTTACCTGGCCTAAACCCACCCATTCCTACCCTAGATACCCTAACCCACCCAATTCTACCCCGAACAACCCAACCTACCCATTCCTAGCCCTGGACACCCCTACCCACCCTTCCCATACCTTTTGGCCTCCCTAATTTACACCTTTTACTACCTTGGAATTTTCATAGTGGCCGATACTATTTCCCTCTTCCCCTACCAATGCTTGGTTAGCCTAACAATGTCGATCGATACCCAACCGACATCGCCGTTACTTGGTTCAACCAGAAGGCCGAACCCCGCATCCTCTAATCCCAAAAATTAAAAACACACTAATCTACCCACCTAAACAACACCAATTTGCATCTAGATTCATTTTTACCCTAATTAAACTAGTTTCACCCTCCCCATACCCAATTTCACTCAATTTTAACCAAAATTCCAATCAAATTTCTAAAACCAAAATTTTAATTTATTCTACATTCTTCTTCGCAAAAAACAATAATGGATCTTGAATCTTACCTCTACTCAATGCCGCCTCCAAGGTGGGATCTCTAGAATAGGAACATAACCTCCCCTACACCCTCTCATGCCTATGCCATGTCTACATCAACCTCATAACTCCCAACCAATCAAATCGTGGGCCTAAAAAATCCACTCCAATAACCATTAATATCTCCCCAACTTAGCCTCCCGACCCTCCTTGTTGTTTTTTCTTGCAAAAAAACTCTACAACAATCATTTTCACCACATCAAGATGTTGAAATGAGGCTTTTCCATTTGGGTTTTTTATTTTAACCCGTTGATTGGGTAACCGATGTCGGTCTAGTTGTGCCCTAGGTGACCGATGTCAATCACCCTTACTAGAATCAGTTTCCTCTCAACTGGCATTGATCACCCTGCCTAAACCAATTCTACCTAATTTTCCCAAATTTTTACAAAGATTATGCCATTTTCTTGCTACCATAGCTTTACTACATGCCTATTAGCTCACCTACCAGCCTAGTCACCTCCCTAATTATACTTAGGGGCAAATTTTTGCCTACACCTCGGCCTTACCCATGACCTTACCTATACACCCACACCAACCTCACCCATTTGACACTCAAATTCACTTGCTCGTGTACTCACGTAGTTTGACCAATACACTATCATTTATAATAGTGCACTAACGCTTCTTCCCTTTACAAATTGATGACACACCACCAATTAGACCTATCTAACTCCCTCTCAAAACACCTTTTTTGTCATTTTTCCTCTTATAAACCATTCAAACAGGCCGTTATAGCCTTGTTCTAACTACATTGGCTTCTTATTCCCTTCTAGCTTGTTTCTATTAGCTCCTTGGAATATCAATCCACATCGTTTGATTGATTAAGCCCTTCGGAAAACCCTCCCGAACCCTAATTACTCTTTAAGAGAGATTAATTAGTCTAACCTAGGTTAAATACCCTAAACCTAGTCAAATCACACTTTGACTTGCTAAAAGTGCTTTTTGGACTTTAGCCTTTGTCCCACATGCACCCAAATCTCCCTTTTTCTTCGAAACCAAAAACTATAAATAGGGCTATACCCCCTCCCTCATTTCCTAAGAATTCTCTTTTCTTCCTAGCATAGATTATAGCAATTTGTTTAGGCTTTAGATTGTATTTCATCTTCTTACATTTGAGCTAAAAGCATTTGATTTTGTATTTCATAGCACTAACATGGAGTAAAAGGGAAGATACATTGGCCTTGAAGCCATTAATGGTGAGATCTATTTGTCTTAAACACATAATGAATGCTTAGATCCTCTTAGGTTCATTATTTCAAGCTTTCAAAGAATAGAGGTTAACTTCATTTGCTTAGTTTGCATGTTTATTTCAAATTAATGTATGCAAAGAAGAAAACCTTGCTCATTTCTTATCACATGGTCCATTGATCGCTTTTCTAAAAGCCTTTGGGGATTCTTTAGAGATTCTTACCCTAAACTCGTGGCTTTTGCAAATTTTCATTGAACGCATTTGGTATGCCGGGTGGGACACTTATGTCCATCCTCCATTAATGGAGGTCTTTTAGGTTTTTAAAGTTCATTTTCAAGTTTTTGGGTCAAATCCGTTGTTAATGCCTCATTTATGTTTCTAACACTAGATAAATTATCTTTATTTACATGTATTTTATGGGTTTGATACGAAATAGGACACTTTGACTAACAACTAACCTGTTTGCTCTTAAAATTTTGAAAATCTGTGTTTTTATAGGTTTTTCATAGGGTGCGCGTAAGTGTAAAACAAAGGGCGTGTACACGTTGAAACCCCAACATACCCATTAGATTAGGTGTGTACTTGTCGAGAACTTCATCATTTACACATTTCTCTCTACAGATTCGCGCGCATCTCCGCTATCTCGGGCGCGTATCGCGCTCTTTCGCCGCATATGTGTAAATGATCTCGACTGTAAAATTTTTACGCTTTCCTTTTTCAAGCTTGGGTGCATACACATCAGAACCTGAGTGTCCATGTCAATATGGTCACGTCTCTATCATGTTGTGAGCGTCTGCGTGTTTTACAAAGATTAGGTTTCATTAATTTTTAATCGCAGCGTATCGTTAAGTAGGGTGCGTATCCATCGGTTGGGAAGCGCTAGTGTAAGTATAGGTGCGTAGGTGTCTGTATTAAAAATTGAAAATTTTTACAGTCTGTACAATATTTTTCTCTGATCCATTACTGCAGGTTTCTAGACAAAAATTAAAGAAACAATGTTTTTCCTTAAAAAATTTAGTTTACATAGTAAAAGTGTTTTTTTTACGAGAAGTAGCTTTGTAGAAGTGTGTATGCTCTCTCCTCACGTCTTCCAAGGTGATCTTGGAGATCAAAAACACTTATACGAAACTCATATAAATTGTTCAAAGAAACACTTGTTTTATAAAGGTTGAAGTAAAACTTTCATGTGATTTCAGTAGAACTTTTCACGTTGCGTATGCTCTTCCTTCGCGCCTTTTGGCGATCTTAGGAATCAAAAGCAAAGTGAAAACTCTCTTTCTTGACATCAACCTACGAACTAGAAAATTACTAACAAATTTTTGTCTACAGGACCTATCACTTATCAAAGAAAGACGTCAAACGCAAAACACAAACAAAGTTCTTATAGGTTACCAAACAATGTGCTACTTGAAACCACATTAAGCTAAGCAAGATAAAAAACACACCATATTCAAAACATTGTATTGCAGGTTTCGGAAAAGGGTACGTCCCTAGCTGTTCAACTGGAACATAACCCCTTTGGCATAACACCTTAACCTACAAAAATGGGGCTGGTTCCAAGAACCCTAAAGTAGTCCACCACTGTGTAACCTCGTGGATGAAACAAGAAGTGCTCCACTTACCCACTTGACTAGTATGCCTTGTGAGTTAGAGTTACAAGTTTTCCCTATCGTGACCCTATTAAAAGTACATGATGGATGCATTTACTGCCCACTGTGCTTGAAGGGGGCAAAGCCGAGATACTCCTAAGATAGGCAAGGGACTATTTGGGTAAATCACCCCGCTCGTGGAAAACTTTGTAACACCTAGTTGAGAGAACTTATTAGGAAGCTATTTTTTCTTGGAGCCCACTTTACTAGTCCTTGTCGCGTCAAGCCATCACGAAGTGAAAACTCATCTGGAATCTAAACCTTGTTTGTCAAACAAGGCAAAGAACCCTTATGAGTTTGATTTGAGTGTCTTTCATCACGAAACTAAACTACGTCCCACTTTGTTGATTAGTTTTATTCTTGTCTTCAGACGAGGCGAAGCTCTGCCTAAGTGGCACTTGGTTTTTTTCCTTCTTTTGATCAAATACCCTTACGTTCTCATCTCCCATTGTTTAGGGTGAGAAACGTGCATACATCGCGTGTTTTTATTAGAGATAGCTCTCATCACTTTTTTGTCCATTTACGGCGATCTGGATGTTTGTGGTTGGGTCTTTAAACGTCTAAAGTGTTCAGGTATGATTTTCATATCTTTGATAAAAGTCCATTCATCTTGATTTCAAGATCATCTTCACCGATGTGTGTCCAGTTCATCTTTTGTCTCTTCTTGAGTTGATAATTTTGTTCGCATCCTAGATGTACAATCTCGGTACTTACATCATGTTCTCACTTTGTGAGAAAATGGTATAAGTCCCCTTATTGCACGGTTACGCTGCTCACACGATTAAAAACTCCTTGTTATACTTATCACTTGGTTTCAGTTTTGACGTCATCTGAGTCTTCTTGAAAAGTGTCGATAATGCCTTATATATATCATAATAAAGTTGTCATGGTACTAACACCTTGCTTGCTCGGTTAATGTATCACGGTGACATTATTACGCTATATCTATTCGTGACTTCCATTTTAAAGAAGATTTGGCTTTCATCAGCATTCAAGCAGGTTTGAGGTATACCTTATCGAGGGACTGTGACAACATCATGTCAGTGCTTAGACCTTGTTGGGGTTCTAACTTGACTTACATATTGATACATCATTGTTGCTATCTATTTTTAGGGCATAGACTTGGTAACAATGAATTGAGTGATCATAACATTTAGGTGTGCATATGAGTGTTCCTTGATAAAGACGATTGCATAACACTACATCTAGGATACACTGTGGTATAATTCCAACATCACCTTGAATAGCTTGCAGAAAAACCATACACTTAGGGGTTACACTAGCTACATACAAATGTCTACTAGTAATGCCTAAAATCATAAAAATGGTAGCCAAATCAAATGAGCATGATATAGGAGAAAACCCTTTTGACACCTTCCCATTCAACACACATTTAGGACCGATTTTCTCACAAGTCAAAGATATAGAGACGTTAATTGATCATAGTGGAGAAGAGTCAGACTCTTCCGGAGAACAACAAAGGTTAGACCTAAATAGATTTGATGAACTCCTATATTATAATAAAGATCAAGTACTCGTAAGAGTCTTAGCATTAGGATCTAAACTTCCGCATGAGCACGAAGAAGAAACAAAGGTCATTAACCCTAACCTAGGAGAACAAAGATTCATCTTAGACACATATAATCCTTTTGATGCGGGGTACGCTTCCACTTCTGGGTAACATAAGGCTACTGCGAAAGGTGAACCATCATGGAAACCTCACTATAAAGCTACACATAAAGTGAAAACTAAATGGAAAGCTTCCCCTCCTCTGAAATTTGATGAAGAATAGGACCCCCTGGTTGAGGAAGAGGACCTCCAAAAATAGATCTTGAAGTTGAGTCAAAAACTAACAAACCTAGGGTCTTCAAGAAAAAACATATACAAAGACAAAGACAAAAACAAACTTAACAAGTTTCAATGTGATCCACATATAGACTATACCTTTAAATCAACTCAAAGCTCAAAGGTCAATATCACCTACTAAAGAGCAACTCATTCAGAATAATTTAAATCTATGAAAGATACGCTTACTACATTACAACAGGGAAATGTAGGCCAAAATAGAAAGATTCATATGAAGAACTATGTTCTTACCCCTTTGATAAGGAAATGTTACAATAGCCTTCCCAAAACACTTTACCATTCCTAAGTTTGATAAATATAAGTGCAAAAGTGATCCTCGTGATCATATAAAAGATTTTTACATGGCTTGCCAAGAGGTCGTGTATAGCGATAATTTCTTAATACAACTTTTTCCTCGCATCCTTGGAGCCATGGGATTGGAATGGTTCTATAGCATACCCAAGGGCTCCATTACAATGTGGCCCGTGTTGGCAGAGAAATTTGTAAGGCATTACTCCTATAATATGGAGAGCGACATCACAATGAACAATCTATGTAACACAAAACAAAAACCCAATGAGACATTTGCAGGATTTCTACAATGATGGCGTGGGTTAGCTAGTCGCTTTCCTTGTGCCTTACCAGAAAAATAGTTAGTGAGCATATTTGTTCCTAACTTAAACCCAAAAATAGCCTTTCACTTGCAAATGCATTATGGCTCAAACTTCGAAGAAGTCATAGAGAAAGGCAGTCAAATTGAGAAAGCGCTCATTGCCAAGGGAACACTTAAACTCACATTAAAAAACAAACATGAAGCCAAATCCACAGACAAACCTAAATTCTTCAATAAGAATAAACATGTTGTTGGTGATGGCATTATAGACTCCAAGAGAGTCCAAGCGTATAAACAGTCCACTCTTAAAGCTTTCGCAAGGACCTCATCCTAAAGTGCCTACAAAATGTACGTTCACATCCTTGACGAAATCCTTATCTACCATCCTAAAACAATTAGATGGTGCAAAAATGGTAGAATATCCAACGATAACAATGACCATATCCGGAAGATGCTCCAAAACCGGTTTGGTTCAAAGACCATGAATATTGCGACTTCCACCGTGTTAAAGGACATAAAACGCATAGATGTTTGAGATTGCGCCATTATATCCAAGACCTCATAGAGGAAGGGAAGATTTCCTGGAGTCTCCCTTTGAGACTGGTAAAAGTTCAAATGAAAAATGGGTATTTAAAAAGAATCTTTTCCTAACCATGCGAGATAAGAAGAAAAGAAAACTAGATCAAGGGAAACTTCCAATGACTATAGGACTGCTACCTATGTGTACCCTACAAATGATAGTCCTTATCATTCCCTCATTGGATGTATTAGCTCATTTAATGAATAGATCAACACCATTCAGATTTTAGAAAAGAGCTGCACAAATCAAGACAAGACGTGCCCGCTTAATCATACCAGATCATGTGCCTACCCCTAAGGGAAGTCAGTATAACTTAATCGAGCAGTTAGATAAAACACCTGCTAGGATATCTATTCTTGATCTCCTCAAGATCTCTAATTCCCATAAGAACATACTGTACAAAACTTTGTAAAATTCAGGGGTTTCCACAAAGGTAGACCCCATGAACCTTCAAGCCATGATTGAATGCTTAGACACCAATGACCATATTAATTTTGATCATACTGGAATCCCGCATAGAAACCTAGAGCATAACTTGCCATTGTACCTCGAAGTGGTGGTTACCCATTGCAAAAATCAAAAGAGTACTTGTAGATGGGGGATCTGGTCTGAATATTTGCACCTTGAAGCTGGTAAAGTAGCTAGGCCATTTAGAAACAGAGTACAGGTGCTAAGACTATCACAATCACAACATATGACAATGAAGAAAGAGAGTCAACAGGGACTATAGTGGTCCCCATGGAGGTAGGACCAACATGTCATGACACAACGTTTCATGTCCTTGACTTGGACCTTCCATACAACATGCTCTTGGGACGCCCATGGATCCATGCCATGCAAGCTATTCCATCAAATTTTCATCAGTGCATCAAGTTATGTCATGAAGGGTAGGTGGTTACCATTTTGGGTGACCCAACCTTTCACACATTGTAGGGCATTGCACGTTTTTCTTGTGCAGCTTATGAATGTCCTTATGCAGATGTTGTTATCCCTCTACAAATGGAGGCTATAAAAATGAGTAGATTCAGAGTCCTCCACACCTTTTAATCAATATTTTCCCTCATTGGTCAATCCATTTGTTTCATGGGAGGCCACATCAAAAAAATATGGCCCAAGTAAGCCATTCACTCTTGAGTAGGCTCTTTTGATATCAGACTTATCAGTATCCCCTAGGACAAGGGGTAAGCATTACTTTCAGTTCAGGAGCACCCCGAACAATGTCCTAAACCGTTGGAAAAATTTGTCCATCATGGTCTCCTATCTCGAGGAGAAGATTTTAGAAGAACCTACCAAGAGAGTGTCAGAAGGCACCATGGTTTCATGCAATCAAGCACCTCAGTACATCAAAGGTCCCCGCATGATGTTTGTCATGGGCTATAGTGGGTTTGGATGTGGTGTTAATGCACAAGGCCGGTTGGAGCCTATCCCTATCCCTCATTTTAAAACTAATAAACATGGCCTTGGAATAAGTCCCCATGACACTCTACCTTCTGAAAATGATGCCACCTCTTTAGAACGCGAGACGTTTTGTCTCATTCTAATAGTGACGCAGATTCCCAATGTAGCCTTTACGAGGATCTTGCCTCCACGAACCTATTCCCAGATTCATCGGTCCTTACCTTATCCGAATCCATCCCCTAGATAAATATCTAGTAGCCCTTGTATATCCTAAACTTATAGATTGGGATCAACAACTTCACATGCCCTGGATTTCTTTGAAAATGATGAGGCATTCGTAGAGTTCATGGGACTCAGGGACTTTATTTCGGCTGGAGACCACAAGAAAGGGTTTAAGATTCAACTAGATGCCTGCGCCTACTTTGGGGAAGAAGCAGAGATGTGTGGATGGTTGAATAAAAAGGTCAGTAAATAAAAGTACACCTACTTCGAGAAACCAAGAAAGAAGGCTCAACGAAAATCCCATAGGAATAGACTCTTTGATAAACTCATAGACAAACAGAACAAAGAGTCTAAAGATGAAGTGATTTATCCATTTAAAGATGATCATGAAATACCACAGGAGGTTGATCTTACTCTTCCCCACAGATCCTACGCGGATGGAAGATGCTTATTGGGGAAATAATCAATGTTAACATTGGCTCAAAGGAGCAACCTAGAATAGTCAAGTTGGGAGCTTCACTCTTAACTCAGTAACAAAAGACCTTTGTAGAGCTCTTAAAAGAATACATGGACATATGCAGATATGCCTAGTTTGGACCCGAGCTAGTTGTGCACAACCTCGTTGTGCACCTAGATGCCAAACCAATCAAACAAAAGTTGAGAAAGATGCATCCTAAGGTGGCGCTCTTAGTCAAAGAAGAATTAGAAAAGCTATTAGCTGTTGATTTCATTAAACCTATTGACTATTCAGAATGGATCTCTAACATAGTCCCAATACAGAAAAAACCTGTGGGCATAAGGATTTGCACGAATTTCCATGACATCAACAAATATTCTCCAAAATATGATTTTCCCCTACCTAACATTAACATGACAGTTGATTCAAAAGTTGGTTATGAAATGTTTTCCTTGATGGATGATTTTTTAGGGTATAACCAGATATGAATTACGGAAGAAGATTAGCATAAGACAACATTCATCACCCCTTGGGGAACATTTTGCTACAAATTCATGCCCTTCGGGCTCAAGAATTCTGGGGTTACTTATTAGCGTGCCATGACCGTTATTTTCCATGATATGATAAGTGACATCATGGAGGACTATGTTGATGATATCTTAACAAAATCCAAAATTAGGAAAGAACACCCTGAAGTGTTGAGGTGTATCTTTCAGTGTCTAAGAGACTATAAGGTTTGTTTGAACCCTAAGAAATGTGTCTTCGGTGTTTTATCAGGAAAAATCCTAGGGTTCATTGTCTCACAAAGAGGGATTGAAGTGGATCCTGCAAAGGTTACGACTATCACAAAAATGCCACCACCTACCACTCTCAAGAAGCTAAGGAGTCTATAAGGAAAGATTTAGGAAATCCTGTCACTTTATTTCACAACTTGCGGATAAGTGCCACCCCTTTACTCATTTGCTCAAGAAAGATGTCACATTCAATTGGGGACCTGACTGTCGAAGGCCTTTGTGCTACTCAAATAGTACTTGTCCAGCCCACCTATACTAATGCCACCTACCCCCGATGAACCTCTCCTCTTATACATTTCTACTACCTAGTTTTCCATTGGTGCATTACTTGCCCAATATGACTTAGCCCATAAAGAGAGAGCAGTTTACTATCTTAGCTGCACCTTGATCGCATACGAGTTAAATTATCCCCAAATAGAAAAGGCCTACTTAGCGGTTGTCTTCACATTTCAAAAGCTTTGCCATTATCTCCTGAATAATAAAACCAAACTCATATCCAAATTTGACCCTCTCAAGTACCTTTTATCCAAACCCACCCTCACAGGCCGAATGGCTAATTGGATCATTCTCCTAAGTGAATTTGACATTGAGTTTGTGAATCAGAAGTCTTTAAAAGGACAGGTACTAGCTGATCAGTTGGCAGAAGCTCCTCTCCCAGGAATGGAACCTTTGTGCTTAGATTTACCAGATGCATCTATGATGTATATTGAAGAATCCGTAGAATGGCAGGTCCATTTTGATGGATCTTTTACCTTTCATGGATCCAGAGTAGGAGTGGTGCTCATCACTCCAACAGGCGATGTCATACCACAAGAATTCTGGTTGGGATTCCCGTGTACAAATAACATTGTAGAGTACGAAGCACTCATCGCTAGCCTCAAGCTAGCTATTACGTGGAACATTAGACAATTGTAAGTCATTGGAGACTCTCAACTTATCATAAAATAGGTTAATGATGAGTACAAGGTTAAATATGAGAATCTTATTTCGTATAAAAATGGTTGAAACTTTGAAGAAATATTTCACACAAGTCATATTTGAGAAAAAACCAAGGTCACATAATAGATCCGTGGATGCTATGGCTACTATTGGGTCTCTCTTATGTATAGCACCTGAAGAAAGCAAGATGCCTTTCTTCGTGGAACATTTATAGGTACCTACATATGATATGCCGGAGTCATGTTTGGCATGTGAAGTTGTTGGTCCTTTATCCCCTTGGTATGACCCTATCTTCCAATACCTACAAGATGGCACTCTTCCACTTGACATCACCCATTCTGAAAAGAAAGCCCTTATTCACCGCATAGCCCATTATACCCTCCTAGGAGGCACCCTTTATCATCGTGGCTATGACGGGAATCTACTTTGCTGTTTGGATGTTACTGATTCTATCCACGCAATTAAAGAAGTACATAGTGGTATTTGTGGAGCACATACTAGTGGCATGGTCTTAGCTAAAAAGCTATTGAGAGTAGGCTATTATTGGCCTACCATGGAATCTGATTGTTGCAACTTCGTAAAGAAGTGTGAACTATGCCAAAAATATGGAAATTTAATACATGTGCCAGCACAAGCCTTACAACCTATTGCAACACCTTGGCCATTCTCTAAATGGGGCCTGGATCTCATAGGGAAGCTCCATCCTTCTTCATCAAATGGACATACTCATATCAAGACACCACTCGAATACTTTACGAAATGGGTAGAGGTTGTCTATCTTACCTATGTCACCGGTGTGTAGATTTCAAAATTCATTATGAACCATCTCATATGCCATTACGGATCCCCTTGGCCATTATCACTGATAATGGTAAATCCTTCAAAAATAAAACGGTTAAAACATTGTGTCAATGCTTCCATATCCAACTTAAGTGGTCTACCCCTTATTACCCTCAAGGTAATGGACATGCAGAAGCCACCAATAAGACCCTTGTATGGATTATGGAGAAAATGGTCAGTAAAACCGGCCGTAATTGGCATCTACAGATACATCCCACCCTCTGGGCCTATCGTACCTCCATCTCGTACTCCTATTGGTGCGACCCCATATTCACTTGTCTATGGCACTGAAGCCATCATACCTTTGGAAGTGGAGCTTCCCTCCCTGAGAATATCTCTCAGAGACTATCTTGATAAAGATGAAGACTATATAGCCGCTCGCCTAGAAGAGTTAGAACTATTAGATGAAAGGCGTATCAGAGTGCTCAATCACCTAAAATTCTATCAGAACAGAGTTTCCAGAGGATATAAAAAACACATCATTCATCGAAAATTTGATCTAGGAGATCTAGTTCTCAAATAAAATCATAAGAACATCGTCAAAGACAGAGAAAGATAGGAAAGTTCGATGCTAACTGTTAGGTCCTTATGTTATAATTGTAAAATATGGATCAAGAGCTTACAAACTTGCATATTCATATGGTGAAGAGCTTCTGGAACCTATGAACACCATGCACTTGAAGCGGTTCTAGGCTTAGGCATGACGAGAATATCAAATAAGAAATAAAAATAGAAAAACAAAGAAAAAAAAGCAAAAAAATGGAAAAATGAGAAAATAGTAAAGAAAAAGTAGGTTGTCCTCATGTGAAAACCACGCAATTATGGTGCAGTGGGTAGGTCTTTGAGTGAAAACCAATTTTTGGTGCTCAAGGAAGATTCACCGGACACAAGTTACTCTTACGGAAGGATGGGTAATCATTCCATTTTTAGATACAACTTTTGATGCTAGGTATAAGAACCCTACTAGGACCACCTTTACCTTGTCATGATCTGGTTTGTTTGCTCTTATATCTGCATGGAGGACATTACCTTTGTATACTCCCATCCAATGCTGAGCATACATGCACCGTTGACATCTTCTCGCACATACATGCATGGCATTCTACCTTTTGTATATTCCCACATCACGTTGGGGGCATCCACGCTTCTTTGTTCTCGTACATTGCTTTCAGAACATGACCTTGGAAAATACAAAAACACTTGGAAAATGATACACAAAAATCTAAACATCTGGAAAATTTCCCTTTTCAGGGATAAAGCTACATTCATCTCACAATGTCATCTTAGGGGAAACCTAGACAACAATACAACAAACGTAGCTGCAAAACTTACCTTTTAGATAAACCCAAAAACATTAGAAAATATGTCAATGTTGTCCCGCAAAAACAAAGTAGTGCTTTAATTACTTTTAGTTGTTGGTTTGTATAGTTTTGATGTACTTAGTTTGTTGAATTGTTTGTTCTTTAAATGGATCATTTGCTTATCTCGATTTTGAATCTTGTTTGATTTAAATTACATATTGCATTACATACATTTGGGAACTCTCATGCTTGTAAAAATTGTTGTAGGCTTCTTTATTGCTTGCTTAGGTTAGATCTCATTTTAATCTCTTATTAAATTTTGCATGTGTTTGTTTATTTGTATTTTTTTGTGTATTTGTATGAGTATATTTATTTAGTTTTGTTAACCTTTGCTTGTGTGTTTTGCACAGTTGTTTGTTATCACATCTATCATCTATCATTTCATCACATTTCTAACATCATTCACTACATCATATATATACAAAAATGCTAAGTATTACATCATGCATGTATGCTAAGCTAATCATCACGTATCATATCATCAATGGGGGCAAGAGGGGTTGCGCATGATCACAAATCTATCCCCCCCACACCAATATCATCTAGTATCATCTCAAGTGCTAGAATACAAACTCGAAACAAATCATGAATCCAAAACATGTGGTGCTATATACAGATACATCATAAAAAATGAAAGTAGGAAATATACACATTTCTGAATCTAAGGTATGCCACATACATAAAGGAAAGAACAAATCATACATCATGAATCCATCATAGAATGATACATCAAAATGTCCATTTATATACATGTATAAATGTCTAGATCGGTACTCAAAATAATACATCATCGATACAATATGCCATCAAAAAGGGGCATGCATAAAAAGAATTGAGCCTTCATCACAAGGCATCATCAAAATAATGGTATACACAACTATACATCAAAATCAGCCTTCATAAGAGGCATGTATACAAGATATCTGTACAAAAATAATATAGAGCTCAACCATAGCTCTGCCCTCGCTAGGGCTCCCAGTGTCTCACTGTCACCTAGTCAACAAAATAATGGTGGCTGTGATGGACCTACACCAGGGGTACCACAAAATTGTCTAGATGGCCCCTGTCCGGCCCGGCCGCTGCCTGCTCTGTATGGGCTGCCTAACTGATCTCACTAAATAACTCGATATTTGCAACCTAGAGCTAGTTACACTCGCATCTAACTGTTGGAATGATATTACTCGTTGATCTACCAGAACTGCCCTGAAGTAGGCAGTCCTATAGAACATGGCCTCACCACCGGATCTCATCACATCTTGTATCAAGTCCACATCTTCAAAAGCAAGAGCTGCATGTAGGGCAACATCTCACTGGCCTGTCAACCTACCAATATCGGCCTAAGCCTGTCTCAAGGCAACAACCTCTCAATCTCTGTCTGCAGTAATGACCTGTGCCTAAGCTCATGCCTGATCCCTCTATGTGAAATAGCCCTGTGACTGTGCTTGTGCATGGTCCCTCCGGGAAAAAGATATCCACACCTGAGTCTGAGACTGGTGTAGGAGGCTCAATATCTAAACACCCTGTGTGGCCATCTCTCAGATCTGACTCTACCATGAAGTAATATCGCTTCCCTGGGTAGCCTGTGCCCTAGCCTGATCCCTCTTTGCTGTCAAAATTTACACTTGGGCGAGTGCCTAATCTTGCTCTACTGTGAGGGCCTGTACTTGTGCCCTAGCTATGTCTCTCTCACCAGCCACATGTAACTATACAACAATAGCCACTTGTAACTACTGTTGAAGAGCATCTCACCGCACACCAAAGCTATTACTCTCTGGAATATCAAGTGGTGGGCCCTGCTCTGGAAGTACCTACTGAAGAGGGGTATATATCCCCACTGGAATGCCCATTGGGGAAAATATATATCTAGTACCCCTGTATACCTATCTCGGCCTAGGCCTAGGGCCCTGTCCCTGTGGCTGCCATGGCACGAGACCCGACACTTGCGCTTTAACATGGTGGTGCACATTAGGCCCACCCTCATCATCGTCATCATCACTATCAGCTCCACCCTCGCCACCGCTAGGAGGCCCCACTAGAGGAGGTCTCACACCGATGTCATACGCCACTCTGGGAATACTCAAACAACAAGAGCAAACTATGGTACCATGACCCATACTCCGGCGTAGTGCCCAGATCTCTAATATGTTGCGGCGGTACCCAAATAATAGGTACCACTGTCAAAAAAATGGCAAATGCTCTATCACATGAAATCTGTGGAGCCATATAAAAATGCTCTCTATCTTTGTGAGCATACCATTTGTTTAGCCCAGGAACATCCTGGGTAAGGCCAAACTACCTCTGGCACTGATCTACTTTGTATAGATCCCGTATATAGCTATGACTTCCCAATATAAAATGCTCAATGGTAGTAGTGCTAAGCTTTAGACCATCCTCTGGCCACTGGAAATGTATATAAGGCATCCATACAATGGAAGCCTGCCGCAACTCATCTAACTCACGTTGGTAGTGGTATGTAACTCCCATAAACGGTCGCACATCATCCCCTGCCGGGACCCAACCCATCGTAGAAGGCTCATCGGGAGCCCGAACTCTCAGAACACCTAAGGGGTGACCAATAGCAATATGGTCCCATGCCCAAATCTGTAACAAAAGGTCTGGCCCTACCAGCTTTTGACAGTAGTAAGTGATCAAATGAAGGTCCCATTATAAGTGTGCTAAAATGCACTGACCCTAGCAGTAGGTCTCTCCCTCCACCAAACCAAGAATCACTCCCAGGAGTCTAACCAGAAATGAAGCACCGGGCTTTGTCGGGAGTAGAACTCCACTGACAAAGGCCAACATATAGACCACTACTTGGTCTAACTCTGGATCATATATACATCGAGATAATCTGATAGACATCCCGCGCCGTGGTATAGTAGGGACACCAAACAAATGTATGATATGTCACTGAATATCGGTCCAGCGGCTTGTAGTCTCGATAAGCTATCCCTAAATCGGGACCCACATGATGCGCTATACATCCTCCAAGGTAATGGTAATATCCCCGGTCGGGAGGTGAAAGCACTGACTCTCAATGTGCCATCGCTCTGTTATAGCTGTCAAAAGGCTGCGGTCTAATGTAATATGTGGCATCTCCACCACATGAGACAATCTGTCACGTGTAAAAGGCTCTCCAGTGGTCACTATATCATTGTCATTAAACCGAGCCTCTATCAACGCTAACCGCCCAGTATCACTCACGAGTCTGAAGAACGGGTAACATATGCTACAAAATCAATGCAAGTGTTAGGAACTTATCTATTTCTATATATTTTTCTAAGGAAAAATAATTCTTAAAACACATCTAACTTACTAATTATTCCTTTCTTCTAATCTACTCTAGTCTAAATTTTTCTATACTTGGCTATTTTTAGCCAGTTGTCTTTTCTCACTTCATTCTAGCACCTACGCACCTCCTTTGCACTGCACGCCTAAACGATGCATACACGACCTTATGGATGTATATGCGCACAACCTCTTTCTTCTCCTTTTGGCGTAGGCCATACAGGATGCATACACACCCAATATGACGCCTACGTGCTCTGTTTTAACACGCACACGTGCACGTGGCTATTTTAACCTGAGATGATACATACGTGCCCCTTGCCATCAAAGTTATTTCTATGGGTATGCATGTGCGTACACTGCCTCTACCAATGAATACACATACACGTACCTACTTCTTATAAATAGGTACATGTACGTGTCCTTGCCTCCCCGTGAATGGATGCGTGTGCGCGTCCATGTCCATTTCTGACGCATGCGCATGCACATACTGCCAAATCGACACATACGCCCACGCGCATGCGTCAAATTCTGCCCTACCTACCCTAGAAAAACCCTAAAAAGACAATAAATGCGTAATTAATAGGAGGGATAGGCCACTCATGAAAGGTCCATCCGCTGGGTCCCGCATGTACTCTCGGATGCGATCCACGTGCCTCATCCTCCTCAGTATTCTCGCCATCTCACTCCAGAGCTATTGCTTTCACTCATGGTAAAAATTTGGAAAGGCTCTACTAGAAATGAATTGGTCGTGATTGTTTTACCAACCCCGGGTGGGTATATTAACCCGTCGTGATGCCCTTGGGGCATGTTTCCTCCGTCGTGATCATTCTAACCTTCTTCTAGTCGCTATGATAATTATTTTTGTATTAAAATAATTATTTTTACTAATTTTCACACGCTGGGCCACTTCATGCCATCCAACAGTCACTTCTTCGTCACACTGAGATAATTTACGAACCTTTCAGGTGCCCTTTTCTCACCTTTTCCTCTTTTTTTCACCTATTTTCCCCCATCATGATAATTATTCACTAATTTGTTTTAAATAAATTATTCTCGACTTGTTTTTTTCTTGTGGGAAATATATTCGCTTTCTCGATAGCTTTGCCTTCCCACTATTGCCCTTGCGCATATTTTTGAAGATCTTAGCTCTTTTGAAATTCTTCCGCTCAAAAATTTCAAAATTTCAAAAATTCCAAAAGTCAAAAACATTAAAAAACTTCAAAAATGGCTCAAAATTGGTTAAACTAATCATCTATAGCTGAAATATGTGTTTATCGCATGGCGAGTCATCCCAAATCTTTTTGACATTTTCAAATAGTTTGAAACAACGACTCGCGCATCACTAAAATCTTCAATCACCTATACAAGCTATGTTGCTTACTTTGTCTCAGTACTCTGGGGCACTATTAGTTACATGGTACTATTTTTTTGTGCACATTGCTTTTTCGTAGGACCCAAGTGTCCTCCATCCTTCCCCTTGTATAATACACCTTGCTTGGGACATCATTCTTCACCCTTGTCATTTATCGAAACATTTGGGACTTCATCTTGATAACAAAATATTTTTGCAACTATCTTAAGTGTTGTTGGTTTAAGTGTGTGTGATTGTACTTATTTCCCTGTTAGGTGAGTCTGTTTATTTCTCGTATTACATTACATTCGTGTATGTTGCATGGAGTTGGTCATTATTTAGCATGACGGTTGCTTGTATCTTGGATTTTCATGTCATTTTACACTTCCGTCGCATGCTCACATTTTAATAAGGACCCATGAGGAGGATTCTAAGCATTATGATGATTAAGTATTGATAGCAATTGATTTGTGCATAGCTCAATATCCCTTTTTTCTAAGTTTCTCATCTTCTCTATCCACTTCTCTCTCTATTGTTTTCTTTTTCAATCGTCGATCGAGTTTCTTCGTCACCCCATCGACACTCGAGGGGGCATTCGTCATCCTTCATCCTATTAATTTTTCTTCTACCCCTTCAAAACAAAATTCTATGTGTTTACGCTTGTCTACTTTCTTTGAAGTGGCGTAGCTTACGTCACCTCAAAGAGGGACAAATGTAGACACCGTAGTTTGCACTATCATTCATAATAGTGCACTAACGCTTCTTCCTTTGCAAATTGATGAAACACCACCAATTAGACCTATCTAACTCCCCTCTCACAACACCTTTTTGGTCATTTTTCCTCTTATAAACCATTCAAACAGGATGTTATAGACTCGTTCTAACTACATTGGATTATTATTCCCTTCTAGCTTGCTTCTATTAGCTCCCTGGAATATCAATCCACTTCATTTGATTGATTAAGCCCTTCAAAACCCTCCTAGAACCCTAATTACTCTCTAAGAGAGATTAATTAGTCTAACCTAGGTTAAATACCTAAACCTAGTCAAATCACACTTTGACTTGCTAAAAGTTCTTTTTAGACTTTAGCCTTTGTCCCACATGCACCCAAATCTCCCTTTTCTTCCAAACCAAAAACTATAAATAGGGCTATACCCCCTCCCTCATTTCCTAAGAATTCTCTCTTCTTCCTAACATAGATTATAACAATTTGTTTAGGCTTTATATTGTATTTCATCTTCTAACATTTAAGCTAAAAGCATTTTATTTTGTATTTCATAGCACTAACATGGAGTTAAAGGGAAGATCCATTGGCCTTGAAGCCATTAATGGGGAGATCTCTTTCTCTTAAACACATAACTAAATGCTTAGATCCTCTTAGGTTCATTATTTCAAGCTTTCAAAGAATAAAGGTTAACTTCATTTGCTTAGTTTGCATGTTTATTTCAAATTAATGCATGCAAAGAAGAAAACCTTGCTCATTTCTTATCACATGGTCCATTAATCAGTTTGCTAAAAGCCTTTGGGGATTCTTTATAGATTCTTACCCCAAATCCATGCCTTTTGCAGCTTTTCATTGAACACAACTCGCTATACCTTGTGATGATGTTACTCGCGTTGTTTAGCCTACCGATCTTGCCTTGCCTTATGCTGTGATGTTTATCTTGACCAGACCAAACCTTTTGGTGCTTCAAAGCATACCTATGCCTATTATTGCACCTAGCCTCATTATGTTTTTAGGAGAATGTCAACCTTGTTTGAATAAACTATCAACCTTTGACGATGTAGATTTTATGAGCTCTTCACCCTAGTACCTTGTCACATTCTACACATGCACGTGTATTTTAATGCCCCCTCATATTACCCACACCGATATCACCATTGCCTATACCCACACTTTATCTCATTTTCCATCATCTACCTCTTTATCAAACCCATCACCGATTATTCCTGCTACTTCATCGGTTCTAGTTTGAGGGGGATCAAAATCAAATCCAACTCGACAAGGTTTTACTCAACCTAATTCCCATACCATATTTTCATAATAAATGCATAGATAGGACAAGATCCTACCTCATCTCGATACCGTCTACATGGTGGCATGTATGGCCACTGCACCGGTGGTTCACTCGACCCCTCTCCCGCCTCTGCCATCACCAAATCCACTCCTCACCTCCAACCAATCAAATCAATCACCCCTCTCTTGTGGACTTGTCTAATATCTCCCCTCACCAACTTGTAATCTCCACCTCAGCCTGATATATTTTCTTATCCTTCTCTCTAGGAAAACTGTAAAAAGGTCAAACGGCTTTGTCACTTTCTCAAAAGTCACAACACAATAATGATTCCATAAAATATGGAATTTTTACTTTATAAACCCAAATCAACCTGAGTGACGTTGGTCATATTTGTGCCCTAACCAACCGACGTTGGTCACCTTATAACTAACATCGGTAAAACCTTATAGCTATTTTCCCTTGCTAGGATTCCTTTTACCTGCAACCATTAGTACTCAAACACCTTTTATCATTACAAACACCTATTGAACTATACCTACAGGCCCAAACTACCCCTACATTTCTTTAGTTACGTCTTAGGATTTTTTATTTTTCTTATACCTTGGCCTTACTCGTGCCACAACCTATTTTCCTAAACATGACCTACTTGGTGTGACCGTTGACCTTATGTACTCGCTATACCTTGCGATGTTATCACCTATGTTGTTTTATCCTAACAACCATACCTTGCCTATTATTGTGCTGTTTATCCCGACCCAAACCTTTGGTGTACTGGAACATACCTAAACGTTCATGCACCTGACCTATGTTGTGTTTCGGACCATATCTTATACCTTGGATACTTGAATCACTTCACCCTTGTTTGGATAAACCTATCGACCTTGGACGATGTAGAGTTTGCAAGCTCTTCAACCTGGTACCGTGTTGCAATCTATACGTGTGTGTGCATTTGATTTTCATTACCCATTACCCGATTTGGACCTTGGCCTATTACCTATTACCCGAGTTGACCACTACCCTTCCCCACCTACCTTCACTTCCACCAACTACACATTTATCAACCCACTCACCGATTCCTTATTAATTCATCCACACTTGGTTTTTGGGGGATCACCTTCACCCATAAATGGGGCAATCACTTCTTATTTTTTTCAACATCCCAAATACAAGCTACGTGACAAAAGGGGCAAAATGTAGACACCAAATTTAAGTCACACTCCCCCTTTACCCCACATGTATATTAATTTAATTACTCATAATTAAATTAATTCCCATGCTCACAATATTCATTATTTAATTACCTTAATTAAACTAATTTCCACCTCACCTAGACACCTCATCATAAACCTATTCTTAGCATGTTTCCTTTTACTAGGACTCAATATCCACTCACCATAACTAACTAAGACTTAGTCCTACCTACCTTAATTAACTAAGACTTAGTTCAACCCTAAAATCACATGTTTATTCTCTCTCTAACTATTTTCTTGCTTATCTAAGCACAACATTCCATTTTGATCCGTGAGAATGGACAGAGCTGGCCAAAAAGATTGCCAAGATCTGTCATTTTTAGTAAACCTAGGATTTCCCACCTTAACCGATGTGGTCAACCCTAAACCGACACCGGTCACCCTAAACCATCGGTTACCATATATTCACTTTGGTAACCTTTTTTGAGAGGTTGGAATAATTATTCAAGTTTTGGAGAAGAGATATGCATGCAAGTACCAGAGCACTCATGCACATCTAGACACCCCCGAACTAACCACCAAGACTTGATCTGAAAGGAAAGCATTCATGATAAAATTTTGGGAAGTACAACCATGGCACTAACCACTAGTTCCATGGATCAACCATCACCTCCATCCAACCACCAGTATTCACAAAACCAGTAAGTACCTTTGGATCTGCACCTTCCCATATTTATTTAGATTAGTTTCTTCATATCTGTTTGAGGGTTCTAGTCTCCCTTACATCCCATCATCTCTCACCCTCCTGCCAATCCCTCCACCTAATCACCTATAACCTTTTAACTCCCCATACCTAACTCCAGAATCTCTGACTACCCCCAACACTTTGTCATCTACCTCCCCATTATCTGTTCCATTCTTTGGGCAATCCTAAAGAATCACCAAAACCCACCTTCACTAAGTTTCTATCAGCCTGACCCTACCGACACCGGTTAACCCAAACCGTCATCAGTTTCCTCAACCGAATTGTTATACCATACCGACATCGGTCTCTATGTTTGGAAAACCTACCTATAACAACAACCTCATACCTTTCATCCAAACAACCCAAATCACCTAAAGCTTGACCCTGACCTATCCCAACCACTTTATTTACCTGTCTTGACTTCTAGATCTGATCATAACCTAGCCTGTTAGATTAGATTTGTTTATTGTACTTGAATGAGATACCTAAATCATATCAAATATAGTAGGATATTATTGGTTTACATCATTTCTTGCATTAAGTTGTTTTAAATAGTGGATTGACAGCCATCTAGGAAGTACTACACTTCCTGGATCTAGCATACACTAGGCAGTCCACTTGACATATATTGTTTAATATTCCTTTTTGGTCTTGTTTGTTTTCACAGTAGTTCCTCCTAACAAAATGAAGTTCTCGCAATCAACATTGGATCGGGAAATCAGAATGCACATACTCTACCTTCCACCTTCACTCATAGGTATTCCTCCTTACCCTTACCTTATATGTTTTTCTCTTACGTACGCATATAATTCAACAAAAATTTTGGCACGACCCGGTGGGACCATTTGGGTTCTTTACATTGTTCATTCTTAGGGAATCATTTTGTGTTTATTTATTTTTGAAATATATTTCACATTAAATCTTCTCCCTTGGAAACATTCTTCTTCTCCTACTTGTCTCAGTGACACTTGTAGTTTGGATTAAAAAGAACACTTCTTTTTTATTTTGTATTACATTAGTGAAAGACATACTCTTTCCTATTCATTATTTCTCTCATCGAATATAATTTGTGGATTTGGGTTTAAAATCTTGTTGCATTTCATCCTTGTATGCTGCATTTTAGCTCACATTTAAAAATGAGGGCAACCTATATGCTTGGAAGTCATGCCCAACTGATGGTTGACACAATTGAACCATAGAAAGCACATTTCTCTCTTCTCTCTCTTTTCCAAACCACAAAAATTTGAATTTACACATCTTCTTAAACAACATCCCACCCGGAAAGAAGTTGTCAATGATCACATGATCAGAGGATTGACAATGGGTGCCCAACTGTTATCTTTGTCTAGTCATCACCTCAAAGAAAGGACCGCCCCACCATAACATAACCTAAAACCTCACCTTTAGATTTCCTTCTTCATAGGATGCCTTCCCAACCAAAAAAATCTATTCTAAATTCACAAGTCAGTCTTAATAGCATAAGCTAAAACAAACATAAATTCACTTTTAGGATTACATGTTTTCTTAGCTTTGTTCTTGACTTTGTTTTGAGGTGTGAGTTACGATTCTCCATTTTTCTTCTTCCTTTCACACTCCCCATCATAGCTGGAGTATTCTGGTTATTTTTGAGTGTGTTAGGACCTTATCTAGTCATTCTCAGATTTTTGGGTTGACCCTTTATCTAGTTTAATTCACAAACATCCATTTTCTTCATTTCTTCTAATTTCACAAGAATCGCATCGTCAATCGTCAACATCGTCGATCATTTATCTGACCATCGATTTACCTAACCAATGTCGGTTTGCATTCTTTGCTATTTTGGTTATTTTACCTGAAACATCCTTCATCACCTATTCTTTTCTACTTTTTGTCCTCAAGACACCATCATATCACCTAACATTCTGATATCTCTGACAGATACATTTTCCCGGTTCATATTCATCAATTTTGTTTCATTTTCTGAAACAAGTACTTTCCATAAAGGACTCGTATCGCTTATCATAACCATCATCGTTCCCCTCAGAATCGCCATTGGTCATATTGACCATCATTGGTTTCTGTGTTTGATTTTTAATCAAAACACTAACCAGATTTCCCCCCTGGACTTTGTCCTTCTCTACTTTTTTATTGTTTTCTATGTGTCATTTACAGAATATAGTCTTACCAAGTCAACACTAATTCACATGGTGTTGACTCACAACCAAACTAATGCCCTTATATTTCACGACCAACCATCAACCACTCCCACCTAGTCCATCACCACCATCCATCCTATCACCTATGGATCCAACTCAGCTTATCCCCATTATACCAAGCGACGAGGAGTTCGCAAGACTCCTTGATCATAATCTCATGGCCTTACAATACTATCTTACCCACTCATCTACCTGGGACTCCTCAAGATAGTTAATATATGACATGCTATATATCTATCCCTCCTACCCTCGCACCCACTTCCACGCATCAGCTACCACTAGTTCATGACTTCCATCCACATTACCCCCTGTGGTCTCTCAGTTAGGTTCCACCTCTTCCATAACTCACCCCAACTGTCTATGCAGCCTAGTGTGGCTAGCCCTTTCCTTCACCAACTTCCTTGAGCATAGCCCCATCCATCCCCTTTTCCCTATGTACCAATGTTGCATCACAACCACCTCCAGGTTTCAAACCCACACCCCTTTCCAAAATCTAGTTCTTTCTATCCCTCAGTCTCTACCACCCATTACCACGAGAGTTTTTGCGACCACCCCACCTATTTACATACATCATCAAGCAGCCCCCATTTCGTCTCTGTCACTTATTCGGGGTACATTCCACTTATCTATACCCCCTTCATAGTTTTCATATTCCACACCCTCATGTACTGGGATGCCATCTACATCATACACCCATCATCAACCTCCCTTTACTGCGGAGGCACCCATTCCTCACAACCCACCAATGACCTCATTAGGATGATGATGGAAAATATGCAGACATTAGAAGCATCGGTTTCAGCTCTCATAACTCCTTGACCTATGATGAAATCTGTAATGAGCCTATTCATCCATCCATTCCTATTCACCCATATATCCTATGCATTGGGAAATGCCTAAATTCAACCATTTTAATAGTAAAGAGGACCCACAATAACACTTGCAGTCATTCAAGCATGGGTGCTACCTAATTTCCCATGATGATGCTTTCTTTCTTACAACATTTCCCATGTCCCTAACAGACCCGCCTTAGATTGGTACAACAAGTTTACCTAGACATTCCATCTACTCCTTCAACCAAGTGGCTCAGGCATTCCTAGACCACTTCTCAATCAATGTAGTCAAGAAGGTCACCATGACCGACCTATATTCGACATGATAGTATGAAGATGAATCTATCACATATTTCATTTCCCACTTGCTGAGTCTTATCAACCAATTAACGTTCCAATTACCTCAAACTGAACTTATTGAGTTGTTCACTAGAGCTTGTGCTAGACACATCTCACCAACTCTACATAGGTCCAAACCTTCCAAACCTTCGATGAAGTGTTCACCATGGCACAAAAGCTAGAAATTCATGCCATTGAAGAAAAGAAAATCCAATTACATGAAACAAGAACGCCCCATTCAAATCAAATGATTCTTCTTCATCTTCAAAACCTCAAAATAACTATTCAAAGGCCAAAGGATCTACCAACATGGTAGTCCTCAAGGTGGGTCCATCTCATCCTTCTAATCAAGCCCAACCTTCTTCCAATCTTTCCCTTGTCCAGGCCTTTCAGCTCTCGATGGGAGCAAGCAGAAGTACACTTCAATTGAGAGCCCTATTCTTCAGTCTTGGAAAATCTTCTTAAAGTTGGAGCCATTACACTTCCTCCCATAAAACCTCATACATAGTTTTGATCCTACCCATCCTATGCCTGCATGGTATAAGGAACACGACTACTATAATTACCATCACGTATTAAAGGCCATAGTGATGGTAATTGCATAACTTTTAAGAACATTGTCCAAGAGATGATAGATAATGGAGACCTCATCATGGACAACCTGAATGCACCGAAAAATCAAAATTTTCACATCTTTAAAAATTTGTTCCCTAACCATAAACCATCATCTAATCAAAATAGTGAACCTTCATCCAAATGACAACAATGTCCATGAAGTCCATGTGGTTTTTGATATCATACCAGTCGTTCCTCAAATCCCACCTATTTTGTCTATTGAGGAAATTATGGCACGAGCCCTCTACCCACAAAGGAGCATACCTCTTCTACTCCTTCACCCATAGAGGAGTCCCCTCATCTCTCCCTTCACCCACGGAGGAACCCACACTTTCTACCGCCATTTCACCATCTACCTCCCAACCTACCAAATAATCAACACTTTTAATTCTCCCATCCATAGGAGAATCATCATCACCTTCTCCTCCACCAAGGAAGAAGTCTACCTCACCCCACCTATACCATCTCTCCTACCCATGGGAGACTCTTTAGACATGCCACTACCTATTGGGGGTAGTTCTCCTCAAGCATCCCAGACCCCATTGACATGATCTCGGCTCTTTTACCTACAGAGAGTTCCGAGGCTAGCCAATTCCATGTCTCACAAACATATTTTATAGGGATTTCCACCAAACCAACTCCATATTCTTCTTTAGTGTCCTGTTTTCACGCTTGAGCTGATCATTGCTTGGATTACATTGATAATTCCATGCTCTGGGGACGTCTTCGAATCTCCCTTTTCACCCAAATGCAAATGTTTCCTGAGGATACTTCCACGATCTACCCAAAGGTATTTTCAACAACCAGATCGACATTGACCATGCCTATTGAAACAAATTCTTCTTCATCATCTCTACCTACATCCAAACCTCTACCCACAACTAAAACCATTCCAAACCTAAAACCTACCCACACCTATATCTTCTCACCCATATCTAGACCCATCACTACCTTGGGTGTCATGCCGACATCAAGCCTTACTCACCCACCTATCAAATTGACTTAGCCACATCTTCCCAAACCCACACAACATTATCCCTCCACCTAAAAGGAAGACCCAACCTTCTAGGCCATACACCGGTCTCACCTACCACACACCTTTTCACCTTCCCCTTTCCATCCATCCTAGGGCCCCATCCATCAACCCTGATCAAATAGTCTCCTACCCAAGGCCAGTCAAAATCTAAAAACCTATTTACTGCATCATGATCCTTTGTTACACCTCATTCACCCAAAACCAAACACCCTCACCCTCACCCATGCACTTCTTACCACCTATACCTCCACCAGTTACTATAACCCCAACTTTACCTATACACTTCAACCCATACCATCCACCCAACCTCAACCAACCACTTCCACCACAACTCGGTTTTCCCCATGGGTAACCCATCCTCTTCCACCATTTGATTTCCTTTCGCATCCCATACTCCTATGTCACCTTTACCCAAGAAGGTGCAACCCAAAGATAAGAACCCACTACCCTCCAATAAGGTAGTCAAACCAAAAAAACCTTCTAGTGCTAGTTCTTCTACCACATCTTTACCCAAGTAGATGCCATCAAAACCTAAGACAATACCACTTACCAAACCAGTGGGCCAACCCATTCCCCTCCTATAAAGTCCTCTTCCCTCATGATCATCCACACCTTTACCCAAACCCACACTCACTTCCCATTGTGATCCATTAGTGGGGTCCTACACCAACATTTTAACCAATCTCTTAGAGACTTCCATCATCACATTACCACCACTTTGACCTTACGATCCTCTCAAACCCAAACCAAAAGGGTTTGATGAAACCAATATTTGTGCCTATCATCGTGTGTCAGGACATGATGTAGAAAATTATAAGGCTCTAAAACCGTTCTTCTCAAACTTTTCCTCCTGAACAAAATTTTGATGATGATGACCTTCTTAATGAGGACCATGTTCCACCTTCACCTATCACCACACATCATCATCCCTTACTTCTTCAATGACCAACATCTCCACCCCCACAACCCTTTTTTCCACCTCCAAAATTTGAGATCAACATGGTCCATATCAAAGAGTTGGCCAAATCACCACCCAAATGCCGGTGTGCCCACTTACACTTCACAAGGATTTTCCCCACCATTAGGTTTTTTCCCATCATGTCATTACACCACTCATCCTACACCTTCTCCATTTACCACCTCCCCTCAGATTAACATGGTTCAAGTTGCCACCTATGCTCAAAAAAAAGGAAAAGAAAAAGCAACTAGCCCATCAACCAACCCCATGCCCAATATACCATCTCACACCCCACACCCAAAATCACCATTCGAGGACCTACATACCCTATCTCTGATGGGGTCACCCATCACACAATGATAAAACAATTACATCAGTCCCCTCTAAAGATGTCTTTGTATGATCTCGTCCAAACTTCTGAATCTCATAGACAAGCCCTTATAGAGGTTTTCAATCCATTGAAGTTTTACCCAATGACCCACACTAGTGGCCTCCATTATCACCCCTCACCACGTGGCCTCACTTACCAAATCATCTCCTTCTTCTACCCCCATGCCCACTCCTCAAGTCACCACCCTCAACTTCTCTGATGAGGAGATTGTACCTCTCCAGTCAGATGACCCTGATCCCACCCTTTTCATTTCTTGTCTATATCGATAACATACATGTATGACACATCATGATCATGGTGGTGCTAGCATTAACATCATCTCCTCCCACACATACAATCAAATGTGCATCCCTTCTAATTGTATGCATAATAACCTAGTTATGTTGCGCTCCTTCAACGACGCCATCACCTCCACCCTTGGCACCATTATTCTCCACATTCGGTGGGTCCTCACACTATCCCAAAATATTCTACATCTTAGAGGGAGAGTTCTAGTATAACCTATTACTCGAAAGACCTTGGATTCACGTCATGGGTTGTGTCCCTTCAACTTTACACCACTGTGTAAAATTTGAACATGAAGGACATAACTATACCATCCCCACCGACCCATCACCATTCAAAACTTATAACATGTTATACCAAACCTAATGATGTACTTGTACTAGTCAAGGCATCTACCACTACCCCCACTTCTCCTTCACCCATGATCCCATCCACCAATGTTGTCGCCACCTCTCCCACATCTAACTCTTCTATTCCTACTATGGCCGCAACCTCTATAACTGACCCATCTACTTCCCAACCAACCGATACCCCTCCTTGCCCAATCATCTAGTGATTCATCTATCCCCGCTACCCACATATCTACTATTGATCCCTTAGAAGGTGTTTTTCAATGCCTCACTTTGGGAGTACCACCTATACAATATCAACACATTCCTCACTCCACAAGAGTATGGAAACCTGTGCCAACACCCTCGTTATGACTACCGCATAGGTGAGGTTTTCCTTATGGTCCTCCCCACCTTCACACTAACCTAACGTATGGGGACTTGATACTACCACTTATTCACCCGAACCTCCATCCCAAACATGACCATTTTCATCTAACCTCCAATCTCTTACTAACTCGCCACTTCGCCCACACTTTCCTTCATCGTTGCATGCATGGAAAGGCTTTGGTTTTGATTTTTTATGAACAAGGCCGCCATACTATCATTTCATGTACCACCCATAAACATAATGATCACAGTGGCATTGGATTTTCCACACCACCTTCCAAGAAGGCCCACATCAACCTCATTGAGGAAGACAAACCTTCTCCACCCCATTCACCAATGTCACCACCTTCACCCACGAGTCCATAGATCCCAAATCTATTCCTCCTAACTTTTTTTTCATAAACACGATTTCCTTGGGACCTCTGACTTATCAACGTGATGGCGAGGCTCCCTCTTCTTCCCTTCCTATCCTACATGATCATGATGATACACCTTCTATTAACATCATTCAATGTCAGGATGATGAGTCTATACTCACCTACCTTGGTGCGGAAGATTCTTATATTCACTAGTCATTACCTTCTGAGACACAAACCATGTTGAATGAATCAACTATCAAAATCAACATTAACACTCAGATGACCCACACATTCTAAAGATAGGCCAATATTTAGATGTTGCTTGAACAAGAAGCTTTTACTTCTTTCCTCCTGGGACCATAAAAACACTTTTGCTTGGTCCTATGCTGATATGCCCATGTATTGACCCAAACATTGTGGTCCATAATATCATACCATTCCTGATGCCAAACCCATAAAACAAAAGTTACGGAAAATGCATCCTCACATTACTCTTCTTGTCAAAGAAGAACTTCAATGCTTTCTCTCAGTTTCCTCCTTCATCCTACCCATTGACTATCCCCAATGGATTTCTAACATCGTTCCTATCACAAAAGTGACAGGGGGACTCCGCATTTGCATGGACTTCCATGACCTCAACTTAGCTTGCCCCAAAGATGATTTTCCTCTACTAGGCATTGACCAATTGGTTGATCTCACCACCATGGCCATGAGATGCTATCACTCATGGATGGTTTCTCGGTTATAATCAAATATTACTCACTCTAGAATATCAACACAAAACTACCTTCATCACTCCTTGGGGACCTTCTACTATCGAGTCATGCCTTTTGGCCTTAAAAATGCTGGTGCTACATATCAGCGAGCCATGACTTATATCTTCCATGACATCATGCATCGCATATTGGAAGATTACGTAGATGACCTTCTTGCCAAATCCAAACATCAAGCTAACACCTTGATAGTCCTTAAGGTCATCTTTGATCACCTCATCAAGTATTGTGTTCACCTTCAACCTAAGAAGTGTGTCTTTGTGGTACTTTCAGAAAACTCCTTGGTTTCATCATTTCTTTGCATGGCATAGAAGTCGATCCTACTAAAGTAAAGGCTATTCTCAAAATGCCTCCACCTACTAATCTTCATCAACTTCAAAGTTTGCAAGGTAAGTTGTAATCTATTCATCGTTTATTTCACAACTTTCCGACCATTGTCAACCATTTCATCATCTCCTCAAAAAGGATGTCTCATTCAAATGGGATGATGAATGCCACAAAGCCTTTGACACCTTAAAACAATACCTTCTTCAACCACCGGTGCTCATTCCTCCTAAGATGACCAACCCTTTTACCTATACATTTCTACTACTAACCATTCCTTAGGTGCCATGCTCACTCATCGCGATGAGCAACACAGGAAGCAAGTGGTTTATTACATAAGTCATACACCCTTTTGACTACAAACTAGGTACACCCATGCTTGAAAATTTTCTTAGCCTTAGTTTTTGTCACCACTAAACTTCATCATTACCTACTCAACCAAAAACCTTTTTCATCACTAACACTAACCCTCTACATTACATGTATGCCAAACCCTACCAACATCAATGTGTTACATGCTTGGCTCATGCTTCTTGCAGACCTTGACCTCGAATTCATCCATCAAAAGTCTGTCAAAGGCCAAGCCATCACTGACCAACTAGCAGACACACCTCTTTCTGGAATCAACCCTCTAACTTTAATTTCCCGATGAATCCATTGCTACTACCCTCTCTTTGATGATACCACTTACTAGATGACCTTATTCTTTGATGGTTCCAAATGTCAACATGGAGGCGGTGCAGTGTTATCCTCATTCCTCTTGATGGTGAACCTATGCCTTTATCTTTCAAACTAGATTTTGATTGCACTAACAACATCACCGAATATGAAGCACTCATATTAGGCCTTCAAACTACCATCTCCCTAGATGTTAAATCAATTAATATCTTTGGTGATTCCCAACTAGTTATAAACCAAGTCAATGGTATATACCAGTGTCATAATGAAATACTCAAAAGTACAAATGTCATGTCGACATACTTTTGACTACCTTTGACCATTACAACTTCAAACCACCCCACGTTCTACTAATAAATTTGTGGATACCATGGCCTTCCTAGCTTCTCAGATACCCTTCACTACCGACTCCAAAATATTTTCACAATACAAAGGTTGCAATCACCCTCTTATTTATCTCGTGAGGTCAACTCCATCGAAACTGAACCATTTACACTACCCACGTGACCTTTGGTATAAATAGTTTGTAGACTACCTTTCCCTTTCCATTCTACCTCCCGATCTCACTCATAATGGACAACGTGCCTTTCTTAAAGGTGTCTCTCGGTATGTCATCATGGGTGGTCTCCTTTATAAGTGTGGCTTCAATGGTATTCTCTTACGATGCCTTACAAGTTTTGAAATTCCTTACACCATCAAGGAAGTTCACGATGGAATTTTGGAGGTCACTTTAGTGGTTTAGCTTTCATCATAAATGCATTCTTCACTAGGATATTATTGGCCAACCCTAAACCATGACTATTGTGACTATGTCAAACATTGTGTGAAATGCCAACAACATGCTAATCTTCATCACACACCTAGTCATGCCTTATAGGTCACACGAGACCTTTGGCCTTTCTCTCAATGGGGTTTGGATCTTGTTGAGAGATCAATCCTCATTCTTCACAATGCCATCAATGGATTATAACCACTACTGAATACTACACTAAATGGGTAGAATCCATTCCCCTCATTTCTACAAAATCCAAGAAAATATGTGAATTCATCAACCATCACATCATTTGTCACTTTGGTGTCCTCACCACCTCATCACTGATAATGGAAAGAAATTCAAAAAAAAACCCTACAAAATTTTTGTGACACTTTTTTGGCATTCAACTCAATTTCTCATCACCTTATTACCCATAAACAAATGGCCAAGAAAAATCAACCAATAAAACCTTGAACAAAATTCTTATGAAAGTAGTTGATGATACTGGGAAGGATTGGCATACACACATTCCTTTCACCTTGTGGGCTTACCGCACTAGTATTCACACTTCACTACTACCACACCTTCTCTCTAGTCTATGGTACCAAGGTTGTCTTGCCTCTCAAAGTTCTAGATTCCATCTCTCCGCATCTCACTACAAGACATGCTCAACGATGATGACTTTCACTAGGACCATTTAACACAACTTGAGTTGTTAGATGAATGTTGTCTCTCAATGCTCTTGACCATCTCCAAATCTACCAAAAATGTATCAAACATGTGCCTATGATAAACGTGTCCATGAATGAACCTTCTAGGTCGGTGACCTCATCCTAAAGGAAAATCAACATGTAACCAAAGAAGAGAAAAGTAAATGGGGAAAATTTCTCCTAATTGGCTTGGACCCTATATCATTACTCATGCCTATGGATCAAGTGCTTATCATTTGTCTTCACTTGAAGGTAAACCCAAACTTGAGCCCCTCAATGCCTTACATCTTAGACCATTTTATTGTTGAAATCAAGTCCTATATCACCTTCTGTCTATTGACCACTCATCCTTGAGCATCGTTCACCTTCCATGTTACCCATTTTTGAGGATCAATGACTAAACAAGAATCATGTGATTACCCATCACCTTTCAACCTTATCTTCAATATGAGTACCACATGGATCTACTCATGGCATGATTCTCATGGATACTTTTCATCTTTTTCAAAGATGGAATCCCATGGTCATTCATCACTTGAAACCATCTCTTTCATAGTTAACCTCTGTGTGTTATGGTTTTGTCTTCTAAACAAGAACCTAATCTTCCTCTATAGTCTTGTCCATGACTTAAATGTCCAAAAGAAAAATGGGATTCAACTCCTTGAGTCAAACTTCCAGCAAAATATGACTCCCTCAAAAAGGGACATCTCTTCTCTCTATCTCGCCGCTATAAATAGACTGCTCCCTCGAAGGACAACTATATAAAGTCATTACAAAAATACAATAAAATATTTCAGAAAGCTTCCCACATTGATCAACTTCACGAAGACCTCAAGGAGATAATATACTCATCCCATATAGACTTCCCACATCGATCAATCTATCAAAAACAAAAAAAAAAAAAGAAAATGATAACTTTTTGTCATGGACTTGCCTATTTTTTATCATGGGTTTCTTTCTAGGTAAACATGTTGTCATACACTTAAGTTACACTAAACCACCCATTTTCACCTCATTGCCTTTTCACCCTAATTTCCTATCTACTCAAGGGACTTGCCATAACTATGACATTTCATGATCATGTGACTTTCTTCACCCTTAGAATAGTCCATTATGCAATGCCTTTAGGGTCTTACGTTCATAAGCCCATCTTTGGTATGGTAGACTCATTAGGTTCTTATCAATTAAGCAGGATCTTTTACCACCTCTTACCATTCACCTTCTTCATTACTTATTGATTACCTTATATACAAGACCAGACCATCGACACCTACATTTTAAAATATTTCCACTATCACCTAAGACTCAACCATGCCTATGACCTAGACTCAACCATGCCTATGACCTAGAATCAACCATGCCTATGACCTAGACTCAATCATGCCTAAAACCTCCCAACCCATTCCTCTAATTCATCATATTCTTCCCTAGCTTATGGGAGAACTACATCATCCTGAGGCCCCTTTTCACTTGTCGGGCTATGTAGGCAACACTCCTAGGGCATGGGGCCCTTGAGGTTAGCTTAGCCACTCTTTACCCTAACCTATTTTCCCCATTTTCCTATTCATATTCTATCTTAGTTTTCATTTTCTACAACACTTGGAAATTAATACAAACATACATATCTACCATGTTACCACATCATAAAAAATTCCAATCAATCATTTCACATTTCTATAATATCAAATATTTTGAAATCTACACCATAACATACATATAACTCATCATTTATTTCCCATGTTACCAATAACTTGGACATTAAATCAAAATTACAAACAAGACTCCATCATTTCTAAATGACCTACCCCACTCATGCTCCACCTATGCCATCATGCCTAAACCACCTAACTCCATCATGCCTAAACCGACTAACCATCATGCCTAAACCGACCTCATGCCTAAACCGACCTAACTCCATCATGCCTAAACTAACCTGACTCCATCATGCCTAAACCTAACTCCATCATGCCTAAACCAACCTAACTCCATCATGCCTAAACCAACCTGACTCCATCATGCCTAAACCTGACTCCATCATGCCTTGACTCCATCATGCCTAATCCACCTAGTTTCCACCCATATACATATAACAATGGAAATTAAAGCAACTACATCATCCATACCATAAATCCCATCATCTATACCAATGAAATTATGCACATCAATACAAATGTACACCGATATAAATACATAAAAGTATCTCAAACCTCTCTCATATACAACCTCACCATCTTCATTTTGCAGCCAATATATATGATCAAAAATATCAAAAAACCTCTCATGTACATCCTCACTATCTTTGGCACGTAGGCCAATATATATAAAAATATACAAAAATCTATACCCTGAACATATATGGTGACTAATCATCACCCCACCTGATGTCCATGATGACCATTCTCATTGGTCTCCTCCTCCTTTACTCCAATGTGGTGCCCTGTCGTCATCATCTCTCTCCTACGCTACTCTAGGTCTAGGTCCTCAGCTCTCTCTCGCCCTGCACGCAGCTGGGTCTGCCTCCGTGAGCTGTCACCTCACCTCGACCTTGTCTCTGGGCTCTCCTCCCCCTTTACTCTCTGCACTATGTGTGTGAGATCTCATCCTCTCACTCAAGGCCTATTATACCTTATACTCTATACTCCATAGGAAGGGACATCTATCCCAACAATAGTAAAATGATTCTGGTAGTATCTGGCCTCATTCAGTGCATCCATGAATCTGGCCATCGGTACTATCTATGGGGGTGCCACAGGTCTCATAACAATCTGCGAGCTCTGCCATGCTACTGGTGGCCTTGGTCCCTATACCTGTGAACCCCTCCTCTCTATACCATGGGACCCTATCCCACTGATGCATGTACCATATGAACTGTCCCCAGCTGATGCTGTACCATGGACCCTATCCAGCTCGAAGTGCTTCTTGTGTTGTGACCTGGGCTTGTAAGGTCATAATCTATGCCTGTGTAGTTGCCTATCCCTCTTAAACCTACTACTTACTGCACTGTAAGGGGTGGCCCTGTCCCCCATCTCCATCTCCACCCTATGTGGGTGCTTGTCCCTATGTAATATGGGCTGTAAAGCCACCACCTATGCCTATAATGTGGCAACATGTGCCTCGACCCTATCATCTACCCCTGTAATACTGTGATTTGGGCTTGTAAAGTGGCAACCTACCCTTGCAAAGTATCCCTTTGAACTGTAAGGGTAGCCAAGTCTGGCTTCCCTGGCCTAGGTGGTGCTGCTCATATAGTGGACTGCCCACCACTACCTATATCTATATATAACTCTAACATCATCAATCTATTGGTCCACTACCTATTCCTCCTGCCTTCGATCGACACTCATCAGGCTATGGTAGAGGCATAGGTCTCTCCACGTCATCTCTCCTGTATTGAGGGAATGGTGGTGGCACATCCTGGGTAGCCCAAAATGCCACTCGACTCTATCTATCAATGGGTATCATCTCGTGCTCACCGACACATTACCCCTCTATCCACCTTAGTAGTTGTAACTCATCCAGCTCCACTTCCATGTGCCTGTATGAAGGGAAGCCAACATATGACCTCCAGATGATATCAACACTGATAACCCCTCCAACACCCACCTATAATATGCCACATCATGTGTAGCCCTAGCTACCCTGTGATCTCCACTAACAAGTACCCAACACCTATACCCAACTCAAACCAAACCCACCTCAAATGCATCGGGTCGGGGCAAGCCAATTGGATGAACACATACGATGTGCTCATATGCCCAACAATGTAAGAGGAAGGTACATTACAAACTAAACCTCCGCAGCCTCCCATAGGCCCATACAACTCCCTATACAGCTGCACCAAGAATGTTGGTGCCCAAGAAAAAAGGTCCTATCCTCCATCATGTCATGGAGAACCCCCATCATCACCCGTGGGAATATCCCACCCTCTCGCATCTAGTAGTGCAAAACAACACACACTCCTATAATCGGACAACTAACCTCATCTCCTCAGGATGGGCCACATACATATCTCCATAACTCAGTCACATATGAACCTCATCTCTACCATCCCTCTCCAAACACCGTCAACATCAGCTCCTCTGATGCCTCTAAGGTAATAGAATAAACCTGCGTCCCCACTATCGGTAACTATAAGATCCTGTACACATCCTCCAAGGTGACTATGATCTCACCCATCGAAAATGGAATGTGTTGGTCATGAATCCCATCTATCGATGAGTGTGACCATCAAACTAGATCTCGAGCTACACACTATGTAGCATCGAGATCTGAATCAATCCCACATATATAACGTGATGCCACTCCTCCTCCATCATGCCCCCATATCACTATCAATAAGGGTGGTACTCTATCCCTCATCCACAACTACTCTCTAGCCTACATCCAACAAACCACACCATTATTAAATCTTGACCATACCTAACATATCACTTACCCAACTAACCTATTCTCAAACTCTTATTATTTATTTCCCGCAACCCTAATGACCTACCCCTTTCTCCCATCCCACTTTCACACCCCTCAACTCATATCATATATACCTTTTACCCTACCTATTCTCAACACACTTGCCTTTATACCTCACTGCCTATCTTTCCCTCCCACCATAACCCTTTCTTGATCTATTTTTCTCAAAAGTCGACCGCATTAGTCATTGTTAATCGCATTGGTCCATCATGACCGGCATCGGTCATCTGCTATTTGACCGATGCCATCTATGGCCAACATCATGTCACCACAATTGACCCATGTCTGGTCTCTATCACATTTCCAAAACCCAAAACCCCCCACCATTTCCCAAACAAATTGAAAATACCCTAACTACCTACCCTTCCCTACCCAAACCTAACCTAAACTCATCCCCACCCCTATTTAACCTACATGGGACCTCCCCCTTCCCTCATTACATCAATATTAATCCCAAATTCAAAATCAACCCCCACCCGACAAGGTTTTACTCAACCAATTCCCATACCCTATTTTTAAAAATAAATGTGTAGATAGGATGAGATCCTACCTCATCTCGATGTCGTCTACATGGTGGCACATCTGGCCGCTGCACCAGAGGTCCACCTAACCCCTCTCCTACCTCTGCCATCACCAAATCCACTCCTCACCTCCAACCAATCAAATCAATCACACCGCTCTCATGGACCCATCTACTAGCTCCTCTCACCAACTCGTAATCTCCACCTCAACTCAATATAATGCCTTGTCCTTCTCTCTAGAAAAGTGCAAAAAGGTCAAACGACTCTATCATTTTCTCAAAAGTCACAACACAACAATGATTCCGTAAAATACAAAATTTTTACTTTATAAACCAAATCGAACTAACCGACATCGGTCATATTTTTTTCCCTAGCTAGCCAACCAATGTCGGTTACCCTATAACAGAATCAGTCAAACCTTATAGTTATTTTTCCTTGCTAAGCTTCCTTTTACCTACAACCATTAGTGCTCAAACACCTTTTATCATTACGAAACCTATTGAACCATACCTACAAGCCAAACTACCCCTACATTTCCTTAGTTGTGTCTTAGGATTTGTTATTTTACCTATACCTTGGCCTTACCCGTGCCATGACCTATTTTCTTGAACTTGACCTACTTGGTGTGACCATTGACCTTATGTACTCGCTTATACCTTGTGATTTTATTACCTATGTTGTTTTAGCCTAACAACCATACCTTTCCTATTATTGTGTTATTTATCCCAACCCAAACCTTTGGTATACAAGAACATACCTAAACGTTACTACACTTGACCCACATTGTGTTTCTAGACCATATCTTATACCTTGGATACTTGAATCACTTCACCCTTGTTTGGATAAACCTATCGATCTTGGATGATGTAGAGTTTGTAAGCTCTTCAACCTGGTACTACGTTACAATCTATATGTGTGCATGTGTTTGATTTTCATTACCCATTACCCAATTTTGGACCCTGGCCTATTACCTATTACCCAAGTTGACCACTACCCTTCCCCACCTACCTTCACTTCCACCAACTACACATTTATCAACCCACTCACCGATTTTGTATTACACCTCATCAATGCCTAGGTTTGAGGGGGATCACCTTCACCCACACATGGGGCAATCACTTCTTATTTTTGTTAGCATCGCTTACCAATACAAGCTATGTGACAAAAAGGGGCAAAATGTAGACACCAAATTTAGGTCACACTCCCCTTTACCCCACATGTATATTAATTTAATTACCCACAATTAAATTAATGCCCATGCTCACAATATTCATTATTTAATTACCTTAATTAAACTAATTTCCACCTCACCTAGACACCTCACCCCACCACCTCACCTAGACACCTCATCATAAACCTATTCTTAGCATGTTTCCTTTTACTAGGACTCAATATCCACTCACCATAACTAAATAAGACTTAGTCCTACCTACCTTAATTAACTAAGACTTATTTCAACCCTAAAATCACATGCATATTCTCCCTCTAACCATTTTCTCGCTTATCTAAGTGCAACATTCCATTTTGATCTCGGGAGAATGGACAGAGCTGGCCAAAAATATTGCCAAGATTTTTCATTTTTAGTAAACCTAGGATTTCCCTTATCCAAAGCGATGTAACCCAACCGAAATCGATCACCCTAAACCATCGTCGGTTACCATATATTCACTTTGGTAACCTTGTTTGAGAGGTTAGAAGAATTATTCAAGTTTTGGAGAAGAGAGATCTGCATGCAAGCATGCACCAGAGCACTTCGCACATCCAAACACCTTGAACCAACACCAAGCATTGATCTGAAAGGCAAGCATTCATGGTAACATTCTAGGAATTACATCCGCCATGACACTGACCACCAGTTCATGGATCAACCATCACCTCCATCCAACCACCAGTTTGTAAACACCAGTAAGTACATTTGGATCTACACCTTCCTATATTAATCTAGATTAGTTTCTTCATATCTATTTAATATTTCTAGTCTCCCTCAGCATCTCACCATCTTGTGAATCCCTCCAACTAATCACCTACAACCTTTTAACCCCCCATACCTAACTCTAGGCATCTCTCGACTACCCCCAACACTATCATTTACCTCCCCATTATATGTCTATTCTCTGAGAAATCCCATAGAATCACCAAAACCCACCTTCACTAAGTTTCTATCAGCCCGACCCTACCAACGCCGCTTAACCAAAGGTTTCTCGGTCCAAGCCTTCAAAGGATTTCACAACAACTATAACAAAAAGGTTCTTATGGGAGAATATAATCAACATGTATGGATGCCCATTGAGTTTGACAAGTGATAGGGGTACTCATTTTCTTAATGAGACTATTAGGATACTATTGGCTGAATTTATGGTGGTACACCATAAAAAACACCCTATCACCCACAAAGCAATGGAGTCATTGAGGCTTTGAACAAAATATTGGGACGTAGATTGAATAAGATTTGTGATGTTGGAAGGAAGGAATGGGATGATAGTCTTTGTTGTACTATGGGCATATAGAAAAAATTACAAAATATTGAACAGAGCCACACCATTTCAATTGGTGTTTGGTGTGGACATTATTTTTCCCATGGAATTCATGTTACCTTCTCTACGTATTGCATGCGCAAGAGGTCTGGATGATGAAAAATCACTTGAAGAGCACTTTTATAAATAGATGCAGCTGGATGAAAGGCACAACATTGCTCGTTGGAGCTAGAAGACAGAAAAGGCCAGGAATAAGGCATGACATGACAAACATATTAAGGATAAAAAGATTAAATTTGGACAGATGGTTCTTCTTTATGATTCCAAGTTTTTGTGCCACCCTGGAAGTTCCAAGTGCATTGGTTGGGACCGTATATTGTGACTTACATACTTGATTCGGTGTTAGATGGGACATAGTTTCCTGGTTATTTCAATGGGAGTAAGCTGAAGCCCTACTATAAATAATTCTTCTTGGTGTTTGTAATAAGGAAATATTGCCATTAGATTAGATTTCCTTTAATGCATTTTCTTTATATGTGTTTCCTTCAATGTTGCTATGTTTTGTCAATTTAGTTCAAGTATTTTGTGTAATAAGTGTGTTTGTGTTCCGTGAAGCTAATTATTATCTATTGAATTCATGCACAAAGGACCACACATACTTTTAGTGTGGGGTGGAGTATATACAAGATAAATGGATCAAGTTTGAATGTTCTCTAAAAATGGGTATGCATAGAGAAATATTATGCAGGTGCTTGAAGTAAAGGTGTGGATATAGAAAGATTTCTCATGAATGAAGACCACGTGGATGAAAGGATGCATAGTGTAATGCAAGGTAGGCTAAAGTATGGGAAAATCCTTGGTGAAAGGCGTAGTGGATATGTATTTCATTGCACAAATGTGTGCAAAAGGATGTCTGTGGGTGAGGAGTAGTAGGTGCACCGTAGAAGGATATGACCGGGGTGAAGAAAATCAGTGTGAAAAAAAAAACATCATTTAATGTTGAGTACGGTGGTAGTTAGAGAGCAATAAATGCAAAAAAATTAGAAACACTATAAAATGCGGTGTTGAGATATCATTTTAACCTTACAATTAAGAAGCATTCGAGCGAGTTAAAGAGAGAACCAAGAGTGAGTTACGTGAGAAGTGCGAAGAGCTATGATACAAAATGAACTAGATGAATTTGTGCATGGGATTGATTGGTGCTCCATTAAACAAAGTGTTTGAGTGAAAAAAAGGTGTGCGGGGAGGAGAATCGGCAGCTAGGGTTCAAGTTTGAGCTAGGGCACGCAGATTTTGAGCTAGGGCACACAGGTTTTGAGTTGTAGAGATTGAATCAACTACAAAAACATACTTTTATAGTTGCTATGACACCTAAGCGAGCACCTAGAGTGCCTATAAGGGGCAGAAAACAAAAAGAATTCAAAATAAAATTTTAAGACACCCCTGAAAGTTGATTTTTAGAGATGCAGTATCTAAAAGGGGTTTTTATGGGCTATGATTGGGAGACAAACGCGTCAACACTAAAAATTAAGTGACTATAACCATAGAACTAAGGATAATAAAGATGAATTGGACAAGTTGTTGGTAGTAAAGACAACTATGAGAACAAAGAATGATATGGTTATATATGATGACGTAGGGGAAAAATTATTGTCAAATGTAGGAGTTTTGTAGCTTTATGAACTCCCTTACTTTGGAAAACTAGAAAATTTGTATCAATGGTTGATGAGCAAAGTCCATGAGGACTTCTTTTAATTTTTTTGGGTGACATATGAGGATTACCGCACTCGATTGGGAGACTGACAAGATTAAAGAGTTTGGGTCTTTGAAGTCAACAAGGATCTTGTTGATAAGGAGGCAATAGAAGCAACAAAGAAAGTGTTGGGTTACATGAAGGGAGGGTGTGGAATGGATATTTAAAAGTTATAGAAGTAAGGTGTTATTCAAGTGGAAGCACATTTCCTCACTAATTTGAACAATCAAGAGTGCTGGTCACAAGTGAATAAGGCATGGTTGCATGTTGCAAAGAAGATGATAGAAGGAGTAGTCTACAATTTATCTAGCTTTATTGTTGAGACTATTGTTGAAGAGGTGCACCAAGGTGAGAAGATAATTTTTGGTGTGATCCTTATGTCTATTATTTTTTTAGAAATTAGAGTGCTGATGGGCCAAAAGATAAGATGTGGAAATACCCTGAGGAGAAGAAATATCTTGTAGAGAGATTTGTGAATTATACCTGTGATGGATCCATGAGCGGACCCTATAAGAAGAGAACAAAAATTTGGTATGAATGTATGCGCATCAAGCGTTTGAAGAAGAATGGATAATACCTAAGGATCTTCCTTCGGTATTGGAAAAACAGGTACAATTTTTCATTTACCAACACTTTTACATAGGGTGTTTTGACATGAAGGATGGAAAGTGGATCCCTTGGTGCAAGCTCCCATATGCCTTTACTACGCGCTACTTTTTGGCATCGGTGCACATGTTATCAAACATGTGAAGGTTTATCTTTAATGCGATAAGGTATATTGAGACTATCATACACTAAGGGTGACATATGTCTACCTAGGTAAGTCTCACGTATATTGAGAAGTTGATTTTAGATGACATTCATATCAGTTCTATGAGCTTAACAATTGGGAAGGTTAGAATGACTAAGGTATATATCTACCTTAAGCCCAAATTGGAGGATGGGAAATATGTAGAGAATGAATTCAAGCTCCTTGAGTTACCCAAGGGAAAACATACAGTGGGTACCTTACAGGATGAAGAGAAAAATTTTCCCCTTGGAGATGAAGAAGAAGAAGAGGAACTAAAGGAGGATAGTGGTGGCTTGGAGCATAACAGAAAGAGGCAACCCATTCTAGGGAGAAAAGAGCATGCGAGACAACTCATCCTTTGCAAAAAGGATATGAGGAAGTAGAAATGGAGACAAGAACGAGGACCATCAATACATGAGAATGTTGAGAAGAATAAGGACTCAAGGTGTGGGGCCATCACAACTACCCAGGAGGTCACTAAGAAATTCTCTGGTGAAGGTAGAACCAGTAAAGAAGCAACACATATACATCCCCACTAGGGATGATGAAGGCGAGCAATCAAAGGATAGTTCACAACAAACTCCACCAATGTTGAGGATGTAGAGGAGCCTCAAGAAGAAGAATTGAGACATGATACAGAGGAGTTGAAAGAGCAGGAGATAGGAAGTGGTGTCATTGAGACAAAGATAGATGAAAATAAGGGCAAGCCATATGGTGACCTTGTTGATACATAAAGCCGGTGGAGGACCGGTGTTGGATTCGAGCATACACATTCCAACGGTAGGCACTCTATGAAGGATGAAGGAACATATGAGACTCCTACAACCGGGTATATAAATGATCCTACCAAGATCATCTCATGGAAGGTTCCAAAGTACTTTGGAACTTAAAGAGCTATATGGTTGGGAGTTGATGGATTCTGAGATTATTGCAACCACGTACACACGGAAGAAATTATCATGGAGTATATAAACTCATATGGATTAGCTTTATTTTGATGTGTACAAATAATCATACATTTCACAGAGAATGAAGAAAGGATCGCACTTGTGCTATGTAACTATCAAGCCCAATCGGATGCCGAAGAGAAGGTTAGCAATACACTAACAAAGGTATCTGCAGAGTTTGCATGCCAAAACATAGATAAAGTGGTAACTATTTGGGATTTGTTAGAAGATAGAAAAGATAAGGATACCTAGATCAAGTGCTTTATAGAGGAGAAAGAGAAAGATGAGGTGAAGGTACAGAAAGTTCTTGAAATGGCAGAGCAGATTGGGGATGAGATCCTGAAGGTTAGACCACAGTATGAGGAAAAGGTGGTTGTAGAATTCCCCTCTGCTTTACATTATTTACGAACATTAGTTCATATGGTGTTGGATGAGGGTCCAGTGCACATGCCAAAACCTAAGGATGTTGTGGCACAGGAAGAGAAGGCCAAGGCCACAATAGTGCACAAAATTACTAGTTATGAATATATACTATAGACATTGAGGGATGAATTGAAGAAGGTGGATTTGGATTTAAAAATGTGCATGGATATTGAGATCATAATCAGGAAAAGGACCCTAGAAGAAGAGAATGAGGTCCTTAAAGTAGTGAAGAATGAGACACTTGGGTGTGAGGAGAGGCTCACTTTGGTAGCAGAGAAGTGTGATGCGCTTGTAACAACCTAGGACCCTCATAAGGAAAATATCAAGGAAATTGGAAAATTGATAGTGCGGTGAATGGATGTCATGGATGGGATGGTCTCAAGCCTGGCTAATGTTCTCAGAGTATTGCAAAATGAAGGTGAGAACATGAATTTGGATGAGCTGGATGGGGTACTTGCAGACATCCCAGATAAAACTAATAAGGTGTTGAGTGATTAGAACGAGCTTGAAGTAGAGATCAAAGTTGAATATCTAGAGTTAATCCTATCTACAGAGGGATAGAGTTCCCAAGTATTCTTTTATTCTTTCTGTACATTTATTCTTTCATTCCTTATTCATGAAAGATAAATCATGGTTACCCATTCTGGGGGCATCAATGAAGCAAGTGTGGGGTAATTTTGGGCCGATAAACTGCAGCCTAAGTATTGAAGGCGAATAGGTATTGGGTGCTCGGACATAGGGCCTATAGGTGCATAAGTAAATATAGTGGAACAGGCATGCTTGGGGAAGCATGAAATCAATACTTATCCATTTTCGTATGAGGCTGAATATAGATGTTGAGTGTGGAGTATATTTTGTTAGAATACTTGGAAAGCACATAAAGGCTATTTCAGATGAGTGGAAGATCAATCGACATGCATAGTTTTGGGGATATTAATAGGATTAGAACTGTAGTTATTATTAGATAATCTATTATTAGCAAGATTGCATGATTTTGTAATTATCTTGTAGCGACACATGGCTATTCTTAGCATGTAGCCTATTTTGGAGAGTGCATGAGTAGTGAAGGGAAAGTCCCCACTACCTATAAATATGTATTGATTTACACGGTTAGTGTGTGTGTCATTTACGTAGAGTGATCTTGTTGATTCATGAGCAAACATGACTTAGGGTGATATTATTATGTATGTATTTAGCTTCGTGTTTAACAACAAGTAATACAATGGATCTTTATGGCTGGATATTGGTTGTTGACATAACTATGACTAGTTCTTGCATGGTGAATTTAATCTTGATTCTTGTATAAGTTATTCTTACATATGGTTATGATCTAGATCTAGTTTATGTTATGCACTATACTTAATTACTGGTTATGGATCTAGAATATTTTTATGATCATGCTTAATCCTTGAACAAATTTCCATAAAAGAGGGACATGGTACCCTTGCATGCTTCAGGTGAGCGCTCAGGTCTACCAGGGTAATGTGCTAGCACACCTTGGGCTATTTGGTGAAATAAAAGACTACATCTTCCATTTTATTGCATATCTCACCGACAAAACCCATCCCTTTAACGTGCTTAGTGAAAAAGGACACTAAATTTTTCTAGGACAACCATTGCCAACGGGCATTGAAAGCTATTAAAGCATATCTCTTAAATCCTCTTGTCCTAGTACCTCCCATGGCTGAGCGGCCTTTCTTATTGTACATTTCCACTACATTTCATGCATTAGAGGAACTTTTAGCACAACACGATGACTCTCAATGTGAAAGAGTTATTTATTACATTAGCCAGACTTTACTCTCTTATGAATGTAATTACAACTACATTGATAAATTATGCCTTGGCCTCATCTTTGTTACAAACAAGTTACGACATTACCTTCTTAATAATGAGGTTCATATCATTACCAAGGTAGATCCTCTATGATACCTCTTATCTCACACACATCTCTTGGGATGTCTTGCATGATGGGTCATGTTACTTACATTTTTGATTTAAAATTCATTCCACAAAAAGCAATCAAAGGACAAGTTATCACTGATCAACTAGTTGACACACCTCTTCTAGATGCATCACATGTTTGTGATTCTTTTTAGATGATTTCACTACTTACACCATTGACACTGACACTTGGACTATGTACTTTGATGGGTCTCGTTACCTCTCGAGCTAGGGTTGGAATTGTGTTCATCACTCCACATGGTGATCATCTCCCCTTTTGTATCACTTAGGGTTCTCATGTACGAATAACATTGCTGAATATGAGGCCCTCATTCTCGGCCTCACCATCACGTGTAAACTTCTTATTTGTAATATATGCATACATGGTGATTCTCAACTTATTATAAATCAAGTTAACGATACATATCAAACAAAAGAGGAGCATCTTGTCCCATATAATAACTTGGTAAAAATAATCCTAGCTACATTTAAATCCTACTCTCTCATTGCCATCCCATGCAAAGATAGTCGTCACATAGATGTTATGGCTAGTGCAAGGACAACTTTATCATTCGAAACTTATGAAAACCCTTTATTGATAGTTTGCTTTTCAAATAATGTGCTATCACATGTGAGCAATGGCCGTCTGAATGGTTCACTCAAATTTATAACTTTATATATCGCCAATCTATTCCTGATGAATTTCAACGCATGAATATCATCATTTATGAGGTGAGGCCACATGATATGTAATCATTGGTGCTTCATTATTTAAAATATCATTTGATGGTCATTTTCTGCAATGTTTAGGACTAGACGACATCCCCATGGTTGTTTCTCACATTCATGATAGTCTATGTGGTGGTCACTTCTCAGGCAAAGCCATGTCACACAAGCTTCTACGTAGGGATATTATTGGCCTACTATGGAACATGATTGTTTAGAATATTCCAAATGTTGTGATAAGTGTAAAAAACATAACAATATCCATCATGAACCTATATATGACCTCAATCATATTGCTCCATCATGGCCTTTTTCCTTATGGGGTTTTGATCTCATTGGAAAAATTAATCCCAAATCAGTTGATGGTCATAAGTTCATCATTATTGCTACGGAATACTTTACTAAATGGGTCAAAGTTGCACCTTTGCAAACTACCACTAGTCTCGACATTTGTCATTTTATTACTACCCACATCATTACATGCTTTGGCATTCCTTCTACCATTATCATTGATAATGGCTCTCTTTTCAAAAATAAGGATGTTAAGCACCTTTGTGCCAAATTCAAGATCAAACAAACATTCTCCACTCCTTATTATCCATAGGGAAATGGTAAAAAGAATCCATAAATAAGACAATTATTAAAATATTACACAAGACCATTGATACTAGTGGTGACGATTGACACAATCAAATTCTATATTCTCTTTGGGCTTACCGCACTAGTGTGCGCACCCCCACAAATGCTACACCCTTTTCACTAGTTTACGAAACTAAAGTGGTAATCCCCTTAGAGATAGAAATACCCTCCTTGCGGGTATCTCGATGAGGCCATAAATTGGCCATAAAATACCATTATTTTGTCCTTCCAGTTACCTTTGAAATTGGATTTAAATGTAATCTATGAACTTATAGTTTACTTAAGATAGAATATAGGATATATGTCTTGTTCATTCTTTAGAAATATTTTGTTATCTATTTTTTTGACTAATCCTATTGATTATTTGGGAAAAGATACAAAGTCTTATGTATACAGCCATAAAGGAAAGATAATGCTAAATGGAACTGATTATGAAAAATATATCTAAACTCAAATATGATTTCATATTCATATTCCTCTTGGAAAATTATGCAAGTTCAAAAAAATAATCATCTCAATCTGATATTGCATGCAAAAGTTATAGTTGTTTTAGTTAGCTCTAACCATTGGAGTTAGCTCTGGAACCTGCAAAGTTAGCTCTAGAGCCTGCAACGTTAGCTCTAGAACCATTGGAGTTAGCTCCAAAACCTACAAAGTTAGCTCTAGAACCTGTAACATTAGCTCCATAACCATTGGAGTTAGCTCCGGAACCTGTAACATTAGCTCTGAAACCAATGGATTTAGCGTCATAACCTGCATCAACAAAGTAACGTTAGCTCTGGAATAATTGGAGTTAGCTCTAGAACCTACAACGTTAGCTTCAGAACCATTGGATTTAGCTCTGGAACCTGCATCAAAAAAGTAACATTAGTTCTGGAACCATTGGAGTTAGCTCGGAAACTTTATCAATAGAGTAATGTTAGCTTCGGAACCTACATCAACAGAATGACAGTTTTTGAGGAATTTTGAAAAATTAGATAGTCCAGAGGGAAATCTAAGAGAGATTTTTTTCATAGTAATGTGTTTAACAAAAATATCATTCATATTTTCTACAAGTTTTACCAGTGAAGATAAATCTAACTTTCAGTGAGTTGTACTCCGAGGAAAAGTGTATCAGACGAGCACTAAAAGTTTCATAAACAAAACAAATGTAAAATTCAAATGGAAAATATGAGAGAGGTTGTTGTTTATAGTAATATTTTTAACAAAAATATCATTTATATTTGCTACAGAGTTTTACCAATGAAGATAAAATATAACTTTTAGTGAGTTGTAGTTCGAGGAAAAGTGTATCGATGAGCACTAAAATTTCCATAAATAGAAATAGAAAAGTCAAACAGAAAATATGAGAGAGGTTTTTGTTCATAGAAATGTGTTTAACAAAAACCTCATTCATATTTTCTACAGGTTTTACCAATGAAGAGAAATCTAACTTTTAGTGAACTACAGTCTGAGGAAAAAGCGTATCAGATAAGCGTCAAAAGTTCCACAATCAAAAACAACAAAGTCAAATGGAAAATCCGGGAAAAATATTTGGTTAAAATCATATTTTAAGGAAGACTTCCTTCCAATAATGTAGGAGAATAAAATCATTGTGATTCTTGTTGCCAAAAAGTAAGGAGAAGATTTGGGAGTAAATCTTCCTAAAATAAGTAAGATAAAATTTGACTCCAATAATATATCTCTCTCCAGTTTTGTGGAGATGGAGATCTGAGTTGTTAGGATTGGAATAAAGATAAGATAAGATTGTATTTCCTAAAATAAAGAGTTGTTTGGATGTCTGAATTATAAATGCAACCTTCCACACGAGATATGTAATTCCTTCTCCTAAGAGATAAAGATTTGTTTTTTTCTCTCAAATATTATGTAGTTTTTAGATCTCGGAAGTATGATTTAAATCCTCTTCCAAGGAATGAGCTAGCCACTCATTTCAAGGAAAATTGATATGTGTAATTATGTTTATGTTTATTCATTTCTCTATAATTCATTCTGTTGTATTGTTTTTATCTTTGTATTGTGAAAATTCATCATGTTGTGAACTGCGGTGTGTTTCGTTTAATTATGTTTATTCCCAATTCAACAATTTCAATTTATGCAAGTTTATTTTTTATTTCCTAAAATTTTGATTTCCTTCATGCAAGTGTGATTTATTTCATGCAAAATTTATTTCTGCAAGTGTGCCTTTAAATTTTTGTAAGTGTGATTTATTTTATGCAAGTTTGGTTTGTGTTTAAAGGAGTTGTTTTCCAAAGATCTTCTTCTCTTAATGCATACAACCATCAGACACCAACCTTGGATTGACATTATTAATGGCAAGGATTGACGACCTTCATCAGTATCACTTAAAGGCATTCTCAAAGACAACAAATATCATGAAAATTGGCTCCATGAGCTTGAGATGTTTGAATCTCACCACGTGCAAGCTCTCGAACACCTTTGAGTATATCAAGATTGCATTACACAAGCTTATAATAACAAACTTTGTCCATGAGATTCAATATTGGTGACCTTTTATTAAAGGAAAATCATAAAAACACAATAGCCAAAGCCCATCTCAAAGGAAAATTCAAACCTAATTGGCTTGGACCTTATGTCATCACAGATAGGCTAGGGGTGGTGTCTATTGTCTTGCCACTCTCCTTGAAATCCACTTAAAACCCACTCAACATAATGAATCTAAAACGCTACTATGTTTAAACATATTCATTATCCTATGATGTACTCTAGTTCCATGGTTCATACTCGACTGTTGAGGGAGTAAATCTAAAATGAACCCCACCACATTCACATTTCATGTTTTATGCTTCATAATCTATCTTTCTAGCGCACACTTTCAAACCACTTACCGATGACGCACTCTTGTTCTATGGTTCATTCTTCATTATTGAGGGGTATTTTATAAATGAGCCTCATCTCATACACATCCACCGGGGGAACATTTATCCTACCATCATTCACACATTGCATAACACTCCATTGTGCTCATTCATTGCATTCACATATCTTGGTAACATTTAATCTTTCTTTTTTATACTACTTACATGATCACACTTTGCTTACTATGTTAGCTAGCTAATGTGTGTCATTATCTTTATCATATACACATGTGTGTTCACTTGATCTCTAGTTGTGAATGCATATTTCTTACAGATATTTACAAGTTGCAATGAAGCTTGACATTGTACCTTTACCATCCTACCAAGGCTCCTAGGGGCATCTACATTTACTACTCTCACACACTACAAGTTCTATTATTTCATTATTTACAACTTCATATTTCTAGCACATTACTTTCCATTGATACATACACACTTTGACATAATTTTTTATTTTTCTAACATGCTAATGGGTGCTTCATGTGCAACATTTTTTTTACAGAACTATATGCCACCATGGTTATTTGACACATTTTTCTTGCCGCTTTTTTCATTGTATGCTATTGTTTGTGGGTCATGCCTGTGTAATTTATGATCATTTTATGCTTTTGTCTGCTTCGTCCCTAATTGTCTTGTGACATTGTGAGTGATGTCCCATGTTTGAAACCCACTTTTTGTAGTCTATCTTTGCACACTTGCTTGATTACATTGTCTTAAATTACATACTTTGTTTTCTACTTTTCTCTCTAACACATGTTACTAGCCATGTTATTTGCATGTACCTTGGTTTCTACTGTGGACATCCCCCCACCCCTATAGGATTACATCACAACACAACATCAGGTCCTCTCTATTAGGCTACATCCTCCTATCATTGTCACATGTACCCTAAATGAGGGGCATACATTGGGTGAAAAAATCACCCCTACAGTAGCTCGAGCTATAGTACATATCTACACAATACAAAAACAACACATGTAATTGTTACAACAACACTGACACGAGAATAAGACTTGGGTCATAATCAAAATAAAAAAACCACCGCCCAACATCGGACATAAGCGTTTAGGCACTTGTGTCCTCCCCTGGGCACCTATATCCTCGGGGCACATATAATCAGCTTATCAAATCAAAACAATTCATAGAAGTCTTCAGAGAAGTTTCATGGTTAGAGGAACAATCCTCTAGTTACATAATGCATGCAATCTCCTATAATCCATTTTAATCAAAACAATCAGTACAATCGGAACTAATTCAGAACAATAGGAAAAAAATAGGTATGTACCATTTATAGTGGTTCTCATTGGGAAGATTCATGGAAGGAGAGTAAACTTGACCTCTCTCCCCAACATTTTCTCTTTGGCATGAGATCACCCAAAAAAATTCACTTGGCATGATATCACCCAAAAACTCACTCTTGGTGTGAGATCTCCCAAAAAACTCACTCTTCACAGCATTTTCAGGACATCTTTCTATCATTTACACTATTTCACATCAAGTGCACACTTTCCTTTACTACTTTTTACACACTTTTACATACTTTACTTAGATTTTCATATACACTACTTTGACTACACTTTCGCTCTTATTTTGTATGCATGTGCTTGATATGCAACAAGAAGCAACCTAAAATAGTGAATATAATCACAACAACAGGTACAAAGCAACACATATGCTTCACCCCTAGGGTCACTTTCCTTTCCTAGTTTCCACACTTCATTTTGCAATCACTTCATGCTTCACTTGTCTCTTCATCATTGCTGTCATATCACTCTCTACAGGAACAAAAGGTACACATCTTATAACTAATTTATGTTATCAAGTATTCACTCAACAACATAAAGTGGGAAAAAATGTAGACATTAAATCACGCACTTGGGTACATTTCTAGGTCCTAAACACATATTAACATTCATATGATTCATAAGTAAGAAAACTAGTAATTTATGACTTTCCTTGGCCTCTTTTCTGTGTTTCTTGCTTTCTCTTTTGTCTTACACACCCTACAGTTCAGTCAACATTTTACTTATTTATCTTTTATTGCTCTAGACACTAGCACACAACCAGGACAAGAGTGCCCAAGTGCCCTTGTCCCCTCTGGGTGCTTGTGACCCTTTCTTATCTTACTCACTCCTTTTGGGTCTCTTTTATCTTTTGGGAATCTTTTTCACTTATGGGTTGGCCTTCTAGTTGTCAATTACGAAATTAAAACAAGGGAATCATATAAATACATAGCTATGTGTTCAAAATAAGGGACCAAGATCTAAGCATTATTACTATCACCTAAGCTTACATTCAAAAGGCACCTAAAGCACTTCAAAGCATTCATCTAACATTCATTCAAGGGACAAGGGACTACATTTTCTACATATACAACATAGGAAGGAAAGTTTATTCTATTCCATACACACATTTTCATATTTTAGAAAATCTAGCTCATTATCTAGTGCATCTTACACAAGGGCATCTTAGGGCATGATTCTTTCACACACTCACAAGAAATACATGGATTATGAGATGTAGTGCAACTCTCGATCGTAATAGTCGGTCGTAGTGACCGTTGGGGTTAGTCTGAATCCCCATATTGCATCTTTATTTTTTGGATTTGATATAGTTTTTGGGTTTTGCGGAACATCTCTTTTGCATGTTATTGGTATCTTCGGAAATCAAAGTGTGACATAAAAGTGACCAACAAAAATATTAGTGAAACTTGTATGACACAACAAAACCAAGTTTCGACCATTTTTGTCATCACGGGCGCTCAATAATAGACTTTGGTGCCCAGGAATATCTCCCGACCAAAGATAGGAGCCCTATTCCACCTTATTCAATAGTTCCATATTTCATAGTGCATAGTTCTACAACAATCTTCCCTCTCCATTCATCGGTTTTCCCGGTTCAAATCGATTCTAGGAAAGCACAAATCAACTAAGTCCTTTCCTCTCTCTCTCTTTTACACTTAGGGTTTCATATTTTATTAGATTATTTATTGTGTCAAATTGTATCTATCGAGATGTTTATCATAGTTTACATTCGATTACTTTCCGTAATTTGGGTATAACATTAAATTCTATTTTTGTTAAACCTATAGACATCTAAAATGTCGACATGATCAATTATGATTAATTTGTCCCACAAATAACATCATCACTATCCATATAATAATTAATCACAAGATTAATTATTATTAATCCCTTTATCACATATACCCTTTATCATTTATCTAATATCCTATCATTTCATCATTAACCTTTTAATTCATTATTATATCCCATCTCATCCTTAATCCCTTGTATTTCATTATTATATCATATTATCCTATCATAATCCCTATTAACATTTTCTAGGAATTTAATATACCTACACCAACCTACCCTCCTACTCGACACCCTGCCTTCACCTAGCCCTTTCCATGTAGTCACACCCCTAATTATATTTATTAACCTAATCTAATTCTAATCTTAATCACATCTTCCCAACTCTAAATCTAGATGCTTCTATTTCTAGAAGCCTCTCTAACTTCTCCTTCCATTGAATTTTTAATTCAATGGAAGATTCTTCCCTCTATGAATTTTGAATTCAAATTCTATAACCCTCCACTCTAGAATCCTCCATCCTCACATGCATTCTCCACCCTTGATCCAAATCCAACTTGGCTTCATCCTAGCCATTGAATCCTCCACCCCTCAATTATAAATTGAACTCTCCTCCTCCATGAGAGCTAATGAGAAACAAACTAGAAGATCTCCATCATTTTGTTTCATCAATCATCTACCATCCTCAATCAATCCATCTACAATCTATCAATCCATCATCTTCATCAAGTAATCCAAAGGAAAACAAGGGGAGGTGATGCTCGTGTGTCTCCACCAAAATATGAAGAAATCAACAATCAATCAAGATCAAATCCAACACAACAAATTATTAGCTTTGCAACTTGTAGGTAAGTGTAGGTATTGATTTTCTCCTTCTTTCCATCCATTTCTCTATCTGAATTATAGTTTAAAAGGATTAGATTAGGAGAATAAATTTGTCTGTTTTATTTTATTCAATAACTAGTCTTTTCTAGCACTATAAAATCAATATTCAACTTGTGCATGTAGATGGACTTATTATATAGTGCCACAATTTTTTTTTTTACATTTATTGCATATATGACATGATTTGGTAAGAAAGAGGGTAAAAGGGAGGATGGTTTACATACCAAGATATTGTGAATAAAGTAGATGTTGTTTTTGTGTCAATTAATATGCAACTCCAAGGAAGATACGGTTAGAGAATGGATTCTTTCTATTTGGACCTACCCATAGTTCATTTATGAGTTGAAATGATGATGGTTGTATCATTATTTAAGGTGTAAATTTTTATTTCAAGTCTTTAGTGTTTCTTTTGAAGTTTATTTATTAGTCTTGTATAGTTTGTTAATATTTTAAGTAGTAGCTATATTTTGAGTTTATTGTGTCCAATAGTATTATTAGTTTTTAAAGTTAAAATTATATTGCATTTAAAAATTAATTTGAATTATTACTTATTAAAAAATAGTTGGTTTAATTTTAATTGGTCAAGACAAAATGAATTTCATCTAAATTTTTGTAATAGTTTCATAAGTTCGATTATTCAACAAGTGTCGATGTAACATACGTTATTAGAGTATAAAAGTATCAAAATTATTTGTAAGAGGGTGTGTTTTCAATTGAAACTAATACCCATAATCAGTAAAACTTGTGGGGGTATTCATGGAGAAATTGAGTGTGATTGATAAATTTGTGGGAAAAGACTTTCACATGATCGGAAGATACATATACAACTATATTAGTCAAAAATACCTCTCGGAATGTCTTCAAACCAAGTGCAATCATACTAATAAGTAAAAATTATCTCTCCAAATGGACTGTCAAAATAAAATAGCATTAGGGATTGTTTGTCTCGGTTTGTAAAAAAATCATGTACACCATGTGGATTTCAAAAATTCTACTAAAGAAATTTAGGAGTCTTTGAACCAATTATATGGATCAAAAGCATAAAAACAAAGGCTTTGGGAAAATATATTGAAATGGAGGAATCGGATGGAATGCGAGGATATCACGAAAGAACACTAAAGTTAAGAGAATAATGGAAGTAGAACAAAGGGCAGATAAAAAGACATAATATTTAACAAGCTTATCTTGAGCTCGACTTTTCCCGTTTGTTATCCTTTCCATCTACCATCATTTTCCACTGTCATTAATATCATTACTTTTGACATATAATAGTTGGATCACTTTTCTAATCTCCCTTATATAAATATTCCTTTCCTACACATCTCAAAAATCCCTAAAAATCATAAAATCCAGCAAAAACCAACAAATATTCTAGTTGTTTTATCTTATGTTTTATCTCAAAATCCTACATGTTGTTTATGAAATTATCATTACTCTTGATCAAGTCATTTTGAAAATATTTCTAAATATAACCTTGTTACAATTATCATTTCTTAGGGAAAAATAAAAAATATGGCTACATTGAGTTGTGAATCACTCACATATCCCAATCATTTTGATTGGATAACCTATCGACATAAAATTGTGTGTAAATGAGTGTATAACTTGCTAGCATGTAAATTAATGTGTGACCATTATGTTTAATCATGTAATCATTACATGCTTAAACCAACACATCTTGTAAATGATCCACTTTGTTTCACCTTTTTTAAACATATTGTCTTACATACTTATCTTTCTCTTTAATTGTTATCATATATATCCATGTTTGCTTTGTTAAATATCTTTCTTAAGTGTTTAGTGATTATCTCTCATGACATATTGGTCATCCATCCTTTTTTTGTCTATATCAATTGCATTAGAGTTTGTGCATATATTTTATCATGTGTTTAATGTAAATTTTTTGTTTTAATTGGTTTATATGTGTCCGGACAATACGATAAAGCAAGCGAGTTATCTTGGTTCTACATACCAATGGTGCCTAAAGGTGTGTGTTCATTGTATCTAGTTTTTAATCTTGAGTCAATCCTCATGTATTATTATAAAAAAATCCATCATGGTTACATACATATCATGTTGCATACTACCTAATAATATATTAAAAACATGATTGATTGTTCATAAAAATGACTCAAAATATGGCAACAAAAACATCCCATAGCATATAAAACATCTAATTATCATCCATGATCATCCAAGTCATACAAAAACTCTAGAAACCCCAAAATCACATACTTGTTTCCATCCTATCCTAGTTCATATCCCCTTATGATTGATTAATCAAATTAATTAATCATCCACCCCTTGGGATTAATTAAATTAGTTCCTAACACACCTTAGCTAAGTTAATTAACATTTATTAAATAAATGGTTAATTAATTGTCTCACACTTTGTAGCTAATTAAATTAATTACTTAATTGGAAAATACACCTATTTTCCTAGTCAAATGCCACTTAGATTCCATTTGGACCCCATTTGGACTCCACTTCACCATCCGATTAACTACACTTCTAGAATCCTAAAAATGTGGGGGCAATTGAATAACACGCATAACCACGTTTCCGAATGCAACTTCGCTAACTAAATACAGAATAAATTCATTTGAATTGTTTAACCTCCCTCAAATGTTATTTTTAGCATGTGTATTAAACCACATGTAACCACTTACAACTACTTGTAGACCATTACTTAGCCTCTATAAAGAGAAAGTTTATCCCTTACAAATCCTTTTGGATTCCTGTGTAATCACTATACTATTTTTCTCTCCAATATCTACATATTGGAAGCTTTCCCAAAGCCATATTTGTGTTCATAGAATTTTCAAATCCACATTTGGAGGTCACATTCAAGAGCACCCACAATTAATCATTTACAAGGTTCCACAAGCTTAAAGATTCCGCAACCTTATCATCGAGGTTTGCAAGGAAGACATGGAGGAGAAGGTTTGTTGACATGTTTATCTTTCCATTATATACCAAGTTTTTGTGCTCACATTCGGGCACACCGGTGGGACTTACTCACATTTCATTCATTTCATTTTATTTTGTAATGCAAAGTTTTAATCCTTACTAACATTTGTGTGAACATGGTTTTAATTGATTAACGTTGCTATTTTTGTGTTTTTTTGTTGTTTTTGTGTTGTTGTGTTTACAAGAGCACGGATAATCTGACAGAAAAATTAATTTGTAAAATTATATATATATATATATATATATATTTTTGTTGTTGTTTTTGATTTTGCAGGTGTTTGTTGTAGTCCTGATAGCCAAAAGAATTAGATTTAACAATAAAAAATAGTCTTTACAATTAGGTTTTTTTCCTCTAATTATATAGTTGGTTTTGGTTGTAATAACTTTAGCACTCCGTTAAATTTCCTTAAGGTTTGAGCAGAAGGTTCCTGCTCCAAATACCCTTGTTTTTCTCTAACTCCTAGCTCCTTACCCCCATCTATCCTACCGAGCTAGTCCCCTACATTCTACCTAATTGTCACCTCTCCCGCCCGACTTGGCACCTCATCGAGAGATCTCTACTTGACATCTCTCGACCTAAACCTACCCTCCTATTCAACAAGCGAGCCGTCTCAACTCGATGATCCCGAATATTCCTAATTCTTGAGCTCGCTCACCCCTCCCCCTCCCCTCCCCCCCCCCAACCTGTCTATTGACCTATCCCCATCTCGACTCGGCCCTAGCTTGGATGATCTCGGTCCCAACCCATATCCCCTCCTCCCTTGAACTCCTGTTGACCCCTTGTCCACTATCCATTCTTTGAACCATTTCTAAGCGTCACTGTCATGTTCATTTGAATTGCCATCGAGTTGCGACATAGACCCATGTCGCCCTTCCTTCCACGATGAACCCTACATCGAGCCACCTTTGTGCTCCTATTTTTCCTTCCTTGTTGCCTCCATGTTGCACGGATCCTGCTAAAATACCGCCATTTCAAACCCACCTCGCACACCCGACCACCGAGCCATCACCGACCATCACCGACCCCGCATCGAGCTCCATTCATCTCCATTGTGAACAACCTTGCCTCCATTCAAAACTGAGTCTTCCCATTCCACACAACAACAACTATCTTTTAGGGCTTCATTTGTTTTAGGTCTAACTTAGGATTATATTTTATTTTAATTTCTTTATTTTAAACTTAGGGTTAAACTCTTTGTAAATTTTAATATTTTTTTAATTTTTTTAAATTAAATTAATTAAATTATTTTAGTTTAGATTTTAATTAGTTTATTTTACTTAGTTAATTAATTCGTTTTATTCAATTAATTAGTTTTTTTATGAAATTAGGTATTTAACTAATTAGGACCCTTGTAATTCTTTTTTCACAATTTCTATAAATAGACTAATTGTGAAACTTGTCGATGCACTGCGTTATTGGGCGTTTTTCATTCAATGAAACTCACTTGTTCGAGAAATTTTTAAACATTTGACCATTTTGCAACATAAACTAATAATTTTTCGAGGTATTTCATTTCATTTCATTTTTCATTTTGTGAGGTTAATAACATGTAAACCATGCATATGCTCTTTTCTCGCGCTTGCACAAACGATCTTGAAAATAAAAAATGTGTGTTTATTTTATTGTTTTTCATGTTTTTATTGTGTGTTTTCACTATAGGAAAAATTATAATCATTTGTTTGTAGGACCATATCTAAAGAAGGTTGTTAAAACATTCAAAATACTAACTACTGAGTTGCCTTTTTTGAAGATTAAGCACCCCTTATCACTTTTTTTATACTTTATAAAATTAACCTTAATTTAAACTTTTTAGAGTTGGGATTATTCCCTTCTTCCAACTATAACTGTGGGAAGTGTATGGCCAGGGGCCAGAAACTCACTATGAAGAGTACCACATGAACCCCAAAGTAGTTGGCGCCTTAAGTGAATTGGATGACGAAACAGTGCTTGAATCAATCTGAATAGTATGCCTTTTGTGAGAGATTAGAGTCACAAATATCCATAGTGGCGGCCCTAGTTTGATCCTTTGAGCGGAGTAAAATCCTTTCTTATTGTATCAAGAGGGGTAAAGTAAGGTGATAACTAGAAATAGTACCCCACCCACTCGGATATACTACTAACACCTAGGGATAGAACTTATTCTAGGAATCCACACTGTAGACATTAAATCATGCACTTTGGTTATATTTCTAAGTCATGATCACATACCACTATTCATATAATTCCTAATTGAGAAAAGTACTAACTGGCCATTTTCTTTGGACTCTTTTCTTTCTTTATGGTTTCCTTCTTGGTCTTACACACCTTCTTTCCCAGTCTGAATTTTGAAACTTTAGTTTTTCGAGTCTAGACACCAACGCCCAAGCACCCCGTCCACTCTGGGCGCCCCAACCTCTTTGTATCTTGCTCACATATTTTAGGTCCTTTCTAGTTGTTGGGCATCTTATTTTCTTGGTGGTCAACCTTTTAGTGGTTAATTATGAAATTCAAACAAGGGAATCATATAAATACAAAGCTATGTGATCATAATAAAGGACCAAACACTAAGCATCTACTACTATCACCTAAGGTTACATCTAAAGGAATTTCAAGAGCATCAAAGCATCCATCTAGCATCCATTCAAGGGACAAGGGACATTCTTCTACATACACTTTATAGGAGGGGAAGTTCATTTTTCCATGCACACATATACTTATATTTGCTACATCTAGCTACTTACTCATTATTCAAGCGTGTCTGGCAAAAGAGCCACCTAGGGCACAATTCTACACACACGCGGAACTATATGGAGTCTAAAATGTATTGCAATGTCTGGATCGTAAGTTCACTCAGTTTGGTGACCACCGGGGTCAGTCTTACTCCCCATTTTCATCTTTTTATTTTTATAATTTGTTGTGTTTTGGGGTGTTGCGGTGTGCTCTTTCTATTTCTAGGTTACTGAAGAATCTTGCGGACTTAGTACGACATATAGGAAATCAACAAAAAATGGTAGTGACATAGAAGCTACAATGTAAAAATCATTTTCTAAGGTTCTAAGCGGTCATGGGTGCCCAACAGTTGTCTACAAGTGCCCATGCACCATTGACTCGATCCATTACCCAGTCCCGACATTTACGGTGCTCACACAATTTTCTGGGCTCGGTTGTAATAGTCTGCATTCTTGTTTCATCGGTTTTCTAGTGTCGCTAAACTTTAGGATTATTGTGAAATCAGCTAAGTAATTTATCCCTTCTCTTGCACTTAGGGTTTCAAATTTATTAGCTTACTTTCTTGGGTCAAATTTGTACTTCATTTCTATATCATTACATTGTAACTTAATTATGATTTAGCATTTATATTTCTATATTTGTTAAATCATTTGGTGAACCCATCTCATTCAAACACTCTTGGATCCTCATTTCATCACTTCTTGCATTTTCTTAGGCTCCTCTCATCATGGATATTTCTATTCATGATTTCTTGCTAGCCAATCCTGAGTGTCGTGTTAAAATCATTAATCTTTTGGCTATTACTCATATTCCTTCCACTACTCATTTGGACATTGTTTATCAGACATTTGTAGATGCATTTTCTCAACATATTACTTTTCCATCTACTATAGTTGATAATCTTTCTATGTATGACAATGATCCTCCTCTATATATACGAGTTTGCATCAATAAATTTGGTGTCAAGTGTGGTTTAGTTGATCTTTGTATATTATCTCAATCTTTGTCCTTTATCATTCATTCAAGTTATATTCTTTTCCACATTTATTCTTAGTTTGTGCATATGATTCTTCTACATTCCCATGCATGGGCACTATCACCTTACCACTCAAAGTCGGGGCTAAAAGTATTCTTGTTCTCTTTTTCATCATCGATACCCCAATTCCATATAATTGCTTACTTGGTAGAACATGACTTCATATAATGTAAGCAATGTCTTCTACGGTTCACTGATGCGTTAAATTCTTACATGAGGGATTTGAATATGCAGTTTCTTCTTGATAGTAATCCATTCCAATATTGTCACCTAGATCCAACTACTGTAGTACCTATTCCTACTTTTGCTATTGTACATCTTGTTGTTGATCCGTGACCTACGCATTACCCAAAAACTTTCCTCCACTGAAGGGACTGTTTGTGCATTAGACATTGTTCTATCTGCTCCAAAGATATCACCTCCTCCTTCTACTAATTCTATGGTGCTTTATCGGGGTCTATCCATACATCGGACATCATACCACCTTCATTGTCTCCTCATGAGTAATCTATATCTGCACTTCCTCCATTCACATGCACTCTCTTCATGAATAATTCTTATTGGCCGCACATTCCATTCGATCCCACTTGCTATGACACTATTTGCACACATGATGGCTTGGATCAGCTAAGATTCACATTGGATGATTTATATCATGGATACATTTGCATTACTATTGCTTATGGCATATGATTATTTCATCTATAATTATTTGTTGCATGCAATTCATGCCTTTCACCACTTATTCTTGGAAAATCATGGCTCGACTACATTGGTGGCACATTAGATCCTAATCATATCGACATTTCATTCCCCATGCCCTCGGCCGCATTTTCATTTGCAATGATTCATTTCTCATCTATTCATAAAATCTTACTCATTGGTATGCACACAGATGTCCATTACCACCTTTAGCTAACAAAGAATACGCAATGGGCATGTACAATCACACTTTATGATGGATCCTTACTTGATCAACCTCATATAATTTCCTACCAAGTCTCGAATGCATATCCTTACGGTTTTACCATGATAATGACGATATTTTAGATGAAATTACTTGATTTTTTTGCATCATCATATTCTTCCCCCCTTCTAGCATTATCAGGTGTCTTACATACTCTACACTTCATATCTTATCTCTCACACGCGTCTCACACATCTTGATACACTTGTATTGCTGTTACCCAATGATGAAGTCTTGTGCTACGGTTCACACTTGACTGTTGAGAGCATATTATATTCATGAACCTCACATCATACAAATGACATATTCCACACTCATTGCATTCACGACACATCTTTCTAACACACATGCATCACAAAAAACTTACCGATGATACACTCTAGTTCCAAGGTTCATACTCAACTGATGAGAGTCTAAATCTGAAGTGAACCTCACCACACTCACTCTCTATGCTCTACACTTTATTGATCATATCTTTCTAGTGAACACTATCAAACTATTTCCCGATGATGCAATCTTGTTCTATGGTTCATTCTTGACTACTAAGGGGGCATTTATAAATGAACCTCATCTCATGCATACTCATTCACATTCACTCGGGGGCATGCTACTTCTATCACACTCACACTACATTCCATTCCATTTCACACTCACAATATATTTTATATCGTGGTCGCATTTATTCTTTCTTACTTATGCTTACATGTACACTTTGCTTATTATGCTAAACAAATACATTGTATGGCATTATATTTTCTATCTACACATGTGTGTTCACTTGCCTTCTAGTTGTGAATGTGGCCTTTACAGAGATCATTACATGCGGTAGGGATGCTTGGCACTTTTCCTCTTACCGGTCTCGAGTGGCTCTTGGGGCATCTATTTTTGTACATATCACGGGTGATATTTTTTCGTTTTAAACTATTTATTATTCTTACTAGCACACTACTATATCGGATTATACACGCTTTCACATACTTTCTATCTTTATAACATGATAATGTGTGCTTCATGTGTAGTCTTTTATTTGCATGAACTATTTTATGCCATGGTTGTCTGTTAATTTGCTTGCTATTATGTCTGTCATTGTTTGTAGGATTTTCCCTTTGTCTTGTGTGCACAATGTATGATTTTGGTTGTTTCAGCCTTGATTGTCTTTCGACACTTTGTGGTGATGTCCCATGTTTGTAACCCACTTTTCATGTTCTACATTGTCTTCTTTCTTGTTAGCTTACATATTGTCTTTTATATGTGTATTTGTCTTGTTTGCACTAACACATGTTTTCTAGAAACTTTGTTTACATGTGCCCTTGTTTCTAGAAATCACATTCCCTCCCCATGCGGGGCATTATTTTTGGATCAGCGATCGGTCCTCCTTTGTGCCACATCTTCCTTGTAACGTCGCGTGCACCCCAAACAAGGGGGGCATAATTGGGTGAAATAGTCACCCCATTCAATGGTTTACTGATCACGAGTACAACACAATTTAGTATGAGTATAACATGGCATTCAATCTCGAAACAACCCGAGAATCGACTTGGTCCTCCATCATAGCACATATTTCGATGCCAGAGACACGAGATATGAGTGCCAGGAACTATTGACCCTTCACAGGTGCATATGAACAAGGGGTAGTTACAACATTTTCTCATATCAACACATTTTTAAGTAGTCTACATAACACTTTTCTCAATACGGGCATAGTCCTCAAAGCAATCAACATGCATACATTTTATCTCCCTTTCTACTCATGTTGGATCGAAATGGATCAAATTTGAACACATCATCTGTAGTGGTGTATACATTTTGGGAATTAGTCAAAGGTTGGAGAATAACACTATACCTTTCTCCCTAAACTTATTCTATCGTGATGTGACATCACCCAAAAAACTCACACTTGGCACAATTTGGCATAATATCACCCAAAAAACTCATTCTTCTACAACATTTTCAAGATCCTCTCTACTCTTTTCAATCCACCTTGTCACTTTACAAATAAGTATAAGTCTTGAGTTGTGGACATTTGTATCTGAACTTAAGCACAATCACTTCTCATCTAATTCTTGACATCATGATACTCGTTTTATCGCGGTCAAGCACCGTCGTGATCACCTTGATCTATCATTTTGTAAGTCGTAACTTTCACATTACATTGTTGAAATTTAAGCATTCCATCATCTTACGTCGTCAAATTTAACATTCACTTTGTTGAATTGTCAACATCTTCAATATTTCTTCATTCCTCTCTTTTAAAGCATTCACTTTGCTATAATTTGAGATCCTTAACCAATCATTTTCCCTTTGTCTCTTATCTTCAATTTTGTAAGATTATGACATTTTCATCATCATTTCTTCACTTCTTATTTTGACATTCACATTGTTTTTATTTGAGTGTTCCCCTTCCTTTTTAGTCTCATCTTTTAACACTCATCTTGTTAAGAGTCGAGCATTTTCATCATGTTTTTAAGTCTCCTCTTTTAACATTCATTTTTTACGAGTCAAGAAAGCCAACTTCTTTCACCTCTTCCTTATTTCAAACCTTTTCATCTCTCTTATCACTCATTTTGTTAAGAGTCCTCTAATCTAACCTTTCAATTCCCTCTTCTACCTTAACAATACTCATTTTGTTAAAGGTTGAGTGGTCACACATTTTCATTTCTATTAACACTTATCTTGTTAAGAGTTAACCTTTCACACCTTTTAGTCTCTCTTCACACTCATTTTGTTAAGAGTTGATCAAATCACCTTGTTAAGTCTCTTTTCTTTTAACATTCATTTTTTTAAAGAGTCGAGCATATCTAACCTATTTTCATCCCTTTTCTCTTAATAACTCATTTTGTTAAGAGTCAAGTGATCAAATAACTTTTTCATCTCCTCCCTCTTAGCACTCATTTTTCTAGGGTCAAGCATTCTAACATTTTCCCTCTTCCATCTTAGCATTCACTTTGCTAAGGGTTGAGTTTTCTATCACACCTCTTTTCGTTCCTCCCCTCTTTCAAAAATGGTGGGAATGAGACATCGTGATTATAGTCCCTTTAAACGAAAGATAGAAATCCTTTCCATATTAGCTCTGATGAAGAGGATGAAGACCAAATTGAAAATTTTCCATATACAACCTTTTATGAAAAAATAAGCATCAATTTTTGCTTTGTCTCCTCGTAATGGGAAAAATATTTTTCCATAATTAGATGATGAAATTTTAAAAAACTTATGAGGACAATCTAAATCACCTAAGGGTCCACCACTCGAGTCACACAAACATGACAACATAGAATCAAGTATAACCAACACCAATAACAAAGGCAAATCTAACGCTTCATCCCACGAACCAAATCAAGCCTTGATCGATCAACTCAATGCCATGGAAAAACAAATGGCTCTCATATCTTCCAAAGTCAATAATGATGCCAATGACAAAGAATAAAAACAGAAAAGTGATGATTCTTCCAAAACTTATAGTGAGACAAATAAAGAGAACAATAATTTAAAGAATGATAATACTTCCTTTATCCCACAAAATAATTCACCATTTTCTCAAGAATGGAAAATGATGAAAGATACTATTTTGGGCATGCAAAAACAACGCAAACAATTCAATTTTGATGAATTGTGTCCTTACCCTTTCAATATGGACATATTACACATACCCTTCCCACAATATTTCGAGATGCCAAAATTTGATAAATATAAGGGAAAAATTGATCCAAGAGAGCATATCAAGGAATTTTTCATGGCATGCCAAGAAGTGGCATATAATGATATCTTTCTCTTGCACATTTTTCCTAAAATTCTAGGAGGAAAAGCTTTGGATTGGTTCTTACACCTTCCAAAGGGATCTATCACTACCTTCATGACCTCTCGGAGAAGTTCGTTAAACATTTTTCTTTCAACCTTGACTCCGAAGTCAAAATGATGGATTTGTGCAATGCAAAATAACAAATCTTTTCATAGTTCTTACAACGATGGAGAGGAATTGAAAACCAATTCCCATGTTCAATCCTGAAAAAAATGGTTAGCATCTTCATCCCAAACCTTAACAATGAGTTATCCTTTCACATGCAGATGCACTGCCTCAACAATTTTGAGGAAGTTATCGAAAAAGGAACTCAAATAGAAAAGTCCCTCATTGTTAAAGGATTGATCAAGCCTCATTCTAAAGACAATGGCCAAACTCATATAAAAATAACAACAACACTAGCAATCACGAAGATAAATCTAGGTACGTCAACTACAACTACAATGTTTTCAATGATGGTGTCACAGACAATTGAAATGTGCACAACATATAAAAAAACTAATCTAAACAGATGAGTCTAAACCAACCATTATTATTCCTAGAAGAGAAAACCTTTGGGAAAATCTCTTTCAAGTATTTTACAACAATTGACAAGTGCCAATATGGTCACTTACCCTATCATGCAACCCTTTCCTGAAGGGGAACCTAATCCAACTTGGTATCAACCTAACACATATTGCGATTTTCATCACATTGATGGTCATCAAACAAACAAATGTAGGTAATTTTGTAATTACACCGAGACCTCATTGACAATGGGGCCAGTGGTTGAAGACCTAACACCAATTAAAACACCCAACATTAATCTAAATGTGTTTTTTAATCCATTCCCTAACCATGATAAAAAGGGCAAAGCTATTAAAGAAGTTGATTCCTCTAATAATGTCAATTTTAACTCCATCATATCATTTATCATAGACACTACTCCATGCAAATTTAATCATAAATTTACACCCCTTAGAGAAATTCTATCTAGTTCCTTTCAATAATTAGCAAAGGCTAACATTAGGGTTCATTTTAGGGAGAATATTTGTAAATTGGTGAATATTCAGATTTTGGAATTTTGAAATTGGATTTTTTTACTACCGTATGGTAGCACATTCGCCAAAATTTTATGGGTCCTAAATAAATTTGACCCTAATTTCTCCTTAGTGTTTCCACTAAGGGCTAATCAATGTTGGTATATTCGCCTTTATATTATAATATACTATTATATATAGGATTAATTCACCATAATGTAGTAATACAATATAATTTCAAAATTCATTAGTTTTGAGATCTGGAGTCGAAGCCAAGGGTAGAGGAGAATAATCCTATGAAAAATATGAAAGAATAAGCCAAAAAACCAAAGGTATAAGCTAAAAAGGTCAACAAAAAATTTTGAATGGTCAAGGTTTTTTTTGCAAAATCGCACGGACGACAACCTATGATTGATGTTACCAAACGGTAACATTTATTTGAGTTACCATATGGAAACATATATTTTAGCTACAGATGATAACTTTGTATTTGGGTTACCATACAATAACATGTATTTGAGTTATTGGACGTTAACTTGTATTTGAATTACAATTTGATGGCATACACATATACAAATGTGCGATGGTCACCGTATGATATCATTTTCTCATAACCATGTTCGGTAACTTAAGTCATGTTACCATGTTATCATGTAGCATGAGCTTTATTTTTTACAATGTCTTGAATTTATTTTTTACAAATTTTATTTGAAACTTTTATATTTTTTTCACATGTGTAGACTTCAAAATCACCCATATGATGGCCCCTATTGCAAATGAGAAAATAACTCAAGGAAAAAGAAAAAGTGTTATTGAAATTTTAAAATATTTTAGTCAGTCCACAGTAACACCAATGCCAACATGTAATTTTGACTCTTATTATGCTAATGTTACTTTATATGTTGATTTACTGAAAGATGCAATAAGTAACTCAATTTATTTCAAATGCAGAAAACCCTACCAATGACTTTACACCAGATGAAATTCATAATCAACAAATTAATTCAATTCACATTAATAGTAGTGATAATCCCAATTTCCATCAAACTCAAACTTTAGATAAATATTCTAGAAACAAACATCAAAAACGTAAGAGTGGGAAGTGGACTTTAGGAAGGACTTATAAATTTGAATGACCAGTTAAATATTCATTTATTGACCTATTGATCCAAAAACACTACTGATACTCCAACCGAATGTAGATGTACTATATGTAGTTGGAAACTAGGAAAAGACCACAAAATACAATTGAAGTTGGACACAATAGAGAAGCATTGTGGGAAAGTATATGAGTTGAAAAAGCAAGAAGATGGAACTGTAATAAAAACATCTAGATGGAAAACCGCTAAAGATTTTTACATATGAGATATCTGCAAAAATATTACGGTCATCATAAAAATCTTCAAGACCTTGTTGAGAAAGGTGGAACAATAAGGCTAAATTTGTAAAAGTTGTTGATGTAAGTCTTCAGGAAAAACTTATACAATTCTGAACAATATTTCACATTTTAAAAAAGGGAAGAACTATTTCATATTTCATTGATTATAAGATATTATTTCAATCTAATGGGTTTCCAAACATTCCAACAACACACTGGTCAGATACCAATGCTTGGGAAATGGCAAAGTGTATGGTAGAAATTGAAATCACTGATTTGAGAGAGAAGGTCAAAATGTGAATTTTATCTCATTGTCGATTGATGAGGTCACAACAAAAGAGACAATACATTGTGGGTTAGTTAGGAAAATTATGGACCCAAGAAACAACCTAGGGTTAGTTAGGAAAATTATGGAATAATTTTTATTTTTATTTTTAAGTGTCTACAACCAGTTGCAAAGATGATAGTTATCACTAACAAGTTCCGAACAAGTCTAAATTACACAAGAACATACTATTCTTTTATTATCAATTATCAGAGGTCACAAGGTCCAAATTTTAGGGTTAAAAGTTTTAGTTAGGTTCAGGGGGTAAATTAACACCATACCCACTCTCTAACAGGCTCAGAGTTTCAACTTGATTTTCTCACACTTAATGCATTCAAATTTTCCCTAAATCATTCCCATTGGATAGGAAATTTTCTCACCTTTCCAACGATATAAAGAAGCCCTAACTCTTTGTAGAACTCTAGTTATGGGTTTGGCGGGCCCAGGGATGCAAAATTGCCCAAAAGGGACACGTGTCGAGTGGGAGAGAAAATCCATTTTTTTTTGGATTAGCGGGTCGCGGGGAGATGTTTGCAAATTTTCCTACGTGGGGAGAAAATTCCAAATTGCACTTACACCTCTGTTGTGCCACTAGGGACACGTGTTGATCTCTCGAGGCAAGTGGAGAGGAAATGAGGGAAGAGCGTGGCGGTGGAGGTTTGGAGCAAATTTTCTGAAGGGGGAGATAAGGGGAAACTTAACGCGCAGGCTCGTGTGTCTGCGAAGGATTTCTAGAAGGTAGGGGCGGGGGTGCGGGGCTGCGGAAGAAAAGCAAAAAAAATTCCAAAACAATTTTTTAAAAAAGGAAAAGGTTTGAAGCATTACTGCCCCTCCGTTATCACCCCATGCTGCCACGTGGTGCACTCCGAAGGGATGCGGGATTGCGAGACCGAGGCGGAGGAAAATGGTAAAATTTTCTAAATTTTTAAAAAGTTCCAGGAAGAATTTTATGCCGCGCTCCACCGTTGCGTCGTGAGGCCACATGGCAGCCTCTAATTGGCTACGGGGCGCGGGCGGTGGGGAAAATGTTAAAAAATTTCCCAAAATTTTTATTAAGTTCGAGGAAAATTTTGAGGCAGGCCCACCAAGAAATTTTTCCAAAATTTTAAAGCCATTGAAGAAAACTTCAAAAGGCCATAACTTTTGATATAAAGCTCGATTTGGGCAAACGAGGATTTTATGGAAAGCTCTTGATGCCCTCTTTGCATGCATGTATATCGTAAATTTTACATTTTGATAAATTTTAAGGGGTCGATTTCATGAAAACGTCCTGCATGCTTTTTAAAAGCAAACTTGTAAATTTTAACTTATAAATTTTATTAAATTTGATCTCCTCCTTCACTCAACATGCCAAACAGACATGGAGAATTATTCTGAGAAGGATTTAGGATGTTTTTGGAAGGTGATTTTCTTCAATTGATTTCAATTTGAATTTTTCCAACATTTCACGAAAAAGTCTGCAAAATAACTGTGAACGGTTTGGGCCTGATTTTGCAATGTTTTAAATGATTTCCCTAAGTGTTTTTGTCAAATTGAGTCCATTGATATCACAACATACTAAATTTTAATGTTTCCATGTTGATTATTGTGTGCAAGCCCAAACTGCATTTTAATTAAATTATTTGCCAGTTTTTAAAATTTAAAACAGAGATCAAATCTTGAGGGATCTATTTAACAATTTCATCTTCCATATATGAACTTTCATTTCTCATCTAGTCTAACACATTTAAATGATTTAAATCGAACTATTCTAAACCCAAAATGCAACTCTGATTTCAATTTTACACATTTCCAAAAGAGGCAAAAATCTTTGTATTTTCCTCACATACATTTCTTTCTTTTCCATTCAAACAGAGATTCCCAAAACATTGACATGATCAGAATTAAATTTACAATACAATTTGGAAAGAACATTTCATTCATTCATAGATTTCCAATGGCAATTTTACAACTTCTTTCTTTATATATTTCAAAATACAACATATAGAATACATGTCTTTCTTTTCTAAATACAAAACTGATTACAAAGCATATCTCTTTTACATTTCAATTTACAAATTTCATAACCAATTACAAACATATTCTCTTCACAAAATACGTTACAATTTCATCCACTTCAAAGTGGGAAAGGTTACAATAAAATATATTTCACAAGGGATTTATCAAAATTGTATTTCCTCTACTCCAGAACAACAACATGCAAGTTTCCTTTTCTTCCAATTTGATCACAACAAAAGTGGGGAAAGGAAACGCTCTCCACCCAACCAAGACATCCAATGAAAGGAGAAGCCATCCTTCATCATTGGCCCCCGAGCCCTAACCACAATGCAATAAGAAATGTATATCAACCCATGGCAACAACAGGCTTCCACAACACACAACATTCTTTCAACATGCACATTTTAATTCAAAAACACAGTCAAACAAAACAATAGTTTACAACTGCATTGAAACACAACAAACAAAACTCAGGCTTCTTCATTGCAAGCCAAAGGAGCAAGAACTATGGGGGAAGCTACTTATGCCTCCCAATGGGAATTGGGTATCCACCTGTAACAAACCACTAATAAAATTCACCACACATTTCCTTATGCCCCCCACAATCCCTCCTTATGCCCCCCACAAATTTTCTTATTCCCCCCACAAGTAATAAATGCAAGCTATTTCTTTTCCATGGTGGATCCCAAACCCAAAATCCCTCCACAAAAATCTGATGCCACTGGCATTCCTTTATACCCCCACATGAATTTCACATAGCCTTCTCTTACACCATTCATGGCGGTCTACCCACAACCCAAAATAATAACAAACATACCAGCATTTACATATTCAAGAAAAGGAAGGAAAAGAAGAGTATTTCCAAGAGCCAAGCTCTTACCTCTCCATGATAGCTTTTGTTTCCAAACAACAAGCTTCAATGCCAAAATATAGTCCCAAAACAACAACCAACAAACATGCAAAGTTTTCCAATCTCCTTCCAAAAGCAAGAGCTCCAAGCACAAGAAAATTTTCCCTAAGGAAGCATTCCAAAGTTTCAACAACCCAAAACAAGGAAATGAGTTTGAATTTTATAGAAGAGGGAAAGGAAGAGGATGAGGTGGATCCATGTAGGATGTCACTTTACACATCCTCAATTCCAACACAAAAGTCAAATTTTATTCTCCAAAGCACAATAAAGAGGTGGGTGAAAATATGACAATTTACTTGCACACTCCAAAAGCCCACACCCCAAAGGACTGAATTAAATAAAATGTAAGAAGAGTGCAATTAAAGCATGCAACATGATTAATAATAATGCATTAAAAAATTCTAAAATCAACCCTCCAACCATAGGTATGGTTGGTAAATTAAATTAAGAGGTATGGGACAAGTTTTACTTGTCCCATAAGCCTCCAAAAACAGCCTCCAAGGACAAATTTGAATTTCCAAGGAGGTGGAGTGTTTCATACTCCAAAATCTGACTTACACAACTCTTACACATACTTACACATCACTTACACATACTTACAACATTTAATACAAAATCCAACAACTTCCATTATTACTTTCTTATATCCAAATTTAATTAATTAACTTTTAACCATATATTTTCTCACATTAATTCTCCATAACTTAATTAAATAAAAGAAAGGGACACATCACTAATAAAATACATACAACAATAATAAAAAGGAACCACATTAATAAAATACACAAAACCCATGGTCACATATAAAGGTGATCCCCCCCATGGGAATCCCTAACAACAATCGACACAAACACAAAACATGTTGCCATGGTGACCTTGTTGAATTCATCTAGAATTTCAATGTGGTTGGTCTCGATCCCCGATGTTTGTTGTGATATTTAACTCTATGAAAACACAAATACCTCCTTCGGCCTTGTGGCCATATCGAACATCCAACATGATATAAATATAATCACAACAACATCAAGGAAATCAACAATATCACTTACAAATTATATCAACCACTATATCATCATCATATAATTTCCATTTTCTAGGTCTACTCACAATATCCAAAATCATATGCCCAAACAACATTCATAATATATCCATGTCAAATAGTATATCATCATCCACATATGAAATGTTTCTAATAATCATCATGCATCATAACTAAATCAAAATCAATAATAATCCATGATCAAATGTCTAACATCATACTAAATCAAAACTATAATAATTTCCATAATGTAATCAACGATATCAAAAAGGTTTCAAAGGAAGTGTGCACTACGAGATATGGAGACATTATTAACATTATGTAATATTTTACCAATACTAAAGGAAATAAACAGCTTGGTGAAACAAGCTCATGAAAGATCTATATACATTGTCGATTTTATAAAATTAAGGAAACATGTATGTATGATTACTCGATAACTTATATTTAGGTTGTATGAAAGTAAATAAATCAACCTAAGTTAATTAATGAAACCTAACACCGGGTAGTCTCCATAACTAAGATAATTTATCAAAAAAACTATGATAAAGCTATGTAAGAAAAAAACTTAACTAATGCATCCAATTAAACATGAAACAATAAGTCATCCCTTGTTATTTTTTATGGGATTTCTAAATTGTAGTTTCTCCTTTTGTTGAACCGATCGTGACTATGAGCAATCAAAGGAAGGATATCTCCATGAAGAGGAAAGGATCTCACCAATATGGCTTGATTGCCATGTATGGTTCTTCCTTTACTACTCTTTGCAAGTAGAGGATAGAATGGATGTTAGATCAATAATATTTTCAAGATTGAATTGCTCTTATCATATGCATATAGTAACACTTGGTATGAATAGTGTAAATGGTGTAAGATTGGAAGGAAGGTACTAGGTTGTTTATATAACTTTCCAATTTGGGAGAAGCTAGAAACCTAGAGAATGTGGGATAAAGATAAAGTAGAATTAGAAAGGGATAAACATGATTAGAAGGAATTAATTAGTAATTAGAAACTCATGGGAGTTGGAGAGGATTTAATTAATCAACTAGGATTAATTAATAGGCCAAGATAAGCTTAAGAATCCATTTGGAGGTGATTTAGAAGGAAATTAGTAGAATTTGGAGGATTTGAGAGAGGGATTTAACCAATAAGAAGGTTTATTGATTAAATAGGATTAATTAACTAATAATAGTTAAATAATTGATTAGAAGAGGATTATAACTAATGAAGTGTTATTAATTGACATCCAAGATGGGGAGGCTAGTTAATTAACGAAGTATTGTTAATTGAATGAAATGAAGGGAATGTTAGATAATTAGCAAAAAATCAATAATTATAATGAAATGACAGGAAAGAGGATAAACAATGTAATTTTAGTAGTAAAACTATGTAGTCATATTTAGGTGTCTACATTTTCCCTTATTTGAGGTGGTGTAGAGCAAGTGACGCCACTTCAAAGATAGTAGACAGTTACAAATAATTAAATTTTAAAGGAGTAAAAGAAAAATTAGTAGGATGGATGATCCCCCTTGAGTGTCGATGGGGTGATAGAAGAGGAGATGGATGCTCGAAAAGAAGAAGAGAAAATACCAAATTGAGTGGAAAATTCCATGACAATGGTAAGATAGACTATGATATACCGAATATGAAGATAGAGAATAGATATAAGTAACAATCCTGCATAATACTAGTATGAACTCTTTTTTTGGAAATTTCATGTAGGCATCATTGTTGAGCACATGAAATGATTTTTGAACAGATCTTGTAGAATAAAAAGGGGTCATATCAACAAAGGGATTCAACCTTGGAGGAGTTGGAAAATGTGTAAATTGAGTGAGGGGAAAATAAGCCTTGTCTTTCAATGATGGAAGAAACACGGAGGGGATAAATATAATCCCTATTGCCCTAAGTGTTGTGGAATAAAATTTTGATAATGATGGAAGGGATTTAAACTGGGCTTGGTTGGCCATTGTTAGAATCGAGAAAAAATGGAGAATGATTGGTTGAAAGTTAGATAGAATGAAACAAGCATGGAGAATCGAAGATCGCCACGTAATCAAAGAAACCGTCAGTTCGGGAGTAAATTTTTATTTTATATAAGCATACAACAAAAGTGTAAGATGACATGAAAATCCATAATAGTTGTTTTTGTTCATTATTACAGGACCAACTCAAAGCAAAATACATAAAGTAATGAAATACGAGAAAGTAAATAAGTAGACCAACAAGTAAACAAGCACAAACAAACATACTCAAACAAACAATGTTCAAGAAAGTTGCACCAATGTTTTTGTTATCTTGCTTTAGTTCCCTCATGTTTGAGTTATACGACAAGTGTTAAAAAGGCACCCCAAGTAAGGATGCATACACGGTGAATAAACGGAGGACATAGAAGTCCTATGAAAAATCAATCGTGTACTATGAAACCGCCCCAAGAAATGGTATGCTCAAGGAAAAAAACATAGTACAAAAACCAACTTTGTTAATGAGGGAAGATCAAAATGATCCACATGTCATGCGCTGGGGGAAGAGAGGAAAATACTTGAGCCATGGTAGGAGATGAAGTGGTGAAAGTGGGAGTAGGGGAAATGGGAGGAGAAGAAATGGAAGATGTGAGAGGTGGAGGATATGGAGGAGCCAAAATGGGGAAGAAGGAAGAGGAGGTGGAAGAGGTGAATGCAACACTTGAGTGGTGGATGGTATGGAAATAATCATATCGATTAATTCTTTGGAAGGGACATAAGAAGAAGAACCGAAACCCCGCACACATTGTAATTTTATGAGGCTTGGGATTGGGCTTATCTCCTTTTGTAGTAGTGGGACGGTCCACCATTATTTGTACTTGAGTTGTGATGGTGGAGGCCTATTCTGACACCTTTGGTAGAATTCCTAAAGAAAGCAACCATTGGTGGGTCCAGTTGAAAATATTTGTTGCACGCTCCCTAGAGTGGTACTTTGTTGAAGTGGCTAGTTGATTGATGGAAATGGTTGGTATTTTATGTTCATTTTCTCATATACATGATCCAAAACCTCTTCATCGTCATGGAGGCCCTCAACGCATATACCATTCCATACTTGGTTATATCTTTTAGAGTCGACACCTTGTAATAGTATCTTTTGTGAACCGCTATCACATCATTGTAATTGATCCAAATATCTTCCAACTGTGGTATGTGGACACTAGTTGGTCTAATTCTATCGAAAACACCCCAATAATTAAATCTAACTCATGGGTGATAGGTTTTTATTTTCATTTGTTACATCTCACCCTTGACATTCTTAGCTTTATATGATGACAAAAAATGTATAGACCCAAAATTACTGGAAATTCAACTCTTGTTTTATGCCTTATTTGTTTAATGTCATGGAGGTGAAGCACTTATCGAACCAATTCCATCAACACCCATTTATACATGGAAAACCTTGGTAATTTGTAGGGAGCACCTGAAAATCCTCCCACTCTAAGATACATGAAATTTGAGAATTGTAGGAATATACACCCCCAAATCCTGACTACAATCCACGTGCTTTATATGAGATTCTTTAATTATAGAGTTCTTTGTCAAAGACACATATGAGGAAAAGAAAAAGGCATCATTTACTCTCCTGAAGTGGTTTGACACATCTTTCATGGTTCGATGAGGAGAGAAATCATAAATCAGTAATGCATTCCTTTCTACGACGAGAGTTTAATCCGGATAATTCCTCATTCCCGTTGCGACATACACAGATTAGAATTCATATAGATTTTTTCATGGTTTGGAATTTTAGTATCTGAGTGTGTATGGCATTACTGATATGTTCCACCCATCGAATAAGATCGGATTTTTGTGAATAGTGTAAATATTTAGATACATCCATTCTTGAAAATATTTTGAAGATGGGAGCCTTGTTACTCTGCTCAACAATGTGATTATATCATTTACTTCCTATATGAAATCTGAGTGAGGGATGGTCTTTGGAAATCTTATTATTAATGGCCTAGGCTTCGTTAGATAGCTCTTATTAAGGACCTTAACACAAGCGTTAGAGTTTGATTTCCAGTGCTCGAGATAATAACTAGGAGATATTGAGGCACAACCCTCAACATCATGAAGTTTAAGAAAATCTTTGAAGTAATTAGTATCTAAATTGATCATAACCGTCCCATCTTGATCTTTCACTATTCAGGACTCTACATTCTAATGTGTCATGACTGTGTGAGTATAAATTCATAATATTATATTGAAGATCGAAAAGTAGCAGCCAAGGAAATTCCACTATCATAAATACTTTTGATCCAAGCAGTCTTGGATGGGGCTCTGACTCTATCCCAAAATTCTTACAAGTCGATGTGGCCAAGGTCGGTGTCTCTAATATTGTCAAGGTCTGACGTGATACTTAAAGGGGGAGACACCCCTTGGAAGCTATACTTCATTTTCCCTTTACCCTTTGATGATGACTCAAACATTTTCTTTAGGAAGAATCTTTGAAAACTCTATGAAGGTATTTGAAATCGAGGTGGAAGTAAAACCTAGAAAAACAACTATGAACCTCCAAAATGCACATGTGGAAGTCTAGGATTGTTTTACTGACTTTGAAATTCTAATTTTTCAATGGTGGAAGTTGACCCTTTCTTTACAATCCTTAACTTTCGATCAAAAGTGAAGAGTTATTTTACAACTTCGAATACACGAAATGGTATAGGCGAAGTTGGGTCTTGTTTCTGACTCTAAACTTCGATTTGGTCTCTGTCAGGGGTTGTTTCCTTCTCTACAACTCCAAACTCCTGATTTTTATAGTTGGCAATTGAAAAATCCTTCATGTGTCAATCAAAATGATATTTTGAAGCCTAAGCTTCACCAAATTCACAATAAGTGAAGAAAAAGGAAAAACAGGGACATTAAACAAAAAATACAAGGAAATAAACCCTAAAAACAAACCAAAAACAAAATTATCAAGAACACTCGTAATGCCAAATGAAATATGGATAAATCCTTAAATGAAAACACAAATCCTTGTAAAAACAATTAAAACATTAGATCTTACCAAAAGATTAAGTGGGTTGAAAAGAAAATCATGAAAATCATTCAAAAAATGTGTAATGGTACGATCGAAAGTTGAAGGTGTGTTAGTAATTCGGTGTACAAAAATGTCAGATGAAAATGACGTGTAAAAATCAACCTTAAATAGAAAAGGGTGAATTAATTACCACATAGGTGACACGTGTGGGTAGGTGGTAATTAATACTGACCGACTAGGTATCGAAACTTGACTCCCCTTTTACAACTCCATCAAGTTTTGGGTTTCCAAATTCGACATACACATTACATGTAATTTGCAATCACAAACCTGAAACTTAAAATGTTCTTGTTCCCTTTGTATGTCAGGTTTTGGAAGTCTACTTACAATTTGCATGTAAATTGTAAATCATATTCTGAAACTTGAAATATACTTGTGTAGTTAGGATTCAAGTTTCAAAGTTAGTTGAAACTTTACATGTAAAGTTACAATTAGGTATCAAACCCAAAATGCATATGGGGTTTGGGTTTCAAGTTTCGAGACTTAACTTGCAAATTACATGCAAATTTCAATCGATCCTGATTCTGAAATAAACTAATTTCCTTTGTATTTTGGGATTTGGGTTTTGAGAAGCAATTTATATGAAAATTGCAAATTGATTCCCGAAACCCAAAATCTGAAATATAAATAAAAAATTAGGCACTCAAGAAATTTTCTCAATTTCGTGAAAAATAAAACTTTGGTAAAAAGGAATTTTTTTGCAATGAAGTATTTCAAAAAGAAAGAAAATTGACAAGGGACATGAAAATTCAACGATTAGGGTTTCAAGCTTAGGTCTTTGAGTTGTAAGATCTATTTGTTTCATATGTTCTCACCTAACCACTCCATATAGATCCTAAGTACCCAATGCTCCAAGTGTGGAATCCAAAGAAGATAAATATGACTAACTTTAAGACCTTCTAAGCTTTTAGGGTAGATTGGTGAGTGCTAGCAAACTAAATGAGTGATGGATGAGATCTACAATGAGTACTCGTCTATATGGTATAAATTTCCTAAGGATGGCATTAATAATTTATGCTATTCGACAACATTAATCATGGTCAATACCATCGATTATGACAAATTATTAACCTGACGACATCAGCCATGGTTGATGATATTAGCTAAGAAATTTTCTTAATAGATAACATCAAGCGGGGTCGATGCCATCGAGGGAAATGTTGGCATGGGAAGATCACTAATGTAGGCCAAGAGGGATGGAGGGAAATCTGAGGTGTTGATGGATAAGATTACAAAGGTGTGAGTATCTTGAACGTAGGTGTAAGATTGATTACAAGGAATAATAAGGTGATATCGCAAGGAATTTTTAAATGATGATGTAAAGGGATGCAAAGATGATTGTAAAGATTGTGACAACTCAGTGAAATATATGATATAATTGGATTACACATCAAATATATCTCATAAGTACCACTACATATCAACCCAATACAACCTAATGGATGCTTATAACTATTTCTAGTTACCCACCACTCTCGATAGTATCCCCTAGGATATTGCTCGGCAAATCTAATGCACCAATGATTTTTACAAAAAAGAAATCAGTAAAGTGAAAAATGACATGTATACACTTCATATCATATATATACTATAGAATATAACTTAATTCACAATAAAACACATGCCTCATTAATCTGAGTGGTCCTTCATGATTACTTTGTTCACCTATCTACCTAACAAAATGTCGTTGATGTTGTCTCATGAAGTTCTGACAACAACCACTACTACCTTCTCTCTCAACATACCAACATTATAGGTTTTTTCCTCCATACTCAAGATGCTCTCATAAGATCCCTAACTAGAATGGTGTTGATATCTATACCTTGAGGAGAAAAGTAGAATCCTCATGGTCACCTCAATCTCTACTCCTAGTCCCATTCATGGGGTCCTTCTACCTTCTCCTCCTCTTGACCTTGGGTATCCATTTCAGGGTTATCCTTTACCTAAATAATTTACATCTTCTCTCCTACATGTTCATCTCCTCAAGACTTACCTATATTAGTGTGGCCTCAATGGAAAGATGATGACCTTTGGTTCCTCACCGCTCAACCTTTTGATTCCTTACCATGTCATGGTTGATACGACACAACTAAAAATGGTACAATAGGATACAACCTCCCAAAATATACAGGGCACTCTATTTGTAGGATATATCTCTTCTTACTAGTGATAGTGATATGTGATCTCTATAATTTCTTATGTTTCCTATGTTGTGCGCTATAAAGGCCATGTATCAACCGATACCATGTATGGGGTCCATATAATCTAAACTTGACATACTATGTGTAGAGATAGAAACCCAACTCTTACTCTCACTCCCTCTCTCTCTCCCACTATAACATCCTTGAGGCATACAATACTATTTGTAATGGTGTCTTGGTTTTCATGTACATAATAAACCTCTCATAGATCCATGAAGATAGTAGGATAATGTTATTATTTTCTTGATGTTATCTCACTCACACTCTATACCAATCATGGGCTAGTTTTACCCAAATGGTCATGACTAGCTAAACTAAAAACCCTCCTTAAGAGCCTATCTCGCAAGCTACAAGACACAAAATGACATTGATCCATATAATTTGTGACACAAAATTTATTTCAAATAATCTCAATAATGAGCTTCTAAATATCTAGAATCCCTAAAGCATAAATGACATTGAATAAAAAATAAGTGATTATCGATTATATTCATTTGTGTTTATGGTCCACTTTGCATTAGATTTTTCCTCTCATCTGCATTCTTATAAACATTGTAAAACATGTGTGCCCTAATATCATAAGTATTAGAATATCATGAAAATCCTCCAACATGAAAGCCATATCAATCATTTCTCTTCCAACACGTCATCTAAAGGTGTTGGCGTGATAGTTCCAAGTACCAATAAACATCTATTCCAAATATAGATCCAAAGGGATGCATGTCATTTACATAATCCCAACACCTGTAATCAAGCCCTAATTGTTATATTGGTCAATCAATAATCATTAATTATAAGGTATTGGTCATGATAATATATAACATCATCATCCAAAATAGGATTTCCAAAAATCTGTTTTGGAAAGTCTTGAAAATCTACTTTTAGCGACTTTTAGCATTTTGTAATTTTGAGGGTCTCCGGAGCATTTCTGGAGTTTTGATGAAATTAATGATGAAACAAATTGTAATAATTTTTGGATATTTCCATGCCAATCTCGTTCGGTGTTATTTCCAACACTTCTTTCAATTCATAAAATGGGTCAACGAGTTAAGAGATATGACCCCAACAAGGGGGACTAATAAAATAATAGTAATAGTTAGATATATTTCAGATTTGTCCACTTCTATATTTTCAAATACATCCCTAAGGTACATACGGATGGTCTTTATGTAGGATGAGCTTTTGGTTACTTGTCCCGAACCCTTTATATTCTATTTTTAGTACTTCTTTCATATTATCCTTATATAGCTATAAAGTAATTAGTTTTGAATAAAGAGATAGATCTCCTAACATACATCTCTCTTATGGAGTTTTCCAATTTATGATTGCATTAATATTTGTTTATTTTTATATCTCTTTCATTGTGAATTTGATTGTTATAGCACATTAAGCCTCATTGTTAGTGTGTTGTTCATCGGGTTGCACTTCAATCCAGATCGATCATCCCTTAATAACAACTATAGGCTATCATAATGACATTGACCATACTTCAAGATGACATCATCCATGTTATGACATCATCCATGTTATGGCATCATTAATTTTACCAAACGACATCAGCTTTGTTACTTTCCCATATGTTATCAACCATTCTACTAGACGATATATGCCATGTTATAGTTCCTCGATGTCATCAACCTCCCTACAATATCATCTACCTAACATGGCCAATGTCATATATAGAAACATTGGACACCTTTTTCCTCCTTTATTTAAAAAATCAACCCTAATTACAATCAAAAGAAAAATGCACCTAAACCCACGTACATCTTTAAATAACCTACATTTTAGTTATCTTTGGGGAATTTTTCACTTGTCAAATTTTTGTTTTCTTCTAACTACCCTTTCCTAATTCAAAATTAAAACCTACCCAAGGATCTATCACAACTCACCCTCCTTTTATTTTCACCTCATCCACCAACGCCCTACCGTGAACTCGCCATAATATTTTGTTCCATCTAAAATAGGAAAACAAAAGCTTCATAATTATAAAAATAGAAAAATCACAAAATGTAAATATTCGAATTTCTATACCCTCTTTCATGATATCTCAATTTCTCAAAATTGTGATACATTTTCAATTTGAACTATAATTTTCAGTCCTAAATAAGTATCATGATCATATTCTCAAAACAAATCCAATGATATATATGTCACGTATTTTTCCTAAAATCTTAAAAAATCACCTATTTTTAAGCCCGTAATCCTTACCTATTTCATTTATGACTACATATTCTTATACATTTTCTCACCATCATGACTTATTCACTCTCGCATCCTCCCACAATATCCCCTTTAGATTAGGTTTTATTTCTTATTTATCTAATTTATGTTCTTTTGTTTATTTTTTGTTGTACTTAGGTTCCCATAACACCTCTTCCTACACTCTAGTGATTCATTATGTAAACACATTCATAGGAAGGTAAGTATATAGGTAGTTATGCTTTATTTTGAGTGCATGCTTTATTTTATTTCCATTCAAAACATATTTTTAAGTATTTTGATTTCAATATTGCATTTTTTTTTCCAAAGACCAATTCGTGTATACTTTTTATGACATGCAACAATATTCAGGTTGAGGAATATGTATACACATATTTTTTTCACTTTACTAACTTTTCTTCTTCACAAACATCATTGAGTACGATAAATTCATTTTAGTGGTGTTCTTAGGGATACTATCAAGAACATGGAGTAACTAGAAAAAAATTCATGCATCCTTTAGGTTGCATTGGGTAGGTCAATACCAATACTTATGAGAGATATTTGATGCTTAGTATAATCATATCATTTTATTTTTCAACCTTCTTGTGATACCACCTTCTCATCCTCTTACAATCACCCTTACACCAAATTTCAACAAATAAAACTTTTTTGTTTGCCCCTCTTTACGCCTCGAGTTCCCTCCTATCTACTTAGCTTGCTTCTTTTACCTCCCTATGCCCATATTTCTCTCTCTTACGATAACAAACATATTTGATGTCATTAAAGAGTAGATTTCCTTAACCAATGACATTGACCATGGTCAATTCCACCAAGTTTGTAGTTTTTCAAATCTAATGGCACCGACCATGGTCAATATCGTTAGCTAGCATAAATTTTTATCATTTGGATATTTATACCTAGTAGATGATTTTTCATTCTACATCATCATTCATTATTCATTTGCTCTTCTAGAACTCGCTAATATACCCTAAAATATTATTAGGTCTTGAATTTGGTCTTGTTTGAATTCTTTGGAGTTTACACTTGAAGCATTAAGTCCTTAGGATCCCCAAGCATAAGAGTTTCACTTGCAATGGTATACATAAACTTTGGATTCATTGAAATCTTTAACTATAGATGTTCATAGGTCTTCTTCTATTCATTTTTGGTACCTCAAATCAACTCTCTCATAAGGCATTGTCACTACTGGGAATTTAATGTGTCAATGGGATCTTAAAACAAGTATCTCTAACCTCTCTTTTCCTTTATTTAATTTCAGATTTGGATTATTTTTGATGTGATCATGCATATATTAGGATATGGTAGCATATTATTTATCTATCACTTATTACCTTGCACAAAACTCTATTCTCGTGCCTCTTTCTTTCTTTTGCAATCTATTGAATTATTTTTATTACTACCTAATTTACAACCTTTTTATCATCACATTTATATAACAATATAGTTAGAAGCCACTTCCATATTCTAGGTCTAGACTTTGGAACCCTATACCTCATATATAATTTGGAGTAATGCCTTCCTAGTTTCACATCCCCATCAACTTATAACCTAAGGTGTGCATTTGTAGCATAACCCCGTTAATTATCCTAGTATATATCACCCTTGTTTAGAGAGATAAAGAGGAAATCTGATTGGTCCAATATTTATTTTCATACATAAACCACCATAATATCATTATTTAATCTTTCAAAAGCATCATGGTAAAATAGATCATCTTTATATGATTTAATTTAGCATAAGACCAAGTAATACAACCCATATATTTCCTCAACATCTTGATAATAGCTTTCTTTAAATCCTCCTTCATACATGTACCAATAAAAATTGACTCGAGTGTTACAAATAAACCCAAATTGATTTCTTTAGTATCTTGTATTACTATAACAACATTTTATTGCATCTACAAAGTATAAAAGATCTCTCTAACATCACCAACCCTCTTGAGATTTTTTTCTTTATCTGAATCACCTCTTAGCCCAAGAGAACATATTTTCCCTCTTGATTTTCAATAAGAGGATTTAAATAAAGGAGTTTTTATTCAAACTCATCTATGTCATTCATAACCCTAATAATTTGAATGTTATTTCCAAACACTTACCAAAGGTTAACATTTTCGAGACACATATGGTGTCACCAAGATCTCAACATTATATTGTAGACACCTAAATTTGGAAATTCATCATATGGCAATGATAACTTTGGCCTTTTACCTAAAGCATGGCTTTCGTACATGTTCAAAACCTAAGTGAAATACAAGTTATCTCTATTACATGACGTGCTTATCTAGTCACACTACTCAATCACTTACAAAACTACTTACAATAATCCACATCAGTATATTATCACCATGTATCTCACTTGAAATCTTATAATGCCCTTTTAAATTCCTATTTTGGACCATTTATCTGGTATTAAACCATATCATGCCTTTTTTGGACCCATACAACCTTATATCCCACAACCCAATGGAAAATATTCTAATTCGAAACTTTTTATGGGTCGATGCATATCCCATTTGTCGCTTTAATATGAAATCAAACCTATGAACACCTATAAAATCAATTCTAACATACTTATTTACCTAACTGGTAATCACCTAATACTTTCAAGAGCACTCATTATAAAATACATACTTAAATCACTCCAAGATCTCCTAAATTCCTTCAAAACAGAAGCACAACCTAGGATCAACTCGTACATAGTTTGAAAGCTAGCCAAACCAAGTTAAAGAGTTGTGCTTCTCATTTTATAAACATCCCAAGCCAAGCCAAACTTGAACGCTCCAAACCATCATTTATCATTATCAAAGAATCAAAATTCCAAAGTAGCTACATTTATATAGATATAACATCTTAGGTGGAGAACTACATGTGGTTTAATGCCTCTTCGGAGTAGTGCCAACATAGGCGGTGCATGGGCACATAAACCAAAACACTAATATTTTTGTAAGGTACCCTACCCATATTATGTATTGAGGGTGTTTCACATCACACAAAGGGTTTCTAAAATTTTCAACACATAGGGTTTCAATACAAAGTTTCACAACTACAAAAAAATTATAGAGTGTCAACACATCCCCATATAAAACTATACAACCGAGGACCAAACCATACCATGTTCCATAAAAGGTCATATAGTTCTATACCAGATGTTAATAATCTAGTATACCCAATTATGCACCCAAACACATGTGAATGCAACAACCTCCATGTGTTAGTTTACACCTACACTTTTTGTTGGCCTCTTGCATCGTAGTGAAACTAAGGCATGCTCATCTAAAGCGTGAGAGGTTTACGGGTCCCATCAAGGTTAGCAAAGGTGAAGTGAATTTTTATTTTAGCGAATAGACTTATATTCCTAGTTCATTAACATGTAACACATACATGTAAAGTCCAAACATAATGTACATATATTAATTGATTCACGATTCAATTTATCCATCTAATAAAAAGATCTAAGTATGAGTCATTCATACATCACTCCACTAGTTTTCCCTAATCTATAAAATTAAAATTGCATACCATTCTAGACCCCTCTATGGGTATTTATACTAGTGGGAATTTTTCCTTCACTAATATTATAAGAGATAATAATATCCCTTAAGTTTACAATTACAGTTAACTAATACATTCGGACAAAGGGACAAAATTATCCACTCGCCGCCTTAATCTTATTCTACATGTTAATCCTCCTCAAAAAACATTTCTTATCCTTAGCCTTATCCAACCTTATTTCAACTTCATGAAAATTTTGATAACTAAAGCTTTAGTCTATTTTTAAACTCATGTTTTTCCTTATCCCTTTAAGATTTACATGCCCTTTCCTTGATCTTATCATTTTTACATGATCCTCTTTTTAGATATTGTCTCTTCCTGCATGACTTTCGGTATCATTCCAAAGGCGCATAATTTTTATCCATTTTATTGTGTGGTTACCTCTACGCACTCCCCTTCATATTTTTTGCATTCCTTGTGAAAAATCCTACGAGCTCCTCTAAATAATAATGGTTCATGAATAAGTAATATCAAGTCCCGAAAGACTTATAAGAATAAATAATACCAAAACTTGGTTCTAACATTACATCATACTACATTGGTTGTTCATCTTTAGGAAACTTGTTATTGGGTTTCTTCAAAATTGATTACTCTTATTCCTTCAAAAATATTCATACACTTTTCATTTATTGAATTATTCAAGAATCAATTGGTTTAGACTATCCAACTATGGTGCTATCTGGTTGAAAATGGTGGTGCATTTTACTCATGTTGTAATTTTCATGCCCATGTGAGAAACCTTCTAGTTAATCTCTTTTCTTACTACATGGAGCTCTATTTTAGCTTGGTCTATTAGCTTTCATAGTTCTGTTAATTTCTGCTTCACCTTGTCCTTTTTCATGGTGACCTCTTCACTAAGTTTCTCATACTCCTCCATGAGTGCATTTTTGTTAGCCTTATCGAGAGAGTCATCTTCCATCTAGAATTCCATCTCATCTAGCTTGTTATTCATCTCCTTGACTCACATGCTTATGATCCTTGGCTTCCTATAGAGTCCTTTGAGAAATTTATTTTCCTTTTCTATCTTTGCCTTTAGCAATCTAGCACTCTCCTCACATTTCTCCAATTTTTGGCACAAACGACACAAATATTTTTAATTTCTCCCACTTTTCATTTTTCTCTATTCCTCTCCTTCTTCATTTCCTTGAATATAAAATCCACAAATTGTTTGATCTCATCCATTATCTCACCTAGTATGAGCATATTATCTTTTATAAGCTTAGTCTCAATGCATACTATTCATTCCTTCATGGTCTCTACCTTCAACTCTATGCGCACATATTTTTCCTAGAGAATTTTATTCTTGTGTTGGGCTTTATGCAATTATTACTTTGTCTCCCTTAGCTCCTCCTCCAACTTATTTTCCTTAGACCTATATACTTGTTATCCAATTTGCTACCCTAAAAATTGGACAACATACAAGTTTGCGTTGTGACCATATGAAGGGGGGCACTTAGTAAGAGATGGAAAAGTCCAAAAATTTATCTGAAGGCACCTCCCAATCATGACATAGGCCTCCCGAGCACAAAGGATCCTGAAAACACATAGAGTTTGATGAGGGGTGAGAGAGGTTGGGAGAATTACATTTTTGGTCATAGGTGGGTTAACCGAGCTCACGGCCGAGCTAATTGTACATGTGGATAAGCTATGAAGGGTGGACCAAATTGCTACATGACCAAGCCATTTCTTTAAGAACATCGAGCTACATGTGATGAAGTCGGGCCGATAAATAGGGTGAGTTGTCAGGTTGCACCGAGTTCATTCAAAGGAAATCGAGCTACTTCACAAGAATTGAACGAGCTATTTCTCATATCAAATCCCATCCCGCTAATAAACCAAGTCAAATTAAGGGAAAGTTGCTTCAATGTTCCCAGTGAGTCAAGTTCCCAGCTCCCCACCGATTTCATTCTAGTTATAACCGAGCTCTTCCCTGAGCTATGTCTAACTCTCATTAAACTGTGTTGACAATTAAGGAATGAGTTCTTGTAATATTGAAAATTTCATTGATGTAGAGTTCCTGGGCATAGGTCGTGTTGTCATGACGTGCCATCAAGCCAATGATGGAGATGGTGAGTTGTTTTGATTTTTAACCAAGTTTTTTGGCTCTTAACTAAGCTATATTTCCATAGGTGAGCTCATGGAACCGCCACGCATCACACCGAGCTCTGTAGTGAACGTGAGAAATCGAATGCGAGTGAGTTGTCTACATGAGACACAAGCTCACGGGTTACAAAGACATCAAGTAGAGATTGATTTGGTTACATGAATCAACAAATATTTACATGATTAATGGTCAAGAGTCATGATGAGCCATGTTCCCAAAATCATGTGAAAATATTGAGCTATTACAGAGCTCTATGGGTAGTCAAATGACTAAGGGCTCACCAAGTTATACATTGAAAGGTTGAGCCGGTAAAGAGACAACTAGGTTACCACCCACCACCGAGCTAGTGTAAGATCGAGGGGTTGATCCATTTAAATTAAATGCGAACTGAAATTGGTGGGATATTTGGTCAATATTATGACAAGTTGTGTGACAAACTTGAGACTTAGCACAAATACATCAAAGGAAAAGAGTTGGCTCGCGAACGCGACAACTAGTCGGGAGTTCGAGTTCGTGAGGGAGCCTCCATGGTTAATTCGAGATAACGGGCCCAAATGGCTTGAGTTATTTGGGATGTTCATGCACCCAAGACCCAAATTCACCGATCACAATGCAATGTAGGTGCCAAACCGAGTCGTGAAACGATACGTACGACAAAAGCGGGAAAAATGGCCCGAGTGGCCCAAGGATGAATGGGCCGTAAAATCCAAACTTTTCCATGAATTTAGTGTGGGTGAGGGCTGAGTCAATGGAACTTCGAGTCAACAAAGTGGGTTTGCATAACCTTGTACAGATCTTGCATGGTTTGAGGCACCCACAGCGGACACGAAGGTGAGTTGGAGGCCCGAGCAATGCAGCCAATGCGGATGAGAGGATGTTCAGGTGAACCGAGGTATCTTTGAATTTGGGCCAAATGGGTCATTTGGGGCCAAAATAGCTGATGAGCTTGGGGTTGGTGCTGAGTCATCAAAACCAATGCAACATGGATTTCCCTCCATGAATGCAAAGAAGGAATTGGGAAGTATAAGGCGTTGAGGTGGAAATACAAATCGGTCAGCATTCCATCAATGGTCTGACCCATTGCAAGGGCTCACTGATGGGTAAATAGGGTCTCTGGTGTATAGAAGAGACTCCTAGGTGGCACAAGGTAGGAGACATGAGGTGTTTGAAAATGCTAAAAAGTAGCCATCTCAGCCGAGCTAGCCGATTTGGCTTTGAATTGTTTTAAAATAGTAAAAGAACACCTCCAAATGTAAAACAAAGTAATCAAATTGATGGTGGGTCCTAAGCACTTTTGATACCAAGACCATTTTAAATCATACCAAAACATTAGAAAGGAAGGAGAAATATTTAAAAGTCACTTCTAGCAAGAAAAATTAAATACACAGTCCCCATAACAAGAAAGTAAGCTGACAATATCAAATCAGCCACCTGCACTCAGAAGCTCATATCTTGAGCAAATATCAATGGATTTTTACAAAATTAGCATCGTTGGAATCATGGATCTAAGCCCGACACAAAGGAATCAAGGAATCTAGAAATTAATGAAGATTTGACAGTGATTTTTAAGGAAAACTAGCCTGGTTTTGTTTGGTGGTTGGAAAGTGGTTGGAAGAGCATTCAATGAGCATGGGAAATCATTCTTCACTACTGCAAGTTATGGGGTACCTTGAGATTGCTTCTACAGGTCCAAAACCACCAACCACACTCATTTATCATGACTTGTAATTGGTGGGAAAGGGAATTTCAGGAATTGCATCCCCTCTCTCTCTCTCCTCTCAAAATTCTATAAATTGATGTGTTGGGTTCATTCTATGGGGGATAGTTTGAGTAGCAAAACTCGACATTTTGGTTTTGTGAAGCCAATGTGTTGTAGGCCTTTGCAGTGGAATCCTTACATGGTGATCCAAGCCTTTATTTTGTAATAGCTTGAATTGTGCATATCAATGAAGCAATAGATGCAAGTTTGTGGATGTATCTTCCCTTGTTGTGTTTGTTTGCATTCTTCTTGCCTCTTCAATCTCATTGCAAATATATTGTGTCTATTTTATGCTCTTGCAAGGATTCATTGTTATTGTGTTTACATGGAAAGGTGTTGTGAGTGTTGTTATTAGACTGTGGAGAATTGTTATCACCCTCTCTAATATGCATTTTGCTTCCATTTTCACACATTGGAGATTGTTCTCATTCCCTTATTTTAGTGCATCACCTCTATAGTATAGTTCCTTTACTTTCATGTTATTCCTCTCTCCCTGGTCCCTTGGAAGTAATAGATTAGGATAGTCAGTAGCTTCATCTTAGTAGAGTTAGTTTGCACTAGGAGTAGGAAGAAGAGCCAACTTTCTCTGGAGGTCTATCTCAAGTAGTAAGTCCCATAACTTGGGGATAATACCCATGTTACCCAATCACACCATGAGCTCAAGCACACACACTTGTACAAATCGCAGGATGTTGTGATTCAATGATAACAATACTCTTACTTCATTTTTTTGTACAACCTCCCTAGCAATCTTTATCAAGGCTTCTCCCGCTTGTGTTTCTGAAAAAGTGTAAGTCGTAGCGAGTAGAATAAGATATCCATCCTTTATGGGGATGCTCATAATACTTTAACTCGACATCTCAACTATGGGATACTATGTATAGGCATCTAAGGAGAATGATAAATACCTTTTTGCATGATCTTTTGTCATGATATTCTTCAGACTTTCCCATTGGAGTAATACATGAATGGCATTCCCCTTCTATAATTGTTCATGCATTGATTTCTTAGCCATATGTTTATATATGGGCGGGTATTCTTCTGCTATTACTAAATTATTACTCTTGAATTGGTTCTTTACCCATCTTATGCCCCATTTATTTATTGATTTTGAGGCTCACTTCCTCAAGGTTTTCTTTGGCCTCTTCCCCGCATTGACCCATGTCCCGTTATATCTTGAGCGCGATTTCCATCCGCTATATCCTTTCACTCTTTTCCCTTTCAAGACTAACTTGAATCTGAGTGTATTGTGTGTCGATAGTTTTTCTCCTAGGATTTTTAGTGAAACCTCTGGTTAGGTGGGTTCCATTGTTCATGCCCCGCTCTGTGGGTTTACACTATGTTTTTCTTCCCTCCTTCCTCGAGACGTGTGTATGGGGTTAATCCATTGTTTCTTCCGTGGTTCAATTGGTTGTACATGTGTGGCCTATTTTTATATTTACATTCATTTAACATGTTTCACGTGCTCTTGCACACTCCATTTTAGCTTCCTCGTCACTAATTCTTCATTTGGTTCCTTAAGCTCTTATTCATTTGCTCCTCTCTTCTTTGGTCGCATATAGAAGGATAGTTGGTGCAAGAAATTTTTCACAACAATGGTCTCCCACTAAGTAAGATTGTAGATATTTGTTGCTTATTAATCTTGGTAGACTTCCTCGTTGGGTTGCTTGTAAGTGGTGCAAAGTGTAAAAACATCTTCATCTAATTTTTGTTCGTCAATGTTAAGCTTCTTAGCTTCTTTAATTTGTTTGATGGATCACACAAAATATTACGCTGAAAAGACATATGGTAACTTAGCCCATGGGGTCCAAGTTTCATCAATCTTCTTGAATCATGCCACTAAATAATACATAGCCACAAAAACTCTACTTCTCCATCCATCGCTTTTGATAATTGGCACGGGATCTGCCACTCTTGTTCAAATATGGTGTGCAAGTTCTTCAACTAGTTTGTGAATCTTTCCTTGTACACATTATTCATAGTTATGGGTGCCATTAATTTTTATACATTATTGTTGGTGATGGATCCTTATGTGAGAATATCCGATTTAGGTCCTTATCCCCTTGTGGCACTCCAATTTCATCAAAAACTATTTTAAGTAATATCGCACCCTAGCGAACCTCGATTCCTTATTTTTCTTGTGTCAAGTTGACATCTTTCGCTATACTCATGTGACAAATTGGGAGAAGTTTAAAATTATCCCTTTTACTACCATATGCAATCTTTAGGGACATTTTATTAATCTTCATCCACCTCTCATCCCCTCTGCTAATTTGAAATTAATTATTCGAGTAATGACTCTTGTCCTAGGGTCTTTATGTTCATCAATGGACATTAAATTTCCTCCTCGTTTGTATTTTAGGTGGTCCCTAATGATGTCTACTACTGCATCATCTTATAGAGCTTGCACTAAATCTTCCCTTGATTTTTATCCCCATTTCTCTACTAATTAGGTGGCATGACAGTCTCATGCGCCTTCCCACAAAATAGAAATATCCTTCCCTAACACATGAGATAAGATATTGATATAATTCAATTGGTTTGTTGAAGAAGGGAAAGTTGAGTAGTTGTAATACTCTTGTCTTTTCTAGTGTATTTATGATGTTATTATCATAGACATCATACCCTTCATTTTCCTTCTATCATTTAGGGTACACCATTTCTTTTTCAATAATTCCATCAAGCCCATGTGTGAGATGGTTGCAATATGATATTTTTGTTGAAGCCACAATGTTATGCCATTGTCCAATCCTTTCCACCTCCTTAAGGTATTGCATTTCAAAAAATGAGGTTTAATACACTAGATCTTGACTCCTTTCTCTTTTTGGTTCCTACTTTTTTTTTTTCCTTCTTAGGCATTGAGGAACTTGTGCCTATTGTTTTTCCCTTACTTCTTCCATAATTTGTACTTCATCATCTGAATCTTTCTTGATGAAGGTACCTTCATATTTGGATGTTGACAAGGAGCTAGACATGCTTGAGGCTTTTGAAATTTCTTTTTATACAGCCTCCTTCTCTTGGCTTAGTTGGTTATGGGTTTTCTTTCTAGTCCTACATCCACTATGTTTTACCCTAGGGTGGTTAATTTCCCCAAAATGTATCATCTCACTACTCGATACTCAACCTCCACATTAATGGTGGCAAAATTTATAGTTTTTCCCCTATTATTATGGCTCTCTATGGATTTCCCTCCTTCCCAAGATATTTGATATTCATCACCGGTTATTGTTATTTATAGAAATTTTGGGCATTGGATCATTGTTCATCGTTGGATCACATGTTCTCACTATATGGTAAAAATGAATTACTCACCTTCTCCTTTTTATACCCTCCTCCTTTGGTAATAAATGTTCCTTCCATTTACTCCTCACATGTGTGAACCTTTAGTTTCCCCATAATTGTCATTAATGCCTAATAAATGACAGTTTTCCTTAGCCTTCCTTTCCTTTCTTGGCCATTAGTGTTTATTGGGTTTCTTTGTTACTATTTTTTCTTCGGTTCTTCCACGCCTTGACAAGATCTTATGCTCTTGGGTCACATCGCTTTGGCTTATACACTATATTTCTTTTGTGTTCTTCCTTTCCCCATATGCCATTTAAATCTCACCCCTTAAGGAATATTCCCTTCTTCCAGTCACTCCACTTTTTCCTCTCTTGGGCAATTTCGTCAATCACGTCTCAGTGTGCATGCAACTTTTTTATCCTTTTGCTGAAACTTTCTTATGCTCATATTTATGTCCTTGTACTAGTTTTTTTTTCCAACACAAAATGTGTTGCAGTCCTCTCGCACATTTCTATAGAATAATGTTAGTATGAAATGATTTATCCTAAAAACAACATAACACACTAAATAAAAATTATGCTTATCATACGCTTACTTCTTACAATGCATATAAAGAAATATAATCTATGAAATGAAATAAAATTTAATCTAATGGCATACACCTTATTCATTACATTCCAATGTTATTAGAAATATGGTTTCAATATCCTTCCATCAAGTATCCTAGAAGCAATTTTCTGCTAAGGTCCATCAGTTTGCATGCCCCGATTAGCAATATATCTACTATCTCATACAGACTTGGGCAATGATTTTCTATCTTTCATAGATGTCATGCACATTTGGATTCATACATTAAAACTTTGGTGCCTTCCTTAAGATTTTTTCTTTTGAGGTTCCAATTATACCATGCCTTTTTAGTTCTTTTTCAATATTATGTGACCACCTTGCTTGTAATATTTTTTGTCCAATCAGAATATGTGACCTTGTTAACCTTTCCCATATTGAATCCTTATCTTCTAAATTTGCAATGCATGTAATTCTTAACAATGGTTCTAAAAATTTCATTGGTAGTACTACTTCTTTCCCATAGAAAATTTGAAATAGAGTATATTTATTTAAGCCCTTGTATGTTCTCTGATATGCCCAAAGTCTGTTGATACCTTGTCATCCTAGTCCTTCCTTCCTACGTTGCAAATATTTGTCAATGTATGACTTAATATCTTGTTGAAGGCCTCCATGGTGCTATTAACCTATAGTTTATAGGGGTTATCTTATGATGTGTGACCATAAATTATTGTAATAGAAAGTGAATTGTGTTATTCAAGAAATGTGTTCCTCTATTGCTTGTTAGGCTTAAAGGGAAGTAAAATCTACTTAAAATGAATCGTGTTGTTGTGGCTTCCATACAATATTTAGTTTGTTCAGCTTCTACCCATCATGTGAGATGATCTATTGTTTTAATAATGAACCTTGCGCACATTCTATGCGTTATAGGATTTATTGGTCCAACAAAATCAATTACCCATTTTTCAAATGGTTCTTGGGTGGTTACTAGAATTAAAGGTACGTTATGACATCTTCCAGGTATGTTGATTCTTTGGAATTGGTCACAAGCCTTAGCATATTATTTTTCATCTTTAAATAAACTCTTTCACTATATTTCGTGTTTAGGATTTTTGAGTGATAGCATTGCCTCGCGTAGTTCACACTACAATTCCTTCATGCACTTCACTTAGGATATCCTGTCTTTCATGTTGTAGGACACATTGCCATAAAATTTCATCACACCCCATTTTATAGAGTTAATTTCCAATTAGCATGGTATGGTGCACATTTGACAACTAATTACTTTTGACCTTGTAATTTTTAGGTGCCACCCCATTCTGTATAAATAAAATCACATCTTATAGTTCACCAAATCCACTTTGTATGCTAAGAAATTGAGCATCTTGTATGTCAACTTATAGGGTTATACCTCTTCACCAATATCGATACGTGACAAATTATTAGGCCTTGCATTATTTTTTTCCCAGTTTCACCACCACCAAAAACTACAACTCTTAAAATAGTATTATCCATCTACAAATCCTCCCATGTAATATTGCTTTGTTGACCAAGTGTTTAAGATCCATGTGATCCCTAAAGAACAAAAATGGAGTGCACAAAAGATAGTGTCAATTTTTTTGAAGTGCATAAACCATTAATATTCCTTCATGTTTTGTGGTAGTATAATTTCTTTCCATGCACATTAATTTATGACTTACAAAATAGATTGGATGATCGTGAGTTCCTTCAACCAATTATGCTAATATATCTCCAACAGAAATTATTGAGGTGTATACGTGTAGATGAAATGGCATGCTCCAATCTGGGAATTGTAAAATAGTTGTTTTGGTTATTTATCTTTTAGTTGGTCAAAATCATGTTGTTGATATGAACCCCACTCAAATTATCATATTTTCATATTAGCTTTTGCAATGGTGCCGAAATTTTTGCAAATTATTTAATGAACTTCCGATAATACCCATAATGTCCCAAAAAGGCATGAACTTCTCTCTACATTTGTGGTGGCACAAATTTACTATTATTGCAATGTTGGTTGGGTCCACTAATAAGCCATCTTTATATATATTGTGTCCTAACAAGGTACAAAATGGTGTGGTGAATACACACTTCTTCAAATTTAAGGAATTTATGACTATCAACGGCTGCTCAAACATCAATCTCAAATTATCACAATGATCCCTTACCAATTCATATATCATCCAAACGTCTAGGTACACTTAAAGAGACTTTAATATGAAATCCTCAAAAATAGTTACCAAAATGAAAAAAAAAAAAAAAAAGACAACGGGTGCATTTTAGGCCCAAATGACATGAATTTATAGGTGTATGATCCCCATTCGATCGTAAAAAAATTGTCCTATCTTCTTTTGTAATTTTGACTTGGTAATAACTAGAGAACCCATCTCGTGAAAGTATATATCTCCTCGCCTATTACTCCTAAAATAGTTTATGTAAAGGGAGTAGGGAAGGGGTCAATTATGCACACATATTTCAAATAATGGTAATCCACACAAATTATTATGTGCCCATCCTTCTTGATGTTGATTACCATAGGGCTCACCCATTCAAATTCTTCAATTGGCATGATGACTCCTGCATCCAACATGTTGTCAAGTACTGTTTGACTTTTCTTGTAGGTTTGGATTCATCTGTACATGTGTTTTATAAGTAGTTTAACCACTTTAGTTAATTTAATTTGCATCTTTCCTAGGGATGGGTGTAAACCCTTCATCTTGTGGTATCCTTTAGGAAATATATTTTTGTACTTGCGTGATAACTCAACAACCTTTGTGATTTTTTGTTCACTCTCGTAGTCACCAATCATTAACATTTTTGGTTAATTGTTACTACTAATGTTGATTTGTATAGATTTGAAGGGTTCATCCTATGGTTGATTCCCTTGTTCCTTTTTGTCTATAACTCCTCTTGACCCATAGGAGACATCCACATGTAAATGGTAATTATCTTCCTCACTGTTATTTTTCATAGAACTTTATCTTTACCTTTCCGTTCACAATCCCCCATTCCAATGATACCTCCTTGCCATCACTAGAGATGTTACCTCGATATCCTCAAAAACATTCTAGTTATCATGAAACTTTTATATTTTTGTAGCTCCAAAATTATGTCTTCTATAGGAGCATCATCCCCAAATACCACGTCCTTTATACATTGAAGGGGATAAGTCAGGCAAGGGACCGATGATACAAAGGAAAAGGTATGGAGTTATCCTTGTGTCAGATTTTCCAAGAAATCGATTCTCTCTCAAACACACACCGACATAGCATGTACATGTTCATACATGGATTGTATGATAGAATAAATGTGTCCATAATGCAATGTTAGCTTCCTCTGTAGTCATCCATATCTCTACACATTTATTTATATGTTCCACTGGACTAGTGACTCTATTATAGCTGATATATCTTCATGCACTATTATTTCATTTGAACCTATCCTTCAATGGTCTCTTTTAGATATATCCATGATAACAATTGTTGGGGTGGTAATGTCAAGTGTAATTAGCCACTTGGGCATGCCCCAACATTATTACGCTTTTTTTCTCGAATCAAACTTCAATGTGTGAAGCCTTTCACACTCAAAGAGTGAAGCGATCTGACTGATTCACCCACCCAATTTATTGGGTGATCCCTCTTGGGATTGACCATCTAACTATTTACAACGGCTATGTAGACTTGTATAAAAATTTGAGAGTCAGTATGTAGAATATGGGCTGGATTAATTGTTGGTTACTAAATATATTTTTTTAATATTGGTAAATAGTTTTTTGAAAGGGACTATACCCTTGTGTACAAAAGGAGGCCTAAAAGCCAGAATAAGAGAGAGGAGCAGAGAAGCTGTATCAAAGCACAAAAGTTACAAAGAAAGAACACCGAAGCCTAGAAACAAGAACACAAACGAGACTTAACAAAGAAAACAACGGCAACAAAACAAAGAAGCCTACAGCAAGAAGCGTGAGTAAAACAGACTACTTCTTGGCCGCTTGATCAATACTCATCTTTACTTTTTTCCAAGCATGGTACATACCCAGGGCGTGGTCATATGAGCAAAGACATCCGTCTTATCGAGCTCCTCTCGGTTCTTTTACTCTCTTTCTCATTGCCCCAAAGAGTCATCGGGACACCGCTGAGTTGCGAAACACTTCTTGCATGTCCTTCGATGAATTCCTCTATGGCCCGAATGCCGCAATATTATACTCATGCCTAGTCTTCGTTTTCCCAAGGCGGAGTCAAGGAGGTCGGGCTTTTTGTATATTTCATCAAGCTGGCTATTGCCAATGCTCCCTTCTCCCTCAATGCTTTTTTTGCCTTTTTGCTTAGCAAGATTTTTTACCTCATCCTTCAGCAATTTAAGCTCAGCCTCTAAGGCCTCCAATCTTCTAGAAGGGTTATCCGTTGGTGCCGCCTGGGGACTGGCACTACTAATGTTCAGCAGATCACGAGCAATGTCATCCAAAGGTTCATCCCCCTCAGCAGTAGACTCAAGGTTGAGTCTCCTAGAAGCCCTGGTGACACGTTTAGAAGTAGAGACAGTGTGGGTGGCAGGGGCAGCAGCAGGAGGAAAAGAAGGAGAAGCATGAGCAGCCTGCATGGGGGCATCAGCACCGGAGGCGGGGGCAGCAGCAGGGACAGCAGGGGAGACAGGACTGGCAGCAACAGAGCCCAAAGCCAGGCCGGGAGAGGAAGGGAGACCGGGGAATTTAATAAGGCAGTGCTTGTGAATAAGCAGAATAAGCCCTTGGTGAAGGGGAACCGCCCGGGTATGCTTCTGGAACTCCAAAATGGAGCGCTCAAGAGAGTTTAACAGATAGTGGGGAAAGCAAACCAACCTACTCCTACGAAAGTGATTCAAAAAGACAAGGTGCTTGGCAGGGACAGTAACAAACCTGCCTTCCAAGGATATGTAGCGAATCATCATGCGGGTGACTTCATCATACGGAGAAGGAATTGAATTAACAAGCAGACCCGCGGTGTTGAATATAAGCTTCTCCTCCTCCTCCACAAATCTTCTCTCTTCAGCCTCTTTGATAACCCTCTTGTTGAAGAAGCGGTATCCTTCCAAGCCGAGGCCCGCTTCGCTATGAGTTCGTCATTAATAAGAATCTTCTCGCCCTCCATAGTCGACCATCCTCTCATTCCAATCTTGCAAAGCGAACAGAGATGTTTTGATCATGCCCTTGCACTCTCTCCACAAAGTTGGTGAATCCGCCAATACTAAGAATGTTCCGAGCTCGGTGTTATCTTTCCAAATGATTCTCGCACACGGCTCAATCTGGCAGGGAGGCCCTCCCATCTTCACAAGGATGTGCTGGTTACAACAATTTTCAAAATACCTTTGGGCGTTGAGAGTGATTCGTTTCTCGCCGTTGCGGGTCGCATAAAAATGGGAACTGTAGCCGTTGGTCCTCCCACGAACGGCTGTAGGATTGCCGATCTGAGTCTGCGTGAAGTCGCGCGTGGAAACCCTTATCCTGTCAGCTTTCACCTTGTAGTTATCTTCGGTTTTCGCGGAGCTTGGCAACCGAATATCAACAGCTATTGTACTTCCCGCGTGCGCTGTTTTTAAATTTAGACGGCTCCACTTGAAGTTCCTAAACAAAATCTTGCCATCATTTGGAGTAGATATCATATGCCACGCCAAATAAACTAAAACAGCACCTGTGGAAGAATTTATGGATTTCCTCCAAAGATTAAAGCATATCTTTAGAGATTGTTTGCGTGTGAAGGTCCGCATGTATGCTGTTGTGAAGCTGATTAGGGATACTATCATTATCCCAAATAGTGAAATTTATATTAATGCCATAATTGGCCATTGCATCGGCCAGCTTGTTACCTTCCCTGTAAGTATGTATGATTCTGATGCTGTTGAAGGTATGACTGATGCTTATGGACTCAGAGATAAAATCTTTGATATTCCAGCTAGGAGAAGAGGACTGATTAAGCAGATTAATAATATTAAGGGAGTCCCCTTCAACAATGAGGTTCTGGATATTTTGGGTCCGAGCAACTCTCAAACCCCAGAGAACAGATAAAGCTTCTGCAAAATGATTGGTTTGGATTCCCATTTTTCCAGCATATGCAACAATCAAATTACCTTTATGGTCCCGTATTGCTCCTCCTCCAGCAGCTGTTCCAGGGTTCCCCTTAGAGGCACCATCAAAGTTCAGCTTGAACCAATTGGATTCAGGGGGATGCCATTTGACCAAAGATCTATCCACACTATTCCCGGGGTTGCTCCAATATCCGATCTGCCAATTTGATAAGATGTGCTTTTCATTTTCAGGGTAACAATTGTTCTTAGGAGGTTTAAATCTGGCCATGTCCTCTTTGATGCCTTGGGAGATCTTGCCAGTAGTGAGTTTAAAATTCTGCTTCTTATTTCTAAAAACTATATTATTTCTATCCTTCCGATCCTCCAAATTAAATGCGGGATGGCTAATTTCCGATTCTTCGATAGCACAATGTCCGAATGGTGGGTTCCATTGGTTCCACAAATGAGTAAGATCCTCCCAAGATCACCCAGAGAGCTTCAAATTTGGAAAGGACAAAGTTCCAAACTCTAAAGGCATAATCACAGTGTATGAACAGATGTCTAATGTCTTCATAGTTATTCCTACAAAGGTGGCACCAATTGGGAATGATAAAACCTCTTTTCATCAAATTGTCAGTGGTGAGAATTTTGCCTCTGATGGCCAGCCAAAGAAAAAAATTTATTTTGGGGTTAACTCGAGCATCCAGGATCAAGTTCCAGTTAAAGTCAGATTGGTTACTGTGGAAAAGACTGGTATAACCAGATTTGACTGAGTATTTACCCTCGTGTGAATTGCTCCAGATCAGCTCATCCTTGGAATCCAGCTGACACAAAGGGAAGAGATCCAAAAGGTCTTGGAGGGAGGAAATAGTCTGTTTCAGTTCAATACTCTCCATAGTAAGTCTTTTCCAATTCTTGTTGGTGCCATTTCCATCAATGTAGTCCTTAACTTTAGTTCCATATTTTCTTATAAGACTGTCCTTAGCAGTCCCAAATCTCTCCAAGAGATTATCATTGGACCAGTTATCCTCCCAGAAGTTAATGTCGCTGCCATCCCCAATTTTCCATTTGCTTCCCTTCTTAATGAAGTTTCTACTCTTAACCAGATTATTCCAAAAAATGGAACCATTGGGGAGCTGCTCATCATGCAGATAGGAGTAAACAGCTTGCTGATTCAAGTATTTTGTTTTAATGACATCAATCCAGGGTTGTTTCTCAGAAAGCAATCTCCAGCCCATCTTAGCAATGAGTGCCTCATTCATTTTCTCAATATTTTTTATTCCCAGCCCTCCCCTAGATTTAGGGGTGCAGACTTTATCCCAGGCCACAAGGTGAAATCGAACTTTTCTTCCATGCCTTGCCATAAAAATTTTTTCTGAATCCTTTCAATTTTCTCTCTACGAAGGAGGAAGGAATTTTGAATAGTGACATGATATATATGGGCAAACTTTGAAGTGTGCTTTTAATGAGAAGGCACTTACCAAAGACTAGAGAGAGTGGTCCCTTTCCAACCGCCATTTTTTTTCTCGAAATCTCACATAAATCATCCCACACCGTGTGAGAGACTTTCTTCGTGCCAAGAGGGAGGCCTAAGTACGTTCTTTGGAAGAGTACCAATTTTACAGACCCTGCATTTTAGCAATCTTGAGTTGTCTTTCCTCGGGGTGTTAAAGAAAAAAGGATGCTTTTTTCGTAATTGATCTCTTGCCCTGAGGCATTCATAAAGCTGCAGAGAGAGCCTTGATAGCTTTAGCTTCAACCACCGAGGCCAAGAAGAAGGATAGTGTCGTCAAATAGATATAGTTGGTTACTAAATATATTAGCTATTAAACAAGCAAGAGATATAGCTCTGCAAATATGATAAATAGCTAAGGAGTGAAGTGGAAGTGTTGGGTAAAATTGTATTAGATTCATAATAAAAGATAGTGCTTTTACAATGGAGTTTTTCTTCGGGTTTCTCCACTTAAATCCTTTGTAATGTTTTCTTGTTCTTGTTTATTATTTTCTTTTAGCTCTAGTTCATTAAACTTTGTTATTTGCAATCTATTTCAAGTTATTTCTTTTTCTAATCGATTGCAGACCATAATCTATAATCTTCAGAATTAATGGTGGATTTGTGATCTGTGGATTACATTTCCCTTGCTAAATACAACATGGTATCAGAGCTTGGTGATTGGTGGGTGATTGTGCGTGTGCAGGATCGATCTAGAAGTCTTTTGACTTGAAAGAGAAAAGAAAATTTAAGTTTATTGATGGATCTATGAGACCCAAAAGTTCCATAGTCGTGTTCAAGCTAACTAAGTTTAAAATTCCAATTTCCGCCTAATATTGCTTGAAATATTGATTAAATATGGGCTAAATGGCTATTTAGATCGTGTTTAAGCTCATGTTCACTTAGATCTTTGCCTCTGCTTTCGTTTTAGCCATTTACAACTTGAATCCGTCATCTGTGAGCTATTTTTCTAGTTTTCCCATTGTAAATAGCCATTACAATCATTTTTGAATGTGGATCCGAAATATTTAGTTAGATCCAGTTTATTTGGGGATTTTAAGTCCGTTTTAGTAGTAAAAATATTTATTTTTTGCAAGTTTTTCCTTTGTGAAGCTTTGGCCAATCATTTTGTGCCATTTGGCTTCATATTTTAGGTCTTTTTTGTTTTTAGGAAGTTTAGGCCAATAATATTGCTCCACATAGCTTCCATGTTGTTCTTCTCATGTTTACAAAGCTGCATCCACTCTTAGAGTGCCAAATGGCTTCAATCTGACATCTTTCTATCTTTGCGAAGCTTGGGCCAATCATTTTGTGCCATCTGGCTTTACCCTGACAGACTTATTTGACTTCCTTTGACTATGAAGCTTGAGCCAATCAAATTGCTCCATCTTTCTTCGTGGTGTTAGAATATTGTTTATTTTATTGTCAATTAAAATCCATGAGCCAATAAGGGATTCACGCGTGTATTTGTGTTGTCAGACTTAGATTTGTTAGAGTAGGTATTTACCTTAGCTCATGTTCACCTAGGTACTTTATTTACCTTTATTGTATTTATCCTCACCCACTTATGTGTGTGGATATTTCTTTTATCTTATTTAGATATTAGGAGATATTATCTAGTTGTTAGGTATAGTTCTTTCCTTGATCTATGGTATTGACTAGTTATTTCCTTGATCTATGGTATTGACTAGATCCTTGATGTCTAGTTCTCTCCTAAATCTATGGTCTTGACTAGTTCTTTGATGACTAGTTATTTCCTTGATTTATGGCTTGATCTACGACCTTGACTAGTTCTTAGATTGTTATTCCTTGCCTATTTAAGCAAGGCCCATTCTCAATGTATTGCATTGAGTTCCATAATAATATATGATATTGTTGCTCATTTGTTTGCAAAGGTTTTATGTAAAGCTATTCTAGCGAATTGATTTCATCTTATTGATTGTGGTGTTTGATTAGCATCTGTGTTCTTGGCTTGGTACGATCTGGTTATCATTCCTTTCAAGATTAGATATTTCTAACATTTACAAAACTTGAGCCAATAAATTTTCTCCAAGTGGCTCTGTATTCGCATTATCACCTTCTTTTAACTTGTTTCGACATTTTGAAGGCGGACTAATAAAATTTCTCCACGTATCTCTTCTTAACACATTTTCATATTTGTGAAATCCGAGCAAATATAATTGCTCCACATTTCACACTTGTCACATTTTTTAGATTTGTGAAATGTGAGCCATTTAAAAGGCTCCATATATCTTGTTTGACTTAGTTTTTATTGTATTGTGAAGTGCGATCCAATTGCTTTTGGACATGTATATATTTGTCAATTTTTAACAAAGTGCGAACTAATAGAAAAATAACACGTGCCTCATAAATTTTGTGTGTATCACAGGTTTCAAATTCCTTTGTTTCATGGGTTTATTAATTTTTATTTGTACTGCAGCTTCTAAAACTTTCTTCATTCCATAGATTTTTTTAAGTCTGTGAACTACGAAGTCTAAGCTAGTTAAAAATTGACACATAGCCTTCTTTTCGCACTTCTTTGACTTGAAAAACGTGATCCAATTATTTTTTGACACATACTCTATTTGTGTCAGGGTGCCAGTATTTGCTTTCGCTTCACCATTTACATTATGACATTTTTCTTATTCCTTTTCCGGACCCGAACTTTATTTTAAGTTTGGTTTATAAATTATTTAAAGCTATCAATTTTTTGACAAGTGGCTTGTTTGAATTTGAATTTTCTATTACATTATATAAGAATGCAAAATGTGAGCTAATTGAAAAGTGAAACGTGTATTTGTTGTCAGACTTGTTATAGGTTTTTTACGCGTGTCTATTTTTCTTTTGGCACGATTTTTTGAATCGGTTTTAGACCTGAAGAGGATTTAACTTTAATTTATAAAAAGTGTCGTGTCCACCCGAGGATCTATTTTGAAGCCAACATGTACCTCACTTGGTATTGTTGATATGTGTCATGTGTCGACCCCTATCTAGCTTATTTACTTTGTAATGAAGCTCATTCTAAGCTCGTGTAGCTCGGTCTTTTAGCTCACCCCGACGAGTTTCTAAATAACTCGTTGAGTTACTCAACCCGACGCATTCTCGAGCTCATGTAGCTCATCCTTTATCTCACCGAGGTGAGTTGTTAAAGAACTCACCGAGATCCTACAACTTGACCTCTGAATATGTTCTATAAATTTGATCTTAAATCAACCAATTCAAGCTATTTTTTTTAGACCAAATCTTTTTTTTTTAAAGAATTTGACAAACTATGTTATGATCTTTAGCTCATAATTAATTAATTAATTAGCTCATTTACTTATTAAAAAAATATGTAGCTGGAACTTGACCTGGCCCTATTAAATTAATCTAGAACTTGACCAATTCAAGTTATTCTTTGATCAAATTTGGATTGTTTTTTTGTAACATAAGAATTAAAATATTTGTAGCTAGTTCTTTGTCTTTATTTAGCTTCTTTAAGTCATTTTCTAGCTATATCTGTCTTCTTTTACCATCTGAGCATCTAAAATGGCTAGTCTACTATTTTTTCAATGGATAAGTCTCAACTCTTGAATTCAACTAACTATAGCATCTGGAAAGTGTGTTTGAAAGCTTGTTTTATGGCTAGAAAGCTCTGGGATCTAGTGAATGGTATTGAAAACTATCCCACAGGAAGACAAGCTACCCCTGAAAATATTAGCTCCTTTTCTCAAAGATCTCAAGAAGCTTTATCCATCCTATTGCAAAGCATTAGAGATGAGTTCTTGATGCATGTAGGCCATTTAGACTCACCTTCAGCTACATGAAACAATTAGAGACTATGCATGAAGGAAGTAGGCTATCTAAGATCATTAAGCTTGTTTTAGAATTGTTTACAACACCCATGAAAGGGGATGAGAAAATTGTAAACTATCTAGCTAAAATTAAAAACATTAAAGCTCAACTAGATGGATGCAATTAGAATTGTTTCAAGACAAGCTATTGTATTTCATAATTCAAATCAACATTCATGAAAAATATAGACATTACATCTCAATCCTCAATTCTAAGTATCAAAATGATAAGGATCTGTCATCGATCTAGATACTTTTTCTTCCTTGTTGATTCAAGAAGAGAGAGTCATGGAGAACTTTGATTCAAAAGAGACTGCTTCTCAAGCTTTATTCTCTCAAAATCATAAGCCTTCTCATAAGCCCTCTCATACTAGACATTTCAATCCAAATCAAAAATCTAGTATTAAATCCAGATTTAAAACTAATCCTAAGACTAACTCTGTTAAAAGTAATCAGCCATTCAAAGTCAAATTTAATGGAACTTGTAATAAATGTGGAAAATTGAACACAAAGAGTCTGATTGTAGAGTAAAAACCAATAAATTATTCAAGAATGCTAAGAACAACAAGCCTAATATTTTTAAGAAAAATCGAAGCAAAAACAAGCAAATGTAGTCTGAGAAGTCTATTGCCCTATATACAACCCTCTCAACTTCAAATGACCATGAATGGATTCTTGATAGTGGTGCCTCCAGGCACATGACTTGCATCCCTAATATCCTTTCAGATATGGTCAAATGTGAAGAGAATATCTATCTAGGAGATAACTCTATCATTAGAGCTGAAGGTTGTGGCAATGTTAAGCTTTCTAATGGTTTAATTAGGAATGTCTTGTATGTCCCTAAACTGAAAAAGAATCTTTTGTCTTGCTCTCATATAACTAAAGAAAACTATAAAGTTGTTTTGCTACAAGAAAAATTATATGTCAAAGATCAATTTAAAATGGCATTTCTTATGGGATCTAAAAGAACGATAACCAGATCGTACCAATCCAAGAACACAGATGCTAATCAAATACCATGATCAATAAGATGAAAGTGATTTACGAATAAATTTACATAAACCTTTACAAACAAATGAGCAGCAATATCATATATTATTATGAAACTCAATGAAATACAATGAGAATGGGCTTTGCTTATATATGTAAAGAATAACAATCTAAGAACCAAATCAGGTCGAGATCAAGCCATAAATCAAAGAAATAACTAGTCATGAAAGAAGTAGTCAAGACCATAGATTTAGGAGAGAACTAGACATCAAGGATCTAGTCAATACCATAGATCGAGGAAAGAACTAGTCAATACCATACATCAAGTAAAGAACTATACCTAACAACTAGATAATATCTCCTAATATCTAAATAATATAAAAGAAATTTCCACACACATAAGTGGGTGAGGATAAATATAATAAAGGTAAATAAAGTACCTAGGTGAACATGAGCTAAGTTAAATACCTACTCTAACAGGATCCAAAAGAATGGCTTGTATATCTTTGATGGTTTTATCTCCGAGTCTTGTTTTGCTTCCTCTTCTAGGAATGATATTCAACTATGGCATGAAAGACTTGGTCATGTAAATTTCAAAAGTCTGTATGATATGTCTAGACTAAATCTTGTTGTTGGTCTTCCTAAGATAAAATCGAACATGAAACTTGTGAAATTTGCCTACGTGGTAAGCAACATGCTCAACCATTTCATAAACATCATGATCCAAATTCCTCTTAGTTATTAGAACTGATCCATAGTGATGTAAGAGGTCCACTTGAGGTTCCTTCTCTCAGTGGTGCTTTGTATGTTTTTGTTTTATTGATGATTATTCTAGAATGACTTGGTCTTATTTCATTAAGAAGAAGTCTGATGTCTTATCTAAATTTTAGGAATTTAAATCTCTAGTTGAAAATGCTTCTAATATGAAAATTAAGAGAATTAGGACTGATAATGGAGGTGAATATGTCAACAAAAATTTTGATGATTTTTGTGTGTCATATGGGATTCAAAGAGAATTATCCACTCCCTATTCACCTCAACAAAATGGTATTGCTGAAAAAAAATAAATAGGATTGTCTTAGAAATGGGTAGGACTATGATTCATGCTTCCAATGTGCCTAAGTTTCTATGGTATGAAGCTATTAACATTGTTGTCCACATTTTAAATAGATACCTACAAAAACTCTTCATCAAGCTACTCCTCATGAAGTATGGACAAAGCAAAAACCAAATATCTCTCACCTAAGAATATTTAGCAGTCTTGCTTCCATCTTCATTCCAAAAGATAAAAGGAAGAAGTTTGATCCAACCTCATTTGCTTGTATTTTTTTGTTATGGTTATAAATTTGAAGGTTTGAGATTATGACCCATTCAAGCATGAAATTTTTGAAAACAGAAATGTTCAAGTCTTAGAAAAAAATTTCTCTGTTGATCCTAATGAACCCTCCTCTGCTGCTCTAGAGATAGATCCCGATAATCCTCCTACTGACATTATGGAAATAGAAGTTCATCCTGATTATCCTGATCTAGATATGATGGAGATTGAGGGGAGTCATCCCAACATTTATTGCAACCTAAGATTCCTAGATGGGATAAAAATCTTGTTCAAAACTCTCACTGATAATCTTAGAAAGCTAACTAGAAGTCAACATACTTATCATGCCTTGATGACCCATTATGAGGTAGAACCAAAATCCTTTGAAGAATCATCTCAAGATGATATATGGATTCAAGCTATGAAGGATGAATACAATGCTTTAATAAAAAATGACACTTGGGAATTAGTCCCTCCTCCTTCTAAAAGAAGCATTGTAGGATCTAGGTGGTTGTTCAAAATTAAATATAACTCTCTAGGAGATATTTAAAAGGAACGATAACCAGATCGTACCAAGCCAAGAACACAGATGCTAATCAAACACCACGATTAATAAGATGAAAACAATTCACCAGAATAACTTTACACAAAACCTTTGCAAACAAATGAGCAAAGAATATCATCTATTATTATGGAACTCAAAATGAAATACAATGAGAATGGGCCTTGCTTATATAGGCAAGGAATAACAATCTAAGAACCAGTCAAGGTCGTAGATCAAGCCATAAATCAAGGAAATAACTAGTCATCAAAGAACTAGTCAAGACCATAGATTTAGGAGAGAACTAGACATCAAGGATCTAGTCAATACCATAGATCAAGGAAAGAACTATACCTAACAACTAGATAATATCTCCTAATATCTAAATAAATAAAAAGAAATATCTACACACATAAGTGGGTGAGGATAAATAAAATAAAGGTAAATAATGTACCTAGGTGAACATGAGCTAAGGTAAATACCTACTCTAACACCCCCTCAAGTGAAGCTAGGGACCAAAATAGAAGTGGCATGTCCACAAAGATGAGTCCCTAAAACTAGGCACGATGAGGTACTCATGTATACGATATATCCATGAAGAAATCTCAAACCAAAAAAGGAAAGAATCTGCTTATAAGGAAAGAGAAAGAAGAAGAAGAAGGAAGATGTTCTCACAAACACCCCCGAAGAACAACTTCAAACCCCAATCATTCCACGTAACTCAAGGTAGCAAGGTGATACAAAAGGATTCGTAAAGATGTTTCGCAACCTCTGCTTTGAGTCGAAGGTACTCCAAGCAAAGAACTCCATCCTGAATATGTTACCGAATGAAGTGGATGTGTATCTCAATATGCTTAGTCACTGGTGCTCAACTAGGTTGCGAGAAATGTGAATTACACTTTGGTTGTCACACCAAAGTACAATTGGTGAATCTTATGGGAATCCAAACTCTATCAATAACTAGTGAAGCCAAAGAATTTGTTGACTCGTTGTAACTACTGCCTTGTACTCTACCTCTGAAGATGAAAGTGCAATAGCCTATTGCTTTTTACACGCCCAAGCAACTGGAGAAGAACAAAGACAAAAAAGATAGCCAGAAGTGGAATGCCTGTCATCAATAGAACCTACCTAATTTGAATCTGTATACCCAACCAACTGAGTAGAGCCCCTAGTGTAGTGTAGGCCAAAGTGGGAAGTGCCATGCAAATAGCGTAAAATCCTTTTAGCAGACTGTTTTCGCTGACTATTATGAGGAGAATGTGTAATCCAAGATACAAGCCCTATTGCAAATGAAATATCAGGGCAAGTATGGGTCAAGTACATGAGACTCCCAACCAACTACCTATACAATGTAGGATCACAAAGTGGTGTGGTACATGTGGATGTAAGAGTAACTCTAGATTGAAAAGGAGATGGACTTGGCTTGCAATCAGCCATATCAAAGCACCTAAGAAGATCATGGGTGTACTTTTGCTGACTCAAATGAATCCCTAAATCTATCTGAGAAATCTGCAAACTAAGGAAATAATGCAATAGCCCAAGATTTGTCATGTCAAACTATGTAGAAAGAGCCCTCTGAATACTCTGAATGTGGGAAGAAGAGCTGCCAGTAAGTAACAGATTATCAACATACAAGACAAGTATCACAATATCCTCACCGACATGCTGGAGATACATTGTATGATCAGAGTGGCAATGAACAAAACCAGTAGATAGAAGAAAACAATCCATCTTCTCATACCAAGCCCGAGGGGCTTGTTTGAGACCGTAGAGAGACCTTCGGAGCCGAAAAACAAGAGAAGAATCCTGAACAAATCCAGCCGGCTGCTCCATATATATTTCCTCTTGTATATCTCCATGTAAGAAGGCACTCTTCACGTCCATCTAGTATACGGGTCACCCCTGTGATGCAGCAATAGCAAGTACAAGGCATACATAATCCATCTTGGCAACAGGTGCAAAAGTCTCAGAGTAATCAATACCTTCGACTTGTGAAAAACCCTTTACAACAAGATGAGCCTTATACTTGTCAATGAACCCATCAGCTGCGTATTTGGTTTGGTATACCCACTTACACCTAACCATATTTCTTCCTTTAGGAAGAGATACCAAATCCCAAGTATGATTCTTCATTAAAGAAGAATACTTAGTTGTCATCACATCATCCCACTCCTGTATCCCATGAGCCTTTGAAAAGACTATGGATCCTTAGAAACTGCTTGACATAAAAGTCCAGAACTCTGTAGAATGTGCGTGATGATGCCTAGTGGGTGGAAGATCCTCTATGAAAGGTGTTTCCTCAGAAATTGTAGTACGAGCCCACTTAGGCATAGTGACAACATCAATGGGTATAGGATCCTCAACGGCATCTATAACCTCCTCATCAATCTCCTCAAAGAAAAGATACTCAAGATGAGATGAAGAAGAAGAAGGAATAGAAGAAGATGAAGAATCATGAGCAAGTGAAATGCTCATCAAACTAACATGTGTTCAAAAAAGAACATCATGTGTATCAGGATCTAAAAGACGATAAGCTCTCATGTCCTCACAATACCCTACAAAGATCAAGGGTTTACTCTTCTTATCCAAAGCTTTTCTTTTCTTCTTTGGCACAAAGGCCCAAGCATGACTCCCAAAGACTCGAAAAAATGAGACATCTGGCTTAGTGTTGGACCAAGCTTCCTCTGGAGTCAAATTCTCAAGTGCTTTGTGTGGTGTACGATTACTCAATATAGTTAGCACAATTAACTACTACGCCTAATAGATAGGAGGTATATCTCTAGAATACATCATACAATTATCCATTTCCTTCAAAGTTCTATTCTTCCTTTCTGCTAATCCATTTTGTTGTGGAGTATGAGGAACAGAATCTTTGGTGAATAATGCCTTGAGTTTCCAAAAATTTAGAAAACTCATTGCTGAAGTAGTCCCCCCATTATCAGTGCAAAGGTTCTTTATGCTACTAGAAGATTGTTTCTCAACCAAAGCCTTGAAGACTTTGAAGTGTGAAAAAACATCACTTTTGTACTTGAGAAAATAAACCCAAGTATGCCTCGAGAAATTATCAATAAATGTAAGTGCATACTTAGCTCCATTGAAAGATGGGGTAGGAAAAACCATCAAGTCACTATACACAAGCTCAAGTGGTGAAGAAGCTCTCTTAGACAAATTCTTAGGAAAAGGATCTTGGTGTTGTTTCCCTAATGCACAACCATGATAAACTCCATCAAGACAAGAAACTCTAGGAAGACCATCTACCATACCATGAGTGCTCAACTCCTTCAAATATCTGATAATTAAGATGTCCAAATATTTCATGCCAAAGCTTACTCTCTGAATTTGAATGAGAAACCAATCCTGTCCCTATAGAAGAAGTGTCATCAAAACCTTCAAAGTGATATAGTCTTGAACTATGATCAACAATACCCTGAGCAACAAGTGAAAAAGGCTCCAAAAAATTTCTTACTTCTACCCCATGTGGTGTAAAAGTCACTATTTTCCCTTGACTAGAATGACAAATTTGATATACATAAAGTAAATTTGTAGTGATGTTAGGAACATATAGTGCATCTTGGATACTTCCACAATCAAGTTGTATATCACCTTTTCCCTCAACAAAAAGAAAGGAAGAATCTCCAACCTCAATTTTGGAAGTAGAACTCAAACCTAGAGAAACAAAAGACTCCTTGGAAGAAGTCATGTGATGAGAAGCACCAGAATCTATAACCCAATTGTCTCGCAAGGTGGTGAGAGATCTTCTAATAACATTAAGTGCTTTTCCATGTTGATTAGAAGGAGGTGGAATGGAGATAGAAATTTTGTGTTTCTTGACTGCATCCTCTAAGGCTTACATTCGCTTATAACACCTATTTTCTTCATGATTACTACCCCCACAAAAAAAAAGCATGAACGGCTAGACTTATTCTTGGATTTAGGAGACTCCTTGGGTTTTGAGTTGTTTTCTTTGGGTTTAGGAGCATTTTGAGATGGAGAAGGTGTGGATTTGGTTTTACTATTTTTGGTTTTCCTTGCCCTTAGGATTAGATGCAACTAATGCCTTTTGAGAGGTGGAAGACTCAAGGTGAGATAATTTAGATTCTTCCCTAGTAATCCTTTCACAAAATGTTTCTAAGTTAGGAATTTTGAAGGTGTCACCTAAGGCGTCCATGCTAGAGAAAAAGGTAGAAGCAAAAATTTGGAATGGTCCTCTCAACTTGGATAGAATCATGTAAACACACTCTTCATCTTTCTTATCTCTTCCACTCCCCTTCAACTGTGTCAACAAATGCTTAAACTTGGTAAGATAGTCTATAATTGTTGGAAAATCTTTAGGATTAAGAGAGGTGATCTCAATTTCAAGTTGCATAGCTCTCATATGATCCACCTTACCAAATAAATCCTCCAACTTCTCCCATATTTTGAAAGGAGAGTCACACTTTTCCAAATGAAATAAAATACTGTCACTTACATAAGTTCCTATCAAACCCATACACTCATCAAATTTACACTGGTACTGAAATTTCTCATATTCTCTAGTGAACACTGGTTGTTCTTTAGAAGTTAAAGCCCATAATCCTTTCTGCTTAATTATTGTTTCCATTCTTGGTTTCCATGTGTGGTAATTATGTGTTGTTAATGGCTCAACATGAGTTAATGTAGAATTAGATGCCATCTTTAAAAAAATAACCAAAAGAAATGGAAGAACCAAGTAATGCAACAAGACCCCCAAGCAATGCAATAAGAGCCCCCCTAGATTTTGGCACTTTATAATGAGTGCGTGTTATAATATGGAACTTTATAATTATAGTGTGATTCTCAAAATAAATATTTTCAATGGAAAGAGCATAAAAACTACGCACTTTTGCAAAAAAATAGCACTCAAAACCAAGTTACCGATCAAAAGATACAAGGTTTTCAATATTATGCTCTACTATTTATTTTAGTTTCCACTAAAATAGAATAAAATGCTCTTGCCTTCACCACACAAATAAAATGAAAGGGGGCTGGAGTTAAGCACCTCTTTAAACCCTCATATGACCAGGGGCTAAGGATTTCAATGAGTGTGTTCTTCTCGGTAAAATTGTTATTTCGGAATGTTTTGAAAGTGACATTCGCTGCCCAAAATAGTAGTCTACGGATTTTCCCGAAATAGCAAAAAGTGCGCCATCATCCGTGGACCCCTGCCAAAAGAGGAAAGAAACGTCTTTTCGAAAAAAGACCTCCTGCGCGCAAACCAAAATGCTATGCCGCAACAAAAATACCTAAATCGGATCTCTAGAAACCCAAAAAACCTAGAAAAATTTCTTGCTTTCCTTTTCCATACGGCATGAATCCCGAGGCGAATCCAATACGTTTCTCTACACAACAAAAAAAAACCAAAAACTTCTTGCCTCCCGAAATAGTCGATTTTGACGATGATCTTAGGGTTTTGCTACCTTCTGATCTAATGAAAGCCTCTGTTTTGCATAAAAATGCATGCAAAGCAACAAAATACAGACAAATCCCAAATATATGAATATTTTATAAAATGCTTGCAAAATGAAACTTACAGACGAATGTCAATAGCAATCTCCTGCTCTGATACCATAAAAGGAACGATAACCAAATCATACCAAGCCAAGAACACAGATGTTAATCAAACACCACGATCAATAAGATGAAAGCAATTCGCCAGAATAACTTTACACAAAACCTTTGCAAACAAATGAGCAGCAATATCATATATTATTATGGAACTCAATGAAATACAATGAGAATGGGCCTTGCTTATATAGGCAAGGAATAACAATCTAAGAACCAGTCAAGGTCGTAGATCAAGCCATAAATCAAGGAAATAACTAGTCATCAAAGAACTAGTCAAGACCATAGATTTAGGAGAGAACTAGACATCAAGGATCTAGTCAATACCATAGATCAAGGAAAGAACTAGTCAATACCATAGATCAAGGAAAGAACTATACCTAACAACTAGATAATATCTCCTAATATCTAAATAAATAAAAAGAAATATCCACACACATAAGTGGGTGAGGATAAATACAATAAAGGTAAATAATGTACCTAGGTGAACATGAGCTAAGGTAAATACCTACTCTAACAATATTAACAAGTTCAAAGACAGGATAGTAGCTCCTAGTTTCACTTAGAAACTAGGTATTGACTATGTTGAGACTTTTTCTCTTGTTACTAAGATCAACACTTGTAAGAGTTCTTCTTGCATTGGATGCCCAATATGGTTGGGAGATTCATAAAATGGATGTTAAAAATGATTTTTTAAATGGTGACTTAAAAGAATAAATCTATATGAGTCGGCCTAAAGGCTTTAAGGCTCTTGGTAAGGAAATTTATGTCTGTAAGCTTAAAAAGTCTTTGTATGGTCTTAAACAAGATCCTAGAGCTTGGTATGCTAAAATTAATTATTTCTTTCAAGACCTTGGCTTTACTAACTACTTTTCTGATAATGATTTATTTGTCAAGTTTGATAACAATCATATTATCATTATTGTCTTGTATGTTGATGATATTTTGATCACTAACAAGTGATAAAAGTCTAATTATAAAAATCAAACTCAGATTAAAACAACGTTTTGAAATGAATGATTTAGGTTTATTAAATCATTTTCTTGGCATGATTATCATTCAAGATCATAACCTTATTATTGCATCTCAATCTCAGTATGTTGTTAATATACTTAAGATATTTAACATGGTTGATTGTAGGCATTTGTTGCATTCCTATTGAAGTTGGTGTTAAGTTTGATCCTAAACCAGCTTGTGCTAAATTTGATCCTACTCTGTATAGGCAGCTAGTTGGTAGTTTGATCTATTTGACTATTACTAGACCTGATATTTCTTATGCAATAGGAGTAGTGTCAATATTTATGCAAGAACCTTATGAGGATCATTGGAAAATGGAATTTTTTTGAAATATATTAAAGGCACAATCAATTTTGGTCTTGTTTATTCTTCTTCTAATGATGCACAATTATTTGGTTATTGTGATTCTAATCATGTTGGTGATGTTGCATATAGGAATTCTACTTCTAGATATATTTTCAAGCTTGGTGCAAGTGTCATCACTTGGAGTAGCAAAAAGCAACCAACAGTGTCTATCTCTTCTACTGAGGCAAAGTATAGGAGTGCCATGGAAGCTGTTAAAGAAGTTATGTGGCTGAAAAGGTTATTGGTTGAGTTGCACATGAATGTCAAAGGGAGTACTACTCTTCTATGTGATAGTCAAATTTACATTGCTCTAGTAAAGAATCCAGTTCAACATCAAAGGATAAATCATATTGAATTCCATATGCATTTCATCAGAGAAAAAGTCCTTAATGGTGATATTGATCTCCAGTTTTGTCCAACTGAAGATCAGGTTGTAGATATCTTCACAAAACCACTATGTTCTGTCAAGTTTTACAAGTTTTGTGCCTTGTTAGGCCTATCATATTTTCCCTTGAGGGGGAGTGCACATGACAATGCCACCTCTTAATGGCATGTTCAAACTTCTAATACTTCCTCTAATTGTAATAAGTAAATGTGTCACTATTTTTTGAAGTTACTTGTAAATCCCAGTGAAGCTTTAGTCATGGGTATGCCTTAGCTTATAAAAGGATCCATGGTCTGATGTAAGTCTTCATATTGTAAAGCACTAGTCTTATGAATCTTTGTTTGGGAAGATCTACGGATTTCCCTCGTTGGCATGCTAAGCCTGAATCACTGTTGTTGATTCATGGGTCTAAAACTTGGCATGTCTGATTGTCTTCTCCCACTTAACATTAAGGGGAGTGTTGGGGTGATAATGTCAAGTGGGATTATCCACTTGGGCACACCCCAACATGATTACAGATTTGTCTGAATCAAACTTTAATGTGTGAAGTCTTTCACACTCAAAGAGTGAAGTGGTCTGACCGATTCACCCACCCAATTTATTGGGTGATCCCTCTTGGGATTGACCATCTAACTATCTACAATGGCTATGCAAACTTGTATTAAATACTGTGAGCTATATGTAGAACGAGTTGGATGTATTTTTGGTTACTGAATATATTAGCTATTAAACAAGCAAGAGATATAGCTCTGTAAATATGTTAAATAGCTAAGGAGTGAAGTGGAAGTGTTAGGTAAAATTGTATCGATTCATAATTAAATATATTTTTTTACAAAGGAGTTTTTCCTTCGAGTTTCTCCACTTAAATCTAGTGTAATGTGTTCTTGTTCTTGTTTATTATTTTCTTTCAGCTCTAGTTCATTAAACTTTGTTATTTGCAATCTATTTCAAGTTATTTCTTTGTCTAATCAACTGCAGACCATAATCTATAATCTTCAGCATTAATGGTGGATCTGTGATCTGTGGATTACATTTCCCCTGCTAAATCTAACAACAAATTTAATCTAATGTGTTTCCCACCATCTTTTTGTAGTACCCTAAACAATTAAGTTATGACTCGTTGGTTTGCATATAGACCTCCATGTCCTGTGAGAAAACCTTGAATATATTCACTCCCACTAAAACCTCGGTAGATTCTAGGGGTTTCCATACGATTCTCTTAATACTTCCATAAATGTATATAGGTGCTTGGATAATATGGTAGTTGGATGCACTCTTAATCATACCACAATCTCGCCCTAACAACAGATTTGTATGAAAAATACACCAAATTTTTGCATGTCACACTAGTTGTATCAGACATTGATTGGTTATCTCCCCACTTTATTTATCCTTCCATTGTTGACTCAAAAGTCTCTATTCTTGCAGCTTGGATATTATATATATGCTCTAAATCTTCGTGTTCTTCTACATTCTCCACATACGGTGCACTCTATTTAGGGTTCATTAAGAAGATGACGTGTTGACCTCCATTTTTGAAACTTGCATAACGTTCCTTGAATCATAAGTTAGCATTATTTGTGTAATACCAAATAATTCCGAGTAGCTCAAAAATTATCCGCTTCTACTAGCGGCATAACTTCAAAATCTCCATGAAATGTCAACCCCATAATGTTGATTATGGCATTCTTTAAGACTCATATAGGCACTACCCATTTTTTGTGAGACATGAACAAGACACGTGGGACGATGCAACATTGGTCACCCCATCTTATTTCATACATCTAATATAAGTATGTTAACTTTGCACCTGCCTCTAAAAATATGTCATTAATGTTCTAGTCATTTATATAGGAATCAACAAGAATCTCTCTATCAAAACCCTCCATCTGTTGACTGAATTTTCTTGATCCTATTTCAAATTAGTGAAATGGTAACAAAGAAAATAATTAACTCCAATAATGATAAGGTTTAAATATACCTCTTGATAAGATGATAATCGATACATGCATAAAAGGGTTCTCCTCGCAGCGAGCTTAATTACATGCACAACAAAGAGAAACTCGACAAGAAAAATGATTAGTAGATAGGAGGGGGTTTCTTGACAACGTCAGTCCCGAGAAGTGAAAACTTCCTAGGATGGATGTCAACCCACTTTGATAAAAGATAGATAAGATGATAATGGATAAATGATAAAAATGTAACGAGAATATCAATGAAAATTGAAAAATATAAGAAGTGCTAGATAGGATAAAATGCATATACGATGAAAGAAAATGACGAAAACGTAGACACTCAATCAAGAACTTGGGTATATTTCTAGGTCCTAATCACATACCACTATTCATATGATTCCTAAGTGAGAAAAGTACTAATTAACCATTGTCTTTGGCCTCTTTGCTTTCTTTATAGTTTCCTTCTTGGCCTTACACACCCTATTTCCCAGTTTAACTTTCGATACTTCATCTTTTCTAAGTCTGGACACCAATGCAAAGGTGCCCTCATCCCCTCCTCAGGTTCCCCCAAACTCTTTGTATCTTATTCACATATTTTGGGTCTTTTCTATTTGTTAGGAATCTTGTTTTCTTATAGGTCGACCTTTTAGTGGTTAATTACAAAATTCAAACAAGGTAATCATATAAATACAAAGATATGTGACCATAAAAAGAGACAAATCTCTAAGCATCTACTACTATCACCTAATGTTACATCCAAAGGCATTTTCAAGATCATGAATGCATCCATATAGCTATCATTCAAGGGTAAGGGACTGGATTCTTCTATATACACTTCATATGAGGGGAATTTCATTTTTCCATGCACACATCTACTTGCATTTGCTATATCTAGCTATTGCTCATTATTCAGTGCATCTTTCACAAGAGCCACCTAGGGCATGATCTACACATAGACATCCGAACTACATGGAATCTAAAATGTAGAGCAAAGTGCTCGGATCATAAGTTCACTCATTCAAGTGGTGATCGACAGGGTCAATATGACTCCCCATTTGCATATTTTTATTTTTAGGATTTGATGTTTTTAGGGGTTTTCGGTGCTCTTTCTTTTCAGTTTCAAGTGAACTCGGTGATCTTATAGTGACACACTGACAAGTGACTAATAGCAACCTTTTGTGAACATCTTGTGACCCTGTAAAAATCATTTTATGAGGTTCGACATAGTCATAGGCGCCTACTGTAAGGTCTCTATTGCTTAGGTAACATTGAACCAATCTAGGCACCCTAGTCCTTTGTCTTACACCTAAGGTTTCAAATTTAATTTCTTATTGGTTAGGTTAGATTTGTACTTTATTGCTTTATCATTTCGTTGTGACTCAAATTAGAATTTAACATAATTTCAATTATTGTTAAATAAAAATTAAACCAAACCTAATCATGTTGGCGACAACCTAAGTATGCGAGAAATGCAGAATGACAACCGGTGGTAGATAGGAAAAGGTGATATGAAGTTGATCTCGGGACTAATGATGCTTCTTGAGATATGGAAAATTTTTATTTTTAGGATCTAAGTTTGATGAGAACAGAAAGGATGCAAGAAAATTATTGAATTTGATGGGAAAAGTGATATCTATTGATTCAGTCGATGGAAACTAGGATGGATCAACGATAAGTAGGTATGATGAAGATTATATCTGAAGCAACAGGTGTGCAGAATGGTAAGATTGGGAGATCTGATGAACTCAGGATCAAAAATACATAGTTGAAAGGGCATATGACAGATCATAAGACAAATGTGGATCAGGTCAATGGTGACTTTATAGAGTCGACGGGGACTAGGATGGGCTCTAGGGTTTGATGGATGAAAATGGATAGAAAGTATGAACTACAAAGAGGGGACTCGATAACAATCGATGCAAGGCGAGCTCCAAGATGACTAGTAAACTGGATGCATGATGCATAATGGTGATGGGATGGAAATGGGGCTCCAAGCTAGCTCAAAGTCTCTAATATATCTAAGAGTGACATACAAGGTTTTCAAAAATAGCTCAAAGATGATAACAACTACTCCAAATAAAAGAGAGAAAAATATCCAAATTCAAAAGAAATCCCAAGATCTCAAAATTGTATCCTTAAGATAGGAGGGGTAATAGAGGGGTATGGGTGGATCATCAATTTGGGCGGTGGAGATGTGATCAGTTTGATACAAAGGGCCTAAAAGGGATGATATTAGGGTTTTAAGTGGTTAATGTGGGTTAGGGTTGCTTAGGGAGGATAAAAGGTGGTTGAGGGATAAAAATGCATTGAATGAGGGTAGATGGGAACCTAGGGATGATAAAAAGGATGCTTAGGGAGGATAAAAGGATTAAATGAGGGTTTAGGGATAATAAATGGGATGTGATTAGGATAATAAATATGATTAGGGATTAATTAAATGGGATTAAGGATAAATTAGGGGATATAAAATAAATTATGGGATTTAGATAGGAAAGTGGGAATTTTGAATAAATGGGATTTAGGAGGGAAAGGGGACTTTGAATAGGAAGAGAGATATGTATGTGCGAGATGACAAAAAGGGGAGCGAATGTGGGATGGGGACAAGAGTACCAAAATTGGTGTCTACTGCTTTCTTTTGACTTTACATCTTGCCATTGTATCATCCCCAATTGTTTCTTGAGTGTCACCTTCCTCAACTTGTGGTATAACCATTGACCTAGTAAGGGTAATATACCCTCTATGTGTAGCAAACTACATACCTCTTGAAACTTGTTTTTGTTAATTCCTTCATCCTATGAATCTTTTAACTTTTATTTCATAGCCTTGCTTCATCTCTAAGGAATTATATTTCTCCTTGAATTTCTCTTACCAAGTATTTCACTTCTTGAAGAACCTCTTTCTATTGCTTTCCATCAAGATAGGGCTTCGCAACATTGAATTCAATAGGTTTCACCTTGTTTGAAGATGTCTCTTGTGTGTGTATAACAACACACAAAATTACTTGTACTTTGGAAGACAGTTCCACTTTTGGGATAAATCTTAACCTATCCTCACCCACCATAGTGCATGTAATTTTAATCATTCTTGCACATTTTTCACCTTTTTATTTCATTATCTTATACAGGTTAGGAAAATCTTCTACTTCATCCTCTTTTAACAATACATTCCACCTCCTTGTTCTTGGACATTTCTTCCTCAACCATATCCACCACACCTTTCATTATCATTTTCTATCAGATCCTGTCAAAGTCCTAGTGACTTGGCTTCATGAATTTGGTCAATAATGTGACAATATGATGTATCATGGGTTTGTGCATCACATATTTTGTAGTAAGTGGCTACTTTTACTTGTTTGGCACGGTGGAGTAGGGGTAGTTTTGAGCATCATGGTCACCTTCACATATCTCACAAGCTATAAGCATGACCTTCGAGACTTTAGTATGGGCATGTGTTTTTGGTGTGGCCCTCTACCTCACAATCAATACACCAAATGCCACTATGTGTTTCTCATGTGATGTTCACTCCTAATTTCTCTATTTGACTCATCATAGATGTGATTTGTGCCTCCATGAATGGGATCACACTAGTATACAAAATTCCCACTACTTGACACAAGGCGCTTCTAATGCTTCTTGGGGATTAGTGAGAGTCTTGTGTCACAATGCACACCTAAAGGGTAGTAAGAGGATGCCTAAAAATAACAACCCATGTTGTGTAGGATATATCTCATAATAAATCTTGGAGATAATTGTTTTAAATCACACATCATATGCACATACACTCTCAATGAGATCTTACTTAATTTATGTGAGAGGGCTCGAAGATCTCAAATAATGGCATGCACATTGACGGAGTTACACTAGAACAATAACATCCTTCAAGTAATTAAAAAGCACAACATTAATTCAAGGAAAGGTAAATCAAGTGCATTTTCTAATATGGTCCAAAATTTGCACAAGGAGAGAGAGAAACATGAAATGAAGAGTAATCAAAGAACTAGCAAAGTGAGTGGGATGATTACCAATACTAGTGATATTGAACTCTAAGAATCTAACGAAAATGTGTGAACATTGAGATTGTTGCACTCCAATGGAATTGAAGATGTATTCTAAGTTATCGAGAAGAGATTAATCATGAACCAAAATGTTGTACATAAGGGAAAACAGTCTAACATTATCATATATCAAAAAAGGAAGTACATATAGGAGTGTTTTGTAACTCCCATGGTTGGACTTTTCATACCTCTTTAAGGGATAAAGGAGTTATAATTTAGAAATAGAATGTAACTCTGTATGATGCACACTAATGCATATGACTGATTTTATGATATAATATATCATATAGCTCCTAAAGGACAACCTAAATACCTATAACTCACCTAAGTGAAGTGGCTCACCATTTGTGAGGTTACTTGCCATTGGTGAGGGAAATTCACCTAATAAATAAATAAAAGTGAATAATATCCCTCACACTAACACCCCCTTCATCAAATATTAGGTAGAGGCAAGGCAAGTCGAAAAGAGAAAGATAACTCCTTAGAAAACTAAGAAAGATGCATCATATGGGTCCCGACAACTAAAGTTTTAATAAGGTAACCATGTACAAACTATAATATTTCTAGAAAATAAGAAGAGGATAAAAGAAATGGGCTCGAGAAAGTATGTGCGATAAGGTACTATACGTACCCAAAATTATAAGGTACTGCGTATCGCCGTAACAACGTAACAGTGCCCCAATGATGATACAGTCTCTCGCAAGAGTACTCGAGATCCGGAAAATCTCTCTAATTGTGCGTTAACATCCCACATGCCCCGCTTAGCCCCCGCATGCTTTGTTTTTCTCTTTTCCCCTCTTTTCTTGGCCTTTTTCTCTTCATTTACAAAGCGCCGCCCTACTCGGGCGGCGGTCTCATGACCGTTGCCCCGAGCAAGGCGGCGGTCTCATGAATCGCCACCTTGCTCGGGCGGCGGTCCTTTACGCGTTTTCCGAAAGATCTTTTGACACGACTCATGTAATTTTAATGTTTTACCAGCTTTCTTTCACCACCTTTGGCTTGCATTTATGATTCTGGTTCCCTGGAATAGTGTTTTGCCATTGTTTATAGTTTAAGAGTTCAATTTGGTTTTTACCTTGGGTAAATGCAAATGCTATAAATAGTTGGCTTGTGCTCAAGTAAATGGCCCCTCAAATTTGCCTCTGAATTTCTCATTGCAATAGATTAGTCTTTCATTTTGCTTAGAATTCTTAGTTTCATTCATTGCATGCCTAGTTAGTGTTGTTTTGCTGTTAGGAAGCCACATATCCATCTTGTGCAAGTGCTGTTGATATTTCATCCAATCCATTGGAGTAAGATAGTTTGTTTTTCATTAGGAATCCATTAAAGTTGTAGGTTTTGTTCTTCAAACAGGATAGCTTCAGGTTCTAGACGTTTTATGTTGCATGACTCGCAATAGATCCTGCTAGGAATTGCATAATCCAAGCTCTGTACTCTTGCGCTATCCCTCTCCTACTCGCATTGTATTCAGTCTGTATTCCTAAGTTGTCTTTGTCCCAATATCCATTCCTGTTGATGCTAGCATTACACGCTTTTCTAGCTTTACGTGAACACGAAGGAACGAGGAGATCACACTGAGGGGACAAAATCACACACACCATCGGATTTGCCACTATTCTCAGTAGAATCCAGGTTCTAGCTTTCAAAGTTCTAAATTAGAATCATATCAAATAGAGTAGCCAATCACTTTGTTTCAGTCAATTTTACTTTCAATATTGCCAGGAAGTCATGGGGATTGATAGTTTCGAGAAACTATGATTCACTCCTCACTTACGATCGAGAGTCTTGCACATAAATAAGATCAATTATTTCATTATTTAGAATAGGTTCACAATTACATAGACAAATATCTATACTCGGTTATCTTGTTTGTTTTAATTTTGTCATTAGATTAACTGTCAAATTCTAGATATGTTAAAATAGCTACTCTTTTTAAATTCATTCAAAAATTTCATCAAAAAATACAAAAAGAGAGAAATCATATATGCTATAGATATACTTCACATAGTTAAATTTCACTTTGTTGTAGTTTAATTTACATTATTACTTTTGTATGACAATCACGCGACCTAGGGAGCCCATAGAATATGTATTCGAGCCAATCGCTTTCCCAACCCAATCTCATCACAAAGAATAATCGATATACATCAAAATCTTAGGATCCAAGTCTTCCGAACAATGGTAAGCTTACAACAAATCGATTCCCAGTTGAGCGGATTAAACATAAAAGATGACCAAGCACACACATTTTGGTCAAACCAGCCAAACTACAGATTACCCTAGGTAAACATCCACATGACTGTAGGAAGGCTTGAAAGAGAGAAAACATTTGGTTGTGACCCTTTAGTTCCACAGCCAGATGCAGGAGATACTCTCACAGACATAGATACTAGCCTAAGGATTCAGGTTGCACGAACACCCATAAGATATTCTGAGAAGATCACACAATTATTAATTCTTGAATATAGAAGCTGAGAAAGCATACGATTACTGGATACTAGGGATTAGGGACTGATTCCGTACATGACCATAGTAGGTCCACAACAACCACGAGTCTATGGTTGTGACCCACAAATCCCACAGCCCAACGAATCCATAGGTGAATCAGACATAGATGCTGGCCTACGTACACTAGTATTCCGTCTACTCCACTTCCACCTATCATCATCGAACAGTTATCCTTATTAAACATAGCAGCTAACAAAGCTAGGGAATTCTGGACTAGGCCAGAGAATCGCCCATAGAAATAACTATATCCATCATTCATTTTATGACCCTGTTTGGAGACATACATGAAACTATCACAGGTCATTTTCCATGTATTCTGTAACCCATAGATCGAATCACGCCAAAGCTTGATATTGATTGGAGCCTTCGAGTAGTCATCCTTGTCGATCGATCTATCACACCACTCAGTTAGGAGGGCCTTCTTTGCTTTAGATTCACAAATTTCACTAGTGCGTATTGAAGACATCATATTGCCTAAGTAGTTTGTCTGCATCCCACACATATTCCATCCCCACTGGGTGTCTCAAAGATGACCTCGGGAGGTCGGGTGCGAGGAAGAGTTACTTGTAGATTTCCAAGCTCGCTTGTCACTTTTTCGTCATCTGGTACCCATGTACAATAAGGATCTCAAGTAATGGAGGAAAACAACAAGGGAAAAACATCCACTTACAAGAGATAGAAGACTCCCTAAACAACCTAAGAAATATGTGTCATATGGGTCCTAAAAACTAAAGGCCTAATAAGGTACCCATGTATAAATGACAATATTTCTAGAAGAAGAAGAAGAGTAGAAGGAGACAAGAAACTCAAGTAGATGTGTGAAAACAATGGACCTCACCCCAAGAAAAGAGCATAATTGAAGATACCTGGCTTCAATGAGGGGTTTGGTAAAGAATCCTCGTAGCCTTATTTGAAGTCCAAACTCTATGAAGTATCCAAGAAGAGTTTCAATGATGTGGTCTTCCACATGTAGACTGAAGAAGGTCCATCCACATCAAACAATGTTTCTACCCTTAGGAAGAACATAAATGGTGTACTAAAATTCCACCCACTCCATGAAATAAAACAAAGGCAAGTGATTCAAGAACTCTAAAGCTAGTCCACAACTGAAGTGTGACATCGGTCTAGCAGATAGGTGCTCAAGAACTGAAGGTAATGCCACTGAAGTAGAAATGTTAGAGTATGGGTATGGATCATTTACCAAAAATGTCCATATGAAGTGAAGGCACAACAACCCCCACAACAGTAGAAAGAGGATCCACAAGTAGAGATGGATCGATGATGGTATCCAAAAATAGTAGAAGTGATGAATGTCCTAAAGGGGGAACTCCCATCAAAAGAGATGAAGGACTCCTCCAAAGTACAAATGTGTGAAGGCTATGTAGAAGGAAGAGAAAGTCCCTATACTACAACACAAGTAGGCACTGCGAAAAGACAACTGAGATCTGGTATATACTCGTCCCAAAAAGGTTTCTCGATAAACAAAATAGCAATGTTTGATAGGTATGAATCATCAACATAAGAGTAAGAGGAGTAGAAGTAGCAATGAAAGTATGAGGATGGGAACATGTCTACATAATGTCTGATGGGTAAAGAGGAGGTTCGACATTATCTTAAGCATAACCAAGAGGGGGAGGAGATGTATCCTCATTAATACTCTCATCATCATAATTAGAAGAATAAACCTTATCATCATGAATATGACAAGAAAATTTTTGTCAACAGTGTGGAAACAACATTACCAGAAGGAGTAACAACTATAATCTTTAAAGGGTCTCCAAATAAGGACTGAAGAATGATCCAAATAGTGTGAGGACACTTTGTGTGCGTCACATGATGGTGGAGAGGCATGGAAATGTACATCAACAAATGACCAAGAACCATGTCACAAGTGTTAAGCTATTCATTGAGATGATATGGGTCATTGGGGAAGGTACTTGTCCATACAAGTATGGATAGAGGTCTTGTTGAGTAAGAAAATGTTCCATGCTCAAATGCCATGATGCATAATTATCCCTACCAAGTAGAAGTGGAGGAGGCTATAATGCAGATTTGGTCCTATGAAGCATAAGTCTAGAAATAACATCCTCTATTGTGCATCCACAAATAAGAGCAATCAGTGCAAAAAAATCATGGATGAAAAAACATGCTCAAATCGATGTCGAATCAACTAAAAATGCATCCGAAATGGAAGAAAAGAGAAGGGTGCGAGAAGACATGCAAGGTTGTAAGATGTTGGACTCAATGAGCATGCATCTGCATGGGATTACAATACCACTGGAATAATATTTTAAACCCATGTTTATGACACTTTATAGTTTAGTGTGTTAATTACAATCGATGTAAATGTGTGACGTGAAATAGTTAGCCACTCTCCTTGTTCGGCATAAAAACACACAAGTGTGAATGCCAAAATCAAGTTTTGAGCAATTACAACAGTTCAGCACCACAAGCAAGCACAAAACAAAGTGGAAACAAGAGAAGGGGAGAGAGAAACAATCATGTTCTAAGAAAAAATGTCCCACATCGCAAGAAAAACTCCCTTGTTGTAAGGTTGTGGAAGACTCGCTCACTAGCTTGTAAGCAATAACATGAGTGATACAATGCAAAAACATCTCAAAAACGAGTTTGAAAGCCTCCGAGATGCAAGAAAAGCTCCCGAAAGAAAAAGGGGCTCCAAAAAGTGCTACACACTTACAACACGTACTAGTGGCAAAAATGTTTGATAACCCTATTTTGCAAATAGTTTCCCGATTAATTTAATTATTAAAAATAATTGAAAAATTAAAATGAGAATTTTAGTTAAAAAAATAGTTTATTGTTTTAATCTTAATGACCTATTTAAAATGTAAATTCCCTCCTTTTAAAAAATCCTAGACTTAGATTAGATTAAATAAAACCTATACTAAAACATAAGTTTTAATCTAAGCTTAAAATAAATTAATCTAAGGTTTAATTAATATAAGCTTCAAATTAAAACATAGGCAATAACACCTAAGTTTTAAACAAACTATGCTATTAAAAAACACATGGGTTTAAATTTGGGAGGAAAGAGTTTTAAAGTGGGTCAACGTGAAGGGCGATGGAGCCACGTGGAAGCAAGTTGGGGGCTTGAGTGGAATGGATAGAGGAGGTTAGGTTGACGGATGACTCGATGAAGGTTGGGTGATGCTTTAGCAGTGGGTAGGTCGGGCATGGTTTGATGAAATGAATGCAAAGCAAGAAACGGATCCGACTAAGAAAAGGGTAATGTAAAACACCAAAAATGCATCATAGAGGAAGGAGATGTTGCGGTGCGAATTAGGCCGAAGATCCATGAATAGCTCGGTGAGGGTCGAAGGAAAGGAGGCCCAACTCGGGTGAGCAATGTATGGATCGGGCTGAGATCACACAAGGTAGGGCCAAGTCGTGCCACGAGGAGTGATTCCACTTGGAGAAGGATAGGATCGAGTCATGGTTGGGTGATGAATTATAGCTTTAACACTAACCAACTTGAGTGAGGCACATGTTTCGAGGTCTAATAAATCTAAGAAGAACAAACACTCTTTGAATATGGGGCAAAGTTAACTAAGAGCGAGAAGACCTAGCGAGTAATTGGTTGAGCAAGAGTGGAGTACACAAGCCAGGGTGAGAATGAACTCACCAAGTAAACACTAGCTCGATCCACTAAACAAAAACAAGCTCATAGAGCCGAGACAGGGACAGCTTGAGTAAAATAGACTAACTCACCAAGCATGGAACATGCCCGAGACAAGGAAAAAATGCACATTTCACTAAGAAAAAGGTGAACTCGTTAAGGATCTCAACTCGCTTAGCGAGTTGAAAAAGAAGAGAACAAGGTGGGGGAGCTCGATAAGGAGCTTGGTGAGCTCTACAAGAAGCTCATCGATCTGTCACATAGCTCGGGTGAGCTAAGATTTAGGAGCAAACAGGATGGGAGAGGAGTAGAGCAAGAAAGGTGCGGGAAACTAGAATATTTCTAAAAACAAACTTTTTAATGAAAATTTCACCGTAAAATAACAAACCATAAGTACCTCTAAATACGCTTTCCACTAAATATAGATGCAATTAGCCAAATCTAAGTATAAAACTCCTAACTACATATGTACAAAACCCTAAAAACAACACAAACTCCAAAAATTAGAACTATTAATCCAAATTAGAATAATCCAAAAAAAGATTAATAAACTTGCACGAGAAGTGATAAAAAATCAAAACTGGAAGTATTTAGCAATAATCATATTGTGAGTACATGGTCACCGATAACATTTCTCTTATACCATGTGAGAGGGCTCAAGATAAAATGGAATGGCATGCACATTGATGGATTTACACTCAAACGATAATGTGAATTTCCTCCAAGTAATTAGCAAGAAAAACATGAACTCAAGGAAAGGTGAATCAAGTATGTTTTCCAATACGGTCCAAAACTTGCACAAGGAGAGAAAACAACACAAAACAAAGAGTAATCAACAACTAGGAAAGGGAGTGACACGATCACCAAGACCAGTGAGATTGAACTCGAAAATCTAACAGATATGTATGAACATTGAGATTGTTGCACTCTAATGGAATCAAATATGTAATCTAAGTAATCAACAAGAGATTAACCATGAACCAAAATGTTGTGCATAAGGGAAATCATTCTAACATTCTCATAGATCAAAAAGGAAATATATATAGGAGTATTATGTAACTCCCATGCCTTGAATCATCATACCTCCTCAAGGGAGAAAGGAGTTACAATTCAGAAATAGAATGTAACTCATGTATGATGCACATTGATGCATATGACAGATTCTATGACAGAAAAATTCATATAACTCCTAATGACAACCTAGAGACCTATGACTCACCTAAGTGAGGTGACTCACCATGGGTGAGGGAAATTAACCTAATAAATAAATAATAAGTGAATAATATGCCCACATCAACAGTTTCCTTGATTTCCAAAATACTCTATTGCTCAAATTCTATACTATCATAAATTAACCTAATAAATAAATAAGAAGTGAATAATATGCGCCACATCAAAAATTTCCTTGAGTTCCAAAATACTTTATTGTTCAAATTCTATAATATCAAATTTAGTTTAAAATGTCTACTACTTCTTGCATGGGTCATATTTTCGATACTAGGTATGGGTGTGGCCAAAGGTGTTGTCACAAACTAAGTTGCTCTTCATTATGAGGAAGTTATACCCTTCGCTCGCCATATAAGTTCACATTTGAGCACATCTTCTATAGTGTTTTTGACACCATTATACTCCGATAGGTGCAAGCACATTTAATAAAACTATTTAGTGTGGCCACTTGCTACGTGTTATTTATAATTCTACCTTGAACTAGAATATTAACTATTTTGGTGTTGATTCCACTTCTTCTACCACTTATAGCTAAGGGATAAGACCCAACTCCCTATCAGTACTAGTGTATTTCCTTGTACACCTTTCGGTGTTGGTTATAATGATTGTAAAATGTATGGGAAGCTATTACTCGAGTTTCTTTATCCTTAGCTTGTTTGACTTCTTCGTCACTATCACTTTCTATGAAAATGTGTTATGTATTAGTTCACCCAATTGCATGAGTAGATGCATGAGGTTGGTTCAGGATACCATCAACATTATATTATCCTTCCTCATCCTTCAAATTTTACATATTTTCTTGGCACATTTTCATTCCTTTCTGGAGCTCTTCATCATCGTTTCCCTCTCCTTTCCCTAACTAATGTTTTTGTTCATCACACGTAGTTCTGAAGTTGAGTCACATAGACTTACTAGCTCTTTTTCCATTGCCTTGCACCTTTTCTCTTAAAATTGCATCCTCCTAAGGGTGCACTCATCTAGGGAAACCATACCTTAATCCTAATATCTTCATGCCCTTTCTATGTCCCGTGTCACCCACATTCTGGAGCATTTAGCCTTCCATTGGGAAAGTTTCTATTCCCATATAAATCATCATTTTCCTAACCTCTAATATTAGGTTCTTTAATTATGATCCACGTGGCTCCCTAAAAATATTGAATTGTGCTTCATTCGCACATGAGAAAGTTGAAAGTGGATACTTAAGGATATACTTCCAAAGTGTTCATTTCACCGGTAGTCTAATGCGTGTGTCTAGGTCACATCATGTCTTATAAGTCTTTTTATTTGTTCAAATGTCCACGGGTGCTTTAGACCCAAATTTCATCTTTTTCCCAAGTAGTAGGTAGTTAAGCATGCATGTAGATGAATCAAAAGTTCACATAAAAATGTTTCATATAATGCATCATATAGGTTGGCTTCAATCCACTTTTGTGCCAAACAATTTGTGTGGCTCGGGTGTCATTCAACAAATGCATCTTCAACATGTAGCTAGGATTCAACATTATTCTATGTTAATCGAAGCATCTTCTTTCCACTTCATCCTTACATTTTAATGAAGGTCTCGACAATGGAACCAAAAATTTATAGTCTAGTATACCCACCTATGTACCCAAGCAAGCGTGAATACAAAAACCTTCGCACATTATCTTACACCTACCCTCCGCATTGGCATATCATGTCGTAGTGAAACTAAGATGCACTCACCTAAAGCACAAGAGGTCTCCATGTCCCATTAAGGTTATAAAAGGTGAAGTGAATTGTTATTTTAGTGAATATACTTGTATTCCTAGTTCATTAACATGTAGCACAACCATGTATAGACCAAACACAATGCTCATATATTAATTGATGCACAATTACAAGTTCTAGCCATCTAGTAGCAAGATCTAAGTACAATTCATTCATACATCACTCCTCTAGCTCAACATAATCTATCTCATAAAAACTACATACCATTCTATGTCCCTCAATGGGTATTTATACTAGTGGTAACTTGTCATTCACTAATCTTATAAAAGCTAATAATATCCCTCGAGTTTACAATTTCGAGTTAACTAATAAATTCATACGGTGGAAAAATATAGCCACTCGCCACCTTAATATTGTCCTCGCATGCTAATCCTCCTCATAAAAATTTGTTTATCCTTAGCCTTATCCAACCTTTTATCAACTTCATGCAAGTGTCGAGAACTAAAGCTTTAGTCTATTTTTAAACTCATGTTTATCCTTATCCCCTAATGCTCTACATGACCTTTCCCTGATCTTATCCTGTTTGCATGATCCTCTTTGTGGATATTGTCTCTTCTTGCATGAATTTCGATATCATTCCCATGTGCATGATTTCTATTTTTTTCTTGCATGGTTACCGCTACACGTTCCCCTTCATATTCGACAATTCATTTTAAAAGTCTTGTGTACGCCTCCAAAGAATAATGGGTCATAAATAAAGAATATCAATTCCTTAAGGACTTAAAGAATAAAGAATACAAAACTTGGTTCCAATACCGATCAAGCTACATTGATAATTCCATACATGAATAATATCTAAGTCATCTATAGTTTGCATAGTCACTTTGCACTCCTAATTCACATTTCTACTTTTGTAATAAGCTAAGTGCACTCCACTTCTTGTGTTTTGAGAAGTGGTAGCTATTGGTATATTTTATGAATTATTTTTAGAGTTATATTATTTTTATGGATGAATATTTATTACTTAATCAAAATATACAACATATTCTACCCTTACACTTTTGAATAATTAATAACCACATCACAATACCTAATTAGGAAAATATTGAATCTATAAATGTCTAAATCTAATTGTAATGTAGCAATAAATGAATAATCAATTAAGCAAAGAATAGACCCAAGAAAATTAAGCTAGTAAATAAGAAACCCTAGTTGCAAAGAAGGGATAAGAAGACTTAGCTGATTCATAACCAAATCTGAACTATGCTAAAGTGATGACCAGATGAATAGAGAGGGAGAAGTGTCACACAGAGCCTCAAAAAAATGTGCGAGTTGAAGATCTTCTACGATTGGGGTGCCTGGAAGGGGTTAGGGGTGCCTGTGGATGCCACTAACCTACTCTAGGGGCTTGTGACTTCTCAAACCCTTAGGAAACCTCCTTTGTATGGTTGTGAGATGTTCATTTTCCTTCACTTCTTATCACTAGTATGTTGTACAATGATCGTTGATGTTGTTGATAACCTGCAATGAAAGATTGACCTGTAAAATCCTCAAGAGTGCATCAAATCCCAAAAATGAAATAATGTGAAGGAGGGGTCGGGTTTTCCTCAATGTCAAACAAGTGATATTATGATTGAGTTCTACAATACATTTCAGACCCAATGTAGTTCTAGGTGTGTGTGTGTGTATAGAATCATGCCCTAGGTGGCTCTTATGCGTGTCGCACTTGATAGCAAGAAAATAGCTAGATGTAGAAGATGTAAATAGATGTGTGCATGGAATAGAATGGACTTCCCCTCCTATGAAGTGTATACATAAGAATGCATTCCCTTTCCCTTGAATGGATTCTAGAATGGATGCTTAAATTCTCTTGAATAGCCTTTGGATGCAACTTTAGATGGTGATAGCTAATGCTTAGTGCTTTGTCCTTTATTATGATCACATAACTTTATATTTATATGATTCCCTTACTTAAATTTCATAATTAACCCCAAAAATCTAACTACCAAAAATATAAGATGCTCAAGTGGCTAGAAAGGACCCAAAAGATGTGATCAAAGTACAATGAGGTCGTGTGCACCCGGAGGGGACAAGTGCGCCCGGTGCGACATCCCGGCTGAGTGTTGGTGCCCATACTCAAATAAATTGAAGGTTTAGACATAAAACTGAGCAAGAAGGTGTGTAAGATGAAAAATGGCAACAGAAAGCAAGAAAATATGGACAAATACATGGGTTAGTTAGTACTTTTCTTACTTAGGAATCATATGAATAGTAGTATGCAATTATGACTAGATAAATACCCAAAGTGCATGATTTTGTGTCTACATTTGCCCCCACTTTATGTTGTTGAGTGAATGATTGATAACATAAAATAGATAAGAGATGTGTACCTAATAACCATATAGATCAATAGTAAAAGCGTGCCGAGAGACAAGAAAAAGTGTAGAGTTATAAAAATGTGAAGCGTGGAAACTAAAGAAGAGGAAGTGTAAAAAGTGATGAATATGATGACCCTAAGGTGGAAACACATGTGTAGATGGCACCATTTTACCTATTGATGTCGATGTAGATGTTGTTGTTGATGTGATGTAGGATGATGTTGAATACCATTTCACATAAGGACGGACTTGCAAAAGAGGAGAACGATCAAGTAGTCAAAATAGGTGTGTATATGATCAAAATATGTAAAAAAGTATGTAAGATAACATGTAAAATGTGTAAATATGAAAAAGGAACATTTACACCTGATCTGTGATGAGGAAAGAGATAGAAAGGATCCTGAAGATGATGTAGAAGAATGATTTTTTTAGGCGATCTCGTGTTAGCTGCACGTAATGCAAGTTTTTAGGTGATCTCACGCCAAGAACTGGAAGAAGTGTAGGGATAAAATTTTGGTGTCATCCTCCAAACTTTAACTACTTCTTAAAGTATGAAACACCACTACATATGGTGTGTAAAAATCCAATCTAGTTCAACCAATTTTGATCCAATGCGAAAGAATAAAATGTTGTATGCCTATGTTGAGTGCTAAGGACTATCTACCCTGTAAAATCCATTGTGTGAAGTGTTGTAGATTGTGTTACACTAAAGAATTTTGTGTAACTTCCCCTTGTAACAAGCATCCGAAGGGGGTCAAGGGTTCCCGCACTATTGTGTCTAGGTCCGGGTGCTAGTGTTTGTGTCGTGCTAAGGACCCAAGTCGATTTGGAGCCCCGCTGTCTAAGACTGATAATTATGTTGTACTAGTACTAAATTGTGTTGTGTGGTTATTGTGAACTACCGTATGGGGTAATCGATTTACTAAAATGATGCCCCCTCATTTGGGGTGCATGTAACGTCGCTAAGGAGAATGCAGCCCAAAGGAGGACCACTATTGTGTTGAAAATGTGCCCTATAGGGGAGGGAGTGTGCTTGGTAGAAACCAAGGCACATGCAAACAAAGTGGCTAGGAGACAAGTGTTAGTACAAGTAAGACAAACATGCATGTAAAATGTAAGCTAGTAAACAAGTAGACAATGTGTAATCTAAGACGCAAGAAGACATCGTAGACCGTGAAAAGTTAGTTTCAAACATGAGACATCACTCACAATGTCACAAGATAAATGAGGCCCAAAATCATACAAGTGTGCACACAAGACAAAGGGAAAAGCCTACAAATAGTGGAAACTAATGACAAGGAATCTAATAGACAACCATACAAGCAAGTAGACCTGTAATAAAAATGTTACACATGAAGCACCCGTTAGCATGTCGAATGATAAGAAGTATGTCAAAGCATGTATAATATGATAAAGTAGTGTGTTAACTAGGCCCAAAATCATACAAGTGTGCACACAAGACAGGGAAAGCCCACAAACAAAGTGGAAAATAATGACAAGGAATCTAATGACAACCATGGAAGCAAGTAGACATGTAATACAAATGTTACACATGAAGCACCCGTTAAGCATGTCGAATGATAAAAGTATGTCAAATCATGTATAATATGATAAAGTAGTGTGTTATGAAAAATGAAACAATAGCACATGTAGTGTAAAAATTGATGCCCTAGAATCTTGTTGATGCATAATCACAAAGACTTCGATTGTTTGCAATTTGAAGGATTAAGACAATCAGTGTGATTGCATAACATGGAGCTTTTCCCAAAGTGTGGGACTTTACAATCGGGAAAGCTCTCTGGAGAAATGTTGGCTTACTATTCCTCTATTCTAATACACACATCCAAATTATAGAGGATCTATTCTAAATCCTACTCTAACTTTCCAAGGATACATGGTGAAGAAGATTACAAGAAATTAAACCTAATCTACAGGAGGTGATACACCAAAAGGAATGTTGAATAATTTTCCTTGCATAGGAATGAAAATGAACAATACTGAAGAGGATGAACATCAACATAGATCAATTTCTTATCACAAATCCATTCACTATTAAACACAAACCATCAAAACATGTAACACAATCTAACATGCACAGATAACCAAGATTGCAATGAAAGATCAGGAGAATGCAATGAACACAAGAGAGGGTTAAAATTCATCCACATACTTATATTATTACTCTACATATTTGATACAAGTGCATTACAATGGCCAAGAGGAAAAAAGTGCATTACAATTTGAATGGGAGGTTTTACTCCACAAGATCACTTACAAACAAGAGAAGAAGGGAGGGTGTAAAGAAGAATTATCCAACATTAGAACAATGCCCCTCATTACAATTTATAGTGGAAGATTTGCAAAGGAGGAGAGAGAAAATGAATCCCAAATTTGCCCAAAATCTTCCAAAAATCATTGTTTAATCCTATAATGAGTGCCTTCGATCTTCAAAATCTCCTTTTTCATTAATGGCTTGCCTTGAGCTTGAAGAAATTGACTATAATTACACCCCTTGTCTAGTCTAGATCTTGTAGCTTCATGATGACCCTACCTTCATTAATAGCTCTCACCTACCACTTCAATGCTTTCCATTTTCAGAGATTTGGGAACCCCAAAATCTGAAATTGATGTTCCCATACTATAGACTTCTAAATCCCCTTCTTCATGACTACAAATTTGCAAGAAATGGATGAGTACATTAGAAGATATCACCATTTTTTCCCTAATGCTTCACTAGGATTTTTCCTATATCTAGCCTCTTGTGAACTGAAATTAGTCTTCACCATTAAAATATTCATTGAATCCCCTTTCCAGAAATCATAAGTTTGTCCAATTTGGATAAAAATTGCATGAGATATCTCAGTTTGAAATTTAGGCAAAATTAGGGTTTGTAGGACTCCACCGAGCTCCTTTCTTGTTCATCGAGCTCACTTTCGTACATCGCCGAGCCACTTACACATACCGAGCCATTTTTCCTCCACCTCCGTGTTGTTTCCCTTATCGGTGACCTCCACTTGCACATAGATCTTTCAATCCACCCGGCTTGGTGGCAATAGCTCGGTGGGTAAATTGGTTTGGGCAGGAGATTTAATCCTTCGGGACTTCGGGCTTTTCCCTTTCGGGCCTCCATGTGACTCCACTTCATAATCAACTTTTCGGGGTTTCAAATGACCTATTCCCAAAATATGAAGTCGATTGACCTCCGATCGCATCATGTCACACCCTCCTTTTGGGCTTTCAAAGCCCACCTCTTTGGAGTTCTCACTATGGCCTTTTCAAGATTTTATCATTCTAACCTCTCGAAGAAAACCTTCAAAGGCGGTCATTTCCAAAACCCAAAGTTTGACTCACCCAAGCTAGTTGACTCCTGAAATTTTGGGTTTTGGAGCTTTTTGCATTTGGAGTTTACTTGCTCCCCCACTACCTAGATCTTAGAAACTTGACGCCTCGAAGTCTCAAACGTGGACTTGAGTCTCTTCTTCACTATACAAGCTCAACTCCCAAGCTTCTATGCCATTCAAATCAACCAATCTCCACAACTAGCCTCTGTTCATTCCCACAAAGGGTTTCAATGTAACTTCCCGCCACTTAACGTTATTCCTACTAAGCGCGATCCGCCATCATTGAGCCTCTTGGCATGAAACCATTCCCGTGACCTTCCTCAAGCTAAACTATCTCCATACATGCATGATCTCCCTCACCTTGGTTGTTTGTTCTAACTAAGCTCCCTTGTATATGGCCTTTGCAATGAGATCGACTCTCTATTTTTCTAGAATCACCCTCATTGGCCTCTTCTTCATCTCACCCACTCTAGATGATCCCTTCATCCCGCCTCGTGTCATCGCCCTGATGCACATTATGGTTAATCTCAAGGATCATGGCTCCATTCTTCTCCCAATATTGTTGGTCCCATCTGGCAAAAACTTGTCCCATCCATGATGAATCGACTGCCCGAGCTCTTCGAAGTTCTCATTATGCCCTTTTGTCGAGCTCACTGTGCATTCGCCGGGCCAATTCGGGCCCAACTCCTTTCCCTCATCAACGTCGAGCCTTCATTCACCACCACGAGCTCATCGCCAACGTTGTGAGTGAACTACCTCCATGCACGTGCCCTCCACCGAGCTCAATGCACCTTCCTCAACTCATTTCGCGAGTAGCTCGACGAGCCGTTTTTAGCTCTTCGGTTGGCACTTGAGGCCAAAATGAGGCTTTTTTAATTTTATGAAGCCCGCTTTTTGGGATTTTTTTCCATTTTTTGACGGGGGGAGGGGTGAAGAATTCCCAGGACACAAAAATGTTGAATTTCTCCATCATGAGTCATTTTTACCTTTTTTGAGGCCAGAGACCGTTTTTTGTATTGCAATGGGACCATGAACCTAGTATAACCCTGAATGGGCAGATTGCATCCTAAATGTTCCAAAACACTTGAAATTGCTTCCCAAGGCCTTCAAAACACTTGTGATCCTCGCTTACACCCCCCGTGGGGTCCCACTCAAGAGCCTCAGAATCGCTTTAGGACCCTATTGGACAATTTTTCCCATGCGGGCACAAATTGTCAACAATTTGCGACTCATGGGAAATACACCTACTAGATTTTCTGAACTAGTAGCCTAGGCATATCCATTGGGCACAGAGTCACTACACACTTGTAGAATCGGTCCCGAATTTTTGTTCCCGAAACTCAAAACCACTCGTATAACGCCAAGCTTGGGCTAGACAATTGTGAATTTCCAATCTTCCTAAGAAGATTGCCTTTGTTCCAACATCTTGGAACTCTATTAAATTTGATTCCTTTCTTCCTCTTCTAGATGTCTGCATGTTGTGGTGATCCTAAATGGCCCCGCAAGAGGCTACTCGATTGCTTGCACTCTCAATTTTTAAGAAAATATTAAAAATAAGATTTGTGAGAGTAGAAAATTGACTTGACTTAAGATCTTCACATGTTCCCTTCTGCAATCTTGTCCTACGAGATAGAAATGGATTGTCTCGAAACTTGATTCCACCAAGTATGAAGCACACAACTAGTGATTTCTTGGCGTGTATTGTATGCTACAAAATTTTGAATAAGACAATTTTCAAGTTTTTCATCATGGAACTCTATTAAATTTAGGTTTTCTCTTTCTTCTAAAAGTTCCACTCTTCACCATGATGTTGGAGGTTGCTTTCCTAATCTGGTGGAGGAACTTGGAAGTTCACCTGTGATTGGCCTTAGAAGCACTCAAAGAATAAAAACTCATTAAAATGAGTCTTTAACGTGATTTTAGTTACTTTATATTTGTTTTTCTTTGAAACTGTAATTATTTCCCACAAGTGTGAACCTTTTCCTATTACAACAGTTCATTTGAGAGGCACATTGAACTGCACAATGACACAACTTAGGAGCAATAAAACATGTGTTGAAGCACTTAGGGAAATTGAAACCTAACCTACAATAAGACGATGTGCATACACACTTAAGGGAATTAAAATTCTAAACTAATATGTACAAGGGTGAAAATTTTCCTTTTCAATAGCAATGTTTAGGATAGATTCCGTTAACTGGAATCGAAGCTCCTCTCTATCCAATGTAGCCAATTGGAAGGAATTGTTTCTTTTACATCCTGTGAACATGTAAGGGCACTCCAAATGGCATCACACTTGGAATGCCTACCTGGTTTTTCCCGATCTGTGTCCCATTTAAGAACTAGGTCCCCCTCTTGGAAGGTTCTTGTGTTTGCTTTCTTATCAAACCATCTTTTGAATAAGGTATGATCTTTCTCCATTGTTTTCACTGCATGTTATCTGATTTCTTCCAATTCGATCTGCTCTGCATACCTAGCTTCCATTGGTTCAAATTATGACAACTCCAACTACTTCATGAGCTCCAGTGCGGGCAACTCCAATGATATAGGCAACACTACTTCATTGTTGGATATTTGTTTATCGACCTCTCGTGGTGTTACCGTATCAGCCCATAATGTTGATTTGAGCTTGGTGTGCCATGTCCTTTGATTTTCAGCTAGATTCCTCCTGATGATCTTTAGCAAATTCTTGTTTGTGGATTTTGTTTGGTTGTTACCCTGTGGGTAATAGTTTAATGAGGTGCTCAAGTAGATCTCATTCCCGATAGCCCGCTCTGTGATCTTGGAACTTCAGAATGCCAATGCATTGTCTGATATTATAGTGGTTGGTACTCCAAACCTCATCATTGTTCCTTCGTAGAAGTCTAGTATACCATACTCATTCGCCTCCTTGAGAGCCACTGCCTCGGTCCACTTGGTGAAGTAATATGTTGCTGTTAGAATCCACTTGTGGCATAGGATTGAGTTAGGATTGATGACCCCAAAGAAGTCCAATTCCCACTATATGAATGGTTGGTCAAGTGAAATTGGATGGAATGGTAGTGCTACCAAATTTTCCTTACCCGTGAAGAACGCTCATTTTTGCATTTTTATCTACTTATAGCTAGCCATCAACACTGTGGGTCACTAATAACCCGCCTTCATTACCTTTAGAGCTGTTACCCATGGAGAAAATGACCTCCTAATTCTCCATCATGAAACTTGTGTAATATTATTTCAGTTTGACTTGTTCCAATACATCTCAATAGAATGTCATTGATGTCCTTCTTAAATAAGACACCATCAACAAGAACATAAGGAATGGATTGTAACCTGAAGTATCTCCTCTTTGATTTTCTCATTTTTGGAGGGCATAGGACTCTTTATAGGAAGTGTACTATGTCTTGGGTCCAAAAATATTGGGCATGTTATCATTTTCTTTCTCTTGATCATCTTATAGCACCAAAACGAATTCATTTTCAGTACTTGCTTCTAGAGGCTAATTGTTCACACAACCTTTTTAAATGACTATTTTAGTAAATTTTATCTCAATGTCATACTCCATAACATGGGTAATCCATCCTACTCTTTTTTCATTCAAATATTTGTTCAACAAGAAGTCCTTGATTCCCGCATGTGACACCAAGAGTTGGATCTTGTTGTTTGAAACTAGGTGTTTGAATTTCTTCAGACTCCTGATTACTGCAAGAACATGTTTTTCAATGAAGGAGTACCTAACTTCATAATCTTCCAAACCTTGACTAAAGAATGTAATTGGTTGCTCGTATCCTTCTTTGTTTTGTTGTACTAGGATTGTGGAAATTGTGTCTGAACCACCAAAAGCATAAAGCATGAAGTCCTTAGAAAAGTATGGATTGACGAGAGTTGGAGCTTGAGATATGGCTTCTTTGATTGCCTCGAAACTTGCTTTACCTTTTGCAGTCCACTTGAATGCCAAGCTCTTTTTCAACATCTATGTTATTGGCTTCACAAGAGCGGAAAAATTTGGTACAAACATGCGAACAAAATTGATCCTTCCTAGAAAGATTTTAAGGGCTTTCTTATGGCTTGGCAAGGGCAATGCTCGAATTGCTTCAACTCTTTCTGGGTCAATTTTCAATCCTTCCTTTGACACAATATGGCCTAGAAGCTTTCCTTCATGGGCCAAGAATACACATTTTTTCAGGTTTAAAGAATCCCTTAATCTTCTCGCACCTTTAAAACACATGTCTTAGATGAAAGAGGTGATCTTCTACATTTTTGGAGAACATAGTGATATTGTCACGATATACCCGTACTATTTTATTAATCAACCCCTTGAATTCCATGTACATTTCCCTCTGAAAGTGGCTTTGGAATTTGACAATCCAAATGGCATATTCTTGTAGGCGTAGGTGCCCCACTTGGTGGTGAAAGTCATCTTGAACTGGTCACCTTCTTTCACCATTATCTGATTATACCCTGAATAGCCATCTAAGAGAGAGAATATTTCTGAGCCAGCTACCACTTGTAAGATTTTCTCCATTGAAGGGAGTGGATAATGGTCCTTGAGAGATGCCCTATTCAGATCCTGAAAATCCATGCACAACCTAATTTCTTCGTTCTTCTTTTTGACCAGCACCAAGTTTGCAACCCAGCTTGAGTGCTTGATTGAAATATAATGCTTTCCTCTATCAATTTGTTTAGCTCTTTCTTCATAAGAGGCTCAATGTGTGGGTTGACTAGTCTTTGTTTTTGCTTGATAGACTTAGCATTTGGATCCAGTTCTATTGTATGTTACACCAACTTGGGGTTGAACCCTCGTAGATCTTCATAGCTCCAAGAGAAAACATCTCAAAATTTTTGGCAAAGTTGTATGAATTCATATATTTCTTGTTTAGTGGCCACCTTTCCGATTTGGAGTGTTTTTCCTTCCCCTATTGAAATTGATTTTGAATCCTCTCCTTTGACCTATATGTTAGCTTTTTCTTTCCAAAACTGGTCATTAGGATTGAAGATGGACTCCAACGTAACCAAACCTTTGGGAAGTTTGTTTGTCCGCAATTTTACTACTTGATCTCTGTACTGCTACTCCAATATTTATGGGTTCCTAGCTGAGACTGCAAGAAATTAACAATCTATTGGTCATTCTCAAACACTTGTTAGCTTGTGTTTTTATTTAGAACCGTTGGCCTCATAATTACATGGATATGGGGCTACATTTTATTTCTTTTGATACTAACTACCACATAAAATTTTGCTCCAACTACTGCAAGCTTGTCCACAACTTCATTTTTCTTTTGATTCAATGTTGAATGCCTCAAAGTCTTCTATTAGGTCCCATACCCTATTTTTGTAACTCTTGAGTAAGTCATTATTTGCAGGATGTTGTCCCCGACTCGATTCATGATTAGTTGATTGTCCTCGAACACTGCAAGTTCTTAATGCCTTTATTTCTATCCCAAAGAAGTCCATAGACTATAGCCTTGTATTTGGTCATGTTGTTTGAATAAGTGAACTAAAATATGAAGGTTAAATAGCACTTGACATTCTATGGAGACACTAGCATTAGACCCCCTCTTGCTCCTTGTTCGCTCCTCAATCCACAAAGAAAAATTTCCATACTTCATTATCTTCCACTTGGTGAGGCTTGGGATGGGTGAATTTTCTTCGTGTACACAATACACTCCTAATTCAACTTCCTCCATCTCTTTATATGGATCAAATGCATGTATTTTTTTAGCCCAATCATCGAGTGTTAAATCTGGAATGCCTTCAACCTTGGTACCTATCTCCTGATCATTTGAACACTCTTCTTGATCAAAATCGAGAAATTTGTGTTGATGGGGCTAGGCACATGTGGCTTAATGTGGAAATTGGCAATAAGCTCGACCTGATTGTGGCCTTAGTTCCATACCTTGTCCCGAATAGCATGTGAGACCAATCCACATACAAGTACCCATCAATCTTAGCCATGAAATATCTTGATAAACATCAAAGAGCAAAGGGAAGATGAATTACACATGCATCCTAATAAGTGGTAACATTGGGGCAAGCATGAAGTGTCAACGAGACATGAACGATGGAGGTTTCATATTTTTTCCTTGTTGACTCCCATCTTGTGGCACAAGTATTGGTGAGAATTGTTTCTTGATTCCTAGGTGCATCCTTTGAAGCGCACACCAATTTCCCATCCCATCTTGCAACAAGCCTCGTTACCTTGGAATCACTAGTGACTCCCACATGGAGATGTTCACATGTGTTTTCTTCATCTAATCTATGATGTTGAAAGGAGGTGGATTATCCTTTTATTTTCCTTTAGTGGGAACAACCTTTTCTGAAGCTTGAATAGGCACATGTGTTGCTTTGTAATGGGTGCCTTAGGCTGATTTTACACATTTGGGGCTGCACTTGGCTTACTAGCACCTTATGACGTGAGAGTGGGTTGAGAAACAATAGGGTTAGATGATTGTCCTTCCTCTATGTTCCTCTTCTTCGACCTTGTGTTAGAAGCCACACCTTGGAAAGGAGGTTGATTGATTCCACAAAAATCTTCCACCTTCCAATTAACCAATGTTGTTTCCATTTGAGGTGCTTCTGTGTGTCTCGCATGTTGTTGGTTTTCTTCTTGATTGGCTCTTAGACACAATAATGGTATAGACCATTAAGGCTTAATTTACTGCACCATTGAAACATGTATATTGGCTATATGGTTGATTGCAAGGATAACACGACTCATATTCTTGAGTGATGTTGTTTTGTGTTGGGACCAAGGCTCTTGATGTCGAAAATGAGATCGATCATATAGTCGAATTGCATGTTAGCTTGTGGTTGTCCTTGGTTTTGGTTTTGGTTTGTAGCTTGAACTTGAGGCCTATTTTATTGGAATGGAGGCTTGTTTGCTTGAGCTTGAGGTTGATAAGGCCTAGAACTCTGAGCTTGTTGTCTCTTGATAATAACTAGCTCATTCCCGAAAGCTTGCTGCACCTTGACCATTTCTTGTTGTCCTTTTTCTATTTCTTGCAAAGCCTTCTTAAGTTCTTGGGTTTCAAATGGATTACTTGAAGAAGTGGAAGCCTCGTTATTGCTTTTATTTCTAAAATTTGTAATAGGGGTTATTTTAGGTGCTTGACTAGTTGTAGGAGTTCCCATTTCCGGATATAGAGGCATTAGTGGCCTTGGTGCTAACTTGTCAGCTTGAATGAGGCAATTTTCTACTCTGATAGCTATGTCATATACACCTAGAACCGTTATTCCTCCCATGGACTGGATCATCATTGCTATATCTAAATTTAGAGCCTTCAAAAGTAGAGGAATGCACCTTCTACTGTTGGCCTCATGGAAAATGGAATTCAGTCCCATGATCGCTGGAATCAAAAATTGAAATCCATCATTTGCTCATTAGGAGCCCTCTTGATAGTTATTAATTGTTCTAATAAAGACAAATTGTCTCCTCTTTCTTTGAATTGATTATAGAGGGTTGTGCATATCTAGTCCCAATTTTGGATAGATCCCGCTATCAAGATCCTAAACCATTGCAACACCTTGCCTTTGAATGAGGAAGCTAGTAACTTGACTGCAACATCTACTTCATTTATTTCATGAATAGTGCAAATGTTTGCATATATTTATATGATCAACAGGAGTTGTGTGATTCTCACTAGTGAAATAAGGGATGTTTTTAGTGCCACCACTGGGATAGGGTTTTGAGCATTAAGTTTCAATGGGTTGCTTCTGTAAAGTGAACATAAGGATTCAGTGGACCTTGCAGGTGGTTGTTGTTATAGATGTGTCATTATGATTGGCCTAAGAACCTTGTTTTTTTAAGGAAGGGTCTGTTGGGCGGAGGTGTAGATAATGCTCTACTTGGAGGAGATGATGATCTTTTTGGTCTTCTTCCTCTTATACCTCTGTAGAGATAATTGCAAGTATTCAAAATTACCTTCCTCTCTTGCTCGTGAACGAGTTTGGATCCTTCTCATATACTTGGACAACATGTGCTACTACACCACCACTAAGTTCTATTCCCTTTAGAGTCACCAGATGTGTTAGGAGATGAGCCCCAAAAGGTTGGATGTTGCCAAGTCACACACCAAACTTGACAAAAAGAAATGAAACTTTGAAGGGCTTGAAATTTGATTGTTTAAAGGTTAAAGATTATTTTAAACGACAAATCATGAAATCTTGAAATGTAAAGAGCTCTGAAACTAAAAACCCCGAAAGTCTGAAATTGAGGAAACCCCAAAATCCAAAAGTAGGAGACTTCCAAACTCCAAAATTCAAAAGGTCCAAAATTGATGTACTTCTGAAACCTCAAAATCCTGAAATCTTGAAGGGTCCAAAATCCAAAAACTTGAAATCTCGAAGTTGAGAAAACCCTGAAATTTCGAAAGTTAAAATTTCAAAAATCTAAAAAAACCTTTTGAATCTTAGGTCCCAATCTATCATCTAGTGAAATTTGAACTTATTTTGAGCAAGTTAAGCCCTTAAAATTGATTTCGAGTTCATCCTGAGAGGTGAAAAGTCTAAAATTGAAGAATTTGCAATTTCTAAGTCTAAAAATGATGAAAATGCCTTCAAAGCTTGTGGAAAAGACTTCACTGTCCCACTAGGCATGCCAAAACTATTCATGAATAATCACAACACCCCTGATTATTTGTAATTCGTAGGATTGAGACAATCGGTGTGATTGCATAACATGGAGCTTTTCCTAAAGTGTGGGACTTTGCAATCGGAAAGCTCTCCGGAGAAAGGCTAGATTCCTATTCCTCTATTTTGATACACATATCCAAATTATAGAGGATCTATTCTAAATCCTACTTTGACTTGCCAAGGAGACAGGGTGAAGAAGATTGCAAGAAATTAAACCTAATCTACATGAGGTGATACACCAAAAGGAATGTTGAATAATTTACCTTACATAGAATGAAAATGAACAAGACTGAAGAGGATGAACATTAACACAGATCAATTTTTGATCACGAATCCATTCACCATTAAACACAAACCATCAAAACATGTAACACAATCTAACATGCACAGATAACCAATATTGCAATGAAATATCAAGAGAATGTAATGAACACAAGAGAGGGTTGAAATTCATCCATAAACTTATATTATTGCTCCACAGATTTGATACAATGCATTACAATGGCCAAGAGGTAAAAATTGCATTATAGTTTGAATGGGAGGTTTTTACTCCACAAGATCACTTACAGACAAGAGAAGAAGGGAGGGTGCAAAGTAAAATTATCCAACATTAGAACAATGCCCCTCATTACAATTTATAGTGGAAGATTTACAAAGGAGGAGAGAGAAAATTAAATCCTAAATTTGCCCAAAAATCCTCCAAAAATCATTGTTTAATCATGTAATAAGTGTCATCATATCTTCAAAATATCATTTTTCATTAATGGTTTGCCTTGAGCTTGAAGAAATTGACTGTGATTGCACCCCCGTCTAGTCTGGCTCATGTAGCCTCATGATGATCCTACCTTCATTAATGGCTCTCACCTTCTACTATAATTCTTTCCATTTTTATATATTCAGGAACCCTGAAATCTGAAATTGATTTTCCCATACTATAGACTCCAAATCCCCTTTGTGATGACTATAAATTTGTAAGAAATGGATGAATACATTGGAAGATATCATAATTTTCCCCTGATGCTTCACTAGGATTTTTCCTATATCTAGCCTCCTGGGAACTAAAATTGGTCTTCACCATTAAAATTTTCATTGAATCCCCTTTCCATAAAGCACAATTTTTTCCAATTTGGATAAAACTTGGATGAGATATCTCAATTTGAAATTTGGGCAAAATTAGGGTTTCTAGGACTCCATCAAGCTCCTTTCTTATTCATGGAGCTCACTTTTGTACATCACCAAGCCAATTACAGTGCTTGAGCCATTTTACCTCCACCGCTAAGTTATTTCCCTTATCGGTGACCTCCAATTACACGTAGATCTTTCAATCCACCTGGTTGGTGGGTAATCAATTTGAACGGAGATTTAATCCTTTGAACTTCAGCTTTGCCCTTTTGGGCCTCCATGTCCCTCCACTTCGAATCAAATCTACGAGGTTACTCGAAATGAGTTATTCCCAAAACCCAAAGTTGGTTGACATCTACTTATGTCACGTCACACCCTCCTTTCAGGATTTTGAATCCCACCTCTTCAAGTCCCCGTTATGCCTTTTTTAGGCTTTTATCATTCTAACCTCCGAAGGCGGTCATTCTTGAAACCCAAAGTTTAACTCAATCGAGGCTCATTAACTCCCGAAATTTCAGGTTTGGAAGCTTTTGCATTTGGATTTTACTTGCTCCCCACGCCTAGATCTCCGAAACTCAACGTCTCAAGTCTCAAACATGGACTTCAAAGTCTCTTCTTCACTCTACGAGCTCAACTCACGAGCTTCTAATCACTTTGACTCGGACAATATCCATGACTCACCTCTCTATTCATTCCCATGGTGGTTACAATGTAACTACACACCACTTAACATTATTCCTTCTAAGCACGATCTATCATCGTTGAGCCTCTTGGCCCGAATCCATTCTCGTGACCTTCCTTCCTAAAATATCTCCATGCATGTACGAGCTCCCTCACCTTGGTTGTTTGTTTTGACTAAGATCCCTTATATTTGGCCTCTACAATGAGCTTGACTCTCTTATGATCTCAACTTACCCTCGTGGGCCTTCTATTCATCTTGCTTGGCTCAGACGGGCCCTTCATCTCGCTCGAGTCATCGCCCCGCGATGCACCTCTGACGAGCTCGGGAGCTCGGATCCATTCTTTTCCCAATCTCACTAGTCTCATCTGGTGCAAACTCATCCCATCCATGATGAATCCACTGTTTGAGCTCTTTGGAATTCTCACTATGCCCTTTCACTGAGCTCACTGTGCATTCATCGTGGTCGAGTCAGGCCTAACTCCTTTCCCTTGCCAATGTTGAGCCTTCATTCACTACCATGAGCCCATTGCTAACGTCACGAGTGATCTACCTCAATACATTAACCCTCCTCCAAGCCTTACGCACCTTCCCGTCAACTCGGTTCGCTGAGTAGCTCACCGAGCTACTCATCGAGTAGCTCAACAAGCCGTTTTTAGCTTGGTTGGCATTTGAGTCCAAAATGAGGCTTTTTTTAATTTTCTAAAGCCCATTTTTGGGTTTTCTTTGCATTATCTAACTGGGGGAGGGGTGAATAATGCCCAAGACACAAAAATGTTGAATTTCTCCATCAAGATTCATTTTTACCATTTTTTATGTTGAATATCATTTTTTTGCATCAGTGAATGGGCCCATGAGCCCAATATGACCCTGAATGGCCAAATTGCATCCTAAATGTTCCAAAACACTTACAATTTCTTCCCAAGGCCTTCAAAACACTTGTGATCTTGCTTACACTCTGTGGGGCCCACTCGGGAGCCTATAACTTTTTATGACCATGTTGGATAATTTTTTTCCAATGGAGGCACAAATTGTCAACAAAGCCATTGTGGGACTGGTAATAGTTACTACGCTAAGCATCCATGTTTCGTGTGTGGATATGTATAATTTTTATTACAAATAGAGAGCAAGTGACCATACATGTGTATATGATAAAGATAATTACATACAAGATATCTATCTAACATGTGTAAAAGTGTGCATGTAACAAATAAGTTTAAGCAGGACTAAATGCAACCAAGATATGTAATATGTTATGGATGAGATGGAATGGAATGTAGAATGAATGATAGGAGTAGCATTCCCCCTAAGTGGATGTGTATGTATGAGATGAGGTTCATTTATACATGCCCCCTCAACAATCAGGAATGAATCGTAGAACAAGAGTGTGTCATCGGGAAATGGTTTGAATGTGTGTGCTAGAAAGATGTGATCGATAAAGCGTAGAATGTAAATAACACATGAGTGATTATATGCATAAATGTGGTGAGGTCCATTTGATATGTAGGCCCTCAACATTCGAGTATGGACTGTGGAACTAGAGTGCGTCATAGGGTGGTGTGTTGTGTTGATTTTGTAAGATACATGTTGATGTGTGATGTGTTTTGTTATTTGCGCATGAGAGAAAGGTGTCATGAATGTGTCGCTTTGTGTAAGATGTTTTGAATTTGTGTTGAATGTTGTCAAAAGATATTTATTTTGGGATCATTGAGTGTGTAATGCTATGTGTTGAGAGAGATGTGTTGTGAACATGTCAGACTTGTAGTAGGTTGTGTCACATGTTAAAGTGTCGAGTAGGCCATGTGTTGTGGATATGTAGAGTGTGTAAGATATGTGTGTTTGATTGTGTGCAAGAAATATTTTTCATGTGATGTAAGAGGGGTATGTTGTGAAAACGTTGATTGTGTAGTAGGTTGTAAGTATGTCAAGTGTGTTGTATGTTGTGTTGAATATGCACAAAGATTATGTGTTGCTATTGTGTTGAGTTTGCATTGATTAATAAGCACGATAAGTATGTATTATGAGTGTGTCAAGTATGTAGTATGTTATGTTGAATGTGTGTAGTATGAAGAATTTTTCATAAGTGTGTTTATTGTATCGTGATGAATATACGTGAGAATTATGTTTCATGAGTATGTCAAGTGTGTATTGTGTAGTGTGTGAGGTTCATGTATATAGGATGCCCTCAATAGTCAAGTGTGAACCATAAAGCACGAGAGTGTGGCATTGGGTAACAATGATACGAATGTGTATTAAGATGTGTATGTTATATGTGAGATAATAGATGTGAAATGATGATAATATAAGACACGTGTTGATGTAATGGGGGAGAAATAAGTGTGATGCCCCCAAGTGTGTGATGATAAAAGAGATCAAGTAATGTCATCTAGGAGGTCGTCATTGTCATGATCAAAACCGAAAGGTGAAGCATATGATACTTGATAAGCAATAGTGTCAGGTTGGTCGAGTAGGGATCCATTGAGGCGTAAATTATACATGCCCATAGCATATTCTTCATCAGTGAAGGGGGTAGTGGACAACCATGTGCATACCATCGAGTAAGATTTTTGAATAGCCAAGAAATGAGTCATTACAAATAAAAATGTAGCCAAATGGCATGGGGAATGATATGTCAGTATGATCAAGGTCTAATGTGCCCCCAATGTAATCAAGCCAAGACTGTCTAAGTGTAAGTGGAGAAGTGTGAGGAGCACATGCAAGAAATACTGTGAGATAAAAGACTCAAAGACCATAAGCAACAATAATGCAAACAAATCCATGGTACAGATGATGATCATGAGGTGGAGGAAATATTTCATCGATCAAATCCTAGCCAATCCAACCCATCATGTGTGCATATAGTATCGGAGCAAGTAGGATCAAATGGAATGTGTTCCCAATAAGATTCATTCATGAAAAATGTGCATGTAAATGGAGGACGTGTTAATGGAGGTTGCGCATGAGAAGGTGAAGGAGATGGAACAACGTCCAATGTTTGGACAGACCCCCAATAAAGAATCATAACATTAGTAGAAGTAGGGGAGGTGATAATGCGGATGAAATAGCATCTAGCATGTAAATAACACCTTCAAGTGGTGGTGAATGAGCCGAGTATCCATGGGTTGTGGTTCATCGGTGGTAGTAGATGTTGGATTAGGAATTGTAGTGGTGGGATCACGGTTGTAATATTAGAATGGGTGAAAATTGCTAGGGATTGTATATTCTATGCCCTCATGTAATAATTTTACACATTGATGTACCATAGAAGGAACTTTTGCATGGCATGAAGCCATGTCCTACCAAGTAAACAATTATACTGAACTGGGAAGTTAATGACAAAGAAAACAATGTTAAGAGTTTTTGGCCCGAAAGTGATAGGAAAAGTAATGTGACCTATGCATGGATGAACAGAGCCATTATAAGCATGAAGAGAAAGATATGATGGACTAACATTAACAGTAGAAATACCAAGGTTTTCAATGAATGACATAGTGCAAATATTAAGCTTAGATTTATTATCAATGATGGTGTGTTTTACACCCACATTATAAATGCGAGCATGATGTAATAAGGTTGGTCTTTATCGAAAATAGCAAGATCAACATTAGGATTCAATGGAAAAGAAATGTGCTGAGAAAATTCATCTACAAATGTGTTATATACTATATCCAGATGAATATCAATAGGAATGCGAGTAATAGCTAGGAGATTTCTGATTTTATCTCTTAATTCAGGATTAATGAGCAAGAAGTCATTAATAGAGATACTCATGATGAGAAGATCCTATGAAGATAAAAGCAATAGAATTATGAGGACCCTAAGAGTGTTTAGATCGAGTTCGGGTTCACCAAATGATTAAGAAAATATTTAATTTATAAATTCCTAAATCTGATTACAATGTAGCAGTAAATGAATAATCAATTAACCTAAGAATATACCCAAGAAAATTAAGCTAAAAAATAAGAAACCCTAGTTGTAAATAATGGATAAGAAGACATAGCTTATTCGCAACCAAATATAAACTATGCCGAAGTGCTTGACTAGATGAATTGAGAGGGATAAGTGTCATACAAAGCCTCAAAAAAATGTGTGAGTTGAAGATCTTCTTAGACTGGGCACCTAGAATGGGTCAGGGGCACTGTGGGCACCATAGACCTGCTCTAGGCACTTGTGACTACTCAATCCCTCAAGAAACATCCTTCACAGGTCACGATATTTTTTTTTTCCTTCACTTCTCATCACTAGTATGTTACATAGTGATTGTTGATGTCGTTCTTAACTTGCAATGAAAGATTGACCTGTAAAACCCTCAAGAGTGCATCAAATCCCAAAAAGAAAAGAATGAAAATGAGGGGTCAAAATTTCCTCAACTATCAAACAATTGATCTTACAACTGAGTGTGGGACTACCTTTTAGACCCAATGTAGTTCTATGTGTGTGTGTTTAGAATAGTGCTCTAGGTGGCTCTTGTGCACGTCACACATGATAGCAAGAAAGTAGCTAGATGTAGAAGATATAAATAGATGTGTGCGTGGAATACAATGAACTTCCCTTCCTATGAAGTGTATGCAAAAGAATGCAGTCCTTTTACCTTGAATGGATGCTTGAATACTCTTGAATAGCCTTTGGATGTAACCGTAGGTGATGATATCTAATGCTTAGTGTTTGGTCCTTTATTATGATCACATAACTTTATATTTATATGATTCCCTTTCTTGAATTTCATAATTAACCCCGAAAATGCCGACTACCAAAATATAATATGCTCAAATGGCTAGAAAGGATCCAAAATATGTTACCAAAGAATAATGAGGTTAGGGGCACCCAAAGGGGATGGGGGCGCCTAGTGTTGGTGTCTTGGTTGGGCGCTGGTGTTCGGACTCATAAAACCGAACGTTCGGAGGTCGACAAAGAAAGAAGGTGTGTAAGACCAAAAGTGGAAACAGAAAAGCAAGAAAATATGACCAAAGACGTGGGTTGATTAGTACTTTTCTTACTCAAGAATCATAAGAATAATATTATGCAATGAGGACTAGATAGATACCCAAAGTGTGTGATTTTTTGTCTACAATACTTGATACTTATTATTTATTTAGGGAGCAATCATTTGGAAAACTCAAACATTACTTAAACACTATGTGGCCCAATTTATTATCTTCCTTTCTTTGGCGTGTGATATTTTTACTATCCCTAGGATTTTCTCTCATTTGTGTTATATCGTGGCTCATGTTCTTATTGTTGGAATTTTCTTCCATAAGTTATTTCAAAAACACCCTATACTCAAAGATGAATTCAATAAGATGTTACAATGAATAGAGGTCCCTACTAATATGGACCCCCAATATTCACCCTCTCTTCTCCAAAATTTGTCTTTTAATCATTTCTAAGATATTTTTCTCCTCTCTCCTCGATGCTTCCCCTACTTATGATCTAGTAATTGTACCTAGTCTATAACATACACATGATACACATTCTAATATTAGTTTCAATTGTGATGATGTTTCTATCAATAATTTAAATGATATTAAACTTGACGATACTTATTTTCCCATTCTACATGATCATGTGACAAATATTGGTGATATATTTTAATCTTCTTGTTAAATGGAAAATGATACAATTAATACAATATTAAATGATATAATTGAATATCCTCTTGTTATGTAAAATGCTATATCTTGATTTTCAATTATATATGATGTATTTAATATGATATTTCTCTTATGCATGTGTTGTCATGTGAAATTACTAGCCCAAAAATGTAAAATTTGATCCATGACAACCAAGCCACAAAATGAAAACATGCTTCAAAAATTCCCGAACCTCTCTCCCGGGGAGTTATTCTTTCATGACATAATCATCTTGACCTTTTAGGTTATCCTAATGTACTGAATAAGCATGTACAATTTTTCAAAGTGATGTGATAAGGTCAATTCTTATAGATAGCAAAGTACATCAAAGAGTAGTTCTTCGACGGCTTATAAAGGCCAATTTTGGATTTTTCAAGGCTTGTGTGCATCTTCCGGAGAGTTCTGGAAATCTCATAAACATATGGAGGTGGTATTGGAAATCCTTGAATGTTTTAGAAATAGTTCAGGAATATTTAGGAAATATTTGATGATTCAGGGGTAATCTGTGCAAATTTGGGTTTTTTAGGTGTAAGGATTGAATAGTCAAAATGTGGACCTAAACTTCTCTGGATGATTCTAGGAGATTTGTAATGATTTAGGAAGAAAATAAGTAGGAAATTTAAATCTTGAGGAATAATCTACATAGTAGTAGCATCAATTTTATCTAAGGTCTTATGGCTTCTTGAGACAGTTCAAACTTTGTCGGTGTACCTCGCAATCCCAATCAAAAAGGGTAATTTTTTGGAGTTTTATAGATGATTAATGTCTGAAACATGTTTCATTGTTCTTGTAATGGTCTTTAGAGTCATATTAATATAAAATTTCATTTTAAAAGTCCATCTGGAGATCCCGGGGTGAAGATTTCTTTATCTCATGTTATTTCGGGTAAGCCAAAGTGCAAAAATTGCCTTTCCGGATGAAGTAAGGTGCACATTTACTATCCCTCTTGTCCATTTTTACCAAAGGGGAAAAGAGGGAAAATAATTTTCTTCCCAATGCATTCATTTAACTCTTCAACCAACCATGTGCAGTCAAATCAACCCAGGTTGAGTCAAAGCTAAGTTAGGGAGAAGTGTGAGTGAAGGTTCCATCCTTAGCTATTTTTCATCATTACCACATGTCACCACCTTGATAAAAGGCTCCCTTTACTATCCCTGATGTCTCTTTATCCCTTAAGGGGACAAGCGGACAAAAATTATGCCCATGAGCAAGCCACTCTCCTAGTCATCCATGCGACCTCTCCCACTCCACAAGGTGTTTGCCAAACTCATCCATCTCACTCACCTTCACTCCAGCTCCACCACTTGTCACCATATTTCTCAAAGGCACAATTTTCTATCCATTTATTCCCAATGGTAAAATGGGGGAAAATGTGCACCTATGATAAATCCCCTATCCCGGTCTTTCATGTGACCTCTCCCGAGTTCAACATGGTGCTAGCTTGGTTCCTCCATCTCACTCACCTTCACTCATGAGTTGTCACTTATCAATCTTGATCCAAGGAACAATTTTCTATACCTAATGTTTTTTTACATTTTCACCATGAAAACCAGATTTAAACTCCATTCAAACTCACATCTAACCGAGGTGAAAGCATAATTTACAAAATAGCTCAAAACTGAAATATAACTTATTTTTAAGTCATTTTCTTTACATATTTTTTATTACTCCATTTTTATATGGTCACACCTTCTAACATCCATTAATTATTCCATGTCATAACATCTAAAGGATGATGAGACCCTTCTTCATTTCCCAAATATCTAGCAGTAAACTCACTTGAAAATTGGAGTAAATGATCATCAAAAATTCTTCTTTCACGCAAGCCACTTTTTGCAACATGAAGAAGATGATTTTTAGGTATATTGAGAACTTTATTTCTTGACATTATTATTCCCTCCTCAAATAATTGTTCACTTTCTCAAATATTCAAAGTGGGTGAAATCATCCAAACTCAAAGCAAAGGATCTTAGAAAATCCTAATTTTATCGTGAGCCATTTCTTGCATGATGGGGTTGTTGATTTTTTAAGATATGAAGGAATAAGTATTTCTCCGTATTCTACCCCCTCCTATGAAAAACTCATTTTCCCATTCATCCATATGAGGTAATTGTCTAAAAATTGGAGCAAGGAATCTTGGAATAAAACCCACAATTTCAAGACTGTTTTCGTTGTAATCTGACACATGTAGTGTACTTACTAAAAATAGAATGTGTTCATGATGGGGCATGTATAAGAATAGAAATTGGTCAAATGAGGTGAATTCTTGACATTCTTGGTCCTTGGACAAGAAAGAAACATCATGAAGTGAAAACAATGCAAAATTGCTAAAAATAGTAGTCTGGATAGGACCTACTAAAACTAGTACGTCCTGAATTGAGCCTGAAAGTTGCAAAAACACCAATTTTTCTTATATTGTTTCTTTTTCCATCATCACAAGGTTTATAGGTTTTCTTGTGGTTTGAACAAGGTCAGGAAACACTCTACAAGCTCTAAAATCATCATTCTAAGGTAGTTCCTACATGACATAGTTTCACAAAAGAAGCTAGATGATCTAACTCATTCCAATTGTGGCAAAAGGAAGTCACTCTGATTGAATTCATTCATGAAAGTGACATCATATGAATTACACTAGGTTGAGGAATAGATCATATTGAATCATTGGGGTGTGAAAGACAGTCACTTGGGCAATGGGAGAAACCAAGAACATCATGGGTCTAAAATGATCTGAAACATCATGAGATTCATTCAAGTTCAAGTCACCAAGAGGAATATCATCATGAGCATGACATGAGAATCTCACATTGAGTGACGATGGAGGTCATCTCAAGAAATTCATACCACGAGAATTTTTTCTAAACACTTAATCCATGCTCAATAATGAGCTTGCATCTTCTGCAAGATAGGGGAGGTGGGATTTGTATTATTTCAATGCAGTACAAAGGACAAAACATGGAACTCATTCTCATTCACTAATTCAAATACCATTCAAGGATCATTCTCACTATCAAAAAGAGGAAAACCATCTCCATGAGGAGTAATTAAGAAAGAGGTATTCAAACACCATAGGGATGTTTCCACTCATGGTCAAGAAAGTGAGTGGTGAAGAGGTCATCATGTCCATAGGTGAAATGTGAGACTCAAATAATGAGGTTGTAGTCACCACATCCTGAATCCACCATTATGTTCAAGTATTCTTCAAGGAATAATCCATGAATATCTAGTCCAAGGCATCTAGGACCACTTTGTGTGAAGAGTCAATAAATCATCCATTCCCATGATAAACATGTGATCAATGGGTGTATGAATTGATCTCATTCAAGGATAATTTTTATTTAGGAAAGGTAAGAGTATGATCCTCATACGGATCATACTGTATGCAAAATTTGAAACCATATCAATTCCACTTGATGTCATTCACTAGGCAGTGTGCTTAAGCACTCATTTCATACCTTGTAGTGTCATCACACTCAAGAAAGAAGCACATTGTAGTCACCTCATTTCATTCAAATGGGTGGTCACATGACAAGAATCTCATTTGGGAAGTAATCCTCTATCTGCAAAGTGAGGATCTATTTTGGTGAATGAAAGATAATCATCAAGAGATTCAAGCATCATAGAGTTGATTTTTGATCATTAAGGTCAATTGTGAAATCCTAAGAAACTAGAAAGTGATCCCCACTCTCACCATGAGATTAGGAAAGAACCATCATGAGTGATTCCCATAGTCATCCCATGCTCACAATCATAACATTGTTCTTTAACATTAACTCAATATCTTATATTGTCTCTACAAAGGATTAATTCGCAACCATGGTGTTCAACTCCACATATGGTCACTTAACAAACAGGTTAAATCAAGAACATCATGAAGCCTATGGGAGTGTTGAAGCATCATAATTTTGGTCATTAATTCAATGGTCATAAGAAGTATGATATGAGAGGATCATCATAGGTGATTTTGGTGGTCATCCCATGTTCACTTTGTAATGCCCTACAACAGTGTTTCTAAAAACTTATTCAACACTTTGGAGTGTTCTCGCATCTCACAACAAAAGGAGGCATATACCACCTCATTGTTTCAGTTCAACAAGCAATCTGAGGTCAAGTTTCTTACTCATGAATCATTCCCTCAAAGTTCTATTAGTAAATTTTCATCTTCATCAAATCAATCAACCCTTCTCTCTATATATATCTATTTATCTTCTCTCTCCATGTTCTAATTTTCCATTAAGAATGTATTTTTCCCTATTTCATCTTATTCACTTAAGTGACCCTCAATTAAACATTGTAAGAGTCCTTTTTCACTAATAAGAAAAATACTCACCTCCTAGGAATGTGAAAGGTCACAAGTGATGAAGATAGGTGAAAGTTCATGTGGGGTAGATGAAGAGACAATTTGTAATTCTATAAATTGGAATGGATTCTCCATTCTAAGGGGTTAGCAATTATTGATTGAATGTATGTTGTTGAGATTACCACTTCTACATCAAGCAATAAAATCTGCAATTCTTCTATTTCTTGTCTTATGTTCCTCTACTTTACCTATCCAACTTTGCATACATGATAATCTTGTAAAACCAAGAAAGGTGTCTACTCCTTTTATAAATGAATCAATGGAATTTAGTGTCTATGATTTGTTAGTCTTATCATTTTTACATTGTTATGTTATTCTAATTGAATGTGGACCTACTCCAGTTACCATATGTGAATTTTGTAAGCCTACTCACAATAGTAACCCTCTCTATCCTTATTTCCCCAACTCCCTTTACATTTTTTCACCAGTAAATTCCTCCCTTATACCTTGTACAAGAATTTTCCACAGGTTTAGTGGAGTATACATGTGTGATCCCCAAACTAATATCCACTCACAACATTATGTTAGTTTACATTCAATAATGGGAGCCTCTCCATACACAAGAAGGAGGATTAGCCACTCAGTGGATTGTTTGTGAAAACTCAATAATTTACAACATGACAAATTATTTCACCAACAACATGACAATGTGGATGATTCTTACACTGAATATATTTCTCCTATTGAGATAGAACATGTTACCAATATTTCAAATGATGCACTTACTTCTACTATTCTTGTTATGAATGATTTACATGCCATTATTAATGATGTATCTTTATATATTACGTGTGGTTCTAAACCCTTAGTTCATGACGTTATACCAAAATGTGGTATGTTTTTCTTACTCAAACCCTAGACACATTGGGACATCACTCATAAAGATCTAGCACTCACTCGAAGCGCACAAAGATATCAAGTCCCTCTTTTAATACCATCTTTGTCAAGGTGTTAGCATGATCACACAAGTATTCCATACACATAGCAAGTACTTGAAGGTAAAGCATGAAAAGATCTAGATCACAACCATGACACATAAATAATTAAATAAGGATCAATATCAGATATACCTTATAAGAACCATGAATAGAGACATCAATAATCATTATCCATCCACAAATATCCATTATATTAATCCATAACAAACCCATAGCTAAATACATTATAATTACCATCACAAAGTCATGCGCACAAATACACCATAAACATGACTCTATCTCAATCTAGCAGTATATCTAAACCGTGCAAATCAATACATATATATAGGTAGTGAGGAATTTCCCTTCACTACTCATTCACTCTCAAAATAGCCATGCACCACTACAAAACAACTAAGGAAGCATGAAAGCTTCACCTAATAATATATCATCTATTAATAACCCTAATTTTGCATCCTATTATTATCTCATGACTCTTGATCTCCTTCTTGTTCCCAAAATAGCTTGGCGTAGTCTCCAAGTCTTATATCTTTACCCAATGTGTGTTCATCACTCCATGTTCAAATCCAACTTAACCCATGCAAAAGAGGTTAAGTGCCAAACCCTATCTTTCTAGGCACATATATTCAGGGCGATACTTTGTCAAACTTCAATGCCTATCCATGCACCCTCATAAACTTATTCAATAATTTTTCCAGTTAACATTACCCCACACTAACCTCATTACCACCCCCGAAAATGGGTAATCATGCCTTGTCTTTCCAAGAATAAATAATAAGGAATAAAATAATTTTTGTGCATAATAAATGAAAATATACCAAAAAGAGTATGGTCGCTCTATTCCTCGAAGGCATAATCAACTCGAGTATTCAGGTCTTGATTTCCGCCTCTAACTCATTCCAATTGTTAAGCACATTCTTTGTCTTTACAAGGACATCTCAAAGTACTCCTTCCATCTCATCCAAGGTCATATTCTCACCCTCATTTTGTAGCACCCTAAGAACATTTTCTAGACTAGAGATCATCCCATCCATTACATCCATACATTGGGCTATAAGTTTCCCAATTTCCTTTATATTTTCTTTGTGACAGCCTGGGTTGTTGTGAGTGCATCACATTTTTCTCGCTAGTAACATCAACCTCTCATCGTGCCCAAGAGTTTCATCATTCTTCACAGTAAGAACCTCATTTTCCTTAGCCAACATCCTTGTCTTAATGATTACCTCGGAGTTACTGCGGACATATTTAACGTCGATTCTACCTTCTTCATTTCATCTCTTAGTGTTTGAACCAAATATTCATACCCGCTTATTCGGCACTATTAACATGTGTTATAGCATCCCTCTACCTTGCTGCCTATATTGTAACTTCATTTAACACCAAGTGAACTAACATGTGAAATTAATGCAAAGAATATGGGAATCTTTCAGACACCTTTTCTTAATATTGTGGCCTCACCTGCAAAATTTCATCGCCAATCTACTCCGCAATATTAAGTATTACACGTTCCTTTGCCCCAACTCTCTCATTTTCCTTTGTCAAATGTTGAATTTCTTCTTCTTTATCCTTATTATCCTCTAACAGGGTTCAAATAGTTACCACTTTATCTATGTTCCTTTACATGACATCTACGAGATATCTTCATTAAAACATTACTTACTTGTTCATCCGAGAACTGAGTTGGTTTGATGGCCACATGTCAGGAATATGGGGATTTCTTCATCCTCCGGGAGACACATGACTCTTCACACACATCAAAATTAGGCTCATTCATGTGATTCTGCATATTCCATGATAACTACTTTTAGGTGTGTGTGTTTTCCATCTCTAGATCCATCATCTCCCACCCATATAATTTTGCCTTTATAACGATTACTCAGTAACTTTATGCATATAATCTTCATCGGTCATCAACATACTCAAGGTTTTGTGTCTACACCATCTCTTATTCCTTGGGATCAATTACATACTCACCTATATGCTCCTTTGTTCCAACACCCTCCTTTTGTTCTACTTCATCTTCTCCCTCAGGTCCCTTGGTTGGGCACACAACATTATCTTCAATCTTTGTATCTCCACCAGCGTAGCTCTCTTCTTCACATTCATGTAAGCTTCGTCAGGGGAATTCTATTTCGAACCGTGGGTGCTCACCACCGATCCCTTCATCTTCCCCAAGTCCAAGGCTGGGTGTGGAAACTTCATCACGTGCGTCCTCACTTTATGGATTCTCCTCATCACCATCTTTAACCGAATGTATTTGACCCTTTTCTTCCTTTCTTCATCACCTTCCATGGGTGTTATGCGCGGTGATCTCTTTAGCGCTTTGAGGAGCCAACTCCAACATCTCGTTTAATTGTCTCCTTCCATGATCAAGTGCAATGTTGTATTATTTCTCCTCTTCCTCACACTCAAGGACATTTTATAAGCCCTCATGTCCATGTTCTTCCTTCCTAGGGGTCTTTAGTCCAATGGCCTCTTCGTGCTCATAGTCTGTTTACCCTTTGGAGGACCTGGTAAAGATAAGTCCTCTCCTATAACAACTTTACCTTCCTTGAACCGTGGCCTTAGGTACACATACACACGCACGGGCTCAATATTTCCTACAACCATGACCTCTGGAGTGATGTCAATGTTGTCGACTCCATTGTCTCTACATATGCCTCCTTATTGGGGTAGACATATGTCTTGCATAGAATATGGATATTTATGTCCACCTTGTCAACATCAAACTATAATTTTCACATGTTGTGTAGCTTGTTCACTGAGTATTTAAAGTAAAGAAAAGTAAATGTGAATGGAAACTTACACCATGGCCTCTTCTCACATGTCTTCATGAAGAATCTACCCAGATAGAAGTGATGGTACACCGCGAACTCTACTTGTTTGTCCAAAACATTGGGTAGTTTGTGCGGTATGTGCCACGCTCCCTCAAATGTCTATCGCATCCTTCCCGAACCTCTTCTCTTGGCATTGCTTATAAGTATTTGAAATTGAGCCATGACATGTATACTTAGTGAAATTTTTCGGAGGTGATTTATTTTCTATGGGGTATTCCCATACTTTCTCCTTCGACCCATCAAGCACACTACTTTCACTAAACAAAATCAAGAGTAAAATAGTGCCCCAGGTTATATTCACACATTTATCGGCTGGGTGCATGCTTCTACCACTAAACTCTTTGCAATGTATCCCATAATATTGTAATAAGTTTTATTCACCATCTTATGAACTAAGTGCAACTAACGCTTGTTAACTTCTATCCACCTCACTGAGGTGCCCAATTTATAGTCAACTATGCACGTTTCTACCCTTGTAGCTAGTTATTCTATACGTGTGGCATTAAATGCTCGTCCTCCCTTATGGTAGTGAAACGCAATGGTTGTAGCCTCTACTCGCTCGTCATTTGATAAATCTCTTGTAATCTCCAAACAAGAGTTACGCAAACGATAACTTTATTGAATAAATTTTCCATAATTCACATCCTCCTCCCCGTGAAGTAGAAGAAATATTCATACACGCATGACATCACCACGAGGTAAAAGTGATCAAGTTTTCCAAAGTACAACAGCTCATATAGTTGCATAGCTTCGACGCTCTCTAGAAATCTATATACCAAACTTTCCATAACCCTCTTACCATCTACAAATTCCTCCTATCGGTCTTCTAAACAGTCTTCTATACTAAGGTCCTTCAAGGTTTTATATGTTCGGTGATTGAAATCACTAATATTACATTTGGTTAACTATGATGTCCACGATCTTCCTTCAATTACGTCTTCGAGTACTACATCTCAAAAAACCACTCTTATGGTGCTTCCTTGGTTTCCATCTCAATGACCAAATCTCTCCTTGGTGCCATTTACTCTGCTTAGTAAGAGCACACTTTGAAAACTACAATCTTTTCACTACCTCACCCCGATCCTTTCTTGATCACCTCTAGTTCCCCATATTTCCCATGCTCTAGCTGCAATTCTACCTCCATGAAACCCTAAATGTACGAACCTTCCTTCCTCACCCACTTGACAAACTCAAACACACCTAAATTTGGAGCTCACAATGCCATGTCGTGAATTCACCTAGTTCTCCATTCAATAGCTTGCTCATTGGACTACACATTTCGTCACACTTCACAACTCAAGAGCACAAAGGATGCAAGGTAACAATAACATTGCAAGTATCAAATTTTATAGGTTTTTAAAAATTCCCCACATTAATTACTCCTCAACCACCACCGTACGCGGCATTAATTATACTCCTTTTTTATTCCTTACATTGTGCCTTACTCTTCCATGCCTCAGTCATAACCTTATGGTGCGCCTACTACTTCTCGGCCATAGATTTCCTTACGCGCACCTCCATGTGCTGAAGTACCTATCCAATGTGCCTCATACCAAGTAGTTTCCAATGTTGTAACCTACCTCGTGTTACACTGCACATCCATCCATCTACGCGTGGTCTTCAATATGAGTAAATTTCATGGAATTTTTCTCTAAAACCATCTTCACTATGAGCTCATGTATTGTTACAATGCACACCAATCTGTGATAAGGCACAAATCAATTTTTGATCCACCTCACACTAAAAGTATGTGTGGTCCTCTACGCATGAATTCAATAGATAATAATCAGCTACAAGTGTGCAAGCGCGCTTATTACAACAAAACACTGAACTAAATTGACAAAGCATAAAAACGATGAAAGGAAACACATATAAAGAAAATGCATTAAAGGGAAACCTAATCTAAATAAAACTATTGCCTTATTAAAAACACCAAGAAGACTTATTTATAGTAGGGCTTTAGCCTACTCCCATTGAAGTAACCAAGAAACTAAGTGCCACCTAGTGCTCAGTAATCGATAAGTGACCGAATCAAGTATATATGTCACCACATACGGTCCCAACCAATGCACTTTTAATTTCCCAGGGTGGCACGTAAACTTGGAGTCATAAAGAAGAACCATTTGTCCAACTTTAATCTTCTTATTCTTAATGTGCTTATTGTGTCATGCCTTATGTTTGGCCTTTTCTGTCTTCTAATTCCAATGTGCGATGATATGCCACTTATCCAACTACATCAGTTTATCTATATGCTCTTCCAGTGCTTGTTCATCATCCAAACCACGTACACGTGCAATACGTAGGAGGGTAACATGATATCTACTGGTAAAATAGCCTTCGTGCCAAACACCAATTGAAAGGGTGTGGCTTTGTTCAAATGTTTGTAAGTTGTCCTATAGGCCCAAAGTACTGACAGAAACTTTATCATCCTAGTATTTCCTTCCAACATCAAAAATATTTGTCAATGTATGTCCCAATATCTTATTGAAATCCTCAATAGTCCCATTGCCTTGTGGGAGATAGGGTGTTGTCTTATGATGTGCCACCATAAACTCATCCAATAATAATTTAATTGTCTCATTCAAAAAGTGTGTGACCCGATCACTAGTCAAGTTCAACGGACATCCATACCTGCTGATAACGTCTATGTTTTCCCATAAGAATCTAGCTACCGTAGTTGCCATGCAATCCTTTGTAGGTGTTGCTTCTTCCCACCTTGTAAGATAATATGTATAAGTTATGATATAGTGTGACCTAGTCCTGTGTGTCGGTGGGGAAATAGGGCCCACAAATTCAATTACCCATTTCTCAAAAGGTTATGCACTTAAAATTGGTCTCAAAGGCATCTCATCTCTATGCCCGTGGCTTTGCAAGGCACCGGCAATAATCACTCACCCTGACATACTCTTTACAATCCTTATATATTGTTTCCCACCAAAGGCCAGCTAGAAAAATTTTGTGCGTGGTAGCATTTCCTGCATAATGTCCTCCTACAATTCCACCATGAGCTTCCTCCATTATAGCTTCACACTCATGTTCAAGTACACACCGACACAAAATATCATCATGGCCTAACTTGTATAAATATCCATTGATTAACATGTGAGGCACTACGCGTATGAAAAGTTTTTTCTTCTCTAAACTCTTCATCCCTTCAAGTGCCACACCAGTACACAAAAACACAACAATATCTTCTAATTTAGAGGGTGTGTGGTTCAATCTAAATGGTTGTGCATACGACATTATGTCCTTAATGCTTTGCATGTCCTTGCCTGAGTTAATCCTTGACAAATGAACCGGTCTATAATTACTCTTTCCCGAATTTACCACCATGGTAAAGTCAAATTCCTGAAACAACAAAATCTAACGACATATACGCCCTTGCAAAATGAGCTTATTAACTAGGTACTTAAGTGTCATGTGATCTGAAAAATATAAAGGGAGTTTCCAAAAATTATTGTCAAAAATTTTGCAGCCACGTAAATCATGGACAATGCTTCGCGCTCTGTAGTTGTATAATTTTGCTTAGCTGAGTGTCAACTTCCTGCTCACAAAATAGATAGGATGATCAATAATACCTTCACCAGGTTGTGCTAACACTACGCCAATGGCCATTCCAAAGGCATCAACATGTACATGAAATGGTTTATCCCAAGAAGGAAATCACAGAATGGGCACATGAATTAATTCTTTCCTTTAATGTCCCCAAGTTTGTCTATTGCGCCTCATTCCAATGGAACTTTCCTTTACTCTTCAATAATTCCTCCAAGGAGCGACAAATCTTAGCATATCCCTTAATGAACTTCCTATAATAACATGTATGTCCTAAAACCCACACACCTCACTCTGATTGGTAGGCTCCTCCAAGCCCAAGATAATTGCAACCTTAGTAGGATCTACCAATAAACCTCCTTGCAAATAATGTGTCCCAAAAAGTTCCAAAGGGCGTAGTAAAAACACTTCTTGATGTTGAGATAGATGCTTAACTACCGACACCTCTCAAACATAAGTCTCAAGTTGTCACAGTGATCTTTTACCAACCCATATATAGTCCAATCATCTAAATAGACCTGTAAAAACTTGTGTATAAATTCCTTAAATGTTTGTACGATTGTGTGCAAAAAAAAAGACTACACGCGCATTCTTCAACCCAAAGGGCATAACTATATATGCAAAACTTCCCCACCGTGGTGGTATAAGTTGTATTTTCTTGATCTTCATTACTAATCTGCACCGATGATAACCAGAAAATCCATCAGTGAAAGAGTAAATATCATGCCCTATAACACCTTCCAAGATTTCCTCAGTAAATGGGGTGGGAAAAGGATCTATAACACATGTAGTATTCAACTCTCTGTAGTCCACATAGATCCTTATCCTACCATATTTATTTATGCTTATCACCATGGGACTAACCCATTCTGACTCCTCAATAGGCTCAATTATTCTAGATTTCAACATCTTATCAATTTCCTCCTTCACCTTAACGTGTAGATTAGGATTCATCCTATAAGCCCTCTTCCTAACCAGGCACACACCTTTTTTTTGTCTTGATCCTCATTTCACCCAAATAGGGATACACTCCCTTTAATTCATAATAGCCTCATGGAAATAAGTCTTGGAAGTCAAGCAATAGCTCAATTATTTTTGCCACCTCTTATTCAGACCAATAGTCACCAATAATGGCCTCTTTTGGCTCTGCATCAATCCTAATGTTGACCTTATTCATTTTCATATGCTCATGATAAGTGTGTACCTTCTCATCATAACTATCCAAGACCTTGTGCGTACCTTCACATGGTGTGATCAACATCTAGATTCTCTACTTCCTTGTCATCAATCATATAAATCAGCTTACCCTTTTCCTTTTCCGAGACAGTGCACACCCAAACCGCTCCTCATTTGTCTCTTATTCTTCAAAGCACACCTCCAAATCTAATTCTCCAAACATATCTAACATGAGTTCCTCAACCTTTGCACTATCTCCCAGTGTAAGGCACTTCACAATCTATAATGTGTCATGCACCAAGGTTTAGTAGAAAAATAGTCAAAGGTCTGAATCATAACCGAGGTCATCTCCTACCAATTAATTGTTTCCTTTGTTAACTTTGCATGAACATACCATGTGTGTGTGCAACTACTTAGAGCGGTGTAGAACTTATGTACCTAGAGTGATGGCGCAAGGCCTCCTGCCCCTCCATCCAGAGTCTCTCACACTTTTTTACGTGTTGTTAAGCTGAATTCTTCCCATGGAATTCACATATCTAAGTAGGTAAAATTCTCCTAAGAAACCTAGTAGAGAAAGTGATTCTCACTTCTCACCACTCCAAAAGGTTATCTCTATGTATAGTCCACCAATATGTTTTTATCCTCATGCAAGGGTTATAAACTAGCATATTTCTTCTTTTTAATTGGTCTTTCCACTAAGATTCCATAGCGCATAAAAATACATCAAGATTTCCTTCACCATTATATCGAGGTACCTAGTTATTACCCAAGTGCCTAACCATGTGTGGCCTTTGATTACACGAGTAATTTTGTTATTGATCTCTCACCCAACCATTTCGTACTTTTCATGCACCCGCTTATCACAGAAACACTGGTCAGTATCACTCATAAATTGAGAATCATCCCACTAAATAACACCTTCCTTAGATGGCTCAAGCAATTTAGGATCTCTAATCAGTACGCGCATATATCCTGCTCGGATCTTCTTCACTCAAAGGTTCTACATACGATGCAAATGCGTTCCCATTTTCAAAGGAATAGCCATACACTCTTCCTTGTTCTCAAAACTAATGTAACCTTTATTAAAGTACATATCAACATTATTCATGTAACACCAAGGGTGCCCGAGTAATGCGGGGAAACAATCTACCTCGGTAAGTGTCAAGACCTCAAAGTCTCTAGTAAACTTTGCCCCTTATATAGTAATAGTGACATCCTTCAATACTCAAATGTGTTTGGCTTTAGTCTGGTTTGTCATATACAACACATTATAAGATGGTTGTAATGGTGGATGCTTTATCTCGATTCCACACATCCAAAGTGAGTACATTCACTTTTACACCTATGTCAATCAATATGTTACTCAACAACCATCCGTGAACAACTGCATTCAATGTGATCTCTTTGTCATACTCAAGACTATGAGGAGGTAAATTTGCATGCAATATTTGTCTCTTGCGCTCGTATCCAACACGCGGTATTTTCTCCTCATCCATTCCCCGACAAAGGAATGATATTTTCCTAGTGGATCATCTTATAAACCTCCTTTAATTCATCAACATATTTCTAAGGAAGATCAACTTTCTTCACCTATTCCAATTTTCGTGACTGCTTCCTTCGAGCACCGTATTTCACATTGAAAGTTTCTAATAACCTCCATAGTATCCTCGATAAACCTCCTTCGATGAGCAGGATCTGGATATTTCACATGCAATACCTCTTATTTTTAATAACAAGTTTCTACTTCAAAGTCTCGCAAGCACGCATAGCCTCAAAGACGTGTAGTCACCAACACATGTATTACCTCAGGATCAGGTGCTAACTTCGGCATCCACTGATCTTCTATAACATGATGTACTTTTATCATCCACACGCCATTATCTTGTTTGTGCTGCTTTCTCATATGCTCATATAAATCAGGGCACTCTTCAAACTTATGTTGTTTTATGCACCATGAAAAAATAAACCTCCTTTAATTCATCAACATCTTTCTAAGGAAGCTCAACTTTCTTCGCTTGTTCCAATTTCCATGACTATTCCTTCAAGCACTATATTTCACATTGTAAGTTTCTAATAACCTCCATAATATCTTGATAAACCTCCTTCGATGATCGATCTGGATATTTCACATGTAATATCTCTTATTTTGTAATAACAAGTTTCTACATCGTAGTCTCGCAAGACGCATAGCCTCAAAGACGTGTAGTCACCAACACATGTATTACCTCAAAGATCGTGCACTAACTTTGACATCCACTTTGATCTTCTATAACATGTCTTTTATCATCCATGTGCCATTATCCTGCTTGTCTGCTTTCTCCTATACTCATATAAAGTAGGACACTCTTCAAACTTATGTTGTTTTCTGCACCATGAAAAAGCACATTCTGAGGGCATTCATGCCTATAATGATTAGGAGATCTACACGTATAACAGGTTCCACAAGGTAAGTCACCTCTTCCACCACCATGACCATGACCTCTATATCCTCCACGGTAACCTTGACCTCTACCACCTCCATCGAGCACCCTTAATTATGATTGTGATTGTGATATTCACCTTTCTCCTTAGAATTATTTGCAACACTAGTCTAGCGTGCACCTAGTTTCAATAGCCTCATGAATCTGATCAATCAACTATTAATTCACCGTATCATGAGCGTGGGACTTACAAATCTTACATTAGCAAGACATGTTCTTCCAAATTGTGTGCTACAACAATAGGCATCTACTAGAACCATGATCCAAGTGAAAAATCTCACAATCCAAAGAACATGGTGCACACCAATTTATAAGGGAAAATATCCTTAGTGTGTCCTTCCACCTCGCAATATGTACACCATATCCCACTGCATGTCTCATGAGTTAAATTAGATGATAGTTTCTCCAACTACTTTTCCATAGAAGTAATTTATGCCTCCAAGAATGGATCTATGAATGTCTTATGATAGAGTGCCCTTCTAAAAGGTGTTATCAAACTACCCAAAACCATCAGTGCATGTCGAGCTAGGGTGAATATCATAATATAACTTTGATAGAAAAGTTTTAAAGCATGTATCATACTCCCTTATTCTCTCAGCCATTCCATGCTTAATCTCCTTCAGTGTGTTGATTCTTTTCTATTCAAACTTAGGTATATGAAACTCGAACTTGTAATCTACAATAGCCTAGTTCATATCATACTTCCTTTACCAGTTATGCATGCACCCTTATAAATTAGTAGCAAATTGATTCACCTTATGTTCATGAGATGTAATTCCCTTAGTGTGTCATAGTATTTCAAACTTTTGTACATGTTCCATAAAGATCCTAAATACCTCGGTATTTAGGAAAGTGAAGAGATTTCTCATAAAATATTTGTTGTGGTTGATGAGGGTGCAAATCTTGTCCACCGTAACCCCCAAAATTATTTCCTCCACCACTAAAACAACTTGATCCACTTGATCCCGAACCTCTTGATCCTCCTGATCACCCATCTGTAGTAGGCATGGGACCATAGGATGAGCTACTATGTGTTTCAACTATTATACTAAACTGAACTCCCACAATCTGTAAAGTCGTGTTACTTGCGGACGTATTTCCAATGTTCTCGCGCTCCCACACTCTATCTTGATGATGCGCTAAAAATATTCCTCCAATCGGTCCCCCAAATATAAAATATGATGTCTCTTGTGATGTCATAGATGTTATTTGATCCACTTCGTATTCAATGGAAAATGATATCTATGTGTTGCTACTTTATCACCAACACTAGCATGTTTCTCAATAATTGTTTTAGGAACTAGGACACTAAGCATAAGGGTAAGGTCGACATGTGAGATCAGATGTGCACATATGGCCCTAATTCTTTCTTCTTCTAAAGTGCTCTCATATTAATCAAGGGATTCTCTTCGCATTTTCCTAAATGGGGAGTATCGGTTGCTCAGTTCCACATCCTCCACGTTAACCTTGAATCCTTCGCGCATCACATGTCTTCACAAATCCATAGACTCCTCATCGCTACACTTATTTTCCAACTCCCTCTCCCACACTTCATTATACTTAAGTCGTCATTCCTCTCTTTCCTTTTCTATTGTAAGGTCTGCCATCTTTCACCACACCTACTCCTGCCCCGGCATGTAGTGGAGTTTTAGCTAGCCACAGGTTGTTCTTCCAAATCTAGAGTTACTAGTAAGATCTTTATTACCAAAGGGATAGTGCGTAAATAAGATCCTCTAGGTTCATGTAGGAACTAAAACTCAGAAACCTCTGGACAAGAATAAGTAGAAACCACAAATTCCAATGTATAACTATAAAAAAACCACTCCACTAATGATATACAACGCGTTTCCAAGTCAGATCAACATCATCCAAATTTTGATAGTCTTCATGTGTCTAAATAATAGATTTGTACCTCAAATTTCTCTGTGATGCATATGCTACCAGCCACTCATACAATTCTATAGGAAAATAGTAAAAACCATCTCATAGAGCTCATGATACATATGTTCTTCAACCCATGTGTGCGCATAAAAATTAGGTCCAAGATATATCCGTGGGTAAACCCGTCCTCCAAATATTCTAGCCAACTCTCAATACTGGCCAAAGTCAACTAATATGTCTTCATCATACAACATCATTGCAACATCTTGAAAAGAGGTCCCAGAAATAGAACCAAAATGTAGTATGTTTTTCTTACTCAAACCCTTTACATTGCTCTTCTTCTTTCTCTTTCCTTCTAGTAGGATTCTTTCCTTATTTTGGTTCGAGATTTCTTCATGGATATATTATACATGAGTACCTCATCAGTTCTAGTTATCGGGACTCATACCGTGGACATGCCACTTCTATTTTGGCCCCTAGCTTCACTTGAAGGGCATTATTAGACTAGATATTTACCTTAGCTCATATTCACCTAGGTACTTGTGGATTTCTTGCCAATGCTCTGGGAATCTAAGTCCCTTTACTTAACCGGTGTAGTTGTTGTATATGCATGTGCATGAAAAGGTGGATTTCTGTGGTGGCCTTTCGACCAAGGATCTAACAGGGGACACTCCACCGACCTGCAGAAAATCTTGCAGATACCTACAAGAGAGGAATTTTTCTCAGAGAGAGGAAATGGGAGCGAGAAATTAGATAGGAGAACTAATTTTGTAGGTATAAAAAGTAGATTCATGCACACACCGGTTAGAAGCTTCAACACATACATTCGTGAGAAGAAACAACTCTACAAATAACAACAAGACCAAATAGAATTTATCAAACACAAAGTATCAAAAACCCCTTAGTCAAATAAAAATAGAAACTCCTTCTTGTATTGATTGGTTAAACAAAAGTTGTACATAGTGTGAGAATGGAAGAAATTTGAGAGTGGAGGAAAGTAGAAGAAAAATTGCTATCTCCTTTGCTTTCTCTAAGTACATTGCACTCTTTATTTTACAAGATAAATCTCTAAACCTTTGAAATGGGAATGATGTTACAATTTATAGAAGGAGAGGTGACTTATCGTCTTCCTCATGACCCTCCATATGCCTTATTTATAACTTCAAACTATTCATATTCCTATAAAATATTTAAGTCCCTTTTATAAAATCAAGGTGACTTAATTTACATTATGTTTCTAAAGTCACTTTTAGGTGACTTAAAGGCATATCAAAAATTACAAACCCCAACAAAGAATTAGAAAATTTGAAGAGAGAGAAATTTGGGGAGAGGGAAGAGCGAGAAGAGGAGAAGATGTTGCCCTTAATGAAGTTTGATGATCCTCATTGATTGAAAGCTCTGATGCGATGAAACTCTGAATCTTAAAACTCATGGAAAACTCCTTCAAATGGGCTCATAGATGCTTTGGAATGAGTGTTTAAAAACATTGTTGAATGGTGTTGCCAATGACCGCAACTTCTACCCCACACAAGATACTCCTGCAACTCGAGCCATGGAGTGAGTGTTGGGAGACACTATTGAATTCTCTAAGGTGAATCTCACATTCCCCATGAGAAATTCCTATGATGATCTTGCATGATGATGTTGACCTGAATGATCATTCCTTAATGTCCCATTGTGCCAAACTTTCCCTTCAGAACAACTTGTTATTTTTAGTAAGTGCGGATTGTGAGCCGAGATGAACTATTTGATGACTTTTCCTGTGATACTCCCTCTGTGTTCATTGCCTTCTTCATGGCATCTTCAAATGGTGGCTTACCCAAAGTAATAGACCCTATGTAGGGAGACATGCTATTTTTAGTAAGTGCGCCATGAATGTCAAATTGTGACAAAACGGGTCTTGAAATTCTGGTTTTATTCCAAGGTTCCACGCTCCAAATTTTGAGTAATTCCTTCATCTGAACAAGTGGGAAAATGATATTTTCATCAGCGGGGGTAGAATACTAACAAAAAACACAGCCCTCCATATCCCTAAAAATTAGGGACTTCATCGTGCAAAAACTAGTTTGAGAGAAACTAGATTTTTTGAGATCCTTCCCTCTGAATTTCAGATGATTTCACCTACCGAATCTTCGGGAATTTGAGAATTTCTTCGAAGAGGGAAGAATTCTGATAAATAACATAGCCCTCCATATCCCTAAAAAATAGGGACTTCATGGCATGAAAACTAGTTCATGTGAAACTAGATTTTTCAACGATTGTTCCCTCCAATTTTCGCGTGATTTCGCCCACTAGAACCCTGAGAAGTGGAGAGGTAGCTCGCTGATTTTTTCATTACTGTGTCATGACAGCCATTAATGGAGCTTGAAAATTTCAGGTTTATTTTTTTATCCATTCATGACAAAATCAATTCCATTGCGATAGGTTTTTGCTTCTTATGCTTTAGGAGAAATTTCTCTTCAATCTGACAAACAGTTTGACGGGAAATTCAATTTTTCCTTCATTGAGCCAGAAATGAGATTTCTTCGCTGTGAATGTTCTATGCACAACCAGGGAGGATTGAAAGTGTTTTTTAATGGCCTTCAAGAGATAAAAACTCAGCAATAAATGGTTCTTCAATCTGCGCACTGCAGTTTGCAAGATATGTTTGAATCTTCATTTTATGGCAATGGGGATTTCCACTGTTCTTCTTCTCGGTTCTCCATTTATTTTTCTTATCTTGATGAATTATTCTTCTGAGACTTGTGTGCCATCATGGAGTGAAGGATATTTTTTTGTGATGGATCTAGTTCAAGCTTTGTGATGGTGGAGTGAGGTGTTCTCTACAATGTTTCCTCTAGTAGTGAGAAACAGCAAGAAGCAGCCAACAGTTAGAAGAAAAAAATTCAAATTTTTGAGTTGGAGTTGGGCACACTTTTTTCCCTAATGTCCCTAATCTCAAGGATGTGAGGGACATAAATTTCTATAATGAGCAAGATGTGACACATGACGGAAATCCGGCAAAGAGGGAATGAGTGCTCCAAAATCAGCTTTAAAGCACCGAGGGCAAAGCGGTCACAGGGAGACCAAAAGTATCCTCTAGGGTTGGGAAAAATTTTCCATGTTTGATGTCCTTGACCTTAGGGATGTGAGGGACATAAAATTCCACGGTGGTCTTGGAGCTAACAAGTGGCGGTGATCGGATGGCAGGGAATGAGTGCTCCAAAAATGCACCTGTGGCCGAATCACAAGTCTGGAGGTCACATGAGGGTCCCAGAGGTCACATGGGGGCTGGGCGCATATTTTTAAGGTTTTTTACCTGACCTCAGGGATGTCGGGGACATGAAATCCTGCCAGGCTCCTAATGCTGACATGTGTCCTCCCGAAAAATTGACTAACTCCTGTACTACCTTTCAAAGGGCAACTTGGAACGATGATAACTTGAGTTCCCAATGGAATTTATTAGTGAAATTTTATATGATCTTGACTAAATGCAATTTTTAATCCATTAGTTTGGGTATCATGTCTTTATTCATCCATATGATCCCTGAAAAACTAGATTTGTTATCTAAGACTCCACGAGTGCATAAGAAACACCGCCCGAAAATCCTATGCGCCAAGGTGTTGTGAAAAATATGATTTCACCATCATGTAGGTATTGGAATCCTCTTTTTGGAGATGTTTTGTTTTACTTTTAACTCCAACCGGAGCTCTCAAAATCTTCTTTTGAAGCTCAACAGTTGTTTTAGGCTTGTGTACTGCCTAGGCTTGTGAACCCTGTTTTTACTCAGACTACTCCAAGTCCTTAAAAATTCACCAAACCTTCCAAAATCATTTCCATGATGTTATAAGGTATTCAATTCACCTCCATTTTGAATTTGGCCCTTCCGTTCCACTTCGTGGGTTGATCAAGTCGCGAGAAGGCCAGCGATAGCCTTTCCCAATACTACCGTAAGATAGCATCTTTCGTAACTTCCTAAAATCACTTGGGGGATTAAATTGACTTTCCTAAATCACCTAGGGGAGTAATTTGACATCAAATAGGGGGTGACCATACTGATGGATTTGACCTGGGGTTCCTAGGAATGATAAAACATGAAAAATTCGGCACAAGGGTATAGTTGTCGTGCTTGGAAATTGTCAATTTCCCTGTTGCACATTTGCACGACAACAGGATTAAAGTGAAATATGCAATGGTAAGATAAATTTATGTTTTTAATTTTTTACCAATTTTTTTGGGTTTTTGAATTTGTTTGGGTTTCTGATGTTTATTTGGATGTTTTGACTTTTCCGACTAATTTTTTTGGAGTTTTTGAAACATATTTGAATGTTTTTTTTTATTTTTGAGAAGTTTTTCAAAGATACGTATAGGAAACAAAGAAACTTGGATTCCCCTAGCGATAGATGGGATGCATAATGGCATAATGCCACACGTATGTGCAAGAAAATGAAGATGTGAAATTACCCCAGTGTTAGATGGGAATATTTAACGGAAAACTCTTCACGTCATGCAAGTTGGCTCGAGTCAATATAGATAGGTTCAATCATGATGACAAATTTAACCCAAAGACATGCTAGGAAGGAGCAAGGATGCCCCAGCGTAAGTTCGGCGAAGAAGCACATGATAGAAAAAGTGGAAGATTGTTTTTGTGAAGGGGACAAGGTGCCCGCAAACATAGAAAAAGGCAATCTTATACACATGGATGTTCTCGAACGAAGCGAAGAATGATGTGAATGTTGTTAATGTAGCTTAGAAGCCTCGCGATGAAGAATCATTAAGCCAAAGGTACGAATCATGAGACAAGATACGACTAGAGTAAGAGTCTAAACAAGGTAAAAAAACACTTGGTAACATACTAATATTGCTTTCTCATAGAGATCTAGTGTTTTCACGTGTAATTTACTACCTCTTGGAGGGAAGATTTGATATACAACAAGTGAAGACACCCTAGCCAATGTGTAGTAATGATTTATTTTTCAACGTTGATTTTTTTAATGGATTGTAGAAGGAGAGTCGTAAATTGCTCTATTGTCAGCCAAGTGTCCATAGCCCCGACGGAGATGCATTTGATTCTAGTCACAAAATTTTTCTACTGCAAGTCAAGTTTCCATAGCCCCAAAGAGAATTTATTGGAAATACCCCAAGAGAGAGTTATATATCAATTTGTTTTTTCTTTTAGTGTTTTCTTTCAGCTTTGTGCTTTTTGATTTGATTGATTATTTTTCTTTCTGAAAACTTATTTCAGCTCTCTTGTTTGACAAGGGGTTAAGAACCACTGATGGCCTGATGGAAAGAAGTGAAATTGATTATGATGATGACATTGGCTAGTGTCAATAAATATATCCAAAATTTCTTCGCAACAAGTTTTTTAGATGTTGATTGTGATAGGATCTCTAAGAGGTCAGTCGTTCTTTAATTTACCAAGGTGATAAAAGACCAAGGTCAAACAAATACTATAGAGATAAATGTTATAAAATGTGTGTGAATAGGCTAACCAAAATATCACCGAAGGGATGAAAATGGTAGGAAGACTTACAGAATAATAACAAGGAGGGAAGAAAGAACATCTATGTGTATGTAATACCTGATTGCAATGTGTGTTTGTTTTCCTTTGATTTTTTGAAATGTTTTCTCATTTTTGTATTTTTGTCTTTTTTTGAAAGGTGGGACTAACAAGATCACTTGACGTGATAAGATCCAACAACAATGTTAGAAATTTCCTTGATAAGGAATACTAGGCGTGTTTGCTTATCAAGATTCATATTATCCCCGATCTCAATTATCGTGGTGAGCTCATACTCAATAGATGACTACATTTTATCATGAAACATGGATTTTGTGTGTGGGAGCTTGAGGTCCCTATCCAGAGGTTTCTACACTTTACGCCATACTTGACAGTGTATTGGTGTGCATTTTTGAAGCGCGTTTGATTATGAACTTTAAGATTATTTGAATTGTTGGGATCTTTGGAACTCTTGGAAGTTTTGATCTAAGTCTGATGAAGAATCTATTTGGGTTTCTTATAAGCTACTACATGACATGTTTTATCCCGAGATGTGGGGGAAGAAAGTGAATGAATAAAATTGATGTGAGGAATGACAGTGGGCTTGCCCCAATCATTTATAGAAGGAAAACGTGATGGATGTGAAGGGTATGGTCCAAAATTGGAAGAGGATGGGCTACTGGAGTTGTCCCATAGAATGAAGATAAAGAACTACTAGGATGTGGCCCTAAGATTAAAGATGAGGGATTACCTATAGATGTCTCGTAGATAGAAGATGATGGGATACAAGGACTTGGCCCAATAATTGAAGACAAGGGGATTTTAGGATGTGCCCCGAATAGAAAAAGATGGGCTACTAGGAGGTGAGCTATATACAAAAGAATTTGGACTACCAGGAAGTGTCCCATAGAGTGAAGAGGAAGGACTACTAGGAGGTGTCCCATAGAATGAAGATAAAGGACTACCAAGATGTGGCCCTAAGATTAAAGATGAAGGATTTCCTAGAGATGTCCCATAGATATAAGATGATGGGCTACTAGGACGTGGCCCAAGAATCAAAGATGAGGGGGTTTTAGGATGTACCCCTAGTGTAGACAAAGATGGGATACTAGGAGGTGAGCCACATATAAAAGAAGTCAAACTACTAGGAAGTGTCCCTAGACTGAAGAGGAAGGAATACTATGAGGTGTCCCATATATATAAGAGGATGAGTTATTAGGATGTGGCCCAAGAATAGATGAAGACGGGATACCAAGAGGTGAGCCACATATACATGATGTGAGGCTACTTGGAGGTGGCCCACATATAGAAGAATACAATGGGCTACTAGGTGGTGACCCAAGGTAAGATTGTGATGGAGGAATCCTGATAGATAAAGAATGATTAGGTAATGAGAAGATAGGTTGTGGATTAATGTTAGACCTAGGTATTTCATCACCCAATGAAGAATGTGAAGATGGAATAATAAGAGGAGGATCATGTTTGATGATCTTAGGGTCTTCCTTTGTTTTCTGACAAAAGGCATCAATCTCTTCCTCCCAATACGTGAATGTGATCTTAGGGTCTTCCTCTATTTTCTGACAAAAGGCATCAATCTCTTCCTCCCAATATGCAAACGTATCGAGGTCTAAAGAGGTTTCTTACTCACAAACTTCTAGAGGAATGTCTTCATGTACCCTCATAAATTCTCTAATGGCTTCTTCATTCGAAATGAATCAATCGATGTGGGTAGTTGTTCTACCACAAGAGGTTGATTGGATGAATGTGACATGGGAGTCGACTTGGATGATTGATTAGAAGGACTTTGAGTTGGAGAGCTCTTCGATGGAAGAAGGGGTCGTTGAGGTGACTGAGAAATGGGGTCCTGTGAAGACAAGGAGGACCGTGACTTAGGAGTCGTATTAGAGGAATAATTCAGATTGGAATATTTAGAAGAATCAGAAGACTTAGAATCATTGGGATTGGAATATTTAGAAGAATCAGAATCATACCACTTACCATGAGTTGAAGATGGGGGAAGAGGTAAGTGAACGGGTTCTTTAGCGTGAAGAATCAAATGAGGTCTAGTTGTGATAGGCATCCTTTGATGGGAATGTTGAAACCTAGGTTCCTTACTGTCATAAGTATGTAGAACTACGTGATAATCAGTCTTTGTCGGCACATGCCTAGACATAGATAGTCCAGGGGATATCACAGGAGTTATTGTGTTGACATGTTCAATAGGTGTATCTACACAACCAATGAGAGAATCAAAATGATTCTCCTCATTAGACACATAATTAGCATTCTTGTCCTGATTATGTTTAGGAAAAGTCTTTGTATTGGGGATTTGTTAGGAGTGGATGAATCCATCTCCACATCGTCACTTTTGATTAAATCATAGATGTAGTGTTGCAAATTCAAACATTTATCTATTTTGTGACCTTTAACGCGATGGAATTGGAAATATTCATTATCTCTAAACCATGATGGTTTAGGAACTTCATCCTCATAAGGCGTAGTTTCAGGATATCTAACCATATTAAACACCTCTAGTTATTTTAGTATTGATAATATTGAGTCAGATAGAGGAGTGAAAGTATGACACTTATACTTCATAAGTGGAGCTCCCTTTACAAGCTTCAAAGGAGTGTTGTTTTGAATGGCTTGTACTTGTTTAGAATCTACTATCCCATCACTAACAACATTTTTATTCCTATTACGTAAAAAACTTTGTTTTTTCATTATGATCGTGGGAGAAAGGTTTTAGAGTCCCCTGGCTAACAACGCTTTTTCAATTTGACTCCCTTTTTTATGACCTCTTCAAATGTGTTGCCACAATGCATTTACAAGTGGAACGTAATGTCTAGATGGAGGTTGGGAATAAATATACTTGATTAACTACTTTTCGGGCATAGAGTAAGGAAAATGACTAGCTAATCCTCTCCATCGTTATAAAAACACAACAAAGTTTTTGTTATTTCATTGCTTGGCATTGTAGAGATCTAACATGGTGACATCATTCTCAATATTGAATGAGAAATGTCACATAAATTTTTCAGTTAATTCCATACATATAGATATATATCCCTTAGGGTTATGTACAAACCACTATAACACTCATCCTCCTAAACTTTGTGGGAAGAGAAAGATAAGATAGGTGTCACTATATGGGACTTCTTGGCATGCCATATAAAAATATTTTATATGGTCACGAGATTCTATCAAAATTTGGAAAATCAAAGTGTCGTGGGAAAGGTACATGGATCATGGCCCTATCAAACGGATAAGGGCACAACTCATCAAATTGGTATTTCTTACTGTTACCAGTTTTACCTTCTTGCAATGCTAGAAGGGTGTTCTTCATAGTTGACCACTCTTGATTGAAAAGTGGATCTTGCGTGGGTGGCGTAGGTCTATACGTGGGATTAAATCTAGGTGTATTTCCACCCCTATTTGCTTCGTGAGAATCTCTTCATAAGGATATCTTTGTGCCTCTCATCAAGGAGTGTTTATTGCAAACTTTTGCAACAAAGCTTTAGGTCTGTCTTTTCATTATAACGTGTTTCAAAACTTTGGGTTTTTCCTTTTGTATATGCGAATCCAAACTTGCCAATTGCCAAGTAAGGGCTTGACCTGTTGTTCTAACGTCACCTCTTGAATAGGTATTTCATGATGATTTTCATTAGGAGGTTTTTCATGATGAGCATGTTCCTCATTGTCTTCACAATGTACTCTAATAACAGTACTTGGTAATCGCCATTGTTTTCAAACATGATCTTCTCATTATTTTGCTTTCTTGTAGTAGAGGTGTGACTTGGGTTTAATATTTCATTAATAGTAAAATGGGGTCAGTCTAATTCTTCTTCTCCAAAACCATCGCGACAATGAGAGAAGGGTCCACTATGGAAGGTAACTTAGCTCCTAATTCTATAACACACATAAGAACCTCATGTTTGTTTTGGAAAATGTAATCGTCAAAATTGGTAGGATGATGTTCTAGATTCATACGAGGAGAGTCCTCTTCTCCACCACTATGGTCAACCATGAGATTATCCTCTAAAAGAGGGTTGTCACCTCCAAATATATCAGCTTCTAATCTTTGGGATCCCATTCTCATAGTAGGCATACTCAAAATAGGATGTACAATGTGATAGACTTCCACTAAGGTTTACTAAAAAGGACCTTAGTCAAATTTTGATGATGTAACAACGTTAATGATGTATGTGACCTAAAAACCAAATAATAAACAATAATTCAACCTAGCAAGGTAATATACGACACAAGCCTATCTTGAATAATACAATGATATACAATGCTCAAAATTTAGTCACACCAAATAGTTTACTCCCTAAGATTTGTCTAGATAGGTTTGAAACCAAATAGTGACAACACAATATCACCAATTAGGTCAAGTTTGCAACAAACAAGGCCTAAATGATAAGGAAATGTTGACATGATATTCTAACAAGGTATACTAAAAACCAGTTTCTAAACACTACCAAAGTCTAAGTCTTGTAAAATGGACGATAATAATGTGAGCAATGCGTAACGACACTATTTGGACACGTGAACCAAGCTTTGGAAAGCAAGATTATTAGTATCAAAATGATGTTATCACGATGTTAGAAATGTATCCTCAACACTCAAAAACTCAAGAAAAATTTAGGATGTAAAAACTATGTCTAAGTATAACAAGAATTTGCTAAGCGTGTGAACAATGTAACTCTACAATATAGAGATTTAGGCCTAATTTCACAATGGAAACAAGACGTAAATATCTCAATTGTATGGCTACAATATGGGCAGCATAACAACTCAAAATAAGACAAGAATGAAATTACCTAACTATGATGATAATAAGTCTCAAATATGGGTCTTTGAGATAAGGGGGCTACTAGATTGTGAGTACGTACCATGCACACTTTCAACACTTGCACTTTGGCATTGCAACCTAGTCACGCAAGTAGAATACAAAAGTGGTGGACACATGATATCTATGAGTATCTAGTATATGTTTTTTCCTTTTTTCCAAAAATGGGCAATAAGAAAAACCAAATGTGTAGACCATATGGTGTTGAAATAAACTTGGTGTTATTTTGGCGAGTTTCACCTTGTCTTAAACTAGGACAAAATGACACTAAGTAGATTTCGTGATGAGATGTCACGTGGTTTCAACTTAAAGATATTGTTTCCCTTGTTCGAAAAACAAGAGTTTGAATCTAACAAAATTTTCACTTTGTGAGAGCTCTCAAGTATAACAACTAAGACAAAAATAATGGCTCCAAGTCGGCAAGCTTCCTAGGTGGATCTCTCTCTAGGTGTCATAAGATATCTATAGAGAGCTCAATTTAACCAAAAAGTTACACTGACTAATTTGGGAGTATCTTGGCTTTACTTTACCTCCTTCAGTATAATGAGCATTGAAGTGCATTCAGTTATACTTTCACTAGGGTCGCAATACGGATATCTTTGACTCTAATCTCACTAAGGTGTACTAGACAAGTCAATAGTGTGGAGCATTTTCCTATTTTGTTCACAAGGTTCCCTCTTGCGTGATCTACTTTAGGGTTCCTAGGACAACCCCCATTGTTATATCTTAATGCTTATGCTAAAGGGGTTATGTCCTAGTTAAACGGATGAGTCGTAGCCCTTAACCGAAACTTGCAAATACAATGTGATGATTGTGGTGTGTTTTTATATTTTGGATTAAGTAATGTGGTTTTTGTCACACTCCTTTTGGCAACCTACAATAACACATGTAGTTAGAAAATTTGTTTAAGTCCTCCTTTCTTTGACAAGTGTTTTTAGGTCCTTCACACAAATGGTTAGTAGTTTCAAAAAGATTCAAAATATCATAAAAATATGGTAATAAAAATGCTTGCAAATCAACTAACTACTATCAAATTTTGCAAAAACAAGGTTTATTCCCAATTAATCCAAGTGCTTCTTAATGAAAGACTAAAATTTCTTTTGGTTCCCAAGATCACACTAAGTGCAAGGGAAGAGCATACACAAATTTTAGCCTTGGTTATTTAGCAAGTGAAAAAGTATTTAAATTAAAATATGATTAACAAATTTTCCTACTTACTCTAATGATAGCAAAAGAAGGTTTAAGAGTGCTTTTTATTCTCTAGATCACACGAAGTGCAAGAGAAGAGCATACACACCTTAACCCAAACTCATACAAAGCATGGAAACAAGATTAATTCCTTCAAACCCTAAGTGATTTTATGAGAAAAATTACTCTAAATCTATGAAATTGACAAAAATGGCATCTAAAAACCTCTAAAAAGTAACAGAAATCCTAAAAACCAAAAATGGAAACTTTGAGTTTGCAGGAAAAATTTATATAGACACACTTGCACACCCCGTGAGCGTATGCACACTGTCTCAATTCTTGCACACCCCTGTTGACGTGTGTGTGCCTCTGTGTAAAAATTATAGTGTTAATGACACTTGCGCTTCCAGAGAAGAAGATGCATGCTTGTTTCAACGCATGAGCTCCCAATGACATGTGCGCGCCTCTGTGCAAAAATGACTGACAAAGCTGAAAAAGATGAGCTACATGTGCACTTCCAAAAAGTGGATGTGCCCCCACAGTAAATGCCTATGTTCCCCTATCGACGTGTGTGCGCATGTTTCAACACCTACACGCCCATGTTGACGTATGCACGCCCTTTGCTTTGAAGTGGTCAAAATGTGAGTTTTGACAAGAATTTCTTCAAAAAGATCAAATCTTTGGTCTTTTGGGGTAATTTTGATAGGGCTTAGTCTCCTTATATCCTACAAGGAAGCATGAAAACACAATTTCTACCACTAATCTAGTTGAAACAACTTTTAAAATGGAAATTAATCTATAAAACTTTGAAATTAATCTAAAAAACTTGAGAAAATAATCTAAAAATCTTAAAAGTACTCTAGAAAGCTTGAAAGTAAACTAGAAAACTTGAAATTAATCTAGGAAACTTGAAACTAATCTAAAACTTAAAATGAAAAACTTTGAAACTAAGTTAAAAAGCTTTAAAAATTTAATGCAATGAGGTATTATCCCACCGGGCATGCCAAATGAAAGCACCCCAAACTTTACAAAGCTAAACAAGGAAGGCTAACACCATTGCCACCTAATTAGATAGGACTCTAAGTCTAGGAATGTAACATTAAGATAGAAGCTAAAAGGAATGCTTAACTAGTATGAAAACAATGTAAAATCTAACTAAACATGCCTACTAATATGCTTAATTACCTAACATGGACCTAAATAGACCTAAGAGGGCAATCAAATGGGCAGGGTTCATTTTAAGAGACCTCTTGGAATTTGGAGGTGGAGAATACCTGGTGAATATCCCCGGAACCGGTTTCGTGGGAAGGCGAATTTTTGGGGGTCAGTATGAAAAAATTTCACCGATTGTCAAGTCTTTGCGGCGTAAGGCTGCATGCAGACGCTGCGATGGGAGATTTTTTTGTCGCGAGTCAAAAATGCATTGACATGCGTCAACAGACCTCATTGACGCGCATCAACAACCTTGTTGGCTGACGCGCGCGTCAAAGAGGTCTGTCCACGCTGGCGCCAATGAGGGTGATGTCGATAGCATCCTCATTGGCGCGCGTCAATGAGAGGTGATGTCTCGATAGCATCCTCATTGACGCGCATCAACAAACCTCTTTGACGCGCATCAACAAGGTTGTTGATGCGTGTCAATGAGGTCTGTTGACGCGTCAATGCATTTTTTTGACGACGCGGCGACAAAAAATCTCTAATCGTCCGCGTCTGCGACCTCTCGACCTCTGCTTTATCATCAAAAATCTCTCGTGTCGCAAGCGTCAACAAACTCTTTGTCGTGTGTCTGCTATGCGTCAATATCTGTTGTACCTCCTTGTCATGCGTCAACTATCCGTCAAGGTCACGCGTCAACAAATAACCCTCATTGATGCGCGTCAACAGACCTCTTTGTGCGCGTCAACAAGGTTGTTGACGTGCGTCGATGCATTTTTTTGCGCGACAAAGAAATATCCCGTCGCGCATCTCTGTAGCCTCTCTGCCCTCTTCTTACGCATCAAAAAAATCTCCATGTCGCTCGTCAACAAACTCTTTGTCATGCATCTACTATGCGTCAATATCTGCAGTATCTCCTTGTCTACAAACCCAATATTGTTGAAAAATGTGAAGTAGAAGTGTTCTACCTGGCGAATAATCTAGGTTTATATAGGGGATATTTTTCAAGGGTAGGTGAAGCTGACCCCTAAAAAAAATTAAAGTGTAATTTTAAGGCGAACAGGTCACTGACCCATGCAAAAAAATTTGCCTTTTCAAAATTTTCAAAAATGGAATATTCGCCATATTACGAATATTCGCCACTAAAATTTTCCTACCGCAAATGGGTATGGTTCTACTCCAAACAATGGTGAAATGACCTCTCCAAATAACTTGTTAATTCACTTTAGATATTCATCTACTAAACTTTTTGAAGGCTATAGGCAAGGATTGAATTTGGTTATATATCATATTTATTATATGAGATGCAAATCAAAGCATGGTGTAAAATATTATGGTAAGAGGTGCACTCTTTTTATAGTCTTCCTTTTGGGAGAAACTTGTATTTTGGTGCATGTGTGAAAAAAAGCTCCAAATTAGATTAGAATTGCTAATCATGATTAGGCCTTGCTAATCACAATTAGTGAATTATCAAGTGATTAAGAGGTGTGGAGCCTTAATCAACCGCTTAGGGTCAACTAGGAGGCCAAGATAAGCTTTTGAATCTTGCAAAGACGTTGGGGAGGTGAATGGGGTGATTTTGAGTGGTTGGAAGATGGGTTTGAGTCAATACTAGGGTATATTGACTAAATCAAGGGAAAAATAGGCTTAATTAACTAGTAAATACTAAGTGTGTCTTTTGAGGAGGGTTTTGCTTACGATTCACTATAAAGTAGCATCCCGAATGCAAAATAGGTTACGCAATCAATAACGTGGTGTTAATTGACCAAAGTGATTAGAAATGTTAGTTAATTAGCAAAAATCACTAATTATAAAGTAATTGGCAAGAATGAGAGTGATTTGTGAGTGTTTAGCAATAAGATTGCAAAAGTGAAATTTAGGTGTCTACAATAGCATCTCATAACTAGCAGTAGAATCGATGATCATGTCGATGTTAGGGAGAGGAAAGTCATCCTTGGGATAAGCTTTGTTAATATCTCTAAAATCGGTACACACTCTGATACCGATTGGATTTTTTTGAACTGGTACCACATTAGAAATCCACTCTGAGTATTCAATAGGCCTGATGAAGCCTACTTCTAATAACCTTTCTAGCTCTTCCTTTACCAATAAGGTGACACAAGGATGCATCTTCCAGAGATTTTGTTTGATGGGCTTGGTGTCCGGGTGTACAACAAGATTGTGCACCACTAATGTAGGATCAAGTCCTAACATGTCTGCGTAAGACCAAGTGAAGATATCTGCATACTCTCTCAAAAGTCCTATAAATGTTTTCTACTCTTGAGCTGAGAGTGAAGCTCCCAACTTAACTATTCTAGGAAACTTCTTTGTGTCGATGTTAACATCTATTAGTATCTTCCACTAGTAACTTTGAATCGTTCTCCATGCGCGTAGAATCGTGAGGGATATTAAGATCCTCCTCTACTAAAGGTGGTTCAAAGAGATCCTCATCTTTATATGGGTACACTATCTTTTCCATAGGTTGTTCTGTTTATTTTTCCACAAGTGCCTTGAAGAGGTTTTCGCTATAGGACTTCCCTTTTTCTTTCTGCAAGGCTTTTTTATAGGACTTTTCCCTTGCTCACTTTTTTACTTAAGTGTCCACACAATTCTACCTCCTCTCCAAAGTATGTGCATGCGTTGAGCCGAATGGAGAAGAATTTCATGTGATCATTTCTTAGAATGTTATCTTTGATGCTCAGGAACTCACCAATAGCCTCATCTTTCGAAACACGTCAAAAGGTATGTACTATTGTTGATCCCAATTTATGAGTGATGGGTAGATGAGGATTAATGTTTAAGTTATAGGGGATACAACGGGTGCAACAGGGGTTATGGTAAGGATAGTCGTGTTAGAGAATAGGTTCGTAGAGGCGAGGTCTTCGTAAAGACTACACTGGGAATTCATTTCGCTTTCATTTTCAGACAAAATATCCTCACTTTCAGAAGAAGCATACTCATTATCTGAAGGGTGAGACTCATACAAATGGATGTCAATACCTGATTTACCCATTATATGATGAGGTATTGGAAGATATTCTAACAGACCTTGTTCTTAGCTGGTCGCAACCACATCCTTGATATCTCATAGTAAACATGATTTTGTTAGGAATAACATACCTAGATGACTTATAACACAAAGTCATTTAATCATTTTGAGGATGAAATATAATATTATTGAGGATTCTTTCATCTTCTAGCAATCCACCTGAAGTGAAATTGTCGAAGGACAATTCTCCCTTGATCTCTAGAATTTATAACACGGTCTACCATGTGCTTGGGCTGATAGCGAGAATGTTTTGAACCATAAGGGCTTGCTGAAGATTATACTCTCTACAACCGTTGTTTATGACTTTCATCTCCCATGTAGCAAAAGGAAATTCTGATGTAGACACACTTTTGTCACTAGGAGTCGTGGTGTCTAGATCCACTCGTGAAACAAGACCCTCTCGACCGAATAGGAACAACAATCTTCGTAGAGGGACACTCGTAGATGGTAGGAAAATAGCCCGACAATGCTCTACAGTGAGCAAATGGTTGGGGATCCCATTGTTTAGTAAGTTTTTTTCCTTCATACTGTAACTTTAGACACTAATGATACATTGATGGCATGGCTTGCATGGCATGAATCCATGGGAGACCGCAAGATGTTGTAAGGGAGCTCCAGGTCCAAGACATGGAACTTTGTATCATGGGTTATAGGACCAACTTCTAATGATAAAGTGATCATTCCAACTGATTGTCTTTCTTCATTGTCATACGCCTTTATGGTGATAACCTTTGTCTCCAAATCACCTTCTCGTGCGGCCTAGTTGACAAACTAGTTTAAGAACAAATGTTAAGACCTGATCCATCATCCACAAGCACTATTTTGACCTTCTTATGTATGATTATTACCTCAATGTGTAAGGGTAGGTTATGGGAGGGATTTTTCAATTAAGGCTTCTGTTGGACTGAAGGTTATGTGTCTTGTGGGAGTGATTTACACTACCATGGCATGTAAATGTTTTAGGTCAACATCAATAGATACTGTTGATCCTGTAAGGTTTTGCAAATTATATCCTTTTGGACGTTATAAATCTTTAGAAGGTCTAAGATTGAAATCTTAGTTGTCTTCTCTATTTGATCTAACACATCATAGTGACTCTCTTGAGGAGGGGGAGTAGGTTCGGAGATAACAAAGTGAGCTCGTCACATTTCCATGGCGCACTCTTATTTTAATTATAATCGTATTGATTTTCTCAATGACTAGATCAACAAAACCTATCAAGGCATCAAATTTGTCTTTATTGGACACATAGTTAGCATTCTTATTCGAGACGATTTTCCCGATCCAGTTTTTCTTTTCTTTTTATTGGGAAAAGGCTCTTCAAGATCCCTAAGTTTGTGTTTGGAGATTCGGTAGTGACATCGAGTCCACTTCTATATCACTATTGTCGACTAGGTCTTGAATATATTGTTTTAATCTTAAACACTTGTCACTTTATGACCCTTTACACGATGAAATCCACAAAATTCATTATCTATAAACCATGATGGTTGAGGTGCTTTGTCTCCATAGGGTTGTGTTTCAGGGTATTTTACCATGTTTACGGCCTCTAACTGCTTTAGTATGGATGATATTGATTCAGCTAGAGGTATGAAAGTACGACGTTTATACTCTGTAGGTGGATTTCCCTTTGCAAGTTTCAAAGGTGCCTGGTTTTGAATGGCTTGTAATCGTTTAGAGTTTACTATCCCATCACCAATGACATTTTTGTTTTTATTGTGGGCAAACTTTATTTTTTCGCTAGATTTGGAATCATTATGATCATGGGAGAAAGGTTTTAGAGTCCCCCTAGCTAACAATGCCTTTTCAATTTGACTCCCTTTTTCAATTACCTCTTTGAATGTGTTGCCACAATGCATTTGCAAGTGGAACGTAATGTCTAGATGGAGGTTGGGAACAAATATGCTTATCAACTATTTTTTGGGTATGGAGCAAGGAAAGCGGCTAGCTAATCCTCTCCATCATTGTAAAAATACAAAAAAAGTTTTTGTTGTTTCATTGTTTGGCATTACAGAGATCTAACATGGTGACATCACTCTCAATATTGAATGAGAAGTGTCATACAAAGTGTTCAGATAATTCTGTCCATGTAGATAGAGATCCCTTGGGGATGCACACAAACCACTCTAACACATGTCCTCCTAAACTCTATGGGAAGAGGTGTATAAGATAATTGTCACTAAATATAACCTCTTGGCATGCCATATAAAAATCTTTAATATGGTCACAAGGGTCACCTTTTCCCTTATACTTGTCAAATTTTGGAAAATCGAAGTGTCATGGGAAAGGTACTGTAGCATGGCCCTATCAAATGGATAAGGGCACAACTCATCGAACTGGTATTTCTTATTGTTACCAATTTTACCTTCTTGTAATGCTAGAAGGGCGTTCTTCATAGTGGACCACTCTTGATTGAAGAGGGGATCTTGTGTGGGTGGCGTAGGTCTATACGTAGGATTAAATCTAGGTGTATTCCCACCCCTATTCTCTAGCGAGAATTTATTCATAAGGATCTCTTTGTGTCTCCTGTCAAGGAGTATTTATTGGGAACTTGTGAAATGAAGCTTTAGGTTTTGCCTTTGGTATAGCTTGTTTCAAAACTTTTGGTTGTTCCTTTTGTATATGTGAAGCCAAACTTGCTAATTGGCGAGTGAGGGCTTGGACCTGTTGTTCTAACGTCACCTCTTGAATAGGTACTTCGTTACAATATTTGTTAGGGGGAGGTTGTGCATGATGAACATGTTCCTCATTGTCTTCACAATGTATTCTAACAACAAGTACTTGATAATCTCCATCATTTTCAAAAGGTACCTCCTCATTATTCTATAGCACAAAAGTAGAGGCATGACCTAGGTTTAATATTTCATTAACAGTACGATGAGGTCGGTCTACTTCTTCTTCTCCTTGAACCATTATGGCAATGAGAGAAGGGTCCACTGTGGAAGGTAACTTAGCTCCTAGTTCCATAACACACATAAGAACCTCATGTTTGTTTTGAAAAATGTAATCGTCAAAATTGGTGGGAGGACGCTCTATATTCATACGAGGAGAATCTTCCTCTCCACCACTATGGTCAACCATGAGATTATCCTCTAAAAGAGGGTTGTTACCTCCAAATATATTGGCTTCTAATATTTGGGATCCCATTCTTGTAGTAGGCATACCCGAAAGAAGAGGTACAACGCGAAATATTTCCACTAAGGTTTACTAAAAAGGGACCTTAGTCAAATTTTTGCAGCGTAATGATGCTAAGTCGTCAAAACAAGGTGACTATAGAATAGCCACAAAATTAATAGGTCAATGTGAACGTATGAACCAAAGAATAAAGAATAACCTACCCTAGCAAGGCAATATATATGACACAAGTTATCTAAGATAATGTAACGACATCTAATACTCAAACTTCAGTCACAACAAATAGTTTACTCCCTAAGATTTTTGTGACAACACAATATCACCAGTTAGGTCAAGTTTGAAATAAACAAGACCTAAATGCTAAGATAATGTTGATGCGATCCTCTAACAAGGTATACTCAAAACTAGTTTCTAAACACTAACAAAGTCTAAGTGTTGTAAAATGGACGATACAAATGTGAGCAACATAACAATACTATTTGGACACGTAATCCAACTTTGCAAGAAAAAGCCATATTTTAGTATCAAAATGGTGTTTTTGAAACTAAGTTAAAAAAATTAAAATGAATGCAAATGGGGTACGCTCCCACCGAGCATGCCAAATGAAAGTACCCTAAAATTTACAAAGCAAATTGTGACTAACTAACGAGGCTAACACCATTGCCACCTCTAGTCAAGGCTCTAAGTATAAGAATGTAACATTAATATATAAGCTTAAAGGAATGCTTAACTAACATGAATACAATTCAAAATCTAACTAAACATGCCTACTAATATGCTTAATTACCTAACATGGGCCTAAATAGACCTAAGAGGGAAATCAAATTGGGATGGTTGTTACTCCAAACAAGGTGAAATGGCCTCTCCAAATGACTTACAAAGTCACTTTAGATATCCATCTACTAACCTTGTTGAAGGCTTTAGGCAAGGATTGAGCTTGGCTATATATCATATTTATTATATGAGATGCAAATCAAAGCATGGTGTAAAGTATTAAGGTATGAGGTGAGTCCTTTTTATAGTTTTCCATTTGGGGAAAACTTGTATTTTGGTGCATGTGGGACTAAAATCCCAAATTAGATTAGAATTGATAATCATGATTAATATTTGCTAATCACAATTAGTGAATTACCAAGTGATTAAGATGTGTGGAGCCTTAATCAACCGCTTAGGGTCAACTAGGAGGCTAGGATAAGATTTTGAAGCTTGCTTTGAGATGTTATGGAGAGAAGTGGGGTGATTTTGAGTGGTTGGAAGAGGGGTTTGAGCCAATAGTAGGGTATATTGACCAAAACAAGGGAAAATAGGCTTAATTAGCTAATAATCGTTAAATGTATCTATTGAGAGGATTTTGACTTATGATTCATCGTAAAGTGGCATCTTGAATGCGAAAGAGGTTTGGTGATCAAAAAGTTCTTGTTAATTGACCAAAGTGGTAAGAAACGTTAATTAATTAGCAAAAATCACTAATTACAACGAAATTGATAAGAATGGGAGTTATTTGTGTGTGTTTTGGCAATAAGATTGCAAAGTGGAATATAGGTGTCTACACCTATCAAGCCCATACGCTCATCAAATTTGCATAGGTACTAAAATTACTCATATACTTGGTGAACATTAGTTTTTTTAAAGAAGTTTAATTATTGTTTCCTTTCTTGGTTTCCATGTATGGTAATTATGTGTTGTTAATGGCTTAATTTGATCTAGTGCAGAAGTAGATAAAGACGTCATTCTCAAAAATCACCAAAAATGTAAGAATCAAGGAATGCAACAAGACCCCCTAGATTTGGCACTTTATAATTGAGTGTGTGTTACAATATGGCACTTTATAATTTTAGTGCATTCCTTAAAATAAACAGTTCTAATGAAACGAACACAAAAACAAGCACTTTTACAAATAAATGACACTCAAATATGAGTTATCGATCAAAAATACGATTTATTCAAGTTTATGCTCATTATTTATTTCAATTGCACTAAAAAATAAAATTCTCTCACCACACAAATAAAATTAAAGGGGGTGGAGTTAAGCACTTACTAGGAATAACAAGCTTAAGCCCTCATATGACCATACCATATGACCAGGGGCTAAGGATTTTAATGGGTGACCTTGTGTTCACTGCCACAGAAGTAGAACTATGATTTTTTTGATTGTCAAGTTAATTTATTCCACAAAAATCATCTTCTTGCCAATTTAGGAATGTAACATCACTTTTATGAACTTTGGGACATAGCAGCTATTTGCACCATAAGTGCTTGATTCTGAATACCATTGAAGTAAGAATTCTGATTATGGGGTTGATTACATGGATAACACCACTCATAATCTTGGATCAGATTGTTTTGGACTAGTACAATTACTTTGGATGTGCTAGTAGTGTTGGGATTGACTATTTGGATAGGTTTGGCATTAGCAAATTGATTTTGACCTTGCAAATTTGGTTGGAAAAGAGGTCTATTTTGTTGATTGGGAGGATAGTAAGGTCTGAAACTTTGATTTTGTTTCCTTTTAAGAGAAACTATCTCATCCCAAAATCTTTTAATATGTATTTTATCTCTTGTAAATCATTTGATTGGCTTGGGGATGCACTGATTTGGCTCAAAGGATGAGAATTAGGCGTTGGAATTAGAGCTATTGTAAGTATTTGGAAGGAAGTGGGAGGAGGAATTTATGGAAAGATGGGCATAAGAGGCCTTAGAGATATTTTCCCTACTTGTATAAGACTATTTTCAGCTCCAATTGCTATGTCATAAGTGTCGGGAGTGTCCTTCACCCATTGATTGTATCATCACTGAAATATCAAAATTCAAAGCCCTTAGATAATACAAAAATCATATTGAGGAGTAGGCCTTACCAATTGTGGAATTTTGTCCCAAGTCTTTTGGAATATGTAGTTAAAATCAATCATGAACTCTTGTGGTGCTCTCTTGATGGTGGTCAATTGTTCCACTAATGAAAGATGATTTTATTTATCCTCAAAATACCTGTAAAAACTTCTCCCAGCTAATTTGATGTAGTGATGGAATTTAGTGTCAGTCCCTTGTACCACTACAACGCTTTACCTTTAAAAGATATTGCTAATAGTCATTTGACTGCAACATTGTCTTGAGTAATATGATAAATAGAGCATATATTGGCCACATCTTTAACGTGTTTTATGGGTGTAACCTGATTTTCCCCAATAAAAAATGGGATGCTCTTAAGAGCAGAAATTAGGATATCAAAGATTTTAAGTTTGTATCATAGGTTAAACGAAGAAATAAATTTTTGGATACACTACATGGAGATGCTTAACACCAACGTTTCAATTCCCATATCGTAACCATAATCAGGATATCATCATGCACGATGCAATAGTGGGTTGCCATCATTGAAGGAAACAAAAACCTAATTTCTTGGGAGGGCCATATTCATATTGAGACTGGGTATGGAAAATTTGAGAAATGAACTTGGTTTTTGTGGAGTGGGAGAATTTTTGGGTATGGTTTAGAGTTCAAAAATATGCTTCTCTTATTTGAATTCAAAGGTAACTCAATGAAATCAAATGGAATACCTTTTGTAGATGATCTAGTTATAACCTTTGGCATGAAATATGCATTGATATGCTACCAAGATGTGCTTTGAACTTATGGAGTCACTAGATTCAAGATGAATGTGCATGAAACATTGATATTTTTCGAGAACAGCCCTAACTTTTGAAAAATTCTTCGTTGTATAGTCCCACCGGGCGTGCTAAAAACTGTTGTCACTTTGAAATGCACCCTTTGGAGAATGGTGTGATAACTCTCCTTTCAATTGACAAAATGGAAACACTCTTAGGTTGTGGGTGACCTGTATATTGGAGTGAGTCTCTAGAGAGGGTTGGTTCCCCTAGTGCAACACCTAAACTATTTTATATTTCTAAGGCTACTCTATTCTACCAAAACCAATAAGGAAAAGGGAGAAGGAAAGAAGAGAAAACTAAAAATATGGTGATACACAATAAATTTTTGAGAATCTTAAACTTATTGGAATCATGTAGATGGATCACGAGAGTGATGCACACCATACACTAACTACAAGTGACTATATCAAAATAAAAGTGTTTCATATAAGGGTTCAAAGTTGAGTTATGACAAAATAATCCTCATTTATCTGGTCGTCAATTTATCATTGGGGCATTTTAATGAATACCCGAATGTATTAGCACGAGGGTTTCTTTCGAGCTCAAAAGCCACTAAATTTCACGACATTGGTGGTTGTCATTGTAGAATTGGCGGATGAATAAATCCATTTCCATATTGTGTTGTAATGGGATCATTCGGACTTTCTAAATGGATTCTTGTTGTAGAGGGTTTGTCTGCCTTTCTTTGCTAAGGGTCTCTAAGATTCGACATTGTTTGCATTTTTTTAGTATCGATGCTTGAACTTTCTTATTAGATTGCTCGGGATTTTGGCGTAGGGGGATTAATTGGTTTAAATTCAAAGATGGTGTTCAAGGGTAAGTTTTTCTCAGTAGTCGGAAACAACCCAAGCTCAAGGAGGTGATGGTCAAAACCGCAGATTCGATTAATAATGCATGGTCTAATGGCAATGGGAATAGTAATATCTTTGTGGGTAGCAGCGGCGAGAACGGGAAAAGAAAGGGGCACTTGGCAAGGAGGAAACTAAAAAGAATTAAGAAATTAATGGGGCAGGTGTGTTGGGAAGGATAGCAAGTGGAAGAAAAAGGAAACTTCGGGAAAGGACATAGGCAATAAATTGAAAGAGGTCTTGACATTGGTATCCACAAAGCTCAAAAAGGTTGCGACAGTGACCAAACCAAGGATAAGAGCCCAGGCAATCATCAAAAGAGACAGGTTGGTGATAGGTCGAGGCATTGATCGGTCTTCAGGTGCGAGCTCACCAATTTTGGCATCCTCTCTTGGTCTCAATCGAATAAAGATGAGATTTGGTCCTTTACCTCGGGAGAGTTTTGGTGGTAGAGGTTTGGTTAACAATCTTGACCATTTGAGGAGGTTTGTACCTAGTCTGCAGGATGGGGTAATGGCAAAAGGTTTGACTTTAGGTGCCATGAAAAGCTGTCAAGAACAGACTTGCTCCAATTCAACATCAAATGGCGGCAAATCTTTTCAAAAAGTGAGTTCTCGGTCATGGCAGTCCAATGGGTTCGAGCTCTATAACCGTAAACGATGATAGGGGTTCTCAAGGTGCAAGCTCGAGGAAAGAATCCCAGTGGAACATCACGGGATAACATATCCTCGGCGATTGGGTTGAAATAGACAACAACCGTGACATCTTGTCTTCAGGAGGCCGATCCAGAGATGACAACCCACTTGTGCATAGAGATTTTCAACTTCCTTCGGGCAGCCATCTACAAGACGGTAAGGATGTATTTTTTGAAATGACAGGAGTAATTTGAAAATGCCATTAATTTTAGCTAAATGCCATCGTACAAATGGCATGAAGCGAATTACCCGCCACTTATTTAGCTTGTAAGATGGGATATCAAATGCATTTAATTCAAAGAAGGAAAACATTTAGAATCATTCTTGTGATTTTAGCATGTGGAATCCACTTCTAGCTTGAGCATGCTATCGGGCTTTGATTTACCGATTTTTTTGTGGTGGCTAGTCAATCGTAATTAAGCTGTTACATAAAAATTAGTTTTGATTTGAAATTCCAGATCGCATTCCACTTCATTTGAAACAAAGGCAAATGCTATGCCTTGCATACGATATCCGATCCTATGTAACCATTGAAAGTTTCACATTGCTTGTAATTTCTCGGCTTACCTTTTTTTTCTTTTAACTCTTGAAATTGTAGAATCTTTTTATGGGGATGTTACTTTCTTCTTGTTTTCATCTTTTTCAACATAAATTGATAAAGTGACATGCTTCGGATATTTGCATTATTGGCTCATGCTTACGTGAATGACCGAAATAAAAGTGCATTATGATTGTCTTGGAACTTTTTTGGCTTATTTGTCTATTCTCTGTTAACTGTTTTATTCCTAAGTAAGATCTTTTGGTGAATCAAGCTCTTTTTGAGAAGTAAAGACCTCTCATGCAAGTTCTAACTTCTTTGTGCTTTCGATGAACTATGAAACACATGGATTAATTTCATAACTAAAGTAGTTTACTCCAAGTTTTGTAAGTAATTAATTCGGAAAAGATCATGGTACGTACGAAACGAAAGCCTCTCAATGGGATGTGCCAGGATGCGGCGGAGCTCAGTGCACATATTCAGAAACAGAGGGTAATAACTTGGTATTGTATCTCTAATAGAGGGTAGGCCTCTAAATGAAACTTTGTTGAATTATCATTTACAAATAGTTATTTTTCCTTTTATACTTAAAAGCCTTACTTGATAACTTTACTTGACATGCATATATGTTTATCGTTTTAAACTATACATCTTAGGTTGCATGTGGTGCTGCAAAAGAATCGAGTCTCCGCGTTTTCAAGCCCTACTTCATGTTACAGGGAGGTCCTTAGAAGAAGAAATTTCCCAACGATGTAAAAAGTTTCTCCCATGAATTAGATCCTAGGGGAGTTCGACCTTTCCCGTTTTGGAAACCACGTAATTTTAATAATCTACAGTCGGTAATTCTTTAATCTTTCAAGTGCATCTAATGTGAGACGACTTAAGTAGCTCGCTTCTTTTCATTGCTGATTTACTAATGATTTGAAAACTATTTAGGGAATATCTACAATTTAGAATTTGATCCCCAAAATTGATTGAACATTGTAAGTTCCTTCAAATAATCGACGTCTTTGGTTTTGCGGAAGTGTTGGCGGATATACGGGCCGGTTTGTGAGGGCAAAAGAAGAAGTCGACTACGATTTGGAAAATTTTGCTGGAGACTTAGTTGAAATACTTGAGAAGAATGCGAAGTTCATCCGAATGGCAAGAAAGCTTGGAAGATCTACTCGTTTTGGCTCGGCGGTGTGCAATGATGTCACCTAGGGAGTTTTGGTTGCAATGTGAAGGGATAGTGCGGGATTTGGATGATAGGCGTCAAGAACTTCTAATGGGTGTGCTAAAGCGACTCCATACACGTATGCTTTTCATCCTTACACGTTGCACGCGATTATTGCGGTTTCACAAGGAACAAGGTTTGGATGAAGATGGAAATATTTCAAGATATCATGTGCCGAGTTCGGGGTATCTTATCGGGAGAAAGAAAAGACTTCTACTACTGCTGGAAAGGAATTGAAACAGACTCGCACTCCTCATTTTTTTAGCGAAGAGCAAAAACCTTATTATTGGGAGGGTAGAGAAAAATTCGTTCCTCCTTTAAGCACCCCGACTCGAGCTTTGGAAACAGATACTACAAAATCATGTTGGTTAAATGCGGAACAAGGGATCGCATTTCCTCTTGGAATAAGCTTACCTCCGTTGGTGATAAAATTCGGAAGAGAAACATTACTTTAAGGAATCATCCTTCGAATTTAAATCGATTCTATTAAGACATCAAACAAGCGAGAAAACATTGTCGGATGGCAATCATGCAAGTGTCAAAGCTCCGAACTTCCTAGTCTCAAAGAAAATTCATTCAATCTACTACATCTTGAAGCATCAAAGATAGAATTTCCTGGGGTTATTGGGGAGATCAACAAAACTTCACGATGGGAACTATGCAATGATTTGTCGATCTGTGAGGAGGAAGTGCCCACGTCTCACTTGGAAGAGCACTCACGACTTTGTACAATAGCAGAGATAGATGTGACCTAAAGGGCTTGAGTGTAGATGAACGCCCGAGAAGGATTGCGAAACTCTCAAAAAGATAATGGAGTCCTACACTCCAAAGAGTTCTCATACAACAGGAGGAAGTCCCGAAGTTGGAAAAGCATGCAATATGAGTGTAATCAAGAGTCTCAAGGGCCTTCTCCCAAGCCGAGTGACTCTTCTCGTAGAGGTTCCGAAGACATGCTAGATTATCTTCCGAAAAACTATGGCATGGATGAAACAAAGGGTAACATAACCATGTCATGCAAAACTCTTGCTTAGTTTCTGTGCAGCTGATGACTTTGATCTGCGAAACCTCTCGTTTTAGGCTGCGGAACCTCCGTTCTTAGTTGCTGAATTCTCTTCATTATTCTGAGACACAAACTTACTTCACTGCTCCTTCCTCAAAATATCTTTGCAACTTATTTCACTTGAGTTTGAAATAATGATTATTAATGATAACCATGCCACCACTTATTCCATCCAAATCAACTTCATGATTACACACTTGTAATCATAATGTATAAATAGATGACTCATCATACCTACTTTTAAATTAAGTCAAATCACACATGCAAACATTTAATCAACCCTAAATAAGTTAAAAGATATAATTACTGTCCTTGATGATGTAACCCTTTACTATGATGACTCATCATTCCTACAAGTGGAACAAAACATGATTAGATAAGACAACTGGAATTCAAAATAATTCCCTTATTTGAACTAGCCAAAAAGAGGTCAACCACCATTTGCTAGTTTTCAATTGACCTTTGAGAGAATTTTTTTATTTTTTTATTTTGGGAAGAAAATATCATTTGTTGGTTTTCATCTTCTTCCCTTTATTATGGATATATCATCTGGTTATTTGATCATTTTGAAAGAACTGGGTTCTTCCATATGATCAAATTCTTTGGCTTCTTCAATCTTCCTCAAGAATTCATACTTAGTGGGAGGCTTCATATAAGTTTCACCTATGTTCTTTGATCAAAAGTGTTCTGCATTGTTGCCATCAATGGGAAGTAACTGAATAGAACCATTGTCAAATATCTTCTCAATCTGATAGGGTCCCAACCATCTGGTTCTCAATTTTCCCTTGAATTATTGGTACTTAGAATCGAACAGCAATGCCCAGTCTCCTACTTTGAATTGTCTTTTCTTGATATGTGTGTCATGTCATTGTTTCCTTTTCTCTTGAATTATCTCTGTCTACTTGAAGTGCTTCCATCCTTAATTCATCCAACTCATTGAGTTGAAGGATTCTTTCTTTTTGAGCTGCATTCAACTCAATTCCCACCTTCATTGTTGTCCTCAATGTCTAATTTCAAACTCTATAGGAAACAAGGGATTTTTCCCATAGAATAATTCATATGGTGAAAACCCTGTTGTAGTTTTCCAAGTTGTATTATAAGCCCAAACAGCTTCAAGTAGTCTCTTTACCCAATCTTTTCTCCCAGCTTCAACTGTTTTGGTAAGGATGTTCTCCAATTCTCTGTTTGTTACTTCAGCTTGTCCATTTGACTGTGGGTGGTAAGGAGATGACTTCCTATGATTGATTTGGTAATACCTTGTGAAATCTTGGATCATATTAGACATGAATTGTGGTCCCTGATCTGAAATTATGCTCCTTGGTGCTCTAAAATTTATCATAATTCTATTCCAAAGGAAATCAGTAACTACTTTCTCAGTGGCATTTGTCAATGCTTGCACTTCTTCCATTTTGTCACATAGTCAATACACACAAGAATATATTCCTTCCCTTGTGAAGGAGGATTAAAGGGACCAACAAAATCCAATCCCCATCTCTCAAATGGTTCAACTACAACTTGAGGTTGAAGAGGCATTTCATTGGTGAAAGTTGGTTGTCCCATCTTTTGACAAGGATCACACTTCTTGATATATCTCTTCACATCCTTATACGGATTGCAATAATAACAAGTGCCAAGTATCTTATGAGTTGTTCGTTTCACTAAATAGTGTCCTCCACTTGGTTCATCATGACATGCTCTTAGGATGTCAAAGATTTCATCCTCTCTTACGCACCTGCGTAAGACAAAGTCAGGACCACATTTAAATAGCATTCCATTTAACCATTTGAATTGTGCACTGGTTTTAATTAACTTCTTTTTTTTCTTAGTGAAAGAAGAGGAAGCTTCCCTATTGCAAGATAATTTTCCATATCAACAAACCATGGTGTACTTGATGAGATTGCAAACAGTTGTTCATCTGGAAAGTTATCCTTGACTGGATATTGCTCCCCTATGGTGGTTAGTCTTGACAAAAAATTAGCTACCACATTAGATTTACCTGGATTGTCCATAATGGTAATATCAAATTCTGCAAAAGTAATAATCATCTAATTATTCTTCCTCTAACCACTGCTTTGTTCATTAAATACTTAATTGTTGAATGATCTGTGTGTACAAATATCTTGTACCCTGTAATGTAATGTCTGAATTTATTGATTGCATAAATCACAACAAGAAATTCTTTTTTAGTGGTGGTGTAATTCTTTTCAGTGGGAGTAAGATTCTTGCTAAGATAATAAATGGCATACATCTTTCCTTCCTCATCTTTCTGTCCCAATACTACACCAATGGAATAATTTGAGGCATCTGTTTGGATATGAAATGGCTTTTCCCAATTAGGTCCTCTCAATATTGGGGCACTGATTAATTTGTCTTTAATTTCTTCAAAATCATGTTGACACTTTTCATCCCAAAGAAAATCACAGTCCTTGGTTAGCAAATTAAACATGGGGGCAAAAATTTTACTGAAATCTTTTATAAAGTGCCTATAGTACCCAACATGTCCTAGAAATGATTTGATATTTGTGGGGGTCTGAGGAATAGGTAAATCTGAAATGATCCTAATTTTGTTTTGATCCACCTGAATTCCTTTTTTGAAATATGGTGTCCTAATACAATCCCCTCATCCACCATCATCAAACACTTTTCATCACTAAGAGATAGGTTGTGTTGTTCACATCTTGTTAACACTCTGTCCAAATTTCTCAAAGCATCTTCAAATTTATCTTTGTGTACAGTGAAGTCATCCATATATACATCAACACAATCATTTGTTAGATAAGAAAAGATTACAAGTACAACTCTCTAGAAAGTTGCAAGAGCATTGCATAAACCAAATGGTAACACCCTATAGGCAAAGGTTCTCCATGGACATGTAAATGTAGTTTTTCCCGATCTTCAAAGAATAACTTTGATCTGATTGTACCCATTAAAGCCATCCAAGAAAAAAAATTATTGTTTACCCGAAAGGTTATCTAGGGCTTGATCTATGAATGGTAAGGGAAAATAATCTTTCACCGTGACTTTGTTCGATTCCTTATAGTCAACACATATTCTCCATTTTCCGTTCTTTTTTGGAACAATTACAAGAGGAGATACCCACCTGCTATCTCGAGATAGGGTAGATGAAACCTACTTGTAAAAGTTTTTCAATTTCTCGTTTGACTATATCCCTTAAAGCTGGGTTAATCCTTCTTTAAGGCACGCCTAACTAGGTTAATGTTTTTAGTATAGATGTGATGAGTGCAAATACTTGGGTGAATTCCCTTCATGTCTTTATAATTCCAAGCAAAAGCTTTAGTATGATTTTTTAGAACATCAAACAATTTGGTTTCTTCCTCATCCTTCACAAGTTGTTAATGTTTAAAGTTTTACCCAGTTGAATTTCAACATGTTTGGTTCTAATATGTGATGAACTGATTTGTGGGAAGGGTTTCATTAAATTATTTAATAGACATGCATGTGGTAACAGCATATGGTATGTAGTAACATCTCCAAAATTTCCTTGAGACAAAATATTGGAAAAAGGATAGTAATGAGAATTATGATACTTATCTCTTTGTAGGCTAAATTCTTCGTCACTATTACTTTCCATAAATTCTTCACCACTTCCTGATGTACTTGAAACTGAAGCTACTAATTCATCCTCTCCCCACAAGAAATCTCGTTCCTCCGGAGTGAAATTATTTTCAATCAAAGAGAACTATTGTTGTCTTGGTTCCGAAACTAAATGTGGTGGTTTCAGAACTAAGATTGCAGGTTCCAAAACTAAGTTCGTGGGTTCCGAAACTATTTCTAATTTTTTCGAGGACAGCTGGTTCTCCTCCAATGGTGGATTAATCATCTCTTCTACTTCTCTTACATGATCCTACAATGTGATCATAGCCAAAGAAGACAAATTTTGCTTATTATTTTCAGGAGAATCAACCCACAATTGTTCATGATTGTCAGTAAAAGGTCGTGCGCATAGGATATAAGCAAATTTGTTTAGAGTTCTTACCATTCGAGATTATCATATCCCCGACTGCGCAATCAATTAAAGCAATAATTGTAGCTAACTATGATCTACCCAAAATAATGGGATAACCCAATGTTTTACCTTTTGGGTAATATAAGGAAGTCAACTAGATATTCCCATGACTCCACCATAATTGCCACATCTTCAATAATTCCTTCTGGTTTTGCTACAAACTGGTCTACCATCTGCAATATGGTATTAGTAGGTTGTATACCCGTTAATGGTAATGTTTTTAGAGTATCCACTATCATTACATTGATAGCCACTCCCAAATATACCAAAACATTATGTACATCCTTATTTCTTATAGAGACAGAAATAACAGTCTTCCAAAATCTCCATATTTGGGAAGTAAAAGTTTTCCTGCTAATAAATCAGCAAGTTTCCCATCTACTTTGATATTCTTGGGGTATTGTTTCTTCCTTCCATGCTTTTTTAGACATAATATTTTGATTAATTTGTTCAATTCTGGAATGTCTTTAATTGCTTGTAACAGTGGTATTTCAATATTCAATTTCCTTAATTACTCGGAAATGGAGTCTCGGTAGTGTTGTTATCTGGCTCCTTTTCTTTATTTCTATATCCTCTTTTAGAACAACAGTACTATGAATTTCATTTTCTTCTGTCATTTTAGTGATTATAAGGGGTGGACTGTTAATGATTTTACCAAATCTAGTTTGAATATCCTTACAATCCATAACATGTAAATCAACTAATTTTTCTGTTCTATTCCATAAACATGAGTTGTTTGTTTGTTTCTTGGATTTGCTACTGGATGTGTTGACATTTACGTTTGGACTACATTCTCAGTTTGTGAATTTTGTGCAAGGGATCCTATGATGGCTTGTTGATTCTGATTTGGATATGTTCTTCCTTTAGCATAATTCCTAGGGTTCCATCTATGTTATGACCAAGCATAAGGATTTTCTTGACCAGCCCATGGTTTTTGATGCCCCTGAGCATACCAAGCTTGATTTTCCCAATCTTAAGGGTTCCAAGTTGGTTGAGGTACTCAAGGTGGTTGTCCCCAATTTTTTAGTGCTTGATTGAGCAGCCCATGGCATTGTCAGGGATTAGGAGTTGATCTTGGCATAAACTTCCTTGGTTAGGTTGTCTCCGAACAAAATTCAATTCTTCTCATTGTAGATAAGGCCTTTGGTTTGTTTAAGCTGATTCTTGATAACGGCAAGTAAAGAACAAACATCAGTATCATGTTCTTTAGATTCACATATAAGACACATTTCTGTTTTATCCAAAGGACAGTCTCTTAATGCATGCTTCTTCCTGCATCTAGGACAATACATAGCCAATGGTTCAGTTTTGGAATTTGCTTTAGCTTGTAATCCATCCATAATAGAGGTTAATTGCACTAAAATGTCTGTTTTAAAATTTGCTAACTCATCCATTAGTTTGTTCATATCTAGATTTAGACTTTTCATTGATTTTCCTTTTCTAGGTCCACCTCTTGTTCTGGAATAGCTTCTACAAATCTCCTTAATTCCATTCATTCTTATCTGATCAATGTCTCCACCTCCTATCAAGTTAAGGGATTCCCTAGATTCATCATCCAAACCTTTAAGAAAAATGGTTTTACTTAACTCCTCTGAAAGCACAAATCCACATCTTTTTCTAACAAAGAGGAATCTGTCTAAATAGTCTTCTATATTTTCATCTTCCTCCTGCTTGATTTTGAAGAATTCTTCCTTCCTATTTCTCCCTCTACAATAATCTTGGTATTTGTCTAGGAAGGTAGTCTCCATTTGTGCCCAAGTGCTAATAGAGTTGGATGGTAATCCCATGAACCACCTCATTGTTGCATCCTTCAAAGTGGATGGAAACAACTTGAGTTTTTGATTATTTGTCTTATAATCATAGGTCTGACATAGTACCTTGAACTCAAACAGAAATTGGTCAGGATCTTCAGATGACATCCCTCTAAATGTGGGTAAATGTGTAGGTGAGATATTTTTCATTGATGTATCATCATCTCCCAATTGGATTGGATAAGTAAAGGTCCTATCAAGTGCTCTTTTAGCTTCTTGTTCCATTTTTAAAATATTTTCTAAATTTCCTCCCAATCAATGTGGTAAGCAGTATGCCTTGGGGAAGGTGAAAAATCAGGAGTAGGAGATTGACTACTTAATTGAGAATCGAAACTCGCCCTAAATGGATCTTGAGTAATAAGCCTTATCCTAAAAGTTCCACTTCCTTCAGTGACTAATCTAAGAATTCTAAAAATGGCAATTATGTTTCTTATCCGGCTGCGATGATGGTGCTTCCAATTCTTGATCAATTTTCTTACTTTGACTAGAGGATGTTATGAATTCTTGTGAAGATGTTTTTGGGAGGAATCTACCTTGTGAGTCTCTTGGTCTACTCGCATATTTTGTGATATAGCGAGAAAAGATCCTTCAACTACTAGATGTATGATTTGTTGCTCTTGCTAACACTTAATTGAAAGGTCCAACTAGTGTCCCCGAAACGGCGCCAAAAATGATGGGTGTCGTTATTCCCTTTATTTAATCAACTTCTTGTTGATGTCATATCAAACCAGGGGTGTCTAAAGCTATATGCAATCGTAGTAATTTTATCAATCTAGTAGTTAACTGTTGTTATTTTTGTATTTTCTGGGGATCTCTTCAATATCTTAAGGACTTCTTGGTAAAACCTTATTTAAATCAAACTATGAAAACTTGCTGAAAGTAAACACACCGAAATATTTTACGAAAGGAACACGCTTGCTTACGAAATTAAACACACTTCTTTATTAGAAATAAACACACTCAATTTAGAATGCTTGAAAACAATTGCAAGAAATATAAGAATCTATCTAAACACCTGCAGAACAAGTATACAACAGAGTTTAACTGAAAGAATTAAAACAATACAAAATCAACAAATCTAAGCTATTTGCTAGAAGAAATATAAATACCAAATAAATGAATATCCTGGTCCTTGGGGGAGTGGGCCCTTTCTCCTCCTCGAATCAGGATTTAACAACTCAAAATTCTCTCAAATAGGAATGGCTATTTTATTGATAAAACATTCGGTATTACAAAACATACTGGATCTGAGTACTTAGTCTATATTTCTCTTCTCTGTTCTATTTCTATCTCATATCATATTCTATATAATATCTATCTACTACAGGTCTACTTTTATATACATTTTACAATCATAGTTGTCTCAACGATTCTGATGAAATCGAATCATGCCCAGAATAGATCTTTGAGTCGAGTTGCGGTTGATCGGATAAATTATAGGATAAATCTCCCTAGATCTGCGTTCAGAAATCTTCTCATCCTTTCATGATTGAAATGGTCGTAGATATAAATTCTCCAGATGTGTTTAGAATAGATAAATCCCATCGGTTCCAAAACTTCAGAGAAGTTCCAGAACCATAGGAAATTGGTAAGGTTCAACACCGTGAGAGTTTTGGAGTTATCCCCAGGAGTTCAGGGGCTAAGTCCAAAAATTCCGGAACTAAATACTAGAGTTCCGGAACTAGATGATGACTATGTGATGGAATTTTGGAACTAGCTTGGAAGTTCCAGAACTAAGTCAATAGGAACATATGCTACCAAAAACATACTAAACATTACCTTCATTTCCTCGACTGATTAGACCTGTTTTATTACAAAACTAAATTTCAAACACACACTTCGTTAGGAATTCTAGAGCTTTTAACATTAGAATCACAATCAATCAAAAGATAGACAATTACATCCTAACTCATATCAGATCAACTAAAAGTCACACAATGCAATCAAACTTAATAAAAAGGAGAGTAAGATGAGATCATATATTATACATTAATCGGACATATTATGGCCTCATCACGGTATAGGATATGGTCTAGAAGCACAACGTAGTTTAGGTGCGAGAACGTTTAGGTATGATCTACTACACCATGGTTTTGGTCGAGATAAACAAAGCACGATAATAGAGCGAAGGTATGGTTGTTCGGCTAAAACAACATAGGTAACAATATCGCAAGCTAGAGCGAGGACACATGTTCAAAGGTCACATAAGGTGGTTCAGGTCAAGATTTATAGGTCAAATAACAGGTCCATAAACACAATTAAGGAAATGTATGGGTAATTGAGGCTTCTGGGTAGGGTCTATGAAGTGTTGGTAAGGCCAAAAGGTATGGGACAATAATGAGGTTAGGTCAAAATAGGTAAAACATGGAGGAAATGGTATTGGCGGTGACCGATGCCGGTTATAAGGTAACCGACATCGGTTTTGGGTGACCGACACCGGTCATGTCGGGTTAGGGTTATAAGGTTGAAATACCATATTTTACGAATCATTGTTGTTGTTGACTTTGAGAAAACAACAGAGTTGAGTGACTTGTGCATTTTTTGGGAGGAAAAAGATAAGGTATTATACCAGCTAAGGTAGAGATGACTAAGTGGTGAAAGCATCCAGTGTAGACGGGTCCATGATACCAGTTGGAGATGTGTGATTGGTGGAGAGGTTCGAGGTAGATTTTGGTATGGAAAAGGCGGGAGAGGGTAAAGTGGACCACCAACAGCGTGCAATGACGGATGTGTCACCACGTAGATGCCATCGGGATGAGGTAGGAGGCAATCCAAACCCGTTATTTGATTAAATATGGTATTGGTGAAATTATTTCAGTTACAAATTTGGGTGGGTGTTTAATTTTGAATTTGTGGGTGAAAAATTAACGAAATCAAGGGGAAAAGGTCCAATATAGGCTAAGTAGGGTGAGAAATAAATGTGGGGTAGATGTGGGTGGGATTAAGTAGGTTTGTAAGTTGTTTTTGCCAATTTTTAAGAAATGGGGAGGGGTTTTCAATTTTGGTTGTCGCGATAGAGACCGACGTCGATCTAGGTTTAGCCGACGTCATTTGGGTTTGGTTGGCATTGGTCTAGACTAAGGTGACCGACACCGGTTAAATGGAACCAATATCGGTCAAGAAAACCGGTGACGGTCAAGGAAATTAGTGCTAATTATGGTGGAGGAGGAATAGGGGTAAGAAGGGCTAGGTATAAAAGGAAAATAGGTGGGAAGGGGTAAATGAAGAGTGCTTGTAGAGGGATAAGGGTAAAAATATAATATTTGGCGATATAGGGTAGGTGAGTATGTGAAATAATGTTAAGGTGATGAGTCATGATTGTAAAGGGTAGGAGGTTTGTATGTGAATTAGGTAAATGGGGTAATCATGATTGGTGTGATTGGGTATGGTGTTGGGGTTAATTGGTAATTGGAGGTAGTCATGTCTTTAACAATGTTGTGTTTTGTTAGATGCAGGCTAGGGACCAACTACGTATGCGGGACAGAGTACCACCTTTATTGGTAGATATGCAGTCGAGTGTGACTACAGAGGAGTGGGAGCATATGACTAATGTTGGATTGATTGGGATTTGATGTTATAGGCATATAGCTTGAGATCCTAGTTTGATGGTCGCACTCATCGATAGATGGGATTCAACGACCAACACTTTTCATTTACCAATGGGTGAGATTATTGTCACCACGGAATTTGTATATAGGATTCTGTGGCTACCGATTATGGGTGAGTTAGTGTATTTTATTTCGTCATAGGCTTTCATGGAGCCTATAGTGGTTGTGTTTGGGGAGGTGATGGGCAAGATGAGGTACCATAGTGCAAGCCTTAGCTACAGAGAGAGATGTATGCAGCCCATCCTTAGGAGATGAGGTTGGTTGTTTTGATGATGGAGGTGGTATGTTGTTTTGCCTTACCAGATGTCGAGGGTGGTAGATTCCTGCAAGCATTGATGGGAGTGCTCCAGGATATGGTGGAGGAGTGGATCTATTTTGCATGGGCACTAACATTCCTAGTGCAACTGTATAGGGAGTTGTGGGCCTATGGGAGATTGCAGTGGTTTAGTTTGTGTTGCACTTTTCTTCTGCATTGTTGGGCATATGAGCACATCGTATGTGTACGTCCAGTTGGTTTTCCCTGACTTGATTGGTTGGGGTGGCTTGATCAAAGTCGATTATAGACAGTGAGTACCAGTTGGTGGGTAGCACAGGGTGGTCAAGGCCACGCATGATGTTTCATATTACAGGGTAGTTCTGGAGGGATTTTCTGGTGTGGATATTGTTTGGAGGCCATATGTTGGTTATCCCTCATACAGGGACATGGCAAAGGAGTTAGAGGAGTTACAACTGTTGAGGTGGATTCAAGGGCGTCGTGTTGGTGAGCATGAGATGATACATGTAGATAGGGTGAGACGATAGTTTGGGCTATCACAGTCATGTCTCCACCCTTCCCACAAGATGATAGAGATGACGTGGAGAGACCTATGTCTCCACCATGATTGAGTGTGCTACGTGGGTAGGAGGAGCAAGCGGTGGACAGCGGATCAATGATGTTAGGGTCACCGATAGATATAGGAAGTGGTGGGTGGCATAGCTATGAGCGGCACCACCGAGGCCATAGAAGCTAGACTTAGATACCATCACAAGACATAGGGATACATTGCGGGGTTAGGTGGCTGCCCTTCAGAAAAGATTACACTTTATAGGGAACTTACAGTCGAGAGGCATACGTTGTCATTTTACAGCACAAGTAGTAGTTGCTTACAGCCCGAGTAGCAAGACGTGGGCACACATTGGTGGTGGAGATGGAGATGGGGATAGGTTGCCACTTTATAAGTGCGGAGTAACAGGTTTGTAGGGCCCGAATTGACCATCGCACAAAGCCGAGGTTGTGGCCTTACAAGGCCGGAGTTTTATTTCAGTGCACCTCCGTAGACTCGGGATAAGGTCCCACACTATAAGAAGAAGGCTGCGGCAGACATGGTCCCATGGTACAGGGAGGAGGACATGGCTCATAAGTACATGATCCGAGGTCGGCGTTTGCAGTCGAGCTCATAGGTTGTTGTGAGACCTATGGCACCGCCTCAGATAGTGTCGATGGTGAGGTTCAGGGATGCTCTGAGTGAGGCATGGTATTACCATGATAATTTGACTACCTTTGGGATAGATGTCACTTCTTATGTTGAGTATAGGGCACAACAGCGAGGCAGTAATAGTACTGGACTAGATCCCGCACTCATAGTTCTGAGAGCACAAGGGACCACCCCAGTGAGGGGCATGCAGAGATTAGGTCGAGACCTATGCTAGGTGGGGAGGTGCAGGCAGGTTGTTGGGCTGGAGGTGAGGAGGAGGAGATAGATGAGACATGCATGGATATCAGATGGAGTGACGATTAGTCACCTGATATGATTGGTGTATCAATTTTTGGTATATATCAGCCTGTGTGCCAATGATAGTGAGGATGTACATGAGAGTTTTGTGATTTTGATTATTATATCGGCCTGCATGCTAAAGATAGTGAGACTATATCTGAGCATCTTGAGATACTTGTATTTATTTGTGGTTGTGTACATATGTATTGATACACAGATCTTTTCATTGATATAGATGATGATTTTGATGGTGATGTGTATGTATTAATGATGTACTTGGTTTTAATTTCCATTGTTATTGTGTATGTGATGGAAACTAGGTGAATTAGGCATGTTTGAGTCAAGGTCATGTAGGCATGGTTGAGTTAGGTTGGTTAGGCATGGTGGAGTTTGAGGTTTGTTAGGCATGGTTGAGTTTAGGTTAGTTAGGCATGGTTGAGTTTAGGTCAGTTAGGCATGGTTGAGTTTAGGTCAGTTAGGCATGGTTAAGTCAGGTATAGAAATGGTTAAGTTTAGGTCATTTAGGCATGGTTGAGTCAGGTATAGGCATGATTGAGTCTAGGTGAGTTAGGCATGGTGGAGTTAAGGTTTGTTGGTTTTGATTTAATTTCCAAGTTATTGGTAACATGGGAAATAAATGATGATGTATATGTATGTTATGGTGTATATTTCCAAAATATTTGATATCATGGAAATGTGAAATGATGGATGTATGATATGATGTTGTAAGAAAATGGTAGGTATTTACGTTTGTTAATTGTTTAATTTCCAAGTGTTGTGAAAAATGGAAACTAAGTAAGGTGAAATGTTAATTGAAAACATGGGGGAAATTGGTTAGGGTAAAGAGTGGTCGAGCTAACCTCCAAGGGCCCCATGCCCTCGTAGTGTTGCCTACATAGCCTCGGTGAAAAGGGGCTTTAAGCCGATGTAGTTCTCCCATATGTTATGTTTGTGGAGCCTATTTTCATGTTAGAGTGTGGTACACCTTCTATGTGTTACACTCGGGTATTTTTACGGCAGTCCCACTCGCCAGGTGAGCGGGTCAAGGGGTTCGGGAGTTGAAGCCCCCTCGATTGAAGGGTTCGGGGGCGAAGCCCCCGAAGCAAATTTTCATGGGTGGTTTATTAACCCATGGGTAATGGGTAACCGTTATGGGCTATTTTTGGGCCCATGGTTTTTCGGTACCCATTGTTTTGTAAAACCACCTCTTCGGCTACCCATAGGTTTATGGGACAGTTTTGGTTTTTGCCCATTGTTTTGATACCCACGGTTTTGTATCAAACTGCTTAAGCAATTGTCTATTTATATGGTCTTATGCATATGATAGATAGATAAGCAAATGTATTACATATGTGTTTTGAATTTGGGTGTGAATTCTATAGAGTTTGTTGAGCATAGCTCCAAACGGATCTAGGTATTGTATTGAGAGAGTGGAGGCTTGTAATAAAATCTGAGCAAGTGATTCTTGGTGGACGTAGCCCAAATTGGGTGAACCACGTTAAATCTTGTCTCTCTGTGTTGTGTTATTTATTCTGCACTTTTATTTGAGATCTGTAATGTTTTTTGCATATTAGTTTCTCTTATTGCGATTCTGTAAGGGATTATTCTCGCATATTTTATCACTTATTTCCTAACACCATTTGCTTAGGGAATATTATGATGACATAGAGAAATGGGTGAGTAGGTTTTGGCGTGGTTGAGTCTAGGTTATTTGGGTATGATTGGGTTTAGGTCACTTAGGCATGATTTAGTTTAGGTCACTTAAGCATGATTGAGTCTAGGTCATGAAGGTAGGAGTGAATTGAGGTCATTAAGGTGTCGAGGACTTGGTTCTGTATAGGATAATCAACAAGTAATGAATAAGGTGAGTGGTAAGAGGTGATAGGATCATGTTCAATGAAAGATTTTGCAAAGAGCTATGGATATGGGGCAAGACCCCAAAGCTTTGTGCAAAAGACCCTCAATGGACCATATGATAAGAAATGAGCAAGGAATCCTATTTGCATGTATTAAAACTTGAAATAAGCAAGAAATCTAACAAATAGCATTAACCTCTATTCTTGAAAGCTTAATAAAATATGCCTACTAAAGACTTAAGCAATCAGTTTTGTTGTTTACTCCATGAGGGTGAATGAATCTCACTAAATGGCTACATGGCCAAGTTTAGCTATTCCATTACTAACCTAACATGGGTGCAAGATGAAGCTATTTTAATGGTGGATGACCCAAGATCAAATGCCTTATTAGCTTGGCTAATGCAAATGAGCTCTTAAGCTTTCTTAGGCTTGTTTTGGCTTTAGCTTATGTAAAGTTGTAAGTTTGAAAGGGAGGGGTGACCCTTCTATTTATAGTTTTCCAAATGGAAGAGTTTGAACTTTGGGTGCATGTGGGACTAAAACTCAAAAAGCACTTTTAGATTAGATTAGGATAAACATGCTTTAGGCTTTGTTAAGCTACGATTTAGGCTAGTTAGACTTGATTAACAAGTGATTAGAGACTCATTAAGAGTTGGGAGGGGTCTGGATAACCAATTGTGACTAACATATAGCCTACAAAGCCAATAGAAGTGGTCTAGAGAGAACTAGGGAGGTTCTGAAGGGTCAAAAGGAGGAATGTTTAGCTAATAAGAGACATATTAGCCAAACAAGTTGATTATAGTAGGAATACGACTGAGAAGGTGCCGTGAATGGGCATCCAAGAGTGGGGCGAAGAAGGGTTGATTAATGAAGTGTCGTCAATTGGTTGAATTAGATGAAATGCTAAGTGTAAGCATATTTTAGGTGTCTACAAGGACAACTACTTAATTGATAAGAATGAAAACAAATCTACCATACCAAAGATGGGCTTATGAACATAAGACCCTAAAGGCATTTGCATGATTGAATATTCTAAGGGTGAAGAAAGTCACATGATCATGAAATGTCGCATTTGCGGCACCTCCCTTGAGTGGGTAGGAAATTAGGGTGAAAAGGTGATAAGGTGAAAGCAGGTTGGTTTTAGCATAACCTAGTGTGAGATAGTATGCCGACTTGGCAAGAGACCCAAGATCACAATAGGCAAGTCCATGATGAAAAAGTTAATATTTTTTCTTTTCTTTTTGCTTTTGTTTTTGATAGACTGATCGATGTGGGAATTCTATGTGGGATGAGTATATTATCTCCTTGAGGTCTTCGTGAAGTTGATCAATGTGGGAAGCTTCATAATATTTTTATTTTAGTTTTTCAAGAATAGTCCTCTTTTGATGATAGACTAAGTACAATACAGTACTGGCTTCGTATAACTGTCCTTTGAGGAGCAGTCTATTTATAGCCGTGAGATAAAAAGCATAGATGTCCTTTTTGAGGGAGTCATATTTTTGCTGAAAGTTTGACTCAAGGAGTGGAATCCCATTTTACTTTTGAAATTGTCTTGCTTTTGGCCTTTTAAGTCATGGACAAGACTATAGAGGAAAATAGGCTCTGTATTTGAAGACAAAACTATAACACACATAAGTTAAATGTGATGGAGAGGTTTTAAGTGATGAATGACCATGGGATTCCATCTTGAAATAGACAAAAATTATCCATGAGAATCATGCCATAAGTAGAGTCGTGGTACTCATATTGAAGAAAAGGTTGAGAGAAAACAGGTAATCACATGATCTTGGTTTAGTCATTAATCCTTAAAGTATGCGAGAATGAAAGGTGAACGGTGCTCAAGGAACAGGTATTGAATAGACAAGAGGTGATATAGGACTTAATTCAACAATATAATGGTCAAAGATGTAAGGCATTGAGGGGTTCAAGTTTGGGTTTACCTTCAAGTGAAGACAAACGATAAGCACATGATCCATAGGTATGAGTAACAATATAAGGTCCAAGCCAATTAGGAGAAAATTTGCCCCGTTTACTTTTTTTCCTCTTTTGTTACATGTTGATTTTCTTTAAGGACGAGGTCACCAACTTGGAAGGTTTGTTTATGGACATGTTTTTCATAGGCACGTTTGATATGTTTTGGTAGATTTGAAGGTGATCAAGAGCATTAAGATGACATTCGTCTAATAACTCGAGTTGTGCCAAACGGTCCTAGCGAAAGTCATCATCATTGAGCATCTCTTTGAGTGAGATACGAAGAGACAAAATCTAGACTTCAAGAGGCAAGACAACCTCTATGCCATATACTAGAGAGAAAGGCGTAGCCGTAGTTGAGGTATGAATACTAGTACGATAAGCCCATAAGGCAAAAGGAATGTGCGTGTGCCAATCCTTTCCAGTATCATCCACAACTTTCATAAGAATTTTGTTTAATTTTTTGTTGGTGGATTCATCTTGGCCATTTGTTTGAGGGTAGTAGGGTGAAGAAAAACTGAGTTGAATGCCAAAGGCATCACAAAGCTTCCATAGAGTTTTGTTTTTAACTATTTTCCATTATTAATGATTAGACGATGGGGAACACTAAAGTGACAAATGATATGATGATTGATGAATTCACATATTTTCTTGGCTTTTGTTGAAATAAGAGGTATGGCTTTGACCCATTTAGTGTAGTATTCAATAGCGGTAATAATCAATTGATGGCGTTGTGAAGAATTGGGATTGATTTGTCCAACAAGATCCCAACCCCATTGAGAGAAATGACAAAGGTATCATGCGACCTATAAGGTGTGACTAGGCATGTGATGAATATTAGCATGTTGTTGGCACTTCACACAATGTTTGACATAATCACAACAATCATGGTTTAAGGTTGGCCAATAATAGCCTAGGCGGAGAATGTGTTTAGTGATAACTAAACCACTAAAGTGACCTCCACAAATTCCATCGTGAACTTCCTTGATGGTGTAGGGAATTTCAGAACTTGTAAGGCATCACAAGAGGATACCATCAAAACCACATTTATAAAGAATGCCTCCCATGATGACATACCGAGAGACACTTTTGAGAAAGGAGCGTTGTCCATTACGAGTAAGGTCTAGAGGTAGAATTGAAAGGGAAAGGTAGTCAACAAACTGCTTATACCAAAGGTCACATGGGTTAGGTTAAACGGTTCTAACGAGGTTGACGTCTTGAAATAGATAGGAAGGTGATTGCAGCCTTTATACTATGACAAAGATTTTCAAGTCGGAGGGTGAGGCGGGTATCTGAGAAGCAAGGCAGGCCATGGTATCTACAAATTTGTTAGTGGAATGTGGAGTGGTTCGAAGTTTATAACGGTCAAAGGTAGTCAAAAGTATCTCTACATGATACTTATACTTTTGAATTATTTCGTTATGACACTGGTATATACCATTGACTTAATTTACAACCAATTGAGAATCGGAAAAGATATTAATTGATTTGACGTCTAAAGCGATGGCGGTTTGAAGGCCTAATACGAGTGCTTCATATTCATGATATTATTAGTACATTTAAAATATAGTTTGAAAGATAATGGCATAGGATCACCATCGAGAGGAATGAGGATAACTTCAACACCACCTCCATGGATGACATTTGGAACCATCAAAGAATAAGTTCATCGGGTAAATGGTATCATCCAACAAGAGGGTAGCAATGGATTCATTTGGGAAATCAAAGTTAGAGGGCTGATTTCTAGAGAGAGGTGTGTCTGCAAGTTGGTCAGTGATAGTTTGGCCTTTGATAGATTTTTGATTAATGAATTTGAGGTCTAAGTCTGCAAGAAGCATGAGCCAACGTGTAGCACGCTGATGTTGGTAGGGCTTAGCGTACATGTAATGTAATGGGTATGTATTTGTGACAACAAAAAATTTGTGGCTAAGTAGGTAATGGCAAATTTTAGTAGTCTTCTTCGGCATGGGTGTATCGGGTTTCATAATCCAAAAGTGTACATCTTATATAATAAATTGCTTGCTCCTTGTGTTGCTCATTGCGATGAGCGAGCATGGATCCCAAGGAATGATCCGTAGTAGAAATGTAAAGGTAAAATGGTTGGTCATCTTTAGGAGGAATGAGTACAGGTGGTTGGAGGAGGTATTGTTTTAAGGCCTCAAAGGCTTTGTGGCATTCATCATCCCATTTGAAGGAGATGTCCTTTTTGAGGAGATGATGAAAGGGGTGGCAGTGGTCAGAAAGATGTGAAATAAAACGATGGATAGACTACAACTTTCCTTGCAAACTACACAGTTGGAAAATGTTAGTAGGTGGAGGCATTTCAAGAATAGCCTTGATTTTAGTGGGATCAACTTCTATGCCACACAAAGAAACAATAAAACCAAGGAGTTTTCCTGAGAGGACAGCGAAGACACATTTCTTAGGTTGAAGGTGAACACAATACTTGATGAGACGGTAAAAATGACCTTAAGGACTATAAGGTGTTTGGCTTGATGTTTGGATTTGGCAAGAAGGTCGTCTACATAATCTTCTAATATGTGATGCATGATGTCATGAAAGATATAAGTCATAGCCCGCTAATATGTAGCACCAAGTGTTTTTAAGGCCAAAGGGCATGACTCGATAGCAGAAGGTCCCCCAGGGAGTGATGAAGGTGGTTTTGTGTTGATCTTCCAAGGTGAGTAATATTTGGTTATAACCCGAGAATCCGTCCATGAGTGATAACATCTCATGGTGGCGGTGAGATCAACTAGTTGGTCTATACTAGGTAGAGGGAAGTCATCTTTAGGAAAGCTAAATTAAGGTCACAAATCTATGCATATGCGGAGTCCTCCTATTACTTTTGTGACAGAATGATGTTAGAGATCCATTGGGGATAATCAATGGGTAGGATGAAGGAAACTAAGAGAAGGCGTTGAAGTTCTTCTTTGACAAGAAGGGCAATGTGAGGATGCATTTTTCACAGCTTTTGTTTTACGGGTTTGGCTTCAGGAACAATTACTGATATTGTGGACCATAATGTTTGGATCAATACCGGGCATATCAACATAGGACCAAGAAAGGCATTGTTATGATCTTAGAGGAATGAGGTAAAAGCTTCATGTTTGGAAGCATCTAAATATTGACCTATCTTTAGAATGTGTGGGTTGTCTGAGTGTTAATATTGATTTTGATGGTCAATTCATTTAACATAGTTTGCATCTTATAAGGCAACGACTAGTCAATATAAGAATCTTTCACACCAAGGTAGGTGAGAATAGACTCATCCTCCTAACATTGAACAACATTAATAGAATGTGTATCATCATTGATCATGTCATGATATGGGAAGGGAAGGGAAGAGGGAGCCTTGCCATCACGTTGATAAGTCAGAGCTCCCAGGAAATGGTGTTTACGAAGAAAAAAATAGGAGGAATGGATTATGGATCCATAGACTCCATGGGTGAAGGTGGGGAAGTTAGTAGATGGGGTGAAGAAGGTTTGTCATCCTCAATGAGTTCGACGTGCGGGCTTTCTTGAAAGATGGTTCGACAAAGCCAATACCACTGCGGTCATTGTGTTTACGTGTGGTACATGGGATGACAATATGGTGGCCTTGTTCATAGAACCCAAAGCCAAAGCCTTTCCATGCATAGTGGTGGAGGAAAGTGTGGGTGAAGCGATGGTTGGTGAGGGATTGAAGGTCAGAAGAAAATGGTCACATTTGGGAAGGTGGCTCGGGCGAGTATGTAGAAGTATCAAGTCCCCCATAGGTTAAGTTTGTACAAAGGTGAGGAGGACCATAAGAGAAAACCTCGCCTACGCGGTGATCATAGCGAGGATGTTGGCGAAGGTTACCATACTCTTGAGGAGTAAGGAATGTGTTGATGTTGTACAGGCAGTACTCCCCCAGAGTGAGACGTTGAAAAACACCTGCTAAGGGATCAGTAGTTGGTATATGGGTGGCGGGAATAGATGAATCACTAGGCGATTGGGAGGAAGAAGCATTGGTTAGTTGAGAAGTAGAAGGATTAATGGATGGGTTAGTTGTAGAAGCTATGATGGTAGTGAGAATGGAGGAGGTATGTACAAAAAGGTAGTAACAACATCAATGGATGGGGTTGTGGGTGAAGAAGAAGTGGCAAAAGTGGTAGATTCCTTAATTGGTATAAGGACATCATTAGGTTGGTATAACATGTTACAGGTTTTGAATGGTGAAGGGTCAGCGGGGATGGTATAGTTATGTCCTTCATGTTCAAATTTTACACATCGATGTAAGGTTGAAGGAACATGACCCATGATGCGGATCCAAGGTTGGCTAAGCAATAGGTTGTCTTTGGAACTCCCCTCTAAGACATAGAATAGTTCCAAAATGGTACGGCGGACCACACGATGTGGAGGATGATGGTGTAGAGAGTGGAAGTGATGGAATCATTGAATGAATGCAATATAACACATCTAGGTTATTATGCATGCAATTTGAAGGGATGCACATTTGATTATATGCATGATAGGAGATGATGCTGATTTTGGAACCACCATCGATCATAACGCGTCAAACGTGAATATTATCAATATAAACGGAAATGAAAAGGCGGGATCGGGATCATCTAATCGAGAGGTATAATCTTGACTTGAGAGAAACCGAGTGACTTGACTTGATGAGTGGTAGGGGTGTAGAGGAAGGTGATGAATTGGTGAGAGAGGCCATGTGGTGAGGGGTAATAATGGAGGCCACAGGTGTAGGGTCATTGGGTAAAACCTCGATGGATTGCAGAACCTCCATGAGGGCCTGTCGATGAGATTCAAAGGTTTGGATGAGATCATACAAAGACATTTTTAGGGGGGATTGGTGTAATTGTTTTATCATTGTATGATGGGTGACCCCATCGGAAATGGGGTATGTGGGTCCCCTAATGGTGATTTTTGGTGCGGGTGCAGATGGTATGTTGGGTATAGGATTAGCAGATGGGCTAATTGCTTTCTCTTTTCCTTTGTCTTTTTGGGCGCGAGTGGCAACTTGGATCATGTTAATCTGAGGAAGAGGGATGGAGAAGGTATTTCATAAGCAAATAACGACATAATGGACACAAACATAATGCGGGGTAAGAACCTTGCAAAATGAGTAGGGTCTTATTTCGGCACTTTGGTGGGGTTTTGGAAAGCTCTCTTATGCGGACCATGTTGATCTCAAATTTTGGAGGTGGTGATGCAGGTGGTTGAATAGGTAGTGGGAAAGGATGCATGGTGATAGGTGGAGGTGGAAATGGGTCCTCGTCTAGGAGATCATCATCATCAAAGTTTTGTTTAGGAGGAAAAAGTTGGAGAAGAACGGTTTTTAGAGCCTTACAATTTTCTACATCATGTCTTGGCACACGATGGTAGGCACAAATTTTAGTATCGTCAAACCCTTTTGGTTTGGGATTGAGTGGGTTGTAAGGTCTAAGGGGGTAATGTGATGACAACAGTATCTAAAATGTTGGCTAGAATGTTGGCGTAAGAACCTGCCAATGGGTCGCAATGTGAGGTGAGTGTTGGTCTAGATTGAAGTGTAGGTGATTGTGATGTGTGAGGTACTACAGGAGGTGGAATTGAAGATGGGATAGGTTTGACCACCAATTTGGTAGGCGGGGATATTTTAGGATTGGGTTGTACCTTCCTAGGTAAGGGTGTGGTAGATGAACTAGCGATGGAAGGCATTGTAGGCTTGACTACCTCTTTGGAGGGTAGTGGGTTTTTTAATTTCGGTTGCACCTTCTTGGGTAAAGGTGAAGGAGGAGTATGTGATGCCAAAGGAGAAATCGGATGGTGGAAGAGGTGCGGTAAAGGTTATTAGCAGAGGCAAAGTGGAAGGTACATATTGAAGAGAAGGAAGTCTCTGGTAGTGATGATGTTATTATAAATGTGGTGGGGGTATAGGTGGTAAGAAATATGGAGATAACTAAAAGGTGTATGTTGTACTGATAGGTTGGTTGTAATAAAGGATTGTGATGAAGAGGTGGGTTACAGCGCTTTTGATTTGCCTTGGATAGGTGGTTGTTTGGCCAAGGTCGATGGGTGAGGCCCTAGGATAGATGGAAGGGGCAAAGGTGACAAAGGCGTGGTGGGTGAAACTAGTGTGTGTGGCCTAAAAATTTGGGTCTTCTTTTTAGGTGGAGGATTGGTTTTTATGTGAGCTTGGGAGGATGTGGCTAAGTCCAATTTGACAGTGGATGGACAAGGCTTGATGTCGGCATGACACCCAGGGTAGTGATAGGTCTAGATATGGGAGAATATTTAGGTGTAGGTAGGTTCTTAGGCATAGGAATGGGTTTGGTTATGGTTAAAGGTTCAGATGTAGGCAAGGGTGACAAAGAAGAAGTTGTTTCAATAGGCATGGTCATGGTTGATTTGGTCGCTTGAAATACCTTTGGATAGATTAGGTATTAGTAAGCGACATCTACATTTGGGTTGAAAAGGGTAACCAAAGGCGTCCCCAAAGCATGGAATTATCAACGTAATCCAAGCGGTTAGTCAAGCATGAAAATGGTACCGCTATAAGAGGATATTTTGTTGGTTTAGTGGCAATCCTGTAAAATATGTCTGTGAGACAAGGAATTGGTTAGCCTCGGACTTTGTAGGTAAAAGAGCCAAGAGCAGATCAACGGGATCCTAGAATGCTAATGGGGAATTGTCACCAATAGCGATGGCATGTCTAAAGGATCCCCCATGGGTAGGAGAGACGGCAGGTGGGGTGAGGTAGATTCTTCTTTCGGTGGAGAAGAAAGCGAGGATGATTCTCTCGTGGGTCGGAGAATTAATACCGTTTATTTTTCGTTAGGTTGCATGAGGTAGATGGTGAAATGGCATCGGCATAAATTATGGAATCCTCTGTGGGTGAAGGGGGAGATGAAGGGGACTCCTCATGGGTGAAGGAGTAGATGAGGTTGGCTCCTCCGTGGATAGAGGAGCTCATGCTAGAATCTCCTCGATAGAGGGATATGAGGAAATTGAGGAATGGTTGGTATGACTTCAAAAACAATGTGAACTTCACGGACATTATTGTCATTGGTTGAAGGTTCACCATTTTGATTAGATGATGGTGTATGGTTAGGGAACAACTTCTTAAAGATATGCAAGTTTTGATTTTCCAGTGTGTTTGGGTTGTCAAGATGAGATCTCCATTATCTAACATTTCCTGGACAATGTTTTTGAAGGTTATGTAATTACCATTGTTATTGCCTTTGACGCAATGATAGTTATAATCATGTTCGTTATACCATGCAGGTATAGGATGAGTGGTGTCGAAACCAATATGTGGTTTTATAAGTGGATGTGTGATGGCTCACCGTAAGAAAGTTTTCTAAGACTCGAATAATAGAGCTCTCCATTAGATTGTACTTTCGTTGCTCCCCAAAATCTAAGAAAAAAGTTTGAATGGGAAAAAGATTAGAGGAAGATTTTGGTCGGTTATATGGGTGAGATGGGCTAGCTTTGAGAACTATTGTGTTGACAAATCCTTTAGCTTTTGAATAATTGTTTTGGGGCTTTGAAGATGAAGAGGCATCATTTGATTTGAAAGTGGCGTTTTTGTTATGCAATTGAATTTTCTTCTCTTCAATGGCACGAATTTCCGCTTCGCACCATGGTAAATACTTCATCAAAAGTATGGAAGGTTTATACTTGCAAATTTGGTGAGATGTGCACGCACAAGCTTTGATGAACAACTCTACAAGCTTGGTTTGAGGCAACTAGAACGTAAGTTGGTTGATGAGGCTCTACCAACGAGTGACAAAATCAATGATAGACTTATCGTCGTATTGTCGAGTTAGTCTGAAGTCGGTCATAGTTACCTTCTTGAAGTGGAGGATGATGGTGTTGAGAGTGGAAGTGATGGCATCATTGAAAATGTGGCATAACTTGGTTATTATGCATGCAATTTGAAGGGATGATAGTTATAATAATCATGTTCCTTATACCATGTAGGCATAGGACGAGCGGGGTCAAAACCAGTATGTGGTTTTATAGGTGGAAGTGTAATGGCTCGGCCTTAAGAAGATTTTCTAAGACTGAAGAATAGGGCTCTCCAATTGGAGTGTACTTTTGTTGCTCCCGTCTAAACTGAAAATTTTGAACGAGAGAAATATTAGAGGAAGGTTTTGCTTGGTTAGATGGGTGAGATGGGCCAGCTTTGAGAACTACCACGTTGGTAGATCCTTTGGATTTTGAATAATTGTTTTGGGGCTTTGAAGATGAAGAGGCATCATTTGATTTGAATGTGACGTTTTTGTTACATAATTGAATTTTCTTCTCTTCAATGGCATGAATTTCTAGTTTTGCACCATGGTAAATGCTTCGTCGAAGGTATGGAAGGTTTGTACTTATAGATTTGGTGAGATGTGCCTGGCACAAGCTCTAGTGAAAAACTCTATAAGCTCGGTTTGAGGCAACTGGAATGTTAGTTGGTTGATGAGGCTCCACCAACGAGTGACAAAATCAGCGATAGACTCATTGTCGTATTGTCGAGTTGAGTACAAGTCGGTCATAGTGACCTTCTTGATGATATTAATTGAAAAATGGTCCAAGAAGGCTTGAGCCACTTGATTAAATGAGTAAATGGAATGTCAAGGCAAACCACTATACCAATCTAACACGGGTCCCATTAAGGACATGGGGAATGTTCATAGGAGTAAAGCATCATCGTGGGTGATTAGATAACACCCATGTTTGAAAGACCACAAGTGTTGTTACGGGTCTTCTTTACTATTGAACCAATTAAATTTGGGCATTTCCCAATGCGCAAGGTATGGGCAAATGGGAATAGATAGATGGATGGGCTCATTGTAGATTTCATCATAGGTTAAGGAGTTACGAGAGCCAGATACTAATGCTTCTAATGTTTGCATATTTTCCATCATCATATTTATAAGGTCGTTGGTGGGTTGTGATGATTGGGCACCCCTCACTGGTATAAGGAGGTTGATGATGGATGTATGATGTGGACGACATCCCAGTATATGGTGGTGCCGAGTATGAGAACTGTGAAGGGGGAATAGATGCATGTAGAAGGTATCCCGAATAAGTGATAGATGAGATTGAGGGTTGTTGGTGATATGTATAATTACGTGGGGTAGTCAGTAAGCGATCTTGTGGTGATTGGGGGTAGATCTTTGCGGGATGGAAAGGACGTTGTTTTGGAATGGGGTGTGGGTTGCCAACACCATGGGTGGTTACAATGCAAATCGTACATATGAGGTAAAGGGTACATATGGGGCTATGCTCAAGGTAGATGACGAAAGAATAATTGACACCACAGGTGCAACAAATACCGTAGGTGCAACAGTTATAAAGGATGTGGGGTCCAGTTGAGACACCACAGGTGGTAAGGTGGATGAGGGTAATGTTGAGCTAGTGGTAGCTAACGTGGAAGTGGGGGTGAGGGCAGGAGGGATAGACATGGGCATGTCATATACTAATTGTCCTGAATAGATGAGTGGGCGAGATAATATTGTAGGGCAGCGGGATTCTAGTTAAGGAGTCTTGCAAACTCCTCATCGTTGGTACTAATGGTGATGGGCTAAGTTGGATCCATAGGTGACAAGATGGAAGGCGATGATGGGCTAGGTGGGAGCGGCTAAAGGCTAGCGTGAAACACAAGGGCGTTGGCTTGGTTGTGAGTCAAAACCATGTGAATTAGTGTAGACCTAGTAAATTGTTCTCTATAAATGACATAGAAAAACAAAAAAAATGGAGGAGAATAGATTTCGGGAGGTGAAATTGGTCGGTGTTTTAATTAAAAATTAAAACAAAGGAACCGATGATAGTTAGGTTAACCGATGATGGTTATAGGGTGACCGATGATGGTTAGGGAAACCGATACCGGTTACTATGGGAAATCAACAGTTTTGCAAATGAGGCAAAATTGATGAAAATGAAATAAAGAAGTTGTATTTGACTGTGATTTTTAAAATTATGGGGTATGATGATGTCCTGAGAACTTAAAAAGAACATAAGATGTGATGAATGTTATTTTTGGTAGAATGACCAAAAAGAGATGGAAGCTAACAACGGTTAGGTAAATCGATGATGGTCAGATGTAAACCGATGACGGTCCTTGGACCGACGTCATTCACTGTGAAATTTGAAAAAGTGAAGAAAATTTGTTTTTGTGAATTAAATCAGATGAAATATCAACCCATGAAAAATTGAGTATGATAGTAATGGATCCTGACACACTCAGAAATAGTCGGAATACACCAACTATGATGGAAAAGTGTGAAAGGAAGAAGAAAATGAAGAACGTAACCTCACAACTCAAAACACAACTCAAGAAAAAACTAAGAAAAACATGCAATCCTATAAGTGAATTTTATGTTTTAGCTTATGTTATTTTAGATTGACTTTTTGAACCAGACCATTTTTTTTTTGTTGGGAAGGTGTCCTATGAAGAGGTAAAATCTAAGGGTGGTTTTAGGTTATGTTTTGGCGGGGCGGTCCTTTCTCTAAGTTAATGAATGGACAGAGAAACCAATTGGGCGCCCACTGTCAATCCTCTAATCATGTGATCATTGATAGCTTCTTCCAGGTAAGGTGTTATTTAAGAAGATGTGTGAATTTATATTTGTGCAGTTTGGCGAGAGAGAGAGAAGAGAAAGTGCTCTATGATTCAATTATGTCAACCATCAGTTGGGCATGAATTCTAGCGTATAGGTTGCCCTCAATTTTAATGTGAGCTAAAAATGTAAGCATAGAAGTATGAAATGAAAGTATTTTAGAACCCAAATCAAAATGTGATATTCGATGTAAACAAAGAGTGAATAGGAAAGAGAATGAATTTCACTAATGCGAATGTAAGAAGAAAAAGAATGATTATTTTTAGTCCTAAAATACAAATGTCACTTAGAAAAATAGAAGAAAGAGAAGATTCCCAAGGAGAAAATTTAATGTTAACTTCCTTTTTAAAAAGAAACAAACATACAATAGTTCCCTAAGAATGAATGAATGCAAGGAACCTCAAATGGGTCCCATCGGGCATGCCAAAATGTTTCATTAGATTGTTAGCAAATTAATGAAACATATAAGGGTGATAGGCCAAGGAGGAATACCTATTGTGATGTCGGTTGAAGGTTGTGCATGCATTTTGATTTCCTGATCCAAGTTGACTGCAAGAACTCCCTTTTGTCTAGGAGGAACTACCTGAAATGCAAAACAAGACCACAAAATATAGTTAATAGCAAAAGGCTAGTGGATTGCCTAGCGCGAGCTAGATTTGGGTATATATATATTTCAATATAAAACAAATGAACATGAATATAAATGAATCTAGTGCTAGTAGTCTGATTTAGGTATCTCAAATTACTTATCAACTTTAATCCACTTAAATGCTTTGATATTAAACTGTCAAAGGTCATAGGTTAGGTCACAGGCTGGGTAGGTGATTTAGAAGTCACAGACATGGTATAGGTAAGGCTTGGTATAATTTGGGGTTGATTTGGGTGATTGGGGTGCTTATTGGTCCGAATCGAGTTTTCAAACACAGAGACCGATGTCGATCAGTGTGACCGATGATGATTTAACTATGACCGATCTTGGTTAAGGATAAACAATCTCGTTTTTGTAGGAATGGTAAAAGTATCGAAATAGGTGTCAGGTTCTCTCTATGTTTGCACGCAGAGAGATGGGGAGGTTTGTGGAGAGGCTTCAGGTAGGGTATTTGGCTTGGGTGAGATTTTGTGAGGCCTTTGGGGTGTTAAGGTCAATTTAGAAAAAGTTTGGTAGGGGATATAGTAATCGATGTCATTCTCGTGACCATGTCGGTGAATTGGAAACCAACGATGGTTAAGGTAACCGGCATCGGTAGGGGAAATTTGGTGAAATTTGATTAACAGGTGGTTTTGGGATTCTCTGTGATTACACAGAGAATGAAAGGGGACTAGTTGGGTTCATGATAAGGTGATAAAAACTCGAAATGTGTAAGAGGTTAGGAATAAGGATCGGAAGATTATGGTGGTGGATTAGGATCTGGGATGGAAAATGGAGGTGACAGAACACAGGGAATAATAATTTCCAATAACAGAGAGATAAAGAACTTAATGAATAAGTACAGGAATGATACAAAATCAAATGCACTTACTTGTTCCTGTAAGATTGGTGGGTGAAGGAAGGTGATGGTTGATCTATGAACCTGGTGGTCAGTGTCACGGCAGTTGCTTCCCGAAATATTACCGTGAACGTCTATACCTTCACATCAGTCCTAGTACTTGCTTGGGTCTCTTACTAGATGTATTTATGTCGTCTTGATACTTGAGAAAACTTTGGTTCGCACTTGAATTCAAATATCTCTCTCCCAAAACTCGAAGTGACCAACCTGGGAAAAAGGTTTCCAAATTGTATATATGGTGACCGATGATAGTCAAGGTGATCGGCATCGAGTTGAGGGTTAACCAACATCGGTTAAGGCAAGATATCCTAGGTTTACCAAAAATAACAGATCTTGGCTATTTTTGGCGAGCTCGCATGTTAGGTCCGAGTCTAAAGTGGTGGTTAATGCTTAGATAAGTAGGCATGTTGTTGGAGAAAGAATATGAATTTAATGTTAGGGTTAGACTAAGTCTCGGTGGTTAGGATAAGTGGAGACTGAGTCTTAGTTAATTAATAGGCTAAGAACAAGTCCATGGTGAGGTGTCTAGGTGATGTGGCTAGGTGAGGTGTAAATTAATTTAATTAAAGTAATTAAATTAATAAATTATGTGAGGATGGGTATTAATTCAATTGTAAGTAACTAAATTAATATGAATATGTGGTAAAGGGGTCATGGTTAGGTTAACACGTCAGGTTGACTACTCGAAAGAGGACACAAGGGAGTGTGACCTAAATTTGGTGTCTACAAATGGTTTGTTTTTAACAAATTGTGATAAAAATAACATCATATCTCTCGGGAAAAAGTAAGAAAAATGTTTTCATGGTTAGAATGGTTTTCCCCATTTTTAGATGCTCCAATAATGATCTTTCACCTATTTCTAACCTTCTCATGCTTTTACATACTCCAATTTTTCCTTTTGGATGGATCTAAGAGGTTAAAAATGAAATTTGGGCCATTTATGGGTCACTTGAAACAATTTTCTTTTCTTTTCTTTTTTTTAGATAAGATAAAAAGGTTTGGTTTTAATCAGGGACCAAAAAACCCCATACATAGAGAAGCAAGTTTTTAAAGACAAAAACTATAACAGAGCCATGGAGGCAGAGTCAAAACCACTTGACAACATGCCCCCACACAAACGGGCCAAACTACAAGAGTTTGCAAATTAAAATAGAGTTTTTAAAGTCCCAAAGGGATAGAGACAAGCTAGGAAAAACAAACAAAAAGAAAAGGGAAGCAATAGGTATGTAATTATTTCTTCCTAGCCTGCTACTACAGTTCTAGTGCTCGGACCACCATCTCTCCTTTATTTTCCTTTTTTATGCGGATTTTTCTAGGGACTTTTTCCTTTGAGCACAAATTTTTCCACACCTCTTTTTCCTTGTCACACGCCTCTTTTTCCAGGTATTTTTTTCTTTGTTACGTGACTTTTTCTAGGAAATTTTTCTTTGACATGCACCTTTTCGGTGACTTTTTCCTTGTCGCTCGAATTTTTTTAGGGACTTTTTCCTTTATCATGTGGCTTTTTTCAAGGACTTTTTTCATTTGTTGCGTGGATATTTCTAGGGAATTTTCCTTTTGTTGTGTGGCTTTTTCCAAGGTCTTTTCCCTTATCATGGGACTTTTTCCAAGGATGTTTTCCCTTTATGGCACGATTTTTTTTTCGAGGAACTTTCCCTTTATTGTGCGGCTTTTTCGGTGGACTGTTTCCTTCATCTCACGGATTTTTCTAGGGACTTTTTTCCTTGTTGCATCACTTTTTCAAGACTTTTCCTTTTCATGCGATTTTTTTGGGGAATTTTTCCTTTGTTGTGCGAATTTTTCTAAGGACTTTTTCCCTTTGTTGTGTGGCTTTTCTTTTATTGTGTGACCTTTTCGAGGAGTTTTATCTTTTGTTGCGCGCCTTTTCCAGGGGACTTTTCCTTTGTGGCATGACCGAGAAATTTCTAGTCTCTACCCCTTCCAAGCCCACCTAGTGTTTCTCTTTAATTTTTGATCTTCTTACCTCTAATCCAAAATTGTTTAAGTATGCAACATGAACAAGTGATCTGAATAAACATGAGAGCTTATTTGGATAACAAGAACATATCTACATGTTTTACTTTATCAAGAGAGTCCAAAGGATTTTGGAGTTTTTATAACAAACTACTCATACATTGTTCACTAATTCCTCCTAAAATGTTAACCATTACAAAGATCTCTACGACCAGTGGTTTCTGAAGATCGCACCACTTGCACAATCTCATAATATCGGGTTCTGATAACTTTCAACCTTTGAATTTAACACATTTCAAACTTTTTATCCCGTAAAATTGACAAGGGCAATTTTACCGATAACCATACCGAAATTTTGTCCCGATCCCTCGTTAGGGATCCCTTGCGTTCGAAACATTGTAAAATCCCTTCCCGGGAAATCTGGTTTTTCGAACTTAGTCTTTTGAGCCTTTTTTGGCTGGGCGCATGAAATTGCTTTGTAACACTAACTTTTGGTGCGCCCCCTTTAAAACCTTTGGCGCATGATTTTCAATGTTAACACAACTTTCGGTGCACCAAAGTGTGTTGAGCCTTCCCTGCGTGCGCCAAGGCGCATGCGCCTTTGTGTTGGCACAACGTTTGTTGCGCCACTTTTTGGTGCGCCAAAGGGCACACATAATCTTATTGCAACACAATGTTTTGGTGCGCCAAAGGCGCACATAACTTCGTGTCGACATAGCGTTTGGTGCGCCAAAGGCACGCTTAATTTCCTGCTGTCAAATATTTTCATGCACCAAAGGGCGCACGCTTTTCCCTGCCGACAGCAACTCTCATGCACCCTTTAAAAAGTGGGTGGTGCATTAATGTTCAGCTAACCTATATATATGTGTTTGCGAGCCCACAAATGTCATTGTCTCTATTCGCAGAGCACGTGATTTTTCTAAGCCTGTCAGCCCCTGCCTCGTCGTTTTCAACACCTTGTGGACCCGTCGCGCATTTTTTGCTATTTATCCAGGTAAGAGGTTCTTTTCTCTTTCTCGCATTTTGCATTTTGGTTCTTTGGGCTTGGTGTTCTGGTTTTGGTTTGTGCCGGAAGTATTAAAATACAGGTCTTCCTTCTGCTATCTTCCCATATCCCTCCCCCTCTGTCCAGATCTGCTGGTAAGGGAACCTGTCTAAAAAGCATGGTTTTATCTCCTTTTTTATGAGCCATTTCATTGCCCAATAAACCCTGCTAAAATAAATAAAAGAAATGAAAGAAAGGAAGAAGAGTTGAATCATATGAAAACTCTGTTTTCCCTTAGGCGCACCAGCGCGTCTGCGCAACGTCATAAACAGTTGCGCCCCCATGGCGCATCTGTCCCCCTTGCAACATGGCCAAAACCCGCGCCAATGGCGCACCCATTTTGCCTGCCACATCATGAACTTCTGCGCCCTCAAGGCGCGCCTCTTTCACATGTTGCAAGTGCTACACTTGCGCCCCTTAGGCGCACAATCCTTCCCTGCTGCATCACCTTCCCATGCGCCAATGGCGCACCCGGCATCTATGCAACACAAGTTCTATCTGCGCCAAGTATAAAGGCGTAAAAGCGCAGGCGCATCCCTCCTTACAGTAACATTTGTGTTGTGCAAACCCTCCGTGCGCCGCGCCATATTTCCTTTGGCGCACGAAAAGTTCCTGTTACACACTTTTCCCATGCGCCAAAGGTGCACCACATCACAATGTAACATGAAAAGCCCATGCGCCTTTGGCGCATCCTGTCTCCATGCAACACGATGTTCCCATGCGCCCTTTACTAAAATACACTCGCATCAGATCGTATGCATGCGCCATGCGCCTTTGCGCCAGCTTTAACCTTTGAATGGCCCTTTCCCGTGCGCCCGCCTATATTTAGCCCCTGTAAGTTGCATTTTCATGCGCCCGAGCCTAAAAATCTCCAACTCTTTCTTATGCTAACATTCCAATGGAAGATCAAATGGCTAATTCAACCTTTTCGATTGGGTCTCGCTTCTTCTTCATGCGCAGATCAATGCAGATAAACTTAGAAGAACATATGTCTACATCCAGCAAGAGACCCACCAAATCGAAAGGAAGGCTAAGCTTACTGAGGAAGAGATGAAGTATAAATATCAAAGGGTCAGAATGCCCGAGTCACAGGCCGAATGCAGCATGGATGTCAGAGACTCAGAATTGGGGCATATTGACATGGAGGAATTCCAGGCGAACTCGAAAGTTACAAGAGTCCATGGATGGACAAATTGATAGCAAGGCCTGCACTTCACGGGAGGAATTCCCATCGCCGTCAACAATGAATTTATGATGGTGGTTGCTCAGTGTACAACAAAGACACAAGATGTGTCGAAAACAGTAAGGGCGAGGTAGTCATCAACCTCACTGCCCGTCATTTTGAGATCATACTCGGCATCCCTCACCACCGGCACTTTGTGGCCGTTAGCCAAGCAGAGTGCATCAAGGCCTGGGAAGATAATGAAGACCAATGCATGCAACTAATGAACGAAGTGTATCTGAAAAACAAGAAGGTAGTAACCCGGTGGCCCCAGATCATCCACCGCAGTGACTTCTCAGAAGAGCTCAGCGATACCATCACCTTCCTGAGCAGGATCTTCGGGCTTTCTGACGCCCATTACTTCCATAAATGGATGTTGCGCTACTTGGAAACAATGAACAAGAATTTGCCTGATCAGCGCTTTTGCTGGGGGGAAATTATAAGTAGCACCATCTCCGAGCAGCTACAACAATTCAGCACAACGGGAGTATTCCATATGAACTCCTACGTGGTCTACGTGGCAGCGTCAGAGAGGGATTATCCAGGCCTAACCCAGAGTGGAGTTTGGCCTCAGGTCAAAATATACGATTATTATCCAGAATTAAGGCTAGAGAATAGCATCTCCTAGTTCACAAAAGTTAACGATGTGTTTTTCTATCACATCATCTGCCTGCTGAGGCCGAATATGACTCATAGTCGTCAACCAAAAACATAGTGGCGTAATGACGAGAAATGGGGAGCCCTGTTCACCCAATTTCCTACATTCACCTATCTGAGGGCTGCCAACTTTTTGGGAGAGCCAACCAGGCTACCAAGGTATGTTGGGCTTAAGTGATTCTCTGGAACTATCAAGGCAGCTTGGTCACATACCACGAAAAATGCCTTAAAAGGAAGAAGGGTGGAACTCCTTTCCCCCTCACAGTGGGCCGATACACATGCTCTACCCACCACAAGGCGAAGGAAATGTTTGTAGAGCTGGAGTTACTCAATTTGAAGCATGACTTCCCAGCCAGGCCCACCTTCGACCCAAGGGGCTGCCTGCCAAGAGCAAAACTTGATCCGATCCATGTTCCTCAGATCGAGGATATTTATATTGACGTCCTCCATGAGGTAGAGCTCAGAAGAAAGGATCATTCTCGCCTAGCATTGGCAGAAATTATCCAATATGGGGTAGCCATTGTCCCCAAAGGCTACCAAACAACAGAAGATGAGGTAGACAAGGTATATACTGATACAGAGGGGGATGATTGGCCCTTTCCGGCCATTGATAGAACTAAAGCTCCTCAGACAATTGAGGAGAGGGTCAAGGAGACTTTGCGGAGGATAGAACATTGGTGCCGGATGAACGGCCTAATCTACCTCGGGGTTGATTTCACAACATCCCCATTGGGCAACGCGCCTCCACGATCCAAGAAGCAGCTTAAAGGCAAAGGTGTACAAGGTGAATCCAGCACCATTCAGGGAGAAGCCCCCGAGAGTCCTCTTTTCCACAGCTGCGAGCAGTAATAACTCTGGATTCGCCAAAGAAAGAAGTAGTAGAGGATAGTCCCATAGGCCCATCCACTCAGGATGTCGGCATTGCTACCACAACAGAGGTCCCTTCTATCCCTTCTTCTTCTCTTCCTTCCCCTCCTCGAGAGACTCAAGCGACCATCCCTTTGGTCATGTCCTCTGTCCCTTCTTTACTACTCTTTCCCCGCTTCTTCGTCTATCTTCTCCTCCTCGCCGATCTCGTCCTCCTCCATTTCTTCCCTCATCTCCGGGCTCCCTTCCCTTCCTATGTCTTCCGCAGCTGCAGTTTCCCTTCCTCCCATGGACACTTCTTCGGCTATTCTCTCAATGCCGCCGCCGCGTGTCTCCATGTTTTTCCCCTCTTCTACTATAGCTACCTCCTCCTCTGTCTCTGGTCCTTCTTCCATAGGACCGGTCTGGATCTCTCAGCAGCTAAGCCAACAAAAGAGGAAAGTTCCCATCGCTCCGATGGACTTTTCAGTGATCCCAGCCAAAGGGGCAAAGAAGCAGAAGCCTGTTACACGCTTCTCTAAAAGTGCTGCAGGTGAGAGAATCATGGAAATTACATACCCCGATCCCCTCAAAGAGAAAAAGGATCTGTCTCTCGACAGATTTTACTGTGACCCAAGTCACAATGGGGACATCTTCTGAAAGTCTCTAGGGGGAAGCTCTTTCCGCGGTCGACGCCCTCTGTCAAAAGCTTCAAGAAACAAAAGAAGAGAAAAGGCTACTAAAAGAGCAAAATAAATATCTGCTCCAAGCCTTACAGAAGATGGGTAGTGCCTCCCACAACTGCCGCCGAGACTTCTGAGCTTCTCAGCCAGGAGAAAATCAACGAATATGCAAAGATCGGTGAGCAGGGTATGGCCGTTTCCGCTTGGAGGAGCCAAATCCTCAAAGACAGCGAAAAAGTGATCGCCGAGTTCTCTGACTTATACCTGAATATCAGTAAGGCGAATAAAGAACTCCAAGCGTTAGCAGGGCCCATATCAGAAGAGTTGGAACATGCTAGACTGCAGCACGAGGCCTTCCAACAAATGTTCGACTGTTCAGTCGAAGATCTGGTCAAGTTCGGCGTCTTCGGCCATCCAAGGGCCCTCAACAAAATCATGTCCACTCTGGACTATCGGGTGGATCAGCTAGAATTTATTCTAGAAAAGATTGACAAAGTAAAGGAAGAGGCCCTGGATGCAATGCATCAAATGGAGCGAATTGTTCTCAACATGTCGCCAGGGTTGCTCACTCCTTCCTTTACCTTAAGGTCAGCTGATGAAACCATCCGGATCTTCAAGGAGATCGCTTCTCAAGGAACGGGGCCAGAGGTCACATTTGACACTGAATCTATCAACAACCTGCTGGCCTGTAGGGACTTCGTCGGGTTCCTCATTGAGGCGAAAAGGACTTTTCCAAACTCCCGGAAAAGCTCATAGATGAGCGGGAGACTTGTGAGGCAATAAGTGATAGGCACAAGGATCCTTCTCAGGATCAACTTGGGCCAATAATTAACAAGTTTTTGGAATACCGCGCTCAGTTCCATATCTCATCACCTCGAGCAAAGATCAAAAGCAGCTACCCCCTTCTACTGCAGGGATGATGACGACGAGTAGCTTGCTTCTTCTTCTTCTTCTTCTTCTTCTTCTTCTCTCTCTTCTCCGACTTTCTTGTTGAAATGTCTAAAGTATGTTGGCACAAATGATGACATCATCCATGTTGCATCATGGGATGATGTCACCCATCAAGTTGTAAAAGTCAACATGACTTTTAGATATTTTGTAAATATCTTTGTAAATAGTTGTTGGCTCCTTTTTGCCTTCTTTTCTCCTCTTCTTCTATAAATACCCCAACACTTGTTGTGTTGAGGGATGGATGAATATCTTTCAGATGAGAAATAGGAGTAAGGAGAAAAGACTTTGAGCTTTTTGTAACAGAACAAATTAGTAATACAATATTTAGACTTTGTGCTGAATACCTGTGTTATATACATTAGATCTTTCTTATGTTAGATCTGTGTATTTATTCTGTTGGATCTGCTTCTATTTTATTGTCATTTATTTATCATCAGTATTGCTTTGTTTATTTATGCAAGTAGGTTTGGCTCTGTTTACTACCAACCCAAAAACATAAATCTTCTGACCTTTCTGCTTTGGAATTCATTTCTTTTCTCCCTTCGGACCTGTTCCTTCTTCCTCCTCTCTTTCATTCCTTTCTCTTGCAGCCTGAAATAAACCTACTGGGATGAGATCCCAAACCCCAAAGGCAGAATCTGTGAGACTTGCATAGATTCCTGCTGGTAGAATAGCAATAAACCGCCGGCCACTTTCTTTGACTCAAAGAGGGGCTATGCCCTGCACACTGTTGGCTCGTTTATCCATAGATCTACCCACTCGACAGACTTTCGGACCAACAAAACTTTAAGCTACAATTTTATGAGATTATGCCACTTAACAGATATCAAATCCTTTCCAACATTTTTCAAGACATAGTCATTTTTGTAATTGTCCTCATGTCACCTCAATAGCTCACCACTTCACATTAAAAAGTAGTCTTTGTTTATGGATCCATGTACTTTTATCCACTTTATAATGGAATCTCTTCTACATATAAACCCCTTAAACACTCCCTTTACAACTAATGTGAGATATATCTCTATAGTTTAATGCAACACACAATCAAATCTCATAACATGACTTTATCCATGGTTAGGCTTGTAACACACCCTTCTAAGCCACAAAACTCTATTTCAAGTTGTAACATACTAACTCGAGTCATGTGAAGAACCATTATGAATATGTGGAACCCTTAATATTATGTGCTCCACTCATTAAGAGCTTTTCATTATGTTACGTAGAATGTCATTTCAAACATGCAAGAAAACTATATACTATAATTTGCACGCTACAATCACGCTACAATCACTTAATCTTATGGCCCACATACTAAAGAAGACATTTAACTTTTCATTCTTCACTTCTCTACAAGCTACGTGTAAACACTAAATCATGCACTTGGGTACATTTCTAGGTCCTAAAAGCATGCTAGCATTTACATTATTCCTAAGCAAGAAAACTAGTGGTTGTCACTATCTTTGGCCTCTTTTCTTTGTCTCTTATTTTCTATTTGGTCTTCCACACCCTACAACCTAGTCGAAACTTTACTTGTTTATATTTCATGGCTTTAGACACCAACACCTAGGCTGGGATAATAGCACCCGAGATGCTTCTATCCCTTATGGGAGCCCCGATCCTTTCTTACCTTACTCACTCTTTTTGGGTCTCTTTTATCTTTTGGGCATCTTTTTCACTTATGGGTCAGCCTTTCAATTGTCAATTACGAAATTCAAACAAGGGAATCATATAAATACATAGTTATGTTTTCAAAATAAAGGACCAAGCACTAAGCATTACTATTATCACCTAAGATTGCATTCCAAAGGCACTAAAGCACTCCAAAGACATGCATATAACATTCATTCAAGGGAAAAGGGTTATATACCCATCATAGGAAAGGGAATTCTATTCTATTCAATCCACGCATACTACTACATTGCTACATTTTAACTACAACTCGATATCAAGTGCAACTTGCACATGGGCATCCTAGGGCACCATTCTTAAACACACACACACACCAGAACTACATGGAGTCTGAGATGTAGTGCAATGTTCGGTCGTAAGTTCATTCTTCAAGTGACCAGTCGAGGTCACTGACTCCCATTCTACATTTTAATTTTTAGGTTTCATGTGGTTTGTGGGCTTGTGTAGGTGAAATTCTCTTTTATAAGTTACATGTACTATATGCTTGAAAAACAACACATTATTTTAGACACACTCGACTTCTCGATGTCATGCCGAGACAGTCGAAATGTGTAAAATTGAGGGGTTGTTGATGGGAAACTAAAGGATAATTAGGGACTAAGGATGAGTAGTGTGATTTCCTAATAGTTAGATAGGAGAGAAGGGAAATAGAGGCTATGAATGGGTAGTGTAAATTCCTGTTGAGTTGTGGAGCTCAATTACTTCATATTAGCATGTTATATTAAACTTGTAGGAAAGCATAATAACCGACATCGGTTATGGAGGGACAGACATCGGTCACCTATAACCGGCATTGGCCAAGCGAGGAGGAACCGACATCGGTTAGGGCTAATCGGCGTTGGTTACCTATGCGTGGGTGTTTTATTTAACTCGTGGGAATTAGATCTAATTTTAGTATTAAAGTAAATCTATTGATTGTAATTGCATGACTAAGTGCCCTAAGTTTGTATATGCCTATATAAGCATGAAAGCTAGGGTTTATAAGTAAGAGGATTGTAAGAATTGATTATTATTGTGAGAATAATTGTGAGAGAGAGAATTCTTGGAGAAGAAGGAGAAGCTTGAGAGAAAGAAAGTATTGTACATCGTGAGAGGTGTGGAAGATTGTAGATCTTCAATTGTATATCTTCTGAAAGCTTTGGATAATAGATTGGATTGTTTCTTGGTGGATGTAGCCCACACTGGGTGAACCACGTTAAATTTGGTGTTGATTTATATCTCTTGTTTTATATATTTCTTCTGGTAGAATATCCACTTTTATTGCATGTATGCTTAGATCTGATATATTATCTGTACAACCTTGTGCTAACCCCAACATTCCCTACGGTTTGATTGCTTTGATTTTTTTAATACTAAACTATGTTGAAACTTTGTTTTAAATAAATAAAGGAAGTGAATTTAGTTTTAATAAAAGACAAGTGTGTTTAATCTTTTAATTTGCTAGATTCATTCCCAATTAATTAAATAAAACAAAGTAAACCATCTATTCTATTTGTCTGAGCAAGAAATGAATTGAAGAAAATAATTAAACAACTAACATCTTTTTGTATTTTTCAGAATTTAAATAAAATAAATAAATAAGCTATTCTACAGACACAAGAAATTAATTAAAAATAAAATACCACTACTTCTAATAAAAAAACTAAAACAGGAATAGCCGGATGTAGCTACTCCTCTTGTCATAGGTTGTCTAACAATGTTATTCTAAAAGAATGTATTCGAAAGTTATTAATCTAAATAAAATAAAATAAACCAATTTTGGAAAAAGCTTCGCCTCGAGTTTTCATGAAAGGGAAAAGCTTCTAAAGCAATTTCCTCTTTGCCATATGAACTTTCCCGATAGAAGTAAATCTAAACTAATTAAAATAAATAAATAATGTGCAAGGATTTCTTCACTTCTTCCTCCAACTAATTTCCCAAGCAGATCCATAGGGATAAGCCAGAAGAAGTTATCAAGGGAAGATATAAGAAATATTTTGAAAATAAATACTAGAAATAGAATAAATACATTCGAGAAGTGATGAAACTTTCTCGCTTCTATAATTCTACCAACTTAAAACAATGCATTCTTTCTATTCTAACAAATATAAATTAATTAAAGCTTCAAAGAATTTAAGTACAACCCCAACTTGGTTACTATTGTACTATGGTAGCTTCCCAAAGGTGATATGTGTTTGTTAGTCTCCTCAGATTTGTATCCTCTTCCAAAGATGAAGTCTAATTGATCCGAAATGTACAAATGCAGGCTAGTAATAAAGAAAAGAAAGAACTAGCTATGGTTGGCTTGGTGCAAGAAATGAATAAAAGCAAATGGTAGGAAAGAACAAAGCAATGAGCTAGTTGTCTATGTGGTTCCTCTCAAAAATTTAACAACATAACTTTACCTCAAGAATGTGAAATATCCAACCCATCATACGGGTAAAAGTTTGGCTTTTATAAAAATACGGAAAGAAGAATTCAATTACATGTGTCGATCAAGAAGTGACAAATCATCAAAAGGAGAGGTAGTCAACATTCTAAACATAGCCAAACAAGAAGAGAAAATCAATATGATTCCAATGAGTCCAAAAATAGGCAAAACGGTTGAGAAACGAGTGAGAAAATCACTCCCGAAATCTAAACACGCATTGAAAAATGTGTGTTTTAACTCTTTGATTTAAGGTGACATGACCACCAGTGTAGACAGATAGGTGGTTACACAATTGCCATTGTGACGATTATGCAACCGCGTTCAAAACTATGCCAAAAGTTAAAAATGATCTTGCAAGAAAATTAAAGTTTAGAGATAAAATAGAAGGGTTGATTTGAGTCAAAGGAGGGATGCAAAGGAGAGAGGGAAGGATCTGGACCTCATTTTTACCTTGGAAGAAGTTTTTATCATCATTAGAGACATCATGTTTTCCATGTCACACCATATAATTTTTGGGTGTGTACAGGTACCTTCAGCGATCAAGGAGCGAATATCGGGCGATCAATTGCGAACAATGCAAACCCTTACGATACAATAGAAACTAGATTCTAAGCTCTTGCCTGACAATCACTAGCTCGGTGCCCCCTTTTCTACATGGGCACCCTTGTTCGACATTATTCTCGGGTTATAGAATTTACAAGGAGTAATTATGACGCTATTTACATTTTGTTTAGCACTTTACTCGCCCATATCACTTCCCGTGCACTTAGAAATCAGCTAAGTACTCATATCTCTCTTCCTTACTTAGGGTTTTATACTTTACATATTTGTTTACTTGTGTTATTACTGTATTTTAGCAATTGTACATCATTTATTGCATTAGTTACTTTAATATAGATTTAATTCTGAATTTATTAAATCATTTAGTGAACCCGTCCGCTCAACCCAACGTTGTTTCTAGGCATTTTGTCATCTTTTTACCATGGTTGAAACATGTGAACCCTTTACTAATGAAAACCTTCATGATCTCCAAGATCATATTGTTGAACATTCGCAAGAATTAGTTCTTTTATTCACTACTTGTGAGGAATCCACCAACATAGCTGATCTCAACCCTCCCTCCTCTAATACTACTTCTATTTTATTGCAATGTAACCTCCAAATTCTAACCTTTCATCTACCTCTATTGTTCTCATTCCCATTCCTACTCCTACCAACCATTTCACTCCACCTCTTATTTCTCACACATGGAAAGTCTCCTCTTCTAGAACTCAAAACCTAGCTTCCTTATATCATGACCTACAAGTTCTAATCCTTTAGTTACAACAAGCTACTTCACACTCCTCTCCATCTCTTGATTCCTCTTTACTCCTTCATACCCCCTTCACACCAACCATTTCTACTCATCAAATTCCTCCTAAATTCGTCACCCCTAAATTCCTCCTTGATTCCTCTTTACTCCTTCATGGCCATGATGACCCTCAAGAGCATCTCTGATTTTTTCGTTTGGTATGTCCGGACTATGCGGATAATCATACATTATTAGCTAGTCTATTTCTGAAGCCTTCACAAGATTATGCAATGCGTTGGTTTTATGATCTACATGTTCATTCGGTAACTTCTTTCACACATCTAACCGATGTTTTCCTTGTTCATTTTTCAATCAATATTGACACCAAGATCTCTTATGCATAACTTGCTCAAATTAAACAAAGATCTAATGAGCATCTAGTTGACTATGTTTTACGTTACAAGAACAACCTAGCTAAAATGACCAATGTCCTCGTTGATTCTGAACTGTAAGGTCTTTTTGTTCAAAATCTCTTACCTCTGCTACAAGAGAGTGTTATCTTTGAGACTTCTCTGTATTTTGATCAGTTGTGCCATATACTCAAAATGCTTGAAGTTAAACTTCTCTCTATGGGAAAATTAAAATATCATGATACTGCTTCAGATTCTTCTACTAGGTTTCAAGCTAAATCTATAGTCAAGCCATATCCCAAACCAACTGAAGCTAACACTACTGTCAATGTTGTTGCTCCATCCCCCACACTTCAGTTGTCAATTACAAAATTCCAACAAGGGAATCATATAAATACATAGTTATGTTTTCAAAATAAAGGACCAAGCACTAAGCATTACTATCATCACCTAAGCTTGTATTCCAAAGGCATTAAAGCACTTCAAAGGCATCCATCTAACATCTATTCAAGGGACAAGGGCTGCATAATTTTTCATACACAACATAAGAAGGGGAAGTCTATTCTATTCCATCCACACATACTATTGCATTGCTATATTCTAGCTACATCCCGCTATCAAATGCAACTTGCACAAGGGCATCCTAGGGCATCATTCTTACACACACACACTAGAACTACATGGAGTTTGAGATGTAGTGTAACACTTGGTTGTAAGTTCACTCTTTGGGTGACCTTCGGGGTCATTCCGACTCCCCATTCTACATTTTCCTTTTTAGGTTTGATGCACTTTATGGGCTTGTGTAGGTGAGCTTCTCTTTTACATGTTACGGTACCTTGAACTATCAAGGAGTGAATACCATATGATCAATAGGGAACAACTATGAAACCCTTGCAACACAACAAAACTAAATTCTAATCTCTTGCGTAGTAAATCGGCGCTCAGACTCGACTCCAAAGACTTATGCACCCCTACCCCGTTTGGGCGCCCTTGTCCAACATTATGCTCGTGTTCCAGTAGTTAAAGGTAGTAGTTATTAAGTTGTTTACATCCTGTTTAGCACTTTACCCTATCCAAAACACTTCTTGTGCCCTCATAAAAACAGCTTAAGTACTCCTATCTCTCTTCCTTGCTTAGGGTTTCATACTTTACATCTTAGTTTGCTTGTGTCATTCTTGTGTTTTAGGAATTATACATCATTTATGACATTAGTTACTATACAATATAGATTTAATTCATAATTTATTAAATAGCTACAAAACATTATGTAATCACTCTCAAACCCATGCGATTCATCTTAGGCCACAAGACACTAATCTAGTATACGAAGTGCTTCCAAGGTCACATAACATTGTCATTAAAGTCATATAATATCACTTTTTATTGATATATCTCTTCCCTTGCTACAAAGTATTTACACTTATCTACTAAACACTGAAAATATTGGATAATCAATCTTAAGGCCCAAAATATCATTCACACAAGTAGTTATAAAGGAGGATTCTTAGTGCGGTGATGAGGGTGCATAAGACTAAGGTGGAGAAATTTTGGCTTGTGCATACATTGTGAAATGCATAAGAGTGTATAATTATGAATCGAATCAAGAGAATCGACAAAATAAATTGTGCACAAACAACTTGCACAAAAGAGTTACACAATAACGCAACTAAAAATAAAAGTGTACATGTTCTCAAATCACTAAGGCTCCAAATTCCATAGGACTTGTTAGTTACCAACTAGTCATTTTCATAATTTGATATCTTTTATGGGTCATTTATTTCCTTGCAAGTTGGACTTAATGTGAAATTATACCCATAGAACATTTTATAAACAATTCAAATGCACTCATTTACTCACTTAGCACTTGAACGCACTCCTCAAGAAAATAGCTCTCAAAATACATTCAAAGCTCTCCTAATTTTTCTTAAAGCAATAACACATGTGTGCATGTATTTTTGTGTAAGCTAAGTTAGATAAATAAGAACTACCACCTAAATAGTTTTATAACAAAGCTAAGTCAAAATTTACGCACCATCAAGATGAGAGCTAAACAAGATCAATACTAAGCATAATGCATTAAATTTGAATTAACATGCTAAAGTATTCAAACCTCTACTTCTCTAGATTACCAACAAAAAGAAAATGGACCTATGTAGGCTCCATGACAATTAAATTGATTGTTTTGATCTTCAAGAACCTAGGAATGGGAGCTCATCAAAGCCTAGCTACAAGACCCTTTGACTATTCCCATATGACCCAAGCACTTGGCTAGAAAATGCAAGAATTTAGGCTAGAAAAGGAGGCTTAGCTCTTCAAGTGGTGAATTTCTCAAGAATAACAAAGGAAATCTTATAGTCTATTTGTTATGTGCTTTGTTTTTGTCTTCTCGAGGAATTTAGGTGTAAGTGTAAAGGTAGGAGGAGGGCTCTTTATATAGCACAATGGATAAAGGAACCACTACATCCCTTTGCATGTGGGATAATAGGTATGTTGAGTTAGTTGTGGATAAGGGGGGCTTAGGTAGGGTTGAGTTAACTTTAGGAGGGTTTAGCTTGTCCTTTAGTGACCCATGTGGACAAAGGGGGCTCATTAATTAATCAAGATGATTTAATTAATAAATGTGCAAGCTTATATAAGATTTTGGATGAATATTAGCATGATTTAGACTATAGAAGGGGATTAAATCAATTAAATATTGATTTATTGGTTAAATGAAAGGGGAAGCTAATTAATTAATAATAATTAATTAGTCTAGATAGAAGGGGGGATTTATTAACGGAAGGTTGTTAATTAGGGTATTTGTTGGATAGGTGACTTAATTAATTATCGTAGTGTAATTAATTAATGATGATAGGAGAGAAGATGAGCGCTTTTGACGATATGTCGCCAATTTGCAGGAAAGGAGATAATTAGCACAATTTAAGTATTTAAATTACTTGGGTGTAATTATGGGTGTCTACATTTGCCCCTCTTTGGGGTGGCGTAAGTGACGCCACTTCAAAGATAGTAGACGGATAAAATTTTGAAGGGGTAGAAGAAAAATTAGTAGAAGTGAGAGATGCCCCCTCGAGTGTCGATGGGGTGATGAAGGAAGATGATCTACGATTGAAAAAGGTGTGAAATAGACATAAGAATGGGCGGGGGTAGAATGCCCTGAAATGGAAGATTAGGGGTGAGAGGAATGTGATGCGAGAAGAAATATGGAGAAGCGAGAGAAAGAACTTAGCCTCTAGCCTTTGTGTTGGAACAACTTCAGTGTCATCATATTGCCAAAAGATCTATGTCATCGGTCCTTATGAAAAATATAAGCATATGACAAAAGTAGAATGACATGAAAAGCCATACTACGAACAATTGTCCATTGTTGAAAACACCAACTCCATGCAACATACAAAAATGCAATGCAATATGAGAAGGAAACAAGCTCATGTAATAGGGAAAACAAGTACGAACGCACATATCCAACCCAACAATGGTCAATATAGTTGTACAAATGTTTTGTTATCAAGCTGAAGAGGTCCACATGTTCATGATTGATGACAAGGGTTAAAAATGATGCCCCGAGCAAGGATACATGCAAGGGGAAATGATGATGGACACTGGGTCCAAGTAGAAAGCTTTGTGCGTAATCAAACAACACCAAACAACAAAACGTGCCCCAAAGTACAGATAAAGCAAGCAGCTAGCTTTGAAAATGGTTGTGAATCGGCGATCCACGAGTCATGTTGATCGGGAAGATGTGAAACAAACCAGTAGGATATGGAAAGAATACCATGCGCAAGACACAAGTTTTCAACCGTAATAAGCAGGTTACCTATTTTTGTAGGTTTTTACTTTTTAGGATTTTGTGGAGAATTTTGCCTTGTTTTTGGATTTTGAAGTGATATATATATATATATATATATATATATATATATATATATATATATATATATATATATGTTTTGTGTTTTCTAAAATGTGGCGAAACAGTAGAAGAAAATAGAAGAAATAGAATGAAGTGCCTAGATGCAAAAGAAAATGCCCCATGTGGAAGAAAGAAGAAACAAGTGACAAATAATGTCCCTATATAGTGGAAAAATTAATAAAATAATTATTTACGAGAGTGTGGATAAGAAGAAAAATCACCTAAGAGCCATAAAAATTGTCTTAGTGAGAAGAAAGGGGTCTTGACGACAAAAATTCCCCAACACGGTGAAAAATAAGAGAAATAATTATTTAATTAAAATAATTATTCAATGGTGAACAAAGGAGAAAATGGCGGTCAAAACGAGCCTCTAGGCATCACGGTCAATGAAAAATAGCTTGATATACCCCACGGGGGTAAATCACCGCAACCAATTCATTTATTACTAACCACTGCTGCGTTTTTACCGTGAGGCTCTAACAATGATGACAAGAACGATGGTGAGAGCATGAGACCGATTGAGACAGCAAACACAGTCCCAAGGGTACAGTGGGCGTACGAGGCGATGGCGTCTTTATGAGTACCCTAACCCTTCTTATCAATTTCGCAATTAATGCCCTTAGAAGTAGGAATATAGGATAGGGGTCGCGTCGGGTGCACGCACGCAGGCACACTAAATGAGGCACGAGGCATCCAAATGGGGGTGTAGGCATCGTAGTGCGTGTGCGCACACGTGCAAGCACACAAAAATACACTGCACACACACGTATATGCGCACACACTACATAGTAGCGTACACTCCATGGGTCCACGCATGCGCAAGCAAACCGGATAATGGTGCACATGCCCATACGTAGTTGCGTGCATGTGCATGCGCCGAAAGGATGGCACACATGCCACGCGGGTGTGCACACGCCCCAAGGGTGCACAGAACACACTTAGCGACAGAGGAAAAATAGAAAAATGCCAAAAATGATGGCACTTAGAAGAAAATTTAGGATTTTTGGGTTAACCCTAAAATGATAGCTAGAATTTAGAAGAAATGTTAAGAATCGACACATGGACTGATTTTATAGAGACACTTCACAATTTTTTAGACACGTGAGTATCATTCACGCATTGTAGAGTTGGAGGGGAGCATGCACCGATAAGACCAGCGTGCGGTGGCCATACTCCTAGAGGTGGTGGGCCTAGGCCCCGTATCTTGGATGCCATCTATTACTTTAGATCATGGGCTACTTACTACTACGTTGGCAAAGAGGTGGCACGGTGAGCCAGTGCTTTAGGCTCCCTACTTAGAGAGATGACCGTGACCTTGGAGGACATGTGGTAGATTCTCTGCATGCCTATCTTAGGCTCATTGATCGAGTATACTAGTGACCTGGGGTGGATCAGGGCGGTTGTTAGTGACCTATTCGATAGAGATGATATACTGCATGATGGTATGATAGTTGCATTTCATGAGTGCATCACCGATCTGACACTGCACCGAGGGCCTTTATATGTGATGTCACTTATCAGTGGGTTTTTGCTCACTGATAAGACCGGGACATCCTTTCCTAGAGGGCTAATGACACTAGTACATGGGATCTTTAGTGGTGAGCATTATTGTTGGGGCCAGTGCATACTGGCACATCTGTACTGGGACTTACATCTTATTACCTACCATCGTCAGAAGATGGTGGGGCTGCCTCAATGCTTTGTAAATTTGGTCATGGGACCACATAGCTATCAGGTTCCCCGTAGGCACTCTACATGTCCGAGCTCCAAAGAAGTCATCTTATATGACATGGGTTTCATGTAGGTGACGATATACAAGGTCGCTAGGTAGTTTATACAGATATCACGAGAGAGTTTGATGAGCTATTAGACGGGGATATCATATGGAGACCTTACAGAGGCGGATACGGTGGCGAGAGGATGCGGTAGAGATCAATGTTTGTACAATGGAGCATTTCCTTCTCGGCGATTGCGCTTACATCATTGAGTTATATAGGGTAGACAGATGTCGGCATATAGGCTAGGCATGGTGCGGGGGTTCCACGGCCAAACCTATGGTATGCTCGTCGAGACTCTGCGAGATTGACCATGGGGCCGCGCATACAGGTGACCCAAGCTAGGGCAAGTTTTTATAGGTGGTTCCACAGGTATGGGATCCATCTTGACAAGTTAGAGATTTGAGCACCACTACGGATTACTTAGGCTTGGTATGCTACTTATTTTACCACTGACAAAGACTTGACTATCCCAAATGAGGCATAGGCAGTAGGTGCTTGACCACCGAGAGAGATCTGTCATGGCAGGGACGAGAGAGATGATGCAACGGCTTGTGACCCAGATGATCCATTTGATGGGTTACCACATGATGAGTAGGTGTCACACAGTATAGGGATCGAGGCTGCGGGGACCAAGATCTGAGCACTGCACGCTTTCCCAAGCTTAGATTACGAGAGTAGGGATAGTTGTCTAGAGCGACACAGGGACAAGCCTCAGTGGTGCAGCCGGTGGCATAGACAACCACCCTACGGCGCAGATTGTAGTAAGCCCTAACAGAGAGAGGCCGGGTCATAGTAGAGTGAGACCAGCCCAAGTCTAGATATTAGCAGTGGTAGTCGAGCAAGATCGAGGCTCAAGCTTAGACTAGCCAGGGAGGTGACAGTGTTGTTCACTTTTAGCAGATACGATAGATGGCCTCACAAATGGCTTGGGTGACAAGCCTATATCGATGACACGAGGCTGGCTGCACTGTAATCTTGAGCGAGATAGGCCGAGAGCGAGCGTGTAGTGGGCGGCCGAGCTTTCCCAAGCCTCGGCGGAGATAGTGTCTTTTCGACACACAAACGACACAATAGTGACATCCTGACACACAAAGATTTAGCTACATCGGAGGATAGAACATCTTATTATAGATAGTTATATTTTGAGGTAGTTCCGACTGAGTTGCGGGCACCTTCCTATAGCCAAAGCAATCGAGTAGAGGGACCAGTCGAGAGAGGCCTCGGTGGAGCGATCATGGGGACAAGCGGGAGACGAGCGATGCTCGTCTGCTATCTACCACCATGAGATAGACCAACCACCCCATCTAAGGGCTCGAGTCAGCCTTGATGATTGTATTGACACATACACCTCTTGATGAAGGTTATGAGTAGCTTGTGCTTGATGTACACTAGTCTTTATTTGCATGCAGATTTTGACACATGCCTCTGATGAAGGGCTTTTTGATGTACCACAATTTTGACACATGCCTCTGATGAAGGCTTTTGTATTCTTGATCAATGTATATCATCTCTTTGGCATGCCTCCTCATGAAGGCATTTTTGATGTATAACAGTGATGTATATCCATTTTTGATATAGATATACCACACACATGTATATATATGGACATTTTTGACATGACACGTGTGTTTATGAGATGGACATTGTTTGTTATTTCTTGATGGAGTATATGGATAGATAGATGTTTTTGTGATGTCGGCTCATTTTGATTTTACATGTATATATATCCCGATTTGTTAATGTATCGCATGTGTTTTGATTTCTAGATGACAAATCTTGTAGAGTATATCAAATGTATTTTTCTCATGTGATGTGTCGAGACTTAGTGGACATGATGATATGATGATATGGGTGTGGGGGGATAGATTTTGATATTTGCGATCCCTCTTGCCCCATTTGATGATACGATGTGGGATGACTAGCTTAGCATTCATGTATGATGTATACTTAGCTTTTTCTTGATATATGATGTATAGATGTGATGATATTGATGTAAATATGATGATGTGATAACAAAACGATGCACATGTAACAAAAAAACACAATCAAATGCTAACAAAGAACATAATGAACCAATACAACATTGTATCATGATTCACTAGCATGCAAAAACACACCTCGATATGCATAAGTAAGAATAAATCTAATCTAATCAAGAAAAGATGAATCCTAACAAAGCATGCTCAAGCAACAAACAATACAAATGTACAAACATGAAGCAACGATACAAGCAATCAAGCAAGACAATGTAAGTAAACTAAAGTAAATGTTTTTGCAATAGTTGTTTTGTGAAATAATTTTGTATTGTTTAGGGTTTTCTAACATTTTTGAATGTTTTTGCATTTTTCTAACATTTTTGAATGTTTTTGCATTTTTGGGAAACAATTTTCTATTGTTTTTGTGTTTTGTGATATAATTTTCTATTGTTTTTGTGTTTTGCGAAACAATTTTCTATTGTTTTTGTGTTTTGTGACCGAGTTTCTAGAGCTATGCACGGGTAACCAAGAAAGTGTGGATGCCCCGAAAGATTAGATGGGGAATATACAAGGGCAAAAGCCACGCACTTACAAACAAGAAGGTGAAGTCACGAAGTTCCCCAGCGTAAGTGCTATGTACCTTGGGATATGAATGCAAAGTTCTTATCGCAAGATGAGGAATAAACACAGAGATCATGCCCCTCACGACAAACAAAAGGAGACAAAATCGGATCAAGGCTAGACAAGATTGGGCTCACGAGAGAATCTCGAAGGCGAGAACTAGCCCTAGGCTAAGTAAAAGTACCCTCTGAGACGCAAGAAGATGCTTGTGAACAACGAATCATCCCGAGGTCTTTGAAACCAGTTTTCACCCAAGGACTTATCCAAAGTGCCACCATTGCGTGGTTTTCACTTATGGATGACCTGTTTTCTCTTTTTCTTTTTCTTTTTCGATTTTTAGTATTTTGATTATTTTACCATGTTTTTTATTTTACTTTTTCAGATTTTGCACCATGCTTAAGCATAGAACCGCTTAAGGTGCATGGCATTCATGGGCTCGTAGAGCTCATCACCATTAGGGTGAGCGAGTTTGTATGCTCATGTGTCATACTTGGCCACTATAACATAAGGTCCTAACCAATGTGGTTTGAACTTTCCTTTCTTTTCTCATTCTACCCTTGTGTTGAATTGATTCTCCTTCATGACCAAATCACCAACCTCAAACTGACGAGGTATGATTCTTTTGTTGTAATTTCTGGAGACTCTGTTCTGATACACTTTGAGGTGATTAAGGGCACGAGATGTGCTTCTCGTCTAGGAGCTCTAACTCTTCTAGTCTAGCCACTCAGTAATCTTCATCTTTATCCAGATAATCCCTAAGAGAGATTCTTAGGGAAGGAAGCTCAATTTCTAATGGGATGATAGATTTTGTTCCAAATACCAGGGAATATGGCGTCGCACCCGTAGGAGTGCGAATAGAGGTCCTGTAAGCCCAAAGAGCTAGGTGGATTTGCAAGTGTCAATTACGACATGTCTTACTTATCATCTTCTCCATTATTCGCACCAAAGTCTTATTAGTGGCCTCACTGTCCCATTACCTTAGGGATAATCGCGTAGACCATTTTAACTTTGATTTGGAACCGATGATAGAGATCCTTTACCATTTTATTCTTGAATGATTTTCCATTATCGATAACAATGGCTGCATGAATTATATGTTGGAAAATGATATGATTCATGATGAATTTGGAAATCGAGCTCTATTACATAGGTTAAAGAGACAACTTCCACCCACTTGGTAAAGTATTCGAAAAAAGAGTTGTAATAATGTGGGTATGGCCATCGAGGAAGTAAGGGTAAGCTTCCTATTAAATCAAGTCCCCATTTAGAAAATGGCCATAGGGTGGTGATGGGTTGTAATGGATGTGATGGAGCATGAATGAAATTTTCATACTTCTGACAAAGTACACACTTTCTTACATAGTTGCAACAATCGGTTTCCATGGTAGGCCAATAGTAGCCTACTCTTAACAATTTCTTGGCCAAAACCATTCCATTAGTATGTGCTCCACACACCCCTTCATGTACTTCTTTGATTGCTTGGACCGACTCTATCATATCAAGACAACATAACAGATTCCCATTATAGCCACGATGATAAAGCGTACCTCCTAAAAGGGTATAACGGGCTATTTGGCGAATTAGGCTTTGTTTCTTGGAATGGGAGATGTCGGGAGGGAACGTGTTGTCCTTGAGATAGGTAAAGATGGGCTCATACCATGGGGAATTGGGACCAACAACATCACAAGCTAGACATGATTATGGCATGTCATATGCAGGTTGGCGTAGATTTTCCACAAAGAATGGCATGTCATTACTTTATCGTGGAATGCGGAGCATAGAACCCACTTGTTGCCATAGCATCTGTAGATCTATTTTGTGCTCTTGGAATTTGTTCAAATGTGATGCACATAAAATACTCTTTCAAATATTCTACCAACTTCTTATAAGGTATGAGTTTCTCATCCTTAACCTTGTTTCATCATTAACTTGCTTGATAATTAACTGAGAGTCACCCACAATCTTGACATGATGAATGTGTCATTTGATGGTGAGCTTCATCCCTGCGATGAGTGCCTCATACTCTGCGATATTATTCCTGCAAGGAAAACCAAGATGAAAATCATGAGGTATGGGGTCGCCATAAGGAGTAATAAGGACCACACACATTGCCTAAACCATGAAAAGTAAAAGACCGTCAAAGTGTATCTCGCCACACGCATGATTCTTTAATGTATAGGAATGAGGCATCTGGTAGATATAGATTCAAAGGTTCGAGTGCCTTACAAAGGTGCTTCATAATTGATCACGCGAGTACATGTCCTTTAACCAACTTTTGATGCACAAACTCAATGTCAAATTCACTTAGTAGAATGATCCAATTAGCCATTCTACCGGTGAGGGCGAGTTTAGGCAAAGAACTATTTAAGCGAGTCAACTTTAGATATAAGCTTGGTTTTTGTGTTCAACAGATAATGATGAATTTTTTGAAAGGTAAAAACTACAGCCAAATAAGCTTTTTCAATTTGGGGATAGTTGAGCTCATAAGTGATGAGGGTGTGATTGAGGTAGTACACCACTTTTTCTTTATGACCAAGGTCGTATTGGGTGAGCAATGCGCTAATAGCAAATTGAGTAGCAGAGATATAAAGCAGGAGCGGCTCACCGGGAGTTAGAGGCATGAGGATAGGCGGATTGGCTAAGTATTGTTTAAGTAAGGTGAAGACCTATTGTTGCTTTGGTCCCCAAATGAAGGCAACATCCTTTTTAAGCAGGTGGGTGAATGAATGACACTTGTCAGTAAGCTGGGAGATGAAGTGGTGAATAGCCTATATTTTTCCTTGCAAATTGCGTAATTACTTAATGTTTTTAGGAGGCATCTCGAATAATAGCAGACACTTTAGCGAGGTCTACCTTAATTCCCCTTCTTGAACAATGAAACCCAATAATTTTCTGATAGTGTGATGCCCCGCCTCAGGACACCGGAAACCACACCGAAATGCAACTAAAATTATGGGTAATTTTTTTTTTTTTGAAAGTAATTAATACGAACCCTAAACCGATCTCCAATATTATTTATTTTAACTAAATTAATTTTCTCAAATACTTAATTCTTAGTCCAAAGTAATTTTATTAATTAAATTTGTATTCCGCTTACTAAGGTCACTTTAAAAGTTACTACACCCCTTTAATATTTATTAATTTTTCCCTTCATTTAATTATTTACCTACACACACCACAAAGTTATTTTACCATTCCCATGAAATGCTCATGACTTAAAAGAAATGTAGGGTTGAAGGAGAGCCCTAGGATAGATCTAATCCTGACCCTAGATCTCAACTTGCCCTAAAATTTGCCCTAGTCATCTCTATCTTTTCTTCTCCATAACATTTCTCTTATTTTGTTTCTTCTTGTAGGTAGATGAGGAGCTATGGAGGTTGATGTCCATGGAGATGAGCAAACTATAAACATATTTCTTTGTTTTATTTATGCGAATGAGCAGCTCCATATATATATTTATCACTAAGTGAAGGGAGAAAACCAGACTTAGACCGGCAAAGTGGGGCTCCAACATCTGCGTATGGAGGTATGGTGGGCGGCAACAGAGTGGGTTTGGGTTCGTGACGCCATGGTGTGGAGCAGGGTACGTGGTGAGAGGTGGAAGGAAGTAGGGAAGGTGTTTGGGAGGTGCCTGTGAGGAAGGGGCGTGCGGGTTTTGCGCAGAAGGGTGTGGGGGAAACAATGTCGGCGTGGGGAGAGGGGAAGGGAGTGGGGAGTGAGGGAGAGGAGAGAGGGGAGCGTGGGAGAAGGCGGCAGTGTTGGGGCAGCGATGGAGCTTCCGCAGAGTTGGGGAAAGGTGGAGGAAGGTCTTTGGTGTGGGGAGGGGCTCGGCCTCCCCAAATATCAATTATTTTGCTTAAAACACTTAAGCCTTCACCGAACCATTCAACATCAAAATTTCTTGTTTAGAATTTACATTTATTAATAAATTTTTATTCTATATTATATATATAATACAATCTATTTTATATTATAATATATAGAATGTAATATATATTAATATATCATAGTGTAAAATATAACCCTATTAGTATATAATTTAATAAGAAATTTTGTAGGAACACAATCTAGTTATATTTTATAGTATAATCATAGTATATATATGCAATCTTAAAATTATCTCAAGTTGTAAAATCAATAATAATGTGTTGGCATTGTTGAGAGCATATGAAATTTAATATTCTTTTTCAATGTGTCTATATTAAGAAGATTTACAATTAAATGTGATAAGAAGATTGTAGGCAAGTTATTTCAATTGATAGGAGAGACTTAGAATTAAGTTAATATCTTAGTGAAGGAGAAGAAATGTTCATTTTTGCTTTATCTAATAAAAAGAAAACATGGAATATAATTTAAGGAAAAAAGTATTTAATTCTCTATTCTTAATTTTTTGGGGAAAGTTTGGGATCGTCGAAATGGCCAAGAGGAGATTCCGCCGCGTTTCAGAATGGCCATATTTTTTGAATTCATGTTCCAACAACGGTCCTCTGGCTACGCCCCCAGACGCAAAGAATGGCACCTAAGGTGGGCCAGGGCCTATCGGAAGCTCTGAAAAAAAGATTGGGCCCCCTTGGTTCTGAGTCAGATTTGTTTCCGACGGATAGTGACTTGCACGTCCTTCAGGACGGTATCCCTCTGTCCCCCGGTTTAAGACGTTGTCTTTGTTGCATAAACTAAGTGTTTTTACTCGAGAGCTATTTTCGCAAAGTTTATTGGGAGAAGGATTTCGTTCTCGGCATTCGAAACTGGTGCGAAACATAGTGGGGTAGCGGCCTGAGTATTCGCTTCCTGGAAAAAGGTTTTTTCTTAGTGCTCTTTCGTAGCCTTTGCTCAAAAAAATGACACTATGGACAGGAAATATTTTCTCCTATCCGACTCAGGCCTTGTGATCCGCGATTGGGAACCTCTCTTTGATTGCAACAGAGCGGACGCGGATGGGCACCAAGTTTGGATAAGACTTTACTCCCTGCCCAGTGAGTTTTGGTCTGCTCCCATTCTCACTAAAATTTGCTCAAGCCTGGGTCGTGTCATTCGCATCGATCCCATTTCTTTGAACGGTACTCTCTCTTCCTTTGCCAGAATATGCATTTCTATCAATCCCTCTCTTAAGCCACAGGAAGTCATTCATATCAACTCCCCATCTGGTCTTTGGAAGCAGAGAGTAGAATACGAAGGATTGTCCAACCTCTGTTTCAAGTGCAAGAAGCCAGGTCACACTCGTAAATTTTGTAAAAACCCCCCTTTTAACAGTGCCTTGCAATGGCGGAAAGTATCCCACCATCCCTCTCGCCTCGCCCTCCTTCCCCCCCACGCTCTTCCCCCGTTGTCTAAACCCGTTGTCCCTCATTCTCCTCCGCCAGCTCCTAAACCCCTTGCTTTGGATCCCGACACTTTCTCCCTTGTTAAAGAAATGCTGCAGTTGTAAAAGACTCTACTAGGATTATGTCCCTTTTCCATGAGGGTATTTCCATCGGTATGGGTGGAAGCTCATCCACCCTTGAGAAATGGATTATTGACAAAGATGATCTTATCCAGTCTAAAGAAGGTGACTCCCAGGAAGACCTAGAAGATACTATAGAGAATCTTTCTCCAAATAACTAGTCGCTGGGTCCGCTTCTTCCCACTCCACCTTTGCTCAACGTGGATTTCGGACCGAAAAGCATTCTTGGTCGTCCTAACAAAAGTAATCTCTCTCTCAACGAAGTTGCGAACGGGAAGCAACTTCAACTGCGTTCTTTCTTCCCATGTACGAGTAGGAGAGGCGAGTCCTCTCTGAAGCAAATATGATTCTCTTTTCATGGAATGTTAGGGGCCTTAATGCCCCTAACAAACAGCATCTTTTAAGACGCTACGCCTCGGATGGGGCTGTGGATATCTGCTTGATTCAGGAAACTAAAATGTCAGAAGTTGGATGCAAAAGCGGATGGTTCAGAAAATGGAAAGGCTGGGAAGGCTGCTTCTCAAACTCTGTCGGTGCCTCGGGTGGTCTTGGCATTTTGTGGAAGTCTAGCAGTTGCGTGATTGAGCCCCTTGTGATTGATCCTAATTTCATTTGGTGTAAAGTTATGATTAAACACTCTGAGGATTTCTTCTTCCTATGTAATGTTTATGGTCCCTCATCTCCGATTAGGAAAAGAGCTCTCTGGAGTAGCCTAAGTCTGCTTTTGTCTACCGACGTTGCCTCAAAAATTATTGTCGCTGGTGACTTTAATGCTACTCTTTTTGATCGTGATAAGTGTGGCGGTCTTCAATGGCAGCCTCACTCTCAGGTGGATTTTTCTTCCTTCATTTCCTCTTCTCATTTAGTTGACATGGAGCCCTGTAAGGGATGGTTTACTTGGAATAATAGGAGATCTGGGTTCAGTTCCCTAGCAGTGCGTCTTGATCGTTTCCTGGTTTCTGAACATTGGCTGCAAAATAACTTCCTTCTAAAAAGCTCGGTTCTCCCTCTCTCTCGGCTCTGACCACTTTCCTATCTCCTTGGTTCTAAATTTCAACCTCCCTCCGCGTCGATCCCCTTTCAAATTTGAGAACATGTGGCTTCACGAATCCTCTCTCTGAAGTTGCTAGTCAAGGTCTGGTGGGATTCCTTTATTGTCAAAGGGACCAAGATGTTCTAACTCTCTAAAAATTTGTCATTGTTAAAAGCTAAATTACAGTGTTGGAACTATTCAAATTTTAAAAACATCTTCCAAGAAAAACACAGAGTTGAGAAGGATCTTCGCACCCTAAATGAGTCCATTATGGATCATGGGATGACTCAGGAGGATTTCTAAAAAGAAAAATCTCTCCTTAAGGATCTGGGTGATCTCCTTCTGAAAGAGGAAACTTATTGGCGCCAAAAATCCAGAGAAACCTGGTTGTTGGATGGGGATAAGAATACCAAGTTTTTTTTCGCCTCTGTCAAAGCTAGAAGAAAATTCAACTATATCTCCACTCTCAAGCTCAAAGATTCCACCTTCGCTTCTTCACAAGCTCAGATCAAATTAGAAGTGGTGGATTTCTTTAGAAAGCTCCTGAACGATTCGGCATCCCCTATTGGTGTGCAGTCCCAATTCCTGTTGCAGATTCCATCTTCTATAACGGATGCTGATAATGATATGCTTATCTCGCCCTTTTCTTTGGAGGAGGTCCGGAAAACTATTTTTTCTATGAAACGGGATAAAGCCCCGGTCCTGATGGCTTCCCAGCATCCTTCTTTCAAGATTTTTGGGATATTGTTGGTCCCTCCGTTTGGCACGCTGTCGAGGAATCCAGGATTTCAAGGAAGATTTTAGGTAATCTCAATCATACTTTCATATGCATGTTCCCTAAAAATCCCGGTGAGACGTTGGATGATTTTAGACCCATATCATTGTGTAACACTTCTTATAAAATCATTTCTAAAGCTATTGCTAATAGGCTCTGCCCCTTGTTGCATAAATTGGTTGCTCGGGAACAAAGTGGTTTCATTCCTGGCAGGTCTATCACCGAGGGTATTATTATTTCTCACGAATTAATACACTCTCTTCATAATTCTTCTAGAGCAGGAATGTTGTTGAAACTTGACTTCAGCAAGGCCTATGATCGTGTTAATTGGAGGTTCCTCCTCAAATCTTTGCAAGCTATGGGTTTTGGTGATCACTTTTGTAAATGGATTTTTAATTGCATTGCTTCCCCTCGTTTTTCTGTTCTTGTGAATGGCTCCGCGGAAGGCTTATTTCAGAGTAGTAGAGGTATTAGACAGGGAGACCCGCTCTCCTCCTTCCTTTTCACCTTGGTAGCGGAAGCTCTCAGTCGCGGCATAAAGTCTGCTATTCAAGAGGGCTCTCTAAAAGGTCTCCACATCACCTCCAACCTCCCTCCTCTTTCCCATCAGCAATTCGCGGACGACACCTTTCTCTTCGGTCAAGGGATCATCCTGGCTTGAGACACCTTTCCTCCATCTTGGATTCATATTCTCTAGCTGCGGGTCAAGTTTTAAACTTTCATAAATATGTTATTTTCTTCTTCAACGTGGCTCCTCGACTTCAAGGTAGGATTAAAGTGATTCTCGGCTTCTCTTTAGGCGAGTCTCCCATACTTATCTAGGGAATTCCACTCTTCCATGGCAAGGAAAGGCGCACCTGCAGAACGGGATCCTGAACTCTATTTCTTCCAAACTTCTGTCTTGGAAAGGAAAATGGCTATCTCTGGCTGGCCGTGTTCTTCTCATCAATTCGGTGCTCTGTCAATTCCAATCTACATGTTATCCATTTTACAGATTCAAATCTATCCTGCTCAAAATTGAAAAAGTGGCTCGCACATTTTTATGGCAAGGTCACAGCATTGAGCGCAAATTCCATCTAGCTAACTGGGATCTGGTAAAGCTTCCAAAGAGTTTGGGTGGTATGGGTATCTTAGATCTCGCCCTTCAAAATAAGGCCCTCTGTGCTAAATTGGTGTGGAACTTCATTTCTGAAGACAGTAGACTCACCTTCTAGGTTCTTTCCCACAAGTATCTTGAAGGACATCGGCATGAATATTTTCTTTCTAGCTCTGAGTTACCGAAAGGCTCACATATTTGGAATTTCCTGTGTAACTCCAAAACTCTCATCACTGAGATGGTCACCTGGAAGATAAACAATGGTCGGTTAGTGTCCTTTTGGGATGAAAGCTGGAATGGTTATCCCCCACTCAATTTGTTTCCTACCCTCAACGGAGTAATGAATTCTTCCAAACAGTGTTGGGGTACTTTAGTCTCAAATTATGGCTGCCAACACCCTGATGGTTCACCTTCTTGGCTTTGGAAAGACCTATCGTCTATTGGAGCCTCCGCCCATGATTCCGCCTTCCTCATGGATTCTATTCGGGATAGAAATGCCTCGTTTCTCAACAAGAGATGACTGCTTACTTTGGGTTGGTGACTCCTCCGGTTCCTATTCAGTTAAAGTCGGTTATAACATTCTTGTCTCTCAAGCAGGTATGGGATCTCCGAGTTCTCTCGGTTGCTGGCATCCCAACATCACCCCGAAAGTTGCATATTTCGGTTGGTTAGTTTTGAACAAGAAGGTTCTTACACAAGCTAAAAGGCGTTCGTGGGGTTTCTCTGGCCCCTCTAAATGCCTTATGTGCGGTGCTGCGGAGGAAGACTTAGATCACCTCTTCTTGTTCTGTCCATTTGCTTCCAATTGTTGGAATTGGCTTCTTACAAGTTAAACCTTTCCTGGGTCCCATGCAAAAGCATTGTTGCTAATCTTTCTTCCTGGCCGTCCTTTAACACCAAATGCATGTTCAGCTCTATTTGGCATGTCAGCCCATATTTTTTGCTCTGGCATATTTGGTGGGAACGAAACCTCCGTCTCTTTAGGGAGCAAGCGGTTGAGCTTCCTACCTTCCTTACTAAGCTCGAGGTGGCCATTTCAGAGTGTGTTAATGCTAAGTGTCCCACCTTTTCCTCCTTCTCTTCTAAGGATCTCTCAATCCTTCATCATTGGTCTCTTATCAAACTTCCTAAACCTAGATCAATTGTTCGAAAAGGGCTCTCTCAAATAGAAAAAATGATTCTAAGGAAGAAAACCAGGTGGCGTCCTCCTCCTAAGGGGCATTGGAAATTAAATTTCGACGGAGCTTCTAGAGGTAATCCTGGTTTATCCGGAGCTGGTTGCATTCTCAGAGATGATCGAGGACGCCTCATCAAAGCAGGATCCTTCCCTCTCAAAGAGGGCACTTGTAATACCGCAGAAGCCCAGGCTCTTCTCGAAGGGGTCAAGATGGTGGCATATCTTGGTTGTTCAAATCTATATATTGAAGGGGATTCCCAAATCCTAATCTTCGCAGTTTCCAGAGGTGCTTCCCGTCATGGAAGATGAACCTCTTCATCCCTCAAATCCTTCATTGGCTTGGCAAAATCCATTTCTGGAATATTTCCCACAATTTTCGGGAAGCCAATCGCGCTGCTGAACTTTCTAGCTAACTTCACAATAGACAATCCTTCTGCCTGTATCTCCTCCAACTTGCTCATGATTGGCAAGGTTTCCCCTTCCTTCTTTCCCAAGATCGAGATGGTACTTCCGGGTAACCTGTCGGTGTCTCTCTTGCGTTTGGCAGTTCCCTCGAGCGTGTAGTCTTCTCCTCCATCTTTCGGCGGTGTTCTTCCTTCCTGCCGCTATTCTCTCACACACGGTTCTGGTCCTCTCGGTCACGTCTGCGGGCTCCCTGCCATCTCCTTTTCTTCCGGGTCATTTCAACTTCTTTCTCACACGCTCTGTGTTCCTTTTATGTCATTCTCTCCACTCTGGCATTATCCCTCGGCTCTTGTTTTGCTTCTTCTTGGCGCAATGTCCTTCATCAACTTCCCATTTGTGGCTCTCTAGGGACAGTTTCACGAATTGTGACGTCTCGGCTATTGATGGACGTCGGCCGGCTTGTGATGATCTTCAAATTCTCCTCACCTGAAGAGGCCGAGGCTATCGAAGCAATCCTCAGAGATTCTTACCGTTTCCATGCTCGTCGCCCCCGAACTGATTCAGACATTGCTTCCGCCTTTGTCTCATTCTACCTGCTGTTACACTCTAATACTACGGATGTAGAACGGGTCGCCTTAGATCAAATATATGCAGTTCACTGCGTCGGCTTGCAAGCACAACTCGCCGATTTCTCTCCACCGGATCCATTCTGTGGGTGGAGGAAGTTGACGAACTGGCCATTGGTTTGGGTCGAGACATTCGCTGGCTCTGTGGGCAATACAGAGACCTGGTGACATTTGCCCAAAACTTTCACCCAACCTTGGACCAGCGCTTTCTTCCGGTGGTCGACATAGAAGCGGCCCTCTTCCCTGTTCATTCTGCGGTGGATCAACTGAATGAACTAAAGGATCGTGCCTTGTCTGCCTTTCATTTCCTGTTGCATGCGGCTTCTTCACGCGCCGGCCCATCTTCTGGTTAACTGGATGGTGCCTTCGCCTTTCTCTAGGCTCGTCTGTTGCTCTTGTCTTGGCCTCCTCTTCCTCCCTCTGCCTTCTTTTTTCTTCTACTTCATTCACTTCTCCCGTCTTCTTTCTTCTCTCTTCCTCTTCTTGTTGTAGGGTTGGGGTCCCTTTCCCCACCGGTTCATAGCTCCGATCAAAAGCATTTATCAATCAAAAAATAAATAAAAATAAAACATCTAATTCAAGATTTCATTTCAAGGAGTTCAAGCTTACTATACAATGTTTATCTAAGATATGTGAACTACACAATAAAAACATATTACAAGCCTCTTTACAAGGTTGAAGAGAGATTGCTCTAGCAAATCATGACTCAAATCTGCAAGTAATACCAATTACAAAAAGGAAAATTCACAATAAAAGAAGGCTTCCACATGGCCATGTTCTTAGAGATAAAATGAGAGTGATGTTTCACAAAAATTTGAGAGGACAAGGAGAGACCAAAATGCCACAAACTCCAACCATCTCTAACTTGAGCTCCAAACTTGAATACTCTTACATGAATCCAACTTCAAGAGAACATGGCTTGTTAACCACCCAACCTTTAGGCATCATTACATGCCTTTCCAAGGTTGGAATGCATGCTAGCCTCCCCCAAGCCCATGGGAAAGAGGACTACTATCCACAACTTTACACAAGAGTAAGGGAGAACAACCAACATTACATTCACATAGGACAAAACAAATATTAAAACCAAACACCAATTTTGCAAGAAGAAAAAAGAGGAGAAACCATGTTCTACCTCTAAAATGGGGAAGAGAAGAAAGGAGTTCTCCAAATGCCAAAATGTAACCAACATTGGTTGCACAAAACCAAGATCTCCACACCCTCCTTATTCCTCCAAAGTCATTCAAACCCTCCTTATTTCTCCATCCTTTCACCAAATCCTTCTTGGAAGGATTTTCAAACCCCAAAGAGGTTTCCTGACCAAGAAAGGGGAAGGAGGTTCAAACCCTATAAACCACCTTCCCCACCTCAACCCATTTGAGGGGAGTAACTAAAATCCTACAAGGCTTGCCCATCAAGCCATGAGGATTGAGAGGGAAAAATCTCTCTCTCTTCCCCCACAAACTCCAAAAATCCATCATGTCATATGATGGATGGAGGAAAATAAAACCACACACATAACAACAAAATGGTAACACCCAAGTAGCACACACATTTTAAACAAACAAGGCTAACATCTAATATGCAATAAACACAAAAATTAACTCAAGGAGCCTACCTCCAAAAGCTCTCCACTTCTAACTTTTCCCTTTCTTTGTCCAAGCAAGCTCTAGCTCCAAAATCCACAAGCCTCCAAGCAAAAGCTCCCAAAAAAAAGTTCTCTTCTTTCCCCATGAGGGAGAATTTGAAGAGGAGCCAACAAAAATCCTCACAAATGAGGGGGTGACATGTGTCACCCCTCTCTTCCCTCAAGGTCAAAGATTCTCAAAATAAAAGGGAGAAAGGATAAAATAGCTTTTAACCCTCTTCTCCCAAATTACTCAAAATGAACAACAAAACAAACTTGTGCAACTTTTAACAAAGCACACTTACCCATCCACCTTACATGGATGTGACCAAAGGAAGGAAAATGGGAGGGAAACTCCCTCTATGCCTTGGAATTAAGCCCCCTACCTATTAGGTAGGGTCCAAGGGCCCATTTTCATGCTAAGTGAACTCCCAAACTAAAAAGGGGTCACTAAAAATGCCTAAAATAGCCCAATTTCGGGTTTGGCACATTTGGGCACAAGGGTAGAGGATGTGGGGCCCACCCAAGGGTTCACATGTGACCCTAATCCCCTTTAATTAAATACCACATTAATCAAACTCAAAACTTAATGCAAGTGGGGCCATTAAGTCCCCAAAACAAGTTTACAACACAAACTAAACACCCTAAGCAAGATTAATATTACAAGACATATTACATTACAAATGAGGGTCACTCATGGTGCCCAAAACAATAAACTCTAATACTAAGGCCTCATACAGTAAACACGGTTAGGGCTTAGCCCCATGGGCTGCTTGTGCAAAATTATGTAGCTGGCCTGAATCCCACGTTCTCTTGTGACCTGTCACCTACACACTCATTGCACACATTAAACGCATCATGCGATAAAATGTGAATAAAAAAATCAATGAGAAGTCAAAGAATTCTATGCTAGCATATCATCATTCTGGAATCGAAAATGCGACAACATGCATAATTATACACAATCCACCATGAGTTAGTCATAACGATAAAGTGACATTCATCCATAGAATCCAAACATGCAATCAAACTGAGTATCCATCAAATATAAATGAGGTCTCGAACAACATCACAACAGTCAGTATCCATGACATCATAAGATAAGGTGACAACATAGTAATCAAGCTAAATTGGCGCTATACGCCTAAATCTCCATACATGTCTAATATGATCAACTATCCTTATGTAATGTCCAAAACATATCAAATCCCTGCCAAAACATGTCTATGAGAGAAAGGAACAACAAATAATTGAGGCTATAAAAATGCGGGCACTACGAGATAGCACGCGCCGAACACACATTTCTTTGGGTTCAGTCGGACCTTGTACTCTCATAGGCACTCAAAGATACGTCGTAAAATAGCAGGGTGATCTTCCCTTGTCTTAGATTTTTCGAGGATTTCATCCACATAGTCTTCCATGATATAATGGATCATATCATGGAAAATTACCTTCATTACCCTCTGATAAGTAGCTCCTGCATTTTTAAGACCAAATGACATTACCTAATAACAAAAGGTATCCCAAGGAGTTGTAAAAGCCATTTTGTGTTGATCTTCATCGGCTATCTTGATTTGGTTGTAACCTGAAAAGCCATCCATAAGAGATAGCATCTCATATCCTGTTGTTAAATCCACAATCATATCAATATTTGGTAGTGAAAGATCATCATTAGGGCAGGCCTTATTAATGTCTCTAAAATTCGTGTAGATTCTGATCTCGACAGGATTTTTATGGACGGGGACGATGTTTGATATCCATTCAGAGTAATCAATGGGCTGGATGAATCCTGCCGCAAGCAATCTTTCTAAATCCTCTTTAACCAGGAGAGTCACCCTTGGGTGCATCTTTCTGAGCTTCTGCTTAATAGGCTTGGCATCTGGATGTACAACTAAGTTGTGCACGACCAAAGTTGGGTCTAAGCCTGGCATATCCTTATAAGACCATGCGAATACATCTATAAACTCCCGTAGCAGCATGGTGAACATTTTCTGCTCCGTCTGCCGAGTGATGCTCCCAATTTGACTATTTTTGGGTCCTCTTCTATGCTAATGTTTACATCGATAGTTTCCTCTACTAGTAACTTTGACAAGTCCTCCATACGCATAGGATCGGGAGGAAGGTTGAGATCTTCATCCAAGGATGTCTCCATGAGATTTTCATCCTTAGCATGGTCACTTTTATTGTCCTTTGATTTTTGCACTTGTTTGTCTGTCAGTGCCTCAAAGAGGTTTTCACTGTGCAACTTGAATTTGATTTTTGCCGAGGCTTTGCATTGGAACTTTTTCCCTCACTTTTTCTTAAGTTTTCCCCCGACCACGAAGCTCACCTCCTCTTTTCAAAGTAGACACAGTATCCAAGTCAATATAGAAGCCCTTTTGTGGTCTCCAATGGGAATTGTATCCCGAATGCCCATGAATTCTATGATAGCTTCATCATTCTCAAATAGATCTAGTAACATATGATGTTGTTGGTCCCATTCAACAAGGGAAGGGTAAATGAGGTCAAGTGTAGGTTCCATAGGGGTTATGGTTAGGACAACGGTATTCATGAATAGGTTTGTGGAGGCAAGATCCTCATATTGGCTACAATGGGAATCCGTATCATTATGCAGATAGCGAGCTATCCTCACGTTCGAGCAAGTAGCATCTTGATGATTGGGATGCGCCCCATAAGGACAAATTCCAATGTCGTATCTTTCTATTTTAAAATGCGAGAGAGGCACTGGTTCTCGTTGTCCCTACTCATTTCTTTCGCATCCAAGGCCCTTATAGCCCATGGAGTACATCATTCTACTAGATTTCTCGTATTCGGGGTTTGATAGCGGGTTGGTGAGTATCCTCTGGGACCCAAGTCATAGGTGGATCCAACAACTTTTCTTCACCCAACAAGCCCCTAGGTAAAAATGACCCAATAGTTTGTTCATTTCTAGGTCGTGCTAAATGATAGTTCGGTCGACCTCTAGTCTTAGGTGACAATAAGAGGTTTGAAACTAGGAGGGCTTGTTGTACATTATATTCTCCATAACCGTATTCTAGGACCTTCATCTCCCATGAATCAAAAGAATAAGTTGATGTAGAGGCACCATGGGCACAAAAAACTAAAAGAATCAATCTACTCGAGACTCCATGGCTTCAAATTGGAGAGGAACAACTATATCGATGGAGGGACACGCATAGGTACCCTTACGTGTAAAACTATTGAGAGCTCTGCAGTGAGCGAAGGGCTCTGAATCTCCTTGTATTGTGATAGTGTGTCCCTCATGCTTTAGTTTAATGCATTGATGGAATGTTGATGGCATGACCTACGCTGACATGAATCCGCGGTTGGCCTAGAAGCATATTATACAGAAGTTCCAAGTCTAGGACATGGAACTTCATTTGATGACAAGTGGGACCAACTTCCATGGGCAACATGATTATACCCGTGACTCCCTTTCCATGTTGTCGTAAGTAGTGATAGTAATAATGTTTGACTCGAGGTCCGCTTTCAAGATGCGTCCCAATGCGTAACCAAATTCACCGTGCATATATTCAACCACGATCTGTCCATAAGCACTCATCTCGATCTTCTTACGGGTAAAAATACCTCAATATACAAAGGGAGATTATGTGTTGGAGTTTGTAGGGATTTCCTTATGATCAAAGGCAATGTGTTCAGTTGGTACAATGTTTGCTACCGCGACCTAAAGATGTGTAGGATCTACCTCTAATGGAACTCCTGACCCCTAAAGAGTTTGGTACAGAATGTCTTTGTGTACATTTTATATCTTAAGAAGATCCAAGATCAAAATCTTGCGTACATTTTCTCAAGTTGTTCTAAGAGGTCATACCTACCATTTGGCAGGGTTGATGGAGAGGGTTCAGGAATCATGAGACAGGCACGCCTTGTTACCACGGCACAATCCTTTCCCTTGATTCAGATGGTGTTGACATGGTCACCGGGAGAGTGAATACATTTGATAAACGAATCATGATTGTTGTCTCTATTGGTATATAAATAATTCACTACTTTATAACTCTGGGATGACTCTCCCCGATCCGGCTTTGACTCTTCTGATTTACCATGTTTGGGGAATGGTTCTTTATATATCCCCATCTTTTCGTTGGGTGTTTGATTTTTCTCTGGGTTGTCCACCTCTATCTCCCCATTGTTGATGAGGTCTTGGATATAGTGACAAAGTCGCAAACATTTTTCTCGCTTTTATGTCCCTTGACACGATGTAATTCGCAGATTCATGCTCCACGTAACATGATGGTTTTGGAGCACTTTGTCATCAAAGGGTTGTGTCATGGGATAATTCACCATGTGAGTCGTATCCAATTGTTTTGATATAACCGAAGCGAGGTTCGTTGAGAGGAGAGAACATTCTTCATTTTGGTGGTGGTTGAATAGGTCCTTTGGTCGGGTTTAAAGGTTGACCAGATTGAATCTGTTTGTACACGTTTGGAATCTATGATCCCATCTCCCACCATGTTTTTATTTTTGTTAAATATCTTGATTCTCTATAGGTTTAACACTATGATTATCCTTAGATTATGACTTAAGAGTTCCTTTGATAATAAGGGCTTTCTCTATTTAAACCCCTTTTTCAACGACCTCCTCAAAAGTGCGAACACAATGCATTTGAAGGTGGAAAGCAATGTCTGGATTTAGGTTGGGCACAAAGATACTTACCAGTTGTTTTTCGGGAAAGCGTAAGGGAAGCAGCTAGCTATCCCTCTCCACCGTTGTAGGAAGTTGGCGAAAGTCTCATTAGGGCGTTGTTTGGTGCTACATAAATTTTCCATGGTGATATCACTCTCTATATTGTATGAGAAGTGATGCACAAACCTCTTTGCCAATTCTGGCCAGGTAAAAATAGACCCCCGAGGTAAACGAGTAAACCACTCCAATGCTTGACCTCCTAGACTCTTGGGAAAAAGTCATATGAGATAATTATCACTATAGGACACTTCTTGACACGCCATATAGAAATCCTTGACATGATCTCCTGGGTTTCCCTTTCCTCTATATTTGTTGAATTTTGGCATGTCAAATTTTTAGGGAAAGGTTGAAGTGTCATAGCTTTGTCAAAAGGATGGGGAAATAGTTCTTCATATTGGTACTTTCTAATGCTCCCCACATTGCTCTCTTAAAGACTTGTGAGTGTTGCTTTCATAGATTGAACTTCTTGTGCGAGCAATTGTTCTTTATTAGGAGAAGCAGGGGATATATACACAATGACACTTTGTATTGTCTTCCCTTGATTTTCCCTATGAAGCTCGCTAATTTTGACCTTAGGCTTTACTTTTGGACATTTTTGCTTGCTTCCTTTTGTACATGAGAGGTTAGCAAGGCTAATTATCGGCTAAGGTTACTAATTTGTTGTTGAATGGTGACCTCTTCTTCCAAAGGTTCCTCTTCTTCTTCATATCGTGGAGGTTCTTCAACATTCTCATGTCCCGACTTTGATTTTACGCGACACTTTGATAAAGGGTATTCTATGTCCCACTACATTATCATTTCATGCATTGGAGATAGAAGCATGTCCATGTGTTAAAATATCCTCCATGTTGATAAGAGCTCGCTCCTCCTCATTAGCGTTATTTCTAGGTGGGATTGTTTCATTTTCAACAGGCATTTTGGCCCCCAATTCTACAACTCGTCTTAGCACCCTATCCTTATTTCATAAAAGGAACTCATCTAATAAGGTGGGGTCAAAGTCAAACTCCGAATGTGGGAATTCTAATTCGTCACCACTATGATTGACCATGTCTTCTATCTCTTTTTCGTGGAAAATAGAGGCCTTAGATCATGTCCAATAAAAGGGTTTGACCCGTGTTTTTTTTAGGCTTCCCAAGCTTGCGCTTGTTGTGCCTCGTATGTTTGATTCTTGAGCCCTAATCATGTTTTAGGAGCCATGATGTGCAACAGCAGCTTCACTAAGGTAAGTAAATGTGTTCAAAAATTTATGACGACACCTAAGTGAAATGTGACATGAATGTCAAGAATATGAATGAGTATAAATGTTAGAATACCAATGTGATAGAGTGATAAATCATCAGTGACACAATGTTTGGTACCTAAGCTTATCAAATGAATGAAGTACTTCTGATTGTTGCTTCAAAAGTAGTTGGTGTAGCGAGATAATTAACAAGATGTCCTCACTTATGCCAATTTCAAGGGAATTAACAAGACATAAGTAAATACAAGAAGTTAATGTGACCTCCTAACAAGGTATACTGAAGCGACCTAAAATTCAATTAATACCTATATCCCAAAAAGTGACAGCATATTTGTGAGTGACATAACAATGTCACCAAGATATGTTAACCAAACTTTGCGAGAAAGTAAGGTATTGATATCAAGATGATATTGATATAACACGCACAAGTGGTAACACGTAGCACTCTTCAAAATCAAGGTAGTAATAGAGTCAAACTAAAAGCTTAAAGTATAACTAAGAATTGTTAAAATGTGTATAGCATAACCTTACAATATGGATATTTAGGTCAAGTTTACAAGAAACAAGACATAAATACCAAAATTGTAGTGATACGATACAAACAAGGTAACCTTTCTAAGGAAGTTTAAGATGATGAACCACGCCTAACTATGATGACGATCTTGACATGGGTATTAAGATCATAAAGGATGCCAATGATATGAATACGCCTCCTCACACTTTAGACGTGTAACTTACCCAACCACAAACATGGATGAGCGTAAACGGAAAAAAAAAGTGGTAGAAACAATCAATTGGTAACACAAAGGTAGTCACCCTTCTTTTGATCAACAAAGTGTCAAAAGAATGTGAAGGAAGTAGATCGAAATGGGGATAAAAATGTTGGCTTTACTTGACAGAGTTTCACCTCGCCTTAAGGCAATTGAAAAACTAAACAAAAGTAACGCGTCCCACGTTTCGTGATGAATGACGGCTCACAACTCAACACTATTTTGAAATAGTCAAAGTGAGCTCCTAGACAAAGAATATATTCATAGGTGTTACAAAGTTGTCTTAAGCGAGCTCAATTTACCCAAATAGTCCCGACTATCTTGGGAGTGTCTCGGCTTTACTTCACCCCCTTTGAGCACAAAGGGCAACTAGTGCATCCACGTGTGCTCTCCCCAGGGTCGCCATACACTGGTCAACCGGTAATGCTATCTCACAAGGTAATACTAGTCAGGTAGGTAGTGCATAGCACTTCTGTTTAAATCACAAGGTTCCCTCTTACGTGGACTACTTTTGGGTTCTGTACCACCCCCATTGTTGTAGCTTAAGGCATTATGCCAAAGGGTTTATGTTCTAGTTGAGCGGATAAGGACGTACCCTTTTAAAACCCTGCAATACAAGTTTTGAATATGTTGTTATTTTTATATTATTTAATTTAGATGTGGTTTTCTTGAATGCCTTTTGGTAACTTGTACGACAACCGTATTAGTAGTTTTTGACTTCGTTTTGATTCCACATTTCTTTGACAAGCGTGTGTTTTGGTCCTGCACGAGTTTAGTAATTTTCCATAAAAAGAGTAAACATCATTTCGATTTATCAAGATCATCCAAGGACGCAAGAGAAGAGCATACATGACGCTTCCAAAATCTAAGAAGATATCAAATGGAAAAACACTTAATTCAAACACACCAAGTTAACCCATTCCAATTCAAATATTCTTAACAATTTCAATTCATCAAAAAGACTTAAGAACCGTTTCTAATTCCCAAGATCGTCCCAAGGGACGCGAGGGAAGAGCATACGTGACCTTATTCTTATAAGCAAACATGCAAAGGTTTATCTAATCTAGCAAAAGCATGTATATATACCCTGTAAAAATAGGCATTAATTAGATAAAAACCTACAAAGAAGTTAACACCCTAACACCCTAATTTTAAGAACACTGAAAGACACATGTGCCCTGGTTTAGGCGTGTGCGTGCGGGGTTAGGGTGGATGCGCCACTCTATATTTTTTGACTTACAATGCACCTATGCTACTAGAAAGGAGTGTGTGTCTTAGGATCGGGCGTGTGCGCGAGGTAAACAACAATATTAATATCTAACATAACACATGTGCCACCAGAGAGGTGTTTGTGCTACGGTTAGGGAGTGTGTACCACAACCGATAAAAATAGTGCGATTCTAATAGAGCAACAAGCTGCTGTGCACCAGAAAAGTGCCTATGCCACCAGAGATATGCATGCGCGTAGGTTAGTGAGTATGCGCCGGTCGATATGTTTTCACGTTGCGGTGAAGGTGCAAGTACAAAATGGCGTTTGCACCCGACCTTTTGTGCTGCGCCTTGGTTAGGTATGTGCACCAAGATTAGTGCATGTGCGCCACAGTCAACAAATAGAGATTCAAGCTTAGGCAGTCTTTGCCTGCCACTTGAGAGGTGTCTGCAACGCCGAACAAGTGTGCTGTGCCCTATTAGTGTGTCTCGCACCACTCCTGCAACCAAAGTACGGCAAAAACACAAAAAAGCTCACAATACTTCAAATTTAAACAAGTTAGCTTAAAATTGGCAACAACCCATTAAAATGATAACTATAAATGAGAACCTACACATATAATATTAGCAAAAATCCCAAGAAATTGAACGTTATTTATTATATGTGCATATCAAAGGTTAGCCAAAACAATAGAATTCAAGCTAAAAAATGTTAAGGGACTAGGATCGGTCCCACTGAATGCATGCCATATGTGTCTGTATATTTTTGCTTAAGCTAAGTTAGATGAATAAGAACTACCACCTAAATAGTTTTATAACAAAACTAAGTCAAAATCTAGGCACCATCAAGATGAGAGCTAAACAAAATCAATACTAAGCATAATGCATTAACTTTGAATTAACATACTAAAGTATTCAAACCTCTACTTCTCAAGATTACTAACAAAAAGCAAATGGACCTATGTAGACTCCATGACAATCAAATTGATTGTTTTGATCTTCAAGAACCTAGGAATGGGAGCTCATCAAAGCTTGGCTACAAGACCCTTTGACTATTCCCATATGACCCAAGCACTTGGCTAGAAAATGCAAGAAAGGAGGCTTAGCTCTTCAAGTGGTGAATTTCTCAAGAATAACAAAGGAAAGCTTATAGTCTATTTGCTATGTGCTTTGCTTTTGTCTTCTCAAGGAATTTAGGTGTAAGTGTAAAGGTAGGAGGAGGGCTCTTTATATAGCCCAATGGATAAAGGAACCACTACATCCCTTTGCATGTGGGATAATAGAGATGTTGAGTTAGTTATGGATAAGGGGGCTTAGGTAGGGTTGAGTTAACATTAGGAGGGTTTAACTTGTCCTTTAGTGACCCATATGGATAAAGGGGGCTCATAAATTAATCAAGATGATTTAATTAATAGATATGCAAGCTTATAGAGGCTTTTAGATGAATATTAGCATGATTTAGACTATAGAAGGGATTAAATCAATTAAATATTGATTTATTGGTTAAATGAAAGGGGGAGCTAATTAATTAATAATAATTAATTAGTCTAGATAGAAGGGGGTTTATTAACGGAAGGTCGTTAATTAGAGTACTTTTGGATAGGCGACTTAATTAATTATCGTAGTGTAATTAATTAACGATGATAGGAGAGAAGGTGAGCGCTTTTGACGTTATGTCGCCAATTTGCGGGCAAGGTGATAATTAGCACAATATAAATATTTAAATTGCTCGGTGTAATTATGGGTGTCTACAAAACACATTGAGAGAAAACCTACACAAGTTTGAAGCACTCCAAACCATGTTATAGAGTTAAGCTTCCCAATCCAAAGACCATCAAATTCAAGTTAAACACTAAGTAAAGAAGCCATTATAAACATTATCAACTAATTGAATTATTGATTATAGTTACATCCACAAAGATATCACATCTTTAGGTGGAGAACTACATACAATTTAAGGCCTCTTCATAGCAATACCAATGTATGTGGTATATGGATCACACTTTGGCCCAAACACTAATCTTTTTGTAGGGGTTTGACCTATGGTTAGGGTTTTGGGTCTTTTCGGTTGATTACACATGGTTTTACACATTTTCAAGACCTAATATATTTTAACAAGACATATTATAGTAAGAAAAAATGCCACAAAAAGTTACATATCCTCGTTATCTTCCTAGTTGGGATCACTATTTAGGGATGGAAGTGCCAAATAGTTTGGCTTGAGTTTGATGTTTTAGTCCTAATACATCGTGCACTCCAACAATTAGAGAGGAAATATCTGCGCATGACATTTGTAGTATGCTCATCACTCGACACACCCAAATCAACTTCCACATCATCCAAATAGCTAAGTAAACATGTTTTCTCATGCTTTACTCTATGTAGTACATGTTTTGATTGATCCATCTTGAGAATTGTTATATATATATATATATATTTAAATGTTTAGTTAACCTAGAATTGAATTAAGTAAAAGGGATCGAATCCCCTTTCCCTAACTTATTTATTTTTAGGTTGAATCGGTAACTTATTTTATCTTCAATATTTAACTCTCTTCCTTTGGCCTAAAAAGGCATTAGTATGATTTGAGCTAGAATGACCTATCTTGCCCCATTGACATAATCAACATTACATTGTGTACCAATGCATTAAAGCAAGATCAAACCACGTGTAGTTCTCCAAAATTAATGGTGGAGAGGTGGTTAAAAAGTACAAATAAATATGGAACCCTAATTTAGTCCTCAACACTTGGAAATGACGTTTGACTTGATTTTAGTGCATAGTTGTGATCTAGGGTAGTGTAGACACAAATATTGCACATTAGATAAATACTACATTTTAGAAGGTTCTCAAGTGTACAAAGTACTAATTAATCCCACCTTTTGGCCATCTTCTTCTTATGTTTTATTTCATCTTTCCCACATCATTTCCAATACTTATCACCCCATTTTCTAACATCCCCGAGTTTCTAGCCCTAAATCAGGGGCACCCAGGCGCCTGTCCCACCCAGTGGTGCCTCTGTCCTATACGCACAACCTCCTTCGCTCCTTTTTGGGTCACTTCTAGTTGTTGGTCATCCTTATCTTCTTCTTAGTTGGCCTTGTCGATTAATTACGAAATTAAACTTGAGAGCCCTATAAATATAAAGCTTATAAGACCATAATAAGGGTCCTAGGTCATTACATCCTATCACTACTATCACTCCATCTAGGGTTGCATCCATTACATCACTTTGCATCCACACGGTGTTATGTGTCCAAGCTAGGATATCTACATCACACACACTTCATAGGGGCGGGATTCATTTTATTACATGCACACATGTTACTTACATTTCTATAGATACTATTGTTCGCTACTTCACAAAGTCTGACTGACACAAGAGCACCTAGGGCACAACACACACACACACACACACATCATAACTACATCAAGATCCATAATGTAGTACAACACTCAATTATACATCCACTACCTTGACAAATGAGGTCGGTCGACCCATTCATATGCATCTTTCATTTTTCTAGGGTTTACTACTTCTACTTGCATTATGGGTCATTCTCCAGTTCATCCGACGAATCCAACACGACAGACAGGAAGTATTCAGAGACATCTAGCGACCATACCAGATTGAGGTTATGAGCATCCATAGTGTCTAGAGCACCCAGATTGTTGACCGGGTGCCCCAGTACCCTCCTAGGTGCCTCTATCATCTCAGATAGGCCGAATCCACCTTCTACAGGGTTCCTGAGTGTTCGTTTGCACTATCGAGTTCCACTCCCAGATCTGCAACACTGTGCGACAGTCTCCTGTTATCAGCTAAGTCACTTCTCTCTCTCTCTCTCTCTCTCTCTCTCCATGCATATTAGGATTTTGATTTACTTAGAATAGTTTGTTTACATTTATTCCATACTATTATAGTCTTTCATTTACAACATTTTAGTCCTCTAACTAGATTAGCACTAATAACCTAGTGTGTTTTGTTTAGGCTACATTAGAACCTATTTTGTTAATCATTTTGGTGAACCCAACGTCTCTTCTTATCACTCCTCAGATCTCAACTCCGCACTTTCCAACATGGGTAAGCATTATAGAAAGGCTTCTTCTTCTAACCCTCTAGTTATTTTACAATTTAATAGTTGTGGTCGTGATTTCACCAATACTCCCATTGTCTCTTTTGGTTATAGCCCTTGTCCTTCCTTTATCGAACTCCCATCTTCTGGGATGGATCCTCATGTTATCGTAGATGTCATTACTTCCTACTTGTGCACTATTAATCCTACTACTTTGGCTCAACTCGTCACCGAAGTCCAAGCTCTCCCTCCTGATCCTATCGTTCTCTCTCCCACCATGGATATCACTAAATCTAGCCTTACACCTTCTTCTTCTCCATCCCCACTCATGTCTCCCCCTCAACCGACTTCACCTACCCTAGTCCCTGTTGTCTACATGGTTGATCTAGTCCCTCCTAATTTTGTTGTTACTTCAACACCATCCACTAAACCCACCCCACAATATATGGTTGCTTTTCCCATTCCTCCCTTATCTCCCTTTCTTTATGAGATGTCATTCACGACTATTATCTGCCAACTTAGTACAATCTCTTCCCCACCATTTGATCCTACCACCGCCATTGTGCCATACCTAGGTCCTTCATCATCCATGGATCTCCTCCCCTCCTCTTCGCTAACATTCTCCTCCTCTCGTACACCCACCTTTCACTTGCACTCTCTTCATAAATAATTCTTATTGGGAACACATACCACTTGACACATCTTGCATTGCTATTGTATGCTCCCACGAGGGTCTCCTCCAACTTGGGTTTGGCTTCGATGACCTTCATACTCCTTTATCTCGATCCCCACTTATATCATGGTTCAGTCATTCTTGTTGCTACATACGGTCCCCCGTGTTTTCCACCTTGTCATTCATCTTGCATGTGTTCCTCTTATTTCTCCGCTCACTCTTGGCCAATCTTGGCTAGATTATATCAGAGGGACACTCAATCCCAATCACGTTGATATCACTTTTCCCATGCCATTTGGTGATGTGCATATTTGTAGTAGTTCTTTCCTTTGTTATTCACCCAACTTCACCATTTGGTATGCCCTGGGATGCCCATTATCCCCCTTTACCGATGAACAATATGTCATGGTCATGCATATTTTATGCCTCCATGGTCATCTAGATCACCACCCACATACTCTTGCTTATCAAGTATCTCGTGTTATACCATACAATTTTGATCATTCTCTCGAAGACCTTCCATCTCCCTTAGCCTCTTATGATTCCCCTCCTCATACAGTACACTCTTTCTCCTTTGAGATAATTGATGATCCTTACTCTCACAGTCCTTCTAATACACACCTATGGGAGGCTATACACACACTACAAATTCAAGTACCGATCTATGGAAGACATAGTTACGTATCTTCGGGATATAATTGTACAACTTCCGCATGCTTCTACTCCACCTACAACTCCTACTCCATCTATCTCTCCTACCGGTCCCCTCCCCGATCCACTAGTTCTACCTTTCCCTTCCCCTCTTATTCTTCCTTCTAACACAATGCCACAACACATTCTTGATCACCTTCTTCACCACCAACTCCTTGCGTTACCACCTACTTGTTCATATCCTCCACTATTAATCCACACCCGTGCTCATCCATTTTGTCAATATCATCACATTCAGGGTCATCATATAGATTCTTGTCGCACATTATCCCGTGTTAACCACAATATCCAACAATCAGCCCTCCTCTCATTTAACACACCACCTCCTCCTATTTTATGTGAAACCCCTCCGTTGCGCCTAGTTTGTCGGTGACCAACATGCCCTCCTCATGTATAAACCCAACATCAACCTCTACCATCGCATCCCTTATCTCCCCGTATGGGCTTTGCACAAGAGTCTTTATCGCTAGGTCATCCTTCATGCACATATCAATTCCATTCACCCGTGCCATCTAGATCTACTATGTCCCCACTTTGGAAGATTGTGGCCCTCCTTTCATTTCATCTCAAGACCCCATCGAAGGACTTCAGCCCTTCAACCTTCTTGGTTAATTTATCTTTCTTTCCATATGCTTGGGGTGGGGCACATCATATTATCTCCCAATCCACCCTCTTATAGTCTCGCATATTTATACTGTCTTCCATTACATATTCTTATTCGGTCATCATCATGTCTATCCCACATTTCGTAGCACCATCGTCACCCGATGACACACCCTAGTGCTTGATTCACACCGACTGCTGTTGAGCGATTACCATTACACTAAACCCCACACACTTTGCATTATAAGACCTATCGGTTTTCATTCTATCTTCCTACAATATATCTCCATACTACACACTATGCTAGTCATCATTTATGAGCCTCGTTTTACATTCCATCCACTCATCCTTCATCTACGTTAGGTCACGTTATGAGTCTAGTCATTATTACCACATCTTATCCAAGTACCTATATTTATCATCGTCTTCCCCACACTACATGTACATCCTACATATTACATTCATACACCTCACCTATTCTACATACTACACTAGATTTCCTTCTACTTGGGTCTAGCCCTACCTATCATCATTACATATTCTATCTACCTTTGTATACATGTCTGCATTACATAAAGCACCTCTATTCATCACATACATTCTATATACTACACTAGCTTCCATTGTATACGGGTCTAGTTCCATCTCTCATCTTCATATATACCATTTTTATATACACTTATCAGTGCCTTTCTTCCGTTCCACATACTACACATTCTACACTACATTGCCTACACCGCGCACATACATACCCTGCTCCTTCCATGATCATTTACACTATGTCATTTACTACGCGTTACACTCACCACCCTATGACACACTCTAGTTCCTCGGTTCATACTCGACTGCCGAGGGTTTACTAATCAAATGAACCTTACCTATATGCGACATGTCATCATACCACACTCTTTGGACTAGTGACCGACGCTCTAGGCTATATCGTCACCCACACACATCATCACATACTATAGTGGTATACACCTTAGGTTAAATCACCACTCTTTTTCATCACTTCTACATCATCCTATTACATGCTACCATCTTCTACTATCTCCTTCTATCACATTTTCTCCATTCCAAATCATTCTGTTACACTATCATACCTTTCATCATCACACTGTTGATCATCATGTAGTGGTCTACACCTTAGGTTAAATCACCACTCCCTTCATCAACATCCTATCATCACCTATTCTATTATCCTCTTCTATGACATTTTGTCATCATTTATCCTGTTCCTCACTTAGTGGTATATGCTTTAGGCTAAATCACCACCTTACTCTCACTCATCACTTAGTGGTATACGCTTTAGGCTAAATCACCACCCTTGCCTTCCTCGTCACTCAGTGGTATACGTTTTAGGCCAAATCACCACCCCTACCTTATTTCATCATGTAGTGATATATGCTTAGGGTTAAATCATCATTCATCCATTCAACACGTTGTGGTATATGCTTAGGTTATAGGGTCCATGTTTATCTTTCCTTACGTCTTCTCACCATGCACTTCTCCCATAGTGATGTACATTTAGGGCTAAATTATCACTTGTCTATTCAACAAAGTTGTGGTATACGCTTACGCTATAGGGTCCACGCATATCTCCTCCTCATGTTGCATTTCATCCCCACTATCACATACACACACTCATCGCAATGCGCTAGACACAACCAACCCTACCCTACTTGACCATTTCCCAATGATGCAGTCTTATTTACGGTTCATTCTTGATTGTTGAGGGGGAAAACAAAATGAACCTCATTGCATACATTTCCATACACTCGAGGGGCACGTTTCCCTATCATTCCATCTTGCATTCCATTCCATCCATCCACAACATATTGCATTGTCTTGGTAGCATTTAATTTTGCTTACTAGTGTTTTGCATGCTCATTCTACTACACATGTTAGATTGCTTTCTTATATGTCATTATCATACACACATGCACATTCACCCCTTTGTTTAGTGTGATCGTAGATACATGAAATTTACATGCAGCATGGATGTTCACCTTCAACCTTTCCTATATCGGTTGTTGGGGGCATCCACTTTCATCGTATCCAGGTGTTATTGTTTCATTACATACTTAACATCTTATTACTTGCTCTTCCATGCTTTGACATATTGGTTATCACTCTAACATGCTAATGGGTGTTCCATGTGCAACACTTGTCTTACAGGATTACATGTTTCCATGACTATTTGTTTGTTTTGTTTACCATTGTTTGTGGGCTTTTCCTTTGCTTGTGTACACACTTGTCTACTATTTATGACCATGATGGCCTTGTGTATCTTGCAACATTGTGAGTGATGTCCCATGTTTGTAACCCACTTTGTCTGGTCTTCTTGATTTTTCTTGTGTGTTTACACTACTGTGTTTGGTAGTTTTTCTACACTATTTGCGTTTTTACACTGACTACATTCATGTTCTTGCGGACTAACACATGTTTTAGCTAGCCATCCCCTTTTGTGTGTGTCTTAGTATCTACTAAGTGTTTCCCTTTCCCCCTGCAGGCCAGAGTTCTACAAGTCAGAGTGTGGTTGGTCCTCTTTTGGGGCTGCATTATCCTTCTAGGGTCATCGCATGCGCCCCAAAGAGGGGGGGCATCATTGAGGGTTTCTACTAACACAACGTATTTACATCAGTTCAGACACAATGAGTGAGTTCAGACCAGTCTACAAAACCCCATACACAACGGACTTAATAGGACATGGTGTCCTTCGGCAATTTTTAGAGCGATTCTGAGCTCGGGAGTTACAATGGTGGCCTCTCTACACTTCTCCATCCAGTGGCATTGGATCACCCAAAAAACCAAGACAATACAAAGATCTCTTCAACAAATTGTAGCAGAAGTGGTTAGAGTTGGAGGACACTGAGTATTTCCTCCGTATACTTCTTCATCCAGGGTGGTGTGAGATCGCCCAAAACTCGCGACAATACATGATATCCTTCTACACCCTTTTCTCGACATGGATCAGGTGCACATGTTCCATTCTTCCATTTACATTTTCTATTATAACGTACTTTACAACAACATTTTTACATACATACATACATACATACACACACATATGTGTGTGTGTGTGTGTGTGTGTGTGTGTGTGTGTGTGTGTGTGTGTGTGTGTGTGTGTGATAATGTTAGGACACGTGCCAAGTATTATCACAGTGCCACATGGCTAAATTTTAGGTATTTTGCATTGATGTATTAGTGTAATTTAGGACATAAAAGAATAAAGTATGAAAGACAAGAGGAAATAACACATTAATTTATTTTCTTAACACTCGAGTGATATTGAAGAATGAAGTCTATTCTATTTCTTAAGCATCCCAGTACTCAAAAGACTAAGTCAAGCATTTATAGGTTCATTTTAGGTGGTACTAGTGGTTGAACACACATATGATTAATTGTTGACTTGCATGGGTGTTGCTTGTGATTTTATTGAATAATAAGGGGTCTAATAATAATAACACGCCCCACGACATCATATGTTTTTATGGGTTTTGTAAGGAGTTGAGTGCGAATAGGGGTTTCTAGAAAGGAGCCTAATTTCTTGGTGATTTTATGACTGCTCCAAATATTTTAAGACACACTTTTGCATATCAAGGCACACGAAACATACTTGTTAAGTTAGTTCCTTAATTGTGTATATAAAGGAATTTTCGTAGTAGGCATGCGGTTTTCATTCCACATGAAAATGATCAAGGAGTTTTACAAGATGATTTTTGGGAGTTGTTTGTATTGAGTTATGGAATTGTTTACATCGGTTTGTCACTGATAATTATTCACATAATTGCGTAAAATCAAACATTTTCCTACAAAACCGAATTCTTTAGTCTTTCTAAACATTTTATTATTACATAGTTTTTAAAAACTATATTAAATCCTCTTAATCTCTATAATTAAGTCTATATTATTATTTGTTTGTTTGTAAACTAGGGCCTCTAACTACATCTACATTGTGGGTTGTCCGTGCATTAGTGTATCTAAACTACTTTACACACCCGCAAAACCTAACTATACATGATCACAACCTTGACTAAAGTTGTTAGGTTGGGCATCTTTTTGACCTTGTTCCACTTTAAAGGATTAGAAATGTGACCTTGCAAAGTTGTTGCCAACTAGAGGTATGTGTGATTTTACCAACAATTCTCCACTATTTTCAACATTTTTTATTCTTTGAATATGGTAGATATAAATATCCCTTCTAAGTTACCCGAATGACTAACTCAAATGTCATTATATTCAAAGCATTCCATGATATAGTGTCGTTACTACCTCTATCATACATGGTATATGTTTCGTGTTAGATAAACTCACTCTCAAACCACCTCGTATTATATTATAGAACTTGTTTTCATATGTGGAAGTGTTGAAGACTATACACTAAAAGTATTGTACACTCTCCATAGTTTTCTTATTAGATTTTTTTGGCCTCGAAAAATGTGCTCGATACCTCGGGAGACATGTTATTCTCATATGGGCGGTATTTTGACCCATAGGTTTATGGGCGATTTTGGCCGTGGTTTTGTACCCACAGTTGTAAAATTGCTTATGCAATTGTTGCTATTGGTGTGCTTTTGGTGCATATGGTAGGGTATTGTACATTGTAGATGTGTGTGAGTTCAAGTGTGAATTCAAGAGAGTTTTTTGAGCATAGCTCTAAACAGATCTGGGTATTGTATTGAGAGAAAGAGGTGGCTTGTAATAAAAATATGAGTAAGTGATTCTTGGTGGACATAGCCCAAATTGGGTGAACCACGTTAAATATTGTCTCTGTGTTGTGTTCTTTTATTTTTCTCACTTTTATTTCAGATCATGATATTATTCTACATATTAGTTTCTACTATTATGATTCTATGTGGGATTGTTCCATATATTTTATCCCTTATTTCCTAATACCTCGAATATGTAGGGTGAGACATACAATCTTTATACTAAACATAGTCCATAATTTTCTATGTCAATTGATGTTATATTTTAGGATGCACTGACTTAGTTAGGCCAATCAACAATGTCATTCCTTTGCACATAGGATGACCATTGAACACATCATACCCATTCATGTCAATCGTGAATAATTGTATTCATCCTTTTAAAGTTGTTTCCTAGTATTGTAAACCTAAAAATGGATCGTGTTCAACCATAAGTGGCTCACACACATGTAAACAAGGTTTTTAACACATAGGATTGATTTGTGTATGTTGGCCCAAAAAGGTACAATTCTCTCCCTTTGTTTTACTCGTTCAAATCCACCAATACTAGAGGCTTCTCATGTCCTTTTACCCGCCTGGGAAAAAAACACTTTTCACCGTAATCCTCATTTATCTCGGTCATCAATTTGTAACTACAACATCTAAAAAAAGTAACTCTTGTTAATCATGCTTTGATGGATCTCCTTATCCTCCTCTAAAGTTATGCGTTTATATTTGGTGAACAGAGAGGACACACCTCTATAATCGGTGAAGGTGCACAGTAGAACATCAACACGGGTCACTTGTCTCGACCTTATAGGCAAACTTACACAGATGTGGTAAAAACAAGAATGGTAAATATGTAGGGAGTGATTAAACTAAATGTGAATTTTTAAACCTAATCTGAATGTTATAGTAGTAGTAAATGAATAACAATTAAGTACATAAATTACACCCAAAAAACTAAGCAATAAATTATGAAACCCTAATTGCAAGGAGGAGAAAGAGGTACTTAGTTGATTTGTAATGAAATCTAGAGTGTATTGAGGTGCTGACTAGGTGAACAAAGAAGCACGAGCATTGCGTAGAGACCCAAAAAAATGCAGATATGGAGAAATAAGTTGGACTCGAGCGCTTGGAGAGGGACAGGGGTGCCCACGAATACCTTAGACTGTTTTAGACACTGGAGTCCGAGGAAAAGCTCAGGAAACTTCCTTTGAGGGGTGTCTAATTGTTCGTTGTTCACTTTTTTTTTGCTATGAGGTCGCGCCAAGATCATTGAGGTCACCGAAACGTCATGATGAATTATGAACCTGCAAAACCCTCAAATATACATCAAATACTTTTTTAAAAGATGCAAAATGAGGGGTCAGATTGTCCTCAATTGTCACAATGGTGAACTTACGATTGAGTGTTGCACTACATCTCAGACCCGATGTAGTTTTATGTGTGTGTGTGTGCGAGAATCGTGCCTGGGGGTGCTTCTTGTGTGTGTCACACTTGATAACGAGAAAGCAAGTTAGATGTAAAGAAATGTAATAGATGTGTGCATGGAATAAAATGAAACTTCCCTCCATTAAAGTGTATGCAAAATAACCAACCCTCGTGTCTCTTGGGCGGTGCTTCAGATGGATGTAATAGAGCTCTTAGATGCTTGATGGATGCAACCTTAGGTGGTAATAGCTAATGCTTAGTGCTTGGTCCTTTATTATGATCACATAACTTTATATTTATATGATTCCTTTGCTTGAATTTCATAATTAACCCCGAAAAGGCCAACTAAAAAAAAGATAAGATGTTCAAACAGTTAGAAAGGACCCAAAAAGTGTGAACAAAGTACAAAGGGGACAAGGGTGCCCGTAGGGGACGAGGGCGCCTGATGTTGGCATCCTGGCTGGGCGCTGGTGTCCAAGATGATAAATGTCGAAGTATAAAAAGGTAGACTAAGTAAGTAAGGGTGCAAGACCAAAAGTGGTAATAGAAAGCAAAGAAAGGTGGCCAAAGACATTAGTTAATTAGTATTTTTCTTACTTAGGAATCATATGAATAATAGTATAAAATCGGGACTAGATAATTACCCAAAGTGTATGATTTAACATCTACATTTGCCCCCACTTTATGTTGGTGAGAGGAAATCTCGCTAACATAGAGTAGATAGAGATGCATACTGATAACCACGTAGATAAATGATGAAAGCGTGCTTAGGGACAAGACCAAACATGGAGTGATAAAAGTGTGAAGCGTGGAATTTAAGGAGGAGAAAATACAAAGGGTAGTGATGAAAACGAACCTAGGACGAAACACATATGTAGATGTTGTGATGTGCTTCTTGTTGATGTCGATGTTGTTATTGGTGTTGTGAATGACATTGATGATGTTGACTACGGCTTCCCATACAGACAGGACTTGCAAAAGAGAAGAACAAACAAATAGTCAAATATGCATGTATATATGTAAAAGGTATGTAAAGAGGTGTGTAAAAATGTTGAAAATGTGAAAAAGGAACATGTGCACTTGATCTCATGTGATGAGGAAAGAGTATAGAAAGGATCCTAAAGATGTCAATGAAGGGCGAGTTTTTAGGGAGATCTCACACCATGACAAAATTAGTGTAGGGAGAAAGGTTTAGTGTCATTCTCTAACCTTTGACTACTTCCTAGAATTGTTGAGTGTGCTTTGAATGTTGGTTTTTTGGGAGATCCTATGCCATGACATAAGTAGTGTAGGGAGAAAGGTCTTGTGTTATTCTCCAACCTTTGGTTGCTTCTGAAAAATGGAACACCACTACAAATGGTGTGTACAAATGCAAGTGCTAAGGACTTTGTATGCCTGTAAAATCTCTGTGTGTGGAGTTCTATATACTATGTTGAACTAACAATCAATCGTGTAAGCTTGTCCCTGGTTTCGTGCATATAAGAAGACATCGTTGTCTAAGGACCCAAGTCTAATTTTGAGCCACGTCTGAAACTAAAAATTGTGTTGTACAAGATCTTGTGTTGTCTTTGTGTATAATATGGGGTGACCGATTCACCCAAATGATGCCCCCTCTTGTTTGGGGTGCATGTGACATCGCTGAAGGAGTATGCGAACCCAAAGGAGGACCGACCGTTGTGTTAAATTGTGCCCTATAAGGGGAGGGAATGTGTTTGGTAAAAACCAAGGCACACACAAACAAAGTGGCTAGAAACAAGTGTTAATACAAGAAAAAACAAGCATGTAGAAGACAAAGTGTAAGCTACGTAGACAATATGTAATCTAAGACGCAAGAAGATAGTGTAAACACGTAAGAAGACAATGTAGATCAGAAAAATGAGTTGTAAACATGGGACACCACTCATGATGTCATAAGACAATCAAGGCCGACGGCTAAAAGTAGAGCAATGTGCACCAAGACAAAGGGCAAAGCCCACAAACAATGGCAAACAATGATAAGCAAAAACAAACAATGTAACAAACAACCATGGTGGAAAATAAACTTGCATAATAAATGTTGCACATGAAGCACCCATTAGCATGTTAGAAAGCTAAAAAGTATGTAAACGTGTGTATAATATGATAAAGTAGTGTGTTATGAAACAATAACACCTGTAATGTACAAAAGTGAATGCCCCCAATAACCACCGTGGGACCGGTAATAAGTATTACGCCAAACATCCATGTTACATGTAGAAATATTTAGAATATGTGATCACAACTAGAAAGGCAAGTGAACGCGCATGTGTGTATGATAAAGATAATGACATAAAATATATCTATCTAGCATGTGTAATAAGTTGAACATGTAAAACAATAGTAAATAAGAGTAAATGCAACCAAGATATGCGGATGTTGTGGATGAGACAAAATAGTATGCGAGTGTGAATGATAGGACTAGTGTGCCCCCGAGCGGATGTGTATGTATGCAATTAGGTTCATTTATTTATGCCCCCTTAGCAATCAAGAATGAACCATAAACTAGAGTGCATCATCGGAAATGGTCCAAAGTATAGTGTAAATGCGTGAGTGAATGCATGAGTTGATTGAAAACGTGTGAGTGTGATGAGGTCCATTTGAGATGTATACCCTCAATAGTTGAGTATGGACCGTGGAACTAGAGTGCATCATAGGGTAGTGTGTTGTATTGGTTGTGTGAGAGATATGTGTGTTGTGTTGTGTTGTTTGCGCATGAGAGAAAGATGTCGTGAATGTGTTGCTTGTGTAGGAGAAGGATTTGGAAATTGTATACTATGTTGTGTATTGCAAAGATGTCATTGAGGGTGTAATGTTGTGTGTTGAGAGAGATGTATTGTGAACATGTCAAACTTGTAGTAAGAGAGAGATGTGTTGTGTAAACGATGGATGCATGTTATGTTGTGTTGATTGCATGCGAGATAAAGGTGTCATGAATGTGTCGATCATAAAGTAGGTTGCATGAGATAAATATATCATGAGAGTGCCACATGTGTAACGTGTTGTAATGGTGGTAGCTTTGGTGGTATTGATGACGTTGTAGAAGACTTGATAGGAGAAGAAGGTGGACTAATTTTGAGAGGTGGTTGCGTAGTTTGACTTGTTGGTCTGCCAAATGACTTGAGAGAAGGTGTTATATTGATTTTGAGAAGTGGTTGCATAGTTTGACTTGTTGGTGCCACATATGACTTGAGAGGAGGAGGTGTTATATTGATTTTGAGAAGCGGTTGCTTAGGCGGCACTTGACTTTCCATAGAATGACCATTATAAGTGATGGTGTGATGTTTAGTAGACATAAACGAGTCAGATTTAGGAACCCATTGAGATGTAACAATTGGAGATGATCGTGTAATAGAATGTCACACAATAAATGAGATAAAACTTCGATGTTCAAGATATTTGATTCTTCATTGTAAAGCATATAAATCATTGTCATTATGTCCATTGATTTGATGATAAGTACAAAATGGGAGACCTTGATATTTGATTAACCGAAGCGAGGAGGATAACAATGAGTATTTGGCATACTGATCAATTGATGAGTCATGTGAGCTACAAAAGAATATCTTGTTGCTTAAAATTCAAATCAAACTTTAGAGGGGGTGGAGTGGCGAAGATTTGGGGCTCACAAACATGAGCACACATAATAGACATGGAATGAGGATGCGAAGAAGAACTAGTGTGAGCCTGAGAAGTGTCTTTAAGATGTTGGATTTCATATTTAAGAGATGTAATCATGGATATTATAGCCTTGAAATTTGTCTTGAAATAGAGAATGCAAAGGTTGAATTGACTCCGCATGGGTTGATTAGATGGAGGATCATGAAGACTAGGGTCGTCAGATAGACAATCTAAAATAACACTCACTTGATGCGGCGACATATCTCTAGGGAGATACATGGTGTCTAGGGATTTTTTTGAACAACTTGGCAATTATGATGCATTTGAATTAAATCATATAAAGAATTGAGGAATTTTAGGAGCCATGATAGAAAATATGATGCGTTAAAGAAGGATTTGAATGACCGATCGCAAGTTAGGTTCACTAAAATGATTAAGATAAATGTGAATTTGTAAGCCTAATTTGAATGTTAGAGTAGCAATAAATGAATAACTTGTAAGCTTAGAAATTACAACCAAGCAACTAAGCAATAAATTATGAAACCCTAATTGTAAGGAGGAAAAAGAGGTACTTAGTTGATTTGCAATGAAATATGGAGTGTACCGAGGTGCTAACCAGGTGAATAAAGAAGTAAGAGCGTCGCACAGAGACCCAGAAAAATGCATATCTGGATAAATAAGCTGGATTAGGGCACTTGGATAGGCACAGGGAACCCATAGGCGCCTTAGACCTATTTCTAGGCGCTGGGTTTCATGCGAAAGGCTTAGGAAATTTCCTCCGAGGGGTCGCTAGTTGTTCACCTTTTGTTGTTACGAGGTAACACCGAGATCATCGGGAGTCATTAGAAATCAGCAATGAAGTATGAACATGCAAAACCCTCAAATAAACATCAAATCCTAAAAAGAAAGATGCATAATGAGGGGTCGATGTCCTCGGTTGTCACAATGGCGAACTTATGATTGAGCGCTGCTACACTACATCTCATACCCAATGTAGTTCTATGTTACATGTGTGTGTGGAATCATGCCCTAGGTGGCTCTTGTGTGTGTCACACTTGATAACAAACAAGTAAGCTATGTGTAAAGAAATGTAATAGATGTGTGCATGGAATAGAATGAAACTTCCCTCCTATGAGTGTATGTAGAATAACTAGCCCTTGTGTCCCTTGGATGGTGCTAGATGGATACAACGGAGACCTTAGATGCTTGATGGGTGCAATCTTAGGTGGTGATAGCTAATGCTTAGTGCTTGGTCCTTTATTATGATCACATAACTTGATATTTATATGATTCCTTTGCTTGAATTTTGTAATCAACTCGAAAATGCCGACTACCAAAAAGATAAGATGCTTAAATGGCTAGAAAGGACCTAAAAGTGTGAATAGAGTACAAAGGGGACATGGGCTCCCGAGAGGGACAAGGGTGCCTAGCGGCGACATCCTAGCTAGGTGACGGTGTCCAAGATGATAAATGTCGAAGTATAAAAAGGCAGACTGAGCAAGTAAGGGTGCAAGACCAAAAGTGGTAATAGAAAACAAAGAAAGGTGGCCAAAGACATGGGTTAATTAGTACTTTTCTTACTTAGGAATCATATGAATAGTAGTATGTAATCATGACTAAATAATTACCTAAAGTGTGTGATTTAATGTCTATAGGGAGCAAAAGGTGGCACAATACGAGCTCGAGAATTATACATCGTCGTGGCGCTTTTCTTCCAAAGCCAAGCTATGGCGTCAACCTAATCTAAAGCTCAACCATTTCTTGTGGTAGTTGTGTTTATCTAGGTTTGTATGCAACATTTTCCATAACCTCATTATTTGTTAGATGTAGAAGGTTCACGAACACTAACAACTACATTTTTGCGGATAATCCAATATTTTCATTAACCACAAAAAAAGAGGATGCTTGAGAGAGGTTCACGTTTCACTTTAAAACGAGGATGCTATGTCGTCAAACTAGTAAGTGGTCGGATGTGAATCATATGTAAGTACCTTAGTAGATACATATGTAAAATGCGAAACATCCATAAGGTATGTGAATTGCTTGATAAAATGTCTCGAATGTGGTCTCATGGATTGTGATGATGGCAAGATATGTAGAAAATGGATTTGTTGAAAAGGCCTTGGAAAATTTCAAAGAAATGCAATTGGTAGGTGTAAATCTAGACTCCACAATTTTTGCTTTAGCATCCTCATACCTTGTGTCAAAATGGGAGCTTTAGAATAGGGGATGGACATCCATCAAAGTATAATGGAAAGCTTTATTTTGTTCAATTGTAGTTGTATATACAAGGTAAGTGAACTATTTGATATAATGCCTCAAAGAGATGCGGCCTCGTGAACCATAGCGATTGTAGGATATGCACAAATGCTCCTCATGGAATATCATAATCGTAACTCAATGAAAGACATTTGTGTACTCACAAAACATTAACATTTTTCACCAAATGCAACCATCAATAAATTCAATTTGATAACTTCACCTTTCTTTATCATACTCCGAGGTAAGTGCCAATATAGGGCCATTAAAACAAAATATGACCATCCACAAAAGCTTTACAAAGATTGTACTTTTGTTGGATGTTTTAATGTAAAATGGCCCGGTAGATATATATGCAAAATGCGGAAGCACGCACGAGGCATGTGAACTACTTGACAAAAAGGTTGAAAGAAATGTTGTCCCAAGGAACACTTGGGAAGAGGGTGAAGCTACTAATGACAATTGCATTGTTTAAAGATGCCACTCTTGGAACACTTGTTGATGTTGTTATTAAGATGGATTCCGGTAACATTTCGCAACCCTCTTGGTTTAATGTAATTGTAATACGATTTGTCCCGCTCAATTATGATTTGCAAATATTTATATAATTGTGAGGTTAGTAACGAGGAATTATTTTCATAACTTGTAGTTTATTAGTTGCTTTTTTAAAGAGAACTATCCAAGATTCGCAAATTGGCCACTTCTTAGATTAATAAATAAGGAAATTTTAGGGGAGTTTGTTTTTAATGGGATTGGTCATTTGAAAATTGTGTGAAACCTCATTGTTCTTATTTTTCTTAAGGTTATTAGTTGATTTGGAAAATGCTCCATGTCAAACACTCATTATTGGTTCTCTTCATAAATTGTATTATGGTGTTTATACTTGCTCAGTAGTAGTAAGTTTGACAAAATAGAAAAAGGTTTTTTTGACTTCTTATGTAGATATTAGAGTGAGCAATCTCTCTTACATGTTTTGTGTTCCTATTTTGGCGGAAAGAGATTTAGAGGGAAAATCGAGAGGGAGAAGAAGAAGAGGATGGTGTAATCTTAAGAAAAAGTTATGATTACCAATGATAGTTTCTTTTAAAGATCTCCTCGGAACATGTAATGTAAACTGTTAAGTAGGATTCACGTGGTTAATTTGAAATGTATAACATTTATAATATCTTTTTCAAAATTTCCTTTGTAGTTAATTAGTCGTCGGTCCATTGGTGAAGTTATTAGGCTTTTAAAGAGCCCAATAGGGATCAATTCTTGCTTAGAGTGCAAAGGCCCAAAATGTCTTCAAAAGGAATGAGGTCGGGATCGTCTTGTGGGCGACTTTAGCGAAATGGATACACCTCAAACCTTGCATCTAAGCTGAAGGAGACTAGATTAAATTTGTAAGAAAATAAGATGGAGGACCATATCCCTTTTCCACATCAACAATATTGTTTTTTAGCTACCAACATGACCATTGCACCTCGTTTGGTAGTGTTATAAACTAAGTAGGAAGCAATCCACTTGGACATCACTAGTTAAGGCAAATGCTAAAATTATGATGTGTGTGAACACAAGTCCACACCATTTAAGACGCGTTAAACACCACCGTTAAATCCACATGCCATTTTCCCACTTCCAACACGACAGACTCGCCGCTGCCTTTATTTTAACGACGAAAACATTTTATTATTTCGGTGGGGTTGGGTCTACCGGGTTTCGAACGCGACACGTCAAAGAAACAAAATTGAAGTAAGCCAGGTGGAAGCCCATGATTGGCAGCGAGAGCAGAGCAATAAACGGGAATATCCGAGGATTATATATGCAGCCAATCTTGAATGGAAAAATTTTCTGTTGTTAGGTAAGAAGAGAGGAAACTATATTCACGCTAATCAAAAAAAAAAAAAAAAAAACGTAAAATACGCAGAAGGATTATTGTGTGCGTTTTCTTTTCCCCTTTCTGGGTCGGTTGCGCCAAACGCCTAACCTGCAGAAGCTGACCATTTTTTATAGGATCCGATCCGATCCTTTCCTTATCATTTTGGGCCTGCAGCTGCTTCCAGATCCACCCGGGATTGTAAATATATATACAATGTGTATACACTTCATCCCTTAGATCTTGCGCAACAGGTATTTTTGTTTCGTTTTTGTGCTGGTTTTTCTTCTTGTTTGAGATCTTTATTCATGAGTCACCGTTATTTTTCTGGTAAAAATTAGCTCGGCGGGGGCACTGGCACTGGAAAGTGGGCTTAGGATTAGGGTGTTCTGCATTTTGTTAGCAGTATTGTAGGCGTTATTGCGCCCCAAAGTTAGGGTTTGTGATTCGAGAGTTCAGCTCTGGGGCATTGTGGGCAGTCTTGTCTGGAATTGAGGGATGAATATATTTGCACGGAGGCCGTTGGATAATGTAATGATCATTGGGGCATTTTAATGAATACCTGAATGTATTAGCACGAGGGTTTCTTCCGGAGCTCAAAAAGCCACTAAATTTCACGACATTGGTGGCTGTCTGTTGTAGAATTGGCAGATGAATAAATCCGCATCCATATTGTGTTGTAATGGGATCATTCAGACTTTTCAAATGGATTCTTGTTGTAGAGGTTTTGTTTGCCTATGCTGCTGAGGGTCTCTAAGATTCAGCATTGTTTGCATTTTTTTAGCTGTCAATGCTGAACTTTCTTATTAGATTGCACGAGATTTTGGCGTAGGGGGATTAATTGCTTTGAATTCAAAGATGGTGTTCAAGGGTAAGTTTTTCTGTAGTCAGAAACAACCCAAGCCTGAAGGAGGCGATGGTCAAAACCGCAGTTCGGTTAATAATGCATGGTCTAATGGCAATGGGAATAGTAGTATCTCTGTGGGTAGCAGCAGCAGGAACGGGAAAAAGAAAGGGGCGCTTGGCAAGGAGGAAACTAAAAGGAAATTAATGGGGCAGGTGTTGTTGGGAAGGATAGCAAGTGGAAGAAAAAGGAAACTTCGGGAAAGGACATAGGCAATAAATTGAAAGAGGCTGCTGACATTGGTAGTAGGAAAGATGGGATTTGTAATAAGGAGGATTCCGCAAAGCTCAAAAAGGTTGCGACAGTAGACCAAACCAAGGATAAGAGCCCTGGGCAATCACCAAAAGAGACAGTTGGTGATAGGTCAGGCATTGATCGGTCTTCAGGTGCAGGCTCACCAATTTTGGCATCCTCTCTTGGTCTCAATCGAATAAAGACGAGATCTGGTCCTTTACCTCAGGAGAGTTTTGGTGGTAGAAGTTTGGTTAACAATCTTGACCATTTGAGGAGGTTTGTACCTAGTCTGCAGGATGGGGTAACAGCAAAAGGTTCAACTTTAGGTGCCAGTAAACTGTCAAGAACAGAGACTTGCTCCAATTCAACATCAAATGGCGGCAAATCTTCGCAAAAAGTGAGTTCCGGTCATTGCAGTCCAATGGGTTCAGGCTCTGTAACTGTAAACGATGATAGGGGTTCTCAAGGTGCAAGCTCGAGGAAAGAATCCCAGAGCGGAACATCACAGGATAACATATCCTGTGGCAGTTGGGTTGAAATAGACAGCAACTGTGACAGCTTGTCTACAGGAGGCCGATCCAGAGATGACAGCCAGTTGTGCATAGAGACTTTCAACTTCCTTCGGGCAGCCGTCTACAGTACGGTAAGGATGTATTTTTGAAATGACAGGAGTAATTTGAAAATGCCATTAATTTTAGCTAAATGCCATCGTACAAATCTGGCATTAAACCAATTACCCGCCACTTATTTAGCTTGTAAGATGGAATGATCAAATGCATTTAATTCCAAGAAGGAAAACATTTAGAATCATTCTTGTGATTTCAGCATGTGGAATCCACTTCTAGCTTGAGCATGCTATCAGGCTTTGATTTACTGAGTTTTTTTGTGGTGGCTAGTCAATCGTAATTAACAGTTACAAAATTAGTTTTGATTTGAAATTCCAGACTGGCATTCCACTTCATTTGAAACAAAGGCAGCTATGCCTTGCATGCAGTATCCAGTCCTATGTAACCTTTGAAAGTTTCACATTGCTGTAATTTCTCATCTTACCGTTTTTTTCTTTTTACTTGTGAAATTGTAGAATCTTTTTATGGGGATGTTACTTTCTTCTTGTTTTCATCTTTTTCAGCATAAATTGATAAAGTGACATGCTTCGGATATTTGGCATTATTGGCTCGTGCTTCTGTGAATGACCTGAAATAAAAGTGCATTATGATTGTACTGGAACTTTTTTTGCTTATTTGCCTATTCTCTGGTAACCTGTTTTATTCCTAAGTAAGATCTTTTGGTGAACTGCTACTGAGAAATAAAGACCTCCTATGCAAGTTCTAACTTCTTTGTGCTTTCGATGAACTATGAAACACATGGATTAATTTCATAACTAAAGTAGTTTACTCCAAGTTTTGTAAGCAATTAATTCTGGAAGAGATCATGGTACAGAAACGAAAGCCTCTCCATGGGATGTGCCAGGATGCAGCAGGAGCTCAGGTGCACATATTCAGGAAACAGAGGTAATAACTTGGTATTGTATCTCTAATAGAGGGTAGGCCTCTAAATGAAACTTTGTTGAATTATCATTTACAAATAGTTATTTTTCCTTTTATACTTAAAAGCCTTACTTGATAACTTTACTTGACATGCTTATATGTTTATCGTTTTAAACTATACATCTTAGGTTGCATGTGGTGCTGCAAAAGAATCAGAGTCTCCGCGTTTTCAAGCCCTACTTCGTGTTACAGGAGGTCCTTGGAAGAAGAAATTTCCCAACGATGTAAAAAGTTTCTCCCATGAATTAGATCCTAGGGAGTTCGACCTTTCCCGTTTTGGAAACCACGCAATTTTAATAATCTACAGGTTGGTAATTCTTTAATCTTTCAAGTGCATCTAGTGTGAGACAATTTAAGTTCCTCGCTTCTTTTCATTGCTGATTTACTAATGATTTGAAAACCATTTAGGGATTATCTAGAATTTAGAATTTGATCCCCAAAATTGATTGAACATTGTAAGTTCCTTCAAATAATCGACGTCTTTGGTTTTTGCAGGAAGTGTTGACAGATATACGGGCCAGGTTTGACAGGGCAAAAGAAGAAGTCGACTCTGATTTGGCAATTTTGCTGGAGACTTAGTTGAAATACTTGAGAAGAATGCAGAAGTTCATCCAGAATGGCAAGAAAGCTTGGAAGATCTGCTCGTTTTGGCTCGGCAGTGTGCAATGATGTCACCTGGGGAGTTTTGGTTGCAATGTGAAGGGATAGTGCAGGATTTGGATGATAGGCGTCAAGAACTTCTAATGGGTGTGCTAAAGCAACTCCATACGCGTATGCTTTTCATCCTTACACGTTGCACACGGTTATTGCAGTTTCACAAGGAACAAGGTTTGGATGAAGATGGAAATATTTCAAGATATCATGTGCCGAGTTCAGGGGTATCTTATCAGGAGAAAGAAAAGACTTCTACGACTGCTGGAAAGAAATTGAAACAGACTCGCACTCCTCGTTTTTTTAGCGAAGAGCAAAAACCTTATAATTGGGAGGGTAGAGAAAAATTCGTTCCTCCTTTAAGCACCCCGACTCGAGCTTTGGAAACAGATACTACAAAATCTGTTGGTTCGTCTGGAACAAGGGATCGCATTTCCTCTTGGAAGAAGCTTCCCTCCGTTAGTGATAAAAATCAGAAGAGAAACATTACTGTTAAGGAATCATCCTCTGAATTTAAATCTGATTCTATTAAGACATCAAACAAGCAGAAAACATTGTCGGATGGCAATCATGCAAGTGTCAAAGCTCCAGAACTTCCTAGTCTCAAAGAAAATTCTGTTCAATCTACTACATCTTCGAAGCATCAGCATAGAATTTCCTGGGGTTATTGGGGAGATCAACAAAACTTCACAGATGGGAACTATGCAATGATTTGTCAGATCTGTGAGGAGGAAGTGCCCACGTCTCACTTGGAAGAGCACTCACGACTTTGTACAATAGCAGATAGATGTGACCTAAAGGGCTTGAGTGTAGATGAACGCCTGAGAAGGATTGCAGAAACTCTCGAAAAGATAATGGAGTCCTACACTCCAAAGAGTTCTCATACAACAGGAGGAAGTCCTGAAGTTGGAAAAGCATGCAATATGAGTGTAACTGAAGAGTCTGAAGGGCCTTCTCCCAAGCTGAGTGACTCTTCTCGTAGAGGTTCTGAAGACATGCTAGATTATCTTCCAGAAAACTATGGCATGGATGAAACAAAGGGTAACATAACCATGTCATGCAAAACTCGATTTGGGCCGAAGTCTGAGCAAGGAATGACAACATCTTCTGCAGGGAGCATGACGCCACGGTCTCCACTTACTACTCCACGAACCTACCAGATTGACATTCTGCTGTCAGAGAGGACAAGCTTTTGTGAGTATGAGGATCCTCGCCAGGTAAACCTTCTGTCTTCGTGTGATTGCTATCATTTTGGCTATTGCAATATCAAGTCAGCGACTCACTTAAGATGCAGTATTCTTAGCGATTTCTCATATGTTGTGTATGCAAGTCATACATCTGGAGAACGTGAATTAAAAACCAACTGGTCAAAGAATACTAATACAATATGAGGAAAATAGTTTGCATTCAAGTTTTCAGGCATTTGAAGAAAATCATATCAGGGTGAATCATGCAGCGAATATAATCTCCTCAGAATTTGAGAAAAGTGCAATCAATCAGAAAGATCCCTTTGTAGCATATTGTCATATTATTATAGAGAAACTGATTCCTATGTTGAACTTATTCAAAATTGTGTTATGGGCCTTCTTGATGTTGTTCTGCAAATGTAACATTGTAGAAGTGAATGCCACCATCTTACTCTCTGAAGTAACGAAAAGAGACTTCCAATTAGAGTCAACCCGTTTCTGGGCTCCATGTCTTCCCTTGCTAGTAAGTGCTTACATGATTCCAAATCCATCTAAGGGATTTTCAAAATAATTTTTCTTTGTCTAAACTTTGTTGGGGTAAGAACTAGTTCTGTAAGAAGAGATTGTGCCGTTGCTTCTTTTCATTTGGCATAACAGTGATGATCATATTAACGTCTAGGGGCTTTCTAAGCTTATTTCAGTAGTTTTAGCACAGTCAAGAAAAGAGAAATCAAAGGGGATATTAACCCAGTGTCGGGTAAGAACCAGCAGCATCCATTATCTCATTAGGCATTCTGGGACCACCAACCGAGGTACAGGGTTGGAGGCTGCCCCGCCCCATTTCAATGGAGCGGATCTATAGCACCCTTGGTTTCCCACACCATTCAACCATGGATTTTCGTAAGTTAGTGATGGCTGGATCTGCGGATTGTACTGAATCCGTTCGTTGATGTTCAAAGTGGTTTTCTTGAGCCTCTGCCACGAACCATGACATCTAACAAGCATAAAAACAATTGCGGGACCGATTTCCTCATCACCTCCACCTCCTCCACCTCATGTAGACGAGGCACCTCCCGCTTCCAGCCCTGGATCAGCGGGATCGAAAGGTATATTTTTGGTTTTTCAAGATTCATCTTCTTTTTTAGTTATTTATCTTGAAAGGACTGGATTACATGTGAAAATGGGATATGCAGCCACTAATTTGTAGAGTAGGGACAATATACACATCCAAATTAAGTAAGCAATATAGCAATGGAAAGGACGTTCAGAGACATATCAAAGCCCTTTAAAATTTTGAGGAAGTGTGGTGACACTTTTTAAAGGTGCTCTGCAGTTTTACCAACAGAATGTGTAAAGCATGTGAGAGTTGCAACTTGTGAATGACAACAGAGTTTCTCTTTTGGTGAATAACTGCAGGTTATTTTTTTATTATAGTATTTTCCTCCTAAGTTGAGCACGTTCTAAAAATTTAGGGCTCCATAATTTTTTTCTTTAGTTTAAACTACAGAGAATGCTGAAATATTAATGTTTAAGGACTGGTAGATCAAATTAATTATGTAACTTTTGTTAGAGTGAGAGTTTTCAAGTAAAATTTTGTCAGCATGAGCAAAATACCATTGTAAAGCAGCCGCCATTTGGGTTTTGCTTCGGTTCTCATGAAGAGTGAGATTGAATTGTTTATGTGAAAGTCGTCTTTCTAAACTAAATGTGTGCTTTATTAGTGGTACAGTGGTACTTGACACCCTTACAAATAATTTTTTGATTGAGGGGGGAATCTGTTTCCCACGAAGAAGACAACTGTTGTTGGGAAATTTAATGACAGAGATCTCCACATGTGGCAAACAATCAATTTGAAGAAAGTTGAGGCATTGCTCACCAATGAAAGTGATGATGAAGTTTGTGGTCTTGCTACACATAAGGTGTTGTTTAGTGAAGCCCAATTCCCATCGAGGATAAAACCAAATATGTTCATTAGTGAGGCCCAGTTCCCAACGAGGAAGTGAAGTGAGCCTCTGTCTCACTACCATTATTGGCCAATATTACAGTGCCTCGATTCAGACATTGTTTTGTTGTGCATAGTTGAGTGTGTCCTTGTTGACATAAGTGTGTGTAGTGAGGCCGAGTCCCACTATTGTTTTTGGTGAATAGTAGAGTGTGTCCCTATTCGCACATATTGTTCTGTTATGGATGGTTGAGTGAGTCCATGTTCATACAATTGTGCATATTGATCCATGGTGGACAATTGTGTGTGTCCTTGTTCACACAAATGTATGTATGAACTATGAACTATAGAGTTAGTTCTAGTCCATGTGATTTGGTGTACTGATGAGCGTGTCCTTGTTCATTGATTATTCTTGTGTTGGAGAGTGTATGTTCCAATCCAAATGTATGTATGAACTATAGAGTATGTTCTAGTCCATGTGTTTTGGTGTCTTTTTCGGTGAACCGATGAGTGTGCCCTCATTCATTGATTATTTTGGGTTGAACAATGTGTATGTTCCAATCCACACATAAAGTTTATTTTTGGGACTATGATGTAATAAGAGTGGGTGGGGTTAGAAATTTAGTATTACACCATATTATAATTAGTATACTTGATGAAATAAATAATGTTTGATTAGGGATAGGTTTAAATAATGTTTGGTTAGGGATAGGTTTAAATAATGTTTGGTTAAACCTAACTAGCCGGTTTATTGGGGGTAGTTGTAATACCCACGTAGAATAGAATTTGTTGAGGGATGAGTGCTTGATGATGGGGTTTGTTGAAATATGTCTCCCAGAAAATAGATCACAAGAAACGATGTAAATTGTAGAAATATCTCTTCCAATTTTGAATAAATTATGATATGGGTGTTAATATTTTCCAACATTGATTGTGATCATAATGTACTACTTGAGTCTAAAATTGCATGGACATTCAACTGTGTGGTAGTTCATGCAAGGTTCTTTCCTCTTCTAATGTAAAAGTACTCTGAGCCTTTGTATTGTAATTTGCTCATGGGATGTGAATATCTTAACAATAGGAATTATTCATGATAATTTGCCCCATGCAAGGGTTTAACGCATATCTCATTACCTTGGGCCTTTGCTATTGTAATTTGCTCAAAGGAAGTGAATGCCTTTGCAATAAGAATTATTGAGGATAATTTGCCCATCCAATGCTTTTAACCTATTTCTCATATCTTGGGCCTTTGTTGTTATGGTGGGGTTATGGTTTGAAGCCATTTTAATCAAGTAATTTGTGAGGTCATGTCATATGCCATTACCTCGTGCCTTCTCTATTGTCGTTGTTTGTGATTTGTACAGTACACATCTGCAATGATGGGTAACTTTAGCTCCATTAGCTTGGTTCTTTGCTGTTGTGGTGGGATTGAATTTGTTTCTGTTTGGCATTATGAAACTCAATAAGGTAGCCAACAGCTAAAGCTGAAGTTCCGAGCCCTTTTAGTTCTCGATATCCTGTACCTTGAGCATTTTAACCCTTAAGTTGATGTGTCAAAATACTTATCCACGTTTTTCATTGAATCTGTTCAATTCTTGCTCTTAATGGTATATTACAGTTGGTTAACCGCTGGAAAAGAGATGTTTTTTTCTCTGGAGCTGAAAATCTACATACTCTGTACCAATCAAATTACCTGCCTATGATTTTGTTCTCACGGCCTGGCTGGTTGTAACTTTATCTTTTCATGATAACTTGTGTGAAAAGATTTTATAATTGGGCTGTTAAAAAGAAAGTCAAGTGTCGGTGTAGGTAGTTGCAGCAAACTTGTAGGGACAGGGAAAGCTATTAAGGTACTTGTAAATGGAAAAAGAAAGAGAGTTAAGTATGATAATGAAACAATGTTACTATCTGATGACAGCAATGAGTCTTTCAGGTGCTCCCTCCATTTGGTCACCTTTTGTGGTTCTCTTTGTGAGTTAATATATTGATATTTATTATTTAGCATTTTCATTGTTCAATGAAATGTGTTTAGTATTTCAAAGTTTCATTTGTTATTCCTTAAACATTTTTATAACTAATTTTTTAAGTACCATATATATTTGCCCTACCATTCCCCTGCCGTCCCCAAATCTAGGCCCTTGGTTGCCCCCTTCCTTGAGACCTGCCCTCCATCTCCCCATTGTGAGACTCTATGGAACTATGAGTATTCCCTGTTTTAAAGATTGAATATGTGTTCCTTTATATCAGTGATTTAATATATCCCTAGTTCTCAAATAAGACTAAGAGTAACTAACGATTAAAATAGTTATTTCCCTCTATGTATGTGTTATGCTTCATACTTTCGTGAATACTTACACATTGTATCTACTGACTACGCACTTAGTACGGCTTTGGATGATTGGCCAAAGTATGGCTGCACTGATACTAGTTTATGGGTGTTTGAAGTCTGATTTGTTGTCATGTAATTTTAGCTGTCAAGGTGTTGTTAAGGATATGAATAATAAGAAGGTTCTCTGGACAGAGATGTCTTGCTATGTAAACACTTGAAGCCAGCTTATGTATACTTTTAAGTGTTTACATAGCAAGTCATCTCTGTCCAGAGTGCCTTCTTATTATTCATAGACTTAAAATGCATAATTATTGTTGCTTATTCTTAAGAATTTGAAAAATATGCCTCATATTGTTTTTATATCAGTTCCCTCTCACTGGGGCATGTTAACATTCCAATTTGATTGCTTGTTAGGGCTAGTTTTTGTCTTTCTTGAACCAATCATCAGTTTTTGTTTTTCTTGAATAAAACATCTAACATGGGATGCTTTTAATATTTGACTCTATTATTTCCACCTTCAATCTGAACCCAACTAGTTCTTAGGGAACGAGGAAGGTGAAAACCTCATCACAAGAACAAACAAAATATTGGTTGAGAGTTCTTTCATATTGTCGGATTTCAGCTTGAAGGGAATATTTGTTTGCTTGCCCTTTAGAGTACTTTTCAAGCAAATATCCCAAAACATGCATATAAATAGAATCTTCAATGTAGGGTCAATTAAGGTTAGAGAGTGAGTGGTAGGTTGACCCAACTCTCAAAAGAATTAGCATTTTATACGTACAGCTGAAAAAACCAAAAAATGTGTATTTTTTTAATTCGGAAGGTTTTTGGCTACCTTGGGCCAAACAGGTATTTGCTTCTTCAGTTCTTGGGAGATTTTACCTAGGATATAAATTCCCCTGTCATCCTAGAGTAAAAGGTTCGTGAGGCCTATTACCCACAAATTAGTTGAATGGATCAAATGTATCAGATCAGAGTTGGCTCAGATATGGGCTGAATAAGTATTCGGGCTGTATTCATATTTGGATATGCCTAAGCAAGGCCAGAACACATATTGGATAAAACTGGTACAGCATCCCTGCCATATCAGATGAAAATTTTAAAAACTAAAGAAAAATACTAAAGAGAAATCAAATGTGAAGAAGGAAAAAAATATACCTATTATAAAGTTATAAACAGATGCAAGATATCATTTTTTTGATTAAGATACTGATGCGGCAGAAAACAGGGCAGGATATGGATATGGCCCCAGATATGACCTGGACAGTCCGGATTTGGCAGGCTATGTCTGTATCCAGGCCAAAGAACAAGTTTTAATTTTTTTTTCTAATTTTTTTAACATTAAAACATAAAATGACCTTTTTAAAAAACAAAACACTATGAAACCCTAAAAAATCAGCAGGGTCTGAATCTTCACATGATCATCCTATCCATCTTGGGAACAAATCTGACCAGGAGGGAACAAGCACAATCGACCCAAATACTCTTTATCTGATCACTTACAGGCAGATATTCAATTCTGGACAAGGAACGATTGTGAGAGTAAATCTAAATCCCACCACAAATCTGATTTTCAGTTTTGTGCTGCTATAAAACCAGAAAATAAGATCAGTAGCTCTTGATGTACATGCATCTTCTGTTTTAATGATCACGTGAAGATTCAGACCCTGCTGCATTCTCCCATAAACAAATTAAACCCTAATTTTGATGTAATAATAAAATTTAATATTTATCATGACATTTGTGATGTTTCATTTGGCATTATATAAATTATCAGTAACATTTTGTGGTTATCTTATTGATTATATGCATATCATGTAGTTAATTCCTATTTATCAGGCTAGAATATATAATTTATCTATTGATGCGTAAACAAGAGTTAAAGGGTTCCCTTTCCTGATAAAGTAAAGATTCCAAAAAAATGCAACAAGATAGCGCATATGATTTCAACACATATAACCCGGATCGGATGAGATGCGATCGATGGCAGCTTATGCTAATCGATAGATCAAATTGCATATCCACACCAATTTCAACCCATTATGGGTGGTAAAAAATAATGGCACATATGCCTAAAAAGGCTAGCCTACCAACAGTTACTTTCTTTTAAATAAGTCCAATTTATCAAAACCAGAACCAGATTATATCTTTTCAGGATACATTTGGTTTTATATGAGAGTGGAGCTCCATATGATTATTTTGCTTCATTTTCAAAGAGCTTCTCTTATTTGAGACCTTAGTCCATTCTTTAAAGTTTAGAGTCATCCCCACAGAAATCAGAGGAGGATCGGCCTCCATAGAGGAAATACCAGGAAGGCAACCATCCTCCCTAGAAAAATCTCCCAAGGGAGGAGAGTCTGCATTCAAAGAAATAGCAGATTGCCCTACATTGAGCAGTATATACACCTGGGAAGATTCAGAGTCAGGATATCAGACTTGGTAGCAGGAAGGGTTTTAGCTGGAGTAGAGACCAAGCTTCCAGGAGGGGAGGGGATGGATGGAGGATTGCTTTTAGAATCAAGCTTGACCACATGATGATGAGGCTCAGTCCCCTCCCATCATGAAGCGCACAGATTTCACCTTGTCTTGCCGGTCCAAGAATTTTCCAAGTGCTTGAGACAAGCACCTGCTTGATGTCCATGAGCAAAACATCTTTTGCACCTGAAGGCCACACGCTGTAGCCAAGAATGCGTCCCCACCTTGAGCTTTATTTCAGCAGTCAAACCCATTGAAAGATCCATCTTGATTCTCAATGCATAGTCAAGCAAAAGTAGGCCGGGTGCGGTTGGCAGTCTCAGGAGAGATGGCAACTATCTTCCCCAGTGAATTACCAATGGCACGGAGTCTATCGGATTCCCAAAACTGAATGGGTAGGTTAGGCAACTCGACCCAAAGAGGCAGAACATTAAAAGTTTCAGTAGCCGATTAAAAGAAGGAAACCAAGGCTTCATACACAAGAATGGTTTAGGGAGGGGGCGGATGGAGGATTGCTTTCAGAATCAAGCTTGACCACATGATGATGAGGCCCAGTCCCTTCCCACCATGAAGTGTGCAGATTTTACATAGTCTTGCTGGTCTGAGAATTTACCGAGTGTTTGGGACAAGCAACCACTCAATATCCATGAGCGAAACGTCTTCTGCTCCCGAAGACCACACGCTGTAGCCAAGAATGTGTCCCCACCTTGAGCTTTATTTCAGCAGGCAAGCCCATTGAAAGATCCATCTCAATGCATAGTCCAACAAAGGTAGGTTGGGTGTGGTTGGTTGTCTTAGGAGCGATGGCAACTATCTTCCCCAGTGAGTTACCAATGGCGTGGAGACTATCAGATCCCCAAAACTGAATGGATAGGTTTGGCAGCTTGACCCAAAGAGGCAAAACATTAAAAGTTTCAGTGGCGAATTAAAAGAAGGAAACCAAGGCTTCATACACATGAATGCTTCATCCCACACCCAGAGACCCGCTTGGAGAAGTCAATTTTTATCTTCAACAGAGGCACAAACAACAATGAAGAAACCTTGGGCACAAGGATAAATGATCAGATTGGCAGTGAGGAGGGGTTTCGAATGCTTAGAAATCCAGGAATGAAGATTGGCTAGGTTTTAGTGTTCAACAACTAAAACCTTATTTCCCAATTCTACCTTAGGAATGGATGGAGTCTTATTGACCAAACCCTTGGGAGGAGCCGAAACTGTGTCTTGAGCAGAAGATCCAATGATTGGGGAAGAGGCAACCAACGAGGGAGGAGAGTGCCGAAGATCGGATGGAGAAGAATGCCTAACAATTAACTGGTGACAGGGTTCAGGCCCAGGTAGGAGAGACTTGCTCCCAGAACAAGCCAACGACCTAGAGGCCTGAGGGCAAGGGCACGAAGCAACCACATAACCATTGGTGAGTGACAAGCCATTTGGTGGTCCATTGGAGGACAAGTCATGCGCAGATGGAGAAGTCATGACAGAGATCACAAAGAGCACCGATGGAGGGGAGGAATGAGTAGTGGGAGAAGCACTGAACCGATCCTCCAACTCATCGCAAAGAAGCATCTGGAAAACTGATGTCCATGACAGAGATCACAAAGAGCACCGATGGAGGGAGGAATGAGTAGTGGGAGAAGCACTGAACCGATCCTCCAATTCATTGCAAAGAAGCATCTGGAAAACTGATGTCCATGTTTATTCAAACTAGAGAATATATATATATATATATATATATATATATATATAAAATATATAAAATATGTTTTTGTGCTGCCGTATCTGGGGAAAAAGGTTGTGGTATCTATGTATCAGATTCTGCGTATCCATACCCATATTTGAAACATATTGGCTACTTAGTTGTTTGCACATTTTGCACATCGCGCATCTTTGATCTAATATAATGTAGGTTTTTGGCTGCTGTGTGCTGCAGGGTCTTTTTAAGGGGTGTGGAGGTGATTCCTGGATGTAGAAAGTTTCCTTTTCAGTCCTTAATATATGCGGGCATCATTTTTTCATTTCTTGTCATAATATTAAACAGAAATTGTTTCTTTTTCTTTTGTTTTTCTCAAATTGATAATTGATATTCTGAATTTCTCTGTCTCATCCTTTATTTTTTCTGCATGTGTGGGAACACACACATATTGTATCCCAGTTGAATCGTATCCTTATTTTCTAGCAATTTGTTGCATCTATATTGGGTAAAGTCTATTGTCTATTTCCGTCTTGCACCGTTTTGATATTTTGTCTGCCACTATTCATGAGAACTCAGGAAATCAATGATTACACTAAAATTTTCTACTGACAAATTTATTTCAGTTTTTCTTGTTCACTTAGGTTTCGGCAATGAGATTGTAGACCACCTTATTGTGGTGTGGGGGTGAGACTGGGGCCACCCTACTGTGGTGTGGAAGTGAGATTGTGGGCCACCTTATTGTGGTGGGGTTAAACCCTTGTAACAACTTCGAATATACCTCATTCGCAATACTCCACAACCTCTTTGACATGACCTCCATGTTTTGGGTTGCCTTATTGTAGTTTCGGATCACTGTTCTAATAAATGGACCCCTTTTACACTGCGCCATGACCCTTTGGTAGTCATTTGTAATATTCAAGCCGTCCTGGAAGTTTGGGATGTTCCAGGGACTTGCTGACGGGGACAGAACATTCCCCCATGCACCCCACTATGCAAAAATTGAAGGGTATGGCCCTGGGGCATTCCCTGAATTCTAGGAACAGTGTCTAAAGCTTTAGCACACAAAAAAATTAAAAAACCGCAATTTACTATACTTTCACCGCTCTGATGATCAGAATGAAGAGATGATGAATCATTGGGCAGTGTATCCAAGACTTGTGCTGCACAATTTTCTGGTTCTATTTCCATCAGACCAGGAAGAGGTTTTGTATGGGTTTCTGTTGGAGCTATAAGAAGCAACTGAACCTCAACTAGATATAAGAGAGTCAAGATAAGGAATATGGTTAGTAAAATAAAATGCAAACCTATTGCAAATAAACTATCATCCAATGTAACTTCGTCAGATTCATATTCTAGGGCAAAAACTAGCTCAAAAGAAGCTTACCTCTGAGTCTTTTGCCTCCACATTATTTTACGATGTAATCAAACAACAGGTAATGGAATAACTCCAAAAACTGTTTCCAAATAGAAGCTTGTACGATAGTTTAGACTTGGAAAGAGTACTGCATCTGGGCTATAGTGGTAGCATTTTCTGTTGTGCAAAGTCACTCGTCCATTTCTACATAATTACTTACACCAGAACACTAAAAGTGCAAACATAATATATTACCGAAATTTGTATGACTTACTTTTTGAGAGTGAAATGATTCCCTTTTAAATGCTATAAGGTGTCTGTGAAACTTAAAGCAATAATAAGCTGCAAATAAAAGTAATAAAACTTTATTAATTCTCGTGTAGATCAGCAAACTAAACATATGATTGATAATTGCTTCTAAGATGTTAACAATCCTCACATCTCAAACTTGTATAAAGGTTGTTACAGTGAAAAAGTAGTTAGCTATGTTGGTATTCACATATAGAACCAATGTTTTGTTGCCAACTTTTAAAGTCTCAGCTTTGAGGCTGCATGTTTGTTGTTGATATATATAATATCGTTATATTTTGATTCTCTGTCAGTAACAAATATCGGATTTTGGCTTATGTGATGGAGTTTTGGAAAAATGGTTTGAGCCTTCAGGCTCCCTCTGCGACCCCCAACACCCACCCCCAAGTTCCCAAAATCCGGGAATTATTTTACCGTCCCAGAATCTTAGGTAACTATAATAATCTTTTAATGTTTTATGTTGTTTGATACAGCAGACCCTTTTTCCTTGGATTTGGGTATTACTTCCTGCTGTTTCCTTTTCATGCCCGCCTTTCTTCATTCCCCCAAAAGGGGACTCAGTGCAACACCAAAATTTCAAGGCATCATTGCTAATTTGCTTGTACATATACATAATTCATGCAACATTAGTTATCAAAATGTCATTAGGTGTAGAAAGGATGAAGAGGCTCACCAAGTAACATTCCACGATGGATCTCACTTCATGTTCATCCTTGATAAGGCATTGCTGAACTGATTGCATGTATATACTATAATCCCATTCATAGTATCTTCTATCTTTTATGCCACCATTTAATCATATTTTGTCCTCTAGAAATGGCATACAGACATTGCTCGAAGGGAACAAATTACAGTTGTCTTCCTAGGGGTTATTCTCACGAAGATTATAACTTCAATATTCAATCTTGTGTCCCATTGAAGTATTCGGTCGTCTGTGAACATTAATATCATTTCTTTTGCTCTTGCTACTTGTTTTTCATTCCTTTGTTTACTTTTATCATTTTCATTAAACAATAATATAGAGTAAGGTAAAGTGGTTTCAGCCTTCAGGCTCTCTCCGCCACCCCGAGTTCCCAAAATCCGGGAATTATTTTACTGTCCTGGAAGCCCCGAACCTGCATCCTGCTGCCCCGGAGTCTTAGGTAACTATAATGATCTTTTAATATTTTATATTGTTTTGTCCAGCTGATGCCTTTTCCTTGCATTTTGGTAGTACTTTCTGCTGTTTCCTTTTCATGTTCACCTTTCTTCATCCGCCCAATAGGGGACTTAGTGGAACACCAAAAATACAAGGCATCATTGCTAATAAGCTTGTCCATTTACATAGTTCACGCAACATTAGTAAATCAAAATGTCGTTAGGCCTAGAAAGGATGAAGACTCTCACCAAGTAACATTCCACGATGGTTCTCACTTCATGTTCATCCTTGATAAGGAATCGCTGAACTGATTGCACATAAATACTATAATTTCATTCATAGTATCTTCTATCTTTTATGCTAACATTTAATCATATTTTGTCCTTTAGAAATGGCATACAGACATTGCTATGAAGGGAACAAATTACAAGTGTCTTCCTAGGGGGTTAATCTCATGAAGATTATAACGACAATATAAAACCTTGTGTCCCATTGAAGTATTTGGTCGTCTGTGGACATTAATATCATTTCTTTTGCTCTTGCTACTTCCTTGTTTTTTATTAATATTCCCTTGTTGACTTTTATCATTTTCATTAAACTATAATATAGAGTAAGGTAAAACTCAAAGATGAAACTCATGTTTCAGGCTTATCGTGAAGGTTAACATGAGTATCAGTTACTTCTGGTATAGTCTTTCTAAAGTACATTGTCACTTTACCAATATCTTCAGAGTTAAAAGAGATCCAACTTTAAAACATTTGTCTGAATAGAAAAAAAAAGATTAGACTTCGTTAATTGTCATGCATCATAAAACTTGCTCAGATCCATATAAATATAGTTTTGAAATGCACTGATGTTTTTGTTTCCACGATAATTTTGTTTTGGTTCGATGGGTGGGCAGGAAAACACTGGAAGTGTAACTATCAGTGCATTGAGGGCTGTATTTATATGGGTCTGAGCTAGTATTCTAGAAAATCTCATTTTTAAAAGAAATTTCAACACATCTATGTTTCATTTGAAGTTTTACAGGTACCACGAACATTTCATACAAGTTTTTGCTAGTATTTGAAGTAGGATTAGCAATAATGTGTGCATTAATAAGTGTCTGCAGTTCTTATGTTTAATGTCATTTTTTATCCTCTTCTTGATGATGGATCACGGAGTGTAATCCGAAATGTTTTTCTTTGATACAAAAAACGCTTTTTTACCGGAGCTATGAACTGGGGGGTTTAATGGGAACCCCACCCTTACAATTCAAGAACAAAACCAGCAGGGGTGAATAAGTAGATTCATTCAGAAACTACCCTGCAACCATAAGCAAAAGTATACATACTAATATACTATGACTAGGGGCTTAAAAGATCTCCTGTAGACCAAGCCCATCGAAAGATTGAACAAAAACTTAACTATAATAGCGTTACTATACAGAGAAGACCAAAAGAGACTATATTCTGAAACTGCAGATCCCTGTCAATCATCAATCATGACCACTTCTTCCACCGCTTTCTTCCTTGTTGAGATGCGGCGCTCCACAAAATCAGCTTTTGCAACTTTGAGCAGGAAAGAGTAAGAAAATTTACCCTTTTTTATCAGAGCACTGATATTATCCGGAACAGGTTCAATGGGAGCCGCCAGTGCTTCCATATCCAGAGGGTCGAAGAAGGCTGGGTCTCTGTCTTTTTGCCTGCAAATGCAATGCACATTGACTGCAAAATCCCAAAGCTTAGCGTGACGGCACTCCAACTCAGTGACATAGGCTTTTGGGAAACGCTGAGGAGCTCGACGCAGCTGAGGGAGAAAAGGCTTGCATCAAGTTGAAGTTTTCCACTGCCTCTTCCAAACCCACTGCATGCTTTGGAAAATGAAACGACGGGCTATCATCAACGAGTCCTCCTTACTGCGGCCGATGAGCAACAGATGAAATAGAAAGGTGGAAGTGATTTCCGCATTAACCCTGGCTCTTCCATTCCCTTGCAGGTATTCATCCCCAATTATCTTTTCAATTGCTTGGCCAATAGGCGCCGAGCTGATACGGAAAATCTTCCCTAACCTAGCCTTCGAAACAGAACCATAGAAAGCCATTTCACGGGCTTCACCTTGCAGAAACAGGGCAGAAAACGGCGGAATGGCCATGGCAACACTGAGCTTTTAACCTTCCCCCAATTGGAGAAAGAGAGACAGAATGGAATGAGCTGCCTTCAAATCTGTGCCGCTGATTTAACCTTTTTCGCATGTGGCAAACTTAAGGAACAATCAATGAAGTATCCGCCCGTAAGATATTCTCCAATCTTTCCCACTTGGTGTTATCATTCGCAATTTCCACCTCAACATCCTGATTGGCGCCCGAGTTGGCAAGCAAGTCAGTCGCTGAGTTGGCCTCTCGATATACGCGGGTGATGGACCATTCCTCAAGCTTATCTAACCAAAATTGGATACTTGGCAAAAATGATTCAATAACCCAATTTGGTGCCTTCCTTTTAAAATGGCATTGACCACGATCTGGGAGTCCCCCTCTATTTTGACACGTTTGCAACTACATTCGAAGGCTAGCTTAACACCAGATAATAGAGCCTGAATTTCAGCCTGGTTGGACGTTCCATCTTGCAGGCGAAAGGAACCTGCCACTATGGTTTTACCCAAATTGTCACGAATTACACACCCCGCCCCTGAAATTCCTGGGTTACCCTTGGAGGCCCCATCGAAATTCAATTTGCAAAACCCAGGGGGTTGGTAACCATTTGACTTCACTTTTCCGCAAGCACTTTTCTCTATAGGACAGAGGGGAATGAAGGAAAGAACCTGGAGCAGGCAACTTGATGAGAGGCCAAGCTCTCCTAATAATTTCATCTCTATTGGAGAAATCAACAAGGCTCTTGCAGTTAGAACTTACATTTTCTGAGATGGCAACCTCTAATTTTTGAGTGAAGGCTCCGAAATCAGATGCAGAGTTTCTAAACAATCTAAGGTTCCTCTCCCACCATAAATGCCACAAGAGGATGAGGGGACTGCATATCCAAATTGAGCCCAGGGGGAAATCCTTTCCAAGCAAAGGCCATGATTAGAGCACGTCTGAAACTGTAGCTGCGGGAACCCAAGCTAAACTGAGCTTGTTGCAAAGCCACGCCCAACATTGGGATGAAAACAGGCAGTGAAGAAGGAGATGGTCCAAATCTTCTTTGGCATGTTCACACAGTGGGCATCTGGTAGGACCATGATACCCCCATTTCCTCCTCCAGCTTTGAGTACGAATGAATTTTCTTTTTGAAAACTAACCAGCAAAAGGCCCTAGCTTTGGGGAGACATCTCAAATCCCAACAACATGTCCAAGAATTCTGACCTCTACCTGTTCTCTGAATTAAGCAGTCATAACCTGCTTTGGCTGTATAAACACCTGAGGGGGAACCCAACCAAATAAGTTGGTCTTCTTTATCTGAAGTGCGCAGGTTTCTGGATTTGAGAGACTGTTTATAAAGATCTTTAGTAGTTTGAGGAAGTTCAAGAGGATCAATTTCTTTCCAGACAAAGGAGGGAGATCCATCACTGTGCTGGGAACCATAATCGGAAACTTTGCTGCCCCATGCCTCCACCAATGCTGCCCTGACTTCTTCAAGACCTGGGGTATTTTGTAGAGCAGGAAGACCGTTCCAGGAGTCCTCCCAGAAATTAGCTGTGGCGCCATTACCAATCTTCCACGAAGTGAGGAAGAGAAAACCTGCCTGCAAGAGCTTATGAAGTTCCATATATGTGAGCCTCTGGGAAGGCCTTCACTGGTGATGATGCTGACTGGGTGGTTTTTATACAAGTATTTGTGAATCAGAGTCTTATTCAAAAGACTGTTAGGCTGATTCCAAATGTGCTTTGTCCTTAGTGCAACCTTTTGAAGCTCAAGATTGAGGATGCCTGCCCCACCCAGATCTCTTGGAAGTTTAACCTGTTCCCATTTGACGAAGTGCAACTTTCTTTCTTCACTAGTACCCTGACAAAAGAATGTTTTGAGGATTTTCTCGATTCTTTGGAGAACCATTTTAGGAGCCTTCATAACCGACAACATATAAATGGGGAGAGCCCCAAGCACAAAACGAATGAGCTGGATTCTGCCAGTGAAAGAAAGCCACTTGCCCTTCCATGAGTGCAATCTGTGCTCAATTGCAGTAATTAGATCATCCCACAGGGAGGATCAACCGGCTCTTGTAAAAAGTGGAATTCCTAGATATTTTTGGGGAAGGATCCCACAGAGAAACGTAGGATCTACAGAATTCTCCTTTGCAATCTTGGAGAGGAATTAAAGAAAAAAACTCGAGATTTGAGGGAGCTAATTACCTAACCAGCAACATTAGAGTAGTCGTCGAGAATGCTTTTGAATTCTTTCGCTTCAGCCACCGTAGCTTCTCCAAACAAGAAGGTATCATTGGCGAACTGTTGGTGAGACACTTTGTCAACTCTGTCCGAAATTGCTAAACCTTTAAGAGAACCTCTCTTGATTGTCTAAGAAATTGCACGACTCAAAGAGTCAGCTACAACGATAAAGATGAAGGAGAGGGGATCTCCCTGTCGGATTCCACGATTGCTTGCAAAGAGACCTTCCACCGATCCATTGACCAGAACAGAGAACTTTGGTGAAGAAAGGCAATTGAATACCCAATTACAGAACGTAGGATCAAAGCCCCGTTTTTCAGGACTTCAATGATGAAACACCAATTGAGCCTGTTATAGGCTTTGCTGAAGTCGAGCTTTAGCAACATCCCTTGCTTATGATTCAAAGATAAGGAGTGCATTAATTCATGAGAAATAATCACACCTTCAAAAATGGATCGACCTGGGAGGAATCCTGTTTGTTGCTGGGAGATGACTGAATCGAGCAAAGGGCTAATTCTGAGAGCAATTGCTTTTGAGATGATTTTATAAGTGGTGTTGCAGAGGGAAATGGGCTGAAAATCCTCCATTGATTCTGCCGGAGATTTTTTGGGAAACATACAAATGAAAGTTCCATTTATTGCACCCAATATTTTCCCTGTAGATCTTGACTCTTCTACAGCGGCCCAAACATCATTACCAACTATATCCCAGAATTCTTGAAAGAATGCTGCTGGGAAACCGTCAGGTCCTGGGGCTTTATCACGCTCCATTGAAAAAACAACTGCTCTTATTTCTTCCTTAGAAAATGGGGCTAACAATCTTTCATTATCTGCAACATTAATTGATTCGGGATATACTCCAGGAGCTTATTTTGGGCTTGAAGGTCAGAGAAAGTGTTTCCAGCAAGGAGATCATTGAAGAAGCTCACTGCTACATCTTTGATACCCTGTGGGTTCTGAATCCAATTACCCTCGGCGGATTTGAGCTTAGAAATGAAGTTATGGCCGCGTCTAGCCTTGACCAAGGAGTGAAATTTGGAATTACGATCTCCCTCTCGAAGCCAAGTCTCCCTGGATTTTTGCTTCCAAAACATTTCTTCCCTGAGAAGCTCTCCTAACTCTGCCAGAAACAACTTTTCTTTTTGATATTCTTCTTGCCCCATCCCATGCCTGAAGATGGATTCATTCAAGGCCTTAAGCTCAGATTCAATCCGTTTTTTTTCTGAGAAGATGTTTTTGAAATGACTCATATTCCATGCAAGCAATTTACCTTTCAACACGAACAATTTTTGAGACAAAACGAACATCTTGGTGCCCTTAGATGAAGCAGAGGACCACCACTCCCTTATCAGATCGTGCAAAGAATGGTCCCTCAGCCACATGAGCTCGAACTTGAATGGAGATTTCTTCGGAGGCTCATCCAAGGTTATATTTAGTGAAACAGGAAAGTGATCAGAGCCTGAGATGGGAAGAATATCACATTCAAGAATTGTGTCTCTCTGAAGCCATTCTCCATTTGAAAGAAATCTATCTATTCTTTTCGAAATTCTACTAAATCCAATTCTTCGGTTGAACCACGTGAACCATCCCCTCTTGGGCTCAATGTCTAAAAGAGAAGCTCGTGAGGTGAAAGAGCAGAAATCTTTCTGTGATTGAGGATTTTGGAGATGCCCCCACTTTTGTCTTTTTCTGATGAAATTACATTGAAATCCCCAGCAATGAGTAAGAGTTCATGCTTGAAGCTTTCTACATCCTTAGAGATGGAGTCCCAGAGCCTTCTTTCTGCAATCAAATTCGAAGGACCATATACATTACATATCAGGAAGCTGGCTGCAGAGTGAAGAGCTTTGACTCGACACCAGAGATAATTACTGTTTTCTTTGACAGTTGAAATAACCACTTGACTAACTTTCCACACTATTCCAAGGCCTCCAGAGGCGCCATCCAAATCTAAAAAGATACCATGCCACCCCTTCAAAAAGGAAGAGTTGAAACCTCTTAAATCAATTGAACTTAATTTTGTTTCTTGCAAAAGGCAGATATCAACCTCTTGCTCAATTAAACAACGTTTAACTAGGCGTTGTTTGTTAAGGGAGTTCAAGCCCCTAACATTCTGGGAAATGACCTTCATTGGCTTTTTAGGGAGGGACTTGCCCTCCCTACTCGAAGTTTGGAAAAAGCTGTTGATCTGAGATTGTTTACCTTCAGCGATCTCTTTAATGATTTTGGATTCATTACTGGGCCTGCCAACTGAGGCTGATTGACCAACATCAGGTGTCTTCGGAAGACTCTGAGTGGGGGTGAGATTACAATCCAGGGCCGAAGGAGAAAAAAGGCCGCCTTCAGCAGGAGCTTCTATATTTGCTATTTCTGCCTGAGCCGAATGAGAAGCCTAAATTTCTTCCTTTTCCTTGACCCAGGTGTCAAGAGCTTTGGCCGAATCCCCATGACCGGCAACTCTCCCTTCCTCCATGAGACGTAAAATTCTTGTAGACTCTTCAACTAAGTGGGAAGCATTTCTAAAGAGAGTCTCTGGAGAGGCTTGGAGCTCATTTTCAGGGGGAGAGGAATCTTGAATTACACCATCAAGACCGGGAGCAGAAGCTTTTGGAGGAGACTTGACAACATGATCCTTTTTCTGAGGGGTCCATTTGAGGCTATCCGGATTGGAAATGAAATTGCAATCCTTTTGAAAATGTCCCAGTTGCTTACATTTGAAACATTTCTGCGAAAGTCTTTCATACTCCACTTTCTGAACTCATAAGCCAAAAGGACTCTGAATGGAAATATAATCAGGCAGAGGAATATCCGGATTGTAGGATATGCATATCCTAGCAAAGGCCGCCAGAGAACCCTCCAAAGTTCTATGATTGATTTGAACAACTTTCCCCAGACTACCGCAAATTTTAGAAAGAATTTTTGGGTTCCAATATTCTATGGGAAGAGCATACAATCTTATCCATACCTTATTCTCCTCTAACACATGGCATGAAGGATTGAAGTTCGGAGACCACGCTTTTAGAAAAGGGCCCTGTCGGAGAGAAAGCTGGTCCTTCTTAAAACCGCCGCACACCGATCATCACTGCGGAAGTGAATCAGAAAGAAGCCGTTTGCAAGAAAACGAACCCGGATCCCCTTGCCCCATTGCTCTTCGCACCAAGAAGAAATTTCGGAGGTCGACAACCATCTACCCCTTAACTTAGCGATGAGGGCTCTTCCTTGAAAAAGTTTGATTTGCCCATCGAGCCCGTCTTCCGACCCTAATTCCACTCTACCATCTTGTTTAGGTGACGAAAGCAAAAGGCCTTCCCAAGTGTCTTCCATGGCTTTCCCATTCTTACTCCCTGTGGGGGAGAGAGTGAAAGAAACCCCATCCGGGATATCATCTGAGATGGGATCCTTCCCCTTATGGAGTTGGATCGAAGGGCACCCCGTTCTGAAATTACGCGAAAGAGGAACAAAGCCTCCTCCACGAACCCTGAGAGGGATGAGAGCTTCTGGAAAAGGGGAAGAATTTTCATCATTCTGTGAGTGAGGCGAGACATCTCAGCCTGAGGGCCTTCTGGAGTGATTTGAAGCGGCCGAAAAAGGCATATTCCTTCCAACCCTCTTTTGTCCAAAAAGATCCGCTGTGCTCGCCAATTGGAATGGTGTTGACACCCGACAAGGGAAACCTGGCATCACGCTTTAAGCTGAAATCAGGGACCCACCGATTTTCTCTGCTGCCGTTCTGCCACCTGTTGCGCTCTGTACCCGACCTCGCCATAGTCAAACAAACCCGCAAATTTGCACTTATTCGCTATGCGACCTCATCTTCCTTCCCTGTATGATATTAATGCACTAAACATCTGTAATCCGAAATGTTGATAAACAAAAGCGTACACAGTTTTATCCAGAAGTTGCTCTCTCTAATTCCTATGGACTGGAAAAATAATCTCTTAAAAATTATTAGGTTAATTTCAGATCATCCACAAGTGTGAGGTTTCCTTAGAGGAGGTTCAAGAGGAAATTCTTCAAGTATCGACTTGTACCAATTCAAAATTAGAAGAAGAAAAATAGCTAATTTTGGAAGTTTGGAAATAAAGTGCATGCGAAAGTTCTAAATATCCCTCTTGAATGTTTATCTGTATTGTTAGTTACCTCTTTTTAGATGTATTTTGAGTATTTCTTCTTTCTTTTTGTAATCCCATGTCTCTTAATTTGTGATGCAGATAAATGAATTGGTAGATATTGCCCGCTGTGTAGCCAATGCACAAATCAATGATGAAGGAGTATTGGAGTATTTGGTTTCTTGTTTAGAGGATCTCCGGGATGTCCAGCAAAGTAAGGCTGAATCTCTTGTGGTAGACACTTTTGGGAAGCGTACAGAAAAGTTGCTTCGGTGAGTGTTTGCATTAACTTCATAATGAATGAAAGTAGCAATAGAACAATTCGATGAGATACATTTATTTATTGTGGCTGTTGTCATGCTTGCCGGTTACAGAGAAAAAGTAGCATTGTGGAAGTGTCTATACCTAAGAGTTTTTATATGTTGTTGAGTATATGATGTTTTGAACCTTAGGATACATACTAGAATTTTGATCCTCTTGCCGATGATGGATCGCAGAGTGTGATCTGAAATGGCAATCAAAAAAAGCTACACAGTTTTATCCAGAAGTTGCTCTCTCTAATTCTTATGTACTGTGGAAAAATAACTTCTCTTACAAATTATTTGAACTGTAGGATACTAGAATTTTTCAGAGACACAAGATGTTCCTTTGACTACCATCTGTAACAAAATTGCCTTGAAAGTAGAAAAATTGATTTTTGAATATTCTTTGTTATTGCTCTTACTGTCAAATGTCATGAACTGTGGTTTGGGAAATACTGTTGCAATGCATTGATGCTGTGAGATGTATAACACAAGTGGTAGATGGTATTATGTGTGTACTTTCTGGGATTCTTGTAAACAACGTTAACAATTCTCTATGGCCTGGTTTGAAAACAGTGAAAAGTATTTGCATGTCTGTGAACTGGTTGAATCAGAAGAGGAGAAGCTAGAAATGTCTGGCAGCATTGTTGATGAAGATGGTCCAATGGATGATGATGTGGTTCGGAGTCTACGAGCTAGTCCTATCCATCATACTTCCAAGGACAGGACTTCAATAGATGATTTTGAGATTTTGAAGCCTATTAGTCGAGGGGCTTTGGACGAGTGTTTTTGCCAAAAAAAGGACTACTGGGGATCTCTTTGCTATAAAGGTAGAATCTGTGTACTCGTGTCTGTGATTCAGTATCATTCCATTTGATTTATTTGTAAAAATAGAAGAGGAAACTATGGAAGACACTTTTATTCACTAACATGTTTTACATCATTTCAAAATTAGTAATGCATTGCTTATCGCATTTTATTGCTTTTGCAGAAACTTCTATTAGATTGACAACTTAGCAATCGGTTTTCTTAGTTTTCAGACATTGAGCGATGAGTCCTTTTTTCCAACTTGTACGTATTATGCGTTATGAAAGTAATATGAATTGTTACACTCGCTGAAAAATAGGAAGTTAATTTAGGTGAAAATGCATAAGCACAAGTATCAGTATTAGTAGATTTTGAAAGATGGATTGGACAAGAAGGTTATCTTCCTTAAAGATCTTTGGCCTTTTGTATGATGCTTACGGAAAATCCAGCATGTTTATACGACCCTTATTCAACCTTCCTTTGTAGCTAAGGCTAAACTCCTGCTCAATCAAGTATTATAGTCATTAGAAAGTAACGTAATCCCTTTGGAGGGCTTTGGTATGTGTTTTGAGGAATCTTAAAGAGGATTTGTGATGTTTCTATGGTTGATGTCTAGAGGCCTTGGAAAACCATTATTGCTATCATCTACAGTGATCAAATTTATCAAATTGGTCAGTGTTATGTTTTTTACAAATGATGCTCGAGGATGGTTCAAAAAATGAGGTAATGTGAAGTTATCTTTTCATCATGTGTCTATTTTATTCAAGGTACCTCATGTATAACTACCTGCTAATAAATAGAGACAACATTCATCAATTTCTGTATTTGAAGATGGAGTATAATTTAGTAATTTGATTTTTTGAGTTTGAATTAGTGAGATCCAGGTCTCAAATGTTACCTCACCCTTTTAGGAGCACAACTTTGGTTAAGCACAGCAACCTTTGCTAGGATGGTCCTGGTGACCCATGGATTACAAAAATCACTTCAGATGTGTCCTTTCTAGTGAATGGTAAAAGCGAAATAGAATTGATTGCATGGTCCTTGAGAAGGAAGCTCAGGAAAGAAAAAAATTATATTAGTTTCCACCACCGACCAAAGTCCAAACTAAGTCAGTAATTACAAGCTGCAATAGTAATGTACTAACATAAGAACACCATAAGTTCTAAAAAGTAGCCAACTAAAACAAACAAATATAAGAAGAGGGTGAATCCAAACCAGATAAACATCAGACATGATGTGTAAAAATACAAATTACCATGAGAGGAAAAAAATTCCTCAAGGAATCAATGAATATGAGGATCCAAGCAGATGGTCAGAGTTGGATATACGTGTTATCACCCACTTGTATTAACTTGGAGTAGTAGCACTGATGACATCATTGTCTATTGCCATGATAGGGCCAGTAAAGATTTAGTAATGGTCATGGGAGAATGCCTGAGGCTAAGTGGGTTAGGCTGGACAGTCCTAGGAGGGGGCCTGGTACTCCCTCTAGAACCTCTCCTTACATTCAAGGCGCACGAACCTCCAAAGGTAAAGAGAAAAGTGGTAGCAGGTGCTGATAACCTTTCTTAAAGTACTGACAAGGAGAAAGATATCACCCTTGATGAGAAATAAAGACATATCTGCAGTGCCTACCATGAGAATAAGAGTTCCGATGCACCCTAGTAGTGGCACATATAAATGTATGCTGTCTCACTAACATGTCCTCACCTGTATGTGAATCGATAGTAACCAAAAGACATTTTATACCTCCAATATCTGAGGCAGGCTGAAAGGAGGGATTTAGCTTGGCAGCTCCAGGGACTACAAGTCCTTACATGAATGTGACATCCTTTCAAATGAAAAGGATTTGCACTTCTAATCAAGATATGAAATGAAAGCGGATATCTTCCTCGGATCTTCTAGTAGGCAGGATACCTGAAATCAATTACCCCTTATTCTCCATCTCCTTAGAGAGTGGGGACGACAAATCCTATCACCTTTGTGGAATATTGTGATTTGTCTCAACTTGTATTTGGTGGGAACATACCCTTAGTTGGCAGAGGGGAATCCTCATGTCATGTGACCAATGAAGCTGGAGATAGTTGGGGAAAGAAATGTTTGACACAGAAAGTCATCATTTGGCTAAGAGGTTGTGATGGAGAGGTCCACATGACCTAAATTATTTTTCAGCATTTCTTCTCAGAGGATTCTCTAGATCACCTCTTTAGGGTGAGAAGGCGAGGAGAAGGGGTCCAAGGAGTTTCTGAATGGAGGAATTGAGTTAGTAAATATATTGCTAGACTGAAGAAACAAAATGGTCTTAGAAAACAAACAATGCTGATGCCCAGTGAGACCTAATAAGGCAAGCCTTTGTGAAAAATAGAGGGCTAAATCTGGGTATCTCTAAATACTTGAGGCTGAATATCCTACAGACACAAGTTTCTGAAGAAAAAGAAAATAAGTCTGAAGATGGTCTCGAGACAAAGCAGTTATTTAGCAAGCTCATCTTGGAAAATGCTCTGAGGAAACATCTGTTTTCAATGAATCAGACATCGAAGCATGATACTCTGACCCGATAGAACACACACCTAGTGAATAGGTCCCAATTTGAGGCCCCAAATTTACAATACCTATAGAAGTATGGATTTAATGTATGTATTAAAAAGACATGTTCAAAGAGATATCCTAGGAATGTATGCGAAAGCACTAGCACCCCAAGATAGAAAGGGAGGAACATCACTCGCAAAGATGCAACCGAGAAGCTGGCTTCAGGTTGAGAAATGTACACTGAAATAAGTATAGGCTACTGTGTTCTCTACAGGTTCTCCTTTATAGAACCGCAACTTGGAGAGAGTTTACCCAAGGTTGACTGCAAGCTGGCAGTCCTAAGAGCAATGAAGTGTAGTCAACTATCACTGCAAACTGATAGGAAGATGAGAGAGGAGGGCCACATCATCTACAAAAAGCAGTACAACAACCAATCCATAATGCAATGTACAGCTACCATCAATAAGAGTGGTCTGCCGAAGAAAATCCTCAATGCCATCCATGCAAATGCCAAAGAGAGCCAAGGAGAGAGGGAATCCCTGCTTAACTTCTATAGTACTCTGAATAAAGGTAGAATCAATGAGGAGTTTGAAACTGGCTAACGTCTGTCTTGTGGAGCATTATAAGAGTCTTAATACCGACATCCATTATACCAGTAGTCTGCATCCTAAGAAATATATGCCTTCGGTCATGCAATAAGATTTAGTCTCCATCTCTGTAATACTAAATACTATAAATTGGTTAGTGCCTTGGGATATTATGATGCTATGCACACAATTACTTGATGTAAAGGCTATCTTTTTATTAAGGGAATCTCACATGTTGTAATGCCATCAAAATATGTTGGCTAAACAAAAATGTCATTTTTGATAATCAAGGTGTGCTAGAAAAATGTTCTAGGTTACTAGTTTAAGAGATTACTCATACTAATTTGGATATATTCCTGAATCCACGTATATGTTTTCATGGATGTTTTTCTTAATTGTTTCTCTCCTACATGAAGATTTAGATGGACGTCTAGACAGATTTGTGACATATTTGACTATAAGAGCTCTCTTGGAGAAATTATTGCCTTTGTTTAGCTGAGACCACTTCAAACAATAAAACTATGTTTTTGTGTTAACCTGCACATGCAAAATTGGAAGGGAAACCCACTTTACTGGGAAACACAAATCATTTTCAAATATGAAGAAACCAGTGTTACACAGGGACGTGTCTCCTAGATTTTGGTGACGTCCTGGACATCCCGAACATTTCGGGGACTTGGGGACTTGGAGGGGACATCCCCTATTTTAAAAAAGTTTTATGATGTTTTTACTTTTTAAAAAGCTGTTATTTTTACCAAAAACATTGAATTCTAATCTTGAAAGTACCTAAAACACATTAAATACAGTTTAAATCCCTAAATTTCATTGAATAAAGTTAAAATATTTAAATATTAATTTTAATAGCCATCCCCTGCCATCCTGAAAATTTGGGATTTTTTTGCCGTCCTTGAAACCCCATCCCTCCATCCCCGTGTCCCCCCATCCCGAGACTTAGGTAACTATGGAAGAAACAGAATCCCTCTTTTCAATAACGTGACCTGGGGGCATTTTCATGACTATTTCTAACAACTTACAAATCATACGTTAAACACATTTTAAAGAAAATCCATATTTTATATAAGGGGATACCGACCCTTTATTAATTGTGGCTTCTTCTGACACTTAGAACAAAAAATCGCAAAAGCTTTCTGAAGCATCTTTAAAGTAGTAGAGACTGATGATGACAATGGGGATTTTGCTTCTTACTTTTGATTTCTACGGGTCCTCAAGGAGCTTATCTTGGTTCTTTATTTCTGTTGACTGAGGCATTTCAATGGAGCGAGCAGCCTTTGGCTCAAATTACTGGCTGGAGGGAACGGTTTCTTTGATTCTTCGTTTCTAGTTTTATGTTGATGGTGTGAGTGGAAGGTATCGATTTGATTAGCTTAGGTTTTTCTAGTTAATCTTGCGGGGTCTCAAACCAACAGGATGGGTTAGAGATGGATAGGATATCTACAGCTAAATGCGCTTGACCTCTTCTATTATGGTCTGCATTTAATCAAGTACAGAATTGCTGGCCGCTTGAATAAGCATTTCACCAGCATTTAGATTTCACTCTCCTAGTGAGGCTTAGTTCAGTTATTACTTTATAATAAGATAGGAGTAGATAATTGTTATTTAATCCTATTTGCTAGTTAGTGGGGTGGTTTGTTATGACACTCACGTAGGGAGGGTTATTAGTCTATTCTAAAGTGTTGTTTACATAGAATAGGAGTGGTTGAGAATCGAGATATTATAGGTAGTAGAAAAGAATCACATCCTAAATATTTGGTTGTCAAAATTGTATAAATATTTGTCTTATTTTAATATATTTATTTTGATACGAGCGTAGATTTGTCATTTCTATCAAAGCAAGTAGAGCCTGCAAATATTTCCTGTGAGAGCTATTAAATTGAAGAGAGTTGTGTTGAATTATGTTGACTGAAATAGAGAATTAGAAATGTAATTTAGTTGTACAATCTATTTCTATGACAATGACCCAAGAGCTGGTTAAAGATTTGAGTCTGCTAATTTGACAGCCAGAAAGAATAAATCAGAGCTTGGAAGCTCGTAAGCAGAATGCATGAGTGGAAGAAGTACATTTACTGGAAGGGCATTTGTTAATTAGCTATTTTCTAATCAGAGTTTTTTCATAGTATTGGCTTATTTTGCAAGCTCAAAATAAAAATTGTGGCCATTTCCCTGGAGGCAGCTTGGCGCTTTTCAATGTTGCTGGAGAGGCATTTTTATAAAATTATAAATAGCCTGATCCGCGTTTGGTGTTGAATAATTATTTCCAGGAAGGTGAAACCCAGACGTGAAAGAGAAAAGGCGTCCATGTGAGGCATTGCAAATTGAGGAATAGCCTCTTACAACAGCTGGAAAAATAGCACAATTGCATAATAGAGTTTGTCTTTTTCAAAGAATATTCCTTACAATTTTTTAAAAAAATCTGTGCAAAGCTGCATAGTGTTATTAATAAACTCTTCAAAGAGAAGCGCTTCAATGTAGCAGCCTCTGATGAAATGTAGCATTAAAAATAAATTGTTGAAAGTGTGTGGTACATATGGGCAGGCATGGGGCTGCGAATATTGCAGTGGCGTTTTAAGAAAATAAGAGGTACGTACGTTGTGAGAAAATCCTGGCAGACATGAAGAGAATCAAATGGCAAAGAGGCAAGGGTATTGGTGTATGCAGAGAAGGTTTTATACGGTGCTGGTATATGTGTGAAAGAGAGGTGCTTCAAAACATTTGTTGCTGCCCCTTTTTTATAAGAAAGAGTGGGTGCTATTTTTTATGTTTTCTTTTCTTAGCACAAGTGGATCTGAGATGGCACAGCTGCAGCAAGCCTGTGGAGGGATGTGATACCTCAAGAAAATCAAAGATAGCATGTAAGTGGCTCAAACATGAGAAGAGGATGTTAAAGAGGATAAATCATATTTGCAGCAAAGAAACAAAGCCTAAGAAAATTTTATAGAGTAAGAGCAAATCACAGCATAATTCTTTTGTTTTATATAAACATTTAGCGCTTGTGTTTAAATACAACTTCAGTTCAAAAATTTAAAATAAAATGAAACTTTAGGGAAAAAAACAATAGTACCCAGAGAACCAGATTTAATATCAGATCTTCTAAACTGGAAGGCAGTTTTGAGCAAAATTTGACCAGCATGTATAGAATGATTTAGTAAAACTATTGGCAAAAGAATTTTTCTTTATTTGTTACTATTTGTGTGGAACAATTGTTTTCTCTCTAAAAGGTAAACTAAAAAGTTTATTTCTGTACATGGGTGCATTTTCGATTGTATCCGACACCCATACAAGTGTTTTTTTAAAGAGGGGAAAGTTTATGGAAGAAACAAATATAATGATGAAACTATCGACCCATATCACGCAATGGTCTGTGGTCCACAAGGTCATCTTGATCGATTGACTGATTGAACCAAGTTCAGTGGAGCTTGGAGGATCACAAGAAGTTAGAGGACAATCTCCACTCTTGAGCAACCTACTAGCTCGGAAATTGGTGCAGTGCTTTAGTAGCAAATCCATAGCCAAAATGATTACATAGCTGAAGACAGTGGTCATCAGCGGCGAAGATCACAAACCATACTGTAGCTGCAGATGAAAAGATCAGTGAGGTTAGTTCCCACTGATAAAGTGTAGTAAGGACCCAGTCCCACCACTATTGTTTTGTAACCATTTGGTGAGGCGCAGTCCAACCAGAGCAGCAGTGGTTCAGGGGTGGCCAATCCCTCTTGAGGAAGTAGCGTGTTCAGTCCCACTATAGACGTTGTTGATGTGGAGAACAGGTTGTGTCCTTGTTCACATGTGTATGGACTAGAGCACGCTCACAAATTATTGATTAGCGATGCCGTTTCCCACTGAGTAGATGTAGTGAGGCCTTTCCCACAGCGTGTTTGTAAGTATGATGAACTGCGAGCATGTTTCTGTTCACATATGATGATTGATTTTCTTATATCTTTGTACTATATGTAATAAGGTGGGGAATGCTGGGAATTTTAGTTTAGTTATTAAGTTATAGCAAGATAGGATTAGATAAATCATAATATCATAATTGTTATTTAACCCTATTTGCTACTTATTCGGATGGTTTGCTATAAATATTTACCTAATTTTAATATATTTTGTCCTGATACAAGCATATCAGATTTATCAGCCTCTTCAACACACGAGTTATTCTAAATATTATCAGATCCCTTACTGTTAGCGTATGTCTCTACAATCATATGCAGCAGGTAAGAGCAGCATAAGGAACAAGATAAAAATCTTTAGATAATACAGGGATGGCATCATTGTCTTGCCTCCTCTCACTCCTCCCTCTCAGATGGCTGTCTGGGAATGTCCCAAGGCCTTCAAAAGCAATGGTATTATCTGTTCCATACACAGTCCCTCCAGTTGTCTTAGCATTTTATTCCCTCCAGCTTTCCTTGGCCCAACCTGGACTAAACTCTGTGGCTCAGAATCTTGTCTCTAAGATCAACATAAATTGCGAGGCCCTTTTGATTGAGGCAGTCTAAGGAATTCTCATCAGAGTGATTCTGTCCCTATTTTTGGCTGCAACAAACCCTTCCCGTGTAAGAAAACTAAGAACATTCTCTTGCACGGTACAACCAGTGTCTGATGGCCTGTGTTAAATTTGTGTGACAATCTTGATGGACAAGATAAGGAAAATGGGTTTATTTAGGAAACCATCCTGCACCTCAGCCAAACACAGGCACATCATCAGTCTGCCCTGTAGGATATTTAGGGCAATGCTGTCAAGCATAGTAGCATGGCACTTATATGACGATGCATCTGCATCACTGGAGTGCATGTGTTTACCAGTACCTGGGTTTAAAATGGAAAAAACATTGGCAAAAGTTAACAATTTTATAAGAAATAATATTAGAATATGAGAAAAAGATTTTTTTTTCAATGACTTGCTTTTAATTTGCAGCTTTTCAATGACACGGCATTTATCTGAATTGCATATGGATTTGTACGAGTAATTTCTGCATTTTACTGGTGTGCTGTGCGGTACATCTGACTGGCATGGTCAACGAGCCAAGCGTGTGTTTAAAACATTCGTTTGCAAGTTTTCTGCTACTTTGTTGCCGAGCACAAGGAAAGCCAGGCTCCTCGAAAGCACCCTTTAGGTGTAATGCAGACTGAATCTTCATCTTTCTGGCCAAGATTTAACAAACCAAAGTCTCCCCTCAGCGCTTTTGGAGCTTCGTCAAATATGTTAACATGGAACGATTTGCTGTGAACAGAGGATATCTTGATTTCCCAACTTTGGTGGTTAACATGGGAAATCCATTGCACCAGGAGGCTTCCATCCCTCTAACCTTGGACTTCCTGAAGCTGTCTTCAACCTAGCTTGTTTTAGCTGTCTCAAAATTTGAACAGTGTTATGTCTGTTTTGATGTCTCCTCAAAGGCGTTCTGTCTTTTTCATCCACAGAATGTTATTTTGAAATCCATGGATGGGTTACCGCAAAACAAAACTGTGCATTGGTTGACCATGGAAGCTATTTAGGATTTTATTATTGTTTGTTTCATCGGTTGTCTCGGTGTTTACTATATGTTTTTGCTTGAAAGGTTTTTCTTTGTCTGCATTTTATGTTTTCCCATATGAAGTTCTCAATTTTCAGTGGGAACAGCCCCTGCTTTGTTGTATCTATTCTCTCATTCGTATATTGTTTGCTCTGGTGATTAAAATATAAATAAAATCTGGGATAGTATAAGAGCAGAAAAACACTCCCGGACTTGAGATAATCTGTCAAAGAGACTCGAGGTCAATCAGATCATGCTACATGAGTTTGCTAAGCCAAGCTGACAGAACTTCTCTTGGTGTAGGGTGTGGAAAGATAGAAATGACCAAAAGTAATAGATAATCAAGAGGTCTGAAAGGAACTCCAATAACCAAAAATAGTTACCCAAAACTAAAATGGGAAGCAACGAGCAGAAGAATCTGATACCAAATGATATGGACAGAAATGGAACAAGATGAGGAAATGTAGAGGAGAGATTCCATGTACTGGGCCAAAAACTAAAAAAATTGGCTCATGAAAACATGGTAGTATTTCTATTAGTTTTGTTTCTCAATGTACACTGAAGAAATGTGAATTTGCTGAAAAGAATAGAAATAAGGAGGGTGTTTTATAGGTGAAGGCATCTGCTAGTCAAAATTATGTATATAAATTACAAGTGATACCAAGATGAGAGCTATATTCAACAAAATGAAAAAACTCCATTAAAGGTGGAGGATGCTACATCACAACACCTAACTAGTAGATATGCCAGTCTGCAGGGTCGGATACGGGTACGATATGGATATGTCTTGGACGGTCCGGATATGTCCGTGTGCAGATGTAACTGGCTTGTCTAGGACATAGACACATCTGGTTGTATTGGAACGGTCTAGGACGTAGACATTTCCAGTTGTATCCAGACCATCCAGGAAGTCTAATATGTTTGCTTGTAGACATATCCAACTGTATTTGGATTGTCTAGATGTAGATGAATCCGTCCATATCCGGATTGTCCAGGGCATATCCACATGCGTATTTGTACTGTAGTTGTAGTTGTATCTGACCCTGTAGGCTGGCATATCTGCTACTTAGGTGTTGTGATGTAGTGTCCATTGTTAATGGAGGTTTTTCATTTGGTTTAATATAGCTCTCATCTTGGTATCACTTGTAATACACCTTTTTGACCAACAGAGGCCTCCAAAACACCCATACGTATCCAGGCATATCCAAATCGTCTGGGACATATCTGTGGTGTATTCAAGCCGTATCTGGGGCAAAAATGTCTTTCTTATCTGGGGCAAAAATGTCTTTCTTAAGTTATTTAAAAATATTTCCCATTAGGACATGTGATCCAAAAGTTTAGTTGTTATTTTGTGTTGTGTTGTTAGCTTAGGACATCCCCATAGTAATTTAATAAACATTATATTAAACGGGTATGTTAATAGCTATAAGCTAAAATAATAAGGCTACGGGTCAGTTCAGGTGAGTTGTTCGGGTAGTTAGACCCATTCAACCAAACATAACCTTATTTAAAAGCTTTACGTAAATTATTCAAGGCAATGAAGATTTGTACTTCTTGATGAGCTATTATCTAAGTAGCCGAAACGGCACCCCTAGACCCCCTGGAGCGGGTACGGCACGTTTCGGGAGTGGGAGCGGCTTGGGAGCGGCCAGGCAGGTCCGGATACGGCTGGATACTTCTGCAGCCGTACCCAGCCGTTTCCTGGCGTTTCCTGGCCCAAAACTGTTTTTTTTTTTTTTTTTTTTTTTGTTGTTCTTTTTTAATTCTGGTTTAAATTTAATATATCATTACAGCAGAAATTACAGTTTTCACAGCACCATTATTCTACAGAAGGTATAGTTTAAATTTAATATATCATTACAGCAGAAATTATAGTTTTCACAGCACCATTATTCTACAGAAGGTATTTTTAAATTTAATATATCATTACAGCAGAAATTACAGTTTTCACAGCACCATTATTCTACAGAAGGTATATTTTAAATTTAATATATCATTACGGCAGAAAAATAGCATGTATGAGATAAATCATAAATGTAATAAACACCTCAACTAGATATGGTAGGGACAATTGAAATTATGAATGTATGAGTAGTTTGTTGTGGCTATTTAGCTTGTTTTGCTTTTCATATGCATAACATGTGGTTAATTCTTATTTAGAAGGTTGAAATTAAAAATATTTTTAATTTTTATATAGTTTTGTACTGCCGTATCCTTATGCCGTATCCGGGGTCAAAAAAAAATTGCCTTTTCTGCGTATCGGATACTCCGCTCCCGCTTCCATATCCAAAACATTTCGGCAACTTAGGCTATTATCAATAGAATAATGTAGTTGCGTGTCTTGATCCCACATGGGGTATCAGAGCCAGATTGAAGAAATGAGAGCATGGGGAAGATTATGAATTTGGTTGGCCCGTGTGAAGAGGAGCAATGCCAGTGAAAAGAATTTTTGGATAGTGAAGATAAAATTGTAAACAATTGTATTTTTGTGCCTGTTCAATTCATGACACCATAATAACTCCAAAAACATTGAATTCTCTCACATGAAGTAAATATTCATTACTGGGTGCGGCAATATCCTTTTTTTTTTTCTGCTTTTCATTGCTGTTTAAATACATTACATGCCTGGGTGCGCGGCTCTGTATTTGCTGTTTGGAGAATCATTTCACCCTAGTGGAGCCTTCCCTGTATCTCATCATCTGGGCTCCCTCATACTGCGTTAAAATTTAATCCGCAAGTTGTTTTTGCTGTTCTGGATTGTATTTGCAAACATGGTGCTAGAAGGAAGCTGGGCTGGGTGCTGCATATTTTGAAAATGGTGCTGGAATGTATAACTACTGCTGGTGTGGCCTGAACAGCGTGGCTATTTACATGTTTCTTCTTGATATTAACAATCTTTGCCGGCATTTGAAGATCAGAGTGGAGCATGGCAGATTTTCAGCCTGTGATTTGAAGCCTGCTGCTTGAGACAACTGCATAGAATTTTGTGTTGGAAGGAGTGAGACCGGGAGTTCATACACAATGCATTTAATATTTCAATTAATGAAATCTTCCCAGCCAGAGTGGGGCCTGCAACAAAACCCTAAATTCTATTCACAAGTATGAGAATTGCTGTTTATGTGCAATTTAAGAGAGAAAACAGTTAAAAAGTTGTTTTAATTATGTTTTGTCCTCTTATTTCATGTCAAGGCTTGTAGAGGAGATGACGATGATCATTTTGTAAGATACTTGCAAAAACGAGGTCACGAGTTCAAACCCGAGTGTCAAAACTTCATTTTTGCAAAAGAGCTATTTGAGTTTAATGTGAAAACTAGGTAAAGTGGTACCCAAAGTTTCCGTTTTTGCCATAACCTTTTTTTCGGACCATATTTTCTTGCAAACACACTTTTCTAAAAACTAGATTCTGCCCCGATTCCAACAAGCATAAACAAGGAGGGTTATTGTATGTCCAACTATACAATTTTAATTCCCATAAACTAGTCTTGTCTGTTGAATTTGTATCGAGGGGGTCTGCCTAGCCTGAACAAGGAGCAAAACTTCAAATTGCCATAACTTTTGCATACGATGGTCAAATTCTTCATATGATCATTCGATTTTCATTGAAAATGGATTTTGAATTGATTGGCAGGGTCAATTTGTTTTTATGGCATCTTCTGATGAGTTTGTACAGGAAATGAAGAAACTAGGCTTTGTAAGGTATTACAGGTGCATTCTCGGTGGAATCCGATACCTTGATTTTTCTTGACAGTTAATGTGCTTCAAAATCATGGCTGTGACATGGTTTCATCATGCTTGTGTTGTTGAAGTTGATGCACTTCAGAGGTTACTGGTCCTTAGGGATTTTACATGCTGATATGGCCAAACTAGAGGTTGGAGGAAACATCAGAGGTTGGAAGATAATTCCCTTTCTCCGGTTAGCCATTCTCTCGGAGTTTGGGTTAAATGCTTGAATAACAATTTTGGTAGGAGTAGTATATATTTTTTCCAGTTTGGTGTTCAGTTTTGGTCTTCTTTCACTGAGCTTTGATGAGGAGCAGACAAGGCTGTGATTTTTATTGTAGCTGGAAGGACTTCTTATCTCTCAATTGATAGGGGAAGAGACTGTTAGTGGCCTTCGATCAGTCGTCGGTGACTGTATGAGTTAACACAAGAGTTGCTAGCATTGGAAGTGTTGAGCAATCGTTAGGGAGATGTGCCACAGAGTATGAGAGAATCACTCGACGAGTTTCTGTGTGAGACCTTATGTGGATCGATGTAGTCGAGAAAGCTTTGATTGTGCTTATACTGCAATATGGTATGAATGGTTAGAGGTGATGATATGCTCGTGTAGTGTGTATCATTCATGTAGGGTATTCATCATCATGCCGCAATGTGCAGGAGTAGTGGGCTTTGAAAGGAAGTAACATAGGTTGATCAGTACCACGATGTACAGTGTGTTAGGTTGCAGGTGCAACGACTTTTGAAGACATCACAGTTATATGCTCCAAATCATCCTCTTCTTTACCCCTTTGGATCAAGGGGGTTTGTTAGGACATGTGTGATCAAAAGTTGTTTCATTGTTATTTTGTGTTGTGTTGCTAGCATAGGACATTTCTGTAATGGACATTGTATTAATATGGGTATGTTAATAGTTATAAGTCAAAATAATTAGGTTATAGGTCAGTTCGGATAGTTAGACCTGTTCAACCAAATGCCAGCTTATTTAAAAGCTTTATGTAGATTATTCAAGGCAATGAAGATATGTACTTTTATTGAGCTCTTATCAATAGAATAATGTAGTCTTTACATTTTTCCCATGTATCTAGATTCTACATTTTCAACATTAAAACATAAAGCAACCAATTTTTTAAAAACACAATGAAAACCCTAAAAAATAAAAAAGGCAACATAAAGCATCACAAAACACAAAAGCAACAGATACCTCTTATTCGTTTCATTGCAAACTTACCTCTCTTTGCTGATTTAGGTTTGATACTCTTTTGGCATTGCATGACCCACATGGGAGTGGTATTAGGAGTGCTCTGAGTCCATATGGTTCTAATCATGGTTTGCATAATTGTACTTGGCAAACCAAAAAAAATTGACACAGCAAATGCTTGGAAACTTAAAAGATACTTAAATTTCTTAAGAAAACATAAATTTTATACAAAATACAATATCAAATGAGTATTGGGAGTACTCACCGCGAGTATTGTCGGGTACTCACTCCGAGTATTGCCAAGTACTCTTGAAAAACTCGCCTAGATTCGGGAATACCAGACTCACGAGTTTTAATGGCAAAAACTTGCCATGGGATTATTTGGGGGAGTACTCGCAGGCTCAATGAGTACTTGCAGAGTATCTAAACAACAGTTCTTATGAACCACATCATGATATTGATGTTGATGTTATCTATGAAGGATGAATATTGAACACTAATTTAGATGTAACCGACATTTGTGACTTGTGTTGGCATTATATAAATTATTAGTAGTGTTTTGTGGTTATTTGTTTTTATGTGCATTCTATGTGGTTAATTCCTATTTAGTAGCCTTTTATATATATATATATATATTCATTTTTTACATATTTTTGTACAGCTGTATCCAAAGCCTTATCTTGGGCAAACCAAAAAATTTGCCATATCTGTGTATAGGATTCTTCATATCCGTACCCCTATCGGACATTTATTGGCTACTTAGCACAGTGCTATGAAGGCGAAAGTTTGAAACCTTAGATGTAGAACACATGACGAATGTGCAAATTAATAGCAGTCGTCAGCAAGCCATCCACACTGTTGTTTTCTATTTTTTCATTCTTTGTTTAGTCAAACTTTTTTTTTTTAAGGACCAGCCCAAGAAAGCTGAAGCTTCCTTAACTTAATAGTTCAGTTGGCGCCACATTTGATCCACGGGCCTTCCTTTTAGTATTTTATTCAAGTGCTAACTGGATGATGGCTTGCAACTTTGCAAAGCTATCTAAGTGATTATTAAAGCATAAGATGTTTCTTTTCAAGGTGTCATGGTTGTTCTGACTCTCTTGGAAGCTGTCCTTGTCATGGAATTGATAGATACAAGCAAATTGAGAGATGTAGAACTTTGAACTCTTATGCAATAGCTATATCTTGCCTGTACATGACTAATATAATCCTATATTTTGATTGACGTCATGCATGATCATGGAACTATATTATAATTTTGCAAGTCTCATATGATCTGTCTTCAATTCTTTTTTGAAGCCTCTGCTAGTCTAATCACCTGAAGGCCGATAGCGATTAGACTATTGGTGGGTGACCATAATTTTGAATGCTAAATTCAATAATGTAATTCATGAAGTGGCCTATGCGATCACTTGTCAACCACAAGGGACACAAATTTGTTAATAACACTTATGTACGCAAATTTGGTGTTTTGAGGCTTGAGCAGGGTTTCTCGATCCGTGCATGGACCCTCATCAACTTTATCATATATTATATTGATATTTTTCATGTGTCCCTATATTTAAGTTCTGAGACATTTCTCCCAATGAAATAAGAGGACTGCAGCCTGATTTTTTTCCTTTAAAGACATTATTTTCTCCCCATCGGTGAATATGCAGTTCCAGGTACTTGTGTATGCTTCAGAAGAGCATAGACTCTTGCTGGCATAGCTAATATATATCTGGAATGTATTGGCCTACTGAGAAATATTATGTGTTTCCACAGTTACACTCTGATTCAATTTTATTTTATGAAGGATTGTATTTATAATTTTTCTTTGGTAACATATGTAAAAATGCCTCTCAATGATCTTACAGATTTGGTGTATTAGTATCAAGGTGTTTGAAGTAGTAGAATATGTTCCTGGTGACCATCAGTTGAATTCCTTTCTTGTTTGAGTTGCGTGCTGTCAAGCTTGGAATTATTCATTCAGTAGCTCTTGAATTCCAAACTGCTTAAATATTTCATACAAAGTATTAAATATATTTAGAGACATGAAATTGATTTACTAATTTGGCCATTTTTGCAGGTTCTTAGAAAGGCAGATATGATTCGGAAGAATGCAGTGGAAAGTATTTTAGCTGAACGCAACATTCTAATATCAGTTCGGAATCCTTTTGTGGTGGGTATTGGCCTTAATTATTGTGCCTAGCATTGAGTTTATGCAAATGGAGTCTGACCAAAAACTCAAATTTGATATGTATTAGATCATTTACCCTTATTGCCATTTGCATTCCTATTAGGTGCGCTTTTTCTATTCGTTCACATGTCGAGAAAACCTGTATCTCGTAATGGAGTACCTAAATGGAGGAGATCTTTATTCATTGCTGAGAAATTTAGGTTGCCTAGAGGAGGATATGGCACGTGTTTATATGGCGGAAGTTGTAAGCATCTGCGTACATCATTTGTTTTTCTAGCAGTTATGGTTGGTTCTTTATCCTATATTGCCTCAGATATTGATTTCTCTCTCCATTTCACTCTTGTAGGTTCTAGCCCTGGAGTATTTGCACTCATTGCACATTGTGCATAGGGATCTGAAGCCAGATAACTTGTTGATTGCCCATGATGGGCATATCAAGGCATGTCAACATTCATTGTTATGTTCTTTATTAGAGAAATGAATTTCTCTTAAGCTTATGTGATATATAAATGGCAAGTGATTTACATTTTTGGTGTTTGTGTTCAATCTTATATATGATTCAATTTTGTTTTTTATTCTTCAAGTATGCATACCTGTAATATTTTTAACACACCACTGTAATTTACTTCTTTTCCTGGTTGTCTGATGCCGATTTTAACAGAATGAAATGCTTGCATTCTAGAACTTGCACTGACAAATGGTTTTACCTCTACTCACCTGTTTGGTGAGGTCACCTGAATTAGGTGAATGTTGTTTTGTTCCATTTGCAACATGCTCATTATGCAGCAGCTGTTTCTAACAACTAGATTTTTTCTTGCTGTTATCTTAGAAGTTTGGTGCAATCCCTGATCCATTTATCTTTGAAGTCCAAAATCTGGCATTTTGTGTTGGTGTTTTTGTGTGTGTAATGTTCTATTCAATAGTTTTGTGTGTATTAGCAATGTTTTCTTCACTTTCAAGGAGAATCAATGATTCACATTTGGATTATCCCAAGTTCACTTGGGTGTGTAGAGGGTTCCAAATGAACAATGTATCATGGACCTTAAAAACTATCTTTCTTTCCTTTTTCTCCTTTGCTGCCTATAAAATTTATTACAAAAGGAGGACAAACATGCCAGGAGAATGCAGTCCACAGCTAGAAGAGGGTTTCTTGATTTAGAAATTGCTAGGGAATTCAGAAAAACTTAGTGTTAAGAAAAGTCAAGTCCTTGAGAAATGCTGTCAGTGATTACTAACAAAAAGAAAACTGTCATAGAAATGAGTCACTGACAACCTTCCAAATGTGGCCGTCAGATTGTTCTTGATTTTCCTGCAGATTATAGCATATCATATTGTTGTACTAATTTTGAGGCCAATGCAAGGCGTTGGTAGCTGGCAAATATGCCACGTTACATTTGATATCATATGCCTTCATCTTTTCTGCCAAGATTTTTATATGCTCCGCCACTGGAAGATAATTTAGGTGCACCATTCACAGCCATCACTTACAATTGCAGCAGGGAAAACACATAGATTAAGAATTCTAGATGATGATATTTTCTCTAGAAGGAAACTATTATCCTCTGCATTTCATCAATACTTGACAACAAAAGATTAAATAAGAATGAAAAGCAAATCATAGTTGCCTATCTTCAATTTTTTGAGAAAAATGTCATTGTTAGTGTGTTGCCTATACCCATGGATTCTATGCTATTTGGTCGTTTTCTCTTATTGCTGCTAATCTCCCCTTTTCTCTGGGAGGGGGACTCCCCAGAGAGATATACGCCCCCAACTCCCATTTCTAGACAGGGAGGTAGCCCTTCTAGATATATTGGGTCCCCTCTCTCCCGGGGGTGGTGTGAGCCCCCCACGCAATAGACAGTAGAGGGGGCCATCTCGGCCATATTCACCCGGCGCTACTCCTCCCTACTTTGATATACTCTAGATCCCTGGAGAGAAGAAAGAGATAAGGACCCCGGTGCAACACTCCTTGGCGCTTCCCCATATATAGATAGGGGCTCACTCAATAGGTGGGCAGTCACTGGGGTCCCGTTCAGGGGCAGGCTCTACTCACCATATAGATATAGGGGCAGGGGTGGGGGATTCACCCATCCTCTATATATTCGGGGAGGTTCAAACTACACTCTTTGGACTAACGAGTGAGGCCCCTTTCTATATCTGCTACCCTCTATAGACGTGAGAGTGAGCTTGAACTACACTCCCAAGACGACATAGTGAGGCCCCTCTCTCTATATTGGCTACACTAGATGTGAGAGTGAACTTCGAACTACACTTCCAAGACGACATAGGCCCTTATTTATATCTGGGCCGATCTGGGGCCATAGACTGGGAGTGGGTATAATGCAACTGGTGTTCGTATATAGTACTAGTGAATAACAAATGTCCATCCGTGCAGCACTGAGTGATACGGTTGGAACGAAGTGCAGTGACTGATAGCAGTGAACTAACCTGGGACTTTCTATACCCAGCTATATAGACGTAGGCATCTATAAGGTCCTGGACCAGATGGGTTAGCACTGGGTTCATACAGATAGGGGCGGTTAGCATATAGGGCTCGGCCTCTTCTAGATATACAGAATTCTTGATATACTCTTCTTGTCATGGCCTCACGGGGCACCCCAGATAGAACTACAGGGCCCTGGGTGGGCGAACCCTCTTAACTATTGGAGGAGGCTCCGAGTGGCACTAGTTCCAATCCGCTCTAACCACTCTAGTCGGTCGAGTGCCAGCTATAGATGCTAGAGGCCCACATTTGTTGGAAAATGAAAGAATAAACAAGGATAAAAAAGAAATCGTAGCTGCTGATCTTCAACTTTTTCTTGAAAAAGTCATCGTTAGTGTGTTCTCTGTACCCATGGATTCTATCCCATTTGGTGGTTTCTCTTGTTGCTGCTAAGGGCCCCATAAGCATTTGCTTCATTTGTCGGAAAATAATTACAGATGTCACGAAATTTTATAAAACTTCTGCTAAATTGCAGCTGTGGAGAGGTTGCAAAGTATTCATAGCCTCTGTAATACTGAAAGGGTTTCACCACCATCATCGGAGAAAATTTCAATAAAGTTCAATTGCCCAAGTGTTCGTCTGGGACAGGCTCAACACTTTCTTGGAGTGCTCCTGGGTGGGTTTGGTTTGGCAGGTTCTGAATGTGTGTAGATAGTCTCTGTGCGATGCATTCCCCTTATGGTCTGTTAGCCAGTGGCAGATTCTGCATTTGTGCTGAATCAGCCACATTTGAGTGTTACTTCATTCCCCTGCATCCCTGCACTTTTCTGATGATTTCCGTGAGGTCTGGGCATCCTCAATTGTTCTCTATCAACAGTAAAGGTGCAGGTTCATGTATGATTGTTTTTCACGGTTTTATTCTTCCATGCCTTGCTTTAATGGTCTAGCTGCTCCAGTGTGTTGTTTTAGTGTTTAGAGAGTCTTAAGTTGGGTGTCTTTGCATCTCTTTCATTTTGACTGCTTATTTTAAAGCAAGAATTATCATTTGGTTTAGCACCCCATTGAGGCTAAGTCACCACATTCGAATTCATGTTCGAATTCGCAAGATGAAATTCGCAAAAAAATCGTCGCTAAAAAATCAACGATAAAATTCGTGATTAAATTCGACTACAAAAAAATACTTTATATTTTTAAAAATATAAAATAAAAATATTACTAAATACAAATATAATAAAAAGTAAAAATATATATAAATTAAAAATCAAATATAAATATATAATAAAAGTGTAAATGTATTATATACTAGCAATCGCATGTGCACAATGCAATGTGAATGCCGAGCGATACATGTAATTTGCTTTAGATGGATAGTTATTTCTTTTGTAGTTGATGTTGATAAGGGGTGTGATTGATTTTGTAAGTGTAGAAATATAGATGAACCACTTCATTTAAAAGTTCTTATATCATGAGTGGTTGCATTTTACGGAGTAGGTTTTTCACGGATATTATTAACCAAAAATAGCACATAGATACAACAAACAACTAAATCCAAAAGAAATTTACAATCAAATTTGTGTGATTACTTATACAAGGGTTATGAAACTTGAAAACAATGGTAGAGGCCAAATTCACGATATGAGGTTCGATGCATACTATATAAGAACAAAAATGTCAAAACGTTAAATTATATGGAGATCAAAGCTATAGTGGCAACAAATAGCTCTACAAAAGCAATATCAACAAAATATACTACTAGAAAAGCTTGAAACATCCCAAACAAATAAGAAGAGTAAAGCTCGGGGAAATTATTCATAAAGTCCGGGTAGAAAAACATAGGGCAAAAGAAATCCACCATTATTGGTTTTAAAAATGGAAACTCCTTCCACCATCACATTTTCTTTTAAATAAATCGCTATAAAATGAAATCGGGTACATTTAAGCAGATATTGCTATAAAAATCAAGTCTACACTGCTCAGATACATAAATCAATGTCAACCATTTTGGCACCATCACAACCTAGTAGAGCCAAGATCTTCAGCATAGGACATGCACGAAGCATACCGAACAAAGCGAGTGTCTTGTACATGAACACCAACCACTTCTAATGTATGGAGTCTCAATAAAGGAGTCCAAGCTAGTAATTGTTTAAGAGAAACACCCCACAACGTGAGGCTTTCTAGACAAGGCGAACATGCAATGTAATTGAGAGTACTAGGGACAATTGGGTCCAAGGTTTTTCTTTCCCAAGTTGTCGATTTAGAGTTCCAAAAGCTTCAATGTTTTGCTTGTGTAATACAACCAAGTTAGAAAGCTCTTGCCAGAAAATGGGCTATAAACAATCAGCTCTTCCAATGAAAACGTTGACAAGACCATGCGGCTGACAACTGCATTTGACTGGTTCATTCTCTCATCACAGACTGTTCTAGGGAAAAGGCTCCGTACATGTGTCGTTGCCTCTCTCCATCTTTGAAAAACACAGGCACAAATGGCCACATCTCTAGCATTCTTAATAGAAGATAAAATATACTGAACTACTGCTTCAGGAAAAACTTCCATAATCCCATCCAAAGGAACATCATCAATATCCATAGCTTGAGTCATTGTAGACCCTATTTTCTACTGGCTGGATTGAGGAGATTACCCATGTGACCACATAAGCCAAAAACCCTGGATCCAGCAGTCCTTGGCCGTATGCATTAAAACCCAAATCCATAATCGTGAAAACAAATTTACGAGAGCAGAAGCAGGGGATTTGCGGGCAATAAAAATCCTAAAAATCTATTTGGCCATTTTGAGAATGCATGTAAAGTAAGATGTGCTCACATAAATCTTTGCAGTTTCCTGAGATGTATAGGGCTCTTTGATCCGTTAGTTTTTCTATTCTAGACAAGACATTTTAACAATTTATATATTCAGAAAACCCATTGAATCCGAGGGCCCCTATTTCAGAAGGTTAAGGCTTCAAAGGTTTAGAAAAGAAGGCTCTGCAATTGAACTAATTACAGGAGGAAAAAAGTTTCTTGCTGCAGCTGCAGACCCAAAAGCAGGATAAAGAGACACTCGTTACTGACCTCAAATAACAATTCTAGTTCGATGAGGTGCGGATCCTCAACATTGAGCAATTTGATATTCTGATACAACATGAAAATCTGACAAAAGAGATTGTTGCATATCAAAAGATCTATCTAGAAACAATTTGACGAATACAGCTTGTGGGCATTAAATAATAAGAGCAATCATAAGAATTACAGACTAACATAAAAAACCCTAATAAATGTAAGCCAGAAAAATTCCGTTGATTATGCGCACCTGGCGGACCACACTTGTCATAAGAGGAGGCTAAGAAATATAGTTCTACTGCTACATACAAGTATAAACAGAATTTAAATGCATACCTGCAGAATTCAATTTAACGCAGGGATTGACTGGAACTTGGAGAGCCTGAAGAATGAAATTATAGTGTTAGTGACTAGTATTTAAAGGTTAATGCATGCAAAAGCTATAAAATAAAATTTAAAAATAGTAAAGCCAAAGCAACATGCAAAATCAGAAAAACAAAATTGTTAAAAATAGCAAAACCGTCATTTAAGCCGTCAAATTTGACATAGTCCCATGAATGTCTGCAAAGCCTTTTCCCATAGGGGTAACGCCTTCGGCGTAATAAAATATAAAAATAATAAAAATGTTAAAATAAAACCTAAACTAAAAAATATATAAACTAAAATAATAATTTATATATTAAAAAGCTAAAATAAAACCTAAACTGAAAAATATATAAACTAAAATCGTAACTTATATATTAAAAAGCTAAAATAAAACATAAAGTTAAATATATTCACCAATCTAATTTTAAAGTTAAAGTTAAAACCTAATATATATTCACGAATCTTCTACTCGTGATGGAATTTTAATTCTTATAAACACGAGCCTTCACGATTTTTTTATTATCGCGAGGGCAACACTCAATGTCATAACGAGTCTGGAAAGGCCCACGAAAAACACAGGCTCGAAATGGAACCACAGGCTTCAACTGTAAATTTTTTTTTCAATGATATGGGAATTTTTTTTGTAGACGGCAAATAAAATCGCGAATTTCAACGAATTTTATGTGACCGCTTAAGATTCGACGAATTCCGCATTTTTCCCTTGAAAATTGGCGAATGTGGTGACTTAGCATTGAGGTATGTTTTATGTTTTTGTCTGCATACTGCATATGGCTTTAGCTTCTAGAGAACACGCACATCTATGTTTGCTTTCAGATTATTTTATTTATGATCTCTCGTCTTTTTGGGACAATGCAAAGTTTGAGGTTTGTGTTTTCTCTGAGGCTGTGGCTTATACTTTTACTTACATTTGTGTTTTCTTTGAATTATACAAGTATGGGCTTTTAATGTCTCTTGTTCTAAATATATTCTAGAATTTCCATTGGATTGAGTGTGTTTCTTTATTTTGAGTATTTCCCACGTTATTGATTTCTGGATAACTTCTCCAGGTTATGCAAATTGGCTTTACTTGAGTTCTTTTGAATTTTAAGAAACAGAGGTTAGCCGAACAATTTTGAATTTTTCTTCACTTCTAGACAAGGAGAAGGCGACGCTTTGTAACATTAAAGCCATCTGTTTTTATCATTTCTTTTGCTGACCATTTTAATAAAATTGCATTTTCTTGCAGTTGACAGATTTTGGACTCTCAAAAGTTGGTCTTATAAATAGCACTGATGACTTGTCTGGACCGGCAGTGAGTGGTACAATGCTTCTAGGTGAAGATGAACATCAGCACTCTGCCATTGAGCAGTCTCACCCAAGAGAGAGGCGTCAAAATCGTTCAGCTGTTGGAACCCCCGATTACTTGGCACCAGAGATACTCTTGGGAACTGGGCATGGTCTGTGACCAAATCTTTTTTATGGTGGAAGGAAAATGAGTTCTGTGTTTTGTTCCTTGTATCTGATGCTGCTAACTTACTAAAATATTCCCCTCCTCTCTATCTCTACAGCTGAAACTGCGGATTGGTGGTCTGTTGGAGTTATTCTTTTGAGTTGCTGACAGGGATTCCACCTTTTAATGCAGAACATCCTCAGGTACTGTTTCTGCAGGTCATTATCTCACAAGAATTGGTTCATGTTTCTTTTTATATAGGCTGCTAGGTTCCACTGCTGAAAATAAATTCTACATAGGATGTCCTGCTAGTTAGAGTTAATACAAGCAGAATAATTAATGACATCAAATATGAGTGGATCTACACTGTGTTTGTTCTAACCCTTTAGCAAAAATGTAGGTATATAACTGATAGATCGTAGTTTCTGTCTCTAAATATCATGCTTCAGTGATCTTTATTTTTTCTGAAGGATTTAGCATACCATAAAGTGCTGCTTTATAGTGGAAAAATATTTTATTGATATTCTCTACTAGATATATGTCTGTTATTGTGCATCTGCTACCATATGCTTTTCTATTCTAACTCTGTTGTGCTGCTGTTTGCCAGACTATATTTGATAATATTTTAAATCGGAAAATACCCTGGCCAAATGTCCCTGAGGAGATGTCATATGAAGCAGAGGACTTGATTGATAAGTAAGTCGAATATGGGAGGATAAGCTGACATAAGAAAGACTTAATGCTTTTCAACTTGTTTAATGGTCATTTCAGTGTCTTATCATGAAGGGATTACTATCTCTTTGTAGCATTTATTTTAATTTTCTCCTCAAATATAATCACTCAAAATCCTTGCTCTTCACCATCCTAAATATTACTTACTGTTTGGTGTCTGGTTCATGAAAATCTGGTGTTTAGGAGCTACTTCAAGTACTAGATGTTTTGTTTGTGACATTAATAATCACAGGTATGGTTCTTAATTGAATATCCAAAAGAAAATTATGGGTACAGTTCTTTGGTAGATTCCATGTGTGTTCTTCGTTGGCCTGTGGTTGCATTCTGAGCACTATTCTTATCATAGTTACCAAATGTGGTGGATTCCATGAGAATTTCCATGTTTTTGTGATTTTTCCAATTAACTGTATTTTAAATAATTACAATATAGAAAAAATAAAATAAACTGAGAAAAATATAAAACTAAAAAAACGGATCTCAGACTTCTGTTATTATTAGTATTATTTATTATTAATTAAAAACAGACCTTTTAATATTTTATAACACACATGGTAAGATATTAAGTAGTAAGAACTGTAATTTGCTATGGACATACACAAGTTCTTCATAGTTCATAATTTTGAATCTGTTGTATAGAACTATGTTTTAAATTATTAAAATTATCATATTTTTTAAATATATGATTTATCGTATTTTTCTTATACACCGTTTTTTTTTTTTTTTTCTTCCATATTTAAGGTCCACCGTTTTATACTCTCCATACGAAAGTTGCTGCCTTGATTCTTATCACATGTCATTGGTATCCATCAAGATTTTTTTGCACTCTAATAACAGTTGCATTGCTTAGAAAGCAGGAACTGTTAATGGCAAATGCGTATATTACGATGGTTTTGTTTCTGTAATAAAGTTGAACACTAGCATTAGTAGCAAAAATAAGAAGCAATGGAAGGCATGTACATTTCGATTTCCTAGTGTATATTGTTTATTTTTATCCATATTGGCTGAACATTTTTTTCTTGTTATCGAACACATGCATTTTGTATTAGATCAGTAATCAATAGAGTTACTTAATGAGGTAGAATAAAATACTTTATTAGCTATAGTGGGCCCTCTTCCCTAGATGGCAAAGAAAGGTTAACATCTCAACTCTTCCTACTACAATCAATGAGTTAACTTTCTAATGAAATCTAATCACACTGAACTTTGTAATGGGAATTGTCAATCATTGTTTGGCTTATGGCGATTTTTAGATATCATGTGCAATTTTTGATCATGATTTCAATTTTTTTGTTGCAAATCTTTATACTAACATTGGTCCAAATGGATCCTTGGAGCAAATATAAAATTTTCCCACTCAACACAATAGCAAAATACAATGACAAAATATAAACTTCGAAAGCTAGGGCAAATGGGATTGATTTCAGCCAAATCGACTAGGGTTTTATGTGCAAACACACCCAAAATCAGCATACAATAATTATTTTTACTCCCAAACCCTTGGAACAACCTTGGAGAATTTATGGCGAAAATCAGATTCTACAACAGCTGGAAAATAATTTAAATCTGAAACCTTAATTGCTGCAATCTTCAAGATAGCATAACTTTCTCTACACAACTCCGATCTAGGCAAATGACATATGCCCGAACTTGGAAAAATACAAGGAACAAGATGATGTAAACCAAATTATAACAACTACCAAACATGCAGATCTGGCCCTCCTACTATTTCGGCCCACACATTTAGGGCATCAAATGAGCACCAAAAAATATTTTCTCTATCCCAGATGCTTGCCTATATTTTTAGGAACTCATTCATATAAAAATTAGAATTTTTAGATGCCAAATCAACTCAGAAATCAGATCTGAAATCTGATTATAAACTGGTAAATAATCCTCAGAAGAATTATGAAACTTGAGTATTTTCATTCACAAAAATTATGGGATATTAGACAATGATTTTCAGAGCTAAATACCTCAATAAATGCCCAAACAGTCCCAAGGTGAGTCGATCCAATAGAGAAAACACTGCGGCAATTTTATTCACTGACCAAATTATAACTACCAAACATGTTGATCCGGCCCTCCTACTATTTCGGCCCACACATTTAGGGCATCAAATGAGCACCAAAAATATTTTCTCTATCCCGGATGCTTGCCTATATTTTTAGGGAACTCATTCATATAAAAATTAGAATTTTTAGATGCCAAATCAACTCAGAAATCAGATCTGAAATCTGATTATAAACTGGTAAATAATCCTCAGAAGAATTATGAAACTTGAGTATTTTCATTCACAAAAATTATGGGATATTAGACAATGATCTTCAGATCTAAATACCTCAATAATAATGCCCAAACAATCCCAAGGTGAGTCGATCCAATAGAGAAAACACTGCTGCAATTTTATTCACTGAAATACTTCGAAAAGTCTTCAATAACACTGCTGGAAAAACCCTGAAATAGATTGAAAATATGATTACAACCAATGGGAAATTTTGAGTGAAAATCCCTCTCAAACTCTTGGGGTTTTCGTCTACAAGAGGTTTAATTCACAAGGAGTTTCGTTTTTGGAATTTTTAATTCAAAAGCTGAAGCTCTATGCAAGAGAAATTATCATATAAAAATCTAGATGATGGAAGAGGCAAGTCGACTTCGTTTTTAAAGGAATAGGTTCAACAATCAACCTCCAAACCAGCCAATGAGCTCACATGATTTTCCCTATGCAAAGTATTTAATATTTTCCATATTAAATGCTTTTTCCAACCACTTTTTCCCTCTAATGCAAGTCGCATTTTCCGAGGGGAAATACATTAATTAATTATATTTTTATCCTTACTAAATGTAATTATTCACTTTTGGCCCATGTTGCCATTATCCCCTCTAGGAAGAATAAAATACAATAAATTCATTTACAATGATATTTTCCCCCTCAAGGCAAATCGTATTTACCATAGGGATTATAATTTCTTTCTATTAAGCCAAATAAATTAATATAAGTGCTTTAATAATTTTATTTTATTTTCTTATAGCACTTTATAATAATTTATTGTGACTTAAGTCACCCTTATATTTTTCCTTTGGCTGTCGGGTTGACAAAATGAGCCAAAAGTCTTCAAATGGGAAAAGGGGACATTACATTGCCTTGATTCTTATCACGTGTCATTGGTATCCATCAAGTTTCTTTTGCACTCCAATAACAGTTGCATTGCTTAGAAAGTAGGAACTGTTAATGGCAAATGCATATATTATGATGGTTTTGTTTCCGTAATAAAGTTGAACACTAGCATTAGTAGCAAAATAAGAAGCAATGGAAGCCATGGACATTTCGAATTTCCTAGTGTATATTGTTTATTATCCATATTGGCTGAACGTTTTTTCTTGTTATCAAACACATACATTTTGTATTAGATCAGTAATCAATAGAGTTACTTAATGAGGTAGAATAAAAGACTTTATTAGCCATAGTGGATCCTCTTCCCTAGATGGCAAAGAAAGGTTAACATCTCAACTCTTCCTACTACAATCAGCGAGTCAACTTTCTAATGAAATCTAATCACACTGAACTTTGTAACGGGAATTGTCAATCATTGTTTAGCTTATGGCGATTTTTAGACATCATGTGCAAATTTTGATCATGATTTCAATTTTTTTGTTACAAATCTTTATACTAACATTGGTTCACATTGATGCCAGCTTTTAATTTTTAATTTTTTTCCTCCTTATTTTGGTGATAAAGAATAGATTTTTCATCCTTGGCATTAGGATGGGTTTTGGAGAATAATTGTAGGTTTTATTATACATTGTATTCCAAACAGCACAAGTAGATCTATTTACACTCTGAATCACTCTTGCATGAGATTTATAATTACTGAAGTTTTTTTTTCCAAATTTCTGCTAGGCTTCTTACTGAGGACCCAAACCAACGACTTGGAGCTAAAGGAGCAGCAGAGGTAAAGCCATATATTTCTTATGATTTTGACAATAGCAATTGACATGTTTACATATTGTTCCATTGTGTAGGCCTTTGTATGAAGTTAGCTTGGATGTTAAGTTGTAATGTCTTATGACTAAGTGAAAGGAGTATGTTGCTTTTGATCTCTTCTAATTGTGCTTGAAGTGAATATGGAAAACTGATATGATTCATTGACTAATGATAGATGTGGCGATGATGGCTGTTATTCCTTGATTGTCTTGATACTTGGTATTCAGAGTTCTTAGATACTATGGAAACAATGGTTCTAGACGGGTTGCAGAGGTTTATGTGAGTTGGTTTAACATGGGTGGTGGGTTTGTTGTGCCCATTCCAACTGGGTTTGAATCTCAAAAGATGCTTGCCGGTTACAGTGGTTTGACTAACCTGTGGAATGTTGTTGCTATTAGAATACACATGGTCGGTTGCTGCTGTTTCAAACTGGCCGACAGTGGTGCTGCTGGTTTGGCTGTGGGGCCATTGAAATCCCATGTTTATCCAAAAAAATAAAAACAATGGTTCTAGACAGGGACAATGGTGAAGTTAGCCATGCTAATTTCACATGACCAGAGATAACACAGCTGTGGTAGAATGTGCATTTTTAATGAGTTTGTCTTGGTGCAGCTATTTCTGCTGAGTGCCTAGAAACAAGTGATCCAGTAGTGAATTACATCAGTGTGGATAATATGCAAAAGGGTGATTTTGGAAGTCTAGTCCCTAACAAATTGAGTAAAGAAAGGGACACAGGAAATTAGAAGCTTTATGAGGGATTACGGCTTTAGTGTGAATTTGTTACCTAAAAATGTTAATGAGAAATGGTTCTGGCTGTCCTGATTTGGAATGAGGATGGCAAATCAAAATCAATGGGAAACCAAGGGCATTATCACGGGACATGAGATCATGATAGATAACCACAAGTTCTTGGCAATTCCATTCAGCCAAATGATAAGGCTTTTTACAACACTGCTTGGAATAGACAATTGTGAGACAGGCGTGGACAGTTTTGAGTTTATGGTGAAGACACGTCTATGAATAGACAGACTCACAGTCTTATCAAGATTAAAAATATTCCCATTGCCAAATAAGCAAACAATCTTATCACCCCACCAAATCAGAACATTACACGAAAAGTAGCAAAATATAAGATTGTCACAAAATTGAAAATAGTAAGGAAAATAACAATTTAACTCATCAAAACACCTCCATGCTTCTCCAGGGTTTGTACAATACGTTGTGAAAAGAATCCCATGCGAATACATCCAAATTCAGGAACTTCAATGATGGTAATAAAAAAATCTAAGATAGATGATAAAATGCCTACGATGCAAATTGAGTTTTTTCTCATCTTCACATCAATCAAAATGGTAAAACATCATGCAGGAAAACATCACTTTCTTGAAATAAGTAATATTTCAATTGGAGTAGAATAAAAAAATAGTACAACGCCCATTGTCAACAACAAACTGAAACCATTAGCAAGGAATCCATTAGAATGAGACTGCTACAACCTCATCACACATTTTTACATTATTTGTAAAGGAAGCTTGAACAATAAAGAGTCTATCTAGGAAGGCATCAAGACTTGCAATTACACCTTGTATTATGGAAGTTGTCTAGCTAACAACATAAACTATAAAAAAATGGGGTTTAAAATACTCGGAATTGATTGTGAAATTTGCTTTTGAAACAAAATTTAATTCGAGTGACTGGTAAAGTGCATCCTCTCCAAGAACCATAAGACTAATAACTGTCATGGAAACAGTAAAAATAAAGAAATAAACTAAGCCAAGAAGCCATGCACCTCTGCAAGAGAAACTGACCTCATTGGAGGCAATGAGCTTCCTCAAGTGGGGAGTGATGCAACAACAAAACAAACTTAACACTATAAGATGAACTATAGCCTGTCATAATGTATATTTACAGAGCTTTCCAACAATATATAATAAGCCTTTGTTCAATGCGATTTACTTTACTTGTCTGGTGAGCCATCCTTGAATCCATTGTAGGACATTAAGACCTTAATTAGAGAAAAAGTAAAGGAACGTTTGAAATTAGAGGGATTATCCGTGACTGCAACATGGGGATTACATAATTGGAAATTGCATTCAAACATTGTTGACATTGTATGATATGTGCACATAGGGTGTACCAAAAACAGTGGAGGGTTAAGACATCTATTGACCTGGTAGTAAGACTTCACTTGTATGCTGTTTTGTACCGTGGATTCAGGGCCAGATTGGAGCCAATAAGGCCAACTTAGGACAAATAAGAAAGGTAACTAAAGAGATAGAGATGCCTCAAGATTGTTTTCATTTTTAACATATTGTAGAATTACTTTGATGGGTAAATTATGCCCAGGTACCAAAATTTAGCAGTATGATATAATTGTTTTGATAATCTATTTTTAATTGGATTTTGTATTCCCTAAAGGATAGCCATGCAAATTTTGTGGAAAGTCGAGGATGATGTTGTGTAGGGTGGAAGTTTTTCACTTTTTGAGGTTTGTTCCTTCTCTTTTGGTGGATTTGGTGCTTGATGCTATACAAGAAGATATCTATATTGCAGAGTAAGAAGATGTTCCATAATATTAAATGTCTTGCCGAAAGTATCCTTCCAGCATTTTTCTAATGTGCTTATTGTGTCGTATAAGAATATTCCTATTGATTTAATTCTGTTCATCATTAAGGTTAGTCCATTTCCTCTTAGGGTGGTGGTTAATATTATGCCAGTTATCCTGATCCTCATGTCTGCTGAAGGGAAGGTAAGTTCCTCTGTCTGGGTCTGATTTTGTTTTCCTTTGAAACTGACATTTCCGATCATAGAGTTCATGAGGACATACATGCCAAAATCATTAAATTATCCTTTTGGCAACATGTGTGCATATTTGCAAATGGCTACCCAAGGGAATGTAAAACCATTTTCATGACATGTCAGCTGCTTCAGACTTAAGTAGAGAATTTTCCATGCTTTGTCATTGATTCAGATTTTAGGGGCTGTCTGTTGGATAAAACATTAAATGGCCAAGAATAATGTGATATGAAAGAAGTGAAATTAAAGCAGATAATGCCAAAAAAATGTTTTAACTATATTTACACACAGAAAGAATGATATTTGCAACAACGGAATCAATAACTTAATTGATATGAGAGGTATGTACAGCAATCTCTGAGACGAGATGTGAAGCTATAATTCTTTAAGCTTTACATTGTCGACAGTTTATCTTTATATAAGTGTCTACAATGGCAGAGGATGAGGCTCTGTTGGAATATGGAGTGGTTTGTCTTCCAAGGTTTATTGAAGTATCGGGTTGGCAATGCTTGGCAGGTGGAAGTTCAGAAGCTATCTGGTTTGGACCAAAAATATTTTGTCATGGTTCTGACTGGCCATAATTTTCACACTGAAAAATGATCTGGTAGGTCCATCTGCGCAAGCAGTTTCTGACATCTGACATGGTTTTGTCGGAATTTGGCAGTTTCTTTGGTTTTTCATCACTGAAGATCCTCAATTCCGTTTTTAGTGTTTTTATTTCAAATCACATAGAAATGACTCTCTCGATGTACCTAGACCCACAAAGTTGGTTTGCGCCACCACGAAGTTGTCAAAAGCCTCACTGTTTGGCCATAAATCGTAAAACAATGTTTCAGGTCTTCTATAATTTTGTACCAAAGTGTTGGGAACTTTTTCCGGTGGTTGTCGGGATTAGTCATCCATTTCTTCCATGTCATCTCCCATTCAGTATGACTGAGTAGTCAAGTTAGGCCAATCAAAAGGTATAAATTATTTACTGTTATTACTAGTTATGCCAAGAGGTATTCCTACAATGGCATCTGGGGGGATGTCGTGAGTGGAGTGGGTTCACTTTTAATGGCCGACATAACAAAAAAAAAAATAAAAATCAAATGAAATCAAATAAATACAAACAAAAGAGAAAAAACTAAAAGAAGCGAAAAAGGTAGAGAGAGAATTGCGGAAAAAGAAGTGCTAAGTAAATAAAAGGTAAGACCAAAAACCCCAATTTTTAAATGTTTTTCTTTACCATAAAAAAATGAAGTCTTGAAAATTAGATGAATGGGTTACCGTTAGATATATTTGAAATAGATATTCGAATATTATGGTGAGAGAGGTTTTTAAGATAGTAAGAGGTAAGAACAGAAACCCTAATTTTAAATTCCTCATTACCATAAATGTCCCTTTCCTACGCCATAGGCCTAGGGGCCAACTCGAGTCCAGGCCTTGGTCATACCCAAGGGGTTATGGACGCTGTGAGCTATTGGGTATGAATATCTAGTCCAGTTATAATTTTCCGTTGACAGGAGTATAAAGTGTTTTGAAGGGACTAGATGTTATGTTTTATCGTTGGAAGGGGCCACTTAACTCCTAGTGTTCTAATTTTGCGTTGGGGGTCACCTTTTGGACCATGGCGACTTGAAAGGGAAAAAGTAACTTTAAGTTACTTTATTAATTTGGTCTTCCCTAGGGGAAAATGCGACTTGGGCTTTTAGGGTTTCCTTGGCATGGGAAAAGTTATATAAGGAGTGGAGGGGTGAAAAGATGGTCATTCATGCATACACTTATATTTCCTTTCATGTGCAACTGTTGTTTGCAAATAACTAGGAGTGGAGGAGTAAGATCCCACGGGAACTCTAGCTTCGGTGATGAGAGATCCACTCCTAGCTAGTAGGGCACTCTTCGGTGGTGAGAGATCCACCCTAGTTTGTCATTTTGGAGCTGAAATCAGGGCTGTCCTTTAGAGATATTTCCAAAGGGTTTCAGTGAAGGGTTTTGGAGGATTTTGGGTATTTTGGAGGAGAGATTTCAGGGTTTTTCAGGGTAGATCTACAACAACCTCTTTGGCAAGGTCTAGCATCAGTTTGAAGGCATTTGCAAGGGTTTCCAGCCATCTCCTAGGTGGGGCAACTTGTTTTGGAGATTGCAGACCTGTTTTGGAGGGTTTCCACTTCCTCAAATTCTGATTTGAAGGTTGGGATATCATCTCCTATATTTATAGATAATATTTCCAAGGTTTCATAATTTTTGCATCTATATTCCGGAAGATATTAATTTTAGAAGTTTTCAGCTGTTTAGGGCACACTGTAATTTTCTGGCAGCATTCTGTTATTCGAAAAATTCCAAAAACAGTTCTATAATATCTTTTAATGTATTAGTAAGCTCTATTTAAAATTTTAAGAGATTTGAGCAAATATTTTTGGAGTTATCCATTATTTTCTGTTCGCTGCCCTAGATTTAATTTTCTGCAAAAATCAGATTTCTGTTTGGCTGCAATTTGTCTGTATTTTGTATATTTTAAAGTGATATCCTATAAGGGATATTGTATGTGAGTGGGTTCACTTTTAATGGCCGACATAACAAAAAAACAAATAACAAATGAAATCAAATAAATACAAACAAAAAAGAAAAAACTAAAAGAAGCAAAAAGGTAGAGAGAGAATTGCGGAAAAAAAATAGTGCTAAATAAATAAAAGGTAAGACCAAAAATCCCAATTTTTAAATGTTTTTCTTTACCATAAAAAAATGAAGTCTTGAAAATTAGATGAATGGGTTACCGTTAGATATATTGGAAATAGATATTCGAATATTATGGTGAGAGAGGTTTTTAAGATAGTAAGAGGTAAGAATAGAAACCCTAATTTTAAATTCCTCATTACCATAAATTAAAAACCCTAAGTCTTTTAAATTAGATGAATATGTTGGATTTCACTATTTAAATAAATATGTTTTTTAAAAAAATGCTTTTGACCGGAGCTATGAACCGGAGGGTTAGGACCCCACCAATACAACCAAATAAAACAAACAAAAACATACACCGAAAGGCCCAAAACATCGGCTCGAAAAGACAAAAGGAAACAACAAACTACTCTAAAACCAAATACGAAAAAACACCAGAGGACTACCATTCTTCATATGGAGAATAGTAGCCGTGAAGGTTTGCAAATCGACCCTTTTTACCTTTTTGCTTTTTGACCTCCAGCCATTGATTCTGATCAGAAGCAACTACCAACATGAGGTCGTTATGAGGATTAGGATTGGATTCCTGATCCGAGTCTGATTTGTCAGATTCATGCCCTCATTTCACGCCAACTACTGCTATCCTGGAATCCTCTTCTTTGTTCGTAGCGTTCTTTCCGTCTGGGCTCTTTGGACCGTGCTCTGGAGCTGCTGGTTGGGCCGCTCCTTTGGTCTCCTTGTGCTTAGAGTGCGGCTGGGAATTATTCCATCCTCATTTTCTCATCAGAGGCTATCTTCTTTCCTTGTGGGCAATCAGCTTGCAAATGACCCGTATTACGACATATACGGCACCTAAATGCTGTGTTCTCGTAGTCCAGGGTTTGAACATGCTGAATATTCCCTAGTTTCAGCAATATCTGATCTGGCAGGCCCTTGCTTAAATCTATCTCCACACAGATTCTGGCATATGTGCGAATCCCTGAGACCTCCCAAGCTGAATCTGCTTTTAGGAATTTTCCCAGGGCATTGCCGATATCCACCAAAGCATACCAAAAATGTAATGGGAGATTCGGTAGGTGAACCCACACCGACATCTATGAAATTAAATTCAGAAATTAAAGTTTGATGTAAATGGTAACTAATTTGTTTGCATGGATGTGAAATCAGCGTCAGACAAAATGTAGTCAAAATGAAATATAAACAAGAAAAACTCGTCACATTCTGGCTTTATAATATTTTTTGGGTCTGGCCGAGTCATCCAGCTTGGATTCAGATTTTCATCTTGGCTCAGTAAATCTATCCAAGGCATCCGAGACACCCAGCAAGGCGTAGCTTGGATTCTCTCCTGACTCCAAATCAAATCAAATCAAATCTTGTAACTATGGTTTGTTTGCATGCAAATCAAATCGTGTCTTGAAGTGTACATATAAAGGAAATTCCTATATCTAGAATTGATATCTGGAATTTAATCAAGTCTCTGTGATAGGTTTTCTGCAAGGTAGTCTACATGCAACCGGGCAAGCATTGGTGCTAGTTGCTAGATTGGCTAGTTGAATTGGGTTATCACCAGAATCTGGTGAATGTCTATGCACATTCCTCCTACAGCACAAGAATTTTGCAGCTGCGAGTCACTGAAGAACAAATATAGTCAATAGTGGATGACAGAGAGCTTTTAGGGCTTTTGCACTTCTCAGAGAGAATCTGAAATCTAATATATAATAGTTCTGCAATTTTTAATCGTAGTGAATCACAAAACACCCTGCAAAAGAATGTAAAGAGTAAATTTTTAATCAGAGTGACTTCTGATAAATTTTTGAAGTTTGATAGTAAAGAATAAAATTCTGTCCAATATAACGAATTTCCACAGCCTGGATGAATCCTTTCCAGGTACACCTCTTTGGGGACTCGTGCTACAGAATGTACTTTTGTTGGTAATACATTTCTTCAAATACATAATTGTTGATATTCCAAGTTGGTTAACAGTATGTGATGTTCTCTTTCATGATCTTCGTTTTCGTACTTCCCAACTTCTCTGAACTCTTTTAACGTATTAGGCAATTTGCCGTGTTAGCTGTATAGTGCTTTTTATAATAATTTCTGGATCTATGCAGGTGAAAAGGCATTCATTTTTCAAGGACATCAACTGGGACACACTACAAAGGCAGAAGGTGATTGCTTTTAGAAGCTATTTATGTCACATTTTATGTTCTTTCCAAATTGCTCTTTAGACAGAGCATCAAGCTCATGTACACTGGGCATTTTTCTTTCAGGCAGCTTTTGTTCCAACTGCAGATGGGGCACTAGATACAAGTTATTTCACTTCTCGATACACGTGGAATCCATCAGAAGGGGATGTTTATTCTGCTAATGATTTTGAAGACATGAGCGACTGTGGGAGCAGTAGTGGGAGCAGTAGTTCTTTAATAAATGGGCCTGATGAAGTGGTAAATTCTATTGAATTTCCATTTATTTATAACCAACAGTTTACTCTGGCATCTGTTATACTTTTGGTGTATTTGAGGTTTTTGGTAATCTTCAGATTGGTATGTCCTTTAAACAGACAGACGAATGTGGAGGCTTGGCTAAATTTGACAGTACATCTGTGAAGTACTCTTTCAGCAATTTCTCATTCAAGGTTAAAAATGTTTCTTAGCTATGTTTTAATTAGATTTATTGGTCGAGACATGTTTCTAGAAGGGAAGTGTACGTAAGACTTAATTGGTGCAAAATAGATCTTTTGGCTATGTATAATTTTAAGACGTGTCTAGAAAGTAGTCTGCTTAAGGCATGTTTTTAACAAGGTCATATCATTGCCATTTTTAATCTATCTATTTGTACAGAACTTGTCACAGCTGGCATCCATCAACTATGATTTGCTGACAAAAAGTGGGAAGGACTCTCCAAGAGGTTCTGAATGACATTCCTCAATCTTAAAAATGTTTTACCATCTGGTAAACTGAAAGGAGGTTACCTGCAAATCATCAGAACCCATGGGTATTCCATGTGCAATATGTAAATGTGAGAGGCAGTCGTAAGTTTATGAGATGTGTACTGAAAATTATTTTTCAAAATTCAGCAGAATTATTGATGTGCATGAAATTAAACCTAATGATTGTTTGGTTTATCTGCAGATTTCATTAACATGTGAGCATGATTAGTGAGTTGAGGCATAGAATTTTCTTATCATGCAAATCGCAAAGATCTTATGTAAGGAAGGTGGCCCAGGCAGCAGCCTTGGAGTTGTACATTTGCCAAAATTCAGTCAGGCCCTATTATGCTATTTTGTAAGCTAGTGGCTTTGTAAAGTTTGGAAGTATGGCTAGTGTTCCTTTTTCCTTTGCATTCAGGAGCAGGCAAAACTCCTCAAAACGGTCCCAGTGTCCCTCCATATCAAGTGACTCTCATAGTCTACTTGCTACTTTGGACCTATATGGCTCAGGCACATTTCTATACATGCCTGCCTGCTGTTGAAAACTTTTATGTTGCTTTTAGTTACATGTATGAAAAAATCTCTGTGCCAAACAAAATGGCATTGTTGCAGGTAATGACAATGTGTTATCAGCATGCAACGTATAAGAAAGGATCCGTCAATTTTAAAAGGCAAACCTTTGTCTGTAGCTGTGCATTTGAGTTTGAAAGAAAAACAATAGGAGAGGCTAATTTGTGGGTATTAACTAATTTCATTTAGGATCTATAAATATGTTGTAACGACGCCTTTTGACTTGGAAGTCATTTGTCACTCAGGTTTGTATTTTGGCTGAACATTTATCATTACAGAATGCTCCTGATTTAAGTTTCATTTCTCACAGGCTACTGTAACGGTTATGGCAGTGATATAATGTGTTAATGTCATCGGTCAGAATTGGAATCTCAAGAACCACAATGATTTAACTTAAGACATTTGGGGGATTTGAGCAAACATGCATCCCTAAATCAGTATGCGTGCCATTGGCTTTAGAAGAAGGGACCATTATGGCAAATACTATTTTATCATTGGAGAATCTAGCATAAGTTTGTTTATTTAAAATGCAAACCCTCCATCCACAACTGAGGTCTCCTAGTTTTAAATAAGAAAACTGGAAGATGCTAACTCAAGTCAATATGGCGTGCTTGTGTTCGACTTTGTAGCACTGTTGATCATTCTTAGCTTGCCTTTTTGGCTTAGTATGGGCATTTGATACATTTTTATCTTGGCTTTCTCGATTGTATGGGCATTTGCTACGCCAAATTCACTCTTCACTTGCCACTGTGCTGTCAAATATGTAGAAGATGCTGCCATAGTACAGAACTTCCATTTTTACTGTTCTAGTCTCTCACACAAACATGCCTATACTATACAATTAATGTAACTCATTTGTTCATTATGTGGTATAAAATATAGACACTGTTATAACTTCTTAAAATGTTCATTTTAAAGTTTTTTACCGACAAATTTACATTATTCTTGTAATTTGGATTTTAAAAGATGATTCAAAAATATTGGTTTTACATTGAAGACATTTGGGCACAGAATTTTATTGAGCCTCTAATTTTTTATATTTAAGGTATGTGTGCGGTTTCAATTTTCATAATCACTTGCACCCCTGTAGAAACTATTATTTTTGTGGTAGAAGGCTTTGCCTTCAGGGGGCAAAAATATCCGTTTAGTACAGGTATGTATTTGAACGACCTTTCTTTGTGGTAATTATTGTTGTTAAAGAGTTCAATTGGCGTTGCTTGGTAGATGACCCTAGGATGATTCTAGTTGCTTGGTTTTGTGGTTTGCATCTTCATAGGAGATTATTTGAGGCCCATGTCCCTATTCTCAACAGGGTGCTTGAGGTTTTTGCAATAATAGGAAAAAAAAATCAGCTCTACAATTTGTAGTTTTTTTTTCAAATAATTGAGGAGCTCATCCCCAATTCTATCAAAACTCAACATCAAACCAGACTTCTATTGGTGGTATGATCAACAATAGAATACAAACAAACCTTTAATTTTTAATAACTCAGATGATGCTTGTCAAAAGATGTCATACCCTAATCATTCTTGTGAAATTGAATGATAAAGAAGTTCAATTTAGCAATTTGTCAATCAGGTTTAGTTGGATTTGGAAAGGCAGTATAGTGAACCGAGAAAACCGTTTTTAATGGAAAGATGGTAGAGAACCAAGAAAATCTTATTTTTTTGGAAAGATGGTATAGAACCAAGAAAACCATACTTTTCATAGTCCTTGCTCTATCATGACCTATTTGTGGGGCAGAGTTTAAAGTACTTCAGCATTGTTATTCCATTCTAGGGCAAATCTGAATCCATTAGAACACCTTATCTGATCTTGTTCAAAGTCCAGGCAGCTAGTGCACGTGTCAAATTTAGTTACATGCATTTTTGTTAGAGTGTACCTCTTTTGGAGAATTCTCTATATCAACTTGCAAGTTTATCAAATCCTTTGCATTTATCGATTTTTTTTTCTTTTGTTCAAGGATAGATTGCATTTCTTGGGTAATTTGCTACATCGGCATGGTTCATCAAATCCTCAATATTTATTTAAACATCAAAACTTTGCATTTGTTATGGGAAAATGTAATGCAAGGATATTTACCAAATGGATTTGCTCTCGTGGCACACAATTAAAGTATTGCAATAGTGTCCAATGGTTCACAAAGTTGATTGTGATCGTAGTAGTTTCATTGGAGAAATGCCCTTTGTATTGCGGTATTGCACTAGAAATATTTCACAAAAAGAGCAAAGAGGCCACATGAGAAATCACAGCCAACATATTATGATAGGTATCAATATCGACCCAAATTCTCTATCGAGTTTGATTTGAAATTGGATCATGAAACTCATTAAAATCGTTTAGTTGAGTTAATCAACTATTAGTAACTAACGAAGTGTTTGGGACATGTTATGACTTTGTAGATGCAGGTTCGGTGTAGGGAAAAAAAGAACATGTGGGAAACATCTAAAGTGATGTTTAATGACATATTTGGATCTCCCATGAGAGGTTATTCACTCTCCATGAAAATGATGCTTGATTTCAAGTCTGTACACAAATGTTATGGCCTCTGCAAGTTGCAGGACATTTTGTGAATAATGAAGCATTGGTTATGCAACTCCTAGGGGCAGTTTGCAACCTACATGAGTGGTTTTGCAATCAGTGGTTTTTTAAGCGGCCGTTTTGCTCAATTGTAAGCAGCACCTTTTCCTGAATGAAATGCATGGGAAGAGGAAACAATAGTGAGACGATTTCTCTTCATATTCTCAACTTTTTGTGCGATTCTTGTTTGAGCCTAAGGTATGCATATCAATATGAATGAATAAGTGGAGATTCAAGGAAGCTAAATATTCAAAATCACTGTCAAGGCTTAATTGTGAGATTGAATAAGGCTACACAATTGAGATGGTTGAGGACAACAGTCTTGTTTGTTGAGCACACAAGTGATCTGCACTTTATGGCAGGGAGCATTTATAAGTGTTATAATGCTATTGATAATGTTGGTGATCTTAAGTCCTCAAAAGGTTGACCTGATCAGACTGCAAAGACGGTTGTGAAGATGAAGCATAGCTTCACTCTTCTCGAGTTTCCTGACATTGCGATCCTCCACGGTAACTTCGTGTTTGTCTCTCTTTTGTTGGTCCAATTGATTCGTTGTCTTGTTCGCTTCTATTCCTAAAACTAATTTATTGTCTCAAACATAGAGCATGAAAAATTCGTCGAATGTATGAGCACAAACATTACACTCCACGACAATAATTAGGAGTTGAATCGAGTCTCATATAAGTTTGAGAACACATCGGAGATATAAGAAGAATCACATGATTGAAAGTAGTGTAGTCGGGTTGGAAACATGATATGCATTGTATGTAGCATACACGACAGTATGTGCAGAATTACACATTGACATGTATGATGTGGATGGCAGCCAAAGCATTTTCTAAAACACGAGTGTTAATAGCATAGAACTTGGAAAGAGCACACTAAGAAAGTAAAACCCATATTAATGAATCATGCGATAGAATCACATGTCGATTATAAATCAACTTCGTTTTCCCCATTTCCCTATATTAATAAATATTCTTTGATGATTTGCTTTTGAACATTAACTCAACATAGAAAATGGTTATGAAGTTAATTGTTAATTTTCCACTAGCAACACAACACAAAGGATTGGGATTGTGCCCTCGACAACACTCTCCCTCTCGGTTATTTTAATTATGCCGAAAGTTTCGATCTGCCTAGCGGCCATGGTGGTTATAGTTTTTTGTTGTTGTTGTTTTTGCGTTGATTATAAAGGTTATGTGACTTCCACTAGTTCATAATCAACTACGTGATGACTAATGTTATGCCGATAGACGTTTCAAGAGTCTTTTCGTTGTGTTTTCTAGTGAATAACCATTACTATTTATTGAATAGAAGTCGGATCATACACACTTTGAAGTTATGCTAAAATAATTGAATATAAGAATAGTGATCTTATCAACAAGGTTTAGAGAATGGTTAATCATGTTTTTTGATATTCTAATTCATATAAAAGATAGTATTATGAAATTGAAAAAAACAAATTGAAAATTTTGTTGTTTCGATGTATGTTGCCTATATTTAATTGATAACATTTAATGTTATCGAATTTGCAATAGCCCGTTTATGCTCCCTCTTAGTGCTCTAAGAATCAATTTTTCCATTACTACTCACTCTTGGACAAGAAACAAGTTTAAATCTAATGTTGTGTGTAGGTGTAACACCCCAAAAGTTGACAACCCAAAATATAACAATGAAAATGATGATTTTTTGGTTGTTAATGACACAACTTTACAATTTTCACTAACCAAAAGGACACAACTTATAATTTTACTTCCATATGCATTGTATTCCATTACTTAAGAAAATCTAGACTACGGAAACATAACTAATGTCACCACGACAGATGATATCAACATCTCAAATAAGGTTCATTTCCTTTTCCGGGCTCTTTCTATTCTCATTAGCTCTTTTAATGTAATTTCGGTTTTGTTCGCTTTCACGGTGTTGGTTTTGAAGAGAGTGACTTGAGTGCGGGGCCCAAAGCACGCTCTTGCCATCACGCTCAAAATGAGACTCTTACATCATACACACATTATAGGTCTTACACAAGAAGACAATGTAGCGATAGATTCTTATTGCAAAGAGCCCCCACATCCCCTGTCCTCCCCCTCTCCCACCCCAATAATTAGGTTTCATACTAGGAATGATTCATAACAAGTCTCAATTTAGTTACGATTGCAAATTTATCAATGATGCAATAATACTTTATTGTTTAAGTTTGCTCTCTAACTAATTTACAAGGCAAGTCTAAGAGGGATTAAGCATGCAATAAGGTTTACCAATCCCATAGACCTCTTTAGATACTTCTCATCATTCTCATATCCAATGCTATATGTTTCTTAGTTTGGGGATTAGTTTCCGCATAAGCCACTGAATGCCCATAATCACTCATGAAACAAGTTGTCTTGACGATCAAAAGTAAGGTCCTAGAGCAACCTTGACAACTTAAGTCATTACCACATATTCCTCTTTTCACATTATACTCTACGGCCATAGAAACAATATAGTTCATCTAGCACTTAAGTCTAATATCTAACATAGGGTTAAAATTCCATTTAATCATTTTGTGTGACTACGCTATCATATGGTGACTCCAAGGAAGCAACTTTCCTCAAGCCACTAGTAGAGAATGTAACAGTTCACCAACTTCCCTCTTATGGCAATGCTTGTGTTCATCTCATCCTAGGAATTGTATTACAATATTATTGGCTTTAGTTCGTTGCATTCTTAGGGTGAAGATTTCGATAAAATCTTTGACGATTTTACATTACAATAGGCCATACATAAAGGAGAAACACACTCCCCATTTCTATTTGAATAACAAGTTTAATTTGGTTTGCTTTTGATTCAATTAGGGATTTTCATTGATGTACCTACGTGAGGGATTCCCCTTGATGTACCTACGTGAGGGATTCCCCCTCACTCTACTATTTATTAGTGCTTGTTTAATAACCTTTTAATGTCACATTATTGCATTCTCTAATTACTCCCATGAACCCATGTAACTACATTGTTTAGACACCTCCATTTTAACTTAGTTTTCCAAAGTCAACCATACCATTGTGTTGCTTAGACACTTTCATTCCTCATGTTTTCAAATGTAAAACTATACATTTGACAATCGTGCCATACATACTTGCACACAAATTAAAACCTACAACTAGGTTTCTAGGAATACATATGAAGAATGGGTCCATAACATATTTCAAAACTAAGTTTTAGGTCATTTAATGAGATTGTTCAATGTCCACGCACTCCTTATCATGTCATTATTGGATAGCCACTCCTCTTAAATTCCATTTATGGAGAAAGACATACGATAAAAACATGGCCTAAAGATATTTCACAAGGCTTACTAGATTAGGGTCTTCTTGTCTCCAAATCACTGCACCCCGAATGGCCAAAATGTTGTTAGGACGTTCGGTGTGATTGGGACACATGGGATCACCTCTCAAGCTGTGGGACTTGGGCTCGAGGTGAACCTCCGGAGAAGGCCGACTTCCTCTTCCTAAACTAAGTGTTGTACTACTCCTAGTGTAATAAAATGACTATCTAATCCTAGGCTAACATTTTCATGAGTTTTAGGGAAAGAGATTTACAGAAAAGAAACTACACTAGTCATGGTGATGCACCAAATAGAGGGGTGTTTACACTCGGAAGGGTTAATGCGGGTAGGATGCTTGCATCGTTGACCACCCTCACCTATTGCAACTTGAAAGGGTACCAAATACCACAAACCAGAGCATACGTTCCTTTGTTAAACTACAAGATTACAACAGATAGATTACACTTAGTCAAAACACAGTCACTTTATCATGAGGATATAACACATGCACTTACAAGGAATTCATTCATCTGATAGACAATGATATCATAGCTTTAAATAACGAAGGAAAACTGAACTTTTCACAACTGATATCAATACTATTCATACCATTTACTCACAACATGAAATAAAATAATCTGAAATAAAGGTAGATCAATCATTCACATTAAGGAATTATGCATTCACAAAACATACATGATTAACCATTCACACAATAAATCAGAACTCTCAAGGCAACATGTTACTCTTGAAATATAATTGAAAGGTTTAAAATATTTGGAGTACTCTTCCAAGCTTGAAGAGTAACCTCCCAAAAATAATATGTATCCTCTGTTCTCTCTATTCTCCCCTAAATACTCCTTATACTCAACTATTTATAAGCCTTTTAGGCTGAGCCATGACAGTTGGGCCCTTAACTAACACTTAACTAAAAATAGAAATGTCATTAATATTAAGGGAACATGCTCCCATGAAAATAGCAAATTTGTTGCAAAAGGTTTGACCAAGTCAACCCTACAACTTTGACTGATTCGAGCTCGAATCTATCCTCTCATGGCTGCTCAACTTGATCTGGGTTCAAATTCAGGTTGTTACTATCTTCAAAAAATGCCTCATCCACTTTAGAAATGGTGGTTCTTGCACCCTGTAACTCACTGTATATCTCAACAACCTACTTCATCTTCTCTTTTCCCTTGATGTGGAAGTAGACATTAAGCTCTGTGTTTTGGAAGTCAAGTTGGAGAAATTCCAAAAATAAAGTCTTCGAAAACCCGAAAGAAAAATCTCCAAAATTCTGCAGAGGAAAGTTCTGAAAGAAATCTCCAAAGTCAAAAGTTTCAAAATTGTCTCGAAATTGTTTTCAATTTTTTTTTCAAAAATTTGAATTTCGGAGTTTCAGGCTTTGAATTTTCAACTCGCTCGACATTTTTAATCCCAAAATCTCTCAAAAACGGAATTGTACTGAAAAGAATCCCCGAAATTAAACTCTGAAAGCTTGATTCAACTCGGCCTGCCTCGTTCCCGAGCTTCTGGTCCTACGATGACTCCACGACCTTCATTGCTCACTTGTCCCAATTTCCTGATTTCTGAATGTAGATTCAACCACCGAAATGAGCTCGGTGCAGAGCTCGCTCTCTACGCAAATCACACTAACACATGCCAACTAACTCAACGAGCAGCTCGACCACTTTTAGCTCGTGCCCATTTGTGATTGGCGTTGACAAATTTTCAAGCCTTACGTTGTCCTTTCTTAAACTTCGAACTTTTCTGTGAACAAATGGGACATGAGGGTATGACAAGACACCTGAAAAAACATATGCCAATTTTAACTGTGTCTTGCTTGAGTTGAGCAAGTATGGGCCCTTCCAAAGGCAATTTTCTCGTTCCAAGACCAATTTGAACCTCCAAGATATGAAAAAGAAGGAACAATCCCAGAGGATCCCGAAACCTTCTAGAATAACATACAAGGCTTTCAAAGCTTGAAGTTATCTTGATAACCCCGAAATCTTTATGGAAGAATCTTCGGTCTCAGGGTATTATCATATTGTCCATTTTGCCCGGGGGTAAAAATTAACAACAGGTCCTCGAGCTGTCTTTTGGCTATCATCCTAATGAGATTAAAACATTTGCAATCCAAACAAGGGGGTTTTAATTTTGTTTTTCGCTTAGTAAACATTCACAAAGGCATACCCTTCGTTTCATTTTTATTTTCTCTCGTTGATGATGCCAACAAGTACTATTACAATCTGTTTCACCTTTCTCTTAGATTGTTTCTTTGAAGTGTTGATGAAACAGATAGGGTAACAGCATAGGAGGAATACCTGTTCAAATGTCGGTTGATGGGTTGTTGCACGCGTATGACTTCCGAATCCACACCGATCACGAGAGCTTCCTTTTGGCTAGGAGGAACTACCTATAATGAAAACAAGACCGCCAAGAAATTAAACAATATGGGCAATGAATTGCCTAACGTAAGCTAGATCCGGAAGTATGATACTTCCTGATGGTCACACCCACTGCTTTAAACAAAGTAATGTCTTTGTAAACAAAATAAATCCTATTGTTATTTTGAAATGATTTAGGTATCTCACTTAAAACACAATAAGAAAATAGATCTAATCTAACAAGCTAAACTAGAATAGAATCCAAAGGTCAAATGAGTGGTTCGGGTCTCTGTAGGTTTGATAAAGGTCTCGGGTAGGTCACGGAATGAGGGTGAGGTAAAATTAGGTGGGTAGGTCTCTGTTTAAGGCCAGTGTGGGCTAACACAGAGATCGGTGTGGTCGGGGTGACCGACGACGGTTAAATATAACTGGTGCGATTCTTGTGAGATCTGAAAATGTCACGAATCAGGGGTTTTGGTCTCCTTTGTGATTGCACAAAGGATTTTGGTTAGTCGGGACAAGGTATTGATGACCGGAGTAGACTTTTTTGCGAGGTTTTAATGGGTCTATGGAGGTGAAAATGTTGGAGAAGGTCGATAGGGAGCAAGATAAACAATGGGTGATAAAATAATGATGAAATGAAATAAACTAGAGAAGTATGACGTTATACTTACTTGGATTTCATTCCTGAAGGTCTGTGTGTGAAGGATGGAGGTGCTGATGATGGGTTTGAAGGTTGCAAGTGATCACCAACTAAAGAAGAGCTTTTGCGTATGGGCTGCATGCACACTCCTCTTTGTTTGGATAGATTATATCGTGGCTGGATGGTCATGCAGGGAGAAGATGCTCAATCTCCTTCCTTGGATGTGAGTTTTCGTTGGAATTGGCTCTCTGAAGATGCATTATATCTCTGAGATGTGCTCTTGCTCGTCAACCTTCTTGCTTCCAAGTTCCAACCTTGAGAATAAGGTTGTTTTGGGTTAAAAGGGGTAATCGACGGCGATCCGTCTTAACCAAATGACGGCTTAGGGGTAATCGACGCTCGGCCAAGATGGGATTTCCTAGGTTTACTAAACTAGGAGATCCTCCTGATTTCCTTGGATCTCATGTTGTTATCCCGCGGATTAGACTCGGAGCCTCTTGTGAGCATGCGGGAATGTGGTTAGAGGGAATGTAGGCATTGATTTTTAGGGTTTGGGTAAGTCTTAGTTAGTTATGGGAACTTGCTAAGAATAGGTCTTAGGTTGAGTTAGCTTGGTGAGGTGTCTAAGTGAACTATATGTGTAGATATTATTTAAATAATATATATAGTGAGGATAAAGCATTAATTTAATTAAATTAATATTAGTGGGGTGAAGGGGGTCATGGCTAGGTAAATGTAATAAAGGGTGCTTATATGTCGAGGGACAAAAGGGGAGTGTGACCTAATTTTAGTGTCTACATTTTTCCCCTTTTTGTTGCGTAGCTTGTATTGGTAAGCGATGCGAACAAAAATAAGGTGTGGTTGCCCCATGTGAGGGTGAAGGTGATCCCCCTCAAACCAGGAACTGACGAGGCAGCAGGCTGAAGCGGTGAGTGGTTTGATAAAAGGTAAATGTGAAGAAAAGGCAAGTGGGTACAGGGAAAAAGGAGTGAAAGGTCTACTTGGGCAATCTAGGTAATGGGTCAGGGTCAAAGGTAGCAACAATCAAATGCACGCACATCTATAAACTGCAGCATGCTATCGGGTTGAAGAGCAGTAAACCGTACATCGAGCAGCAAAATTATACATCATCTAAGGTCAATAGGTTTATCCAAACAAGGTTGAAGTGAATCCGGTATCCAGGGTATAGGATAAGGTCAGGAAGCACAATGTAGGTTAGGTGCAGGAACGTTTAGGTATGTTCCGGTACACCAAAGGTAGGGTCAGGATGAATAGTCACGACAATAGGCTAGGTAAGGTTATTGGGTGAATCAACACAGGTAACAATGCCGCAAGGTATAGCGAACACATGAGGTCAAAGGTCACTAGCGATGGTCCAGTCCAAATTTTGAGGTCACGGCATGGGTAAGGCCAAGGTAGTGGGAAAATAAGGAATCCCCAAAGGAGGAAAAATGGAGGTAGTAAAGGATGAGGGCAGGAAAGGTAAGGTAATGGGTTGGGTAAAGGTATGGGCTAGAGAGCAACGTAACGGGGCAGGTAAAATGGAAAAGTAGGGGCAATGTGTAGGTAAGGGTGATCGATGGCGGTCATGAATAACCGACGTCGGTATTAAAAAATTGGCGACGGTTAGGTAGGGCATGAGACCGATGCCGGTCTAAGGGGAACCGACATCGGTTAGGTCGGGTTTTGTATAAAAACAAAAAAGTCCACGTTTTTATTATTCATTTGTGATTTGCGAAGTGAAGAAAGGACAAGAAAGAGAGAAAAGTGAGAAAAGCATCTGGAGGAAACGGGACAGTGAGCTGGCAGTGTGAGTTGACGGTGGTTGGGTTGGTGAGTAGTGGGTCCACGAGATCTTAGTGAGGGATTTGAGTGGTGGAGGGTGTGGGTAGATATTTGGTGATGGCAGAGGCAGGAGAGGGATCGGGCGGACCACCAACACAACGACCAGACGTGCCATCGAGATGGCGGCAACACGATGAGGTAAGTGCCTAACTCTTTAATGTTAATTAGATAGAGTAGATGGTGTAATAATTGGTATTTGTAGGGTTTTGTGGGTGTTTGTATTTTGTGGGCGGGAAAAAAGTTAAATCGGGTATGGGGGAAAAATGGGCAAAAATAGTGGGGGTAGGGGTGTTGGGGTAGTGTAGGTCATTGTAGGTGGGGTAAAAGGGATAGGTGGGAGGTTTTAGAAAAAAAAGGGGTTTGGGAAGTCAGATTTTTCCGCAACAATGATGATGGTGTAGACACCCCAATTTCACATCTATCCTAAATCAATTAATTCCCCTTCCTCATTTCCCACAAAAATACACTTCGAATTAATCAAATATAATTTGATTAATTATCCATTTCAAAATCTAAAAAATAATCTAATCCTCACCACATGTCATTATTCTCCATGTTTTTCCACTATTGAATTAAAAATTCAAATTCAAATCCTCACCCACCATTCGTGGTCCCCACTCACCTAAAATCCTCCACTTATGAATTAATAAATAATTCAAATCCTCACCCATTCTTTGTGGTCCCCACTCACCTAATCTTGCCCACATTTTCAAACCACTCACCTAATCTTGCCCACATTTTCAAACCACCCACTTAATCTTGCCCACATTTTCAAACCACTCACTTAATCTTGCCCACATTTTCAAACCATGATTACTTAAATTAATCTAAGCTAATCACTCCTCAGTTATAAATACAACCTTACCCCCCCCTCTAAACACACGGAGAATAAGCTTACATGTCATATCTAAGTTCTTGCATCATTTGAGCAAAGAACATCATTTTGCCTCGTCCCTAATGCCAAAATAGCCTCATTATCCTTTTTCCCATCATAGTGCAAAGTAAGAGAATTGTTGTTGCAGGAAGGTTTTGCTCCGTCTTGAAGAAAAGCACCTACATATCAAAAATCGGGCTCAATCCAAGTTTCCTAGCCCATTCTCGAGGTTTGCTCACGGGCGCGAAGGAGGAGGTATGATTATTGATATTTTACTTCTTTGTTAGTAGTGTATTTTTCCTAGCTTACATTCTCGCACGCCTTGCCCGATGGGATACTATAGCTTCATCACATCTATCCATAATCACATCTTCTCATGACATTTTTGTCTTGGAGGATACTATAACATCCGTCACTCACCACTTTCTATTCTCCCCAACAAACATTCGCTCTACCTTTTAAAAAGTAGATTGAATTCTTCCCCCATACCGTCTACTTTCTTTGAAAGGACACTACTTTCATAGTACCCTTCCAAAGAGGGGCAAATGTAGACACCCCAATTTCACATCTATCCTAAATCAATTAATTCCCCTTCCTCATTTCCCACAAAAATACACTTCGAATTAATCAAATATAATTTGATTAATTATCCATTTCAAAATCCAAAAAATAATCTAATCCTCACCACATTTCATTATTATCCATGTTTTTTACTATTGAATTAAAAATTCAAATTCAAATCCTCACCCACCATTCGTGGTCCCCACTCACCTAAAATCCTCTACTTATGAATTAAAAATATAATTCAAATCCTCACCCATTCTTCGTGGTGCCCACTCACATAATCTTGCCCACATTTTCAAACCACTCACCTAATCTTGCCCACATTTTCAAACCACCCACTTAATCTTGCCCACATTTTCAAACCACTCACTTAATCTTGCCCATATTTTCAAACCATGATTACTTAAATTAATCTAAGCTAATCACTCCCTCAGTTATATAAATACAACCTTACCCCTCCCCTCTAAACACACGGAGAATAAACTTACATGCCATATCTAAGTTCTTGCATCATTTGAGCAAAGAACATCCTTTTGCCTCGTCCTAATGCCAAAATAGCCTCATAATCATTTTTTCCCATCTGGTGCAAAGTAAGAGGATCGTTGTTGCAGGAAGGTTTTGCTCCATCTTGAAGAAAAACACCTACATATCACAAATTTAGGGCTCAATCCAAGTTTCCTAGCCCATTCTGAGGTTTGCTACGGAACGCGAAGGAGGAGGTATGATTATTGATATTTTACTTCCTTGTTAGTAGTGTATTTTTCCTAGTTTACATTCTCACGCACGCCCTACTTTCGATATATTACCATTGATTTCCCAATTAGTGGTTTTATCTGCATTTTTATTTATTATTGTTCATTATTATTTCCTTTTACGTTTCTTATGGTCTTCTTTGGTTAACCTTCACGCTTTGGGTAGTGTTTTTGTTGTGTGGTGTCTTGTGGTGTATCTGCAGGTTATAGCAACAATGAAACTCTGAAGCTCATTCTGTCTTTGATCTCCTCGGTGCTTGGTGTTTAGTTCCCAGTTTTGATTTTGCTATTTACTCATCATCTGTAGAAACACATGAACTAGCCATTAGTTTATTATCTTACTGTCATGGGACAACCAATCCGGAAAATGCATTTATTTATTTACTTTTGCTAAAATAACTGCTTTGTAGGAAGTTAATCATTTTTATTTTCTTTTATTTTAATCAATCATTTTGTGATCTAACTCTTTCTTTCTGTTTATTTTTCTTTTTTAACCTTGCTGTCAAAATTTTAGCTTCTCAGGTGAAGTATAGAAGTCAGAAAATAAAAAAACTAGCTCCCGGACGTTTTTCTCACGTTTAAAATTTTCATTCAGAGTGTTCTCGTAGCCCATCTTCCGGAAGCCATAACTTTTGCTCCCGAACTCGGAATGACTTCATTTTTTTAATGGAAAGGTATTGAAAAGATCTATGCAATGAAAAAATAATTTTTAGATTTAGACTTACAGAAAATTTTTGGTTTCATTTCTTCTAACACCTATCTTTTTAACAAAAAAACAACAAAATTATAGTTTTATTTATTTTTTTAATTTTTTTATTTTCACGTAACAACCTCACACGTATGCTCTTTCCTCGCACTTCAAAAGTGATCTTGGAAATCAGAAACGTGAGGCCACTCGGGCTCTGCACAACAATTTTTTTTTTAATTTTTAATTTTTTGCCTTACATTTCAATTTTCCACGACAACACTTCTAGATAACGTTTTCACCCTCTTCTTTCATCGTTTTTCTTTTTTGTGAAAATAATCATTATCGCTATTTCACAATCATGATTAATTGCAATAATTATTAATATTTAAAAAAAAAAAAAAACTATTCCAATTGTATCCGCGTATGCTCTTTTCTTGCGCCTTCAAGCGATCTAGAAAATCAGAAACGGTCACAATTTTTTAGTTTCTTGTTCTAACATTGCAGGATCCTCTAGCTTTGTTTTTCAACTGTCATTTTAATAATTATTTTCCTTTGTCATATTCTTAATATTTGTTTGGTCGTTGGTTGTGTATGCTCTTTTCCTGCGCCTTTGAGCGATCTGGCAAATCAAAAACAACCACGATCACTTTTCTAACATTTCATTTGCAGGATAACTACTAATTTATTTTCTGTAGAACCGCGTTGCTGGAATATTGTCAAAAACAAAAACAAAAACAAAAACAAAAAAAATCCCGCAAAAATACCACCATTCAAAGACAATTGCTGAAACCAAAAAAAAATTACGCTCAGGTACACAATTATTTTCTGCTAGTGATTTATTTCAAGTTGGAAAGAACCCTGTGTTTAATCACTTTATCATATTGTTTTTGCACGTAGATAAGGTGGATTTCATCACCACCAAAGCTACACCGGTGACGTGGACTTGACTACCATGCACCAACAACATTTACATCTGCATTGCACTTTGAGACCTAGTCTCATCACAACGTTCGGTATTTACCTCGCCGCTGCTCTTCACTTACAGGTAATGCTGTCGTGCAGCGCATGTGAGTCACGCCTAAATAGCTGTAACAACGAAGCTTGGGCATCGTCTCTATAAATCTTCGGGGAGTTATAAGGACACCATACACATTCATCCCTCCATCACCTTCCACCTTTTCACAAAACCTGTTCTGGACGTGGTGATTCACTCCGCAATAGGCAAGTAAGAATTGGTGAGTCTCCTCCAGTGCTCTAAGGGTTCCGTACCACCCCGTCCCCGCATGCACTTAGGTATATCAGACTAGGGTATATCGAGGACGCATATTCTTGGAGTTATAAGAGCTCGCATCCACCATTTCACAACATACTTGTATGATTGCATGAAACAATGATCATTCCTGAAGAAGTTACCTCATAAGCCAAAACAATTGAATCCACATGACTACTTGCTGTTTGAAAACACAATAGTTTAGCATTATTTTATCATAAAACTTGGCTAATATCAATGTGTTTATTGTAAAATTCAAATCCTAATTGTGTTCCACAACACCATTTCTTGACCGATTCAATACCAAGCAAAACATTCAAGCAATCCCACAATGAAGATCAAAATGTCACACTGATTTCATTAGCCTACTTCAGCCAACAACAACTCCACTATAGCTTGTTTTCAGCTATATCCAATAGATATTGAGTGACTTACGTTCACTCCTTATCTCATCAATTGTCAGAACATCCTTTATAGCTTGTTTCAAGCTATATCAAAATGACATTGGGTGACTTGTTTGAGTTCACTCATTATTTCATCAGCTGTCAAGTTTAATAAAATCCCATCCGACACAAATCCCTTCAAATCTCATTTTGAGTTCGCAACTGTGTTGAGTCACTTGTTTGAGTTACTCTTCCTATCAAAAATCCAGAGCTTATTTACGTCAAACCAATCAACATATTCATCATAGCTTGTTTGAGCTATATCTCACTTGTATTGAGTACCTTGTTTGAGTGTACTCCTTACATTTTCATCTGCTAAGCTTGTTTAATCCAAACCAATCAAGATATTCATCATAACTTGTTTGAGTTATATCCCACTTGTATCCCGAGTAGTTTTTTTAAGCTTTCTCCTTATAGCCTTACTTGTTAAAACTCGATTGAGCCAAAATAAAAATCACAATCAATAGGTTGATTTCTTCATCGCACCTTTCTTCGTTCTCCCTCTCTTTCAAACATGAAGAATTCACGAAAAACATCACACAATGAGCTATTAGAACAAATTAATAAGATGACAACACAACTCTCTCATATGGCTACCCAAATCAGTGAGTGATCACCCAAAAATCCGATCATACAACCTCACGAAGAAATCAGTTCATATAAAGTCCAACGTCAGTTTACCCCCCTTAGAGAAAGTCTCTCTAGTGTTTTTCATCAGCTAAAAGAGGCTAAACTGATAAGATATCCAATTACAAAACCCTTTGTCAAAGGGGAAGCTAAGCCATGTTGGTACAAACCTAACACATACTGTGACTTTCATCGCATTGATGGTCATCACATAGATAAATGTGTGTGATTTAAGAATTACGTCCAAGACTTAATTGACGACGATGTCATCTCTGTAGAACTTGATGACAATGCTCTTGCAACCAATGACACATCCAATACCACAACTTTCCATGAAGAGTTGACTACTGTCGAAACTCCTATATATACTGAAATTTCACAAGATCATGATGAAAACAATGCCTCTCTAATTCCAAACCAATCCATATCTTCTTCAAATTTTCTTCCATTAGTTCAAACATACATTGAACCTGTTTTGGACAACAACATTCTTCCAACATCTACTGAGAACTTGAACTTATTTCGAGACTCTCTTTCGACCCAAACATACATTGAACCTATTTTGGACAACAACATTCTTCCAACATCTACTGAGCACTTGAACTTATTTCAAGACACTCTTTCAACCCAAACATACATTGAACCTGTTTTGGACGACAAGATTCTTTCAACATCTACTGAGCACTTGAACTTATTTCAATACACTCTTTCAATAGAAACATACATTGAACCTATTTTGGACAACAATATTCTTCCAACATCTACTGAGCACTTGAACTTATTTCAATACACTCTTTCAACAGAAACATACATTGAACCTGTTTTAGACAACAACATTCTTCCCACATCTACTGAGCACTTGAACTTATTTCAAGAGTCTCTTTCAGTGCACACATATATTGAACCTATTTTGGGTGACAACATTCTTCCACTATCTAACAAGACCTTGATCTCATTTCAAGACTCCCTTTCAAACCTTGATATTACTGTAGACACTACAGACGACGTTCCATCAACAGGTACCATTAAGTTTGATTCTAGTCTTCCAATATTGGCTCTTATGCCTAACATCTCTAGCCTTTTTGTCGAAACACAACCACATCGAGTTTGGACACTTGCGACAATGCAACCCGTCATGTCCATCATGTTTTCAACTATCGATCTTGCAGGCATCTCATCACTAATTAGTCTCACCTGTCAAGACTTCTACGTGCATCCATTCTACGAGGTACTTATACCCAGGAATATCTTTACACAACCTTTTCCATCTTTAATTGTGAATCTATCCTCAAAACAATCAATTAATGGACAAATAGAAGCAAAAAACCAAATAACACAAACCATCATTGTCAACACACATGGAAGCTATTGGCTTAACCAAATCTATCCCACTCTTTGGGCTTACCGCACATCTTATCCCTTCTACTTTATTTATGGTTGGGAAGCTATTTTATATGTCAAGGTTGAATTTTCATCCTTCATAATATCCTTCAAAGATGTAATCAATAAAGATTATTATCAACAATCACGCCTTAATGAACTCGAGCTTCTTGATGAAAAATGACTTAATGCCCTAGATCATCTTCAAGTATATCAAAATCAGTTATGGCATAGCTACCATAAAAAATTCAAACCTAGAAAATTTCAGGTCAATCATTTCATTCTCAAAGAAAATCGAAAGAACACACCCAAAGAACGAGACAAACAAGACAAATTTGAGCCCAACGAAATCATAGATAATTTTGGGTTTGGAGCTTATAAATTGGCCATTGACATAGGCCAAGTCCTTAAAAACCCATGAATGCATTCCATTCAAAGAAATTTTATTCTTGAAAGCACTCTCTATTCCGGGAAACAACAACGTGTACATTGTTCATTCTGTCTTGCTTATCTCTGAATAAATTTATTCATTTCCATTGGCAAATATTTTCTTTATCAAAATCACATCTTCATATTTATCATCATGAGACAAGTGCTAGTATAAATCCTATTAAGTTTGTGAGCATCATACTTCTTCTATTTTCAGTCGCTTTCCTCTATGGTCATACCTAGAAGCTTACCGATGGTAATATATCCTTTCTAATACATTCTCTCTTTCATAACAAAGCTCTAAACTTCGTTACCTAGTTCGCTTTAGTCGTCCATCTCGGTCTTCGGTGTTGAACCTCGCGTCCCTACTAGTCGTGTGGGGCCGAGATTGGGGGTAGATGTTTCTTCCCAAATATAAAGCACTATTGTAAAAAAAAATCCATCAATTCAATAACTTATAAATAATTCATTGTCACATCTTTCGTCCCTTCATAGTCTTTAGTGTTGAGCCCACACTTCTTACTAGTAGTGTGAGACTGGGAATGGAGGAAGGCGCCCTTACTCGCCTCACGCCTTGTCTTCGGTGATAAACCCTTGCCTCTTCACAGTGGCATGGGGCAAAGCGTAGAGGGTCATTCTCATACAAGCATAAAACAAAACAAAAAAAAAAAGATAAAAAAGAAATTCACTCGCCTATATTTTACCTTTGGTGATGAGCCCTTGCTTCTCACTAGTAGCATGGGGCAAGGCATAGGGAGTCATTTTAAAAATACAAAATCTTACAATGCTTACAAATTATAGAATCCCCAAACACGTAATTTAGATGCCTAAGTGAAGAGAGAACTATCCCTTAACCTCATATTTTACCAATCAGCAGGCCACATAACTGTCTAAGTCTAGCACGTGACTCATAAAGTGAAATCCATTTTTGAAACTAGTTCAGTATCGTTATGAAGAATAGAGTCACAATTTCCCAAAGGGATTGTTGTTAGCATTTGTCTCTATATTCACTATTTACCTCCTGCGTCCTTCTTGATTCTCAGTGATGAGACCACACATCTTACTAGTTGTGTGGAGTCAAGAATGGAGCTAGAATTCTTTTCATCATATCATCACCACCATATCCTGCCAATAGAAAGAGAATTTATGTTATTCTGAGCATAAGTTACCACACTGAACACGCTACATACGAATAATATCCTGGTTTATCGCCTCTCAAAAATAAGTCTGCACTCTGGGCCATAAATTGCCACTCACAGTGTAAAAAAATCTACCAACATTTGAAAATCGTCAAAAATCTAAAAACATTTGAAAATCGTCAAAAATCCAAAAACATTTGAAAATCGTCAAAAATCCAAAAACAGTGTAAAAATTCAAAAATCCAAAAACATTTGAAAATCGTCAAAAATCTAAAAAAAGTGTAAAAATCTCAAAATCCAAAAACATTTGAAAATCGTCAAATTCCCAAGTATAAAAATCCCTCAAAAAAAAAACATTCAAAAATCTCCAAAAAATCTAAAAAATTATAAAATTCAAAAACAAACATTAGAAAATCCAAAAATCCAAAAACAAAAACATTAGAAAATATCCAAAATACAAAAACATTTGCAAAATTTTCAAAAGACCAAAAACATCCACAAAATCGTAAAAACTCAATAAGCAACACAATTCATCCTTTGAACTATTATCCCAAACAAATGGTCCAACCACCTTATGACTACCAATTTCAAACCACTTCTCCTCGCGTGAATCCTCGCTTGGGAAAATCCGCTCTCATTGTTTCCTTGTTTGAGGAGACTGACCCAATCCCTTGTACCCCTACTTGGGGGCACATCTAATCAATCATCACTGTGGAACACGTTAGGGACATGTTTACTAGTTCTTGTGTTGCATTATTAGTGGCAAATTATTAATTACTTTCTTGTATCTTGATATATTACAGGGGGCATCTTGATTTTATGTATCCTGGTGTTCTCTGTAATATTCTTATGTTATCTGATTGCATGTCGTACTGGGGCATCATACTTTCTTGATGGCCTCTGTCTATGCTCTCTTCCATTTGCATATCGTACTGGGGCATCAAACCTTTTTGATGGCCCCTGTCTATGCTATCACGCATATTACAGTCTAGTCATCCTGATCTTTTATATCACGATGCATCCTGTTATGTGCTATATTAAAATTAAGATGCTTTTCGTCACGTGAGTATCTTCCTGCATGATCAACATCTTACTTTGCACCCCATCCATTCACCCATACTAATGCATTCTCCAGTTTAAGAATCCTACTTGATCACATTGTAGTTTGCGAATCCTACTTGACGATCTTTCTCAAGTAGCATTCACTATCCAACAGCTCCTTCTCCCCCACCATGATCACCATGTATTTGATCCATTCATTCTCACTTCTCATTTTTACTCCTCCGCCGCTTATACCCATATTACCCTTCTCACCATTCCTGTCCCCTCTCACCCATTGGTATTCTTTCCTTTCACCCTTTTTCTTCCCGCTGACAATCTTACTTAATAACCCCTTCTATATGGAATCCTCGGTGGAGGTTTACCCTCCCCTAAGATCTTCTCGCCGTAGAAGCTTCTTCACCACCCGCCTCTCATCAAATAACCATCACCACCAAACACATCTTCCAACTCCACCTCTTCTACTTCCCATTCCCGCATTATTACTCTCACCACGTGGGCATCCCAATTAAGGATTCCCCTCACACTCTCTCGCCTCCACCGCATATATTTCTTCATCCATTCAAGTTACACTCCTTTGGGTCATTTCTTTCTTATTATCACCTCATCTCATATCATATACCACTCAGGCATACCTCACTCACTCTTTTCTCATCCTTCCCCAAATCCATCTTATGCCTAGTCATCCTACTTACACGCTCTCGTAGTATGGCAAATTCACTTGAGGGTTCCCCTTTAGTCCATTTTTTCATACCCTATTCCCACCAACTCTAACATCATCCTTCTTCCTCAGCTTGGCGATCTTACTTAACCATTCCGCCGCATGGCAATCTTACTTAAGACTTCCACTTAAGGTTGATCTGCCCTATGGCCTTCCCCCATCCCATCATATTTCCCCCATCTTATTTCTCCCGCCTCTCGTCGCGATCATCTTCTTCAACCTACCATTCCACCCCTGTCCCCAATATCATCTTGTCTTTCTCCTTGCATATCATCCCTGTCGGTTGGGTGATCCTACGAAACCTCTCCAGCAGCATGACGATCTTACTTAAGAGATTCTCTTAAGCATGACATGTCATCTTACACTCGCCCATCACTCTACAATCTCACCATCCATATTTCCTCTTCATTCCCCATCATCACATCTTTTTACCACCACTATCACCCTCCTCTAGCTTGGTAATCTTACTTAACCACTCACCCGGCATGACAATCTCACTTAAGAGTCCCTCTTAAGGATGATCTGTCTCCTTGCCTTTCCCCATCACTACCCACCCTTCACCCTTCATTTTTTCTCGGCATTCCCCATTATCACATCCTTTCACCTCCTTTTCGCTTCTCGCAAACACCACTTCTCAATTGACCGCTTTGTCCTCTCCAGCTTTGCTCACATGGCAATCTTACTTAACCACTTCCCACATGACAATCTTATGTCAGGGTCCTCCCTACACTTAACTTGTCATCATGAACTTCTCCCCCGCCTCATTCTTCATTCACTTTGTTGATCGCTTCTTCCACCTGGTATCTCCTATTACCCACTTTTTCCTCCTACTATTATCCTTTCTCCACATATCCTCTTACAACATACAACTCATCTCTTCCACCTACAATCACATTCTTTTCCCCCATTTTCCCCTTCTTGATCCATCACCCTTCATACCGTTTCTTCCCATTATTTTCATGTCTTGGTTCTTCATCCTCACCACGTTCATCCTCATCACCCACATCCTCTCCTCACTTTCACTTAGTCCCAACTCATCCCTCCCATATTCTTCACTCTTTCCACTTCATCTTCTCAAATTCCCCCCACATTTCTACCCACACACACATTTGCCATTATTGTTAACACTCCTATATCATTCTTTCATCATCATCTTCTCTTCCCGCGCTAATAATTGTCAATGGGTTTTCCCTAAAAATTATCAATCCTCATTCCGCACGACCTCATTCACTCCCTTGACCTTCTAGAGTTTCCTTTAATTCCTTCCCTCCTCTAAGCCCACCACTCATTGTCAAAGGGTTTTCCCTAACGTCCCTTTGTTGTCGCTTACCCTTTCCAGGTCCTCATTCACTTCCTCCTTTTCTTCATTTTTGTCTCACCCTTCCCCACCACTCATTGTAAAAGGGATTTCCCTAACATCCTTTCATTGGCATTGCCTCTTCTATCCCCCATTCTCTTTTCTCTCCTATTCTTTTCCCTCACTCCTACCCTTTCTTGTCGCTTCTTACCCATCTCTCCATCTCCTCTTTGCCCTCTTCAATATCTTTACTGTCTTCATCATACATCCTTTTCCTATTTTCTCGTCATCCTAGTATCCTCATTTCATGCATCTCCACATCTTTTCCAATCGATGTCATTCCTCCCCTCTTTCTTCTTTGAACATTCCTTATACCGTTCCCTTTCCACTTATTACCCCCTTTCTGTATTCCCTTCCTTCTACATCATTTTCTTTGTTATCCTCTTCTCTCTCCCACCCCTCGTCTTATTTCCCTTCCCTTGTATCATCTTCTTCCCCTTTTTCCATCACGTTTCCTCCTTACTTCCCCATCGATAACCTGGCTGTTCAGCGTTGTCCTATCTTTTTTATCATACCACCCTCCACATGCATCTCCATACGGTCTGTTCCATATTCTTGGCCTTGGTCTTCCTCGCAATGACACGATTCCTTCAATCTTCTCCTTGTATTCGTTCTATCTTCCTTTCCTCTCCCCTAATTTTCACATTTCTTCTGACCACTTCTCCTTTTCTCTACCACCCCTACCTTTTCATTCATTCTGTATCTGTTTCTCTTCCTTTCTCTCCTCTTTTTCACACTTTCCTCGCCCCTCATAGTTTCTTTTTTTTCTCTCCGTTCTACTTCTTCTTTTGTCCTCTTTCCATTTCCCTCCATTTCACCCCCTACTCCCACCTTGTTTTTTCCTTCTTATTTATCCTTTCCCATTTCCTGCTTTTCTTCGCTCTCTCATTTATTTCACTTCCACGTATCCCTCTTTACTATCTCTCGTTGCTTCCTTCATTTTACACATCTCCCTATTTCATCCCTTCACCCTCTACTCTGTCATTTTCCTATTTTTGCCTTGTTTGTCCTTTATCATTCCCTTCTTCCCCTATCATCCCTCTTTCTTATTTCTACCTCTTTCTTTCCTTTTTTTCCCCTCCCCTATCTCTCTTACTCCTCTCATAATCAACCCCCAATCCTATCCATTCCTTTTTCTCTTTACCATACACCCTCACACCTAGCATTCAAGGTCGATTGAATCCTTTCTCCATTTGCATCGTGTGGTCATTCCAGTCTCTTCCACTCCATTATCATCCTCTTCTCCGCCGCATCCATTTCCCTTCTTTTCGAGAGTTCTGGTCGTATATTCCATTCTCGCAGTCCTCTCGAGGGGGCATCACCACATCTATCCATAATCATATCTTCTCATGACATTTTTGTCTTGGATGATATTATAACATCCGTCACTCACCACTTTCTATTCTCCCCAACAAACATTCGCTCTACCTTTTAAAAAGTAGATTGAATTCTTCCCCCATACCGTCTACTTTCTTTGAAAGGACACTACTTTCATAGTACCCTTCCAAAGAGGGGCAAATGTAGACACCCCAATTTCACATCTATCCTAAATCAATTAATTCCCCTTCCTCATTTCCCACAAAAATACACTTCGAATTAATCAAATATAATTTGATTAATTATCCATTTCAAAATCTAAAAAATAATCTAATCCTCACCACATGTCATTATTCTCCATGTTTTTCTACTATTGAATTAAAAATTCAAATTCAAATCCTCACCCACCATTCGTGGTCCCCACTCACCTAAAATCCTCCACTTATGAATTAAAAATATAATTCAAATCCTCACCCATTCTTCGTGGTCCCCACTCACCTAATCTTGCCCACATTTTCAAACCACTCACCTAATCTTGCCCACATTTTCAAACCACCCACTTAATCTTGCCCACATTTTCAAACCACTCACTTAATCTTGCCCACATTTTCAAACCATGATTACTTAAATTAATCTAAGCTAATCACTCCCTCAGGCTATAAATACAACCTTACCCCTCCCCTCTAAACACACGGAGAATAAGCTTGCATGCCATATCTAAGTTCTTGCATCCTTTGAGCAAAGAACATCCTTTTGCCTCATCCTAATGCCAAAATAGCCTCATAATCCTTTTTTTCCATCTGGTGCAAAGTAAGAGGATCGTTGTTGCAGAAGGGTTTTTTTCCGTCTTGAAGAAAAACACCTACATATAACAAAATCAGGGCTCAATCTAAGTTTCCTAGCCCATTCTCGAGGTTTGCTACGGACGCGAAGGAGGAGGTATGATTATTGGTATTTTACTTCCTTGTTAGCGAGTGTATTTTTCCTAGCTTACAACCGGCATCGGTCAAGCTTGGCTAGCGTTGGTCGGGTAGAACCGGGATCGGTCACCTAATAGGTGATCGATGCCGGTTACGTGGAATCGTGGTTGGTCAAGTTGAACCAATATCAGTCACCAAATAGGTGACCGATGCCGGTTTAAGGGTGACCAGAGTTAGTTAGGCTTTGAACCAACACCGATCGGGATTTTATGCAAAAAGGGTCCAAAAAATGATGTAGGTTAGGTGGTTGAGATGGGTAAGGTAAAAATAGGGTGGTGGGTAATGATAAGTGATGAATAAGGTCATGGTAAAGGTAGATTAATGTTGTGCTTACGATTGGGTGCTGGGTCGATCGTAGTTACATATGCGAGATAGGGTTCCGCCATTATTGGTGACATTGTGGCCTAGCGAGCCTGTTGGAGTTGTAGCGTGGGCAAAGTGGGATTGAGTGGTATTCGGTGCTACCAACATGTTGTTCAGTAGCCTAGTTTGATGGTTGCGCTCATCGATAGATGGGACTCCGCGACCAACACGTTCCACCTTCCGACATGTGAGATGACTATCACCCTAGAGGATGTGTTCCGGATTCTGAGGTTACCCATATTGGGGGCCCAGTGTACTCTATCTCCTCCGAGGCCTCAGAGGAGCTGATCGGGACAGTATTTGGCGAGGGGGCGGCGGAGTTGAGCTTCCATAGCGCCAGTTTGAGCTATGGTGAGATGTACCTAGCCCGTCCAGGATGAGACGAGGCTAGTAGTTTTATTGATGGAGGCAGTGTGCTACTATGCACTACCTGATGCAGAGGGTGGACACTTTCCCTGATCACTGATGGGGGTGCTCCACGATATGATGGTGCATGAGACACGCTTCGCCTGGGCACTAACATTCTTGGTGTAGCTTTACAGAGAGCTATGGGCATATGGGTGGCTACGCAGGTTTAGCTTGTGCTATACATTTATACTACACTACTAGGCCTACGAGCACATAGTTTGTGTTTGACCTATAGGGATGCCCCAAGTAGATGCATTCCCAACGAGATATGTGCGGTTGGGATACAGGAGATGGGTGCCAGTTACAGGTGAGCGGAGGTTAGATAGGCCGACATATGATGTGGCCCATTTTTGGTAGTTGTTGGAGGGGTTGTTCGGAGTGGACATTATCTGGAGGCCATATGTGGGATTCCCCTCATATAGGAACATGCATGAGGAGTTAGCTGAGCTCTAGCTAGAGAGATGGATATAGGGTCGCCGTGTCGAGGAGGATGAGATGATCCTAGTAGACAGGGTCCGACGGCAGTTCGGGCTTGTACAAGATATTCCTTCGCCCTTCCCACAGTATTAGAGAGATAACATGTGTTGAGTATGGAGCTAAATTACTCATGTTTTAGCATGTAAATAGAACTTGTTGGAAGTTGACAGTAACCGACATCGGTTAGAGTGTGACCAGCATCGGTCAGGGCAAGTTGGAATTGGCGACGGTTGGACATAATCGACATGAGTTCTTAATTATCTCTCGGGATTTATTTCTATTTTTAGCATTGGAATAGATTTAATGAATGTAATTGCATGGCTAAGTGCCCTAAAGTCTTAAACGACTATTTAAAGCATAAAGCTAGAGTTTAGAATGAGAGGATTGACCATAATTACAAGATAATTATGTGAGAGAGAATTCTTGGTGATGAATCAAAAATCTTGAAGGAAGTAAGTAATGAACATCTGAGAAGTGTATAAGATTGTAAATCTTCATTGTATATCTTGTCAAAGCTTTGGATAATAGATTGGCTTGTTTCTTAGTGGACGTAGCCCACACTGGGTGAACCACGTTAAATTTGGTGTTGATTTATGTCTCTTATTTTATATAATTCTTCTGGTAGAATGTCTGTTTTTATTTTCATGTATGCTTAGATTTGATATATTGTCTGTACAACACCGGTGTGCTAACCCCAACAACTGGTATCAGAGCTTTGTTTGAGGGTTTTGTGTGTTGACAAATTTACTCACAGAGGGTTTTCTAATTGAGTGGGAGCTACAACAATGGCAAAAGATAATAAATACAAGGTAGAGAAGTTTGACGACCAAAATTATCAATTATGGAAGATGCAGATTGAGGATTATCTATATCAAAGAGATTTGTACTTACCGTTGGATGAGAAGTCTAGACCTATGAAGATGACTGATGAAGAATGAAAGATTCTTGACAAAAAGGCTTTGGGATCTATAATATTGAGCCTGATAGCATCCGTGGCTTCCAATATTACAGAAGTGCGGCTTCTACGGTAGACTTAATGAAATCTCTTGCTAATTTATATGAAAAACCTAGTGCTTCAAATAAAGTTTATTTGATGAAGAAACTTTTTAGTTCTAAGATGCATGAAGGTGAATCTGCCTCTAGTCATTTGAATGATTTTCGATCTATTGTAAATTAGTTAAAATTGGTTTCAATACTGTTTGATGATGAAATAAAAGTACTTTTATTCTTACGTTCTTTTCCCCGATAGTTGGGACAAATTGGTAATGGTACATTAGTAATACAACATCTGCTAATAATATTTTGAAGTTTGATGATGTGGTTAGTATAATCTTGAATGAATAAATTCGTAGGAAAAGTACAGAGGAAACATCATCTGGAAATGCTTTGAATGTAGAAAGCGAGGCGGTAGAAGGAGAGATCCAAGAGTAAGAGTAATGGGAAATCAAAGTCAAGGGATAGCAGATCTAAATCCAGAAGTAAGGGAATTACTTGTTGGAAATGTGGAAAGAAAGGACATGCAAAGAAAGATTGTTGGTCAAAGAATAAAGAGAACCAACAACTAGAAAAAGGTAAAGAGGTGAATCTTGCTGCATCAGAGGTAATGCAAGATGCTCTTATTCTTTCTTTAGATAGTAGAATTGAATCATGGGTTTTAGATTCAGGAGCTTCTTTCCATGCAACCCCTAATAAGGGTTATTTCAGAAATTATGTCTAGGGCAATTTTGGGCATGTCTATTTGGGTGATGATGAACCTTGCAGTATTACTAGTAAAGGGAAGTTCATCTAAAATTGCATAAATGAAAATACATGGGTATTGAAAGATGTGAGGCATGTGCCAAGCCTCAGGAGGAATCTTATTTCTGCAAGGAAACTAGGTGAATCTGGTTGCATGGTTACTTTTACATGAGACTCTTGGAAAGTCACCAAGGGTGCTTTTTTGTGGCAAGAGGTAAGAAGGTAGGAACGTTATATTTATCTACTCAGTATTATCGATTCCTTTTTGCATTATCTACTTCAAATTCAGATGTATGCATGTGACATAATCAGTTAGGTCATATGAGTCAAAAAGGAATGCAGATCTTAAAGGCTAAGGGTAAGTTATCATATTTGAAAGATTTAGATCTTGATTTCTGTGAGCATTGTATCTTTGGAAAGCAAAAGAGACAGATTTCTCAAAGTTGGGGCAGCTAAGAAGGAGCGGAAATTGGAGCTTGTACACTCGGATGTGTGGGCACCACTTAGGTAGCTTCTCATGGTGGATCCCAATATTATGTTACTTTCATTGATGATGCTACAAGAAAGGTATGAGTTTATTGTATTAAACACAAATATAATATTTTTGAAACTTTTAAAAGATGGAAAGCCTTTGTTGAGAATGAATCAAATTCTAAGTTAAAGTGCCTTAGATCCGACAATGGTGGTGAATACTTGTAAGGCTTTCAATGATTATTGTTCAAAGTGAATGGGATACATAGAGAAAGAATGGTTCCAAGAACACCACGGAGAATGGTGTTGCAGAGAAAGAATGAATAGGACAATCATGGAATGTGCTAGAAGTATGAGGATACATTCTGGATTGCCCTTGCAGTTTTGGGTAGAAGCAATTGATACAACGGTTTATTTGATTAACCATGGCCCTTTAAGTTCACTAGATGGAGGAATACCAGAGGAAGCATGGACTGGAAAAGAGGTAGATCTTTCTTTTCTTAAAGTTTTTGGTTTAGAAGCTTTTGTGCATGTTGATAGAGAAAATAGAAAAAAGTTGGATGCAAAATCCAAGAGGTGCACTTTCATTGGTTATGGATCTGTGATTTTGGTTTTTGTTTTTGGGATTTAGAGAATTCTAAAATTGTTAGGAGTCGTGATGTTGAATGGAATGAAAAGAGAATGTACAGGGATCAAATTTTGGTACCCAAGGATGAGAAAATTGAGAAGTTTATTGATGAAAATGAACTCTCAGGTTTTAAAGAAACACCTTCAAAAATACACAGTAACCGTGGTCGGTTAGGCCTTGACCGACATCGGTCAGATGAACCACCGATGGTTACAGAGGATTAGAACCGGTGTCAGTTAGCCAAACCGACGTCGGTTAGAGGTGACTGTGTCGGTCATTGTCAGAAGTTGATACTAATGTCCAGGAGGTCTAGATTGAGCCTCCGGTACCCCAAACTCCTGTGAGAAGGTCACAAAGGGTAAGTAAACTTCCAGAAAGATTTTCACCTTCTCTATTTTATCTATTATTGACTGATAGTGGTGAACCAGAAAGCTTTGAAGAAGCAATGCAGATAAAACTCACATTCAATGGGAGCATGACATGGATGAGGAGATGAACTCTTTGGAATAGAACCAAACTTGGGATTTGGTTAAATTGCCAGCAAGAAAGAGAACATTGCAGAACAAGTGGGTTTACAGAATTAAGGAAGAAGAGGATGGACAAAAGGTACAAGGAAAGGCTTGTAGTAAAGGGATTTGCATAAAATGTAGGTATTGACTTTGGTGAAATATTTTCTCCTGTTGTTAAGATGACTTCTATTTATACTGTATTGAGTTTAGCTACAGTAGAAGATTTGATTAGAGCAACTAGATGTGAAGATGACTTTCCTTCATGGTGATTTGGATGAAGAGATTTATATGCAACAACCACTTGGGTATGAAGTCAAGGGTAAGGAGAAATTAGTGTGTAGGTTGAAAAAGAGCTTATATGGGCTCAAGCAAGCTCCAAAGCAATGGTACATGAAGTTTGATAGTTGTATGCATGAGCATGGTTACTTGAGATGTGAATCTGACCATTGTGTTTATTTCAAGAAGCTTGAAAATGGGAGCTATATTATTTTGTTACTGTATGTGGATGATATGCTTATTGCAGGATCTAGTATGTAGGACATTAGTGAGCTTAAGAGAAAGCTAGCTCACACGTTTGCAATAAAGGATTTGGGAGATGCAAAAAGAATCCTTGACATGCAAATACATAGAGACATAAAAAAAAGAAATTGTATTTGTCTCAGGAGGATTATATCTACAAGATGTTAGAAAGGTTCAACATGCGAATGTAAAACTTGTTAGCGCACCTATGGCTGGACACTTTAAATTGAGTAAAGATCAGTGTCCTTCATCATAAGAGGAGGTCAAATACATAACACGAGTGTCATATGCTTCAACAGTTGGAAGTCTCATGTATGCTATGGTTTGTACAAGATCGACATTGCACGAGTAGTGGGAGCTGTGAGTAGATATATGGCTAATCCAGTAAAGAGCATTGGAAAGCAGTCAATGGATACTCGTGTATTTGAAAGGGACATCTAGCATGTTGTTATGCTATGGAGGTTCGAATATTTCTTTACGTGGCTATGTTGATTTAGATATGGCTGGATATCCGGATGGTAGGAGGAGCACTACCGATATATTTTCACAAGTAGGTGGAACGACGCTTAGCCAATGGATTTCAAGATTGCAAAAGGTTGTGGCTTTGTCTACTACAGAGGCGAGTATTTTGCAGCTACGAGGGTAGCAAGAGATGATATGGATGAGTAGGTTCATGGAAGAGTTGGGAAAGGAGAAAAGTAATTGTAAACTATTCAGTGATAGTCAGAGTGCAATTCATTTGGTAAAGAACTCAACATTTCATTCGAGAACAAAACACATTCAGTTGAGATATCACTTTATATGACAGTATTGAAGGATTGACAAGTTGAATCTGAAAATATTCATACAAGCAAGAACCCTACATATATGCTAACAAAACCATTAGCAAAGGAGAAGTTGGAGCTACACTCCACTTCATGGGTCTTTGAGTTTGAAACTTGAAGAGGAAGAAACAAAGCTTAGGAGGATCCAAGAATGGCGTTATACAGTATAGTGTGCAGTAATTAATCTCCAAGTGGGAGATTGTTGAGTATGGAGCTAAATTACTCATGTTTTAGCATGCAAATAGAACTTGCTGGAAGTTGACAATAATCACATCGGTTAGAGTGTGACCGACATCGGTTAGGGCAAGTTGGAACCGGTGACGGTTGGGCAGAACCAACATCGGTTACCTATGCGATGAGTTTTTAATTAACTCTCGGGATTTATTTCTATTTTTAGCATTGGAATAGATTTAATGAATGTAATTGCATGGCTAAGTGCCCTAAAGTCTTAAATGACTATTTGAAGCATAAAGTTGGGGTTTAGAATGAGAGGATTGATCATAATTACAAGATAATTATGTGAGAGAGAATTCTTGGTGAAGAATCAAAATCTTGGAGGAAGAAAGTACTGAACATCCGAGAAGTGTAGAACATTGTAAATATTCATTGTATATCTTGTCAAAGCTTTGGATAATAGATTGGCTTGTTTCTTGGTGGATGTATCCCACACTTTGGGTGAACCATATTAAATTGGGTGTTGATTTATATCTCTTATTTTGTATAATTCTTCTAGTAGAATATCCACTTTTATTTGTATGTATGCTTAGATATGATATATTATATGTACAACCGGTGTGCTAACCCCAACAACGTGGAGATGCCTCTCCCTCTACCACAACCTACCGTGCCTATAGGAGAGGAGGAGCAGCTAGTGGATCGGCGGATTGATGATGCCGGATGCACAGATAGGTACACGCAATGGTGGGCGACTCGCCATTCGAGCCATACCACCTGCATCAGGGGCAGCTAGACTTAGCTACTATGACAAGCAGAGAGACACCCTACAAAAAGGGGTAGTGACGTTGATCATGCAGATAGGTATACTTTGTAGACATAGTTGGAGGGATCAGAGGTAGAGGTAGCAGAGCTATGAGTACAGTGGCGGCCTGTAGGCCTAGATGGTGGAGGGAGCCGGTGGAGGAGATGGAGATAGAGATGGTCAGGTGGCAGCCCTACAGGCTCAGGTGGTAGGATTACATGGCCATTTGGCCACATCCCAGGCACATATTGGGGTCTTACAGCCCGATACATGCACGGGGCAAGGGACACCACCACGGGCACATGGAGCTGGTCCCGGTTCACAGTGGGCCAAGCAGGCGAGTACGGGGCCGAGACCTATGGGACCACCACAGACCGTGCCTATATCCAGGCTACGGATGCCCTAGGTGAGGTGTGATACTATCAGGACCAGCTCATGGCAGCCGGGATAGACTTCCTCTCTTACGGAGAGTACAGGGCACAATAGGCGTCCAGTGAGAGGACGAGATCCCGCACACATAGTGTGGAGAGCACAAGAGGGAAACGAGCTTCGAGGCCCGATCAGGGCGAGGCCACCAGCGCACGACCACCAAAGCTAGGTGATGTGCCGGTCAGGGACACAGGAGGCCGAGGGTGCAGGTGACACGAAGATGGAGGACATCTGACGAGATGTCTGATATGCGGCCACCCGATTTTTGATGTATATTAGTGATTATTTTTGATATATATGCTGGCCTATGTGCCAAGATAGTTGTATTTTTGATCATATACCGGCTTGCGTGCCGAAGATAGTGAGGATGTACGAGTGATTTTGTTGTATATTGTGAGCATATACCGGCCTGTGTGCCGAAGATGTTTTTGTATTGATTCATTCATTCGTTTTGTATATATGAGACCGACTTGCGTGCCGATGACATTTTGTATTGTATATAGGCCTGTGTGCCGACATTTTTGAGATGATGGCCATGATGAAATAGGCATGTAATTGAGCTACACATTTATTGATTTATATGATGAGATTCATGGGATTTTGTGATGCATTGATGTGTTTATGAGATATTGGTTTTATGGCTTGTGTTAGATGAGATATGGATTTGTTATTTTGATATGGATGGAAATTAGGTGAGTTAGGCATGATGGAGTCAGGTTGGTTTAGGCATGGATCGAGTCAGGTTATAGGCATGGATCAAGTCAGTTGGTTTAGGCATGATTCATTATGGTTGGCAATGAATGATACTATGGGTCATATGTGAAATGTTGTATAATCTATGCATAATGATGGTAGGTGTAATAAATGTATAAAATGGGAAGCAACTTGTTATGTATGTGGCTTGATTTCCAATTTTGTTAGAAAAGGGGAACTAAGTGAAATGTGGGGTAAATGGTGAGTTAGGCATGGTTGATGAATTGTTTAGGGTAGAGAATGGCCGAGCTAACCTCCAAGGGCCCCATGCCCTCGGAGTGCTGCCTACATAGTCCCGACGAAAAGGGACCTCAGGCCGATGTAGTTCTCCCATGAGCTAGGGAAGAATATGAGAATGAGTTGGTAGGTTTGTGGGCATGTAGTGGGTTTAGGTTTAATAGGTGTGGGTAGATTATAGGTAAAATGTTGCAGGTGAAGGTGATTATAGCGAAAGGGGAGGATTACCCCTAAAGGTAAGCGTCGAGGACCAAGTCCTGTATAAGGTAATCAAAATGTAAACAAAGATGGTTAAAAGATAAGAGGGGGGCAATAAAGCCACCTGATTGGGTAGGATCATACCGAGTAGATCATACCTTGAAGGGGGTGATGAACACAAGATCCAAAAGGCATTGCACGATTAACTATTCTACGGTGAAAGTAGTCACAGGATCACCAAATGTCGAAAGTCCAAGATGTCCCTTGAGGCGATTTAGGAAATGAGAGTGGAAATGGTAAGGTGGGTGAAAGGTAGTTAATTTTATATGTTTGGAGTGACAGGTCTTTTGGGCAAGAGGTCCGAGGTCACAATGGGCAAGTCCATGACTAAAAAGTGTTTTTTTGTGATAGACTGATCGATGCGAGATGTCTATATGGGATAAATAATATGGTACCCCATGAGGTCTTCATGAAGCTGATCGATCCGGAAAACTTCGGTTTCTCTCCTTTTTTTTTGTTTGTGGAATTTTCACATAGCTGTCCTTCGAGGGAGCAGTCTATTTATAGTAGCAATTTGGTTGAGAGGAAGATGTCCTTTTGAGGGAATCATCTTTTTATTAGAAGTTTGACTCAAGGAGTTTGGTCTCATTGGAGGTCTTTGAAATCATGGATAAGACCAAGGTGAAGGATAGGACTCTTGTTTGAAAGGCAGGTGGAACGACTATGGGATCTCGTCAAAAGAATATAACAAGTTACAGTGTACTCACATGATTCTTGTTTAATCATTAGGGAGGTATATGGAGTGGATAGCGCTCAAGGGACGAGCCTGTAAAGATACAAAGGGTGAGGTAGGACAACAAGTCAATAATAGAATGGTCGAAGATGCAATGCATTAAGGGGTTCAGTTTGGGTTTACCCTCAAGTGAGGACAAATGATAAGCACCCGATCCATAGGTATGAGTTATGATGTATGGTCCAAGCCAATTAGGAGTGAATTTTCCCTGTTTACTTTTTTCTGCTTTGGTTACGTGTTGATTTTCTTTCAAGACAAGGTCATCGAATTGAAGGTTCATTCATGAACATGTTTTTCATAAGCATGTTTGATACGTTGTTGGTAAACTTAAAGGTGATCCAGAGCGTTAAGACGACGTTTGTCTAATAACTCTAGTTGTGCTAAGCGGTCCTAACAAAAGTCATCATCAATAAGCATGTCCTGGAGAGAAATGTGGAGTGAGGGGATCTGGACTTCGAGAGGCAGAACAACCTCTGTACCATAGACCAGCGAAAAGGGTGTGGCTGCAAAGTGGAAGTGTGAATACTAGTGCGGTATGCCCATAGGGAAAAAGGAATGTGCGTATGCCAATCCCTCCCAGTATTGTCAACCACTTTCATGAGAATTTTTTTGAGGGTTTTGTTAGTGGATTTGGCTTGGCCATTGGTTTGTGGGTAATAAGGTGATGAGAAACTAAGCTAAATGCCGAAGGCATCGCAAAGTTTTTGCAGTGTTTTGTTTTTGAATTGTTTTCCATTGTCAGTGATGAGGCGATGAGGGACACCAAAGTGGAAAATGATGTGATGGTTAATGAACTCACATATTTTCTCGGCTTTCATGGAGATGAGTGGTATGGCTTCCACCCATTTTGTGTAGTATTCGGTAGTAGTTATGATCCATTGATGGCATTGGGAAGAATGAGGATTGATTTCTCCGACAAGATCCAAACCCCATTGAGAGAAGGGCCAAAGGACACCAGCGTCTGTAAGGCGGACTGGTGTATGATTAAGGTTGGAATGTTGTTGAAATTTCACACAACATTTGACATAGTTGCAAACAATCATGGTTAAGGGTCGGCCAATAATAGCCTAGGCGAAGAATACACTTAGCAACAACAAGGCCACTAAAGTGACCTCCACATATGCCATCATGAACCTCCTTAATGGTATAAGGAATTTCAGAACTTGTGAGGCATCATAAGAGAATACCATTAAAGCCACGCTTATAGAGGATTCCCCCAGATAACGAAACGGGATACCTTTTTAAGGAAGGCGCGTTGTCTATTACGGTGAGATCAGGAGGTAAGATGGAGAGGGAAAGGTAGTCAGAGTATTTTTTATACCAATGGTCACTCGGGTCAGGGGTGTCATTTCTTATTGAGTAAACATCACGAGATAAATAAGAAGGTGAATAGAGGTGTTGTACGGTGACAAATATTTTGGAATCGGAAGGGGAAACTGGTATTTGGGAAGCTAAACAAGCCATGGTATCTGTAAATTTGTTGGTTGAATGTGGGATGGTTTGAAGGGTGTAATGATCAAAGGTGGTCAAAAGTATGTCTACATGATGTTTATACATTTGAAGTATCTCGTTACGACATTGGTACATACCATTGTCTTGGTTTATGACCAATCGTGAATCACCAAAGTTGTGAATTGATTTGACATCTAAGGCATAGGCGGCCTGGAGACCTAGTACAAGCGCTTTGTACTTGGCAATATTGTTGGTGCATTCAAAGTCTAGTTTGAAAGACAAAGGCATGGGTTCTCCATCTAGAGGAACGAGGATAACACTAGCCCCACCCCCACGCTGACACTTGGAACCGTTGAAGAACAATGTCATTTGGTAAGGGGTTCGCTCAGTGGAAAGGGCGAGAATGGACTCATCGGGAAAGTCAAAATTAGAGGGTTGGTCCCCGGCAATAGGTGCGTTAGCTAGTTGGTCGGTGATAGCCTGGCCCTTAATGGAATTTTGGTGAATGAATTCGAGGTCAAGATCAGCTAAAAGCATAAGCCATCATGCGACATGCTGATTTTGATAAGGTTTGGCATACATGAAGTGTAAAGGATCGGTGTTGGTCACAACATAGGTTTTGTGGTTGAGTAGGTAATGGCGGAGTTTGGTGGCAACGAAAACTAAGGCTAAGAAAAGCTTTTCTAGATGGTTATATCGGGTTTCATAGTCCAAAAGAGTATGGCTTATGTAATAAACCGCCTGCTCCCTGTGTTGTTCATCATGATGAGCGAGCATGGCTCCCAAGGAATGATCGGTAGCTGATATGTATAGGTAAAAAGTTGATCATCTTTAGGTGGAATGAGTACGGGTGGTTGGAGAAGGAATTGTTTTAGGGCCTCAAAAGCTTGGTGACAGTCATCTTCCCATTTAAAGGAGACAACCTTCCTAAACAGATGATGAAATGGTTGACACCAATCAGATAGTTGTGAAATGAAATGGTGAATGGATTGCAATTTGCTTTGCAGTGCTATGGAGTTGTTTAAGGTTAGTGGGTGGAGGCATTTCCGTAATGGCCTTGACTTTGTCGTGGTCAACTTCTATACCACGGAGGGGAACAATAAATCCTAGGAGCTTTCCTAAGAGAACCGCGAAGATGCACTTTTTAGGTTTAAGGCGGACGCAATATTTAATGAGGCGGTCAAAGATGCTTTCGAGGACAATGAGGTACTCAAATAGCGATGTTTAGCTTTGGCCAAGAGATCATCCACGTAATATTTTAATATGCGATATATGATATCATGGAAGATGTAAGTCATAAAGACGTTGATATATAGCACCAACGTTTTTAAGGCCAAAAGGCATGACTCGAAAGAAAAGGTTCCCCAAGGGGTAATGAATGCGGTCTTGTGCTGATCTTCTGGGGCAAGCAAAATTTGGTTATAACCCGAGAAACCATCCATGAGTGAGAGAATCTCGTGACCAGTGGTGAGGTCAACTAGTTGATCAATACCGGGCAAGGGAAAGTCGTCTTTCAGGCAGGCGAGGTTGAGGTCACGGAAGTCCATGCAAATGTAGAGTCCCCTTGTTACTTTAGTAACAAGGAAAATGTTAGAAATCCAATGAGGATAATCAATGGGTAAGATGAAGGAAATAGAAAGAAGGCACTGAAGTTATTCTTTGATGAGAAGAGCAATGTGAGGGTGCATTTTCCTCAGCTTTTGTTTGATAGGTTTGGCATCGAGAACGGTTACGATATTGTGGACCACTATGGTGGGGTCAATACCGCATGTCTACGTAAGACCAAGCGAAAGCGTGGTTATGATCTCGAGAGAAAAGAAGTGATGGCTTCCTGTTCAACAACATCTAAAGATTGTCCGATCTTTAGGATGTGCGGGTTGTCCTGAGTATGAATGTTGATCTCGATAGTCGATTCATTCAACATGGTTTGCGTCTCTAGAGGGTAACGACCGATGAATATATGAGTCTTCTGCACCAAGGTAGGTGAGTATGGATTCATCATCCTGACATTGAACGACGTTAATGGTAGGTGTGTCATCGTCGATCATCTCAAGATATAGGAATGGGAGAGTGGAAGGGGCCTCGCCTTCGTGTTGATAAGTCAAAGGCCCCAAGGAAATGGTGTTTATGAAAAAAAAAGTTAGGAGGGATAGATTCAGGATCCATCGACTCCGTCGGTGAGGGTGGTGATGAAGGTGGAGAAGGGCTAGGGTCCGCAATGAGTTCAATGCGGGCCTATTTGGTAGGAGGTTTGGGGAAGCCAATACCACTATGGTCATTATGTTTGCGGGTGGTACATGGAATAACGGTATGGTGGCCTTGCTCGTAAAAGCTAAAACCAAAACCCTTCCACGCACAGCAGGTGCAGAAGGTGTGGGTGAAACAACAATTGGTAAGTGATTGGAAGTTAGTGGAAAATGGGCGGGGTTGTGATGGTGGTTCAGGTGTGTAAGTGGTAGTATCAAGTCCCCCATAGGTGAGACTAGTACGAAGATGAGGAGGACCATAAAGGAGGCATTCTCCTATACGGTGATCATAGCGAGGGTGTTGGTGAAGGCTTCCATACTCATGTGGAGTAAGGAATGTGTTAACACTATATAGGTGGTACTCCCCCAGAGTGAGGTGTTGAAAAACACCTTCCAAGGGATCAGTGGTTGGTATGTAGGTAGCTAGTATGGATGATGTGTCGGAGGTTGATGTGGAGGTGGAGTTAACGGATTGGGCAGCTAATGGGTCAGCCGTGGAGGTTATAACAGCAGTAGGAATAGAGGAGGTATGTGCGGTGAAAGCAGTGGGTTGTACTGGTAGGTGGAGGTGTAGGTGAAGTGGTAGTGGTTGCAGAGGTAGACGGCTTGACAAGTATGAGCACATCATTGGGTCGGTAAAGCATGTTGCATGTTTTGAAAGGTGATGGGTCAGTTGGAATGGTATAAGTGTGTCCCTCGTGTTCAAATTTCACACAATGATGCAAAGTGGAAGGAACACAACCCATGACATGGATCCAGGGTCTACCAAGCAACAAGTTATATTGGAATTCCCCCTCCAAAACATAAAACAATTCTGGAATAGTGCGGGGCCCACGTGAACGTGAAGGATGACAATGCCTAGTGTGGAGGTGATAGCATCGTTGAATGAACGCAACATGACCGGATGTTTATGCATGTAATTTTCAGGTATGCGCATTTGAGCAAATGCATGGGATGAAATGATGTTAATGCTAGCACCTCCATCAATCATCACACGGTGTACCCGTATGTCATCAATGTGGACAGAGATGAAGAGGGCTAGGTCCGGGTCATTGTTTTGGTGTGGCGCGATCTCCTCCTCTGAGAAGGAGGCCACTTGGTGAACAAGGTGAGGTGAGGATGAAGGTGGTAATTTGGTGAGAGAGGCTACATGATGGGGTGTGATGATGGAGGCTACGGGTGTAGGGTCATTGGGTAAAACCTCAATAGATTAAAGAACCTCCATGAGGGCTTGATGATGGGATTCTGAGGTTTGGATGAGGTCGTATAAGGAAATTTTGAGGGGAGATTGGTGTAGTTGTTTGAGCATGGTGCAATGTGTGATGCCATTAGAAATGGGGTATGCGGGGCCGTAGATAGTTATCTTAGGTATGGGTGCAGATGGTATGTTGGGTATAGGATTGGTTGGTGGGTCAATTGCCTTTTCTTTACCCTTCTGCGCACATGTAGTGATGTGTACCATGTTGATTTGAGGGAAGTTGAAAAATGGAGAAGGTGTAGGGTGAGTGGTATAATGACATAAAGGGAAAAACCTACTAGAGGAGAAAATCCCTGTGAGGTTAGTTGGGTGCAACGACATTTGGGTGGTGGCGTGGCAAGTTCTCTGATGCGAACCATGTTAATTTCAAATCTTGAGGGTGGCTCTAGGAGCTGTGAGGGTGGAGGTTGTGGTTGTTGAGTGGGCAGTGTGGGAATGGGTGTTGGTGAAGCAGGATCCTCGTCGAGAAGGTCATCGTTGTCAAAGTTGGTTTCCGGTGGACACAATTGGATAAGAACGACTTTTAAGGCCTTCCAGCTTCTCCACATCATGCCCTGGTACATGATGGTATGCATGATTTTAGTATCGTCAAACCCTTTGGGCTTTGGTTTGAGGGGGTCATAAGGTCGGAGTGGCGGTAATGTGATAATAGAAGTCTCGAGGAGGTTGGTTAAAATTTTGGCATAGGACCTTGCTAGTGGATCACAATGGGAAGTGAATGTGGGTTTGGGTGTGGTGTGGTTGTTGGGGAATTATTTTTGGAAGAGTAGGAATGGGTCAAGCTATGGGGTTAGGTTCTGTGTGGTTTGAGGTATCAGTCAGGTTTGTTTGGGTAGGGGTACAGTAGATGGATGGGTAGGAGGGTTTGGGGTTGTTGTGACTACCTTGTTGTGGGGTAGTGGGGTTTTGTTTTTGGGTTGCACCTTATTGGGTAAAGGTGATGTGGGTGTATGAGGTCTAGAAGGAAAAGCAGATGGAGGAAGAGGGTGAGTTACCCACGGGGATAACGGGGGTGCTATGAAGGTAGATGACACGGGTTATGCTTGGGGTGTGAGGGACAAAGACTGAAGTGTAGTGGGTAGTGAAGTAATAGCTGAAGGTATTGGCGGTATTGGTGGTAAGGAGACTACAGGTGTAGGTATAAGTCGTGTTGTGTGCCTAGGTAGGTTAGAGGTATGTGAGGAAGGAATGGGTTATTGTGTTATTGGTTTATGGATGGGTGAAGGGTGCTTGACTAGGTTGGACAGCTTAAGATTTTAAGGCACACGGACAAGTGCGGGCATGGTTGGTGTGGTAGGGTATGAGGTCAAGGAGTTTGTTTCTTTAGTTTGGGTGTTGAAGTAGGTGTGGTTTTGATGTTGGAGGATGTAGCTAAATCCAGTTTAATAGGTGGATGAGTAAGGCTGGTGGTTGGGGTGACCCCTAAAGTGGTAATAGGTTTAGTGGAGGTAAATGTTGTGGGTATGGGTTTGGGTTTAGGTATAGGTTGGGTTATGGGTAAGGGTGTGGTGTGAGTGCTAACGGTATCATGGAAGGGGTTGCGACAACAGTGGTTGTATTTGGTTTGATGGGTGGAAATGTGTTTGGGTAGATAGTGGAGGTGTCATTGAGGGATCTCTGGCATCTGTGTTGAGACAGGAGTAAGAGGCACCCCCATAATAAAGCCCTATCCACATAATCTAAGTGATTGGTCAAATGTGAGAATGACATGTCTGTGGGTGGAGTTGGTGAGGACCTAATGGGAATTCCCATAAATTGCATCTTAGAGACAGGGAATTGTCTAGCTTCAGCTTTCGTGGGTAAGATAGCCAAAAGTAGGTTTGTTGGATTTTGGGTAGCTGATGGAGAATAGTTGCCAAGAGGAAAAGGTATCTCCACCGGGTCTATGATGGGTTGAAGAGATGATGGGAGATCCTCTATAGTTGGAGGAGGTGATGGGTGTTCCTCTGTGGGTGGAGGAGGTGATGGGTGTTCCTCTGTGGGTGGAGGAGGTAATGTAGGTAAAGGTTCTCTTAGTGGAGAAGCCAGGGGTGAGAGGGGCTCGATGTTAGTGGAAGACCCCTCCATTGGTGATGAAGGAGATGAAAGGTGTTCCTCTGTTGGTGAAGGAATAGTGGAGGTTGGTTCCAATGTGGAAGGAGGATTTCGGGCTAGGATTTCCTCTATGGAAGGGATGTGAGGTAATTGAGAGGTGACAGTACCTCGTTAAAGATTGCGTGAACCTCACAGGTATGGGTATCGTGAGTGGATGTCTCACCGGTTTGATTGGATGAAGGGGCATGATTGGGAAATGATTTTTGAAGATTTGTAGATTTTGGTTAGGGGTGGCATTGGGATTATCCACAGTTAACTCACCTTTCTCGAGAATTTCTTGGACAATATTCTTGAAAGTGATGCAGTTGCCGTCACTATGACCCTTCACTCGGTGATAGTTACAGAAATCATGCTCTTTATACCATGTGGGCATGGGGCGAGCAGGGTCAAAACTAGTGTGTGGTTTTATGGGTGGAAGGGTGATGGCTCCCACTTTGATAAGCTTTTCTAAGACAGAAGAGTAAGGTTCCCCAATTGGGGTATATTTTTGCTGCTCTTGTCTGAATCAAAAAGCCTGGATAGGTGATAGATTAGATGAGGGTGTAGCCTAATTGGACGGATGAGTGGGCCAGCCTTGAGTACCACTGCATTAGTGGTACCCTTAGCCTTTGAATAATTGGTTGGTGGTTTGGAAGAAGAAGAAGTTTCATTTGAATTGAATGCCAAATTCTTATTTCGTAATTGGATTTTCTTCTCTTCGATGGCCCAAATCTCTAACTTTCGTGCCATAGTGAATGCCTCATCGAATGTTTGGAAAGTTTGGACCTGCAAGGTCGGGAGATATGTCTGGCGCAAGCTCGTGTGAAGAGCTTGATGAGTTTAGTTTGTGGCAGTTGAAAGGTAAGTTGATTGATCAGGCTGCACTAGCAAGTGACAAAATCTGCGATAGATTCATCCTCGTATTGACGTGTGGAATATAGATCGGTCATGGTAACCTTCTTGGTGATATTGATAGAGAAATGATCCAAGAAAGCTTGGGCTACCTAATTGAATGAAAATATAGAGTGTTTAGGTAACCCACTATACCAATCTAATGTAGGTCCAGTGAGGGACATGGGAAAATTTCTCAAAAGCAGGGCATCATCATGAGCGATTAGATAACACCCGTGTTTGAATGAGTGCAAATGCTGTTGTGGGTCTTCCTTACTATTGAAGCAGTTGAATTTAGGCATTTCCCAATGCACAGGGTATGAATGGATAGGAATGGATGGGTGAATAGGCTCATTGCAAATCTCATCATAGGTGAGAGTGTTGCGGGAGCCGAAACTGATGCCTCCAATGTCTGCATCTTGTCCAACATCAATTTAATTAGGTCATTGGTGGGTTGTGATGATTGGATGCCTCCTATAGCGTGAGGAGGTTGGTTTTGGGCATATAATGGGGTGACATTCCAGTGTATGGGGCTGCCATGTAAGGTGGTGGAGAAGAAGGCAATGAAATAGGGGTATGTACCCAAAATGAATAATAGATGAAACAAGCGGTTATTGGTAGTATGTATATGGGGGTGGAAGGGTCGTGGTAACCCTAGTGGCAATAGGGGCTAATGATTATGGAATGGAAAGAACCACGTTCTGAAATGGGGTAGGAGTCACCGCCACTGGAGGTGGGAATGTAACTACAGGTATGTGTGAGACATTAGGGGTGGATGAGGTTTTGTTTGGGGTAGTCGTCGAGGGTATGGTAGATGTAATGGGTACCACAAAGGTAACAGACACGACAATCATAGTGGGTATATAACCTAATTGTGAAACGATTGGGGGTAAGGTGGATGTAGGTAGCACGGAGCCAGATGGGGCCGATGTGGAAGTGGGTGCAAGATTTGGGGGATAGATACGGGCATAATGTATATCAACCGACCCGAGGTGTCCGGAGTGGATGAGTGGGAGAGGTAAAACTGCAAGGCGCGGGGTTCTCGGTCAAGGAGTCGTGTAAACTCTTCATCTCTGTAGCGATGGTAGTAATGGATGGGATCCATGGCTAGTGATAAAATAGAAGGTGGTGAAGGACTAGGTGGGAGCAAATGATTGGGAATTGGCGTGGAACATAAGGGTGCTTGCTTGTCTTTGGGTCAGCACCACGTGAACCAAGATTGATCAGTAGGGTGCTTCTCTGTAAATGATACAAAGAACAATAGGAATAGGTAAATTTGGTGATAAAAAAATGGATGAAGTAACAAATGGTGGGTGGAATGTGAAACAGGATAACCGATCTTGGGTTATGGAAAACGACGTCGGTCAGGGGTAACCGCTTTCGGTCACTATAGAAAATGGACAATGAGTAAACAACGAGGCAGAAGGCAAAATCTGACAAGTATGCCAAATCTAGGGATGTGTAAAACATCAATGGGAATAAAATGACAGTGACAAAGATTGTGAAAAGTGGAAGAAAGTGAAGTAAAATGTCCTTTTGAGTAGGTTAGCAAAAGGACCTGGAACTGATGTCGGTTGGGTATAACCAATGGCGGGTCGAGGTAATTGATTTACGGCATTCTTGTGAAATTGAAACAATGATGAAAGAAAGTGGTTGTGAATTTAAATCTGATGTGGAATCAGACCCAAAGTTTTGGAAATGATGATGATATGGCCCAGACACACTCAGGTGAAGCCGGAATACACTAGCTATGATGAGGACCATTCAAGGATGAACAAAAAAAAAGTGATGAACGTGATCTTTCACCTCAAAACACAAGCCAAGTAGAAATACTAAGAAAATATGATTCTAGGAGTGCCCTTTCTATTATGTTTGTTTAGCTTATGCTATTTAGGGACTTACACATGAATTGTGAAATAGAGTTTTTGGTGAGGATGGCTTCTTACAAAGAAGGAGATCTAGAAGGTGAGGTTTGGGTATGTTATGGTGGGGCGGGCTTCGCTCTAAAGTATGACTCGACAGAGTAGCAAGTCAAGGTGCCCATTGTGCCGTGATTGTGTGATCACCTACAACTTCTTCCAGTAAGATGTTTAAGAATGTATGTATTTTGAATTTTTGTGTGGTTTGGTAAGACTTAGAGAAAGAGAAAAGGATAGAAGTGCTTTTCTATGATTCGTTTGTCAACCATCAGCTGGTCATGACTTCTAGTGTATGGGTTGCTTTCAATTAATGTGAGCTAATGCAATAAATCAGAATGGAATGTAATTGTTTTTAAACCCAAATTGAAAATGTGAAATTGGATGACACAATAAGATGAAGAGGAAGAGGGATGCTCTTTCACTACAATGCGAAAAAATGAAGAAATGATTCTTTTTAATTACACCAAAAGAAAAGTTTCCTTTAGAGAAAATAGAAAGGAGATGTGGATTACCAGGAAGAAAATTAGTGTGTACGCTTTTTAGAAGGGAAACAAACACACAATTTTTCCTAGGAATGAATGAAATGCAAGGAACCCCGGATGGGTCCCATCGGGCATGCCAAAATGTTTCACCTTTTTCTTAGATTGTTTCTTTGAAGTGTTGACGAAACAGATAGGGTAACGGGTGTAGGAGGAATACTTGTTCAAATTTCAGTTGATGGGTTGTTACGCGCGTATGACTTCCGAATCCACAGCTGATCGTGAGAGCTTCCTTTTGGCTAGGAGGAACTACCTGTAATGAAAAAAAGACCACTAGAAGAAATTAAACAATATGGGCAGTGAACTGCCTAGCGTAAGCTAGATCCGGGAAGTATGATACTTCCTAGATGGTTGTTAGTCCACTGTTTTAAAAAAATTAATGTTGTAAACAAAGTAAATCCTATTGTTATTTTGAAATGATTTAGGTATCTCACTTAAAACACAATAAGAAAATAGATCTAATCTAACAAGCTAAGCTAGAATAGAATCCAAAGGTCAAATGATTGGTTTTGGGTCTCTGTAGGTCTGATAAAGGTCTCGGGTAGGTCACAAGGTGAATGAGGGTGAGGTAAAATTAGGTGGGTAGGTCTCTGTTTAAGGTTGTGTGGGAAAACATAGAGACCGGTGTCGGTCAGGGTGACCAATGACGGTTAGGTATAATCGGTGCGATTCTTCGTGAGATCTGGAAATGTCACGAATAACAGGGTTTTGGTCTCCTTTGTGATTGTACAAAGGATTTTGGTTGGTTAGGATGAGGTATTGGGTGACCAAGTAGACTTTTCGATGTTTGAATGGGTCTATGGAGGTGAAAATGTTGGAGAAGGTCAATAGGGAGCAAGATAAACAATGGGTGATAAAATAATGATGAAATGAAATAAACCAGAGAAGTATGACGTTATACTTGGATTTCATTCCTGAAGGTCTGTGTGTGAAGGATGGAGGTGCTTGATGATGGGTTTGAAGGCTGCAAGTGATCACCAACTAAAGAAAAGCTTTTGCATGGGCTGCATGCACACTCCTCTTTGCTTGGATAGATCAGATCATGGCTGGGATGGCTATGCAGGAGAAGATGCTCAATCTCCTTCCTTGGATGTGATTTTTCGTTGGAATTGGCTCTCTGAAGATGTGTTATCTCTCTGAGATGTGCTCTTGCTCGTCAACCTTATTGCTTCCAAGTTCCAACTTCCAAGTTCCAACCTTGAGAATAAGGTTGTTTTGGGTTAAAAGGGGTAATCGACGGCAGTCCGTCTTAACCGGTGACGTTTAGGGTAACCGACGTCGGTCAAGGAGGGATTTCCTAGGTTTACTAAACTAGGGAGATCCTCCCGATTTCCTTGATCTCGTGTCATTATCCCATGGATTAGACTCGAGCCTCTTGTGAGCATGCGTGAATGTGGTTAGAGGAAAGTAGGCATTGATTTTTAGGGTTTGGGTAAGTCTTAGTTAGTTATGGGAACTTGCTAAGAATAGGTCTTATGTTGAGTTAGCTTGGTGAGGTGTCTAAGTGAATTATATTTGTAGATATTATTTAAATAAGATATTTAAATAACAAATATAGTGAGGATAAAGCATTAATTTAATTAAATTACTTAAATTAATATTAGTGGGGTGAAGGGGGTCATGGCTAGGTAAATGTAATAAAGGGTGCTTATATGTCGAGGGACAAAAGGGGAGTGTGACCTAATTTTAGTGTCTACAACAACTAGGATCATTCTTACAACATTTGTTTTCTACATTATGAAGGTGATTACACGTAAGGGCATTCCACACAAGAAAATTACTCTTAGATTGTTCTTTATAATTAGGTTCTTTCGCTCCAAGTTATTTAACATTTAACAAATCAAAAATGAACGAAAATATCATTTCCACACATGAGCATGCTATAAAATGACATTTCATTTTTCAGTTAATAGTTTCATCTACAACCTTGACCTATATATAATTTGTCATTGGTAGTACCCCACATCAAGCATCCACTTCATAACATCCCATTACACTAACATTTTCATACTCTTTATAGAAATCAATTTTTTTAATATAACAAGAATTAAGAATTAAACTTTTCAATACATTACATTCAAAGATTACATGCTACTACAAATTCACAAAATAATGCTAAATAATCCTTTTTGTCCCGTACCTGCAACCAAACGCATGCTAAGCCCAAGAAGTTAACACGATAATCTCCTACACTATAACACGTCTCATGTATGCGTCACAATGATATCAAAAACTTTGCATGTAGTTAGAGAGGGTAAGAAATACATTTTCAGTTAAATAACATTTTCTACTTTAGAGAGAGAGAGGAGAGAGCAAATTTTCCTAGAAGAAAAATTCTTAAAGCAAGTAGCTAATAGAGATTCCATACAATCATGTGAATGAGCTTTAATGTCTCTTAACAATTATTAAGCTTTAAGGGGGCCCGTGAGAATTTTCTAGTTAATGTTGCAAATTTACAAAAGTGACCAATTTAGCCAAAGTGACTACGGAAATGAGTTTGAAAACCGATGCCCAAGACTTGAACACATATTTTGAAAATTTCCATCCACTCCCCTATATACAATGAAACCCTTGAAATTAACAGAACTCATTTCTTGTAACCATGGTTCAATCTACGACTACCTTTCCAGCTAATTATTGTAAATGCACCGATTCGTCCTTGCTTCAAAATGACAAGTGACCTACACAACCTACTTGTAAAACAAAATTTTAAAGTGGTTTTCTTGAAACTAAAGGTTGATTATGATTTTCATGGATACACTCTAGAGTTATGTGGTGGTAGATATCCGTTTCCCAACATGGATCCCTAAACCACGAGCCAAAACCAAAATGAATTTCTAACTTTTGATAGTTGTCCCAAGATGTGAAAAAACCAACCGGGATCATAGATGCATATCATTAAATGATCAAACTATCATCCCATGTGGATTTAAATATTGACGTGACATTCCATGTCACCAAGGAACACAATCAAACATCGACATCTCCTTTACAAAAATCGAGAAGGTGTTTTGCATGTCGTTTTAAAACATCTTTATTAACTTTTGTAGTGTTTGAAGGTAAAGTGTTCGTAAAACATTTCGTGTTCAAATTAAAACATGTGGTTGTATTTCCCAAGTAATTTTTCAATCGACCTCAAACACATTACATGAGTAGGGTAACCACTCCAAAACGATCACTCGGTTGTGTGGAAATAAAATTAGTTTTTAATGCTTTGAAGCAACACAAGTCATTTCATTTAACAAAAATAGATTCTTGACATGATTTCAATTCCGATACAATATCAAGGGAAAATAGAAACACGAGAATCATGCAAGATGTAAGGAAGAAAACCACTCCTTTTAAATGACAATGTGATGGAGGATGGGGAACACATTCACCAAATGTCAACTCAAACGCCGAACTATTATTTCCCATGCATTTGTCCACTGAGAACACATTTTGACATACATGTCTAAGAGGGTTGTTGCAATAACAAATTAGGCAAGTCCCATACAATTTCAACACCATACAACACAAGCATCCCATTTTTTCATCCATGAAAACCTCTCAAAATAACATTTTGAGTGATGTAAATATGCTAGTTAGAATTTTGAATTCAATCTAAGAGATGATCTATAATTAATTTCGTAGAAGGTTGACTAGATCTCGTATTCTTACACATTTTAAATTCCAAGTATCTCGCATTTAAAATTAAACTTTTCTCAAGCTTCTTGTTTAGCACAAGTTGGGGAAATGCTGGAAGAAATTGAGGAAATTTGACTTTTAATTGCCAATCACATTTTCTTTCCATGAGGCCTCATTTATTTTAGGCATGTAGTGAAACAACTCACACGCCAAGAGCATCCTTCTACATTATGCCTTCATATCTACCATAGCACTTGCGACTAAAACCATTGACATAAGTCTTGTCTCTTCTCCTTCATGCTTTGGTGTAGGATACAAATCACACCCATAGACACAATAGATCTATACCAAGTTGAAGTAATTTTCTTGAGACTGTTGGTTGGATTTTTTTTTAGAGACAAAATATGGTGTTTAATAACAACATGTGGGAAAAATTCCTCCTCGAATGAGGGGAGGAACCCTATTTATTGCTAATATATGAAAGAAGAAGGAATATTTACAATATCCACACTATTCTAACCTTGGGGGTGGGATCTCATCTTGGTAGATGTTGTTTCTTTCTGAGAAAGGAATTAGGAGATAGAGGAAAGTAGATTTAAGAGGTGTTTAAAACAAAGATATTCGAGAGAGATATAGAGGAAAAACTTGTGCTTTCAAATGGAAAACACAGATGCTAATTTTCTTACACAGAGAAGTAGAGTAATATTAAATTAGACTACTTATTTCATCACAAGGATCTAGAATAACAAAGAATTATAATGCTTTGAACATAAGAACAATAACATCAATATCAAGACTAATTTCAACACAAAGTTTGTAAACCAAATCTCTTTATTCCTTGTAGTGAGAAAAACAAAATACAAAGTTTCTCCTTTTCCCACAAAATTCCACAAAATTCTTTTACTCAAAAGATGTAAAAGTCTATCTTCTCAAAAATTCCATCCTAAAGGCCATGAGCATTCTTACATTTATAGAGAAAAGAAGGAGAGGAAAGAGGAATGGTTACACCCCCGACTAATTCCCAATCCTAAAAATAGTAAATATTAAATTCATATAATTAAAGTGTATTAAATGACTCAAGGTCTTGGGCTATTGGTGAGTTATAAGTAGTTTGTAATCATCAACCTAAGTTTCATTCCCATTGAGTCCATTGGACACTTTCAATAAATAGCCATGGGAACACCTTTAGGTAGGGGTTGAACTTCTCCATGTGGACCAAATGACACACAACAGGGTGATCTCGAATGTGGATTGTTTGGCGAGATATTAAGGATCCATTCCCACCTCCATGTCCCATTTAGAGAAAGTTATTCTCCATCGCTCCAGCTTCATAGTTTTGGTATAATAAAAGTGTTTACCATCCAAAGTTTAAGCCGATGGGGTGTTAGTGGTATGGTCAAGTCACACGATTGTGTGCTGGTCCAACTGGTTTCAAATCCCACAGAGGCATGACCCTTTCCGATGGTGGTTTCACCATAGGATGCAGCTTCACTCTTCATTGTAAGATGCGACATCTCTTAATTGCTGTAGTGACAACACTTTATTCTTCACTGTAGTGGTAGCACTCGATTCTTCAGTACATGTGTAACACTCCATAAATGGATTCACTCCATTGCAGATGTAGCTTGTTGGACTCCTAGTTGCAATACACTACGTGATGAAAAGCTCCGTAAATGGCTTCACTTTGTTGTAGATGCAACTCGCCATAAAATGGCTTCACTCGATTAGTTGGAATCCTGGTTGAAATATGTTGTAGATGAAACACACCAAAAATTTCTTCACTTGGGTTCCTCGTGATGGTTATCATAATGTAAAAAGGATGTGGGTCCTTTCAAAACCTTCAATTTATCCTAAATTAAATTTTTTAAAGTGCATTGATTGGTTCTTGTGCAAAATGATCAAGTCAATTTACATGTTGATATGAACCATGTCAAAACATCTTTGAAAGTTACATGTTTGAGACAAAAAGGAAATTACACAAAAGGCTTCAACTAGCTTCTTCATCAAATTTATCTTTTTCTACTTCCTAATATGTAGTCCTGTTTATTTCCTCTCAATTTCCTAGGCATGATGACACTTCATCCAGAGAGATTTGAATGCTCGCCCAAGCATGCGAAGCTACCGGGTTCATCCTTTATGAAAGCTTGTCCAAATGTTAGCATGCATGTTCATATTTACCACTACCAAACATAAATTTAGATGTAGATCATTACAGTCATCATAAGAAAACACATGTAATAAGGAAACATAACATATCAAACCATTACTAAGATCAATTACATCATGTGATCACCATACTCAGATACATCAATTACCATAATCCAACCAAAATGATCCATTAATAGCCAAAATATTACATAGCAAAAACTAAATACATAACAAGAGTCACCAGAGAGTCATGCACGCTAGAACACTAGTGCAACATAACTCAATTACATCATGAGTTTTAATACACGGTGTCCAAAACTATGAAGATCAATACATATATATGGGGACTTTCCTTCACCACCCATGCATTCCCAAAATAGATTGCATGCTCAAAATAGCCATGCGTACATCAATAAAGCAATGCATGTTTTCCTATCGATCCTAATAATAGATTAATCTATAAATAAACTATACTTTAATCCTATTATTAGCTCAAACTATGCATGACCTTTGATCTCCACTTTAGTCCCAAAATAGCTCTTTCTTAGTCTGCGAAGTCTTCTTTCTTTTATCTTTACTTGGGCCACACTCCAACCACTTTTCCTATTTTTAATTTGTATGTACAAAATCAGCTAAGTCCTGGACTTTGTCTTTCTCAAAGCGCTCCTTCAAAGTGCCACTTTTCTAGACCTTGTGCACGTTCACACACCCCACTTACACACCTCAATATTCCGCGCGCCTTCTTAATACTTGGTCAATTTTTCCAAGCCAACATTTACCCCACACTAATGACATTACCACCCTCAGCAATGGGGTTTCTAAACTTATCTCTCCAAGTACAATGAATAAAGAATGAAAGAATAAGGAATGAATATGCAAGATCAAAATATAAAGAATGGAAAATATTTCAAGGCGCGTATGTTTCCTCCTCCGGTGGTACTAAGAGCTCAGGGTACTCCTTATTGAGATCGACCTCTAACTCATTCTACTCTCCTAGCCCCTTCTTCGCCTTATCCTGGGATGTCGCTAAGTACCTTCCCCATTTCATCTAGAGTCATATCTTCCCCTTTATCTTTAAGCTCTCTTATGAATCCCGCCAGGCTTGAGATCATGCCTTCCATATAATCCATCCTTTGCACTATCAAGGAACCAAAATCCTTTATTCTATCCTCATGCGGTTCCTTGAAGCCTTTACCGCTGCGTCACACTTTTTGTAACTACGACCAAATTTTCTTCTCTGTTTGGAGACTCGTCCTTTTTGGCCGCTAGGACTTCATTCTTTTCCTATACCATATATGCCTTAAGGATCTGTTCAGGATCCTCATAGTTATCCAATGACCCAATTTTCCTTCTTCAATTCATCTTTCAGTGTTTGGATTATGGCATCCTACTATGCAACTCAAAGTGCGATGATCTTCTTAGTATTGTCTTTCTCGACCTTCACTTGTTCTTTAATATTTTCTCATATGGCTAGATTTTCCTTGAGCAGAAGATGGATGTAATCTTATAGAAAATGCAAGGCTGAGGGGTAATTCTTCCGTGTCTGCTCATCAAATTCTAAGTGTGCCTCTAAATTTTTACCTCCAATCTCGGGCAAAAAGTCCAAAATCACTTTTTTCGCCTCTCACCCCCTTACACGCACGCCCGAGTCGGTTGCTCAATTTACTTTGTCTTATTCTCGATTATCCTCAAGAAACATCCCGAGTGTGGCCTTTTTATCCAAGTTCCTTCGTGCCACCTCTGTTTCCATCTTCATCAAGGCATTGCTAGCATGATCATCTGTGAACTCGAGTCACCTTTATCGTCATATGGGGTGTCTCATGCGAAGTTTTCTTCATCCTGTGCTTAATGAAAGATTCCTCCTTAACGTCGAACTTAGGTTTGTCCATGTGCATTTGCACCAAAGAACATTGGTAAGAGGAATAGCTTCAACCCACTTGGTGAAATACTCAGTGGCAGTTATAATAAATGTGTGGCCATTAGAAGATGTGGGCTTTATTTTTCCAATTAAATCGAGTCCCCATTTTGAAAAAGGCCAAGGTGAAGTAATGGGTTGTAAGGCTTGGGATGGTGCATGAATGAGATTACCGTGTTTTTGGCAAGCCTGACATTTCTTCACAAATTTTCATGCATCTTCCTCCATTGTGGGATAATAGTATCCAATGCGCAAGATCTTCTTTGTAAGGACCATTCTGCTGGTATGGGCACCACAAATACCTGAATGTACTTTAGCTAGCATCTGATTAGCTTCATCTTGATTGAGACATCTTAAGAGAGTCCCATCATAGCCTCTTTGATACAAGGTGTCAACAAGAAGGGTGTAGCGCGAAGCATGTTGTGCTAAGGCTCTTTTATTAGCTGAATTAAAATTAGGAGGATATGCTTTAGTTTGAATGAAGGTATATATATCATGGTACCAGGGATGATCAAGACCAACAATCTCACAAACCATGGTGGACTCCGACAATTTGTATGCGGGCACCAAAATATGTTCAACGAGGAACTTGTTGTGAGTTTGATTAGTGTCGAACGAAAGAAGGGAGGTGATAGTTTCCATGGCATCCACTACTTTATTTTGTATGTGAGGAACTTGTTCAAAATTGATAATCCAAAAATACCCTCTAAGGCTATCAACCATTCTTTTATAGGGTAAGAGCTTTTCATCTTTTACTTGATACTCTTTGTTAACTTGATTAATGATGAGAAGAGAATCACCAAGAACTGTCAATTCTTGCAGGTGCCATGAGATAGAAAACCCTAAGCCTGTTATCAATGCTTCATACTCTACTATGTTATTTGTGTAAGGGAAGTTGATACAATAAGATTTAGGTATGAGGTCTCCATTTGGTGTATGCAAGATAATTCCTACTCTAGAACCATGGATGTTGCAAGATCCATCAAAGAATAACGTCCATAAGGGTGTTGCTTCTATATACAAAAGGTCTTCATCTAGAAATTCAAAATTTAATAGCTATGAACCTTGGCAATGGTGTTGTGGCTAGTTGATCTGCTAGTGCTTGACCTTTGATAGCTTTTTGATTGAAAATTTCAATGTCAAATTCATTGAGTAGTGCAATCCAACTAGACATTCATCCTGTTATGATTAGTCTCGAAAGTAAGTACTTAAGAGGATCAACCTTTGAAATTAGCTTGGTGGTATGATTTAGGAGATAGTGTCGCAGCTTGCCAAAAGTATAAGCAACCGCTAAACAAGCCTTTTCAACCTGTGAATACTTGGTCTCATGTTCAAGAAGAGTTCTACTCAAGTAATACATAGCTTGTTCCTAACCCTTATCATTGTGTTGCACCAATAATGCCCCAATGGCATGTTCTATTATAGATGTATACAACAACATAGGATTATCCTATATAGGCGGCATGAGTACCAGCAGAGATGCCAGGTATTCTTTCAATTTTGCAAAGGCATCTTGACAGTATTGTGTCCATTTGAATTGGACATCCTTCTTAAGCAGCTGGTTGAAGTGATGGCACTTATCTACCAATTGAGAGATAAAGCGACGAATAGACTGTATTTTTCCTTATAGGCCCCTTAGTTGTCGAAGGTTCTGAGGAGGTGGCATATCTATTATAGCTTTGACCTTGGTAGGGTCCACTTCAATTCCTCTTCGTGAGACAATGAATCCCGAAGTTTTCTTGAAGTGATACCAAAGACACATTTTTTTGGATTAAGGAGAACCTTGTATTCCCTTAACTGCTCAAATATACACCTAAGAACTACTGGATGATCCACTCTAGTCTTTGATTTAGCAAGAATATCGTCGACATAATCCTCCATTATATCGTGAAGAAGGTCGTGGAAAATAACAATCATGACACGTTGATAAGTTGCACCAACATTTTAAAGGCCAAAAGGCATGACCTTGTAACAAAATGTCCCCCATGGGGTTGTAAAAGTTATTTTATGTTGGTCTTCTTCAGAAATTTGAATTTGGTTATACCCGGAAAAATCATCCATAAGGGATAACATCTCATGGCCCGTAGTAGAATCAACAATCATGTCAATATTAGGAAAAGGGAAGTCATCCTTGGGACATGCCTTATTAATGTCATGAAAATCTATACAAATACGAATTATGGGGGTATTATTTGCAATTGGTACCATATTATATATCCACTCTGAGTAGTCAATGCACCGTATAAATCCTGCATCCAATAATTTTTGTAGTTCATCCTTAACAAGCAATGTGACCTTGGGATGCATTTTACGTAGTTTTGCTTTACAAGTTTAGCATCTGGGTGCACCACAAGGTGATGAACCACAAGAGAAGGATCGAGGCTTGGCATATATTTGTAAGACCAAACGAATACATCCTGAAACTTGATTAGAAGTGTTGTGAAGGATTTGATTTCAGTTTCTGATAAATTGGCACCTAGTTGTAACAATTTTGGTTGGTCTTTAGTTCCAATGTTGATGGTTGTTGTCTCTTCTACCAACAACTTAGAAGTGTCATTATCTTGAAATGATGTTGTAGGCTTGTGTAGATTGTTTGATATTTCTAGATCCGAATCTCCTCTCTCTAGTGCCTCTGAAAGGTTTTCACTAGGAGATGTGTCCTTTTCCTTCTTTTTCTTTTTCATTTTTGCTTCTCGTATAATGCCTCAGAAAGGTTTTCACTATGTGAGATATAATTTGTATTTTTTATGTGTTTAATTTATTTTTCTTTAGGACTGGAGATTGTAAGTTCTTCACCAAAGTAAGTGGTAACATCAAGGTTTATATCGAAACCCTTCTTGTGATCCGACAAGGGAAAAGGGTCCCAAGCCCCGAGGAACTCTGGATGGCCTCATTGTTTTGAAAGAGGTCCATGGAAATATGACACTTTGTTGGTCCTGATCAATGAGGGAAGGATAAACAACATCAAGGGTTCAATGGATAAGTATTCAAGGAAAACGTAGTCTCGGCTAGGTCTTCGAAGAGGCTATGTGTGGAACTAGTCTCAACTTTGGAATCTGAGTCCTCATCGCTAGGTAATACATCAAAGACTATAGGCCTCTTCTCATATGTCTCATATCCTAGACCATATGTGTAAAGATTAGACTTGATATTTAGAGGTTCAAGAACACCACGTCCTTGTGGGCCAAGGCCTCTTCCTTTCCAGTTCATGTTTTTCATCATTCTATGGCCCTTTGTGTAATCAGTGGATTTATAACATTCTGCCATCCTGTCTTCGTATAGCCAAGAGTTTTCAGAGATTGGAATATGTTCATCTTCTAGATATCCATATCGTCTCCAAAGAGTGTTTCTGAGATAGTAAGATGGAGGTTCTTGTAGATGAGGAGCGTTAGGACACCCATAGTTGCGAGGCGATAATGGGAGTTTTCCAACAAGAAATGCATTGTCAAGTGTGTACTCACCTAAGCCTTTATGGGAGAATGTAACTTTAGGTGACACCTTAGATGTAGATGCTTCAAAGGAAGGCGCAAAGGTGTGAGGAATATCCTCAGGTGACGCTTTAGATGTAGATTCTTCGAAGAAGATGCGGAAGCATGAGGGCGCAATATTATGTCAGGATCAATACGGTTGGTAACAATAGGAGTTGTCTTTATCAGCAGATGGACAATAATTTGCTTTTTTGTACCTTGCTTTGAAAAACTTACAATATTCAAAGGGGTCAGTATTGCCACGCAAGGTGAAATATCCGTCGTTATGTGGAAAATTTATGCATTGATGGAAGGTGGAAGGTACTACATGCATCACATGTATCCAAGGTCTACCCAAGAAGGTTATATGATGTTTCTATGTCAACTACATGACATACAATATCAAGAAGTCAGTGGACCTACTTATATGGGAAGAGTGATGGTACCACAGGATCTGGTGCTTGGTATTATCATAACCATGAATGGTAATGATATTAACATCTAAGTCATCTATTGTATGACCAAGGTAGTGAAGCATTTTTATAGAACAAATGTTAAGAGCCGCTCCATTGTCGATAAGAACTCTCTTGACCTTATGGTCTATAACATAGGATTTGATGTAAAAGAAGTTATTGTTAATCAGATTTGGGTTCAACATAGCTTGAGGGCTAAAAGATAGAATAAGATTTTCAGGCGTAAGGTTTGCGATCATATCTTGAAACTGTTGAACATTGAGAGTATGAGGAACACGTGATTCATTTAGAGCATGCGTGAGAATATCCTGAAAGCTAGGTGACTCTTTCAACAATTCCATTAGAGAGATATGCACTGGTGTGGTTGCTAATTGTTTGATGAAGTCATACTTGACCTAGAGTGGGAGATTTGGCATTAGAGTTTGACTTTTGATTTGAAGGAGCTGTTGGTTTGGACGTTTGAGGTTCTGCAGAAGACGTAGAAGGTTGGTTTACACGGGAACCCACATCTTCCTTTGGTGTGTGATCCCAACATTACTCGAAGGTTTGAATTTAATAATCACCATTGTAGATGGTACTTCCTCAATAAATGAGATAATTGAACTAAAATCAGTGTTAGTGGAAGAGGGACCTTTGTCAACATTTTTATCGTCACCACCATGTTTGGGAAATGGGTTTGAGAACACCTTGATACTTTCATTGGGTGTCTTATTTGGTGATGGATCTTCAAGAATGATATTTCCACAATCAATGAGGTCTTGGAAAAGTGATGTAAGTGAAAGCATCGATCAGTTGGGTGACCGTCAATGCGATGAAAATCACAATAAGTATTAGCTTTATACCAAGTAGGCTTGGGTTCTCCCTCAACCCAAGGTCTGGTGATGGGATAGGTAACCATGTTTGCATTAACAATTTGTTGGAGGACACTTGATAGAGGTTCTCCCAAAGGAGTGAAATGACGTTGCTTAGAATCAGGAGAGGAAGAAACCTCTTTGCTAGAAACAACAAGAGGTTGTTTACCTTTGTTTGGTCTAGTCTGAGTGTTTTGGATGTTGTGGACATTGTGATTTTCTGTAATACCATCATTGACCATATTATAATTGTGGTTAACATGTTTAGATTTTTCTTGGTGAGAGCTATTAGGATGGTTACTATGTTGCCCATTATCTTTTGAATGAGGTTTAATCAAACCTTTTACGACAAGGGATTTTTCAATCTGTGATCCTTTCTCAATAACTTCTTCAAAAGTATTAAGGCAAATGAATTTGCATGTGAAAGGATAGATCACTATTGAGGTTAGGTACAAAGATGCTCACAAGTTATTTCTCAGGCATGGAGCATGGGAAACGACTAGCAATCCCATGCCATCTTTGTAGGAATTGTGCAAAGGTTTCATTTGTTCATTGTTTGGCATTACAAAAATCCATCATTGTAATTTCAGAGTCTAGGTTGAATGAGAAATGTTTAATGAAATTCTCTAAGAGGTCTATAAAATTTTGTATAGAGCCCTTGGGGAGGTGTAGAAACTAGTCCAAGGCTTGTCCACCTAGACTTCGTGGAAAGAGACACATTAAGAAGACATCACTATAGGCCACCTCTTGGCAAGCCATATAAAACTCCTTGATATGCTCTCTAGGATCATTCTTGCCCTTGTATTTTCAAATTTGGGTGTCTCGAAGATTTGGGAAAGGGGACATGCAAAATGTCCTTATCGAAGGGTAAGGACACAATTATTCAAAGTGAATTGTTTGCATTGATGTTGCATACCTGAGATGGTGTCCTTCATCATTTTCCATTCTTGGGAAAATGGTGAGTTAGTTCTACAAGAAAGATAAGGAACCATCACTCGTAGAGTTGTTATTATCTTTGGTGTGTGCGGTATGAATTTTAAATGAAGCATCACTAGTTTTCTTTGGTGCCTCATTGTTATGGGATTCATTGGTGACTTTGGAATTTAAGATAACAAGTTTCTTAGCCATGTCATTAATTTGATTCATGAGGGCTTGAGTGGGATCGGTGGCTGAATCAGTTGATTTTCCTTTGTTCCCTTCATTAGATTTGTCTTTGTTTGGTTCATCACCTTTGGTGTTGTTCGAGGTGGACTTGTTTCGATCATCATTGTTCATGTGACTAGGGCCTGCCTCATCATCATTATTTGTCACAAAAAGGTTCACCCTTGTTAGGTGGTGGTTTGCCAAGCAATGTTCATAGAATATCCTCATCAAAATCGAAGGGTAAATTTTCTCACATCTCAAGGAGATGAAGAAAAACTTGGTCCTTATTCATCCGTAATATGTTTTCAACGTGGGATTGTTCTTTGAGTGAGATGTCATTCTAATCATCCTCAGAGTTTTGGTCATTGTCACTATCAAAATTTCCAAAAGGATTTCAATGTCATTTGTTCCTTCCAAAAGGACTATAATCTTTATGTCATGTTCCCACCATTTTTTTAAAAAGGGGAGGAAAAAAAGAGAGATGCGAAAGATAACTCAACCCGCAACAAAGTGAATGCGATGATGGAAGAGAGGTGTGCGATTAAGTTTGGTAATAACTTGTCCCTTAACAAAGTGAATGCTAAGATGTGCAATAAGTTTGGAAGATATGAATGACGCAACCCTTAACAAAGTGAATGTCAAGATGGAAGCGTGTAAAAGTGTTTGATAAACTCAACCCTTGACAAAGTGAATACCAAGATGGAAGAGTGGTTTGATGTGGTGAAGGTTCTCATCCTCTAACAAATTGAATGCTAGAATGGAGGAGAGTTATAGTGAAAAAAGTCCAAATGTGCTCAACCTCTAACAATGTGAATGCTAGAGTGGAGGAGCAAGGATAGATTGATTACAAATGCACTCTACCACCTAACAAAGTGAATGCTAGATGGGAAGAGGGTATGAAAAAGGATTCAAATCGTATGCAATGTGCTCAACCCTTAACAAGAATTAGTTAAGAAGGAAGAGGCTAATGAAGGGATAAGACTCAAATATCGACAATGTAAACGTTTGGGAAATAAAGATATGATGAAGTGTCTAAAACACAAAAATATTTTGTCAAGTTAGAGACGTGAAGAAATCAAACGTATATAGTTTAATGATGATATTGTCAAACTAAAGGATGCAAGAAGATAATGAAAATAATGTGATGAAATTGAGTTGTGACAAAGTGGAACCTAACACTGTCAAAGTGTGAGTCGTAAGATGAAAGTGCTTGAGCGAGGACGTGGATATCCGCAACTCAAGACTTGATGTCAAAAAACAAGATGAAAACTTAAACTTTGGGGAATGTAATCCAAATGTTTAAGTCAAGAATGAAATGGGAGATAAACTCAAAATGAGGTGAGTACGAAAGATAGAAGAATTTGATGACCACAAAAGAGGAAGACTCAAATAAGTGAATGAGAACTCCAAATGAATGAAAGAAGATCAAATGGAAACCGAATGAGGATGAAAAATATTGAAATAATGAAAAAGAGACAAAAGTTCCAAAAAGGGGAAACAAATCAAGAGTAAAATGAAAGTTAGTGAATGATTGACGATGAAGAGGAAAGATGACGAGAAGAGATGAAACGAGAATGAAAGTAGAATCCAAACAAGGACTGTTTAGAAAATGACGAAAAGATAAGGAAAGTGAAAGATGGATCTCTAGATGTATTCCCATGGTTCTTTATAGGCCGTAGAGAGGAGATATTCAATATTTCTCCTTCTAGATTGTAAATTAGTTGATTGACAAAATATTTACAATTAAAGATTGAAAAGGTTGTATAAGGGTAATCTTGGGTATACACAACTCGAAGAATGTATGCATGCAAATGTATTGAAAAGTAGGAATTATCATTAATGAGATGTTTGTAAGGTTGATCATTTGAGGTGTAATGGACATAGAAGGTTGTGTTGTCACAAGTGTCCAAGCTTGTTGTGGTTGTATTTCGACAACAAGACTAGAGATGTTAGGCATAGGAGATGGAATGGGAAGAATGGAATGAAGCTCAATTGTGCTTGATGAAGGACCCTCTTCTATTATGTCAAGGGTTATTGGAGAGTCTTGGAGAAAATTCAAGCTCTCGTCAGGTGTTAGAAGATTGTTGTCCAAAATAGGTTCAATGTCTGTTTGGACTAAAGGAAGAAAATCATGTAGAAGAAATATATTGGTTGGAAGGGAGAGATAATTGAATTTTGTCATGATCTTGTTGAATGTTAGTATGTACAAAAGTGGGGCAACAATCAACTCTTCAATAGAAGTGGAAATTGACATGTCGTCGATTATGAGAGCTTCATTGTCAAGCTCTACAAATATCTCTTTGTCATCGATTAATTCTTGGACATAGTTCTTAAAACGTGTACATTTATCGGTTGAGTGGCCATCAATGCGATGAAAATCACAATATGCATGAGGTTTGTACCAATATGGCTTAGGTTATCCTTCAATCCAAGGTCTTGTAAGGGGATATTTTATCATCCTAGCCACTTTGAGTTGATGAAAGACACTAGAGAGACTTTTCACGAGAGGGTGTAAACTTACGTTTAACTTTGCGTGGCATAGTGTCTTTCGCTTAGGTTGTATGATTGGATTTTTGATTGATTGGTCATGTATGTTGGGCATATTGTGATTGTTTTGACACCAAAGAGTGATGGCATCATGCGGTGTAGTTGATGTACCAAGATTCATCATGAGAACTACTTATGGTGATTATTGCGAGTGAGGTTAAAAGAAAAATGTTTGACAAAGTTCTCTGAGAGGTCTACGATGGTGGTGATAGACCCCTTTAGAATGTGTAAGAACCAATCCAAAGATTTTCCTCTTAGACTTCTAGGAAAAAGGCACAAGATAAATATATCATTATATGCCACTTTATGGCATGCTATGGAAAATTCTTTGATATGTTGTCTCGGATTAGTTTTTCCTTGTATTTGTCGAATTTGGGCGTCTCGAAAGAGTGTGGGAAGGGTATATGTAAGATGTCCATGTTAAAATGGTATGTACACAATTCATCAAAATTGAATTGTTTGCATGTTGTTTTTGCATACCCGCAATGGTGTCTTTCATCATTTTCCATTCTTGGGCAAAGGATGAATTGTATAAATCCACCATTGTAATGAAAAATGAGGGAGAGTGAAGAAAGGTATGATGAATAACGCAACCCTTAGCAAAGTGAATGCTAAGATGGAAGTGATGAAAAGGTTTGAAAATCTCGACCCTTAGCAAAGTGAATGTTAAGATGGAAGCAACAAAAAAGGTTTGAAAATCTTGACTCCTAGTAAAGTGAATGCGAAGAGGGAAGAAACAAAAAGGGTTAGTTGATTACCCGACTCTTAATAAAAATGAGAGTTAAGAGAAAAGGGATGAAAAGAGGTTAGACGTGTTCTACTCATTAACAAAAATGAATGTTAAGGGAGAAAAGACGTGACAAGGTGAACATGGTCAACTCTTAATCAAATGAGTGATAAGAGTGATGAAGATATGTAAAAAGGTTAACTCCTAACACGATAAGTGTTAAGATAAATGACAAAGGGGGAAATTTGAAATGTGTTTGACACTTAAAAAATGAATGTCAAGGGAGACAAGACTTAACAAGATGAAGGTGATCAACTCTTAACAAAAGGAATGATAAGAGTGACAAGAAAATGGACTTCACAACATGTAAAAATTGAATGATGTTAAGGTGGAAGATGGACTGAAGTGTTAGTTTAGAAGAATCTTAGAAAAATGAGTGCTAAGAAAGATGAAGGAGTTTGAAAGATGTCACGACCTTTTACAAAACTGAACGTAAAGAGGGAAGAGACGAAAGAAGTTAGTGTGCTCAACTTGCGAAAAAGTAAGTGTGACAAGAGGAGACTTAAAACACGATGGACGATGCTCAACTCTCAACAAAAATGTGTTAAAGGAAGAGACTTAGGAAAAATGATGATTTTGTTTGAATTTTAACAAGATGGATGTTAAAAAGGGAGACTTAAGAAGACGATGAATGATGTCAAATATTAACAATTTTTTTATTAAAAGATAAGATACGACAAAGAAGTGGGAGTATGAAAAGAACAACAAAGTAAAGGTCGTCACAAGAAGTGAATGAACGATGACGAGAAGGTCCAAATCTCACAACAATGGAGATAAGAGACAAGGGGAAAGTGATGGGATAAGTGAGCTCAAATTAAAGCAAAGTGAATGCGTTAAAGAGAGAAGTGATGATGAAGAGAAAAGATGACAAGAAAAATAAGTGAATGTCAAGTCCAAATAAGGATAAATTTGGATATGGCGAACAAAATAGAAGATGAACCCAAATGAGCAGCATTTGGGATAACGAAAAGGAGGTGAAAAATAATACAAGTAAAATTTACTTGGAAAGATGAAAGGAGAATGAATATAGAATCCAAACAAGGAGTGTTTGGAAAATGAAAAAAGATACGAACATGAAAGACGATCCCAAACAAGGAGTATTTGGGAAAAGTGAGTGTGGAACACTACTACAAAAAGAAAGAAAACAAAATAAGAAAAATAGAAAAAGAGTTTTTGTTTGTGGCATCTACCTTAGATTGGCTTGGACAATGTTTGGCTTCCTAGGTGGCTCTCTCAACTAGGTGTCAGCAGTATATTCGAGCGAGCGCGATGCTATTGCTAGATGACGACTTTACTTTACCCCATTTGAAACCATGAGCAAAGATCTTGCTCAGAATGAATCGCACTAGGGTCGCCACTAAGGATATCCGTGACTCTAACTCACAAGGCTTTACTAGTCAAGTAAGAGAAAAGGTTCACGTTTCATCCACTAGTTCCCTCAAGGTGTGACTACTTTGGGGTTCCTAGAACCCCCCAACCCTTTTTGTAGCTTAAGGATTGTGCCAAGGGGGTTATGTTCTAATTAAACGATCGAGTCGTAGCTAGCTCTTAATCAAACCTGCAATTACAATGTTTTGAATGTGGTGTATTTTCTTATCTTTTGAGCTTAATGTGGTTTAGTCGTACACCATTTGGCAACCTGCAGTTAGTAGTTTTCAATGTTTTATCAACCTTCGTGAGAGCGGGTCCTGCAATAAAGGATTAGAAAGTTCACTTGAGGTAGGTAGAGAACAAGACAAAAGAAGCAAGTTCACGCTTTTGATTTCCAAGATTGCTTATAAAGCACGAGGAAAGAGCATACACGTAAAAAAAAAGAAAAGAAAAGAAATGTTAATTCCCAAAACAAAAAGAAACAATCACATTTCTGATTTCCAAGATCACTTTGAAAGTGCGAGGAAAGAGCATACACGTGAGGTTGTTATGTTAAAAAAACTACATTTTTTAAAGACGGGTTTTAGGAGAAATGAAACCATAAATTTTCTATAAGTCCAAATCAGAAAATTCTTTTTCCATTGCATATATCTTTTCAATACCTTTCCGTAAAAAAATGAAGTCATTCCGAGTTCGGGAGCAAAATTTATGGCTTCGAAAGATGGGTTACGGTAGTGTTCTCAATGAAAAATTTGAACATGAGAAAAACATCCCAACAATTGTTTTTTTGGTTTTCTGACTTTTGTACTTCACTTGAGAAGCTAAAATTTTGACAACAAGGTTAAAAAATAACAATAAACATAAAGAAAGAGTTAGATCACAAAATTATTAACTAAAATGAAAGAAATAAAATGTGGGGAGTCCCACCGAGACGTGCCAAAATGTAAACAATGAAAAACTACCTGAGAATGAAAGACAAACAAAAATACAATGCAAACCTCCCTGTAATCCTTCAGTGCAAACCTTAGTAAGGTTGTAGAGACTTCGTTTGTGGAACCTTGCAAATGGATGTGGGTGCTCTTTAATGTATACGTCTAATATCCGATCATTGATTTGCATGCGTCATTATCTTTAATGCACTATTACTTCACAACAACACTTTAAAGAGGGACAAATGTAGACACCCTAAAAATACATATATATTTATATCCCGCTTCTATCCAATTAGAATTAATTAAATTAATTCTATCTCGTCGCAGTACACCCCTTTGGAATTAATTAAATTAATTCCATCATTCAAATATTCCCTTTAAAATTAATTAAAATTAATTCTATTACCTAAGCTATATTCCTACCCTTTTGAAATTAAATAATTTAATTCTAACATGCCTCCTCGGAATTAATTAAATTACTTCTTACACCCTCCTAGCTAATATAATTAAACATTTATCTATTTAAATGGTTAATTATCTCAAATCACAATTAAATTAAATAAATAAATTTAATTATACCATTCTCTTGGAATTAATTAAATTAATTCCTAACACCTTCTAGCTAATATAATTAAACATTTATTTATTTAAATGATTAATTATCTCCTCACAATTAAATACTAATTAAATTTAGTTATTTAATTCCACCTATTTCAGTCAACAACCACTTGGAATCCACTTTTGCATCCTAGTTAACTACACTTCTAGAATCCTAGAAAGGTGGGGGCAATTGAATTGCATGTACAACCATCTTTCTCGGATGTAACTTTTGCATTTAATTCATGTATTTGCCCAACACTTCGCAACTTCCTCCAATGATATTTTTAGCATGTGCATTCAACCAATTTCTAATTGTTTATGCTTCTATAAATTGTAAGCTTATCTTATCCCAAATCCTCCTGAATTATTTACAAATAAACTCTGTCAATTTGCATTCTCAAGCTTTCCAAATATTCTATTAGTAGTAATTACACTCATTTTTGGAGGCCATTCGATAGTACCCACAAATCAATCACTTGCAAAGGTTATACAACTTCAAAATCTCTCCTACCGAGGTTTGCATTGGAAGGTTACTGGAAGGTTTTTTAAGTTTACTGTTTGTCTTTCATTCACTGCAGTTTTTCTCTACATACATTAAATGATAATTAACTTAGCACAAAGTAATAGTAAGGGTACATGAGATTAATTTAATTAATCCAAAGAGTACAATGTGTATGAATTAATCAATTTAATCAATTAATCACAAATGGGTGAATAACAAGGTGTATTAGGATAACATTGAGAACAAGTGTGTAAATTTAGGGTGTCTACACAAAGATCTTAATGAATGAGCTAGGGATGGAGAACTTATCTATGGAATGATAAAACCCCACTGTGTGTATGGGCAAGACATGGGTTTGGGAAGGATGGCATTAATCCAAGCGAGAAGAAAGAGATAGAAGAGAGACTGCATAGATATAATGATGCACGAGAGAGGGTAGTTGAAGAGGTGCTAAGAATGAGAGGAATGGGGACAAACAGAAGTGATGAGAACCTTGTAGAAGGCAAGGGACCGTAGGACCATGTCCCTTAGATATTGGAAAAGCACAGTAGAAGGACCCCTTCAACATCTGATGAAAGCAAGTTTGAGGAAAGGATGAGAACCATTGGCACACATCTAACCCACCCTAGACCCCTAGCCCTTGTGTTTGGTGTTTAGAATTTGGAAGTTGTTATAGAAGATCATCATAGTGACGATGAGCAAGAAGGTGACCGATGATTGTTGTGTCGAGTTGGAGATACAAGTAGGAACATTTTAGTATCAACACAGAAGGTGCAACAAATAAAGGAAGCGCAAAAGACTCCCATATTTGGGAGGAATTTGTTTAGAAGTAACCCGATAGGCACAAATTTAGGATAGAGCAGTGGGGCTACCCATTAGGGGTACTCCTATAGGTGGAATAACATGTTAGACGATTGGTGTGCAATTCAACACTAAAACTGGGATGTAAGGTAGTGCTTCTACAGGTCCCCAAGTCACGACAGGAGGCTCGGAGGCTCAGTCCTCCTCATGCGGAGGAAATCCTAGTGGAGGCTCATGATCAAGATATGGCCCCAATCTAGGACAAGAACCACAAAAACCAACACAACAACAACCCACTCATATATTTTTCAAGATGTCCCTTCATTTTCCATAATATCGAGGTGTGGAAGATGCAACAAAGCATGTGCACAAGTGTGAAATTTTATGGAGGGCCAAGGGAATAACAACCCCAAACTGGAAGGCTAGTCAATTTGCAACAACACTTCAAGGTCATGCACATAGTTGGTATAGGAAATATGATCCACACCAGACAATAGTGGACTATGATGATTTGTACGCTACTTTCTTAGTTAAATTCCACGTACCTAAATTGAAGCAACAAAGCATTAACGCACTAAGGGACATAAAATAGGGCTTGGTTGAGAGTGTTAGAGAGTATGATGCATGTTTCAAGACTTTTTGTCTAATATTTCCTATGAAATTCATCATAGTCAACATGCACAATGGTTTTTAGGAGGCTTGATAACACATTTCTGAAGGACGTTATCACATAATACATCACCGACCCGTGCGAGACTTTGGAAGCAACATTGCATGTAGAAGCGGTTAGGAGCGTAGACGTGGGGTAGTTCCATTTCTTGAGGCCCATATCGCAGCAATGGCCACTCAGTTGGAAAAATTATCTTCTAATTCATCTCATGAGATGCGTAGTGGACTCTGGTGCATCGATTGTGAAGTAGTGGGGAATTCAAAGGATAGTTGTCCATGCAGGAATGTGCGCACACTTTTGACAACTTGTGAAATTTTTCACAAGAACCATAATGTTTATAACTCCTTCTTTTGCAACGAGTTATGCGTAAGAACGTGTCTTTATACTACAAAATCATGACACACATACTTATGACATGGCCAATTCTTAACCGATTGATAAGATTCATGAGGCTTTTGAAATAGGGTTACACCCGTACTAGCGTAGATAGTAGCTCACAGCACAAGAGGGAAAAAATAATGAGGGGCACAACAATGGTAATGGGGCTTTAGAGGCGATATTGAGGCATAGGTCATGATATCCGAGGAAGGTTCACACGAGGCACATGTAACAGATTATGGGTCTCCCGAACACTATCAATGCGAGTGCTCAGCATAATCAGGGCTTGCACATATTGTGGCAAGGCACATAAGGTTGAGGATTTCCCGGATTTGTATGCCCATATGTGTAAAAATAACAAAAAGATAAAGGATTAGCCATGATTAAGGTTGAAAATGCCAAGAAAGGGAAATAGACGCCTAAGAAACTGGATGTAGCGTAACCTCAACCATTATTGGTCACTACGCATGTAGAGGCAAAGGTGCACACGCGAGAAAGGGAAATCAAGGACCACTCATTAGAAGAGAGGAGGTTGTTCATACAAAGTATCCATATGTGGGCCAACAGAAGGAAGTATATCAAGAGACTATGGGTGTCATCAAGGAACTCCAAGGAGAGATACAATGCCTGAAAGAGAAAGCACACGAAAGGGAGCACACAAAGAATGTTGAATTACCTCAAAAGGATGTGGATGACCTCATAGAGGTATGCAGGATTCTTAGGCAAGAGAACATCATACCTCTGTTGGGAGAATGGTTATGGGACAAAATGTCATGCACAGGTGCAAAAAGGAGCGTCATATTCTTCATGCTAACTTACCACCACAAGATCATGAGTATGACAAGAAAATCACATTGGATGCAGTGATTGGTAGATGGCTAGTAAAAATATCCTCATTGATACATGTGTGGAGGTAAATGTTCTCACGCTTGATGCTTGGAACTATATGGGAAGTCAGTCATTGCAACTATCCTCAAATGTGTTGTACATGGCTAACAAGACACAAGCTATTCCCATTGGGATTCTGAAGGATGTTTCTATCACCATTCAGGGAGCCAAGTTTAAGGGTGACTTTGAGGTCCTAGAGCTCACGAAAGAAGAAAAATTTCCTTTACTACTAGGTCGTCCTTGGTGTTATGCCAATAATACATACCTATGCTTTAACAAGCGTTGTATAAGTTTTGAGAACAAAGATGAGTGCATTGTGATACCAATGGATGACATGAAGATTGTGCCTTACATAGATCCCATCAAGTGAAGAAGCTCTTAACATGATCTACGCGCATATAATGTGTGACCCACATAAAATAGATCCATCAAAGGAGGGCACCCTTCGGTGGTAAGATGTGTAGTCCACAAGTGACCCTATTAGTGTGGCCTATGATAATTGGGCTCACGGTACTTATAAGATGGTTGATCACGAGGTTTGAGGAAGAGTAATAAGATTGATTACACCATGACCAATCGAGATAGTTGGGAAAGGTCGGTTTACCGAAGTACAATGGAGAAGAAAATCTTGAATCATTCTTGCACACCATGAAGGAAAAGATGCAAAATGAGGGGGATAGAAGAAACGTGTTGGTGTACTCATTGAAAGGGAAAACAATGCGTTGGTGGGCTACACATAAGGACAAATTACTTGGTTGGAGCGAGATAAGAATGGCGCGAGATACTAGAAATAGACACATGTCGATTATAGGTGTTGGATGACATTATGTTGCCCGATTAATTTAATAGGAGTAGGTTGAAACCCACTATAAATAAGCTTATTATGTGTTTGTAATAAGGTAGTATTGCTACTTAGATTAGATTTCCATTTTTTGTTTTGTTTTATTTTTGTAATAAGCGTGTTCGTGTGCGGAGCTGATGATCTTTTTATAGACCAATGTGCATAGGACCGTGCATGATTTTAGTGCAGGGTGAGCAGTAAAGTTACACGACATGAGAAATGGGAGGATAATATTAGATGAGAGGCTGGAAAATACATGCGACAGGTGAGATAATGGTGTGTGGTGGAAGCATACAATGGTGCACGAAAGAAAGTGTTGTCGGTAGTTGGTATGGTGTGAAGATGCTTAAAGATAGAAGATGCAAATGAGCTTGAAGTTGATAGAATCGATCATATCAAACCATGATGAAAGGTGCAACGCATAGTGTAACATGAGGGAGGCAACGTAAAGGAAGACCATTTGGAAAGTGGTGCGAGAGGAATAATGTATGCAGCGTAGGAAGGTGGACACAAGAGGGTCTCAGTAACATGGGGAGTAGTAGCATGCCATAAGGTTATGGACTTCCTGCAAGCGGGAGATGTCTTTCGAGATAGAAAATGAAAGAAAAAGTGTGGGAAGAGCATAAAAGTGCATTAAATATGGGAAACAAAGTGGTAGGTGAGTGCAATTAATGTGGTGAGAAAATAAAAATCTATAAAAGCATGAAGAATCAAAGTCATTTCTACCTTGCATTCGAGAATTTGTGCGTATAAGAGCTATTGCGAACTGTAAAGAACGAAGTATGAACTAGAGCCAAGAAAATATGTGAAGGAAAGAGGGAACATGCATGCAAACTTGAGAACAAAGAGCTCCTTTTCTAAAGTGTAATCTACGCGTTGAAGTGAGTGAAGGAACGATTCGATTTACGCTGAGCAAGCTAGGGTTCAAGGAAGTAAAGAAATTGAGTTAAGGAAAAATCTTATTCACATGTTCAACTAAGGCACAAGGATTGGAGTAGACGAGCACAAAATTAAGTAATGGTTTGGATCATGAACACCGCATGGACGGGTTGAGAAAGTAAGTGATTGATTTACAACACATAGGGCCTACGGTTTTTAGGTTTTAAGGTTAAACCAATTGGAAGCATATAATGGCACCAAAGAACAAGAAGACCATGGAGAAGTCACTCCGAAGATTAGTTCTCTTAGATGTAGTATCCGTCAAAGGTAATGGTAGGACAACCATGGGCATCACAACTACGGAAATGTAAGATTAGTGAATACAACCACCGGGCACAAGTGCATGAAGTAGACATCAAGAAGGATGTCCTGTGAGAATTGAGTACAAGGATCACGGAAGGAAAAATAGTCCTTGATGATACAATGCACAAAAATTTGGAAGGGGTGGGGGTAATTCATTTGTATGAGTTTCCTTTCTTTGGGAAGCACACACACCTTTTTCAATGGTTGATGTCACGAGTACACAAAGAATATTTTTACTTCATGGGTAGAAGGAGGTGGCTAATTGCGCAAGTTAATCAATAGGGTTACGGTGGTTGTGCGACACCGAGGAAGAGATAGAGCTTGACCTCGTATAATGAGAAAAAATAGAGGTAGCATACACTAAGTTACAATATCGGGGGGAAGCCGAGCTTTCAACATTTATAAGATTGTTGGCCCCAACACAAGATTGGTTGCATGTTTGGTTAGTTGAAAGTTGGGTGCTTTTGAGAGATGGACGAAAGTAAACAATAATTTTTGCATATCTTGCATAAGATGGTGCACAAGACCAAGTACACCATTGCCTTGTACATAGTTGAAGGAGGCATAGAGGAGGAAAAGGCTCGAGACGAAGAAAAAGGAGATAAAATTACTTGTCGATCCATCCATCAGCTTGATTGTATTTTGGGAAGTTGGAGTTCCAGATGGACTAGAAGATAAAATGTGGGAGCACCCCATTGAAGACAAGTCTCCAACAAAAAGGTTTGCCAAGTATACTTGCGATGGTGTAATTACAAATCCTTACAAAGTGTGCCTTGAGAAGTGGTATAGAAAATGTGTGAGGCATTTGAAAATGAATGATGCGTACTTAAGGGAATTGTTGGCGCTGTTTGATAAACAAACAGAGTTTGCAGTGATGCAACACTTCATCCTTGCAAGATTCTTGTTGAACAATGGGGAAATGGGGCCATGGTCCAAACTGTCATTTGCATTCACAACCAAGTATTTCAAGTTTTCAGGAACACAATCAAGGATGCACAACACTTGAAATTTAATGTAGAAAGGATTGATGTGGACTACCATACATTGCATAAGAGATATGGATATGTATTAAAGGCAACATATGTGGAGACAATGGAGACATATAACATGGACCTTAGCCCGATTATTACCTAAGTAGTTGGAAAATAGGCATGTAGAGTTTATCTCTTCATATATCCAAAGCTTAAGGATGGGAAAGAGGTCGACGCTTGTGACGTCAACATGCCACAACCACCTAAGAAGCATATGGTGAAGATCCCCAAGTGATAGTTTGAGCCCACTTTGGAGGAGGAAGAGGAAGATATAACCAAGGGGTAGTTATACCATAGCAAAGAGAAATAAGATGAGAGGATAACGTTAGGAGGAAAGTGCCTCGCATGCACATAAGGAACCTCTAATCAAGAAGAGTGCAAACTAAGTCTGACAGAGTAAGAAGACCCCATATTATTCATAATTTGGATGAGGAATATGAAGAGTATATGGTATAAGAGGAACTGCATAGATCAGAGCAGGAAGAAGAAATGGAGGAATATAAGGAAGAGCTTATGCAAGAAGATGGAGAAGGCCTTGAGCAGGAAAGGGTTACGTGTGATGTGCGAGAAGAAGAACATAAGAGTGATGAAGAGCATGAAGAGGAACATGCAGAGAAATATAAGGGCGATGAATAACAAGTGCTTGGGAAGGCCAAAACACCTGAGGGGAGACAAGCCATGAGCAATTCAATATAACACAAGAAACTCCACAGAAGTCACGTGCGGGAGGGAGGAGGCGACGATAACCTCCACAAGAACCACCAATGTCCTACCTCGATGACCTAACAAAGATATTAAGGGCCAAATTTCAGAGTTCAAGACGTATAAGACCTATTATGTTAAGAAATGTTTGATAAGGGCGAGACCCTTTTGCATGTAAGGAAAATGCTCTCTTGGAACATGCAAACACATATGGAGGACCCCGAGTTTGAGGTGAGCAAGGAATTTCTTTTAGAGATGAGACTCGAAGAAGGAACCAGAAGGGTGTTACCTATTATTGACTCCACTAAACTCTCGATGAACAAGCGAGCAATGCTCTAAATAAGATGTCCTCTAAAGTTGGAAGAAGAAATATTAACAAAGGGTCGCGATCAAAAGGATGCAAAAAGATATAGAGCGAGAAAGATGGAGAAAATAGAATCTTACGGAAGAGTTGACCAATGAAAAGAAGAGAACAACCGACACGTCTGATAAGGTAGTTGATATAGTTAATAATATTACGCGAGTGCCCGACTTGGTGGAACAGGGTAAACTAGAATATGATACAAAAATGGATTATTTGGAGTATCTAGTACGCTTGTTGATAATTAAAGTGAAAAGTGGGTCAGGGCCTACAACAGAGGAGTTGGTGAGTCTAAACTGTACAAAGTGGTGAACTATGCAAGAAATTTAAGATAAACCATCATACATCCTCCATGTATTACCCTCAAGCTAATGGGCAAGTCAAGCAACAAACAAGACATTGAAAGCTATTCTCCTCAAAACAAGAAAAGAAAACAAACGAGATTGGCATTTAAAGTTATATCCAGCCTTGTGGGCCCACCAAACCTCAATAAGAACGCCAACAAGAGCAAATCCTTTCTCATTGGTATTCGTAATGTATGCTTCTCCCACTTGAGGTCAAATACCCAGGTCTCCGCATCTCGTTACAAGGGATTATGGATGAAGAAGCTTATAGAGAATCATGTCTCTCCCAACTAGAAAGCCTAGATGAGGCCAAAGTTAGATGCTAAATAAAGAACAACGGCATAGAATCTATGCTTGACCGGATGTGCCGCAATATAAAAAAAGGTCTATGAACAAGAAATATATGAAGGCGATCTAGTTCTAAGACTAGACAGCCGATCAATAAAAAGACCGGTGAAGAAAGGAAATTCCGGCCCAAATGGTTGGGCCCATACCGAGTCACGAAAGACTATGGAAATGGTGCATATCTCTTATGTACACTAGAAGGCAAGGAATTCAATGAAATAGTCAATTCCTTGCATCTTAAACGATTCTATGCATAAGCAACTTGCACTACTTGTATAATTATATCTACATTGCATCTTCATGTAGTTAGGTTCATTTTGTCCACTCGTTTCGTAAAATTTTGTGATCAAGGAACTTATTCTCAAAGCAATGCATTACAAACTTATGATGGTATTGGCATAATCCTTCCAATCATACTTCTTCATTTTCATAACATCATCAATCATTTCAGAATCATTTCATCAAATAAAGCTAGATATGACAAAGTCTTAACGGTAACCATACCAAGGTCTACATGCTTGTTCTCACTTTTAGTTTCTTCCTAGGATAGGTGTCTTGCCTATGGTCTGTTCTAGAAGCTTCATAGTGTCACATCTATCCCGTATGCATATCTCTTTGGAAATAAGAACATACTGACACTTTGCTCAAATAAATAAGTCAAATATAGATCAAACAGAAAATTTTATTTTTACACATTTCCTTGCCCTACCAACCTTCGGTGATGAACTTGCATCGCTTACTAGTGACGTAGGGTTGGGAAAGGATGGGAATGCCCTTACTCGCCTATGCCTTGTCCATGGTGATAAGCCCATGCTTCCTACTAGAAGCATGGGGCAAGGTGTAGGGGGTCCTCTTGATAATAAACGTTGAAGGTCATAAGAAAACAGTTTAAATAAACCTTTGAAATCTTGAGTCAAAAACAAGTGAATCAGATGTCCAAAATTCCAAGAGAGCTCAAAACCCCGAAAACCAGATTTTGTCTACCATGTGGCCATTTATGGATCTAAGTCTAGATAAACCGCAAAGCAAGTAACATTCTAAATTATGGAGTCACTTGAGTAGAGTAGGTTTGTAGGCCCCAATTTGGTTCCACCAAATCTTTGTCTATCTCTCATCGCTATCATTCAACAAATTTCATAGCTTGTGCCCTTTCTAGCTCTCGGTGGTGAGCCCTCGTGCATCTTACTAGTTGCGTGGAGTTAGGAGTGGGGCAAGTTCATCCGCTCATCATATCTGTTTATCATCTCGCTTTGTCAAAACAAATTTGAAGTACCGAAAATTGCTTATAGAAACTAAAGTTCAAAGATCACATTGTGTTTCAAAGATCACATTGTGTCTGTAACATATATCAAGATCACGAAATACAAAAAAAAAGAGAAAGCATTTGTATCTTTTGTTCTCCATTGCATACATTCTGAAAACCATATAAAAACAATATTATAATTTACATGTGGAAACGAATCACAAAATCATAGACACCAAGAGTCTGATCCAAAAAGAATATATAATCAAGTTTCCTATACAATGCCATCATGCGCTAGGCATGGTCAAAACGCTCAATGAGCCCGGGAAATACAAAATAAATCATATAAACAATCTAAGAGAGCCAAGTGGCCTCTCAACCCCTATGAGATCCCTCTGAAGGTGCACGACCATGTCTAAGACTCTAGCTATGCCGGCGCTTTGAATGCACTGAGGGCTCACGGTCCCTAGGAGCAGCCATGGCCTCGCTATGAGAGCGACTCCTCATCAAGCGCTCTGCTGTCCTATACCCAACCAACTCGGTACGGAGGGTAGTCACCATCTTGGCCACATGCCAAACAGGGGCAAAAACGTCAGTATGCCTACCGACTGCTGAAGGCTCCCCTGCATCCACGGATAGCTCGGCGCGAGTCCTCTCCATGGGGATCATCAGGTATCAGTGCATACTTGGCGAATCAGGTCTCGTCACTCATCAGCAGTCTCTACAAGCAAAGGAGAAAACAAATTAGAAATAGTCAAAAGATAAAAAAATGAAGAGGAGAGATAGCAACTAAGGCAATCCTAACTAGAAACAAACATTAAGAGAAGGATGATAACTCACTCGGATCTCTAGGCCTCCAAGAGGGATCCCTAGGGTCAGCACCTGCCACAGATGCCGCCACTGACTGATGTGCTCCTCCCGTGTCTAGAGCGACATAGTGTCCTACTACGGACTCATCCTCCCCGCCAAGGTCCTGAGAGGGCGGCTCCTTTGAAACTAGAGTCACCCTCTCCGCACTCTGCTCCGCCCTCTCGGCTTGTAAGATATCCTGAGTGTCATGCCACTCGGGATCGTTGTCCTCCTCTCCACCCAACTCGCTGACCTCAGCCTCGGTCTCCTCCTCTGTCTCTCCCCCTGTGAACTCCTCGACTCAGAGTCTATATCAATGGGGTCGTCGCTGCTGTGGGCGGGACCGCGGCAATCTGAAGTAAGGGTGCCTGAGGAGCACCAGCTCTCCCTCGAGCGCGTACTACCTGCCTAGCTGCAATAGGGACACCAGAGTAACAACGGTCCAACCCCGGCCTCTAGGACCTCCCCTAGCCTCCCGAACTGATCTGAATACTGGCACCACTGGGGGGAGCATACTAACGTAAGGAAGGCCAAACTGCTGAGGCACTTGATCAAAGGGGTGTGTCTCCACCTTCCTGTCCTGTCCACAAGCTTCCCTGTGGTAGAGCAAGAGATCAAAGTGAGGGTCTCCTCACCCCATAACCCTGCCATGGCCTAGATAAGGTGTGGCCTCCATATCATTAGTAGTCAAGGAGGTGACTGGCTGGTGGGGTGCTCTAAGAATTGACATATCCGTCTATCCGGCTGCCCTCACGGCCCCGGATCCGCCACCTCTACACCTCTCCCATAAGGGATGATACACTCGTAGACCCAACTCATAACCAGGGTCGGATGGCTCAAAGATTGTCCCTATAAACGAACCACCCGGTACAAATCATGATAGGTGGTCCCAAGTATGTTAGCTCCTCAGGCATAAATCCGGCCATGTCCCTCAACTGTAATAATGGGGGACCAACAATAAAGTAAGGTGTCTCCTCCCTTGTCCCCGATCAATCTCGAGGCAAGGATCCTCATAATGGCTTGACGAATCAAGGGGATAGGCAGGCTAGGAATAGAACGGACCCTCACCCCCTTCTTCAAACCAGTGGAGATAACTGCGTCTCCCATGTATGTAGCCCACTGTGCTATCTGAGCCCGTGACCCTGCTGTCTCAAGCGTAAGCCGTCTCCCAATGATCGGGACCCCCAAGATATGGTAAACATCCTCCAGGGTGATAGTCCACTCACCCCTGACTCCTGGAAATCGGAAAGTGTTCTGATCAGCATCCCAATATGAAAACAAGTCACGAAGTATGTGACTAGAAGGTACAACATGTAAGACCCGTGATATACGCAATATGTCGGTCCTCAAGTGTATCCCGCTCAGCTTGAGAAAGTGCATCCAACACTATTAGAAGCCAATCACACTCTCTCTCTCTCGGCTCCATCTGATATATTCCTCCTTCGCCTGCATACACCCAAAAACACGTAAAAAGGAGTAAGTTAGTATTCAAATGACATTGGAAAAATCATGAAAGCAGGTAAGAATGCTAGAAATGCAAAAATAAATTCAAACAAGTATTATTTTGGCATTCTGTGAAGGACCGCCGCCCGAGCAGGCGAGAAGGTTCCGTAATCGCCACCTTAAAGGCGGCGATCGTGTACCACCGCCCTAATCGGGGTGGTGGTCATGTAACCGCCGCCGCCTGCTCAGGCGCGGTCGTGTCCCAAATTTCTGGCACAGTCACATGCCCTAAATGACGCCTAAAAACATGAAAAATGACTATTTTTGACCAAAACAAAGCCTACCCATTAGGCGCCCCCCCTAAATGACCCTATTAAAACTGACATTTTCAAAAATAATCCCCCCATGATAAAGATTTCATCATTTTTACATTTTGAGGGTAAAAACATTAAATCACGAAGAACTAACCTGTGATCTCACGGGTCGATGTTCCACTCGCGGAGGCATGATCACTATCTCGTCACGAACGTTTTGACTATACTCTCGTCAAAAACCGTCACCGTGGGTCCCAGAGCTCAAAATCAATCAAATCAACACGTGCAAATGAATAGGAAAATGGGCCCATTTTTACATATATGGCATCTTGACTTGTTTTGAATGTCCCTTTTCATATGTTTGGAGCACTGACGGAGATAAGTTCTTATCCCCGCACGAATGGTAAGTCCTTATTTCATATTATTTTAGTGTTTATTTTTCGATTTATTTTATCTATCTGCACTTGAGTCCTCTTTTCATTTTGCAGGTAGTGGGAATCTTGGAGGGTGTCATTTCGACACATGGACGTGTCAGGTATAAATTCTAACTTCCCATTTCGGGACTACCATACTCGGACCCACCGTTTTACGCCTCTTCATGGCTAAAACGCTTCTCCGAGGGGGCAATATGTACGTACCCAAAATTGTAGGGTACTGCACCACCGAACAACATTACACGTGCCCCAATGATGATACAGGTCTCCTCGCAAGGTGTTCGGGATCCGGAAAAGCTCTCCAAGTATGCGTTAACATCCCGCATATCCCACTTAGCCCTTGTGTGCTTTGTTTTTCTCTTCTCCCCTCTTTTTCCTTGCATTTTGGTCTTTAGTTACGAAACCGCCGCCCTGCTCAAGGCGGCGGTCCTTCACACGTTTTTCCAGAACGTCCATTTTAACGTGACTCGCGTAAATTTCAACGTTTACTAGATTTTTTCACCGCCTTTGCTCGTATTTATGATTCTGGTTCCTTGAATAGTGTTTTTGCATTGTTTATGGTTAAAGAGTTCAAATTGGTTTTCACCTTTGGGTAAATGGGAATTCTATAAATAGCTGGTTGATCTTCAAGCAAATGGCCCCTCAAAAATTGCCTCTCATCTTCTCATTTCATAGTTTAGTCTTTCAGTTCTTAGGAATTCATAGTTTCCATTTATTGCATGCATAGTTAGTGTTGTTTTGTTGTTTAGAAGCCACATAATCTTCTTGTGCTAGTGCTGTTACTATTTCACACAATCAATTGAGATAGGATAGTTTTATTTTCAATCTGAAGCCATTAGAGTTACAGGTGTTTTTTTTCGTAAAAAGAATAGCTTCAGGTTCTGGACGTTTTGTGTCGTATGACTCGTAATAAATCCTGCTAGGAATTGCATAAGCCAAGCTTTGTTCTCTTGCACTATCCCTCTCCTACTCGCATTGTATTCAGTCTACATCCAAAACTGCCATTGTTCCAATACCTACTTCTATTGATGCTAGCATTACACGCTTTTCTGGATTCACGTGAGCACGAAGGAACAAGGAGACTACACTGAGGGGACAAAGCCACACACAACCGGATTCGCCACTGTTATGCAAAATCTAGGTTCAAGCTATCAAAGTTCTAGTTAAAATATATCAAATAGAATAGTGAATCATTTCATTTCAGTTAATCTCACTTTTGATATTGCCAGGGAAGCTGTGGGGATTGATAGTTTCTGAGAAACTATGATTCATTCCTCACTTCTGAGGTAGGATCGACAGTCTTTCAAATAGATTAGATCAGTTATTTCGTTATTTAGAATAGATTTACAACTGCACAAGCAAGTAGCTATACTCGGCTGCTTTTGTTTGTTTTAATTTCGTTATTAATTTAGTTGTCAATTTCTGGATATTTTAAATAGTTGCTCTTTCAATTTCGTTCAAATAGTTCGTCAAAAACACAAAAATAGAGAAGTTATATATGTTGTAGATATACTTTACATAGTTAGTTTTACTTTGCTTCAGTTAGATTTACATTGTTTCTTTTGTATGACAATCACGGGACCTAGAGAGCCTAGAGAATACGTATTCGAGCCAATAGTGCCTCAGCCCAATCTTGTTGCAGCAATAACTGATATAGACCAGAATCTCAGAATTCAGGTCTTCCAAGTAACAATAGACCTACAAGAAATTAGTGCACAGTTGAGAGGACTAAACATAGAAGACGACAAAGCGCATACGTTTTGGTCAAACCAGCCAAACTACAGATTACCCTAGATAAATATCCGCATGACTGTAGAAGGGCTTGAAAGAGAGCAAACGTTCGGTTGTGATCCTTTGGTCCCACAGCCAGACGCAGGAGACATTCTCACTGACATAGACACTAGCTTACAAATTCAGGTTGCCAGGAATGCCTGTAAGGTACTCTGAGAAGGTTGCACAACTTTTAGTTCTAAATATAGAGGCCGAAAAGGCATACGACTACTAGATATTAGGATTGATTCTGCATATGACCATAGGAGGTCCACAACAACCACGAATCTACGGTTGTGATCCACAGGTCCCACAACCCAACGAGTCCATAGGTCAATCAGACGTAGATGTTGGTTTACACACATTAGTATTTAGATCCACTCCACTTCCACCAATCATAATCGCACAACTATCCTCACTAGACACAACAACTAATCAAGCTAAGGATTTCTAGACTAGACCAGAGAATCGCCCATAGAATCCACCATCAGTCTGTCATTCGTTTTCATGACCCTGTCGGGAGACATATACGAAGCACCCACAAGTTATCTTCCACGTATTCCACAACCTATAGATCGAATCACGCCAGAGCTCAATATTGATTGGAGCCTTCGAGCAGTCATCCTCGCCGACCGATCTATCACGCCAGTTCAGGTTAGGAGGGCCTTCGTTGCCTTAGATTCGTAGATTCCATTAGTGCGTGTTGAAGACATAAGATTGCCCAATTAGTTTGTCCATACCCCACGTATATTCCATCCCCACCGGCTGTCTCGACACGACCTCGGGAGGTCAGGTGCGAGGAAGAGTTACTTGTAGATTCCCATGCTCGCTTGTCACTTTTCCATCGTACAGATCTTAATGGCGTGAAGGGCTATAAATTGTTGATCCCTACTACTCATCAACTTTATATTGAGAGAAGTGTGAATTTTGATGAGTCATCTTCTACTTCCACTTCTCCACCGTTGAGGTCCTTATACCCCTCTTTGATTTTGATTTTGATTCTTCTAATGATGATCTTGTTGAGCCTCCTCCTGATCCTCTTGTTCCTCTTGCTCCTCCCACTCCTCATGCTTCGAGAATCTTCTCGATTCTAACAAAGAGTGATGATGAGGAATTTATCCCTTCTCACTCGAGTGAAGAATATACAAATTTTGAGCCCGAATCTTCCCCCTGGTCCTCATCACAGGCAGCCTTATAGAATGTTGAAGATTGGATAGGGATCCTTTAGATGAGAGACGGACTCGCTCAAAGTTCGATGGACCCCATGCCTTCTTCGCCTCCACTGACCCTCAATTTTTCTCGAGAGGCTTCTAGTATTCTTGAGTGAGATTCTTTCATGACGAGGAGTATTTCGCACCCATGAAGAACGATACTTTGATCTCACCCCTCTTCCGAAAGGAAGAAAATGGTTCGTGTAAGTGGGTGCACCAACAAAGTATGGTGTCAATGGAACGTTGAGAAGTATAAAGCGCGACTTATAGCTAAGGGTTTGTCCTAGGTAGCTGGGGTTGATTATTCAAAGACCTTTTCTCCCATTACGAAGATGACTTCCATTCGACTGATCCTCAACATCGCTACATCGAATGATGGGGGAAGTCTATCAAATGGACATTAAGAGTGCCTTCCTTCATGGGAACCTAGAGGAAGAAATCTATGTTGAACAACCTCCGGGTTATGTCCATGATTCCTCCATCATTTACAAGTTAAATAAGTCTCTCTATGGCCTTAAACAAGCCCCTCGGGATTGGTATGCCAAGATGGACTCCTTTCTTCTTGCATCAGGGTTCACTAGGTGTCACTCTGACCCTAATGTTTACATTTTGTGGTAGGATGACTCCATGCTCATCCTTTTTCTCGTATGTTAATGATTTGTTGATTACGGGTAGCTCTTCCTTGATCATTGATTCTATGAAGACTACCTTAGCCAACAAGTTCTCCATGATCGACTTAGGTTTGCTTCACTACTTTCTTGGGATATAGATTTCACAATCTGACTCGAGAATTGTGATTGTGCAACCTAAGTACGCCCTTGATTTGCTAGCTAGATTTCACATGACTGATTGTAAGCCATCTCCTACTCCTTTCCTTTCGGGTTTAAGTTAGTTTTTGATTGCTCAATTCCCTTAGTCGATGGTACCCTTTATCTCCAGTTGGTGGGGAGTTTGATCTATCTGACTCACACTCGGCCGGATCTTTCGTGACGCTTTCGGCTTCGTGTCCAAATTTATGCAGGAGCCTCGTGAGCTACATTGGAGAGCAGCAAAACAGATCCTTCACTATGTTCATGGCACTCATATAAATGACATTCACTACTTACGAGAGACAAAGAGTGATTTAGTTGGATTCACAGATTTTGATTGGGCCATTAATCTCCATCATCACAAATCTACTTTAGGATACTTTTTTCTCTCTGGTTCGGGCCTCATCGGTTGGTCAAGCAAGAAGTAGAATGTGATTGCGATATCTTCTACAAAGACATAATATAGGGGAGCAATCAACGCTACCATGGAAGTTGTTTGGTCATAGGGATTCTGACAGAGTTTGGTATTCATTTTCGCAACCTACTATCATCTATTGTGACAACATGAGCACCATCTCAATTTGTCGAAATCCGGTTTAGCATCGGATGAAGCATATTGAGATCCACATGCACTTCATATGGGAGTTGATTCATGGAGACATCATCGACTTGTAGTATTGTCATACTTCTGATCAGGTTGCAGACATCTTTACCAAGCCCTTCACTGAAGCCAAGTTCCTTCACTTGTGCTCTCTTCTTGGGGTGAGGTCTTCTCAGTAACCACCCATCTTCTTTGAAATTTCTAGTCCTCTTCTCCTCTTCTTCTTTTCTAGAAAGATTGCAGTTTGTACATGGGTGCCTCGTTAGGCCTTTAGTTGCCATGACCCATATGACACATCTTTCTTAGTTGTCTAGAGGAGTTCTTTTTCTTTTTCTCGCATGTCATCCCTCTACCTCGCCGATGAAGGGGTGTTGGTGTGAGGTACTTGCTTTGTCATCTTCAAGGCATTGTCCACCTCACATGACAAGTCATCTCACTTAGGTGAGGTCATAGGTCTTTAGGAGTTATATGACATATGACAGATTCCATCATAGAATCTATCATTGTCATATGCATCATTAGCATTATACAGAGTTACATTCCATCTTAGGAATTATAACTCCTTTTCTCCTCATGGGAGAATGATTGTCTAGGCACAAGAGTTACACAACACTCCCATATGTACCCTCTTATTTTGATCTATGAGAATGAGTAGACTGTTTTTCTTATGCATGATTCTTGTTGTTTGATTAAACTCTTGTTGATTACTTGGAGCATGTTCAATTCCATTAGAGTGTAACACGCCCGTTTGATCCTCGTAGTCCAATCTCACGAATAAATGTGATCTCATCAATTGCAAGATTGATTGGGATATACACAAAATGGTTTTTTTGAAAATGCCTAGAACCATTCAAGAAAATTTTATTGTCGTTCTACTGGTAGAACTTTTCAATATAAATTAATTTTAATTTTTTTCCAATGTATTGAAAATGTTTGTATCTCTAGCTATGGCATCAAGACAACAATACAAACGTAATTTACTTAGAGCAAAGGCATGCAATCAACGATTAAACTAGTAAATGAAATGGATTTGGGAAGATATTTACATTAGTGTTGTTAAATTGAAGGTTGATTTTATTTTATCTACATTCAACTCTAAGATTCGGTGCCCACCACTAATAAATCTTATGTGCCCTTTTAAAATTAGGTGCCCCTATGAAGAAATTTGACGTCGTTGTAGTTCCTTCTCCATCGGATGAAAGTATCATTACACATAATGGGAAAATTCTATAATAGAACCAAAAATCATTCATGAAATTGAGCATAAAGATGATGTTATTACGCATGTCTCCAAAATGTGGAAGTGTGTACAAGACAAGTGAATTGTTCAACATAAAACCTTGGAAGAAATGTGATGTCATGGACTACATTGGTTGCGGGATATGCATAAAATGGGTTTGTTGAAAAGGCCTTGGAAGTTTTCCAACAAATGGAAGTGAGAGCATAAAGCCAAACCCCGCAATGTTTCCCACAATCTTTGTAGCTTGTTTCATAATGGGAGCTTTAAAATAGGGCATGGACATTTCTCATATCATAATGTACAACTAATTTTTGTTTTTTTGAAATTGCAGTGTGCCCTTGTACAAATGTATGCAAAATGTGGAAGCATACAAAAGACATGTGAATTTTTTCACAAAATTCTGGAAGAGATTTGGTCTCATGGACTGTAATGATTGTAGGATATGCACAAAAAGGTTCTTCAAATACCTTCCAAACTCAAAAGAAAACACATGGGAGATTCAAAACCAAACTCCACAACCTTTTTGGGCATACTCCCACCCCGAGCAAAAATGGGCACTTTAGAACATGGTATGGACATCTATCAAAGCATAATGGAAAGCGACTTTTTGTCAAATGTTGTTTGTTGTAGTTTCAGATTTAAAATGGTATAATACTAGATTAATAGACTTTCTAAGTTTTAATGCTCTAGATAAACTTAACCAAAGTATACCATCTCAATTCACACAAATTTTATTTTGATAGATGCGAAGAACAAGTTCTCTATCATGCCATTTTGTATTGTTGCGTGCTCTAGTTTTTCATTTTCTAGAATGAATTCTACATTTTCTACTTAGTTTTTGTTTTTAAAGAGTGCAGTCCTATTTTCTGAAATTTGGGAACTTGATCCAATTCTATGTTGTTGCAATTAGAATCCTTACCCATTTTAAGGACTCAATTTTTGCAGATTGTCTTTTTCGCTTTTGTTTGTTGTAATTGCAAGTGCCCTTGTACAAATGTATGCAAAAATGTGGAAGCATACCGAAGGCATGTGAACTATTTGACAAAATACATGGAACGTATTCACTCTCTGCAATGATTTTGGGATATGCACAAAATGGGTTTGTTGAAAAGGTCTTGAAAACTTTGTATATGCAATTGATAAAGTGGAATACATTTTTGGATGTTATTTTTGCAAATCCTTCATAATCATGTACACACCATGTGAAAGATTACAAAAGGCGCATGAATTGTTTGACAAAATGCCTCGACAAAATGTAGTCTCATGGAATGCAATAATTGGTGGATATGCACAAAATGGGCTTGTTGACATCATATTTGAATTTTTAAAGCAAAAACAACAAAACAACTGTCTAACCCGATCGCTTGGTTTTTGCCACCATCCTACTAACTTGTGCCAAAATGGGTGCTTTAAAATAGGGTATGGAGATCTATCAAAGAATAATTGAAAACAATATTATGTTAGATATTATAGTTGTGACTCCCCTTATATACATGTATGCAAAATGTGAAAGCATACAAAAGGCATGCAAATTGTTTGACAAAATGCCTCAACAAAACATGGTCTCATGGAATGCAATGATTGTAAGATATGCACAAAATGGTTTTTTGGACGAGCCTTAAAAGCTTTTCAAATAAATGTCTCAACAAGATGTTGTCTCTTAGACCACACACATTGTTGGATATACATGAAATGAGATTATTGAAAATGCCTTGTTTTTTAAGTAAATGCAATTGAAGGTATAAAGCCAAACTCGACAACCTTTTCCAACATCATCTCGAGCTTGTGCAAGAGATTGTTGTGAGCGGAGCAAAGTCTAGATTGGGAGAGAAAAGAATGGAGAATTCACGAGGAGAGAAATGCGCTTGAAGGAAATGTAGATTTGGTTAGTCAATGGGGATGTGAAAGTGTGAATCGGAGGTAAGAGCGAAATTCAGAATTGATGGTTTGTCATATGCTATATTTTCAATTGCCTCCCACTTAATTTTTGTGACAAAATAAATAAATAAGCAAAGCCAATTTTTTATTCAACTTAGCACAAGTAGCATACTTGGGCATGGGCAGTTTACAAAGGACATGGACATTCTCATGAGCATTGTCATTGTTTCACCAAATGCAGCCAACATGCATAAAGTGGGTTTGTTGAAAAGGCGTTGTAATCTTTCCGGAAAATGTAATCAGCAGGTGTAAAGTCAGACTCCACAACCTTTGTCAACATCCTCACAACCTCTACCAAAATGGGAGATTTAGAACAAGGTATGGACATCCCTTTTGGCATAATTTGCAACTTATGTGCAATTGCTAGTTGTATTACTACAAAGTAGTTTGTTATACTCAATTATTATGCATTGGATTTTACTTAGCTAGCATGAATCTGTGTTAATTCCATTTATTTTGCTGGCCATCACCTATTTGTTTGCATAGGAAGCCAAGTATGCTGACACTTAGAGGGAGTCAACCTGCCCACTAGAAAGCTTCTTCACATCGCTCATTTTCGTCTTGGACTTGATGGTGCCTTTGATAAAATTGAAATGCTCTTTAGCTGTTAAACTTACCTTTCTCTGACTAGCAAAATAAGATGTTTAAATGCAATTACACATATTCACAAGAGCAAATTTTCATTTTGACCTTTTATTACTTTCTAGATGGAGGTTTACTTTTCTTCCCAATCAATAGTATTGCAAATTTGAGATGAAATTTTCCTAAAAAGAAAAATTGCTTCTTCATGAATAGTCCTTTCATACTAAAATTGTGGGAAGCCCTTTAAATTCGATTGCCATTCAACAAACTCGGGATGACAAGCTCACTTGACAAAAGTAAACGACAAGAAAAGTTGTATGATGGCTGATAATGCTCAACTGATGAGACCAAGTGCTAATGTTGGTGGGGGCCAGGCATACACTTCTGACCAAACTAGTCCACTGTGAAATAGTCGTCTTGATCACTTGTTAGAATCTTCCCTACTTTCTTATTAAGAAAACTAGGAAATTTGCATTTCAGCAATAAAACTTGGGTAGTTTAATGTAGATAATAGAAGAAAGATCAGAACATTTGATCAATGAATATGACAACAACAAGGACTAATTTAAGCTTAAAAAATTCATAATTGTATTAATGACTACAAGACAGCTACATTTCTTTTGCTATTTGTGATATAAATTACTAACCTCGAAAGAGTCATGAAACACTCCTTGCAATAAGATATTAATGACAAAATGTGAAATGTGCATCAGCCTTATAACTGGGGAGAAGCAACCTACTTATTGTTTACAACAGAATCCAGTGAGTTACTGGGCTTTTGCTATGCTTCTTATAAATCTAGGTCCCGTTTCACAAGCCATTCAAGTTCAACTAATGATTTTAAGACACTAGGTTTCAGTCAGGATAAACTTTTACGTTTCTTTAGGGCCCTGTATCCTCTTGTAAATTTGAAATTGCATATTTATGGCATTTTTTATTTTTATTTGGTTGTAAAATACTAAAAACGTGAATACATCTGTGGATCGAAATCTAGTAGTATACAACATAGTTTTCAGTGTAGAACCGTCCATTTTAATATATAAGTTACCTCCAAATTTACCATAATGACTAGCAAAAACTGACATATTGCCATTAAAATAACTATGACCTCAAATATCGCATAGCCCGTGCAGACTAATGTTGGATGCCTGTGCTTGATTGTATCCTAGCAAGGCCTGAGAGCTGGAGACTCACTAAATGAAGTAAATCTTTGCAAAGAATATCAGCATTATCGTGCTTATTTCTGCCATAGTACATGCATTTATTAGTGCTTTCTGAAGCAGACATGTATATCCTCAGCATAGCCTTCTTATGCAAGCCCATTAAAAGCTTCAGTTGTATTGCTTCCTTCTCCACAGCTTGCCAGGCTAAACAGAACTAGGTTCTTGGAACCATTCATTATCATTTCGAGTAATAAAATATGCCTCTGCATCAGCCAAAGAGAGAGATTTCAATAAAAGATCCAAAAAATTTCTCCAATTGCTAGCACCTTCTTTGACTAAAGAGAATCAGAAAAAACATATTCAGAGTTGAGAAGAAGTGGGTTTGGAATAACTCTGAATAACTTTACTTCATCGATATTCCATTTCAGAAAACATATCAGACTTTACTACAGGAGAAACTCAAGGAAAATGGGAGGAGAAATTATGCGGCACTCACAACAAGGCTACACCTGGATGAAGGGGCATAGTAGATGGGGGTAATAATATGATGTCATGTTCCTTCTAATGATCATTGCATAAAAGTCATATTTTTCCGAAAAATAAACTTCCAACACACCTGATATAAATATATCATTATATTCATCATCATCATATATGAATTGTGGAGGTTCTGGATCTCCAAGAGCAACAATGGTACTCCCACTGCACCAACAAAAATTCAGTCAAAATAGACACTCTGCTTCTCTCACACGCACACATCACAAAAAGGACAATTAAAAAGCCTAATTTTACCTTCAAAATAAAGAGATTTGTCCAATAGCAATACTATTTCAGAGTCATGTTGTTTCAAGTATTTTACATGATATTATAAACTCTTGAGTATTTATTTTTCGTATACTTTCTTTCTTTATATTATCCTTTTCCAAAATTGTGAGCATCCAACATTTCTGCAATTCTTATGCATTTCAAACTTACAGTATATTTGCATTAAAAAATACACAAAATAAAAATATTATTTGATAGTAAACAAGACTAATATTTATCATATGAATTCGTATAATGTAATACACAAGACCTTGAGTAATTTCTTCAGCAAGGCCTCTGCTACTTAGAAGATGGTGCACATATTGCAGTGAAAAGAGAATCAGATCAATTTGAAACTTGTGAATCTCGTTATCTCAATTAGAATGGTATCTTAGACACAAACATGTATGTAATTATGTCAACTGTGATATTTTTTCATCATGGGCTATAAGGGTAGTTCACATATTGCAAGAGAGAGGAAACAATACTAATCACAAACCTAATCCCCTTCATCTCTGCTATAATCACTCAATCCCCTCTACATGTTTCCTGTCTAGGCATACTTTTCAAGGGTTTCTTGGATAGCCTCATAAGTTAGTCTGTTTTAGACATCTGCTCTGTACAAAAATGAAATCCACTCTTAATGATTTGATATTTGTAGCATTAAGAATTTAATTTTGTAGCTTCACCTATACAACTAAGAAAAATAACTTGAGTTTCTAGTAGGAAATAATTTGTCTATGGTGGATGACAAGGATCACCAACCAACTTAGACCATACGAATCATGAGTTTTCAAAAATCCTATCCGTTCTAGTTGTAGGGGACCCAACACAAAACACCAAGCCCTTAACAAGCTTGGTTGAACTGCCATAGAAGTACTACCAATAGTGAGGATGAAGTACTTTCTCTCCAAATTCGAGTAATCTGAAATAGTTAGTCAGATTTGTAAATGCTAACAAAGGGGTCTCTACCAAACAAGTCTCCAAATAGATAAAGCTAGAAGGCCTTTCTAATGCGTACACACAAGGACAATATGCCAAGAAATAAGTGTATATGAAAAATATGCAAGGAAATAAGTGAATATGCCAATATTCAAGACAATAATGCAAGGCAATACGTCAAAGCATGTAACATAAAATCAGATTAGTATGCATCCATAACTGAAAAAGGGTAAAGCAAAACCCTACTAAACTGCAGTAACCTCCTCCCCCTGCCCTCCTCCCTTAGCTTGAGCACTGTTGTGGAGAGAGGTGTTGTAGGTTGAATCAAGAAGGATAAAAAAACTTAGTACACTACAACAAGGTACTCCTAATACTTCGTGTACTTCGATGGAGGTGAATTTCCTATTCTCCTATCTCCAAGACCTGTAGTGTGACTTATCTTCCTTTGGTGACACTCCTTTACCCTAGAATCCTTCACATGCCCATGGAGGAATTTGCCAATTGGTGAGCATAGAGAAAAGGATAATTCTGTACTTATTGTAGAAATTGACTAGGACTAAGCTTATATATGGGTGCCAAATCTTAATTCATAACTTCTAATAGTTGATGCCACAGTCCATGAATGATGTAGTTGGATTTTTGTAATGCATTTACAAATATGGGATGCTACCGACCATCAACTAGTACAGATATCTTAAATACACCCATCTGAAATATGCCGAGAGATATCAATTTAAAAGTTCTTATGTTAGACTGTTCAATTACCATATTGATTAATAACTCCATTGCATTGTTTTCCAATTTCCAACAGAGTGGTGTAAAATGGCATCAATCTAGCTACACCATTGTGTTGGTATCAAATAATTTATTTGAGAAAAAAGGGGCTCCAAACTCTACAATATGGCCAAGATTTTACTATTTTTTGACTGACTTCTCCAAGAAAAAAGAAAAAAATTAAGTGATGGTCAAATGGATGTCAAATTTATGTTATATTTTCACAAACCACATTTATTAGTAACTTCATTACATTCTCTACCGATTTCCCATTGATTTTTAGCAAATGGCATCAATTTAGTTGCACCATTGTGTTGGTTTCAAAAAAATCTACTTGGAAAAAAAGGGCCTAAACATTACCATATGGCCAAGATATTACTATTTTTCGATTGACTTCTCCAAGTATTTTAATTAAAAAAACTGACAACCAAATGGATGTCAAATTTAAAGATAAATTGTGATGTGACGGTGAAATGGACATCAAATTTAATGTCAAAAATAAAAGTGAACAACTCACTCCATTACACTACTTGGCTGTGATTGTAGGAACAGCTCTTGGCATAATCATGACACCACCGTCCCCAACTCTTAGTTTGCAACAGCTAATGGTTGGCACCACTGTTCATAAATGATGTAGTTGGCTTTGCTTAAGGAATTTACAAATAGAAGATGCCACTAACCATTCAACCATGGCACCACCAGCCACGGCCAATGGTGTCACTTTACAGTGGCCACTGGCCTGTTGTATCACATAGACCTAAATGGGAGAAGATGGTTGTATGGGGGAAATGAAGAATTGAAGGCAGGCATGTTAGAAGATGCCACTAACCATTCAATCATGGCACCACTGGCCACGGCCAATGGTGTCACTTTACAGTGGCCACTGGCCTGTTGTATCACATAGACATAAATGGGAGAAGATGGTTGTATGGGGGAAATGAAGAATTGAAGGCAGGGCATGTAGGCAATAATGAGGTAGAAAGGAAGACATCAGTTGGGAAATTATATGATAACAAGTCATGGAAACAAGGACTTACGACACATCTCTCAAAAAGAATACTCAAGCCAACCCAAAGCAATCCCATTTTAGGAGGTTAATGTGCCAACAAGCCCTTGACAGAACAGAATGTTAGTAAAGCTAACTTGAGGAATATACATATGGCCCATGAAGGATCATCACTTGTCATGTAGTACATCAAGGGATGATCTCTCGTGAAAACACATGAGAAAAGGAAATGAAATGGAGAGCAATAAAGGAGATGAATAAAGATAGATAATAATAAACTCGTACATTTACTTACCTGTCTGACGAAGAAGTGCTTGCAATGTTGGAGGCTAGGAATGGTCTGAAGCAGGTGGCGCATATGATATATGGGTTGTCTCCTAACCCGGTCTATTAGACTACCGCACTCCAATGGACCTCCGACTCTCAATAAGGCTATTGTAAGGTTTTAGCTTTCAATTAGAATTGAGGGATTGCCAATGAGATATAATCCTTATGAATGGCTTTGACAGAAAATTTAGGAGCATGATGGGATGCTGCAGATGACTATGTACCGTGTGTCTATGAATATGACTGCTCCTAGTGAAGCTCTGATGGATGTTATTACTGATGGGGGTGTTGATCCTCCAGCAGTGGTGATATCATTGATGTTTGACATTTTTCTGTAGAATGTGTGTAGGAACCATGCCACTAACAATAGTGACTTGAGTATGTAGAATAGCTATAGAAATGCTGATAATCTCTTGAATGATCTGAAGAAGCTAGTGAATGACTCCACTTGTTGCCGAGATTCTACTATGTTCACAGTATGCGTGACACTCTTTGATAGAGTGTGTACTAGATGAATGAAACTTGCAGAAGCGACCCAGTGGAGTGGAAGTTGGATGTGCTTGTCCTCTTTTCGCCTCAAGAGTGCGCACCTTTGCAGCTGTGCATTCCATGTTTTTTTATGGGCCCCACATCTCAAGGGAATGACTAAATATCATGTCATGAACAATATAATTTATGATCATAGGATGTCTTGCTCTGGAGTTGCAGGGCAGAGGAGTGAGATGATTCCTCAAAAGGCGCATAAGAAAGTGAGGTAATGGCTATACTCTGGTCCCATTGGGGGCATTGGACTGGTCATCATGAGAACTAATATCAAAGAGCAAGTTGTCAGGATTATCAAAATAGGGAGCAAGGATAATAGTGTTAATGCTTTGACTGGATGCTATATGTTAATGTCGCTTCTCAAGGGAGTCTCGGTACTGTAGGATTTCCATATGTTTCACTTAGGCATATCCAAACAAATAGGTGTCACTGAGGGTGTATCTATTTTGACATAATCAGGATTGGTGAGATCAATATGGCAAAATTAAACTACCATATCACCAGGTTGTCTGCCTATGTTATTTTCAGTTGATCTGTATCCAAGTGCATCTTTGGTGATGACTTCTTCGGTAAGTGTCTCCCTACAAGATCTAGGCTTGAGAGTAGGTGGCAATTTGTCAACTGCATATTGGGGAAAATATGTTGTTTTAATATTAATATTGGGTTCATCAAGCTCGTCATCATCAAAATCAAGGAGGTTGTTTGTTCAACAAGTTGAGGATGAACACTATAACCTCGAGGTGTTTCCACGAGGTAATTTTCTCTTGTATAATTGCAGAATGGAATGAAGGGCAACGGTTCTAAAGTGGGTATTTCGTAGACTCCACATTGTTGGAATTGTTCTAAGTTCCAAGAGTCTTGTACCTTGTAGATAGTTCAAAAATGTGGGAACTTGACACATCGGTAGGCAGAAGATGCTACGGCTCTCATGTGATGGGTTAAAGGAAGGCCTTGTAGGATGTTGGAGGGGAAAGTTAAATATCATGATTTTCACTGTGATGGTTTTAGGTGGAAGGGATAGGGGGAGCCAAATGCAACCCAAGGCGGGTTATTACCTTCGGTCAAACCTTGGCAAGCATTGTGGGTAATTTTGCGATTTATAGTGGAATATCCTAGTGTCTTAATGAAAGGGAGGCTATGCATGCTCTACAACCTTCATCCACCAAGGCTCGTGACTTGAATGTCCCCAATGTAGATGTGAAGAAAGAGAGGGATTGTCGGCTCAGAATAGGATCTTGTCAAGGATCATGCATTGGACAGGAAATCTCAGGGATGGACTTTGTTCTGTGATGCAATCAATTTAGATAGACAGCTCTTTGCCTTGTTGCATGATGCTCTTGTCAAAATCGTAGAGTGGGGCTTCTCGGCAGGGGAAAAATTGGTCTAGTGGAGTTCATTTCATAAAGGAGGTTCACAAGTCTATTACAATGTCAAGGTGATGTCCTCCAGAGTTCAAAGAATGAAACCTTTGCTAGGTAAGTTGGTAAATTTGGCTATAGGATCCCACTCTTCATAGATAAGTTGTTTTTAGGGGTTTTTCAGCTGGGCTAGGGGTCACAATGATTTCATAGGTAGATACAGGCAGTTTAGATTCTGCATTTTTTTATCTATTGGCCAACAATGATGCCACCAACAATGGACAATTTTGTCTAAACGTCATCAGCCATAGCCAGCGGCACTAAATTTGACTAATCCCAGGAATTTTTGTTATAGGAATGCTGTCAATGATGGGTTCAAGTGGGATATAGGATTTCACAATTTTGTAGGTAGTCTAAATATTGTTGGTAGGTGGGATAGCCAGCATTAACGCATGCAATGACAAATCTCATGCTTTACATTTGGACTTCCTTTTCTTGATTGTTTGTGTTGATAGGATCTGAGGCAGTTTCTATAGTTTTTGCAGTCTGAATTAGGGTGGTTTGTTGTTGATTATTTTAAGGCTCTTGCTGCATGGATTGACTATTCTTGGAATGGACGCGGAAGGGATTATTGTAGATGTCCAAGTCTGTGTTGGTTTGATATATGGCTTCGCCCTATTTTGGGCATCTAGATTTTGCTTAGTGGTGAAAAATGCTTGGTATCTCTCACAAATCATTGCTTCGTGATTGAAGGCTTCTCATATGAATGCCTAGGTGAATTTTCTAAGTTCTCGATGGTTTTCAAGTGAACACCCTCAGTTAGCATGCAACCAACAAAATTTATGTGGGTTATGCCATTGGGTTACAAGCCTCATAGGCTATAGCAACTAATTCTTGAGGTTGATTTGGAGCAGTGTTATGCGGGGGACGCGTCCCCTAGATTTTGGTGATGTCCCGAATGTTTCGGGGACTTGGAGGGGACGTCCCCAATTTTTTTAAAATCTTTCAAAAGTTTTCTAATGTTTTTACTTTTAAAAAGCTGTTATTTTTACCAAGAGCATTCAATTATACTCTTGAAACTAAAAGTACCTAAAATACATTAAATGCAGTTTAAATCCCTAAATGTCATTGAGAAAAGTTAAAAATACTGAAACATTAATTTTTATGTATTATTTTAATAGCCGTCCCCAAATTTTAGGAAAGATTTTGCGTCCCGGAACACCCGTCCGTCCTTAACCCCGTCCCCGAGACTTAGGTAACTATGATTTGGAGATACCATTCTCCCAAGATCTTCATGATTCATGGGACGACGTGTTGGGTATTCTAAATGGGGATTTAGCAAGAAAGTTGTCCCGGGCATAGGTGGTGAGGTGGAAGGACAATTTTGAGGTGCTTGAGGATTAATGATATTGATAGTGCATTGTGTGTCAATGCTAGGGTCATGTGGGTCTAATACACCATTGCTAATGGAATGCCTCTTTTTTATTTCTAATAACCATTCTAGTTGCTTTTGGTTGTTCAAAGGTTTCCATTGCAATTTTGGTTCTAGGACATAAGGAATAGCTTGAAAAGGCCTTGTTCATCAATGTTGTATTTGGCTTTGTTAGCTAAGGTTTTCCATTGTTTAATGAATTCAGAGGTTAGCCCATGGTCTTGTTGTCTTGAGTTGACAATTGTTTCTAGGTTAGCCCATGGTCTTGTGGTCTCGCGTTGACAATTGTTTCTAGGTTGTCTTTAGGTAAGTCATTAGATTGGAATCCTTGGTCAAAGGCATTGATTAGATCTTCTAGCTTTCAGATCTAGTGGGGCTTAAGTTGGTTGTACCATTCTAGGGAATCTCCTATGAGGGTTTTGGTAAAGAGTTTAGCTGCAGGGTATTGGTTATTGTTGATCCATTATTTGTATGGATTGCCAAAGGCTTTGAAGTACACCACAAGATCTTGAGTACCATCAAAGGCAATGGTTGGTGAGACAGGCCTGCCCACTCATCAGTAAGGTGGGCAGGAGGGAAACATCGCTGATTGGGAGGTGCCCAATATATTTGTTGTGGCTTATTGTTCATTAGAAAAATCTGGCTTTGCATTTGATCTAATCAATTGTTGTTTGTGGTTTGCAATTGGCCCATTTGATACATGATGTGTACAATTAAGATGGAAGTGTCGATTTGAGAATTTTGACTAGGATTTGGGATGTTTTGATTCCATGTAGAGGTAAAAGAGGAATGCTACTAGTTGTAGGTATGCGTTCTATCGATGTCCTATATTTACGTCAGCACCATAGTTACCATGTTTGAAAAGTTTGGATAGTTCGAAAGGGGAAAAAAATTCGAAAGTTTGGAATTTTTCAAAAGGTTCGGTTTGGTTTGGTTTAGAAAATTTACAAATATAAAATATATATAAATAATAAATACTATACATATATGATGATATTTGAAAAGAAAAACCAATTACACATAATAACAAATAAAGATATTATCTACGAAGTTTTTCCTTTATGTGCTTAGGTATTAGTGTTTCTTGTTTCGTTTTTGTTTTGTGTTGAAGTTTTTTAATTTAAATGCATTAATTTTTTATTTAAAAATTAAAAAATAATGTCCGACTAAACTTGTTTGGTAAGTTCGGTCAGACCAAAAAGTACGGTTCAAACCGAATTTTCACTAAGTTTGTAAGAACATGGTAACTATGGTCAACACCTATGGTTGAGCTAGAAATTATTGACGCACTTGTGTTTGTCATAAAGGGAATTGACATAGGTGGACTAGAACTAGTGTTGGTAGGTGTTTGAATTATGCTCATTGGGACACTAAGCTTTGGGGGCCCTCAGCCACATTTTTAGAATGATCAGCAATGTGATGAATCATTTCAGGGGTGTGAACTTGGGTGTCTTTGTGGCTATCTTCTTTATCGTATCTCATCGTTTAGATTTTGGGAGTTCTTTTGTTTGTTTTGAAGGATGTTGTTGGTGTTGGACCCAATTTTGTGAAGGTTTGAATATCATGGATGTTTTGCTTAGGTTTTCTAACTCCTATCATGAAGTATTCTATGGTTGGGGTAGATTGAGCTTCGGTAAATTTGGACCAAAAAGTGGTTTCTTCAGCTAAGTTAGTGTTTATAGGTATTCCATAGTAAGAATAGGGGAATGATCCTTAAAAATGTAAGAGGAGAGAAATTTAGAAGGTAACAAAAAATGTTGGAAGATAGGGATTTGACCTAGGAAATGTGAAACAAACACAACCAAAGGGAGGGTAAGTTCGTGTTGAGTTCACCAATATGTATATGCCAAGAAGGGGTCTTTCCCAAAGAAGCTTCTAAATAGGTAAAGGTAGAAGACCTTTCTAGAGTCTACAGTCAAGGAGAATATACAAGGCAATAAGCGAAATGTTGGACATAAGTTAGTGAAGATCTGAATATTGGTGGATGTTTTGGTTAGGTTTTCTTCCTCCTATCATGAAGTGCTCTAGAGTTGGGATGGATGGAGCTTAGTAAATTCGGGCCAAAAGTTGGTAACTTCGGCTAAGTGGTGTTTAGGTATTCCATAGTGGGAATAGGGGAATAGTCCTTAGGGAATCTACGAGGAGAGAAATTTGGACAAGAAGAAAAAATGTTGGAAGATTGGGATTTGACCTAGAACACATGAAAATGACCCAACCAAGGGGAGGGTAAGTTCATGTTGAATTCACCGAAATGCATATGACAAGAAAGGGGTCTTTACTAAACAAGCTTTTAAGTAGGTAAAGCTAGAAGGCCATTTTAGAGCCTACGATCAAGGACAATATCCAAAGCACTAAGCAAATATGACAATATTCAAAGCAACAAGTGAATATGATACTATGTACGACAATATGCAAGAGCAATAGGTCAAAGCTATGTTACCATGATACATCCCCTTGCCCCCCATACCTACTTGATACATATCCGGTACGGATACGTGAGGGTACAGGTACGGATCCCTCTTGGATATGTACCGGTACGTACCCGCGGCAAACCCAAGCTAAAAAACGGCTTTAAGGCATTCAAAACTTTTTTTTTTGACTTAGTCAATGAAAAAAAAACAAACCTAACACTTAAATTAATAAAATATTAAACCCTAAACACCTCAAAAAGCTATAAAAAGCACTCACCCATTCATTTGAAATCACACAAACAATTCATTGTTGGTTTTTGCAAGTGTATGAGCAAAGAGCCAAAGAGGAATTGAAGAGGAGGCAAACATTGGAAGGAGGATTTGTTTGGAGGCAACCATTGCAAGGAGGAGAGATTGGGGGCAGCCATTGCTTGCAAGAAGTTCAAGTTTGTTTAGAGGAAGACATTGTTTTATTGTTCATTCAAAAGAGTAGATGTCACATTTGGAGGTAGCATTTGTTAGAATTCTATTGCAACAAGGATCTACGTTTGGAGGCAACATTGTTTTACTTGCTACCCTTGTCTACACTACAAGTATTTTTTATTTAATTCATCCTTTTATTTTTATTTTTTACGGTTTTTAAAAATTTATTTTGTTGCATTTTTAAAAAAGTTTAGAGTTTAAACACATCCTAAATCTGTGTATGCTCTCACCTCACACCTTTATGGTGATCTTGGTGATCAAAAATAGATTAGGATGGCACGGTTTAGGGTTTTTAATTTAATAATTAGTAAAAATCGTTATTTTTAATTTTTAAATGCATTGTTCAATGTTAATAATTAATATTTTAGCATTTATCATTTGATTTATGTAAGGCAAAATGTTTTTTAATTTTTTAAACTTCTTAAATCTGTGTATGCTCTCACCTTGCACCTTTATGGTGATCTTGGTGATCAAAAGCAGATTAGGATGGCACGATTTAGGGTTTTTAATTTAATAATTAGTAAATATCGTTATTTTTAATTTTTAAATGCATTGTTCAATGTTAATAATTAATATTTTAGCATTTATCATTTGATTTATGTAAAGGCAAAATGTTTTTTTTTTTTTAACTTCCTAAATTTGTGTATGCTCTCACCTCGCACCTTTATGGTGATCTTGGTGATCAAAAACAGATTAGGATGACATAACTAATTTATTTATGTAAAGGCAAAATGTTTTTAATTTTTTAAACATCCTAACTCTGTGTATGCTCTCACCTCGCACCTTTATGGTGATAAAAAACAAATTAGGATGACATCACTTAAAAATTAGTAAGCCATTGTTTTTTAATTTATTAATTATTATTTATGTAAAGGCAAAATGTTTTTAACTTTTTTAACATCCTAACTCTGTGTATGCTCTCACCTCGCCGTTATGGTGATCTTGGTGATCAAAAACAGATTAGGATGGCATCAAGTTCTGCTTCAGTTGGAGTGCAAGGCCCGAAGCTTTTGAAAACACATCAATTCCTGTGAAACATGATCCTAATTCCCCTCTTTGGAGACATGTGACAGTGGTAGAATACCTTGTTGGTGGTGGGGGTCGGATTTGGATATGTCATGGTTGTCATGCTCAATACAAATCCTCATATAGCCGACTGAAAATCCATTTGACTGGGGTTGGAGGTGTGGGGATAAAGAAGTGCCCTAAAATATCAAAAGAGAAAATGGCAGAGTACCTGAGAGAGCAAGAGGAGGTGATAGACAATGTGAAAGAAATAGATCTAAAACAATTCCATTGCAAAGAAGGCCTTCATTACGACCACCCACACCTAAATCTACTACTCATCCTTTCATCCAAACTCAAAGTCAACCACTTGATACCCCTTTTGATGAAGAGAGTCAAGAGACCTCATGAAAAAGCCAAAGGAGCATTGGAAAGAGCATTTAATAATGACAAGAGGGATGTTGTGATGAGGTGGTTGCTCGATGCATTTATGCATGTGGGTTGCCCTTTAATGTATTGAGGTCTCCATATTGGCATCAGATGGTGAAGGTTGTCAATGAAGCTCCACAAGGGTACAAATCCCAAGTTATGAAAAGGTTCGAACCACACTCTTGGGAAAGGAAGTGGAACACATTCACACCTCTTTGCAGCCAATCAGAGATTCATGGAAGGATTCAGGGTTTCCATCATTTCAGATGGATGGAAAGATGCTAGAAATAGACCCCTCATAAATGTTGTTACAGTATACCCTAAAAGGACAATGTTCCTAAAAGCCATTGATTGTGAAGGGCAAGTCAAAGATGCACAATTTATTGTTGACATTTTGATAGAGGCAATTGAGTCGGTGGGCCCCCAAATGTTGTCCAAGTCATCATGGACAATGCTAAAAACTGTAAAGAAACATGATTGATTATAGAGGGTAGATATGAGCACATTTTTGGACCCCTTGTGTTGTCCACTCCCTTAATTTGATGCTCCAAAAGATTGGGAAAATCCTCGTGGATTGAGAAAATTTACACCGAGGCAAATGACATTCAAATGTTTATCACAAACCATCATATGTCACAGCCATATTCAGGAGATTCTCAAGGTTGGAGTTGTTGAAGGTTGCAGAAACAAGATTTTCCTCTCACATGCTCGTTTTGAGATGACTTGTGAAGGTGAAAGAGGCTTTAAGCAATATGGTGATCAGCAATGTTTGGACAGTGTGGAGGCAGTCAAATACAAAGAAAGCTTCAAAGGTAAAATCATTGGTCCTTGATGATGATTGGTGGGCCAAGGTTGAGTACTTGCTCAGTTTTACAGAGCCCATTCTCTCCATGATCAGATACGTAGATACTGATGCAACGATGCATGGGAGAGATATATGATGGAATAGATTCTATGCTTGAACGTATCGAGAGATGTCATACAAACAAAAGAGCAAGATCCAGAAGAGACCTTCTACAATGAGGTCAAGAATGTGGTCATGAAGAGGTGGAATAAAATGACCACCCCATTACATCTCCTTGCTTATGCACTGAACCCAAAGTATTATAGCTCTGAAATACTTGGGCTACCTAACAAGCAACCACCATTCTCTGACTCCGAAGTTGCAAATGGAACTAGGGGAGCATTCAAGAATTTTTTTGATCCATCTATAGCCAGTCTGGTCCAAAATGAAATGGGCATGTTTGTAGCTTCAGAAGGCAACATGGGAGCGATTGAGGCTCTTTTTGACAAGAGCACCTTGAGCCCAACCACATGGTGGTGTGTACATGGCCATGATGCCAAGTACTTACGACCTATTGCTATCAAAATTCTTTCACAGGTATAACATTTATAAATTTATAATCATTGAAAATTTTAAATTTTATTAAGTTAGTAGGATTATTTTCCGCACATTCTTAGTATGTTACTAATTTGAATTTTCTAACGAACTTTTTTGTAATAGGTGGCTAGTAATTCTTCCAGAAGCGAGGCAATAATTGGCTTTATCCACTCAACTAAACGAAACAAGTTGGCATCTAAAAAAGCTGAGGATTTGGTATATGTGCATTCCAATTTGTGCCTCTTGTCACACAAGTCTGAGGACTATGTTAGAGGTCCTCACAAACTTTGGGATCTTCTTCCAGAGACCACAGACTTGGATGCCTCCGCAACCACTCTTGCCCAACTTTCAATATTTGATGGTGAAGATGACATTCAAGGGAGTTCGCAAGGAGTGGAGAGTGGAGCTAATGAGAGTGGAGCTAGTGCAAGTGGCATGCAAGAATTTGATTTTGAGGAAAATCTAGATGATATATTCTAGATTTGTTTGTATTCATGTTGACATGATCTTCGTCGATGTTTTAAAAATTGGAACTGGACTCGGAACCGGTCAAGGGTTAGACCGGATTGAAACCGAAACCGGACCGGTTCAAACTTTATGAACCGGTTTACTAAAAAACACATAAAAAATTACATTTTTAATGAAAACAATATATTTGAAGGATTAGAAACCATGATTCCAACAATTACACACAAAATATGCAAAGTTTGCTCATGTATATACTATATAACATGTAAGAAAGGTGTTTATAGCAAAATGGCACGAACTCCAAGTAAGAAATGTGTTAAAAGCAGAAATTTAATTTAAAAATTGAATTTTTTATACTCAGTACCGTATGCATGCATCTTTACACGACTTGGCCGGTTTGGGTCAAAACCGGACCGGTTCGATGGTTTGGTACCAACCGGATGGTTCCTTACAAAACCAGCCAGTTCGTACCAAACCGGTTGAACGGTCCGGTTTTTTAACCGGTTCATGCTTTAAAATGTTGAACCGGTCAAACCAGCCGGTTCCGGTTCCGCTCGGCCGTTTTAAACACTGATATTCGTATATCATATGTATGGCAGCCACATGATCAATGAAAATGTAAAGTCTTAAGTATATTGAATGTTTTGAACATTGATCCTACTATAATTTTCAAGTTTTGTATTTCTTATGGACTAAAAATGAGTGTGTGTGTGTGTATTAAAAATTTAATATATATGTACGGACGTATCCAAGACGTATCGTACCCAAGGGTTTTTTAAAATTGACGTATCCGCATATCGAACCCGTACCCATACCTCGTATCCTAGCAACATAGGGTCAAAGCATGTAAAAGGAATAATCAGACCAACATGCATGCATAAAATGATAAGGGTAGGGAAAAGAAATATGGAAGACCAATATGCAAGGAAAATCAACCAAAGCATAGTTCGCATACTCGTATTCGGCGAATACTTGGCAAACCCAAAAAAATTGACTCAGCAAGACTCGGCGAATATTCGGCAACTTAAAAATATGCAAATTTCTTTAAAAACATAAATTTTAAGAAAAATATTTTTAAAAAAAAGTCTCTCCAAAAACTCGTGAGTATTCGCGAATATTCGCCAAAAACTCGCGAGTATTCGCCAAAAACTCACAAGTATTCGCCAAAGACTCGCGAGTATTTGCCAAAAACTCGTTTGTGCAAGTTTTGGCGAGTTTTTCAGGCGAATATTCAGCTGTAGAAAAAGTAGTGAGTACTCGCCGAGTATGCATACTATGGACCAAAGCATGTAAAATGAATAACCAAACCAACATGCATGCATAAAATGATAAGAGGTAGGGCAAAGGGATAAGGAAAACCTTTCCTAGGCTTGAGCACTCTTGCGGAGAGGTGTTGTACAAAAATTCAAGAAGGGAAAACCCTAGTAGAGCACAAAAGAGGGGACTCCTAAGACTTGGTGTACTTTGTCGGATGTTAAATCTCTATTCTTAAATCTCCAAAAACATATAGCACAACCTACTTTCCTTTGGTGAAGCTCCTTTAACAAAGAAAAGTGCCCATTGAGGAATATGCTGATTTATGAGCACAGACTAGAGGATAATTTGGTAATCATTTTGGAAATAGACTGAGACTAAGGCTATATAAATGGGTTGCAAATATTAATTCATAGCTCCAACACCCATGGACAGTGTAGTCTGTGTTTCTTAAGGAATTTGCAATGCAGGATGTAACTGGCCATTCAAACATGACAATAGTGGATGTGGCCTTTGGCATCACTTTACGATGGTCGGTAGTGTCACACAAACCTAAATGGGACAAGATGGATATATGGCAGAAAAGGAGTTAAACACAGACATGTATGAACTAATGGGGCAAAAAGAAAGGCATAATATGGCCAAATTGTGGATTGAGTCGTGCAAACAATGGCCTGCAACACATTTTTGACAAGAATACTCAAGCCAGCCCACCCCAATCACATTTTGGGAGGTTAATATGTCAGCAAGCCCTTGATAAAACAAAATGTTAGCAAAGAAAATTTGGAGTGTATACAGATATTTTTCAGCTTACAAAACAAACTAGTTGTGTATGGTTGGAATTTACGGAAATCCATCAAATTTATGGGCACCAGATTCTGTATTGCATAAGATGTTTAAAAAGCATACTGCAAAATAGTCGATCTTCACTAACAGCACGATTGCACTCATAAAGAGCTCATTCCTAACTATCCTGTAGGACCTAGTCGAAACTGAACAAGGAAGATCAGGTTGGATAATTTCAATTAAATGTCAATGAATTTGGTTGCTATTTAAAACATGATGTAAAGTACTACTGATTACCAGATTAGTCAAGCCAAGTGCTTTCATGATTAAAATTGACTAGTGATGCAATGTATGCTAGGTCAAAGGGTCTTTAAGAATGGTTGTAATGAGAGGCATCCAAATAGAAAACCCTAGAAATGAGAATAATTATGATGTGAATAATGATAACTTAGTTGGAAAATGGTGACGATTACTCTCAAGCCTCATTAGACAAGTCTTTCGGTTAATTGTTGTCATCTCTCCACTGCCAATACATGAAGATATTGCTCATGTGTGTCTAATTAGTAATCTACACGCTTCTAAATAAACCCAACAGAAGTGTTGGGTAATAGGGTTGAATAAAGACGTAAGAAGTCTAGTAGATGGCAGTGCTAGGATTAGGGTTTACATGAAAGGTGAATTTGTTTCCATGGCTGCAATAGTTGAAAAGGATCCCTCTTCCTCAACATGAATGCCCTACCTTAGAGTAGTTCTGAAATGAGGGGAGAGGACCCTTCTCATTAAATATTTGATTTGTTTCCTGAGTACTCTTTGCACAGCACTAAATCTCAGTCGTCTTCTTGGCTTAGTGGATGTTTCCCCAAAGCCTCTGATAGCCCAATCATTAATGATGCCCTCTGACCAGATATTGGACTATGTTCTTTGCTATAGCAATTGCCCATGTAGATTTCACAGTGTCCTTCATACTACTCGGTCCAGAGTCTATACCAATAAGGTATGTCCATTACAAGAAGTAATGAGCTAATTATAGGCATAAAAGTTTTTCTCAGAGTCAATTTTATAGTGTGCTCGATAGGTAGTATATTGGCCATACTTTTATGACATGTTAGATTGTGCATGCACTACTGGAGGCCAGGGTTTTATCTTGGACATGGAGAAGGTATCTTTCCTCTTAGTCTGGATTAGGATGTACTCTTCTGCTGAAAGTTTGGGATGAGGATTTGGTTAAGGCAGTGGAAAACTGTATTGGGGAATATGTTACTACCGCTGAGGTCATAAATCATATGCTCTATTAGGTATATGCATGCATATGCACCAAAATGGGTGTTAGTAGGCCTTTTCCATAAAAATTTACCTTCAAATTTCAAGTTGGAAGAGTTCTTCTTGGACCAGCAGCTTGACTATGAACACCTCCCTTTCAATTGCAATAATGCCATGAGTATGGTCATTTGTCACATAGATGTTCCAAGCAATATCCAGCCAGTATAAGTCAGTAAAGAAGCCAAATGAGGTTAGATATCAATCCCAATAAGATAATATGTTTACCGATGATGCTTCATTTTCATTTGAATGCCTTTTGTGCCGGAATGCAGTGGATGGATGGCCAGCATTGAGAGGAAGAGGTGTTTCTAAAGGAAAAAGAGCAACAGTTGCTATGTTGCGCATTAGAAAACACGTGTCAAGAAGGAATAGGAATGCACTCCAAGCCCGTGCGATGCAGAATAGCTCTGTTGTTGTATCAATTATGTAAGCAAGAATAATAGACTGGTGTAGAACGTAAAACTGCAGGAGAGAAAGAAGTGTCTTAAGAAGAAGCAAACCACTGTTCTAAGGTTTGTAACAATGAAACAGTAAATCTGGAATGATGGTGAGCAAGGATAGCTTGCATAGTCAACGGTTTTAAGTCCATGAAAGGAGTGCAAACACAATCAAGTGGACAACTAAGAAATTGGCTATTCCTGTTCATGAGAATTAGAATGATACCTGACTGGCTGTGTTGTATGCTATGACTCATAGAGGAAGGAGCAATTGGAAGCTAATACCCAAGAAGGACTAGACAAGAAATACCTGAAGATTATTGCTATGGAGCCCTTAACTGGCTTCAAGAAGGCTAGGAAGCCAGTAATAAGGAGGAAAATGGGATGGGTATTAAAGGTTTTGGAAATAAAAGCAGAAGGCGGATGACAGAGGAAATAAATGAGGAAGATACTCAGATTATGAGTGTAGGAGAATTGAAGGCAATAGCATGATAAAGCCCCTAGAATCTTACTCGACTCATAGATGAAGTTCTTATCCTCTTAACATTAGAGGGTTGAATAAGAACCCTAGATGGAAGGTGGTTGAGCACAGGATCGCACAACATTAGTCAGAGATCTTTTCCTTGCAGAAGATGGAATTGAGATAACTAGAGTTCTAGGATGCTGCATATATGGATGCAGATAGAATGGACAGCCAATGCCTAGAAAGGAGATTTTAGAGCAGTGGACATACTCAGGAGCCCCATTACTATCAAGTTTTCTCCTCTTGCCCAGGACTAAGGCTGAATGGCTGGACTTAAATCCAGCCTACAAAATGTGATATCCATTATGGCTGCAAACATTTATGCACCATCCAAAGATGCTGACAAGAATAAGCAATTTTTGGAAATTAGAGAATTTTGTGGAGTTTCAAAAGTCAAATCTGTGGGCAGTAGGACATGAATTATATACTATCCTCTGCTTGTCAGATAATATAGGGTTTTAAAACATATGAATAAAGTTAGCATCATGTTACACTTGCTTATAGATGATAGTCGATTGGTAGTAATCATTTTGGTAAAGGATAAAGAACTTGGAATAATAGGTGTAAAAGGAATGCCTTTAATGCAGACATACTATAAAATGTTGACCGTGAGTTTTGTAGGAAACAGCTTTATCAATGAAAAGAACCACAAGCCCAAACTATGGTATGCCAACATATATGCAATACAAGATTCTCAACATGTATTCAAATCAATCCTTACGAAAGTAAGACAAAGGACCAATGATTAATACTGCCAATACATGAATTGTGAGAGTGATTTGCAACAAGTGTTCAAAGATATGACAACTTTGACCCTATGCAGAAAATTAGCTCCATTTCTAGATGATATGCATGGACATATGTTCAGGTATCTGCAGATGCATTCATAAAATTGATTCAAACAGCAAAATATACTTGAGAATTCATCTTATCCTGAAATGCTATCAAGATTATAGAACTGTCATAGTCCTGGAATATGATTCTCGAGGAAAATCAACTCAAGTAACAAGCGTCATATATAATCACTAACAGTATTAAGGTATTGAAATAAAAGCACAAAGCGCCAAATAATAAATGTATAGCATATTGCTCAAGTATTTCTCTTTTATCAAAGAAATTGCAACTTTGAAATCTATAGCTAGACAATGCTCTTACCTTCCGGACATAAATACTGCATCATACTGGCCCCGGTTTGCTCCAAGAACTCGTTGCTTTAACTTTTTCAATGATGGTAATACTTCAAAAGCAGGCGGCTCTGTACAGGGAAGATTAATTTAGTAATTATAATTTATGACTGCAAAGTTATTACTGAAGATTAATGTCACCAATCTAAGTGATAAATTTATTGAGCGAATTCAATACATCAGACTGTAAAACCTTACTGCATTAAATGTGTAATATAACAATATAATATCTCGTATCCGCCATTACTCACCCAAATCATTGATACACAGATTTTGTGAAATTCCATTCTTTGAAATCTCTTCAAGCAGATGAAGCGGATCCACTGAACTTGCTTTATCCAATTGAAAGCGCTGCAATAAAAGCATAACAATTTAGTTCCAAAGAATCCATCTTAAAGAAATAAAGTAGATATTTATCATGCCTCATGAACCAAACATAATATTGATATTACCTTGTACACTTCAGCGGTGGAACACTCCTGCACTGGTTTCATAAGAACCATTGGAGTATCTAAAGGAACTGGAGGTGGGATATCTTGCACAACCTAAAACATTCAACCAAATTAGTCAATGCATGTTGTATCCTTTCATCAGAGATGCTATTACTAGTAACTAAAAAGATCTTTATATGCAAAGCAAAGTGCAAAGGTACAACATTTTGTAGCATGTCTGATAAAATGATAAATCCTGATCAAAATGGTACAAACCCCTATTGTAAGAAAATGATGATGGCAATAGAACCCCTTAGTTCCTAATTGCATGTGTTGTTTCTTCCATGATCCTAGCCAAGATGGAAGGAAGCAGCATAGATACATGAGATGAAAATATTAAGTGGCTACCGGATGTGACTAAAACTACTACCGCACAAGCAAACTTTCATTATGGTAACAGTAGGGATGACCTGCCACTAAGATGTGTAACAATAAAACTCCTGTTGTCTCTCAATTGTAGAATCGTCATGTATCGATGGTTAAACAATATTTGGACAAACAAAATATGGCAGCAAATGATCTACTGCCTTGTATGTTGAAGACAATATCAAAACAGAAATTAAATCGTTGAGTGAATCTATTAACCAAGCCTGCCATGATATCTCTAATGAAATACAACATACTATGAAAGACGCAACATGGAAACGTAGAGAAATTCAATAAACCTTTCCATAAAATAGTAATCGCCTTGTTTTTAAGGAAATTCTAGTAAGGAGGGGATTTACCGTAATATCAGTCCTTTTGAAATGTTTTGCATAGCATGATTAAACCTTGCTGATGCAACAATAACCTGTGGACCTTTAGGTGAATGTCTTGTCCAAAGGCTGCCAAAAAGGAATCAACAACAAAGATTGCTAATTCGTATCTGTATAGTGCCTAGAGGTGTTGTAAGCATCAAAAGGTGGAAAAAATATTTGAAGTTGTTGAGGCGGTTGAAGGGCTACCAACCCTGTCCAGATAGAAGAATCTGCTTTAGAATTGCAGGTAAATTATAACTGGCAGCAACCTCACACACTTCCTCTGTCATTTGTACGAAGAAAAGAGCTAGTTGACAAAAGTTTAAAAGAAACCCTAGACCACTACCCTTGTTTCTCTGTGAGCGATTAGCCTGTAATATTCCCAATGTTTTGATATCGTTGGAGCTGAATTTTTCCAGGTCAAATTGTTCTTCTATTAGAGTGATTCATGCTATATGAACGAATGTATTTACTTAGCAATCCACTATTCTCAGAAAATCCTCCAGTATGTGTCCATTCTTATGATTATTGTTCCATTATCTTCATGCCAAAATGTGAATTTATTACAATTACTATACAGAAGCCCATGCAAAGAGTGATATTTTTTCAATGATAGCATTGCTTCTCCTTTATAGTGATTTCACGACAAATAATTCAATATATCCATTGTAGACAGCAAGCCGAGATGGTTAGTTTCAGCATACCTCGCCCTACTGGTACAATATGCTGCCCCACGTGAGAAGAAAAACGGGATGTCTGAGCCAATTTCCCCAGACCACTGCTGAAGCTCCTCAACACTGGCAAGGCAGTTGTTAAATTGATTTGCTGCCCAAAGTGCAGTTGCCGCATTACCACTTCCACCACCTAGACCAGCTCCCGTTGGTACCTTTTTATCAAGATGAATCTGGAAGTGATATTTATCTCAATGAGATGAAGGGCAACATATATTCACACTTCAAATGTATCAAATCTAAAACAGAAAGGGAGATCTGAAGATTTTAGACCGCAATCTATCTTAAACTGCTCATAAGGATCATGAAAATACTAGATTTTTTAGTTTTTTTGCTGGAGGATCAAGGACATTACCCAAAAGAATTGTTTAGACCCTGTTTTCTTTCTATACAGGTTGAGCGCTTTGATGATCTGCAAAATAATTCAATCACAAACTACAGCAATGTAAAAGAGATAAAAGTATTGCTTTTAACAGCATTTTTGTTGCTTGAGGATTTCCACTATTTCACCCAAATATATTCTTGGCAGACAAGGATATGAGTAAATTAAACATCTCTAAGACAAAGCAGGAAAAGCAATGAAGAAAAAAAAAAACTTTTTCCTTTCTACATCAAACAATGATTTTTATAACACTGAAAATACCCAATCTATTACTCCAAACATGCTAAAAAAACATCTCGGAAATGGTACTATCATAATCTCCTAATAGGACAAAAATTGACATAGACAAAGCACTGTGTTAATACCAACTTAAACATAAAACGGATTTGACTGATAATTGATTTCTGCATGAGTCAACTAGAGGGAAGAATTTGCAGAAACTTACCAAGTTCCTTTCATCAAGTGGAACACCTGGAGCATTGGTTGATAAGCAATCCTTCGTATTCAGAGGAGATAGAGAAAATTTAATTATATCTCCTAAGCTAATTACCTGTCAATAAATCAAGAACAATCTTACTCATGTCATTGTTGATGACAAACTATTAACAAGCATAGCATCACGTCAGATATCTAACAGTCATGATTCGGCACTACCAGCAGATATAGACCTCTTTCAATCTCTTCACCTATTCACAATTTTGTGCGAGTACCTCATGGCATAAATTTTGATGAATCAATTAGAGCATGAAGTCAAACCAATTGTGGCAAAACAACTTAAGTTTAACCCCTAATATCAGGAAAAAGAAAAAGAAAAATAATGCATATCTGAATGAGAGGCATTGGATACTGACATGAAAAAGTGATGCAAGGTCATGAAAACCATCAGGTCTCTTGTTTGTTATTCTCAGAAAAACATTGATCTGCATGCCAAAATGAAACAATTTCATCTCAATGACCATAAATGTATAAACCCACTTCAAATATTGAAAAGTTAATTCATACTTCGCATTTAATAGAAAATTCAACATGGTACATTTTTATCTGAATGACTATATGTGTATGAATGCATTTCAAAATATGAAAATATAATTCTTAATTGGTAGAAGAAAAAATAAATTCAACATTGTATTTTTGGGTGTGTGTGTCCAGTACCTTTGATGGTGAGAAGAAAGATAAACGAGAGAGACCACTGCTTGTAGCCGACTGCTCGAATTTCTCTAAACGTTCCATAGGATCATAGACAAGCTGCAAATATACACAATTGAATGTATAAACACATTATTGTTTTAAGTTTATAGTGCCAATTACTGTAGAGACTAAACTAAAGGGAAATTAGATTCTTTGACCTGTTAAAGGTAGGTTAAAGTGGATTTAGGGCTCCATGGAGATTAAATTGCCATGCTGACACCCTCTAGAAAATTGATAAAATTGAAGGCAAGGTAAAACCCCGGTATGCTAAGATTATCATCAACCTCAAACTAGAATATCCCCCTACCTGAATAAGAAAACCATCCTGAAAAAGAATTACGTGATTGCAAAATTAAGAAACAATTCACATGAACTACACAATGAAACTGGTAGATGGACTCACCCATGGAACAAAAGATCTGTGAAGTGTTAACACAAATGAAGCAGAGGATGAAGCACAATTTCTTTCGAATTACCAATATATATTAATATCAGGCAATATTATCCTCTTCCACGAGAAAATAATAGTCTCAAAGCTGCATATAAAACAAAGCTTTGCCTAGAAATTGCATTGAAAGAGGGGGCTCGAAGCAATTTTTTCCGGAGCTTTGCTTCATATAAATTTTAAATTTGAAAAAGAAAAAAAAATCACCAATCTTCTAAACAAGATCGTTAATATTAGGTAGGTCCAAATGGCCAATTTGGATTAAACGGCCTTAAAAGCCATGTCAGGGACTCTTATCTCTCAGTTGAAATAAAATGCAGTCAGAGTATTCAAATGACCCATGTTGGAATTAAACTGAAATTCATATGAATACAGTCAGAAAATAGAACTCAAACCCAAAGCTCAATCTATCTTACCTCCACTTGTCTGTTGGAGTTCGTGGAATCTGATGGAGAAGAAGCAGCCATGGATCTCACTGCAAACAAGGACCGAGTTCCTAATTTCTGAGGTCTGTTTCTCAATCCTTTCCATTTGAGTTGTTGATTGGCAGAAGCCCTTCTACTCGAAATCTTTTGAAAGGAGCTGTTGCCTCTGCAACTCAATTGGGCATTCTGAGACGCCGAAGTAGAAGAATGAATTGAATAAAGTGAAGCAGCCGCCATTGAATCAATTCAATGAGATTATGAACTAAGAATGTGAGGGTCGTGTATAAATGCATTTTATGGAAGGAATGATAAAAGGGAGGATTGTTTGACTGACAATACCGCCACACGACAAACTGAGGAATCATCCCTCCAACATAATATATTTTTAACAAAATTTACAAGTATAATATCGTGCAACTGCTGAATCTACCATGTCACCGAAGATCTCGCCTTGTCTTTTTATTCTATTGGGCTTTGGTTACTAAAGGCCCCTTGTGCTCTCCATTATATATGTGGAGAGTGGTTTTCTCTAACAATGCACTACAACACACCACATTAAAATTAGTTACGAGGATTGGTCTCTTTTGGTCTCAGCTTACCATTTTAGGTCGTTCTGGTTGTGGGTTCGGTTCTTAATTTACTCGAGTGTGCAAAGTGAAACATTTGCACGATGCTCTGTGAATTGATCGATGACACTTGCCTTATGTTAAAGCCTCACTCTTCAAAGCTCGAGTTGTTGGATATTCACTAAACCCTATATTACCAAAAAAGAAAAACTAACCATACTTGAATTGCAATCACGGTTAAATAAATTTAATCAATAATTTAGATCTAAATTGAAAATTGAATATTCTTTAATTATTCTAGAAATATATGAAAATATAAATACTACAACTACTTGGTTAAAAGGGTTTTTAAGAGTACCATTGATTTTGTTGCAATTCCAAAAATAGAAGTTAGAAATAATTAGTGCAATGCAAGTCTATAAAACAAACTTAAAAAAATTAGCATCAATAAAACAATTGTCTTTAGAACCGTAGTATTCCTACTATAATTGTAATACACTTTTGGTAGTTGTCAAGAAATATCGAATATGAGTTAATGGTCATGTTCGCTGATCCTAGGCTCAAAGAAGCTCGATCAATGTTCTCGAGTTCATTGTGGATAACTATGAAACTAGTATCCTTCCTTGGACCAAGAATGGGACCATAACACCTTGCAAAATTGTAAAATCTAGAGGGACTCAATGGGGGTTGTGTTATTCCTCCATTATTATAAGGCCCTTAAGATTTTGAACAATTTGGAAAACAACACACCGAGTATCATGCAATTTAACAGTAGTCTAGTGTAACACAAGTGTCCCAACCCATATTGTTTTCAATGCTCTAATCAATGCAATAATTAAATGATATGTGCTCTACTCTAACTCGCTTAAAAGATGTTTTTGCGTACGGATGCTTCTCTATCACTCAAATCCTAAATGCATCATTTTTCTCTATCCTAGATGCATCATTATTTATATATTTTATATGTAATAATGCACGTATGTATTTATATACTACTTGAATTCTAATTAAAACCCGATTCGTGTGCATGCCGACACACAACAAGTGGGAAAGCCTTCAAAGAAGGTCCAAAACCCCTGGACACCACAAATAAGGGTTAAAGGGCCCATGCGAGAGAGGGAGCCATAGCCATAGTACAATTTTGGTTATTGATTTACGACTGTGTTATGTTTATGGAAAAGAAGCTAAAAACTCAACAAAATAGGGGAGGGAGAGGAACCAAAGAGGTGAGAGAACACATGAGGGAAAAGTAAAAAAACCTAAGACATAAGAGAATATAGGGAAACATATTAAAGGTTAAACCAAAACAAGGAACACATACTAATAAGAGCCTAATATGGGCAACCTCGTAATCAATAAATACACTAATACCATAAAGCAAATAGCTAATCCTATACCAAAATTAAGTGTCTCGATAATGCCCCTCTTTGATGTGTGTACATTCATATCAAAGTAAAATAATTAATTATATTTTGCACAATGACTCTCCTCCTCGACATCCACATGGATCCTCTCGAGTTTTGTGCGGCTTACCAAGTGACACCTTCTCAATTTTGTGGCGCACCAAAGAATCTTGTTGTGTAAGTGTTAGAGCTAGAAGATGACATGTCATACATAATCTAGAGGAAGTTCAACTATCATGCATGAAAGGTGAAACGATTTTATAACTACTTCCCCTCATGAGTGTTTATTGTTGTAAATGCCCTCTTAACATTGTTATATAAATATCTAACATATACTAAGGCCTATGGTTGTTGATTGTCTATCCCGAGATAGTAGAGAATGCTTACATGTTCCATGTAGCTTGTAGCTCTCACACTACTTTACAATTCCTTCTAGTCTAGGAAAATTAGTTAGGAAGCATTCCTTTGTTAATCACAAAAGCTTGCTTTGTTAGCCTTATCCGCAATATTTGTATACCATTGTAATTATTTCCTTGTTCTCCATTTATGAATAAAAGTTTTGTGATTAAGCTAAATATGAAATATATAGGCCTAATCTAAATGCAAGATTGCAGTAAATAAATGATAAATTAAGTATAACAATTACACTCAAGTAAACTAAGCAATAAATAATGAAACCCTAATGTGCAAAGAAGGGTAAGATTCCTTAGTTGATTCACCGAGTTTTGGAAAGTGCAAAGAGTTGGAAAATAGAGAAATGTGAAGCACCGACCATCGGACTAAACTTAGAAAATTGTAGATCCAAGGAGGCTCGGACTGGGCACTGGAGAGGGACAGGGGCACCCATGGGTGCCCTAAGCTTGTTTTTCGACACCTGGGTTTGCGAAAATGCTAAGAAACCCGAATCCTCAGGGTCGTAAGATGCTTGCATTTTGTTGCTACATATTTGCACAATGATCATTGAGTTGTTTGAAACCTACAATGAAATATAGACCTGTAAAACCCTCAAATAGACATTAAATCCTAAAAAAGAAAGATGTAAAATGGGGGTCAGATTATCCTTAGCTATCACAATGATGGACTTACAACTGAGCATTGCACTACATCTCAGACCCAATGTAGTTCTCTGTGTGTGTGGAATTGTGCCCTAGGTTTCTCTTGTGTCAATCACATGTGGATAGCGAGCAAGTAGTTAGATGTAGAATGTAGTAAATGTGTGCATGAAATAAAATGAACTTCCCTCCTATCAAGTGTGATGCAAAAACCCAACCTTTGTGTCCCTTGTGATGGAGCTAGATGGATGTAATGGAGCTCTTAGATGCCTTGATGGATGCAACCTTAGGTGGTGATAGATAGTGTTTAGTGCTTGGTCCTTTATTATGATCACATAGCTTTATATTTATATGATTCCTTCGCTTGAATTTTGTAATTAACCTTGAAAAGGTTGACTACTAAAAAGATAAGATGCTCAAATGGCTAGAAATGACCCAAAAAGTGTGAGTAAAGTACAAAGAAGAGAAGGGTGCCCAGAGGGGATGAGGGCACCTGGCATTGGCGTCCTGGCTGGGTGCTGGTGTCCAAGATGACAAATGCCAAAGAGTAAAAAGGAAGATTGAGCAAGTAAGGGTGCAAGACTGAAAGTAGCAATAGAAAGCAAAGAAAGGTGGTCAAAGACATGGGTTGATTATTATTTTTCTTACTTAGGAATCACATGAATAGTAGTGTAATCAGGACTAGATAATTACCCAAAGTGTGTGATTGTGTGTCTATATTTTCCCCCACTTTATGTTGGTGATCGGAAAGCTCTTGGTAACATAAAGTAGATAGATATGCGTGCACAGTAAGCCATATAGATCGATGAGAAAACGTGTCGAGGGACTAAACAAACGTGGAGTGATAAAAATGTGAAGTGTGGATGTTATGGAGGAGAAAGTGCAAAAGTAATGATGAAAATGAACCTAGGGCGGAAACGCATGTGTAGATGTTACGATGTACCTGTTGTCGATGTCGATGTGTGTGATGTTGTTGTTGGTGTGTTATGATACCGCTTCCCATACGAAAAGACCTGTAAAAGAGAAGCCGACAAGTAGTCGAATACACCCGCATATGATAAAAGTGTGTAAGGAAAGTATGTATGTAAAAATGTTGAAAGTGTGAAAAATGAACATGTGCACTTGATCCATGATGAGGAAAAGAGTGTAGAAAGGATCCTGTAAATGATGTCGACGCGCAATTTTTTTGGGTGATCTCACATCAAGTGTAATGGAATAAGTGTAGGGAGAACTATTTGGTGTCATCTTCCAACATTTAACTACTTCTTGTTGTGTAAAACACCACTGCAGATGGTGTGCATGTGCTAAGGACTATCTACCCTATAAAATCCATTGTGTATGGAGTTACTGTAGACTATGTTGAACTACCAATCACTATATAATTGTCCACTAGTCTTAGGCATCCAGAAAGATCATTTGTATTACCCCTAGTCTCAGGCATCTAGGAAAGGTCGTTGTGCTAAGGACCTAAGTCTGATTTTTAGCCCTGTCTAAAACTAATTTTTTTGTTTTACTAGTACCTTGTTATGTATAACGTTGTATGGGGAGACTAGTTCACCCATATGATGCCCCCTCGTTTGGGGTACATATGAAGTCACGAAAGAGTATGCGGCCCAAAGGAGGTCCGACCATTGTCTTGACATTGTGCCCTACAGGGGAGGAAGGGAGTGTTTGGTAGAGACTAAGGCACACACCAACAAGTGGCTAGGAAAACAAGTGTTAGTACAAGTAAATAAAAACACTCATGTATAAGACGAAATGTAATCTAAGCAAATAATGTGTAAGCTAAGATGCAAGTAGAAGACAAATGTAGACCATGAAAAATGGGTTGCAAACATGGGACATCACTCACAATGTCACAAGACAATCAAGGACATAGTGGCCGCAAGAAATCAAAGAACAAGCAAGGCATAGGGAAAAGGTTGCAAACAATGACAATGAAAAAAGCAAATGGTGTATCAAACAACCATGGAAATAATAATCCGTGCATAACAAATGTTGCACATAAAGCACCCATTAGGACATTAGAAAGATAAAAAGTATGTTAAATCATGTATAATTGGTAAAGTAATGTGCTATGAAACAAAATGAAACAATAACACTTGTAGTGTATGAAAGTTGATGCCCCCAGGAGTTGGTATGGGACTGGTAATAGGTAATGCGCAAAACATCCATGATACGTGTAATGGATCTATATAATCTGCAATCACAACTAGAAAGCAAGTGAATGTGCATGTGTGTATGGAAAAGGATAATGACATACAAGATATCTATCTAGCATGTGTAATAAAGTGAACATGTAACATAAAAATGCAAGCAAGAGTAAATACAACCATATATGTAGTATGTTGTGGATGAGATGGAATGGAATGCAGTGAATGATAGGAGTAGTGTGCCCCCGAGTGGATGTGTATGCATGCAATGAGGTTCATTTGTTTATGCCCCCTCAGCAGTCAAGAATGAACCGTAAACGAAAGTGTGTCATCAAGAAATGGTTTGACCAATATATTACATGTAGAAGGAAGTGATGAATGAAGTGATGATATTAAATGCGAAATAGGGATGATGTTATGGAATGTGTGATGATTTAGCCTAAACCATATATCACTAGATGGATGAATAAGATGCTAGCAAGCGTGATGATGTAGCAGGCATATATCACAAAATGGATGAATATGATGATGGTAGAAAATGTGATGATGTAACACAAAGTGTATATCATGAGATGTATAGATAAGATGCTAGAAATTGTGATGATTTAGCATAAAGCGTATATCTCAAAAATGTATGAATAAGGTGATGGCTAAAAATGTCGCATAATATGATAAAAATATTGATTGATTGATTGTGAAGGTTAAAGTGTAGAATGATATAGGTGTGATGAGGTGAGGTTCATTTTGATTTGGGACCCTTAGTAGTCGAGTATGAGCCTTTGGACTAGAGTGTGTCGTCAGGTAATGACCGCAACATGTAGAGATGTAGTGTGAATGTGTGTAATGAATGAGACACAAAGTGTATGGTAGATGTTATGGGAGAAGATGTGTGCAAAATGTGTAGTGTGTAATGTAATATGTGTAAATTATAAAAATGTAATGTGTAGAATGTGTGTAACGTATGGGTGTACAAAAACCAGAGTGAGGAGGACGCATAATAGATGAGGATGATGTGTATGTACAAAAGTGCATAATGTGTGAAGATGTGTAATGTTTAGTGTCTCCTCTATAGTGTGTGAGGCTCATGTGTATAATATTCCCTCAACAGTCAAGTGTGAACCATAGCACAAGAGTGCGTCATAGGGTAATGTCGATATGAGGGTGTGTGAAGATGTATATGCTAAAATTGAGGTGTGAAATGATGCTAATGGGAGACACGTATCGATGTTAGGGGAGGAATGAGCGTAATGTCCCCCTGTGTGTGTTGATGAATGAGTTATTTGATGAATGTTGCTTAACAATGGATGATGAGAGAGTGTATTGTATATGCAAATAGATATCTATAAATATATGCATGTATGAATTAATATGTAGTAGATAGATATAAAGGGACGATGAAATGAGTTCTTATTGTAATAAATCCCTCAACAGTCATGTAAGAACTACAAGAACATGAGTGTGTCATCAGGGAGTAAGATGACAGGAGTCACCTACCAAAGACCAAGTTGACGTGAAGCGGTGGAAGCATGTGTGGCAAAAGCAACATGACCATGTGATGGTGGTGGAATTTGAGATGTGTCTAGGTCACCAATAGAGGGAGTAGTTTATTTGAAAAAATGATTGGTTGCTGAAATGGTGGATTATTATGTAACGGTGCAACAAACTTAGTAGGATGAGGCGTTGAACTAATTTTTAGAGGTGGCTAACTTGAGAGGAGGTGAAGTGAGACTAATTTTGAGAGGTAGTTGCTTAGTTTGAGTGGATTGAATGGGTGGCGCTTGAATGATCGGAGAAGGCACATTAGAAGTGATGACTTGATGCTCATTAGACATAAATGAATCAAATTTAGGAACCCATTGGGATGTAACAAGTGTAGATGGGCATGCAACAAAATGTTGGGCAATAAATGAGATAAAGCCTTGATGCTCAAGATGTTTGATTCTTCATCGTAAAGCATAGCAATCATTGTCATTATGTCCATTGATTTGATGATAATTGCAATATGGGTGACCTTGATATTTTGTAAGTTGGTAAGGAGGATAGCCTTGAGTAGATGGTAAAGTGATCAATTGATGACTAAGGAGCTCAGTGAGAATGTCATGTTGCTTAGTATTGCAATCAAATGTGAGAGGCTTTGGTAATGGTATGACTGAGGCTCACTGATATGAGCACATGTAGAAGACATAACATGAAGATGAGATGTAAAAGGAGAACAAACATGAGCCTGAGAAGTGTCCTTAAGTTGTTGGATTTCATATTTAAGAGATATGATCGTGGATTCCATAACCTGAAATTTGTTGTAAAACAAAGAATGTAAATCTTAAATTGAATCATATATGGGTTGATTAGAAAGAGGATCATGAAGGCTAGGTTCATCGAGATAGGTGATGGAAAATAGGAATTATTTCATGTGGCGGCGTATCCTTAGGAAGACACATGGAGTCTAAGGCTTTTTGTAGAACAACCTGGTAGTCAGATGCATTTTAAGTAAATCAGATAAAGGAATTTGAGGAACTTTATGACCCATGATAGAAGAAAAATGAGGATCCAAGAGTGTTCAAATGAGGTGGGTTCACCGAAATGATTAAGCTAAATATGAAATATATAGGCCTAATTTGAATGAAATATTGTAGTAAATAAATGATAAATTAAGTATAGCAATTACACTCAAGTGAACTAAGCAATAAATAATGAAACCCTAATGTGAAAAGAAGGGTAAGATGCCTTAGTTGATTCTCCAAATTCTGGAAAGTGCACAGAGTCGGAAAATAAAGAAATGTGAAGCATTGGCTATCGCACAGAGTCGAAAAATAAAGAAATGTGAAGCATTGGGTGTCACACTAGAGCTCGAGAAAATTGTAGATCTAGAGAAGGAGGTTGGACAAGGGCACCTGGAGAGGGACATGGGCATCCGTGGGTGCCCTAGGCCTAGTTCTGGGCGCTTGGGTTTGTGGAAATGCTCATAAACCCAAACTCTCAGGGTTGCAAGATGCTCGTTGATGCTCTCCTTTTGTCGCTACAGATTCACACAATGGTCACCGAGTCACCGAAACCCGCAATGAAATATAAACCTGCAAAACCCTCAAATAGACATCAAATCCTAAAAAAAAGATACAAAATGAGGGGTCAGATTGTCCTCAACTACCACAATGATGGACTTATAATTGAGTGTTGCACTACATCTCAAACCCAATGTAGTTATGTGTGTGGAATTGTGCCCTAGGTTGCTCTTGTGCAGGTCACACGTGGATAACGAGCAAGTAGCTAGATGTATAATGTAGTAAATGTGTGCATGGAATAAAATGAACTTCCCTCCTATGAAGTGTGATGTAAAAAACCATCATTTATGTCCCTTGTGATGGAACTAGATGGATCCAATGGAGCTCTTAGATGCTTTGATGGATGCAACCTTAGGTGGTGATAGATAGTGCTTAGTGATTTGTCTTTTATTATGATCACATAGCTTTATATTTATATGATTCCTTCACTTGAATTTCGTAATTAACCCTAAAATGTTGACTACAAAAATATAAGATTCTCAAATGGCTAGAAAGGACCCAAAAGTGTGAATAAAGTACAAAGAGGATAGGGCGCCAGAGGGGATGAGGGCGCTTGGAGTTGGTGTGGACACTTAAAATCTACTTACACATTTTAATAATAAGATTGCACTAGTTACCCTCTTTCCCGTCATTTATATTATAATTGGTGATTTTCTACTAATTAACTAACGTTTCCCTCCATTTTGGTCAATTAACGACACTTCGTTAGTTATAATCCTCCTACAATCAATTAATTAACTATTATTAGTTAATTAAGCCTTTATAACCTTCTATTTAATTAATAATCCTAGCCTATTAGTTAATCCTAGTTGATTAATTAAACCATCTCCAACTCCCACAAGTTGTTAATTCTAATCAATTCCCTCTAATCATGCTCATCCCTTCTAATTCTACTTTATATTTTATCCCACATTCACTAGGTTTTTAGCTTCTCCCAAATTGGAAAGCTATATAAAGAACCTACCTCCTTCCTTCACACCTTACACCTTTATATGTCCTTGAAATACTTTTGCATAGGATAAGAGCATTCTCCATTGTTGGAATAGCTCCTTCATCTTTGCATCCATTCTTCTCATAGTTGAGTAGTAAAAGAAGATCCAAACATGACCATTAAGCCATTTTGGTGAGATCCTTTCCTCACTTGGAGACAACATCCAAATTGACTGATTATGATCTAGATAGGTTCATATTAATTAGCAATCATACATTACAAAGCACATCCAATTTCAAGGGATGGCTTAACATTAGATGTTTTATTCATGTTGATGCATTAGATTAGTTATTTCCTTTAAGCTTTATCATTGATGTTCATGTTAGATTAGCTTTGTTATTGGAACTACTTGGTGTTAGTTTCATTTAATTATCTTAGCTTATTTATCATGCATAAATTTGAGTACGTCGATGGGACACCCCTTTGTCTCACACACATTCTTTATTTTGGTTAAGTTTCTTTTTGCATACTAACCCTCTTTTTGAATATATTGACATAACTTGTGTTTCTTAACTTGTTTTGTTGAGTTTGCATGTGTTGAGTCTTCCTTGTAGGTATAAAGGAGGTGAAGTGTTGTCAAAATTGGATCTTGATATGAAAAATTCAAGCTTTCTCCATGTTTTCATTTTTAGAGCTTCATTTTTCATCATTCTACATGCTAGTTTTGTCAATTTGTTGAAAATATTAAGTTTTTGAGCATGTAGGTTAGTGTTTGATATTGAGTCTTCTATTCACATATTAAGGAGATGGGTTGCTATCAAAATTGGATCTTGATATGAAAAATTAAAGCTTTTTCTATGTTTTCATTTTCTTGAGCTTCTTTTTCATCATTCTACATGTTAGTTTTGTCAATTTGCTAAAAATCTTCGCTTTTAAACATGCAAGTTAGTGTTTGATAGTGTTGAGTCTTCTATTCACATATTAAGGAGATGGGTTGCTGTCAAAATTGAATCTTGGTGAGAAAAATTCAAGATTTCTCCATGTTTTCATTTTTAGAGCTTCATTGTTCATCATTCTACATGCTAGTTTTGTCAATTTGTTGAAAATCTTAAGTTTTTTGAGCATGTAGGTTAGTGTTTGATAGTGTTGAGTCTTCTTTTCACATATTAATGAGATGAGTTGCTGTCAAAATTGAATCTTGGTGGGAAAATATGATCTTTTTACAGATTTTGGGACATTTTTTTGACATTTTGAGTACAGGTTAAGTGCATACTCATGAGTATAAGAGCATATGTGTAACCTATCTTTTGGAGGCCATAAATTTTGCTCCCAAACTCAAAACAACTCCATTTTTAATGATAGAAAGGTATTAAAGTGAACTATGCAATGAACATATAAATTTGGGATTTAGACTTACAAAAATTATAGGGTTTTCCTTTATTATAAATTTGTATATGTTATTTTTTTTAATTTGATCAACACCACGCATGCTCTTCTCTTACGCTTTTGAGTGACCTTGAGAATCAGAAATGACTATGATTATGGATATTTTTCTAACACATTTAAATGATTTAATGAATGTTGTTTTTCCATTTTACTTGAGTTAGATCAAAGCTTGTGTATGCTCTTCTCTTGCGCCTTTTTGACGATCTTGAGAATCAAAAGCAACTTTGGTCTTCTTTTCTAACATTTGTGTTACTTGGAAATTTCATCATTTAAATTGTTTAAAGGAATTAATCTTTTGAAGCATTTAATTGGTTATTGATTTAAGTCTTTCCATTTTTATCTAGTTGGATCAATCATTGTGTATGCTCTTCTCTTGCGCCTTTGGGTGATCTTGAGAATCAAAAATAACTTTGATCTTCATTTACTAACATTTAGATTAATTTGGAAAACTTCATCATTTAAAATTGTTTAAGGGAATTAATCTTTTAATAAAGCATTTTAATGGTCATTTGAATTAAAGTTTTCCATTTCTATCTAGTTGGATTAATTGTTGTGTATGCTCTTCTCTTGCATCTTTTGACGATCTTGAGAATCAAAAGCAACCTTTAATCCTCTTTCATAATATTGTGGATTTATTGGAAAACTACTAACTCTTGAGTGCAGGACCTAATTCGCTTGTCAAAGAATCAAATTGAAACAATACTAATGACATTTTGTGTAGGTTGTCAATGGTGTGCTAAACCAAATTAAGTTCAAAAGATAAAAACACACCATTTATTCAAAACATTGTATTTGTAGGTTTGGATAAGGGTTAAAACCCATCCACTTTAAATTGTGGGAAGTATCTTGGCATAAGCCATAAAACTCATTATGAGGATTACCACAGGAACCCCAAAATAGTCGACACCTCGAGGGAACCGTGGATGAAACGAGAAGTGCCCCACTACCTAATTGAATAGAAAAACCCATGAGGAATGCTTCAAGTTTCCTATATGAGGCCTTGTTCATTAATTTGATTGTGGGGTAATGGTCCTTTGTCTAGGATTTATTTAGAAAAGTGTACCTCTCTTAGGCAAGTATTGGTGAGTGTTGAGAACAAAAACCTAGGAAACCATTTGGCATTGGGGCCAACTTGACTTTATCCATTATGTTCTAAAGAGCTCTCACAAAGAAAAAACTTCTTGAGTCAAAACCTTGTTAGTCGAACAAGGGGAGAGTTCATTGAAGTTTGCGCCACATGTTATTCATCACAAAACTTACAAGGCATAACTTTGTCTTAGTTTCTACTTTGTTTTTAAACAAGGCAAAACTCTGCTAAAGTTAGGTTAAGTATTTTTCATCACCACTTGTTCTATCTCCTTTGTTTTCTTGTTGACATTTTTGGTCAAAATAGAGCAACGTACGTGGTATTACCAAAAATAATAATGTCCACCACTTTTGTATTCACTTACATGACCATGTTACGGTAAGAATGTTAAGTGTTGAAAGTGTGTTGGTACATCCTCATGTTTTGGTAAACCTTTTCTTGATACCCATATCGAGATATCTCATTGTAGTTAGGTGATCTTACCTTGATTTTCCATTTATGTCGTTATATTACTTACATTATAACAATACATTTGTGATACTTACATCTTGTTTTCCCAAACTTGATATAAGTGTCTTAATTTTCTTGTTATGTTGCTCGCATTGTATTGATTCATTGATATACTTGGACCTAGTTTTTGATTCAAACATTTCCTTAAGTCTTGGAAGGTGTTGTCATTACACTGTTCACATTGTGTCAATCCTATTTTGATACTAACATCTTGTTTTTTCTGAAAACTTGATTAAAATTATCCAAGTAGTATTGTTACTCGCCCACATTTGTAACCTCCATTTCCAACACTTAGACTTTGTTTATATTAAACTAAGTTTAGGGTATATATACTTTAGACACATCACCTCAACCCTTTTTAGTATTTACATCTTGTTTATCCAAAACTTTATTTAAATACTGAAATTGTGTTGTCATCTTGTCAGTAATAATCTTTGAGATAAGTTTTTAGACATAGGGAGTAGGCTCTTTTACGATTGATCCTTGGTTCGGGATTTTTCTAGATATTATTTCCTTGAGGTATTATTTCATCGATGAAATTTGGTCGTATATTTTGTATCCCTTTGGGACATTATTTGTAGCGGATTAGGATATTCTTTGTGACATTCCTTGTGACATTTGCAGTTGTCATGTTGCTTGATTTTTCCTAGGGTCATTGTAGTCCTTGTACACATTTTTCAAACCTTAGCAAAAATTTCCTATCAAGCAACTCTTGAGAAAATTTGAACATTGGAAAAGTTTCTTTTCAACCATTGTTAGGAATAAAACTTAGCTTAATTCATCATTAGTTGATATTTGAATAAATGTAATAAGTTAAAGTATTTAATTAAAATACTTTAAACTTATGTCAATAGGTATTAGTTGTCTTTAGTTGTTAGTTAACTAAGTGATAGTGTTCTCATCCCTATGTTTGTGGGATCATGTTCTATCTTGCATATTTTGTTCTGAATGATTTCCATGAGGGGCAATAGGGACAATTAGGGGCAATATGTTATTTCTGCATATTTGCTTAGATTAGGTGATTTGCTTCCATATATTGTGGATGAGATAGAAGTTGTCCAATATCTATAAATATTGTAGCTCTCTCATTTGTTTGTAATGCTTGATTTCATATTAATAAAATTATGCAAGCACCGTCTTGTTTTATGTAATTAAATTTGGTTTGTAGACAAGATTTGGTATCAAAGCAGTATTTTGATCCAGAGAGGAGTGTAGGAAGTTTTAGGGAAGTTTAGGGAGATCTGGAGAAATTACAGAGCTAGGAGGAGCCATAGATGCCCCCAACCATTTCACAGCCCCTACCCGAATCCACACCCCGGTTTAGCGATTGATTTGTAATTGAAGAACACCTAGAGTGCAATCACATGCCCTTGTAGACTTGGATGCAACTTTGTTACAAAAGGTGATATTGTTTCTCTGTTTTTAAAAAAAATATTACCTGTACGTGCAAGTTTTTTTAAAAATTTGAAGCATTTTAATACACACACACACACACACACATATATACAATTGTCCCCAATGCCCCAAATCAATTGGCATGTTCGTGAATCAGGAGATATATTGGAGCGGACTGAAAAGGTGGTGAGGAGAATGAGGAACTGGTTTTAGAAGAAGAGGACTATGATCATTCAGTCATGAGGAATTTCTCCAAGCCAGAAGCAAGCTTCACATCATTCATCTTCAAAAGTGGTGGAGGTGACTCCTAGTTCTAAACACTCTGAAGCAAGTTCAAAAAGGAAGGCCATGAAATTAGAAAACTTCTCCCCGCAAGAAGACACCCAAGAAATTTAGGGTAGGAGAAGGCTCATTGGCATCACCACAGGAGGAAGACGTGATCTTAGTAATGCAAATAGAAAATCCAGCAACAGATGCACAGGTGAATGAGGAGTATATGACTCACGATCCAGTCTTCAAACCACTGCAAGAGGTCTTGCCTATTGTTGACACCAACACCCCTCTCATTCAGGACTTTCCTCCTCCACTAGAACAAAGAATGGTTGGTGCACCCATCATTGAACTTGAATCCGGTGAGATGTTTCCATGGGCGCAGAAACAGGTCATCCTCGACACTCGCACTGTGCAACAAGTAGTAGCCCCCGATCTATCAACGATTGTCTCTATTGGCTAAAGGAAAAAGGTCAAGAAAGATCGCATAGACAACATCACGATTCTACAATGAGGAGACATGTAATCAATAAATCGAATTATCTCGGCTAAAGGTAATCAAGCTAGTGGATGAGATGAGCACGATCCAATTGGGACCAACTACTCATGAGGGAGATTTGCACATATATCAACAATCTTCTGCTCACATGGTGGCAAGGAATAAAGAATATAAAGAGAAGATTGAGGTACTAGAGGAACAAGTACGAACTCTTTCATCTTATGTGCAACACCTGGTGGAACCAAGCACTACAACACTTCCTATTGAGAAAGTGTCCCCATCAGTAGCTTCGATCCAGAATCCATCAGAAGAACGCATGAGCTCACGATGCAGGGGCTGAGAAAATAATGAATGGATTGACTCAATCTCTGAAAAAGGGAAGTCAACACTCTAAGAGGCAGTCAAGCTCTTTGTGTACATGTGCACAACAACCAACGAACATGAGCACTCAAAGAGGATGTGGAGAAAGAAAGAGATTACTAGGAACCTTTGGGACCAAGTAGTGAGTGAGATGAGCAACACCCATTGTCAGGAGTTGATCAATAAGAAGGTTTTTGAAACTCCTGTAGAAGACTTGACACGTGTATGGGTGAGGGCCTTGGCAATCAGATTTGAAGCAATCAATTAGGCTTTCACAGAGCTAGAGGAGAAATAAGAACAAACATACAAGCTACATGATAGTATAAATCGAAAAGTTCGAAACTTGGAGTACCCGCAATGAGCGAACACACAACTGCTGATGAAGTGATCGACCCTTTTGAGGAATATGTCAAGAAAGGGGTGGAAACCCATTGTCCTTCACTAAGGATACTCTCGACTTCTTCTCAAAGATTTGAGCCTCCATTGCACTTATTGTAAAAAAGCATTCATCATGGTTCAAGAAGTGTAAGGACATCAACAGTGTGACTGATGGATGGACTGAAACCTTGAGTTGCATTTACATCCCTCATGCCAACAAAGTAGAACCAATAGTGGTCCATTTCAAACAAGAGCTTGGAAAGATAGAATCCTTCTCGGGATCACGAAGTGAGATCAATCGAGATTGGATCCAAGTCCACCGCATGAGCAGCTCATCCTTCAGATAATTCTTCTTCTTCTTCTTCTTCCTCTTCTTCCTCTCTCTCTCTCCTCTTCTCATGCAAAAACTCTCTCTTCAATGTTATATTTTTGTGTTGAGGGTTTCACTTTTTAATATGACTTAAGTGACTTTAGAAATATAATGTAACTTTAAGTCACCTTTCTATTATAAAAGGGACTTAAATATTTAAAGTGGAATATGAACAGTCTTAAGTCATATTAAGGTATTCGAAAAGTCACCGGGAAGATGAAGAGTTGCCTCCACTTCTATAAATTGTAACAAGCTCCTCATTTGAGCTTCTTCTGAATTTTGCTTCTTAGATGTTGGAGTTGTTTTTTGTGAATTCATGAGAGAGATATCCTTGTGAAGAGAGCAAGAGATAACAAGTTTCTTCCATTTCTCCTACTAAAAATGTCTTCTACTTCCCACACTATGTACAAATTCTGCTTGAGCTTCAATAAAGGAAGAAGGAATTTTATCCTCTTTGATTGAGGAGTTTATTGGTACTTTGTGTTCATTAAGCTCTATTTAGTCTTGTTGTTTTGCAGATTTTTTTTTCTGAAATACAAGTGCATGTAATGAAACTTCAGCTAGTGTGTGCAAGTCTCTGATTTTCTACTTGCAACATTAGTTTTCCTTTCTAAATATTCTCACATTCCCTTGCAGATACCTGCAAGCATTAGCCGCAGGGTCAGTGGAGTGCCCCTGTTGGATCCCTGGTGGAAGGGCCACCAGGATAAAACTCACAATTTACTCACATATGCACGTACGGTGCAGTTGCTAGGTTAAGTAGAGGGACTTAGACTCCCGAGCATTGGTAAGATAACCACCAATTTGTCCCTGATAATTTTTCTCACCAATAACTCCTACCACTTTATTAAAATATGATTAGAATAATTATTATTAATTGCTATTTATACCATGATATCATGTCATTATTTGCATTGATAATCTGCCATCCTTTATATTGTGAGGTTTCATTACACATCATCCCACTATGTCATGTCACATTTCCTTTGCACGCTTCAAGAAATCAAATCCATTAATTGCATTTCCCTTTTTGTTGTCTTTGCGTGTGATTCGGTCTCAAAATTCATAAATAAAACACTCAAAACAAATCCCCCAAAATTTAATTTTACATCACTTCTTTGAATCTGTGTGATTGTATTACTAGAGTAGGTAAGTTGCATACTAAAATTGGGGCGACTTGATACGCCATGAGCCAAAAAATCACTCTCGGCTTCTCAAAATCCCCAAATTTCACAAGTATTTTCGAGATAGCGGGTGGCTAGATTACATAATAGATTCCATGGTTTTAATGAGTTGATGGTTGAAGAATTATAAATACATTCAAAGATGGAGAAGCTAAGGTAAAGGGTTTAATAGTAATAATTAGTGATGATATTTTGGCCAAGGTAATTGGACTTCCTGCACAAGGTGAACTATTCCTGAAAAGTATATATAGAGGAAGCCAAAAGGGATTTTGACGATGAAGATGATGAATTTGTCAATGAAAGACAAGGTACATACAAGAATTATCTTAAAACTTTTTGGTCTGAAGTTGTAAATTATATTATCAAGTACTTTACATGTGAGGGTAGATACTCTAGGCTAAATACAATTCAATTTAAATTACTCAATCACCTGAAGAATAATATACAAGTGAATGTGCCTAATTTCTTACATGAGACACTAAAGAAAATGAGTAGGGAGGCACATAAAGGATAGTATGAATTATCACACCACTATCTCATAACCATGGTAATAAAACATACCCTGCAGAGGGATCAACTAAGATAAAGTGGGAGGATTTTTTAAGATCTAGGGATATAAGTGAGTTGTTAAGAAAGGGGAAAAAGAAGAGAAAAAGTATCAAGAGAACCTTTGAGCATATCACAAAGGATGTCCCATCAAGATCCCAACTCGAGTAACCACCTACAGAGCACCCTAAAAATATACCACCTATCAAGACAACCTCATTCCTGTATCCCCTGAAAGGATTTTCATTTTGAAACCCTACTTATATTTTCTACTCCTGAATCATCCACCTCAAGGGAAAGTATGAAATATTCCAATCCCACTCCTAAATCTTCCAAGTCTACTCCTACATCTTCCAAATCCACTCCTACACCACCTAGGCACTCTCATAGACTAAAAACTAAAAGGCCAAGAACCTCCAAGATAACAAATCCCCAAACCATATCACTTGACAATGATATGGAAGTTACAGAGGAGAATATTGAGGCCACACCAATGGACATAGAGAAAGGAGGTGTTGATGTTAAAATTCATGAGCAACAGGGTCCTAGGGAGCCCATGGAGGGAATGGAAGAGAAGAAGGGAGGAGTTGGCGAAGAAACTACACAAGAATGCCCCGAGGAGTACATATAAGAACATATAGAGGTAGTTCATGTTGATATAAGACATGAAGAACATAAAGAAGAATAATTCAAACAAGGAATTGAGGAAACAATTCATGTAGCCAAGGGTGATAAGGAGAAGATAGCAGAAGAAAATGACCAAACGGTACTGAAACATAAGATAATGAAGGAGAAATATGTGAAATTATTGTGGAAGAGTAGATGTCTCTGTGGAAATTGAGACAACACAGAGCACATTCATGTAGTTGCTGATGTAGTAATTGAGAAAGTTCTAGAGAAGACACCACCATTTTTGCCACATGATAACTTTTGATAGTCGTATATAGCCCCATTGCAGCCATAGATTGTCATTCAAGAAGTTAAGAGCCTATCAATCCAATTTTTAGGAACATGGAAACACAAACAACATTGTTGGATTATTGGGTCTATTAGTTTGAAACCTATGTTAATAGGTTAAAAGGAAAATGGGAGAGAGAAAAGGAAGAACTTATCTTCCAACACCAATAAGACATGGAGGAAAAGACCGAGAAATTAAGGCAAAAGATAAAGAGATTGAAAGGCTAAAGAAGAAGTAGGAAGATACACTTAAACATTCCTATGAGATTTAGACACCACCTCCTTCCAATGTCTCTGCCATTTTCTTACAAAAATATGTTGTCAGCTCAAGCTTACTTGTATTAACTTTGATATTCCATTTGACATTACTATGCAACTAGGAGCTTCTTTAGATTATATCTAAAAATGCCTCATGAAATTCAACTCATGTTGTGTGAATTATACATGTACAATTATGCCCTTGAGTATGATAGGGATTGGATCCCAATACTCTACATTGGAGATGTTCCAGTTAGAGCACTTTGCTCTTATTTTCTCAATGAATTGGACAGGGAGAAATAGATGGAAGAGTACATGCACTTGGAAAAGGTACAACCATTGATGATCAGGGTAGAAGATAACAACACAAAGGAAATTATTGAAGAATATGGAAAGTATATGGAAAACAAGAAAATCAGAAACAAGGTATGGTAGATGCGGAAATAAGCTCATGAGGAAGTTAGGGACAAGATTAAGTACAATGCAAGAGAGATAGTATATGCCTACAAGATGTGCTAGAAAGAGATGTCCCCTGAGATGCAAAAGAAAGAAATGCACTCTTATCATAATATCATTCCAACCTTGAGAAGAGTGAATGCATATATTGATGTTTCTATTGCATGTGCCAAAACTTGGTTTCCAATTGGCTATCACCCACCAATCTTCCACTTTCCTATACCACATTGGTCTGGTAATCAACCCTTGGATGAAGTAGTACAGGATAGAGTCATGAACAGTACATGATGAATGGAGGATACTTCTTCACGAGCCTAAAGGGATGGATACTCCAGTTGATTTTAGACACTTATGCAACACCATTCGGAGGAACCTAAGAAACCTGAAGCACCTAAGCAACTTGAATGAGGACATTCAAGGAGTTAAGTCTGGGGGTGTGATGAGTTGTTTAATTACCTTTCTAAACAACTCATCTTCTATAATTTGTTGAGCCATTTGTAGCCTTGCACTTGTATTTCCCTGTTATACTACTCAGACATTTCATTATAACTTGAACTTATGGCATGAATATTAATTAATATAGTTATTACTAGTTAACTTTATTTTGTGGTATTGTGAGTACACATTTATTCTCTTGATTACAATAAGGTGTTTAAATGATGCTTTGTATGATGCCAACCTTGTTTGCAAGAAACTTGTTATATGCAACAACTCACATGCAGCTAAAGGAATCATCTACAACTAAGGTATCATATGCAGAACCATATGTAGCCAAAATAATCATCTACAACTAAGGGATCATCCGCAACAACTCATATGCAACCAAAGGAAACAAAGCATCTGCAACCAAAGGAGGTCACACACATGAAGAAGCCATGATCCTAAGGAGCTCATGGAACATGGACATCACACTTGAGTTTGCACGTGTTGATGGAAGAATAAATTATAATTAAAACATGAGAACTAGGATATGACTCAACTCCAACATCTGATTATGTGTTATAACTTAACAAGGAACTAACTGATTAAATTCATGATTTAGGAATTGATTGATCAAATTGATCGGTTACTTAAGTTATGTGATTGACATGTAAACACCTATTGATTAATTTTGTTGCATGCATCTAGTCTCTGGATTATTTGGTTGAGATATTTTACTTGATCTAATTTGAAATCCTAGTCAAACTCTATTTCTTTACGCTTATGTGTAATGAGAAGTATACAAGGAAAAGGTTAATTTTGAAGAATATAATAGGAGAAATAGATAGATCTGGAATAATATTAGAGAGTAGAGAATACATGGATACATGAATTATTGTATTCCCCATTGTAACTTCATGCCAATGCAATAAAAGTCTGATTTTTGTTCATTAGTTGTAGTCACAAGCCTTAGGAGGGATTAACACCAAGGCAGGCCCACTTACAGTTTTTATCCCCTCCATAGTTTGTTGATTTGATTTATTGCATGATTAGATTAGCAACAATTCATTTTTGTATTTGCATTATGAGTTTACATGTTTTACCTTAGTCATAGTATTTACTTCTAGTCTGAATTTAGTTTGTTTCCAAGCATTGTTATTTCCCAAATTGTAGTGACAACAATTTATCTTCCTACCTCTTAAATATCTATAATTGTGCATATAACACTGAATTATTGAAAGTCTACGTCCCTTGGTTTGATAATTAAATGATTGTAGATTAATGAACAACATATTAATTGCTGCAAGTTAATTTTCACCACCAACAAACAACAAGTAAACACATAGGAAGACACAATTTTATGTGGGAAACCCTTGAAGGGAGGAAAACCCACTGAAACCAATGCAATATTGTGGAATTTTTTTCCAATGAAGAATTATAAAGATTTAAAATGTTGAGCACCCACTCCAAAATTTAGATAAATCACCTACTTGACATTTTTAGCAAGCTACAACTTGCATGGAAGCACCTACTCCCAATTTTTCTAAGCCCTTACTTATACTTTTCAATTTTGTTATCACATTCGCTTGGCCTAGTTGTTTAAACAAAAATTACTAATCACTAAATCAGCTCACACATTCTCATCCTCACTTATCTTGCACCTTCATTCACCTACTTGCACTATTCTCATTCATTATCAACTCTATCTTCATCAACATGTTTTTATGTACAATAAGGTTTTTATATCTTCGAGTGAGACACAATCAAACAAATTTTATGCTTCAATTTCCATAAACCTTTCATCTACTTGGATCTACAACTTGTGCAAGAAGGAGAAGAATGACTTTATATAAAACTATCAACATGTAATCATTACATCTGAAATATATAAAACTATCAACATGTGATCATTACATCTGAAATAAGGTGTCAATTTCATGTACAATTCTTACAGGGGCTTATCATGACGCTTATGATGAGAAAATAAAGCCTCTGAATTCCCTTACCTTTTGAACTCAATTGTAAACCTTCCAAACTCGACCTCTACTGCACTGATTTGTAATGGTTAACCTTGTTTTGTCTTCCTATTTGGCGAGTATACCACATGAAGGAATAAATGACAAGTGTTACTATCATGAAAACACATTACAAGAACCTTCCTCTTTCTCTATAACTCCTTTACAAGATTCATTTCTTGCCATTTTATTTTCAAGACATCATTTGAACTCATATGAAACACTAGGTGCAAGTGCTTGTAAACACAGTCTTGAACTTTGATGTATGAGGAGTCTTATGAGCTCATATCTTGCCATGCATTCATGAGAAATGCATCTTCAAGGGATCTAGATCATCACCATGGGCTTGGAGATCAACAAGACAAATCTTGAAGCCTTCTTTTCAACTCTTCTTCACACCTTTGTATGCACAAAGAATGGTTGACTTATACACTCAAAGAAGTGATTGATCAACCAAAAAGTATGAGGACTCAAAAACTTTTAGAGATTGGAAAGAGTAATGTGTGATCTCTAGATCACCTTCAAGTGCAATGAGTGGCACTAACATCCCCATTTTATTTACGAGGTACTTGATTTGAGAAACGGTCCTAACATATTTGCATGCATACAAAGATAGTCTTCAAGATTGAGCAGGTTCACCCACATATCCAACTTTTCATGAATTCTAGGTCATATTTCAAGAAGGTTCTAGATATTGTGAAGCTCACCAGGTCCATATATTGCTTCATCTCAGGCCATAGAGATCAAACATGCTTGGTTTTCAAGAACACCTCAAACTAGTTATTAGGCTACAAAAACTAGTCTTGCTTCACCTTGCATCTAACATATCAACACTCACTTTCATGGAAAAATATTGCATAGGAACTCCAAAAGGAACCTCTACTCCATAAACAAACACTCTTCTGCATAGGTTGAATGAAGAAAAACAAGTTTGCATGCCTAGACCACGACCTTCTTGATTGTCCCAAAATGGCAATTTTAGGCCATTAGTACAAGTACACAAAAACACTTGATATCATCATGTCATGGGATTGAACAAGTTTTATTGAACCTATACCATGTGTACATGCTCATATAGGACTTGAAAATATTCCATTTCATTAAGACTCTCTCATACTCAATTGACTGGTTTTGGCATGTTTAGCCCTTAGTAGGTGACATAGATTGAAAAGGTTCACTCATATTTTGCACTCGAACACACCTATATACTTTTATGGACACCAAGGGAACTTCCTATACATGTTTCCACATAATATTTCCATCAGAAACTCTTCCATTCATGACTGTACTACCAATTTGCTTCATAACAGGGGTAAAATTGTACTTGACCAACTGACATGGAACATGCCACTAATGCAAAAATAAACTAGGATTCATTTACAACCCAGATGATCACTTTGGAATTCCCATGATTTTTAGGAACATAAAATTCATTTTTGTCCACCGCTTCAAAATGATTGTTTTAGGAGGGTTTGGAGCAGTTTAGCTTGTTAGGGTTCGTTCATAAATGATAGGGCATCATTCTTTCTTATTCCAACTAGAAAATTCACTTGACTCCATGAACTAACTATGATGAGAAAATTAGGTCACCATGCAAATGTTTTATATACCAATGAGCTCTTCAAAGATGACCCTCGAGCTAGGAGAGAGCATTTTGGGAGCTTGGTAGAGCCGAAAACCTTCTAACTTGAAAAATATTCTTCACTTTTGCATGAAACTTGGTCTACAACATTATAAAAACTCCCTACACATGTCCCAAGTATTTTTAAATCTTAAATAGGTTTGTTACTTTAAGAATAACACCATTTTCACTTGCTAATTTTGCTTGTTCTCAGGGATAATCATGAGAAGGACCCCAAACATGCCTCTCGAATGTTGATATATGATCTATAGAATCATATAAAGAATCTATACAAGGTTCCTATGCACCTATCACGCTTGAATTGTCCTGTCATAGCTTGATTTTCTTCATAAACCCATCAAATATTGCACACGGTCCTTGAACAAGGCCTAATTGAGTTAGTTTACACCATAACTCATCATGCATGTCCTATTTTGATTAGAGAAATAATTAATCATCCTTGAAAAAACTAATGAAACTTGTAGTATATATTTTGAAACCACACTAAGCACCACCATGCGCCAAGATGCTTGCTAAGACACTAACCATGCACTAAGACCTTGTGTGTATCCCATGGCTTATAAAAAAACCACACCAATACTCTCTAATCATGTCGTTTGAGGTCTGAAGAAGGAACTACCAATCAACCTTCATGTCCCTGAAGAGTTAAAAACTCATCACTCACTCTTTTCCATCAATGCACCATGTCATCAATGACAACACCACCAAGACAGGGTTCAACAATCTCCCCTTTGTCATTGATGGCAAAAACACTAGAAACTTTGATGGAAAACAATCATACTAAAACCTTCCAACCACTCTTTCCTTATTTCTGAATACATTCTCCCCCTTTGACATCTATGGCAAAGGTTCATTCAATAGAGGGCATGCAATCAAACATTAACAAGACATGAAATTACCTCTACAAGCTCCCCTTGGATTAGGATTGCTATCTTGTCATTTATGGATTGAAAAGATGCATGGATTTCTTCACCAATTAGCCTCAATGCTCCCCCTGAACATATTCTCTTCAAATTCATACTTTTCACTCTTTGCACATGTCTTCCTTTGACCTTCTCAACTTGTACCTTGAGCTAGTGAACTAGCTCCCCTATTTTGACACTTCTTGAGTAGATGTGGCACTTGAGTTACTCCTATTGACGACTTGAAGAATTTAGTGATTACTTGAGGTAGGGATTACCCCCAATTTTTCCTTAAATGCTCAAAGGTTGCTTTTGGTAGAGGTTTTGTCATGATATATGTTACCTCCTCCTTGGTTGATACATGTTCAAGCTTGATTCTTTTCTCACTCACTTGTTCCCTCAAGAAATGGTACTTGATTGGTATATGTTTTTTCTTAGAGTGAAATATTGGATTCTTGGACACACTTATAACACTTGTGCTATCACAATATAAGGGAATAAGACCATCATTTTCAATCTTGTAATCTTCTAGAGTTTGCTTCATCCACATTACTTGAGCACAACATAAGGTTGTTGCTACATAATCAACTTCACACATGGATAAGGATACAAGATACTGATTTTTACTTAGCCAAGAAACAAGGCACTTACCTACAAAAAATTCTCCTCCACTTGTGCTCTTCCTATCATCAATATTGTCTACACATCCTACATCTGTGAAGGCTTTTATCTCAAACTCATTACCTTTTGGATACCAAATCCCATATTCCATGGTCCCCATGAGATATCTGAAGATTATTTTGACAAGCTTGAAGATTGATTTCCCTATGGTCTTCTTGAAATCTTCCAACTAGGCCAACAACTTGCATGAGATCAGGTCTAGATGCAATTGAATACAATAGGCTGCCTATCATGGATCTATATGTGGTTTGATTTACTTTTGGTGAGTTGTCATCCTTGTTGAGTTTGCATCCTATAACCATTGGAGTACTTACTAGTTTACAATTCTCCATTTGAAATATCTTGAGCATATCCTTTATGTACTTGGTTTGAGAAATGAAGACACCTTCTTTAGATTGTCTAATTTGCAATCCTAGGAAGAATGAAAGCTCTCCAAGCATTTACATTTCAAACTCATTATTCATGACCTCTAAAAATCCATGTGTCATGGTCTCACAATCTCCTCCAAAGATTATGTCATCAACATAAACAACAAATAGTAATAAAGCGACCTTCTTTGTCTTTTATGTAAATATTGTTGTCAACTACTCCTTTCCTAAAGCCTTGATCAACCAAATACTTATCCAATATGTTGTACCAAGCCCTAGGGGCTTACTTGAGACCATATAGTGCTTTCTTCAACCTACAAACATAATCCTTTTCCTCTGTGAGAGAAAATACATTAAGTTGTTCAATATAGACTTCATCTAGGTGACCATTCAAGAATGTTGACTTCACATCCATGTGGTATACTTTAAATAATTTGTATGTTGCATATGCCAAGAAAAGTCTAATGGCCTTAATTCTAGCCACAAGAGCAAATGTTTCATCAAAATCCACTCCAACCTGAGCATACCCTTTACAAACCAAATTTTCCTTATTCCTTGTGACTTCACCTTTTTCATTGAGCTTGTTTTTGAATACCCTATTGGTTCCAATGATATTCTTGTTCTTGGGCCTAGGAACAAGTTCCCAAGTCTCATTTTTCTCTATTTGGTCTAATTATTCATTCATTGCATCAATCTAATTTTGGTATTTGCTAGCTTCCACAACATTCTTTGGTTCAATCTTGGATAAGAGGGAAATGTTTTCTTGATCTTAAATAATTTTCAACCTTCTTCTTATTTGTATGTCTACTTCCTTGTTACCTATGATCTGATTTGGAGGATGATCTCTCTTAAACTATATTGAGGGATATTTTGTGTTTGGTCTTTCTTTATCTCCATCATTTTCTTCTTGATTATCCTCATTAACTTCACCATGATCCTAATTTTCTATGCTTTGGGAGTCTCTTTAGGATAGGATTTGGTCTTTCTTGGATGTGTTTCATCAAATATGACGTTTGTGCTCTCTACTATCTTTTTCTAATTTTTATTATAGCACCTATATGATAAACTTATTGAGGAGTAACCTAATAAGATGCTTCATCACACCTTGAATCAAAATTTCTAAGGTTTTCTTCATCTCTTATGATAAAGCACTTACTTCTAAACACTCTTAGATGCTTTACACTTGTAGGTATTCCTCTCTAAAGCTCATAAGGTGTCTTCTTGTTGTTTATTTTGATTTGAGATCTATTCAAGATGTATACTTGTTGTGTTAACTTGCCTCCCTTCAATAACCATATGACAACTTTGACTCAAATATTTAAGATTCATTTTGCAGTCGAGGTGAAATGATTTTTTTGGATATACTGCGTAGAGAGGATTAAAACCGACATTTCGGTTCGAGTATTGGAACCATCATTAGGGTGAAGATTTGACTCATTCAACATGGTTCTTGCCATTTATTGCACATTTCTATTATTTCTCTCCACTACCCCATTTTGTTGAGGTGTTCTTGCTGCTGAGAATTGCCTTCTTATCCCATGATTCTAACAAAACTCATCAAACTCATTTGACCAAAATTCTCCTCCTCTATCAGATCTCAAACTCTTGATCTTTTCATTTTTCTCATTCTCAACTAGGGCTTTGAATGTCTTGAACCTTTCTAGTGCTTCTGATTTCTCCTTAAGAAATGAAACCCAAGTCATTCTTGTGAAATCATCAATTAGTAGCATGAAATAGCTTTCTCCTTGAATGATCTCAGTCCTTGTTGGTCCAACAAGGTCAGTATGAATCAGCTCAAGAGGTCTTGTAGTAGAGTAATCCTTGGATTTAAAGCTTCTTCTGGTTTGTTTTCCATGTAGACATGCTTTGCAAAGTGTATCAGCAGGTTTAGTAATCTTGGGAATGTTTCTCACACATCCCTTGGAGATAATCTTAACAAGATTGTCAAAATTAAGGTGTCCTAATCTCCTATGCCAAAGCCAACTATCATCCACTTTACTTGTAAAGCATTTCTCCTTGTTCATCTCTTTCAAAACATACATGTTGTTCTTGGTCCTTTTAGCCTTGTCAACTACCTTTCCTGATTTGTTCTTCCTTATATTACATCCTTTCTCATGAAACACCACATTGTATCCTTGCTTGCACATCTGAATCACACTTAGAAGGTTATGTTTAAGACCTTCTATGTATAAAACATTCTTAGTGATTGTCTTTCCATTGTCAAGACTTAATGTTCAATTTCCTATAAATCTAGATGTTGTGTTATCACCAAATATTATTGTTCCTTATACATTCTCTTCTAATGATATGAAATTACCCTTATTCCCTGGTGTCCCCAGATTTCACCCTAAAATCTGAGACTACCCCATGTAAATTTTTTTCATACTTTTAAAATAATGGGTCGTTTTGTGTTTTTATTGCCAGAAAGTGTTTGTATTGTGTCAAGATATTCCCAGAGAGTTATATTAGCCAATTTCGCCAAATACCTAGATGCCCAAAATCGTTATATTCTTCACTGGGGGTTTGCTACGTAAAAATTGTATTTAATTATTCTGAGCCCGTTTGAGGCAAATTGTGCTCCGGTTTAACCCTGTTGTGGTCTTACATGTCAATATTCCCATATACCAGTAGGGTTTTAACTAGGAATGAATCTTGGGCTTTATTTGTGACTTTTGGCAACGTTTTTGCATTTTTGGTGTTTTCCCATTTTGTTTTCTATGAAATTTCTCTAGGTCAATTCCTTTTCCAGTTTAATCTGATTTCTTTCCTGAGTATCTGGAGATCACCTATGGACATTATGCTAGAAGGAATTTGTCACAGGAGGTCTGGTTCTCTCTGAAAAGACGAAGTCATGCACAAAAAAAGCTTCTTTTGGGCAGGTCACATTTTTGGGAAAAGAAGATTTTAAGCTACAATGGGATTTTTGGTAGCAGCAGGTAGGTGGGAATTTTGTACCTGCCTAGTAGGGTACTTTTTCCCATGGAAGCAACACCACTTAAGTCACAATGGGAAAATTAGAGGCAGCAGTAGGCGAGAATTTCTTACCTACCTTGCAGGGTGAAAATTCCCATTGTGAAATAAAAGAAAATCACTTAAGGCATTGATGGGATTTTCTTACCTGCCTTACAGGGTAAATAATCCCATTATGAAAGTCAAATAACCTAAGTGGATCATGGGATTTTGGAGCTGTGGTGCAGGGTAAATAATCCCATTATGAAAGTCAAACAACTTAAGTGGATCATGGGATTTTTGGAGCTGCGGTGCAGGGTGAATAATCCCATTGAAAATTGGCTTTTAAAAATAGAAATGGCTTATGTCAAAAAGTGCGACCCCTTTTGGGATAGAAGGACAGCTTTAAATGCATTAATTAATTAATTCTTTCTCCAAATTTGGTGCCCAAGCATGAGGAAAAGTCAACAAGGGTAAAGAGGATAAAGGAGATTAGAATTAGAATTCTAAAATTAAATAAATATAATTTATTTAATGCAGCCCCCTTCATGTCAAAAAGTGCGACCCATATTGAAGAGGAATAATACTTTTAAAGTATTAATTGATATAATTAATTCCTATTTTTAGTGGATGAGGTCAAAGCACACTGTGAAGCTTAAGTGGACTGGAAGTGGTGAGCTAAAATTAAATAAATTTAATTTATTTAATGGCAGCCATGAACATGCACAAAATAGGCACCCCAGTTGAAGAGAAAAGCATGTTAATTAATTAATTAATTGCCAGGAATAGGAGGGGTAATTATTAATTATAGAATGGTGAATGTTATATAAGCATGGGCTGCCATAAGGATGAATTAATTAATTATTTAGAAAGGAAGTACATCCTAGACAAATTTGGTGCCCATTTAAGGAGGAATTTTGCATAGAAGGAGGTGTTTTTACTATTGGAAGTCTTCAAAGTTTGGCTCCTAGGTTTGAAGGAGCTTGATTTGTGTCTGATTAATTGTCTGAATAGTGGTACAGGTGCTCGGTGATTTTATAAGAGAAAGGGAGCTTAAATCAATGTCCAATACATTGAACATATCCTCCGAATTTGAATAAATCTCCGATCTACACCAATAAAAAGAATTCGATTGAATAAAGAGAAAAATAATTGCTCGAAAAAGATGAATTCGCCATGGCAAAGAGGGATGAAAAAGAAAGCACAACAGAGTCATGCATCACTTCTAAGTTTGTTGACATTGGAGATACAGATCTAGGTCTAGAACCTCTTTCTGAATTGATTGACAAATCCAGAGCTGGAAAGACTTCCCTCATGTGTGCAGTCAAAAGTAGTGGAATCATTTGAGCTGCAGCATTTCCATTCACAACCCAATTGCCAGAATTCGTCATGGAGTGTGCTAGGTCTTACCATCCATTATCCATATTAGTGTAAGATGTTACGGGGAAGATAATAATTTGGCTGGATGCACAGTTCATCAATTATTGTCTGAAGATTCCAGCATGAAAGGTGGTGACTACTATTAGCATACAGGATGCCGACAACAGATGGGAAAAGCATAAAGTTGACTGCGTGGGCATAATGAACAGTAGATACATGAAGAAGCCCAGATCTCCTTCCAAGTTCCTAAGAACTCTTCCATGATCTAATCTGGTACAAGAGGTGGATGATATTGCCAAATTGTTATGCAGGATAAATGGCGAAGTGAACGCTCACAACTTCCGCGCATGGATGTATGCTTTCATCAGGACCATTGAAATCAACAAAGCAGATTCAATAATCAATTGGTCGAAATCATTAGTGACAACATTGGTGAGCAGCTCTGGAATGTGAGGCATACTTACAACTTCAAAATGACTTCATATTTGGTTTATGCAGCAGCTTCACAGGGTGTCTTCTCCAAGCTAGATAGATGTGGTGTTCTTTCCAAGGACCCTATTTTCGAGTGCTACCCACAACTTACTGTACCCGCATGCAAGAAAGATTACAAAGTGGTCAATGATGGATTCTTCTATGGATTCATTTGTAGGCTGGACGATGATCTAAAGGCCAATAGGGTGAGTAAGGAAGCGTGGGAAGTTGTGTCCAGGATTGGTAGTATCTTTATCCAGTTTGCAGATTTTACATACCTTAGGGTCACCAGCTTTTCAAGAGAACCAATTAAGTTGCCCAGATACCCGAGTGATAGATTGGTCATCATGGAGCTGAGTAGACAACTCGTGGAGATGCATGACCTACAGTTGAAATGACACAAGTCTACATGCTTCTTCACGATCATTGTGGGCCATTATAGCTGCTAGAGCATTCATAAGGCCGAGGATTTAAAGCAGCGATATTCTCTGAGTATGAGCAAGAGTTCTTCCTAGCATGACTGAACTTCGATCCATTTGGAGTGGCAAGGAAGACAATCTCCTAGGAGTACGTGCATGTGCCTTCATTGGAATATTTCTGGATGAAGTGCAGAAGCGAGTATGATGTTAGAAAGAAAGATTTCAGCAGGTTATCAATCTAGCAAGTGTTTGAATTTGGATTAGCATAAATACTTGTGGATCTTAAAGATGATGGACCTGTGTTACTTGACATATACCATCGGATGGGAGGAGATAGAATTATACTTCAGGAGAGCGTGTAGGTGGCTGCCATATGATCGAGGAAAGGTGTGCCGCTATTCTGGTCAATACTTCAAACTGGTTGTTGATGAAGGGATATTGCCTTGATGAAGCATTGATGAATCAAATCACCGGTAACTTCAGCATAGAAGATTCCCTCAAGAGAAAGCATGGAGGAGAAAGCAACATAAGGCCTGAAAAGATTAAAGTGCACAGAAGGTCTCACTCGAAGGAGAAGATCACTTCTATGGCTATGGTGTTAGTTCGGCCTCTCCAACATCAAGTACTTCACCGACTGTTGCACCTCAACAAGATACTACCATTCCTCCATTGAATCTGACAACATTCATCTTTTCTCCTCAGCCACTCCATTCAGGCCTCTTCCTGAAGAAATGTTGAAGCTACAGATGGCAGAATTTGAAAGAGCTTTGTCTTTGGATGATTCAGAGGATGACAACCACAACACTGTAGTGGTTTTAGATGGAGAGGAATCAGAGCGCGAGATAGTGGTACACTCGGCAACTTCTCATTCTCCGAGAAGTAATTTCTCAGAATGGTTGGCTTCGTAGTTGGTTCCAAAGGCTAGAGAGGAAATCAACTTGGAGGAACATGACTTGCAACTGCTCCTGAATCTAGGTGGAAAAGACAGAAAACCTAAAGTTGCTAAGGTAACTTCAAGGTTGATCATTGAGGAGTCGGGGTAGAAGTTTGCCGAGGTGTCAGTTCAATAGAAGGAAAGAAGAAGGATGAGCTCACGACAGAAGATATAACAATAACCAGAGTACCCATAGGTCAAGCCACCATAGAAGGATTGAAGCAGGACACACAGACATTGATAGATGCTCTATTCCTTAGGCTTGACAAAGAAAAGACGGAGAAATTTGAACTTCAGAAGCAGGTATCTTAGTTGTGCGAGATCATTTCCAAGGTTGCTAAATCTTCCACTCAGCCCATTTCAAAGACAAAATCGGTGAGTGATCGATTAGAAGCCGTAGATCTAGTCTCACACTAGGAAGGAGAGTGCACACTCATCCAGATCCAGATCATCTTCAAAGATAATCCAATGGCTGGAATTATTCACCAAGTCTACACAAGAAGAAGACGTGCCCCACTCATCATGCAGAACCAAAATCAAAATCAGAACTAGATAGTACCTATCCCATGGGGAGTAACTTTTGGGCCACTGAACTTGACTCCGCCTATGCATGATCTGCCTAAAGGATCCAGAAAGAATTTTCTGAAATTCTTTGGAGATGGAAAGAAAAATCCGGATGATCATTTGGTAGCATTCTTCATATCTTGTGGTGTGCTTGCAGTGGATCATGAAGATGTCTCAGTCAGACTCTTCATTGAGACTCTACATGACTTGGTTGGCGAATGGTTCTATCAGCTAGCTCCTGGCACCATAACCAACTGGGCCACTATGCGTGAACAATTTCTGAAAAGATTCAAGCCTGCAAAAGACGCTAGCATGTTGATTACTCAACTGACGCAATTAAAGAAGGAGCCAAGTCGAATATGGGAGACTTCATTTACGAGGTTCCAAAGGATTTTATATAAAATCCCCACTTATGCTTTGCATTGAGTAATGAAAATCAAAAGACGCTTTTTAGAAACGCTCTGTTCTCTGAAGTTAGATATCACCGAGAAGGAAAGACTCAGTGAATCTACTTGAAGGAAAAATGCATCGTGGAGCTTGAAGATGACTTAATCATGGCTGGAAAACTCAAACAATCACCCCACAAAGGCGATGGAGATTCTTCAAGTAGTTCGATCCTTTGCTTACAAAAATTGGCTAATGATATGCTGCAAATCAAGAAATGATATCTCAAGCGAAATGCAACCCCTTCCGAATAGCTCCTACTCATACCTTTAACGGTCAAAATCAAAATCTAAATAGACTTGCTTCTTTGCACCACAATGGTTGGAATTGAAGTTGCTCCAGGAATAACTTAAAAACTTATGAAGAAGATCTAGGCATTGATGAATCATTTAATGATGAGGATTTTGTAGATCCTGCTGGTGACTCCAATATTGATTACCTGGACTACAAATTTGACGAGGGCTATTATGAATCTTTTGAAGATTATGATGGTCACACATTTGCGGTGCTCACAAGGTCCCTAACATCCCAAAATGCTGAAGCATCCACAAGTGGCCAAAGAAGAGAAAGAGAAGATCTTGGGCCGGATGTTACTATCCTGAAAAGAGGTAGTACACTACCTACTTCATTAGCTCCCAAAGATAAATATGCAAATTCTTTCAATTCGCAGCAGAGGGCCAACACACATCCGGTTGAAGCAAGTCAAGCTTTCGACATTATTGATCACATTAAGAAGACCAAGGTCCAAATGTCAGAAGCTGAGTATTTGAGGGCATTTCCTGATCAGCTAAATAGATTGGTCAAGTATGTGCAAAGTAATGGTCCCAACCCTCCAACAAATAATACTTCACGGGGTATCTTGTCAAGTCCAAAGATTACTCCTCCTTCAAATAATGTGGCTACAAGTTCTTCTCCCTCTACTTCTTCTCCTGCTACATTGGAAAGGATCGAGCCATTCTATGTATCATTGCTTATTAATGGATACAAATTGAGCAATTACATTTTGGACTCTGGAGCTTCTGACAATGTCATGCCTACCAAAGTTGTTGATGCCTTGGGTCTCACATTGACAAAAACCATCAAAAGATGCTATTCAATGGAAAGGCAAGTGCCTCTTATTGAGAAAATAAAAGATGCATAGGCAGTACTTGCTTCTTTCCCAGATAAGAGATTAAAAATGACTATCCTTGTAGCAGACATCCTAGTGTCTTACGGCATCACTATTGAGTAGAAATTTCTATAAAGAGCTGGGTGGAGAAGTCAAGATGGATTGGTCTTGTGCGCACATACCAATCAAAGGAGTTAGTCAAAAGTTAGAACCTGAGAAGAAATCCAAGAACACGATATCAAAGTTTGAAGATCCTAGATCTCAGATCTTGTTTCAAGAATATGATCATGGAGTCTATTATCTAGAAATGGATAAAGAAGAAATCCAACCCGTGATTCAAGAACCACATTGACTTGATAATAAGGTTTGGTCTCTGGAATTTGATGGTAGTTATTATTCATTTAGATCCGATGCAGGCGTTGTTATTATCTCTCCATAGGGAAAGGTGCATGCACATTCCTTCAAATTGATTTTTGAAAATATTAATAACATGACAAAATATAAAGCATTGTTGTTAGGTATGGAGCAGGAAAGAACAATGGGAATCAAGCTCTTACATGCAAAGGGAGATGTTGAGTTGATTGTTAAGCAGATAAGAGGTCTCTATCAAGTAAAAAAGGACAAACTTTGGCATTATAGAGACCGATTCTACTTTGCTATCCTGGATTTTTTAGCTTTCTTAGTATCTTACATTCCGAGAGAACAAAATTCAAGAGCTGATTCACTTGTAGTGACTGCAGCTTTGTTAAATCTAGATCAGCCTTTCACATTTTTTAGATAGGGGGATTACAAAGTTGAGATGGTCTTCCACCCAAAAGTTCTTGATAACATCCAACAATGGCAGGTTTTTAACGATGACAAGCAGATTGCTGCATTTCTCCAACAAAAGGACAACTTTGAAGAGATCTACTATGAGGGAAGTAACTCACCTCCGAGACAAACTACTATGGGAGAAATTGATGTAGATGTCTCAGGAAGTCAGGAGATTATCTAGCTGAAGGGAAATAAAATTCCTAAAGGCTTGGTATCTCTTGAGGAAATATTCAACAAGCATGATTAGATGCTTAAAAAGAATGAAGAAAGTGGGGAAGGTTCTTCCTCCGATACACAGTTACTAAATTTGGGAGCCAACAATGACTCCAAATTAGTAAATCTGGGAAAGTGTTGTTCAGAAGTAGAAAGAAAAGCTTTTATAGAGCTTCTTAAGAAATACATGGACGTTTTTGCTTGGTCTTATCAAGATCTAAAAAAATATCAACCTGCAGAAGTTCAACACTATATCCCATTAAAACCAGAACAAAATCCTTTCAAGCAGAAGCTACGGTGGCATAACCCTACTATTTCTGGGACTATCTTTGTAGATATCCATAAGCTATTAGATGTAAAGATAATTTATCCCATACATCACTTTGAATGGTTAGCCAACATAGTTCCTGTGAGAAAGAAGAGTGGCGAGATTAGGTTGTGTGTAGATTTTCACAACCTCAATCAAGCCTCATTGAAAGATAACTACCCCATCCCCATCATGGATCACACTCTGCAGGTGGTCACTGGATCTGAAATGATTTCCATGCTTGATGGTTTCTCAGGCTACAATCAGATCAAGGTGTCTGAGGAAGATCAATATAAAACAACATTCATTACACCTTGGGGAACTTTTTCTTATCAGAAAATGTTGTTTGGTTTGATCAATGTTGGAGCTACGTTTCAAAGAGCTATGGATTTAGCTTTTGCTCATCTCAAGGATATAAGCATAGTGGTGTACCTTGATGATTTGACAGTCTTTTCCAAGAATAGAAGCATGCACATTTCAAATCTGGAAGAGGTTTTCATACAATGCCGCAAACATGGTATTTCTCTGAACCCTAAGAAATCTATCTTTGTTGTAACAGAAGGAAAGCTACTAGGACATATTATCTCCAAGGAAGGAACCAAGATAGATCCGAACGTGTCAAATCTATTCAGACTTTGCCATTGCCAACATCCAAAAAGGGGGTTCACTCTTTCTTTGGTAAAGTTAATTTTCTCAGGAGATTCATCCCTGACTTTGCTGAGCTGACTTGTCATATCTCAAATATGATGAAGAAGACAAGATTTCAAATGGAGCAGCGAAGGGAAGGAAGCTTTCAAGAAAATTAAAGAGGCTTTGTCGAAAGCACCAGTCTTGGTTTCACCTGACTTTAGTAAAGAATTTATTCTTTACTATTATTCCTCCGAACACACCATGTCAGCAATCTTGATGCAGAAGAATCAGGAGGATGTAGAAGCTCCGATTGCTTTCATGAGCATGCCTCTCAAAGCTTATGAGTTGAAATATACTCCAATGGAAAAACATGCATATGCAATGGTAAAGGCATGTAAAGCATTTAGGTACTATATTCTTTCCTCACATACTGTGGTCCTGGTTTCAAATACTGCAGTGAAATCTATTCTCACCCAACAAGAGTTAGGGTTGTTAAGAGGCACATGGGTGATGAAATTTCAAGAATATGACCTGGATATCAAACCTACAAAGCTGGTTCGAGGAAGAGGTCTGATGCGAATTGATGATGGAGATGAAAGCAACAGTGCCAGAGGGAGATCAAGATCTACCTATGGTCCTTTTTATAGATCTAGGTGGAAGAGTGGTACAGTAACATTGCCTATTTTCTGACTTATAGAGAATGCCTGGATAAACTTTCTTGAAAAGAAAAATGTACTATTAAAATCAATTCCAAAGATTTTGTTCTTTGGGACAATGGTTTATACAAAAGAGGAATTGATGGTGTGTTTCTCCAATGCATAGATAAAGCTTAGCAAGATCAGCTCTTGAAATAGTTTCACAACATGGCTTACGGTGGTCATTTCTCGGCCCAAGTCACTGCTCACAAGATCCTACGAGTAAGGTATTACTAGCCCACACTTTTTTAGGATACTGTAGAGTGGGTATCTAAGTGTCAAGCGTGCTAACACTTTGTTGGGCATATAAAATTACCTACATTACCTTTAAAACCAATTATAATTGAAGAAACCTTCTAACAATGGGGAATGTATTTTATTGGTATGCTCAACCCGGCCTCTAGTGCCGGCCATCACTATATTTTGACAGCTACTGATTATTTCAGTAAGTGGGTAGAAGCCATTCCTATTAAGAACGCCACTTCTGCCGAGGTATGTAATTTTATAAAGGAAAATATTGTTGTTAGGTTTGGCGTGCCCAATAAAATAGTAGCAGACAATGCTCCAAATCTGTCTTCTGAGGAGTTGGTTAATTTCTGCTACACTCATGGGATCCAACTAGTACATTCCTCCAACTACTACCCACAAGGGAATGGCCAGTTGAATCAAGTAACAAAAATTTGGTGACTATCGTGCGAAAGCTAGTAACTGAGAATCAAATAACTTGGCATAAGAAGTTATTTGATGCATTATGGGTAGATAGAATTACACCAAAGAGGGCTATAGGCATGTCCCCTTTTCAACTATTATATGGAAGAGACACAGAGCTGCCTCTTACCTTGGAACTGCATGCCCTACAACTTTCTAGAGCCCTGGAGGATTCTACATTCAATGATGTTATTGAAAAAGGATAATGTATCTAACTGAATTGCGGGAGGTACAAACTCAAGTTGCAGATAGATTATCAGAGCATCAAAAAAGGTGAAAGTTATCTTCAAAAAAGGTCGTGGAAAGAAAGTTTGAAATCAATGATTGAGTTCTTTTATGGGATAAAAGAAGAGAAAAAAAGGCATGCACGGGAAATTCGATTCACTATGGAAAGAGCCTTTGTGATTAAAAAGATCACCGAAGCAGATAGCTTCATTCTTTCTCATCAGGATGGAGTTGAATTGCCGTTGCCTTTTAATGGGCAACACTTGAAGTTGTTCTGGACATGAAAAACAGGGTAAAACCTGTATGTATATAGATAAAACTTTGTTTGTTTTTCCTTGTTTTGTTTTTGTGTTGTGTTGTTTTTGTTTGCTTGACCCCGTGCCCAAAAGACAAGATACAAAACTAGAGATGTTGGGATCTCATCTTTTCCCTTGTCATTTTGACAGAATAAAAGATGTCCACAGACGGAGCCGACAGTGTCCCAGTTTCACCAAAATCTGAGACTACCCCATGTAATTTTTTTTGTACTTTTAAAATATTGGGTCGTCTTGTGTTTTTATTTCTAGAAAGTGTTTTTATTATGTCAAGATATTCCTAGAGAGTTATATTAGCTAATTTACCTAAATACCCGGATGCCCTAAATCGTTATATTTTGTCTTTGGGGTTTACCTGCAGGAAATTTGTATTTAATTATTTTGAGCCCCGTTTGAGGCAAATTGTGCTCCGATTTAACCCTGTTGTGGTCTTACATGTCAATATTCCCATATACCAATAGGGTTTTAACCAGGAATGAATCATGGGTTTTATCTGTGACTTCTGGCAAAGTGTTTTGCGTTTTTGGTGTTTTCCTGTTTTGTTTTCTGTGAAATTTCTCTAGGTCAATTCCTTTTCGGTTTAATCTGATTTCTTGCCTGGAGTATCTGGAGATCACCTATGGATGTTATGCCAGAAGGAATTTTTCATAGGAAGTCTGGTTCTCTCTGAAAAGACGAAGTCATGCACGAAAAAGCTTCTTCAGGCAGGTCACATTTTTGGGAAAAGAAGATTTTAAGCTACAATGGGATTTTTAGTAACAGCAGGCAGGTGGGAATTTTGTACCTGCCTAGCAGTACTTTTTCCCATGGAAGCAACGCCACTTAAGTCACAATGGGAAAATTAGAGGCAACAGGTAGACGGGAATTTCTTACCTGCCTTGTAGGGTGAAAATTCCCATTGTGAAATAAAAGAAAATCACTTAAGGCATTGATGGGATTTTCTTACCTACCTTGTAGGGTAAATAATCCCATTATGAAAGTCAAACAACCTAAGTTGATCATGGTATTTTTGGAGCTGCGGTGCAAGGTAAATAATCCCATTATGAAAGTCAAACAACTTAAGTGGATCATGGGATTTTCGGAGCTGCGGTGCAGGGTGAATAATCCCATTGAAAATTGGCTTTTAAAAATAGAAATGGCTTATGTCAAAAAGTGTGACCCCTTTTGGGATAGAAGGACAACTTTAAATGCATTAATTAATTAATTCTTTCTCCAAATTTGGCGCCCAAGCATGAGGAAAAGTCAACAAGGGTAAAGAGGATAAAAGAAATTAGAATTAGAATTCTAAAATTAAATAAATATAATTTATTTAATGCAGCCCCCTTCATGTCAAAAAGTGCGACCCATATTGAAGAGGAATAATACTTTTTAAAGTATTAATTGATATAATTAATTCCTATTTTTAGTGGATGAGGTCAAAGCACACTGTGAAGCTTAAGTGGATTGGAAGTGGTGAGCTAAAATTAAATAAATTTAATTTATTTAATGGCAACCATGAGCATGCACAAAATAGGTGCCCAAGTTGAAGAGAAAAGCATGTTAATTAATTAATTAATTGCCAGGAATAGGAGGGGCAATTATTAATTATAGAATGGTGAATGTTATATAAGCATGGGCTGCCATAAGGATGAATTAATTAATTCTTTAGCAAGGAAGTGCAGCCCAGGTAAATTTGGTGCCCATTTAAGGAGGAATTTTGCACAGAAGGGGTGTTTTTACTGCTGGAAGTCTTCAAAGTTTGGCACCTAGGTTTGAAGGAGCTTGATTTGTGTCTAATTAATTGTCTGCATAGTGGTACAGGTGCTCAAGTGCTTTTATAAGAGAAAGGGAGCTTAAATCAATGTCCAATACATTGAACATATCCTCCGAATCTGAAGAAATCTCCAGATCTGCACTGGTTGTAAAGAATTCCGGCCGAATAAAGAGAAAAAGAATTACTCAGACAAAGACAGATTCGGCCATGGCAAAGCGGGATGAAAAAGAAAGCACAACAGAGTCATGCATCACTTCTAAGTTTGCTGACATTGGAGATATAGATCTAGGTCTAGAACCTCTTTCCGAATTGATTGACAGATCTAGAGTTGGAAAGACTTCCCTCATGCGTGCAGTCAAAAGTAGTGGAATCATTCGAGCTGCAACATTTCCATTCATAGCCCAGTTGCCAAATTTGTCATGGAGTGTGCTAGGTCTTACCATCCATTATCCAGATCAGTCCGAGATGTTGCGGGGAAGACAATAATTCGGCTGGATGCACAGTTCATCAATTATTGTCTGAAGATTCCAGCACGAAAGGTGGTGACTACTATTAGCATACAGGATGCCGACAACAGATGGGAAAAACATAAAGTTGACTACGTGGGCATAATGAATAGTAGATACATGAAGAAGCCCAGATCTCCTTCCAAGTTCCCGAGAACTCTTCCATGATCTAATCTAGTACAAGAGGTGGATGATATTTCCAAATTGTTATGCAGGATAAATGGCGAAGCGAACGCTCACAACTTCCGCGCATGGATGTATGATTTCATTAGGACCATTGAAATCAACAAAGCAGATTCAATAATCAATTGGTCGAAATCATTAGTGACAACATTGGTGAGCAGCTCCGGAATGTGAGGCATACTTATAACTTCAAAATGACTTCGTATTTGGTTTATGCAACATCTTCACAGGGTGTCTTCTCCAAGCTAGATAGATGTGGTGTTCTTTCCAAGGACCCTATTTTTGAGTGCTACCCACATCTTACTGTACGCACTCCAGATGCAATAAAGATTACAAAGTGGTCAATGATGGATTCTTCTATGGATTCATTTACAGGATGGATGAAAATCTAAAGCCCAATAGGGTGAGTAAGGAAGTGTGGGATGCTTTGTGTCCAGGATTGGCAATATCTTTATCCAGTTTACGGATTTTACATACCTTAGGGTCACCAGGCTTTTCAGAGAACTAGTTAAGTTGCCCAGATACCCGAGTGATAGATTGGTCATCATGGAGCTGAGCAGACAACTCATGGAGATGCATGACCTACAGTCAAAATGACACAAGTCTACAGGCTTCTTCCCGATCACTGTGGGCCATTATAGCTGCCAGAGCATTCATAAGGCCCGAGGAATTGAAGCGAAATGTTCTCTGAGTATGAGCAAGAGTTCTTCCCAGCACGACTGAACTTCAATCCATTTGGAGTGGCAAGGAAGAAAATCTCCCAGGAGTACGCACATGTGCCTTCATTGGAAGATTTCTAGATGAAGTGCAGAAGCGAGTACGAGGTTAGAAAGAAAGATTTCAGTAGGTTATCAATGCGGCAAGTGTTTGAATTTGGATTAGCACGGATACCTACGGATCTTAAAGATGATGGGCTTGTGTTACTTGACACATACCATCGGATGGGAGGAGATAGAGTTGTACTTTAGGAGAGTGTAGGTGGCTGCCATATGATCAAGGAAAGGTCAGTCGTTGTTCTGGTCAATACTTCAAACTGGTTGCTGACGAAGGGATATTACCTTGATGAAGCATTGATGAATCAAATCACGGGTAACTTCGACAGAAGATTCCCTCAAGAGGAAGCACGGAGGAGAAAGCAGCAGAAGGCCTAAAAATATTAAAGTGCACAAAAGGTCTCACTCGAAGGAGAAGATCACTTCTATGGCTATGGTGTTAGTTCTGGCCTCTCCAGCATCAAGTACTTCACCAATTTTTGTATCTCAGCAGGATACTGCCATTCCTCCATTGAATTTGGAAACATTCATCTTTTCTCCTCAGCCACTTTGTTCAAAGCCTGCCTCTTCCCAAGAAACGTTGAAGCTACAGATGGCAAAATTTGAAAGAGTTGTCTTTAGATGATTCAAAGGATGACAGCCACAACACTGTGGCAGTTTCAGATGGAGAGGAATCAAAGCACACGATAGTGGTACACGCGAAACTTCTCATTATTTGAGAAGTAATTTCTCAGAATGGTTGGCTTTGCAGTTGGTTCTAGAGGCTAGAGAGGAAATCAACTTGGAGGAACATGACTTGCAACTGCTCCTGAATCTAGGCGGAAAAGACAGAAAACCTAAAGTTGCTAAGGTAACTTCAAGGTTGATCATTAAGGAGTTGGGGTAGAAGTTTTCCAAGGTGTCAGTTCCAACAGAAGGAAAGAAGAAGGATGAGCTCACGGCAGAAGATATAATAGTAACTAGAGTACCCATAGGTCAAGCCACCACAAAAGGATTGAAGCAGGACACACAGACATTGATAGATGCTCTATTCCTTAGGCTTGATAAAGAAAAGGCGAGAAAGTTGAACTTCAGAAGCAGGTATCTCAGTTGTGCGAGATCATTGCCAAGGTTGCTAAATCTTCCACTCAGCCCATTTCAACACAAAAGTAGGTGAGTGATCATCTGATGTAGGAAGTGGAAGATGCAAGTAACTAGGTTAAAGCTATCGATGAATGGAAAAGTTTGATCATTCATCAAGCTTCGGTACAACTCAGAGAGGTGCCAACCCACCTAAAGGTTATGAAAGATGTATCAGATCAGCTGAAGCAACTGGTAACAAGCATGATAGATATGAAAATAGTTGCTGAGAGTAACCTGAGTACTTTAGCCAAATAAATAAGTGCTAAGAGAAGTGTTGATTGTGGAATGAATTGTGCGATGGATCAGTTGAGAAGGGGAAGCAACTTGAGTTTGTAGTATCTTTCCATTTGGAGATCTGCAGAATTATGTTGAAAAGGATGCAGGCACTTGAGAGTATGGCATCATCTTTACCAGACAATGTCATTGCTTTCACTAATGAGGAAGTGGTCGGGAATGTTACTTCATACACAAGGACCATTCCTAGCAAAGTGCCTAATTCCCTGGAAGGATCTCTTCTGATGGTGCAAGGGAGAATTGATGGAGTTGTTAGGCCTTTCATGATGAATTCCATCAGCAAACTGGTGGCACTGCAGTCAGATATTGAGAAGTTCGGGCCTAGCTTGGAGGATGTGGAAGCGTGTATCAGGGTATTGAACGAAGGCTTGCTGCAATTTAGGACAGAAAAGGAAGCTGTGGCTAAGATAGATGGGAAGATGCTTTGAATTACATGTTCGACAAGTATATTCAGTATAAATAAAAAAAAGATGTAGATGTTACAACTGGCGTGTCTTTCTTCTTCTATTTTCCACGTTCTCGGATGTAATTGTAAAACTTTAAAGTTATTGGTTTTGAAACCATTACTTTAAGTTGTGTGGAACGATTCTATTAGTTAAGTGACAAATGTGTATAAGTTTGAATATGGACTCGATGCATGTCACTTGAAGAGGAATTAGAGGGGGATGATTGCCAGATGTTATCTTTACTTTTTGTTTATGTTCTAGTTCAGTTGAGTTTCCCATTTGTATTTTCCCTTCTACATTCTATAAGTAGAAGAAGAACCTTTGGGTTAAGGATCAGAATTTGTAAGCAACATTCTTGTATTCCAGACTTTGTGCTGAAATCCCTGATAGCTATTTGAAGCAAAGGAATAGAAAGGAGCAGATTTCCAGAGAACTTTGTGTCATGGTGCATTTTGTTTCTAACTTTTTTTATCTCAGATCTACTTATAAACTTTGGGTTATTTTAGATCTAGATCTGAAGTTGCCTTTGCTTATAATTCTGTGTTAATATCTATTGGTTCTATCTATGTGCATGCAATCAACTCTGTAATCTATTGATTGGGTTGCACATCTTCCCTATTTCTTCCTTGTGTTTATATTATTTCCTTCTTCTTTAGATATTTCCTTTCTTTAATAGCTGCTTACTTGCTGCAAAACTATACAACTATGGTTCATGAGCTGCATGGTTAAAGTAAAACCCCTAAATAGATACTAGCATATTTTATTGACAAATCATACATGGGAGCCTCACCGGTAAATGAGGGAGATTTATCTCATGATTGCCTAGGTTTTCAGCTATGTAGGAAATCTAGCCAACATTCCCCGTCATATGACTTGAGCATCCACTATATATATATATATATCATTCCATATCTTCATTTTGAGTATGAAATGAAATTTTGGCTATAATACCTTGCTATCTCTTAGTGGAATCAATTTTAGAAATATATACCTTCTTGTATTACTTTGGAACTCTTTGATAGAAATTTTTTTCTATGTGACTAGGCTTTTGATAGTGATAACAACTTATTTCAAGATTGCTTCTCATGTGATATGAGTTAAGGTTCCTTTCATAACCTTTTGTAATTCTCCTCCATCTTAAAGCTTTATGTCCAAACATGTTGCAAGAAAAACAATAGCCATAGAAAGAATGAGTGTACCTTAGTGCATGATGTTTCTTACTTGAGCTGGACCTTTTCTTGACATTCTTGAATGCAAAAATCCTTGCTTTGGGTGGTTCTTGAGTGGTATTAATTTCATTTTCACTAGTTATCTCATCATTCTCGTGATCTTCCTTGAAACTTATTCCAATTTTTTCATCTAGAGACCTTTGATTCGTTAGAATATCATTAGAACATTTGAGCTCTTGTCAAACCTTTTAAATACATTCAAATTTCTTGTCATCAAATCTAGTTCATTATTTAGAAACTCTATTTCATTGTTAAGTTTGATACATTCTTATTCTTTAGCTTTGAAGGATTTTGATATTAGCCCAAGTTATGATTCAATTTATTTGATGTTTTATTCATGTTCTCTCGCCATTATTTCATCTTTTGACTCTTCTTCCTTTGGAGCTTTAATTCTTCAAAAGCACTTAATAGTTCAACTTCAAGATTTACTGCATCCTCCTCATTTGAGCTATCTTAATCAATCTAATTGTTACTTTTTGAGTTAATTTTAGAGGTTGTTTCCATGATCATGAATAGAGTCTCATATTGAGTACCTTCATCTTCAGTTTTAGACTTGTTGGAATCACTTGATTCAGATGAACTTGAGTCCTCTTTGGTATATAAATTCTTCTTGTTCTTGAAGTACTTTTTCTTACATTAATGTTTCTTGAATTTCTTCTTGTGCTTATGAGAAGTCTTGTCTTATTTTTCATGCCCATCTTGCTCTTCCTTATTCTTGTTAGGAAATTTGGAAGAAAAATTCCCCACTTGACCACAACTAAAATATTTGAATGGAAGATTTCCCTTGTATTTTCCTAACCCTCTCTTCAACCTCCTAACAAGCATTGTTTCTATCTTCTCCTCCTCCTCCTCCATGTAAGATTCATCTTTGCTCTTATTTTATTGGGATTCATTATCAACCTTGAATTCAACCTCCTTCTTGATAGGTCTTCTTTCTTTCTTTTCTCATTTCATAGGCAGCTAGAATACCATGCAGTTCATCCATCTTTAGAAGACTCAAATCCTTTAATTCTTCTTCTCGCTAAACCATTAGAGTCATAATTAGGTGATAAAGACCTCATGACCTTTTGAAAAACCATTGTTTCCTCTACCTTTTCTCCTAGTCCTTTGATAAGGTTTATTACTTCATCAACCCTCTGCAAGTAGGATGCAATACTTTCATCTTCCTTCATTCTACAACTCTTAAATTGACTATGGTAGGTCTATAATTCAGCTTGCTTGGATTTATCATCTCCTTCATAGATGGTATTATCTTTACCCAAATCTCTTGAACAATTTTACAAAGGCATGAATTTCACAAACTCTGCTTCTACCATCCCATATATGATTGCATTCATTACCTTTGAGTTGTTCTCACTAGCATTATTTTTGTTGTATCAATTGGAGGTGTGGATAGGATGGCATAACCATCAACTACTGACTTCCATATGTCAAATCCTAGGGACATGAGATAGGTCTTTATCCTAATGATCCAAAAAGCATAATTGGATCCATTAAAGAGAGGTGCCTTGGAAGTAGAGAAACCAATTTGATTGCTAGCCATGCTTGTGCTTTTGGATCTCCTTTGACTTGTTAAGTTCACCCCTAAAGGACCTAGCTTTGATACCAATTGTTGGAAAAAAAAATCACTGAGAGGGGAGGGGTGAATCAGTTCTTCTTCAACTTTTTGAAGATAAACAAATTTGATTCACTTTTCCATGAAGAAACGTCAACATTAAACTATAAGAAAACAATAATTAAACACATAGGAAGACATAATTTTATGTGGGAAACCCTTAAAGGGAGAAAAAAACTAAAACCAATGCACTATTGTGGACGAATTGTTTAATAAAGAATTACAAATATTTCAAATGTTGAGCACCCACTCCAAAAGTCAGATGAAACACCTACTTGACATTTTTAGCAAGATACAACTTACATGGAAGCACCTACTCCCTAAATTTTCTAAGCCCATACTTATACTTTTCAAAAAATTTATCACATTCACTTGTCCTAGTTGCTTAAACAACAAATTTGTGATCACTAAATCAGCTCACACATTCTCATACTCACTTTTCACACACCTTCATTCACCTACTTGCACTAGTTCTCATTCATTATCAACTATGTATTCATCAACATGTTTTCATGTATAGTAAGGTGTTTATATCTTCAAGGGAGACATGCTCAAACAAATTTTACACTTCAAATTCTATAAAAGTTTCACCTACTTGGAACTACAACTCATACAACAAGGAGAAGAATGACTTCATACAAAATTGTCAACATACAATCATTACATCTCAAATAATGTGTCAGTTTCATGTACGGTTCTTACAAGGATTTTTAAGATGATTTTGATGATAATGATGGACAAAGAAAGCCTCTCGAACTCCATGAACTTCTAAATTCACCTATAAACCTTCCGAACTAACCTCGTAGACCTGATTTGTAATGGTTAAACTTTGTTTTGTCTTATTCTTTGCGAGCATACTTGTCTTCAGAAGACAAGAATGACTCAATGAAAATTATTTCTATCATGCAAACATGTTAAAATAATCTTCCTCTTTCTCTATAACTCCTTTACAAGCTTCATTTCTTGCCATTTTATTTTTAAAAGATCATTTGAACCCATATGAAACACTAGGTGTAAGTGCTTGTAAACAAACTCTTGAACTTTGATCTATGAGGAGTATTATGAGCTCATATCTTTCCATGAATTCAAGATAAATTTATCTTCAAGGGATCTAAATCATCACAATGGGATTGGAGATTAACAAGACAAATCTTGAAGCCTTATTTTCAACTCTTTTTCACACCTTTGTATGCACAATCATGGATGACTTATACACCAAATGAAAGTGCTTTATTAAACAAAAGTATGAGCCCTAAAAATTTCGGAGAGCTTAGATAGAGTATTGTGTGATCTCTAAATTCTTCACCGAGAACTCCTCGTGCTATGATTATTTACTAATGCACAACCTTTAGTTTGGTGGATGTAATCTGGAAACAAAACAACAACATAACACAAGAATACCATCAACTATGATAAGACGGAATGATGACAAATCTGAAATATCAAAGTAAATTATAATATTAACATGAAATTGTTACAATCTCACCCATGAGGTACTTCAAGTGTTATTGACTTCACTTGCCTTTCACCAAGACTATGGGAGAAACTTTACAATTACACCTCTTAATGGCTTCTTCAACACACCTTTAAACTGATGGCTTCCTTCGCACACTTCCTACAATATTTCTCACTACTTCCTTCTATGCTAAATGAGGGGGGTGGCCTCTCTATTTATAGAACTTCCAGGCTTATCCATCTTATCTCTAAGATAGGATAAGAAATCCACTCTGACGAATCATATTCCATACCTTAACTCTTATCTGTACATGTAAGCTTATCTTTTAAGATAAGATAAACCTTATCATTTTACATGGGTTCCACATTTTTAGACTTTTTACAAATAAAATACACAAAATATTTATGACCTCACTCCTTGTCCTTATTACCAATATAATATTTCTAATTCCTAATCATGTAGACCCTACTTCTCTAATTACCCCCAAACTTTGACATTTTAACATTACCGGACCACTTACGACAAATATTTACTTTTACAACATTCCTATTGTACTTTGACTGTTACCGTACTCCACATTATTGGCGGCACCGTATTGACGGCGCCGTTATCTTCTATCAGACGCTACTACTAATTATACTTAACAACATCCTATTCCTAATACATACATTAATGAAATAGAAATTACGGAGGAAAATTTTAGTGTCGACATCTTCCCCCTTCCTAGCTTCTACTCCGTCCTCGGAGTAGACTATTCTGGTGCTTGGAAAATCTTCAACTTGTCGTGGTTGACCCATTTCGTAATGGGAGTGCCATCCAATTCCTCCAATTGCACGTACCATTTTCATGCACAACTGCTATTTTGTAGGGCCCCATCCATTTTGGAAGAAATTTTCTCTGTTTTTTTTTTTTGTATCTGAATCATATACTAGAACCAAGTCATTCACATGAAATGGAGACCAACGGATCTTTTGATCAAAGTATTCCTTCTGGCTTCATTTTCTTCTTATGGCTTGTATCCTTTGCTATTTCCTCATTTCCTCTAGCAAATGAAGATGTACCAACCTTTCTTTTACTGAATCACTTTCATCCATCCTTTCATTTTTCATAACTCTCACAAAGGGGAATATCAAACTCAATAGAAGAATCGATCAATGCCATAGGCCAACTGAAATGGGGAGTATCCTGTTGCTGACTTTGATGTTGCCCTATATGCCCACAATGCTGCATGAATCCTTTTATCCCATTTATGTACCTGCAAGGCTGCATCTTTTGCTAGAATTTGACACAACACAAAATTTGTTCGTTCCACCTCGCCCATTTGTGCTTGGCTTGTATGTTGTTGCCTTCCCGTGCTTAATAGAAAACTTATTGACTAGGGCTTCTACCACCATCATTAATGAAGTGGCTTCCTTGATCTCATTACAATTTCTAATGGGCAACCAAATCCGTGACAATGCGCTCATATATGAACCTTGCCACTTCATCCATGGAAGTTGTTTTCAATGGCCTAGCTTCAACCCACTTGGTTAAATAATGCATGGCAACTACAATATACTTATTTTGGCGTGATGTAGTCGAAGTGGACCTACAATGTCTATTCCCACTTTTCAAAGGGACCAAGGGGAAGAATAGGACATAATGGAGCTGATGAAGTCTTACTTACCATGTGTTTGACAAATATCACATGTCTTACAATAATTATAACAATCTTTAAAAAGAGTGGGCCAAAGATAACCTCGTATCCAAGATCCTTCTTGCTGTAAGTTGTCCAGAGAAGTGCCCTCCACATGTACCATCAGGAATTCTTCTAGCAGCTTCCTTCCTTGATCACGTCCAACCGCCTCTCTTGACTATCCATCGTGTCCTATTCGAAATAATACTCCATGCAAATAGAATATGGATGACGGCTTGAGTAATCTTTCTCTTAGTCTTTGATTGGCACCATCAGAAACTTGAATTCATTCGTATAATTCCAAATATCTATGTATTCACTAGGGATTGTGTCAAGGGATAACAATGTCATCGGGAAATCATCATCATCACAAGATGATCCTAAACCATCATAGGCTCGAGAGAGTGCATCTGCATTGACATGCTTCTTTCCTGGCCTATCTATAATATCAAATTCAAATTCTTGTAGCAAAATTATCCATCTTGCTATCCTCCCTGATGGGTTAGGCTTATTTACAATATATTTTAGAGCCTGATGATCTGTTACAACTAGAAATTTTTGCCCTAGCAAGTAATTTCTAAACTTCTTTACAGCAAAAATGATAGCCAGAGCCTCTTTTTCAGTTACAGTATAATTTACCTCAGCACTACTCATTTGTCTGCTCCCAAAGTAAATTGGATGTTCATTCCCATTTTCATCCTTTTGGCTCAAAGTACTTCCTAGTGCTGCATCTGAGGCATCAATGTACACAATGAATGGCTTGCTCCAACTGGATTCTTCAAAATAGTGAAGACACCGTGGCTTCCTTCAGCTTGTCCAAAAGCTTCATGCGCCTTATTTCCCGGTTCATAAGTAACATCCTTCTTCAAGAATCAAGGGTTAGTGGTCAGTGCAATCTTTGAGAAATTCTTGATGAACCTTCTATAGTAACCCACATGGCCTAAAAATGATCTCAACTTACTTCTATTAATAGGAAATGGTAAATCTTTGATTTTTGAAACTTTATCAGATCGCACTAATACCATCTCTCGATACAACATGCCCTAACAAAACACCTTTAAACATCCAAAGACACACTTTGAGGGTTTAGTGAGGCTTGTGCTTCATCTAACCTTTGAAATGTTGTCTCCATCTCAGTGCAGTGGTCCAACTTGCTCCCATAGATGCAAAAATCATCCGTAAATACTCGATGAAGGTCCCAATGTAGGGTTCGAACACCCTATTCATCAAACGCTGGAATGTTGCATGAGCATTACACAACCCAAAAGGCATAACTCTATAAGCAAACGCTCCCAAGGAGTGGTGAACGTGGTCTTCACCGATCTTTCTCTCGCTATACGAACTTGGTCAGAGCCACTATATCCATCAAAGAAAAACTATAGCACTCTAGCCAGCCTACTTCGGCCCAAGATCTGATCTCAAAATGGAAGAGGGTAATGATCCTTCTTTGTTGCCTTATCGAGCTTCCCGTAATCAACACAAATGCGTAGCTTCCCATTCTTTTTTATTGAGATCACAATGGGAGAAACCCATTCTCAATTCTCCACAAAGAAATATGAATCCCGCATCAAGCAACTTATCTATTTCTTCTTTTACAGCCTTGGAAAAATTAGGATTCATTCTATATGGCATTTGCTTTATGGGCTTAAGACCATCTACCACCAATACAATGTTCTACCCAACTTACTTGACGGAGTTCCTTGTAATCAAAAGTGAATAGGTGTATGTACCTTCAAAGAGCCGGAGGTAGGATTCCTTCTCACTCTCCATCACAAAGATCACCAATCTTTATTTGTTGGAGACGATCATCAACTTCTTCTTCGTATAATTTTATGGGGTCATGAGTTGGTGTGACTCGAAGGATATCCATGACTCAAACATCCACCTCACTTTCTTCATCTTCGTGTCCACTTCACCGGTACTAGAGTAATCGAGGATGTCCAATCATCGCTTTCATCACTTGAATCCATGTGTTCTCGCTTTATGATGTCGAGGATCACATTTATCTTCACCCTCTCTCTACCACGTCCAAGTGTCATGAAACCTTCATTCCAAAGAGTTTCTTGCATGAACTCTCCTTAGCCATGGTCTTCCCAAAGAAGATTGGGTACGCAATAATACCATTTTTCATCACCTCAAAGTCTACCACACATACAACACCCATAACAGATATTGCCACATTTGAAACTACACCTTCTCGGTTTAGTTTTTCCTTTATTTAATGACCTTAACATAAGTGTCAAGGGCGATCAATTTTTAAACCCAACATATTCATTACAGACTTGGCCATTACATTAATCGCAAGCACCTCCATCAACTAAGACATCATGAATTGAAATACCATTACATAATACCTCACCTTGGAGCATAGGGATCCGCCTCGCTTCCAAAACAGGGACCTCAACCTCCTTCCTTCTTCGAGCATTGAGTCCACTCGCAACTCCCGCCTCTTCTCGAAGACATAGCCAAGAGTTGACCATATGTAATATTTGCAGCCTTTTGGATAGATCTTCCAAGATGGAGTATGGTCCGCCCCGTGAAATCGTAAAATCCCGCACACCCAACTTTCTTCTCCTATGTTTCTTACTAGTTTCTTCTTTCATCTTCTTAGGATCATTTCCATCTTGATTATCTTTTTCTTTCTTTCTTTTTGTTACAAACACATCTACTTCATTATTTCTGCTCTTATCTACTACATCAAAAGAATTCACAGTGCTTTTCCTTTATCATTATCTCCTTTACCAGATGTGTAGAAGCTCTATCTCGACAATTATACTTATAATGACCCTTTTATAACAACCATAACAAACAACTTCAGAAATATTTCTTTTCGACCTCTATCTCCTCCCCGAGAACTAAATTCCTTTCCTCAAGAAGATTAATAGTTAACTCGACCCATCTTTTTGAGCAGATCTTCATACTCGTGAGATGTACTAGGAGAAATATTTGTGCTCACCGAGAGTGGTTGTGGATTCTGAACCAAAGGTGCTGGTGTAGGCTCTACTTTAGCAACAATTTCTTTGGGCTCCTCTTCCATGCTTTCTTCTTGCCTTCTTGCAATCTCCTTTGCTTGTTCAATGGTAGTGGGTGGTCATACTTCACTCGTTGTCTGATCTCTAGCTTCATCCCAAGAATGAAGTGCTTACAGAGGAGATTATCCACGCCATTCATCAACCCATCCGCTAATCCTTCCTTCCGGATCCGGCATCGAGCTTCCTCCTTAGCTCTAGAACACGAGCATGATAATCCCTTATCTTCTCCTTCTCTCCTTGGGATAGCTTTGTGATCTCGATCATGAGATCTGCATATTTCTGTTGTTCACCAAATTCTTCAAGAAAACTTTCAGTTAATAAATCCCATGAATTTTTCACATTATCACCTAGTGTTTCAAACCACCTAAGTGTTGAACCATCCAAAAAGGTAGGAAAAATTCAGTCCATTGTTCCTTCTTATAAGGCCATTACAAATACAAGATCGCTTAAACTCTTGAATGAAAGAAGAAGCATCTTCATTAGATTGAGCTGAAAAAACAAGAATCTTTCCCATTTTCAAAAGTAACCACCGTGAAATACCAACCCACAAGTACAATCAACAAGACTTATGTGCACAAATAATTGGAATCACTATACTAGAAAGTGACTTTACACCTTTCTACAAAGAAAATAGAAATGACCACGGTAAACTATGGTAAAACTTGACTTATCATGCGGTAAAAATCGACTTTACCGTGGTAAACACTATTCACGATAAAAAAAGTGAAGTTATCATGGTAAATACTATTCACTTAAAAAGTGACTTTACTCGGTAAATACTATTCCAAAGAAAAATGACTTTACCATGGTAACTACTATTCATGGCAAAAATGACTTTACCATGGTAACTACTATGCACAAGAAAAACAAGGTTACCCTCCAATTGATTTTTGACTAAGTGGGAATATCTCTCCGTAAAATCCACTAACGAGGAATGGTCCCAAGAACGGAACCAAAATGTCATCACCAATCCGCACTATGATAATTCTTCACCGAACTCCTCGTGCTATGATTATTTACTAATGCATAGCCTTTAGTTTGGTGGATGTAATCTGGAAACAAAACAACAACATAACACAAGAATACCATCGACTATGATAAGACTAATGATGACAAATCTGAAATATCAAAGTAAATTATAATATTAACATGAAATTGTTACAATCTCACCCATGAGGTACTTCAAGTGTTATTGACTTCACTTGCCTTTCACCAAGACTATGGGAGAAACTTTACAATTACACCTCTTAATGGCTTCTTCAACACACCTTTAAACTGATGGCTTCCTTCGCACACTTCCTACAATATTTCTCACTACTTCCTTCTATGCTAAATGAGGGGGTGGCCTCTCTATTTATAGAACTTCCAGTGCTTATCCATCTTATCTCTAAGATAGGATAAGAAATCCACTCGACGAATCATATTCCATACCTTAACTCTTATCTCGTACATGTAAGCTTATCTTTAAGATAAGATAAACCTTATCATTTTACATGGGTTCCACATTTTTAGACTTTTTACAAATAAAATACACAAAATATTTATGACCTCACTCCTTGTCTTTATTACCAATATAATATTTCTAATTCCTAATCATGTAGACCTTCTACTTCTTTGACATTTTAATTACCCAAACTTTGACATTTTAACATTACCGACCACTTACGACAAATATTTACTTTTACAACATTCCTATTCCTAATACATTTTGATGAAATAGAAATTACGGAGGAAAATTTTAGTACTGAGAACCTCTACTATATGAAAAAAACTCTTCTACATATGTTGTATGAAGAAAAACAAGTTTGTATGCCTTAAACCTTCTTGTCTGTCCCAAAATGGAAATTTTGGCCCATCGACAAAAACACTTAATCTCATGGCTACTACTAACATCCTATTCCTATCATACATTGATCTGGATTCCTAATACACATGTACATTATATATATAATAATTGAAAACATGTCTTTCATCAAGACTCTCTCATACTCAATTGACTGGTTTTTGACATGTTTATCCCTTAGCGATAGGTGACATAGATTTCACTCTGATTTTTCACCTGAACACACGTGGATTTTTTCATGGAAAACAAGGGAACTTCCCATACATGCTTTAAACGCTCAAAAATACTAGAACTAGAAAAATGGGGATTTTTTTAAAACATGCATAAAAATAGATTACGCAACTGCATTCATATAGATTTATTTAATCAAATTCTTTAAATCAAATTTGTTCTTTTGATCTTATCTGATAACATCCATGTAAGCCATGTGTGCGGTGAGAAGGGTGTATCTAGATCTCCACGATCTCCCTTCGCCACTTCTTCGAGTGACAATGCTTATTAGCATTTTGGCTTAACCCTTTTTTAGGTCATGGGAACTATGTGAAATTCCTTGGGTCTACCACGAAGCTAGTTTACCGACTTTGTATTGTGGTATTTGACCATTGCCTACCTCATCTTCAGTGTTCAACTTCCCATGATCAGGTTATTGGCAATTTTAATTTAATTGGAGGACTAGGTGATCAGACAATGCACAACCATCAATGCATTACTTTGGCCAAAGTTTTCCACCGTGCGATTACAGTCTAAACTCAAGACAACACACTAGTCTTATGAGTTTAAGTCTTCCGCCACCTCACAACTATCCCTTTTACAGTTATCAAGATCTTATAGTTTGTATTTACTTTGTTTCCAATTTAACCTATCTTGCAAGAGTTTATATCGAGATATATGCCAAAGGCCAACTAGGATCATGAGATAAGTCTAATGGATATTTTCATCAATTTATCTTCCCATTTAGTTTCTCTTTTCCTGATGCTTGTTATTTTAACCTTAAATTACCTTTTACAATGATACTCTTCCATTCTCTATACAACAGGATTTACAATCTTATCATATTAATACCAAGTTTATCGAAAGGACGAATTAAATATATATTAAAACATGTATATTTAATTATTCCTTCGATTAGCTACACCACTAAATAGCTTATTTAATTTAGAAATTAAAGATAATTGATTGTTACAATAATTGCCCAATTATTGGCTTCATACATTGACAAATATCAAATAAATAAATATATCAATTTATGATAAGTAAGATTTCTCACTTCTAATATTTAGCATTTTCTCATATGGAGATATTATTACATACAAGGTAATCATCTCTTTATTAAAATCATAAATTACATATGCCGTTAAGGTGAAATATATAACTATTATGGTAACTCTCACATAGTGAGGTTTGAATATTAACAATGGGTCCAAGATCCCAATAAATTTAGTCAAAATTTTGGGATATCATCCCTCTACAAATTGAATTCCAAGTATCTCATTTAGATCCATGCTACGATTAAACTTCACAAGACATAAGTTTCTCGCACATCCGAACGTGACGGCTAATTGTCCTGCAAGATTGGAGTAGTGATATGTTGTCAGTTCAAAATGAACTGGCATGAATATTAACTCCAATTTCTGATGCAATTATTTAATAAAATATGAAACGATATACAAGTTATTTTATCAACAAACGCATGGTAATACAACAGAGAATGTATTATTACCTGTTCTACATCAAGATACAATTATGAATGTACACCAATAGAACAACCAATTTCTATTTCAACAATCATGTTTCACTCTAATCACAATAATTAAGACATAATCAAACCATAATCATTCAACATCCGAATTCTGATTTAACCACAAGCAATTCATGCTTCACATGGTACAAATTCAACTATTATTTTTCTTACCTTCCAATCAACAAACAAGTTAACAAAATAGTTTGAAATCATCATTTCCAAATACCAATTAGACATATTCCCTCTAGGTAATGAGCAACTTTGTTAAATGCACAATAACTTTATTCCAAACAATCGAATACCTATATATATTTATAGAATGTCCAACTAAGTAGTGTAAAAACACCTCTATCAAATCATTATAACATGTTCTTCCGGTAACCGATAGATCAACAAAACAAATTGACCCACATACCACATGAAGATAATTTTGAAGTCTATTTGCATAGAATAACAACCATAAGTTTCTAACACTTCCAATAATGAAATTCTTTGAGAAAAACTAAGTCATCTTACATAGACTGCTAATACTAATTTATTTTTCAATCGTGTACTAAAATTATACCTATTAACTTATACATATCCAAATCAGTTCATTCCAAAGATTAATTTCTTTTATGTTTAGAAATTATTAGAATCCGGAAGCAAATATATCAAGCAAAATGATGAAATACTTAGTAAAAGCATTTTTCACACTACCCAAAAATCACTTTGCTCATACAAATAACTTATTGTTGACTGTAATAAAACCCAGAGGTAGAAATCGATTTGGGTTTCCAGAAATCAAATTTAAATAGAAAATTAAATAAAATAGAAATTGATTAGGAACACCCATCTCGCATATTTTTTTTCTAGATTTAGCTAAAACCACACAAAGGAAACTTAGGAGAATATAGAATCCATCAATTTCCTTTTTAGATTTCATTTCCAAGCAATTAAATCAGAAGTTGTCCACAAATTCATTTAATTGCCATTTAAAACAGAATGTATATTTCCTCATTATTTACAAATAATGTTGTAGAGAAAGGAGAAGATATTCATGCTTGAAGTAAACCCAGAATCAACAACCTCTTACTCTTTCCGCTCCACCAAGTTGAATCCTTCTTTCCTCCAAAACTCACGTAGGTATTCCAGAAGAGAAAAATGAAAGCAGACAAAGGAGAAAAAAAGAAATCATAATGAAGAAACTATACTATAATGGAGAATTTTCGGGCTTCCAAGTGTTGCTTCATGCTTCAATGCATGTTGTGATGCCACATACTTGGTGTCAGATGAAGGCGTGTCCCTTTTTAAAACTCTCAGATTTTAAATATTAAAATATTATTATTATTATACTTTTTAACTTTTGATTTACATGCCAAATCCTTTTAGGATTTAAATATATAATTTCACAAATTAAAAATGCATTTTTAATTTTAATTTTAATTGATACCTAACTTTAATGGTAAAATTAATCATCATAATATAAGTACACATATCGCCAAAGAATATCTTATCATAATAATTATTCGAATTCCCATGTTCCATATAAAATATTCAAACAAATGAAAAAAATCACCAAGTCTGTAAATAATAATAATTCGAATATTCTCGTAAAGCTATGATTAAGGCCTAATCATGTTTTAGGAAGGATCATCAAGGTGGGTGTGGCCCTGTGGGGTTATTTGTTCCGTAATGCCATGCCCCGCAGTAGAAACTGACGAGTTAAATGAATTTGATACCTAATGATGATCTCGTCTAATCGTATTTAGACTTAACCGTAGTTAATTTAACTTATAAGAAATTTGGGATATTACACAAATCAAGATATGACAAGACAATACAAGCATGAGAGGTGTGTAGGGACCTTGTATAGAGTCTTTAGATGATGGTACATGTCATATATCAACCTTTGGAGGCATGTTTGGGGTCCCTCTCATGACTATCCTTGAGAAAAGAAAAATTAGCAGTGTAAATGGTGTTAGTCTTAAAGGAACAAACCTATTTAAGAAACAATTTTATTTCTTGCTTCCCCATGATATCACCCGATCCCAAAAATAAAACAAATACAAAAGTGGATTTCCTATCATCAATGTTACCTACATGATGCGAATCAATATCCAAATCAAGAATAAGTTATCATTCTTCTTGTACTCTAGACCAAGATCGAAAGTACCCTTGAGATACCTCAAGATCCACCTTCTTGCTTTCCAATGAAAACTCTGGTTTCCTATATGAACTTGGAAAGATAGCTCACTTTAAAGATGATATCTAGTCTACTTGTATGTTAGGTAAATGAGACTCCCAATCAACTGTCAATAAAGAGTTGCATTTACCAAAGGAGATGGATCTGAACGAGATAATTGTAGTCTCATCTCCATGGGTGTAGTAATTGGTGTGCAATCCATCATCCTGAACTTCTCAAGCATTATCTTGGTATTTTAACCGAGAAACAAAGATGTGATTACCCTTCTCATCATACTTCTAATCCAAGACAATAGTGCATGAGCTCGAGACATTTCATGTCGAATGATCAATTAAGATATTTCTTCGTAGAATCAACCATCTTCACCATGCTTTGCCACTGATGAATAGATCATTAACAAATATAACAACTATCACAATCTCTCCTCCTTGCCTCTTGAGGTAGAGATTGGGATAATATGGATTTCTGATAAATCCATTTTGAATGAGATGCTCATAATTTTTGATGTACCAAGCCTAGGGTGCCTGTTTAAGGCCATACAGAGATTTACTGAGTCTACATACCTTTTTTTCTTCACTAGGTGTGACAAATCCCTCAGGATGAGTCATGTAGAATTTTTCTTATAGATCTCCATTTAGAAAGTCAAATTTCACATCCATTTGATGGAATTTACAACCATACTGAGCAGCTAGAGTAAATATCATCCTAATCGTTTTGATCTTAGATGTGGGAGAAAATGTCTCCTCATAGTCTATGCCTTCATTTTGTGTATACCCCTTTGCTACCAAGTCTCGCTTTTTACTTTTCCATGGTCCCATCTACTTTGTACTTTGTTTTGAATATCCATCTACAACCAATGGGTTTCTTCTTTGGTGGAAGATCAAAAAGCTTCCAAGTGTTGTTTTTCATCACTAACTAATACTCAACATCCATGGCATCTTTCCAAGATTTCGATTGTAGGGCTTCCTAGACAATAGAGGGATCAACAAATTCAACAACTCTACTCATCAAAGAAAATTTTACTTCTTCTTGTGTTTTATTGTGAGTCTATGGTCTAGTGGTGGATGTATCTAGTGGAGCATCTAATTTTGCATCTCGAATCATATTAGTATACCACTTAGGCATACACTATACTATTCTTGTGGGTCGTGGTCCTATTTGATCATCACCATCATCCCCATCATCAGTAGGAACATTAGCTCATGTTTTCATAATAGGTGAAATATCTATATTAAGTGATTCTAGAGGAGTCTTGACTTCCTTATTTTCAAATAACTTAACATCTCTGCTGGTGTAGACTTTTTTTTTGGTCTTTGTATTCATCAATCAGCACACGTAAGAGCCTTTTCACTATAACCAATGAAGATGATTTTTTGAGATTTCATATCTAATTTTTTTTTATGCTTGGGTATGTGCATGTTGGATTCACACCCAAATACTATGAGGTGTGCAAAAAATGGCTACCAATTTTACCATGCTTCATGTGGAGTCACTCCATTATGAGAAATTGTGGGCACTCTGTTTAGAAAATATACTTCCGCCTTCGTTGTTTCTACCCAAAATGTTCTCACTAGTCTATCATCATCGATCATGCAACACACCATCTCCATAATAGTACTATTCATTCTCTAAAAACACCATTCTACTATGGTGTGTGTGGAGGAGGCATCCGTTGATGAATCCCATGAGCTTGTAGGTAGGATTTAAACTCATTACTTGGTGAATTTCCCCCTCAATATGAGTGGAGAGATCTGATATGATGACCAATCTCGTTCTCTACAACCACTTTGAAATTTTTTAAGTTCTCAAAAGCTTCACTTTTCTTACAAAGACAAAATATCCACATTTTTCTTGAATAATCATCAACACATAGCATGAAATACTAAAATCCAAAATGACTAGGTTGCATCGACCACAAAGATCAATATGAACCAAATCAAGCTTACTTGGAGCTTGATAAGTACTTTTATGGAATGAAGCTCTGTGTTGTTTACCTGTTAGGTAGTGAGGAAACTTATCTGTATCCTTCTTAAGAGATGGAAATCCTCTCACCATGTTGTATCGGAGAAGTGTTTTGAGATATTTGAAACTGATGTGACCAAGTCTTCGAAGCCACAACTATGTAGATGAAGAATTCTTAGCCATAAGTGCTTGATCATCCATGTGGAAAAAGTCAAGATGGAACATACATCCCACATTGGAGGATTTTGCAACAATTTTTGAGCCTCTTGATTTTTCTTGAATCAAACACACTTTCTTACCAGAATGACTATTAAAGTCAATCTTCATATTATGATCTAAAAGATGACTAACATATAGTAGATTCTTTGTTAAGCCAGGGACATATAATACATTTGTTAATCTACAATTTCGTGAACCAAGAGGTAGAGAAATGTTCCCAATACCTTGTACCATGTAAGAAGAATCATCACCTAATGAAACATGATTTTTTGAAGGTGTGTCCCTCATGGTAGTAAACCATTCTTTGTGCCCTCGGTCATGTGTCGAGTGGCTCCCGAATCAATGTACCAAACAAAACTAGATGACATGGATGGTTCACTTTGGAAGATAAATGTACAATAAGTCCTCATTTTCTCAATAATATTCTTGCTCGGATACATTACCTTGATGATGGGGTTTTCTTCACTAGTTCCCCTTCTTCTTCCCTTGCTTGTAGTATGACTTTCCCTGATGAGATTACTGGTTTAGAGGTCTCGAGTTTCTCGATGAACCTTTTATGTATGTATTGAGCCAAAAATATTTCAACTCATGTCCTCGTTTATAGATAGGAAATTTCTTCCTTTTCTTGTCCCCTTGTTGATGTTATTTTGGTAATTTTGAGAAGATTTTCCTTTTCCTTTTTCTTTATGATGAGAAGATAGTGCCTATTCCTCTTCATCATATTTGTTATACATTGCTTCTTCTTGTTGTAATAGATTCACTAACTTGTGAAAAGTAATTGTCTGATCTGACAAGTTTAGTGTCATCAAAAAATATAGTAAAAAGGAGGAAGTGCTCTCAGAAAAATGGGCACTAGAGTTGTATTAGTAACCTCCTCTCCTAGGGCTAGAAGTGAAGCCCTCAATTTTGCAAATATTCACAAAAAATCTTCCACTTTCTCATTTGGCTTGAATTTCAGTGTATACAACTGACTCTGTAAATTCAATATAGTATTCTTGTTTCTAGCCTCGTACACGGTGCCCAATTTATCCCATGCTTATTTGGCTATTTTGGCATCTTGAATGGGGGTTGACGTTATCAATCACTATGAACAATATTATGACTTTGGCCCTTTGATTGGACTTGTCAAACTATCTTTGTTGTACTACATCATCATCTCGATGATTTGGTTTAACCATTCACAACAAGCCAACTATATTCAAGCTCGAGTTGTGTTTTGATCTTAGTCTTCCATGCAACATAATTATCTCCTCTTAGGAGATATGAGTCTTGGAAGAAATAACTTAGGGACATTAGTGCCCATTTTCTGAATCAACTGAAAAAGGGTAAGGATTTTATCTCTCCAGGTATAAGTTCTCCCAATCTATATACCATTAGTACGATAGACAGAACCTTTCTATATATGGGCCCTTCTGATATACCCATCAGTATGTGGAAGAAGCTCACCCTTTTGATATACTCAGTGGTACGTTAAAGAGCCATTAACATATATGAAATAATTTTATATGTGGTACCAAGAAAGTATTGAAAGGGGTTTATGTGATTATTGATAACGGTTCAAATAAACATCCTCATACGCACACGTAACTTCGCTATATAATTAGATAATTTAAGTGTCCAGATTTATGTCGTGCAATTCTTCACGATGGATGGGAGGGCTCAAAGTTTGTGCACTATGTCCTTATTTCTCCCTATCGATTTATAGGTATGATGCCTAAATGACGTTGTTGCAGCTATATTAGGCGTTAAAGGTAGTGGTAGTACGATGAATTTACCCGTAAGCGCTTCCTAGAGGCACCGTATTTACCGAATGCTTTGTGAAAGAGATTTGAAGATCTCACGAGTGTTACGTAACAAAATTTCACTGTTTTGGTTTCAAACCTCTACCATTTTTTAGTTATAATGTTTGTGGTTGAATATGAAAACCTGTAAATTAGTACAATCCACTGAAATATACACGTAAAAACCGTAAAAAAACAATTGAAAAATGCACTTTAGGTACCCTCCTTTTGGAAAAATTTTCTCAAGATGATTTTTTAAGCAAAGTGGGAGAAAATAATTTTTACTCCAAAACTAGGGTTTTTCTCACTATTTTTAGTGCGCGGGGGGTTAGTTATGGATAAGGGGTTTAGTGGTGGTTTTGGACCGCTAAATATGGTAGTTTGGTTGAACATGCCGCTAAATACAATATTATTAAAAAATTGTTGGGTGGGGGTCGACCATATGACCTCCCCTTACCCAAAGACTTTCCTTATCCAACATGACTCTTGTAGTGCTTAATATATAAATTGAATCATCAATGTTTAAATAAATCATAAAAGGCCTAACCTCTCGAAATCGACGTGTTTGGTGCTCGAGTGCCATGTGGTCATTGATTGATTATGGGGTGGATTAGGGATTCCACCAAAACCAGATCTCAACACATTTGATGCTCTGCTTGTTGTTTTATTTTGTTTCCACCAATTTTTGTTATCTTTGTCATTTTTTTTTATTTGATCCACCGATTTGTGTTGTTACTTTGCTTTGTTGATGTGGTCACTTTGTATGTTTTTGTGCAAGGTTTCCGCCGAGTGTTGGCCCGACCCAATGTGGGTCGGGCTCTCTAATGGCCCGACATAACTTAGATCTTCCCAACATGAGGCTCGCAAATCTCTTAGAATGTAAAAATTAATCAACCATCTTGGTTGGGTGCCAACAAATTCGCCTTCTTGCTTACACAAAACCACAACTTGACCAGGTGGGATTCTTGATTGGACCTTCAAACTATGTTGACATAACTAAGTGTTGGATGAACCTCCCGCATCACTCCTCAATACAACTATTCAATGCACAACTCTTTTTCAATTTATTCTAAATGCAAAGAACCTTGAGAACTCGCGACCCAACTCTGTCACAAGGAAACAAATTTGGTAGGTAGCCAACTCACCCAAGTAGCTTAGTTTGTAGAGCTTGGCTTATACAATTGATTTTATTTATTCCTAATTTTTTAAAAATCAGAATATGATTTTCTTGAACCCTATTTTATAGCAGAAAATTTTTCCTGGTACAGGAGGCACAACATAAAAAATTGCTTTTCAAACATGTGGAACTGAACAGGAGATCGTGGGGATCCAAGGATGGGACTAGGAAGTTATAGGAGGCTGCATAGGCTCTCCAAATGCTGAAAATGCTTATCCAAGCTCCTCTATCTCTTCTTCTCTCGCACACACTTCTCTCACATAGGATCCTCTAACCTGATCTGGTACCAAATGTAGAAGAGGGAAGAAGCTTCACAATTATATTAATGTTCAATCATTAACTTAAAATAGTGATGGTTGTAATATTTATAGATATTATATAGCCGAGTACAAACAAATAATAAGTTACACAGGTGAAACCGAAACCATACGTGAAGTAATAAAACAAACATGATGCTACAATTATGCAATAATATACATATGTGACTGCACAACATAACAAATATAATGGTTATAACAACATAACCATATAACAATTATACAACAACTAATTACCCCAATAAAATACTAATTACCTAACCAAGATTCAACAATAAAAAAATAGTAAAAATGTAAATACAATTCATAATTAACCTAGTAAACTAAGTTTTACCTAACAAATTTTAGGTTCACATCCTTCTAGTGATATTGCGATCACTTCACCGTATCGTATGGAACTTATACTTAGAATATCACATCCATTGAGTCACTTGTGCATAGTCATCACCTTCCCTCATTAGAGGCTTTATATCCATTCGATACTATACACGTTCATGTTTATACTATATTAGTATGATTATTAGCATGCGATCAATTATTTATTGCTTATCTTTATCAAATATCAAGTCTATATTCAACATACATTCCTATCTATATTTTCCTATCTAATACCATAGTTCTAACATCATTTCAACATCTACATTATTATCTTTAACACATCATTTAATACATCAAATATAAAACTCCCTCTACCAAACCTCACACTCCTAGTACATCCGGGGGCACATTTTCCATTAATGTGTGTATTGATGTATCTATAATCAATCACCAATACTCATCACCTGCAATCACACAATCTACATTAGTACACATTCATCGCATATATCAATCTTGACATCTATCAAATCACAATCTATACAATCAATTCTACTTACATTGTGTAACTACCAATACTACGAAATCCTCCTCGCAGGTAGCTACCCATAATATCATTGCCTCTCAACCCTTATCATTCCACCTAGATTCCCTCTAGCCACATCTACAACAACTAGATATAATAACACCCATCGGTGCTCCACCCACCATACAATATAAGTCAAGGTATACCCTATGTCATCAATTCTTCTAACAACTATATCTAAGTATTTATCCTCACCTCTAGAAATCAGAATCGAGCCCCAAGAGGCCCCATCTCATCTATTACTCTCCTCGCTACTCATACTTTATCTATACCATATATACAGATCTTAGGGCACATCCTGCAAGGCCAAACTTTGCAAACACTTGTCCCACTGGAATAGCTTTGTGACCCGAGAAGTTGTTTTTAGCCACATGGTGCATTTAATGCACCGTAAATTTGTGACACCCTCCACCCACCCTCTATATTCCCTATATGGTCTCTAAATAATATCTCAAGGACCCATCTTATGCAACATATCTCTATAAGTCAATGTATCAAACCAATAACACCTCAAGCCCACCCATCGGGTTGCAAAGATCTCTGTCGACCTCAATTTTACCTTGGTCCACCCAATGGTCACACTCTAGCTATATGCTCCTATGCCCACTCATGGAATAAAGTAGTGGTACCTATCCCACCACCATGATCCTCATGTGTGAATTGGTACAAATGCTTGTATAAGTGTGCCGATAAACACCAAATCCAAGTATAACATGTGCCATGCTCTTCAATGCTCTTAAAAATATCATGCATTCTATGAGAAATCGACACCCCAACTCCATTTATTACTAAAATTGATGCTAATATAACTTTAATAAACTTCTATAATGACAGAACACCTGATCTCACAATTTAATCTAACCTAATCAATAACTCCGCACATGTCTATGTCACCAGTAAAATATTGTCTCACAACCCTCTCGCTGCCTCCATGTATCTCTTTGGGCCATCTCATGTATCTTCTCCCGTAACTAGAAATCAAAGGATCCTATATAGATACTCCAATGTTACTATCACCTCTCTTATGGCCAACAAAAATGTGCAACTATTTGGACTCCATATATCAAATAGTGTAGTCATCGGGTGCATATTATGGGGTACCTCCCTATTGGAAAGAAAATGTATTAGGTGGAAAAATTGGTGGGTTTCGCCAACGCTCTGAGACTCTAGGTCCCTCTGCTTGAATGGTGCATCTCCATTTATTGTGTGTGAATGAAAATGAAATCTGTGGGTGGCCTAGAGGTTGGGGATCCAACAGGAACACTCTACTGAACCTATGGAAAAAGCTTGCAATTTCTTGCAAGGGAGGAATTTGTTGAGTAGGTGGGAAAAGTGAGTGGAAATAAGGAAGGGGGATTAATATTTTAGGTAGAAAATAAGATGCCTGCCAAGATTAATAAGAGCATATCATTATACATAATCAAAAATAAAAAAACTTTATTAATGACATCAAGACAAGATAGAATTATGAACACAAAGTCTAATAAATTCCCTCATCAAGAAAATTAGAAAATCCTTTCTTCTTCATTGATACTTCGGAAAAGTTGTACAAAATGGATAATGGAAGAACATAGAGGAAGGATAATAGAGGAAATTTGGTATCTCTTTTTCTTTTCATAAGTAGTTATCTACTCCCGAGCATACAAAATTGACAACCCTTAAGAATGGGGAATTCATTACAATTTATAGATTTCAAGAGGACTCTTCACTTACCCCCACATGAATTTTTGATTGTCCTCCACAACATGTGACTCTTCAAATCCCTAGGGATGAAATTAAGTCCATTTTATTAATTAAGGGTGGCTTACTACAATATTGAATATAGTAACATTTAAAATAATATGGAAAACTTTATGATTGCTCACAACGAAGAATTAGAAAGGGGGTAGAGAAGAGGAGAAAGAATGAGAGAAGAGAGGGAAGAAGAAATGATCCAAAGAATGGATGAAGATGCCTCCATCTTTGATGAAGATCCACTTCATTGATGTTGAATATTGAAACTTTCCCAAGATGGCCCTCTGCAACACTTCCATGCTCTATTGATGAAGGTTTCTCTTTGGACACTTTTCCCATTTTGAGATATCTTAGAATGATGAACCTTTCCACACTACCTCGATACACTAAAAAGGCAAGTGATGAGCACTGATGAGTATTCCATTGAAAATAATGAAGAATTCCTTCTTTTACTTGAAACGATCATTCCCAACCATGAAACACCACCATTCCTTTCTAACCAAATATGCATATGAGTTAGAACTTGAAACAATTTCTCATACAATGCATCCATGGTGTTTCTGCCACCTTAAGACATTGATGGCCAAAATTATAGAACCAATCCATATGATTCACAATTCATCTTTCACTCCTCTATAAACATGAATTTTTCATTGTCATTCCCATGAGGAGATCTCCAGAGATATGGTCACCACTTAGTGACAAGTGGAAAGTTATAAGAACTTCCAATATTGACATTTCCTGTTTGAGACATCATATGCTCACCGCACCCGAGTATTCAAATGTGAGAGATAATACAAGTTCAAACCCTATAAATTTGAATTTCACGAATAATGATGACACCTATTTGCACCTAAAATGAGAGCTTACTATATTTAGAAAATTACCTTTTTTCCTTTTTTCTTCGATCAATTAGTTTGTTGCCTTTCCTGTTTCTAAAACACTTCCTTCAAGAAACCTGCCCTTTTTAGACTTTACTATTTATAGTAAGTGCTCATATATAGACTTTATTTTTGAAAACTTCCCTTCCAAATATCAGATTGCGACGGAACCAACTTTTTTTAGATTGATTTTTTCTCTTGATCTCACGTATAAATGTTTAACTCAATTCAATCACTGAAATGGTGGGAAATAAAAGTTTACGAAACCAGGGCATGAAATTGGGGGTTTCTTCACCGTAAAAAATATAGGGATAATTTGAAATGAAATCACTTATTCTTGATGGAATTTTTAAATGAGGAAGATTGTAAAAAAACCCACCTCAATCCGTTTACCCGATTATATGATATGAACATTTCTTCGATCCGGGGCGCGAAGTCTTTTAGGAGAAAAATGAGCATGAAGCTTTACAAATTTGCACTTTTTATAAAATTCATTCCATTGTGATCATGGAAAAATGGGTAAGTGAACGCAAGGAAAAAATGGAAATGGAGGAATCTAGAAAAGTTTTGCCAGAGTTATGGGTAGAAATGGAGCAAAATGGGGGAGAGTGAAATAATGGCTAAGTGTTGGGTTTTATAAGCATGAGGAAGGGGGCAAATTTTTTTGTCCCCCTTTTCCCATTAGAAATGGATGAAGGGGACACAACATTGTGCCTCCACCCCTGGGTGACAAGTGACATGCATGCACAGGCGGATGAGATAGTGGAAAGGACTGAGTTTAAGCACCCGAGAGCTGATTTTTGGGAACATAAGGAACTTGGCGGGAGAAAGGCGGGGCATGAAATTTTCCACCATTTTACCCTTATAAAGGGATGAAGGGAAACCATAAGGGCACCTTAGCCCTTGGGTGACAAGTGGCAAAAATGTGTGGTTTGGAGCGGGGCTAGAAAATTACCAAAAAGAGCTTAACGGAGCCTCCTAGGGTCATGTGGTGTGTCCATGAGGTCTAAGGTGGGGGTAAATTTTTCTATCCCCTTGTCCCCATGGAAAGGGAATAAGGGACACAAAAAGTTGGCCTCCACTTCATATTGCCACGTGGCACTGAAAAATTTGGCTAAGGACGAATCTTATACCTTGGAGAGGAGCTTGAAAATGATGTCACGGAGCTCTCGAGGACGTTTTTTAGGAACTTCCTTATATGATTTTGACCAAAAATGAATTTTTAGAAGAATGGGATGGGTATATAGGTATTATTAAGCTTGAAACCTTCTCAAAAATGGAAGTTTTTGTCTAGATTTCTAGTTGTTCTCTGCGAAGAATGAGTTGTGGAAATAAATGCATGGGTGTTGTGAAAATATGGAATTATCACCATGTAGGTAATTTAATAATATTTCCATTGATATTTTTTTGAACTCAAACTCATTCTTGAGCTCTTGAATCATCCTCTCGAAGCTTAGGTGCTTTTTCGCAGTGCAAGCTCCTTTGGCCTCAAAAACCCACTTTTGCTAAACTTGCTCCTAAATCTCCAAATATTTCCTAAATATTCCTAAATAACTTAAAAAATGATCTAGGCTCATTAATACACCTCCTTGATGAATTTAGGACTTGAAATCCTCTCTGGATAATATGCACCAGCCTTAGAAAGGCTAAAAATAGCCATTCCTAAGCCTACCGAAAGATCCACCTTGAAAGACACTGTCTTGAAAGAATCATTTGAGATTGTTTTCACATATTCAATACACTGGGTGAGGGTAAGACCACAAAATGGAAATTAAATGGATGGGGATAGGTTTGACATAGAGGATGGACATATCCGGAGGGGTGTCTGGGAAGGTCTATAATGAAAAAATTTGACACTAGGGTAGAGTTGTCTTATTTTCAAGTTGAATTTTTCCCTTACAAAAAAATAGGAAAACAACTGATCTCACTTGGGGACTCATTCGGATTGAAATAAGTGAGGACAAGATGAGAAGGAACTCCATAATCTCTATTTACAATTTGGATCAATGTCTTATCCATTAGGCTTTACAGAGTCATTATAAGAAACATATAGACTGAAAGGAGCACACACACACACACAACAAAAGGGAAACACATAACACATGGAAAGGAAATAAACACACAACAAGGAAAGGGAAACAAAAAACCTAAATTACCTATGATACATGTGGGGGATAACTCACTTTCATTGTATCACTTTTCTTTTCATAATTTACCTCCAAAGGGGTAACACTAAGTGATGATGTTCCATGAAGTCATTGACTAGTTCGAGGAAGTAACCTTATTACCTCAACTGCTTATGAAATCCAGGTGCTTTCATGACTTTCTGTATACTTGGGAAGAGTGAGCCTATGTGATATTTTTAATGCTCATAGCTTCACTCAGAAAGTCCACTACTCTTATTATCTTTGAAATCAGTTTCAGAGTGTAAATTACCTTCTATGTTCACCCACATTGTTGATTTCTCATTTAGCATCTCATCATTACCCTAGGGCTGATTTTTGTTTGGATTTCTCAAATATATCGAGTTTTATTTTTGCCACATTCATGCTGATTGAAATTTTTTTCTTCGAGGCCTTGAAATCTATCTCATTATGTGGTGTTTGGAAATAGATCATGGATTTAGACATAACCTCATACCTATCTTACATGACCATGACATGATGCAAGAGTTCCATAATTAGCTCAGGATATTCCATACCTTATACCTCTTCCAATATTTCTTGCATGAAACCCTTCTTTGAAATTTCCAAAAGCTCACCTTTATGCTCATTTGAATAATCTTCATTTTGAAATTCAAGGCAATCATTTGGGGGAATTGCTTCATCTTCAAGCTCATAACATTCTAATACTTCTTTGTTGTGGGAAGTCTCATCTCTGGAGAGACAAAAAATATTTTCTTCAACTTTTTCATCAATGAGAGAATCTCCCTCCTTGAATGGGAAAGAGAAGACTTCAATTTCACCAACCCATCCATCAATCATTTTCTTAGGAGGGACATTGTGTTTTTCACCTAGATAGAATTCATCATGACCAATTTTTGAATTGGTTGAGAATTCGTAATTTGATTCACACTTGTCTTGTAAATCCATGGCTTGTATTAGGAGTTCAAGACTGAGATGAGGGCCCTCTATTTCTTCTACAATTCTTATCATTTCTTCCAAATATTCTCCTTCGAACCTTTTAAAGCCTTTTCATGAGCTAGCTTGTCTTCTTCATGGATGACATGATCAAGAGAATATTCATCTCCAAATGGGAATGAGAACACCTCCTCATCATGGGGAAACATGTCAACTGATTTCTCCACTTGAAATTCATCAAGAACCACTTCCTCTTCTTCATGGCTTGCATCATTCGAAACTCGGGGCTACCCTCTTCGCAACTCAAAATTTCTCAACACTTCTTCAAGATCAATACCTCCTCGGAAAGGGATGCTTCATCCTATCAAGGTGGGAATCTTATCCTCCTCCTTGGTTTACAATTTTATACTTCTTCTTGCATTTGCTGGAATTTTTGAGTGTAAAAAAATTAGTTTTAACATCTCACCCAATGTGTGTTTATAGGTGATTTTCCTTCAAATTTAATAGATAAAAAAATTCCTCTAACTATTACACCTGTTAAATCCTACACATCACTATATATATATTAGATTTCAAAACTTGAAAAAAATTTATTCTAGCAAAAAAATTTATCAAAAAATATAGCAAAAAAAATTAAAAATGGGTTAAGAACCTAGACTACCCTTCTTCTCCGATCGACCCATCCTTGCAGCTCGATCAACTTCCTCTCCCACTAGATGGTCCCCCTCCCTGTTTCATAACTACCCAAGCCCTATTCTACCCACCCGAGCAACTAACTCCCCCCCGCCTACCCCGAATCGCTTAAGACCTACCCCTCCCTCTCCTAGTGACTCAACCTCCCCGTGGACGTCCCCCGACTTCCTCACAACACTCCCCAACCTAATACCCATCCATGTAATCCTTAGACACCCCCGACGCCCTTAACCTAGATGGCCCACTCCCATTGAGCCCCCTAGCTCGTCCCGTAGCCCTCATCTCCTCACCTCTCACCGGTGAGCCCGATCCCACCCACCCTACTCTCCACATCACCGACCATCGCCAAGTGAGCCTACTCCCCGACATCCCAAATCTTGATCTGCCATTGCTCAACCTACAAAAAAACCCACTTCCCGATCTCCTCTGTTGCTAACCTACAAAATCAATAGCCACCAAAACCTTCTAATCATCCTTTTAGTTTTTAGTTTTATATTATATAGTTTATAGTTTTTTTCTTTCTGTGATTAGGTTATCTTAAATTTTAAAAAATAGGTTTAGGGATTTATTTTAATAATTTTTTATTCTTAACGTATGTTTATATATATGTGTATTATACCTTCTAATTAAAATCTTTTAGTTAACTTCACTTTAGTTAGAGTATTTTCCTAATTCATGTTATAGTTAGAATCTTGTTTACGTTAATTAGATTGTTTTTAATTAATTAATAAGTTTAATTAGTTAGGCCTTTTTCAATAAATTAGGACCGTTGTATTATTTTTCTCATATTTTTGTCAAGAAGCCTAATTGAAACACTTGGTTTTCACAGGATATTGGGTTTTTCGTATCCCCTTTATTTTCACTTTTGAGAATTTTTATCATTGTTTAATCTTTTAGGCCCCTTTCCTTCTTATTTTCGTCAATTTCACTTTAAAGGCATAATTGTAAAACTTGCTAAACTAGGGTTTTGGGACGTTTCCCAATTTTTGTCACTTTTCAAGCCATTTTGCACACGTTTCATCGCTTTGTGGTAGTTGTTGGATTTCATTTTTGTTGTCATTTTTTTGTTTTTGTGAAGATTCTCATAACACCCTTCACATGTATGCTCTTCTCTCACGCTTGTTATAAGCGATCTTGAGAATTAGAAATGTGATTGTGTGATTTCTCATTATTTTATCTTTGTCTACCTCGAGAAAACTACTAACAAGTGCTTACAAGACCGCATTACGAAGACCACTCGTAACTACTAACTCATGCAGTGGCCTTGGTCATGAGCTTATTTAAACTACTAATTTATCAGGTGTGTAGGGAATATTTTTAATCAAGATAAAATTAACACTACACACTTTGTATTTTTAAGTGCAATTGACAAGGCTATTTCCCAACCGCATATATATGGGAAGTGATTTATATTAATCCATAAAACTCACTTGAGGAGTACCATAGGAACCCCAAAGTAGTTAGCACATTGAGGGAGTTGGCTGGCGAAATGGGTACCCCCATCCCAACTATTTAGTGCACCTTGTAAGATTAGAGTCATGGATATCCTTAGTGGCAACCCCAAAGGCAATTAATTTGAGCATGATATTTACTCTTTATTTCAAAGGGGGTAAAGTAAAGTTGATAACTAATAATAGGACCACGCTCACTGTATACTTCTTATACCTAGTTGAGTGAACCTCCTAGAAGCTACGCTTTTCCAAGCTAATCTAAGGTAGAGGCCAACTTTCACTCCACCACTTTTTCATTTTTTTCATTCACATTTTCTCTCTCATCCACCTTGTCGCTTTATAAACATGTCTAAGTTTTAGGTTGTGGACATCCATATCTGATCCATAGGGATCTAGAGAAATACCACTTCATCATAACAATCAATACCACAATATAAATTTAGTATATTGAAGAGAAAAATATGAAGTTATAGAACCGTATAGAGCTATGGTTACATAACTGCCCCTCTACAAAGAATGGTGGTTGTGTAACTACCATAATGGTTGTGTAACATCCAGTTTGATTACACCAACAGTCCTTTCACTAATGAAAAAAAAAATCCACGAACAATTACAAGTTTAAAGCATCCAGACTTTGTCTCTTCCTTGTATGACCCTTCTCATTCTCCAATACATGGAGGACATGATAAAAATCTATAAATACAAGAGGAGTAAGTGGATTCCATCATTGATTCATGGGAGAAGTGAGCAAGAAGACTTTGGTGTTGGAATTGAATTGTAGGAGCAAGGTGTGTGGGAAAAAGAAAACAAGTACAAAAGGAGGGTGTTGACATTGTTTACCTTTCTTCAACTTATTGTAATATGTATCTTCTTTTAATTGAATTGGCTAATATATATATATATATATAAGTGGGAAGAAAGAGCAATTTTCCTTCCCGACTAGTTTTCCTTAAACTGGGGTTTCTAAGATAAAAATCTTGTGTTTGCATTGAATTGTTCATTTGATTTACTGCAAGTAGTTTTAAGTACTAAGATTCATTCACTAGCTTTCAAATTTTCTATCATTTTCAAATAATTGAAGTAAGAAAAACAATTTTTGTGGTCTTGAAATTTTCCAAAGTAGAGGTTTACAAATCATTTTGGTATCAGAGCTGACAATTATATCTAAGGGACTGTGGTATTTGTTCTTGTGTGATTTGTATGACAGTGACAAGGTCTAAAGGTGAATAAGTATTACCTTGCGATCCAAACATATCTACAAAGAAGTGGAAACAAATAGTTAGAGATCAAATGGAAGAAGAGAACTTGGTCCGTAGAATTGAAGTACTAGAATGCATTATGGATAGGGTGTTTCAACACCAAAGAGAACTCTTAGATTTGCAAAATACAACAACAATTAAGAAATATTCCATAGACTCAGTGGTTCGAGCTTTGGATGAAAATTTTGGCATAGGAAAGAGCCATGTTGAGGAAGAAGATGTGGAAGAGCATGAAGAAGAAACTCCAATTGAAAGAGAGAAGGTAAAATCTGATCATGCTCCTTTTAAATTTGAAACTAAAGTTGAGATAAAAAGCTTTGAAGGACAAGTAGATGCAGAATTGCTAGATAAATGGTTAAAGAAATTAGAAGTTTACTTTAGTGTGCATAATGTCACCGAGGCACAAAGGATTACCTTTTCAAATCTTAAAATGGAAGGACATGCTATGGTTTGGTGGGAAACCCATATAGCCACTTGTGAAAAGAAATAACGTTCGATTGTAAGTTCTTGTGACGGTTTTAAAGAATTACTTAGATAATTTTTTTATCTTGTTGGCCATAAGACTAACTACATGATTAAATGGAAATATTTTAGACAAAGTAGTGGTCAGAGTGTGCAAGATTATACTACAAAGTTTTAGAGACAAGCCATTTTGCTCAATATGGACTTGGAGGATGAGGATATTTTGACCAAGTATTTGGGAAGACTTCACACTCACATTCGAAGTAAGGTCATCTCCACGAAGCCTAAAAATCTCCATGAAGCTTGTGTACAAGCATATTATATTGATGATGAGAAGAAGCAAGGAGAAGCGGAGTCAAGGAAAAAATAGTCAACAAATCAGCCAAAGAAATATCAGGGACAAAAAAGTAACAAAGGTAAATGGAAAGGAAAAGGTAAAAAGACTGCTACCACTTTGAATACTTGTAAAGATCCTAATTTTTTTGGTAAGAATTGTGATATCAATGGTCATACTGACGCTACATGTTGGAAGATACATACAAATTGTATCTAAAGAACCAAACCAAGGATTCCAAAAATTCAATGAAAATTGTAAACATAGATGGGGAGGTGGAAATAAAAGATGATTCTGATGTAGATGAGAGGCTAGGGTGCACGACCACCAACATGGACAACTAAGAACACGAGGAAGAGATGAGTAAGCTATTTCAGATCAAAATCCAAATCAAGATAACTAAGGTAACTACTTTGGTAGATATTAGTTCTCAATCTAATTTGATTTTTGATGTGGTTGTATAGAAGCTTGGTCTTGAAACTTATGAGCATCCACATTCTTATCCTTTGGGATGGGTTAAGAAGGATGTAGAAATTCAGGTAACAAGAAGATGTAAGTTCAATTTTGGGATGAATTCTTATTATATAGATGTATTAAAGGCTGATGTAATTCCACTTGATGTATTTGATGTTGTTTTTGGGAGTTCTTACTTGTATATCAGGGGATGCTATATTCATTGGAAGGGAAAACCGATACGATGGGTTAAGGATGGATTCAAGCACAACATTCAGTACACCAAGATAAGTCAAAATTTGTTATGGTAAGTGTTAACCAAGCAAAGAGACTAACTCAAGAAAATAATAATCAGTTTTATTTGATTTTATTTAAGGATAAGCAATATGGTGTAGAAATTTTAGATATTTCTAACAAAGGGATGAAGGATTTGGATAAAATAATTCATTATTTTTCAAGAAGTATTCCAGACTCCCAATGGGTTACCACCAAAGTGAGAGGTAGAGCATGAGATTCAGCTGTTGCGAGTCCCCTCTACCAAATATCAGGTTGTATAGACAATCCTTGTTAGAGAGTACAAAGGTAAAGAAACAACTCTAGGAGCTATTAGACCAAGGGGTAATATGTCCGAGCACCTCACCATGCAGTTCACATATTGTGATGGTGCCAAAGAAGGATGGTTCTTGGAAGATGTGCATCGAATACCATGCTTTGAACAATATTTCCAAACAAATAGATATCCACTCCCACACATAGATGATCTCTTGTACCATATTCAACGTGTAAAATTCTTCATGAAGTTGGATCTCGTGTCCGGTTATCACCAAGTCAAGATGAAGGAGGAGGATATATGGAAGACTATCTTAAAAAATAGGGTTTGTATGAGTGGTTAGTACTTCTATTTGGTTTATGTAATGCACCCACTACATTTATGAGATTGATGAATGATGTATTGCGGGAATTCATAGATTCATGTGTCATTGTTTATCTTGATGATATTTTAATTTTTAGTGCCATATGGGAGGAACATCTAACACATTTGCAACAAGTCTTGTAAGTTCGCAAGGATAAAAACTATTATGCAACATAAAGAAGTGTGAATTTTCCAAACAATCACTTGTCTATCTTGGGCACATGGTTGGAGGATGAGAGATATGTGCCATGGTCTTATCTAGACCCCTTTATTTTAATTCATATTCATATTCTCATCTTTCCTATCTATTAACTTATCAACTTTAAATTTTAATTAATATTCATTTAATCATTTCCTAATCCTCATCTCATTAGCTAATTACCTCTAATTAGCTTTCTTTTCTCCTCCCTAGGTTTTTTATTATCCCTAACTACCTAGTTCCACATCCCTATGATTTTTCTAGCTTTTATTTAATCCATATTTATCTCCCACCTACCCATATCACTTCCCTAAGAAACCCTAACCCACCTATATGCTTTAAAACACTCATCCTAATCAATAAAATCCCCATATCTCAAATAAATCACTTTCCACCATCCAAAGGGATGGTTCCCCGTAGTTGGTGGTGACCCACTTGGTCTCCATTGAACCCTATAAAATTAGTTTCACCCCTTCCCAAAAACGAGGCATAATCGTAGTTTTTTCGCTGTGTGAAACTTATCTTTGAGATTGAGAATTCTTGCAGCTATTTTGACCTTCTTGGAGTCCATTTGAGCTTTTCTTGCATCACTTGTGGAGACTTTGGGAGGTTTAATTTGATTTTTGTTGATTCATGCTATCATATGCTATTATTGTTATTATCTTTTAGGTACTAACATTTTGCAGGTTCAACTACCATCAGAGCCTCATCTTCAACTTTAGCTTCTCTTTCAATGATTCTATTTGTAGGTTGTCCATCTAGCCCATCCATCCTCATCTTTGTTTAGCACTTCCTGTCCCATGTCTCCACCAAGGTCTCCATTGACCCATCTTGTGTTTCATCCATTTTATTTCCAGATCCTCATTAGTGTCTATTTCTGCTCTATTACTATTTCTAGTTCTCATCTCTTGTTATTTGGCTTCTCTGTCACTCCAAATCTACTATGTCTATCTCTAGTCTCCACCAAAATCAACCAGTCCATCATTGACCCGAGAGTCTTGTTTCCATCCAATCCATCCCAATATTTTTTTTCTTACATCCTTTATTTTTTTTGTGTTTAGATCTTCCTCTGCAGGTTACTTTCAGTGTTCTCAGGCCTCTGTGATCACCTTATTTGTATTAAGATCATTCCAAATATGCATTTATAGATTTTTGTCTAGATCCATCTACTCAGTCATCGTTTTGACTGTCCTCATAGTCTGGTCACCATTAACCCAACTTAGGTATAATTTATTTTTGTTAATTTAGATCATATTTACATCTTTTATCCATTTCTACAATTTTCAGTTTCTATGTGCCTCGATTCTACATATTATCTTGTTCCATTATCATTTATTTTATCATCTTATCTATACAGGTTTGAAATCACATAAGGAAGTTAATGCTTCTTGGAACCAAATTCATCGGGAAACCCCTCATCTACCATCTAATCCATTTTCTTTTAGTTTATCCTTTTTTTGCAGGTTCATTAAGTTTGCAGTGAGGTCATTCACTTTGTACACCCATCCATTTGCATCCATCATACTTCAAGGTACCTTAAACCCTTGCATTTTGGAGTTGTTTGGATTTCTTTAGTATATATTTCACTAATATGAACAAGAATGAGAAATTTTGATCAACATTCTGGCATGCTTGGTGGGACCACCCTTTTAGGTGAGTCTCTTGCATTTTCTTTCATTTTCCTATTTTCCACTAACATTGTAGGTAGAAGATTTTGCTTTTTCTTGTTCATGTTGGGCTTCTGGATTTTTTGGATTGCTCTTCACTTGCTTTAAATATCAGATAAAAAGGAAAATCATTTCTCTAGGTATTCTTCTTTTTTCTTATTTTCTCCTTTTTGCATCACATTTTCCCTTTCTTGTGTGTTTGTCCTCATCAAACTTTCACATTTGGATTTGGCTTAAAAAAACCTTTTGCATCCTTTCTTTGTTCATCTAGCTAAGTAGGGGTTTAATTGGTTGTACATTTCACATTCCATCACACACAAAAACTCACAAATCAATTCACACATCTAGACATTTCCTACTAGGTGGAACTGATTGGGATTTCATCACCCAACAAGAAAGTTGCCACGGTGTTCTAGCCACATTTAGAAATCTTGTATAGACTCGGGCCTCACATACCTTTGGGTATATCAAGGAATCCCAACCATAACTACCTAAAACCAACCCTAGATTTCCATTTCCTAGGTACCTTCATTATCCATTTTCCCTTTTTATTTTTCACATCTTTTAATTAATAAAAACAAAAAAATATTTGTTTGTCTTGTTTTCCATAATTAGCATCATTATCATTTTCTTGTTTTGTTTCATGCCCATTATCACACGCTCCTTAGCTAAGAAAATGGAACAAAACCTTTCCTCAAATAGTTATGTCATCTCATCTCAAACATCTACCATGGTCATTTGTCTCATATGTTGCCCTTGGTTACCTCTTCCATGGGCACCCAACCTCTAATCATCAATGTCCCTCATCAAGGACCTTTTCAAACTACTACCATAGATGAGACCAATATTTTCTTACATCATCAATCTATCCCATCTCAACCAACCACCCCTCCATCCATTGCATCGGTTGAAGCTTTTGGGCCTCCTATTATCCCTCATGGTAGTTTGGAGTTCCAAGAGCTTCTTGATGCTAATCCCATAGCTCTTCATGACTACCTCCTTAGGAATTCAACCCAACTTCCTATTGATGGTCCACCACTTCAAAAATCTATTCTTATCAGTCCAACCCCAAAACCACCCAAGTGCTCTCTTCTCAACTTGCGGTGTTTTCCCCCGAGCCATGAACGAGCTTGTATATCCCAACATGAGCTTGCTTCATCTTCTACCAATCCTCCACCTCATCAAACCACTCAGCTAGTCACACCCATTCCTCCCAATCTACCACCAATCAATACAACTATCACCACTTCCATTCCTATCACCTCTTTGACCACTATCATCACTAGTGTCCCTATCCAATCTACCCAAACATCACATCCCATATCTAAATAACACACCCATTATTTTCCTCTCACATCACACATACAAAATGTCATCACTTCCCAACCTCCTCTTATGAGTTTTTTCATTATATAGTGTCTAATCCACTCCATCAATAATTTCAACCTATCCACACCTACATTCCCACTCATCATTTACCACAACAACCAACCCAATCCCAACAATCACATCACATTCCCATTTCTCAACAACAATCATTACAACAACCTCTTCAATCTCAACCCATGACTTACATTCACCCTCATCAAAAATTCCTTCAAACACCCACACATCCACAAGTTTATCAACAACCTTATCTAACTTCTCATGTCATGCAACCACAATCATTCATCTCCCAACCAACTACTTCAAATGATCCCATGCATGCCTTAATGAATAGGTTGGCTAGCCTTGAGGTCACTACCTTGGGACCCAAGGTTACATTATCTTATGAGAAAATCTGTAATGAACCTATTCATCCATCTAGTTCCAATCAAATCTTATCCCCCTCATTGGAGCTTCCCAAATTTACCAAATTTAATAGTAAGGAAGATCCCCAACAACATCTTCATGCATTTAGGCATGCATGTTATCTTATTACACATGATCAGACCTCATGCTTCACACCTTCCCTATGTCTTTTCCAGTCCAACATTGATTGGTATAATGACATTCCTCAACATTCATTATTCTCATTTACCCAACTTGTGCAACTCTTCTTAGAGAAATTTTCAATCAACATCACACACAAGATCACCATCATGAATTATATGCCATTAGATAGTTTGATGATGAGTCTATCATACAACTTTTTCACTTGATGGCATGGTATTATAAATCAATTATCATTCTCCCTTCCACACAGAGCTTATCGAATTATTCTCACGCTCTTGTGTAAGCATATTTCATCTACCTTGTAAATCCAATCATTCCAAACATTTGAAGAAGCCTTCACCATGGCTTGTAAACTCGAGACTCATGCCCTTGAGCAAGGCCAACTAAACTTAAATCAAACAAACCCAAAACCAGTTTACTAAACCATCCACATAATAATAAAATCTAAGAGTGCGGCCAATGTCATGGTTGTTAAGTCTTCTTCCACACCTACCTCTAGCACATGTGGCCTCAACAACGAGCCCCTAGACCTACGCCCAACTATACTCCCTTGAGAATCATATAGTTCAATATTTGATAAGTTGATGGTGGTTAACCTTATCACACTTCCCCCATTTCAACCATTTGATGAATCAAGACCAAAACCCATGTGGTATCGTGAGGATCATTATTGTAAATACCACCAAGTTCATAGACATGATATTGAAAAATGTCAAACTTTTAAAGATCTTGTCCAAAACTCATTGATCAAGGTGACCTTCAAGTGGACAATCCTAATGCATCTCCTAATCAACCACTTGACATCTTCAAACAACCATTCCCTAACCACGCACCAAAAAATTCAAGCCACCACTTCTTCTACATCTCAAGCACCCAATGCTCATACCATAAACACTATCCATACCATTGATCAAGATCCTACCCCATCAACAACCTCACCTTCTTCATCAACTATCACATCCACCTCTTTAGACATTGTTCCTACATCTACAAGCCCATCAACACTTATCCCCATAACCACACCAATCATACCTACATCTATCTCAACATCTATTCCACATCCACACATGTCACATCTCCCCATTCACAAGTATATCAATGATGCCCCTTGAAACATTTATGAAACAAGCACCCCCACCTCATTCTACATCCACTATCGATTCTACACCTATATCTACTTCATCACCTACAACTACCTCACCACTTATCACATCCACTTCATTGGATTTGACTACCCTATCCACATCTATTCCACCTTTACCCATCATACCATCCTTAGCATCAATCCTAGTTCCTCTTTCCACACTTTTACCCGCACCTACTACATCAACTATTGTGACCACATCTACATCATCTCCTCCTTCCACATCACTCTCATCATTTGAAGAATTTTGAAAGCACTTCAACTTGCAATAACTTCAAGTGATCCTCCCATCTCATCTACACAATCAGACACTTCCACATCAAACAATCTTCACCTTCTTTAGACCTCATCAAACATAAGTTACTTCCTCCACCCACAACACAACCTTCAGAGCCTCTAGTTGAGATTGTTTTCATCCCTCCCAAGGGTGCTTCTTCACAAAAAAAATCTAGAACCCTTGACATTTTCCTCAAAGGTCTCTTTCACATCCTCACAAGAAAATTGACATCCCCCACCTAAGATCAAACAATCCAATGCCACATCATCTATCTTAGGACCACATCCATCTCTTCTAGGACCAGCCCCTTCATCAAAAAAACTTCAACCAACCCACCAATCAACCCAAGCCAAAACCATCCAACACTTCTTCTTCTAGAACATCAACCATCATAAAAAATGAATCCAAAGCATCAAAACCTCAAAATACTCAAATTCCACCTCGACATCCAAATCATCTCAAACATCCACCTCTTCTTCCAAAGCTAAGACATCTCACAAAGACAAGGCACCTCCTAATACTTTGGTTGAATCATATGTGGAGGTCCTTCAACACTTACTTCAAATTTCCACCATCACGCTTCCACCTATTAAGGCCTTTGACCCAAATAGTAAGAAGCCATCATGGTTTGATTCCAACCTCATCTGCACCTATCATCACACCCCTGGACATGACACTTGAACATTGCAAAGCACTCCAAACCCTTGTCCACAACATCATTGAGGAGGATGACCTTCTTCTTGAGGAAAACCAATCTCCTCCTTCCACATCCATTCCAACATCTACACCTTCGACCTCATCCATCCAAATGCATAAGTCCCCTCATTCATCATGGAATTTTTGGCCATCCCACCTCCAAATGATGATTCTTCTAAGGATGGTCCCCTTTATTCATCAATGTTGTTTGGATAGCCACTTGATCCGGTCCACATGATCCTAAATCAACATCCCAATCAAAATCCAAGACCTTTGTCACCATTCCTCCTCCTAAGGAGTTCACCTCATCTCCATCTCCATCATCATCAAAACCTAAGGTTTTTATCTTAGCTTCCCCTCGGCCTATTGAAAAAGTATCATCAAACAACTTCATCAAGCCCTAGTTAAGATGTCACTTTACGACATATCATCTAAATCTCACCAGACCATAGACATGATCTCACTAAATCCTTGAAGCATATTCCAACATCCAATGATGAGGCTCAATCCCTTCGCATCTCTCATAGGAGCACTTACAACTTCTATTGCTATCTCATTCGATGATACTAAGATTTCAGACATCACACCAAAGAACATGACCTTCCCCTTTTCATCATGGTTAGGATCAATGATACTTTTATTCAATCCATGATCGATAATGGGGAAAGCATTAACATCATCCCATCACATACCTTTGATCAACTCAAGATCCCAAAATCCACCATCACCCAAACACCCATGGTCCTTCACACCTTCAACAAATGTTATTGCTCCCACCTTGGGAATGGTTTTCTTCCCATCCACATTGGTGAGAAGCTCCTCCATGAGGTCTTCTACATCATAGAAGGATAATTTCAATACAATGTTCTCCTTGGATGACCTTGGATCCATGCATATGTGATGTGTCCCCTCTACACTTCATCATTTCTTAAATATGAGCATGAGGGAAGATCTTGACACTTCCCAAGGATGCTCCTCCCTTCCAAATGTGTAACATGACCTATCACCTAATGATGTCCTCATTCCCAAGAATGATTCATCTACACCATCCACCAACTCATCCATTTCTTCATCCAAACTTCCTAACGATGACTCCCTAGATAAAGTAATGGACAAAATCATGTTGGGGAGTATCATCTTCTTACACTCAACACCTTTCCCACTCCTCACCATCTTGGTAAAACCCAAAAATCTCCAATGTATCAACCCAATGTCGGGGATATCATTCCTTTCAGTCCACCACATCTTTGAACCAATCTCATCTATGGTGGTTTTGACACCCCTTCTTCTCACATCATTGATCATCCACACGCCAAACCTTATACCAGTGGTTTTGGCTTCCTCAAAAACCATCCTTCACCCACACCTATCTCCACCATTGTGCATATGGAAGGGATTTGATGGGGATGTTATGAGCATGGGCCACATGGCCTTATTATCGATCAATGCAAAGCCTCATGAAAATTTGGGTTAGGCTATCAAGAGAAACCCACTGACCCCATCCCACCATCTAAGATGTGCATGGACATGCCTTCTCCATCTTCTCCATCCCATGAGTCCATGGATACAAATGACACCATGTCTATTGCTTCTATGGATTTTTTTTAGTCTCCACCATCACCTTGGGACCGGTCACTTATCAGTGTGAAAATCAAGACTAGGTCCCTTCCCTCCACCATCTAGAGATGATAGAAGAAGAATCTTCTACCATCAACATTCTTCAAGTGTGTTGACTGATGATGACGCCATTCTTTCCCACATGGGGGTAGAGGATTCTTATCTTCATAAGACCTTACCATCTAACACATCCACTCTTCTCAATGAAGCCACCATTGACATCAATATCGAGACTCCCCAGAGCCTCGCATCCTCAAAATGGGTCAATCTCTTAATCCACATGAGCTTGAGTATTTCACCACATTCCTCTCTCATCATAGCCAGGCATTCACATGGTCATATTCAGACATGTCCAGGTCTTGATCCTTCTATCATCATCCATAATATCATCACCTTTCCCAACATAAAAACCAAGTTAAGAAAAGCTTCACCGCATGCACCCTCGAGTTTCCCTCCTTGTCAAAGAGGAGTTGCAATGTCTTCTTTCTACCAACTTCATCATCCCCATTGACTATCCCCAATGGGTTTCTAATATCATACCCATCACTAAAGCATCTAGAAAGCTTCATATATGCACCAAATTTTGAGATCTCAATCTCACTTTCCCTAAAGATGACTTCCTCTTCCCAACATCGATCAACTTATGGATCTTACCATAGGTCATGAGATGATTTCTCTTATGGATGGTTTTTCTGGTTATAATCAGATTCTCATCATGCAGAATACCAACATAAGACCTCCTTCATCACTCCTTGGGGACCTTTTTCTACCACGTCATGCCCTTTGGTTTGAAAAATGCCGAGCTACCTATCAAGGCCATGACTTACATTTTTCATGATCTCATCCAAAAACCATAGAAGATTATGTCGATGATATTTTAGGTAAATCTAAACATCACCACATGACCATCTTTCCATTCTCAAAGTCCTTTTGAGCACCTCATTCATTTCTTCCTTCATCTCAATCCAGCCAAGTGTGTATTTGGAGTGTTAACTAGAAAACTACTTGGATTTATCATGTCTATTAGGGGCATTGAAGTTGACCCCACAAAAATCAAAGAAATCATCAAAATGCCTCCTCCTTCCAATCTTAAAAACTTTGCAGTCTTCAAGGCCGACTTCAATTGGTCCATCATTTCATCTCGCAACTCTTCGATCATTTCCAACCCTTTCATCACCTCCTTTCGTAAAGACATAAACTTCAATTGGGATCATAACTGTCAAAAGGATTTTGATGATCTTAAACAATATATTTTGTCTCCACTAGTGCTTACACCTCCACGTGAGGGGGATCCCTTTTTATATATATTCTTCTACTATCATGCTCTAGGGGCTATGTTAGCACATCATGATGACCAAGGTCATGAGAAGGACCATTTATTACATCAGTCACACCCTTCACAACTATGAGACTCACTCACTACGGAAGCTAAAAATTGTGTTGCACCCTCTTCTTCACACCTCTAAACTTCAACACTATCTTCTTAATCATAAGACTTATGTCATTACTAGCTTTCATCTTCTTAAGATGATGCATTCTAAACCATATCACAACGATCATATCACTCATGGCTCATGCTCATGACCGAAGTTTGACCTCGAGTTCATTTCTCAAAAATCCATTAAGGGCCAAGCTATCACAGACCAATTAGTTGAAGCCCCTCTTCCTAGTTCACATCTTCCTCATGAGAAATTCCTAGATGAATCCATTAATCACTTTCATCATGAGTATGATACCCTTAAAATGAATCTCTTTTTCAATGGACTCTAAGTGTCAACAAGGGGGAGGCATTGCGTCATTCTCATTCCTCCTTGGGATGCTCCTATTCCCCACAAACAAGCTCAATTTTGAGTGCACAATAATATGGAAGAGTATGAAGCCCTTATCTTAGGTCTTGAAACTATGTTTTTTCTAGGTGTTCAAATTCTTGATATCTATGGGGATTCTGAACTTATCATCAAACAAGTCACAAGTGAGTATCAATGTAAAAATGATACTCTTCAAAAATATCATGACATCATTCATCTTTTCCTCAGGCCTTTGATTCTTACACTATCCAAGTTGTTCCTCAATCGTCTAATCAATCATTTCGCTTTCTTGATATATGATGCATCTCTCGCAACTCTCATCCCATGGACAATAGAAGAATCTAAAATTTATGTCATTTTTCATCATAGTGATCGACCATTTCATGAGTTACCTCAAGTTAATCTTGTTGAATCTAGTTCATCGGATATTTGGTATTCCCAAATATTTGATTATCTATCCAAATCCATCATTCCCCCTGATCTATCCAAGAATGCTAGGAGATATTTTCTTCAACGTGCCAACCATTATGTGATCCTTGGAGGCATTCTTTATAAGCATGGATTTGATGGTATTCTCTTTGATGCCTTAAATCCCATGAATCTTCTCATGCTATCCAAGAGGTCCATGATGGTATTTTTGGTGGAAACTTTAGTGGCTTAGTCATTGCTAAGCAGTTCTTCTTCATCTTGGATATTATTGGCCTTCCTCAATCATGACTGTTGTGAGTATGTTAAGAAATGTGAAAATGTTAGCAACATTCCAATCTTATTCACATTCCTAGTCAAGCTTTGCATCCAACTCAAGATCTTTGGCCCTTCTCACAATGGGGTCTTGATCTCATTGGTCTTATCAATCCTCGATCTTCACAACAACATCATTCTATCATCACTACAACCAAATACTTCACCAAGTGGGTGGAAGCAATTCCCCTCACCTCAACTAAATATGGTCCAATTATTAACTTTATCTACCAACACATCATTTTTCACTTTGGCATTCCTCACAAACTCATCACAGACAATGGAAAGTCCTTTAAAAACAAATATCTCAAGAAATTTGTGACTCATTCAATATCCAACTTAGTTTCTCTTCTCCATATTATCCTCAAGCTAATGGCCAAGCCAAAGCCACTAATAAAACTCTTCGTAAACATTCTTGCTAAAACTATTGATCAATCAGGTCATAATTGGCATCTTCATCTCCCTTTCTCTCTTTGGGATTATCACACTAGCATTCATACTTCCATGGGTGCTACTCCCTTTTCTCTTGTTTACGATTGGCTTTGAAGTTGTTCTTCCTCTCGAAGTTCAAATCCCATCTTTGTGCATGTCTCTTCATGACTTCATCTTTGATGAAGATTATCACCAGAGCATCATTTAACACAACTTGAGTTGTTAGATGAACACCACCTCCTCACTCTTAACATCATCATGTTTATCAAGAATGCATCAATGTGCTTACAAAAAGCACCTCAAGAGCATGAATTTAATGTTGGTGACCTCATTCTTAAAGAAAATCATAATGTTACTACTCTAGAAAGGATCCAACGTGGAAATTTTTCCCCAATTGGATTGGACCATACATTATCACACATAAGTATGGGTCGGGAGCCTATCGTTTGGCCTCCCTTGATGGTAAACTAGAAGTGGAACCACTTAACGCATTGCACTTGTGACCATTCTATTGTTATCATGTCTACTAGTGAGCACTTAGTTCTATCTTATCATTCCTCCATCATTAGCCTCTTCCATATATCATTGTAATGATATGGATTTATGTGGTCTACCATCACTTTCCTCGCATGACCTTAAATATGGGCACCATGGCTCTTCCCATAGCATTTTCCTTATGGATAGGTTCTCCTTCTTGGTGAGAACTCCATGATCATTACATCCATCACCCTCTTATTTACCTATTGAACCACACTAAGGGTCCACAAGTGTCTCTTGTACATTCATTTCCCTTCTAAGTGGTCTACCTAGCTATTCCCAGCTCTCCCCCATGTTAAAAATCAAAATTCATGGATGCTCTTATCAAAAATCAAAGTTATCAAAAATAGACTACTCCCTCGAAGGACAATTATTCATGTAAAAAATAAGAAAAAAAAAAAATAAAAGGAAATCAAAATCAAATAAATAGATCGATCCTCAAAGGATGGATATCATGTGTATCATTCTTTCCATCTATATCATATATGTATAAAGTAGACCATACCCTCGAAGGATGGATACTCTTTTTATCATGAAATCGAAGGCTTCCCGCATTGATCAACCTTCCATTTTATCAACATCCTAAGAAATCTTTCCGCATTGATCAACTTTCTTCTAGAAAACTTCCCACATTGATCAGTTTTCTCTTTCCCCTACCCAGAGTTGGGGCATAGATTTAGGAACACCACTTATGGAGAACCCTCTTCCTACGTACAAGTTACATCACAAACCCCTTTTCATGTCGACATTAGGTTTATGAGTTCATTCCATTTATGTTTTCTTCATGATCTTTGGTATAACTAACTATCATTGGTTATATGCTAACATTTGTTTTGGTCACATGTGCCTTGTGTTATTAGATCCCCTTCTTGTTTACCTTCAATGTGATTGAGGCATCCTTTCCTCGTGCACTCCTTGATATGACATAGCTTTGTTCATACCTATAGGTCACCAATCATTGAGTTGCACTTCTATTTTAGTTTTCCTATCTATCTTTATTTCCTCTTTGTCTTATTATCACAACATTCACTCTATTTAACTTATCTACATACTATCTTCCTACCATCTCAAATTTAATTGCATATTCCTATCCATCATCATCTATGTATATCATTTATCACATCTATTTTTAAACATCCTACATTATATATTAACCATCCAACCATGCATATACATTCATCATCATTATCAAATCCAAAGTAAACATGTAATCATCACCATCATCAATATAAAACATATTATCATCATCATCATCAAACATCATCATCAAATAAAACATATCATCATCTAAAAGTAGAGATGTCTCTGTAAAACTAGTAAAGTTCACATCAGAAATCCTAAACTCTTACCCTTGTGAGGTAAGTCCCTCTATCTCTCTATTAGCCTTAGGTGTCATAGAATCACCTTAGAAACCCTTGTTTCAGCTTGCCCATCCCCATTATTGTGTCCTTTTTTAGGGAACCATTTATTTATCCCTGTTTGCTCTCAAATTCCACCTTTGTGGCCATATTTATTCCCCCTTGGGGCATTTTATTTCATCACTTTTTATATTTTTCCTTTTAGGCCATTTTTGTGCCCTTTGTAGGGGCACCATTACTCCCATCTTTGTCCTTTGTGGACACATACCTTTTCAAATTGATTCCTCACACATAAAGGATTTCACATTATTTTCGCATTTGGTTGCACATAGTTTGATGCCTACCTATGACCTGTTGGTCCCCACGACTTGCATCCATTTGAGTGGTCTCCCATTGGATTCCCTCCATTTTGTAGTGATTTTTACTGACTCACAAGCCCGTAGGACATTGTCGTCATCTCCTTGAAGACCATGACCTTTATTTCCTACCAATGTGACTCCTAAAATCACCACCATATTTTTAATTTTTTTGATTCGAATCCTTCTTGCTTGGGGCATCTTACACATCTTAAACATCTTTTTCCCACCCACCCTTCACAATCTACCCCTTTCAACCTCTTCATTGATTCCCCTTTGCGTTATTGATCCCTCATTTGAGGGGGATCTCATCATCAATCCTTCATCATCCTTCATCTTACTCGTTTATCTTTTATTGTTTTTGTCTCATGGCTTGCTAAGTGCAAACCACTCAACAAAAGGGGAAAATGTAGACACCAAAATTTGGTATCACTACCCTTGTTTCCTGCATCCACTTCTATCACCATGGTATTATCTAGATCCCCTTTATTTTAACTCATATTCATATTCTCATCTTTCATATCTATTAACTTATCGAATTTAAATTTTAATTAATATTCATTTAATCATTTCCTAATCCTCATATAATTATCTAATTACCTCTAATTAGATTTCTTTTCTCATCCCTAGGTTGTTTATTATTCCTAACGACCTAGTTCCACATCCCTATGATTTTTATAGCTTTTATATAATCCATATTTATCTCCTACCTACTCATATCACTTCCCTAAGAAACCCTAACCCACCTATATGCTTTGAAACACTCATGCTAATCTATAAAACCCCCATATCTTGAATAAATCACTCATCCACCATATAAAGGGATGATTCCCCGTAGTTGGTGGTGACCCACTGGGTCTTCGTGGACCCTATAAAATTAGTTTCATCCCCCTAAAAATGAGGCATAATCAAAGTTTTCTTACGTTGTGCAAACTTATCTTCGATCTTGAGGATTTTTGTAGCTATTTTGACCTTCTTGGAGTCCATTTGAGCTTGTCTTACATCACTTGTGGAGAATTTGGGAGGTTTACTTTGATTTTGTGTTGATTCATGCTATTATTGTTATTATCTTTCAGTACTAACGTTTTGCGGTTCAAATTACCAAAAGCCTCATCTTCAACTTCCTCTTTTAGTGATTTTGTCTACAAGTTATCCATCTAGCCCATCCATCCTCATCTTTTTTTATCACTGCCCAGGTCACCATCGCTCCACCAAGGTCATCGTTGACCTAGCTCTGTGTTTCATCCATTCTGTTTCCATATCCTCATCGGTGTCTATTTCCACTCTATTATTGTTTCCAGTTCTCAACTCTATTATTTGGATTCTCTATCACTCCAAATCTTCTATCCGTCTCAAGTTTCTACCAACTCAGCCCAATCGCTGGCCGACTGAGTCCTATTTCCATCCAATCCATCCCAATCTCTATTTTTCGGCATCCTTTTTGCTTATGTGTTTCGATCTTCGTTTGCAAGTTAGTTTCAGTGTTCTCAGGCCTCTGTGATCATCTTATTTGCATTCAGATCATTCCATATTTGTATTTCCAACTTGATGTCTAGATCCATTTGCTCAAGTCACCTTCAACTTGCCCTCTACAATCTGGGTTGCCATTGACCCAACTAGGTATACTTTATTTTATAGAAATATAGATCATATTTGTATGTTCCTTACATTTCTACATTTTCACTTTCTATGTGCCTTAGATTTGACATATTATCTGTTCATTTCGAGCTTTACTGTCTAGATCCATCTACTTAGGTTTCCTTTGACTGTCCTTTGCAATTTGGGTGGCCATCGACCCAACCGGTATACTTTGTTTTATAGAAATATAGATCATATTTGTATGTACCTTACATTTCTACATTTTCAATTTTTGTGTGCCTCAGATTCTACATATTATCTGTTCATTATTATTGTTTTTATCATCTTTATCAAACACAGGGGTTGACATACGCTAATGAAGTTAACACCTCTTGGAACTAACTTCGTTGGGTAACCCTCCCTTCTACCATATAATCCATTTTCCTCCCGAGCTTACCTTTGTTTTTAGGCTCATCAGATTTGTAGCGAGGTCATTCACTTTTCACCCTTCTATTTACATCCATCATACTTCAAGGTACCTTAAAACCACATATTTTGGAGTTGTTTGGATTTCTTTAGTATATATTTCACTAATCTAAACAGGAAAGAGAAATTTTGATCAACAATAGAGATAGATGCCATGATTATGCTATGGGATCGGTGTTGCTTTAGGGAGGTAAGATAGTATGTTATCATTACGAAACTTTAACTTCAGTAGTTAGAGGATATTTAATGTTTGATAAAGAGATGTATATAGTAGTTCGTGCAATTAAAAAATGGAAAAAATATTTATTTGGTAAAGAAACTATTGTACACTGACCACACACCTCTCTAGTATTTGTAAGAAAATTCTAAATTACAAGAGGTAAGGCACTACAAGTGGATTGGATTCCTTCAAAAATTCCATTTGGTAATCAAGTACAAGAAAGGAAGCACAAATTTGTTAGAAGAAACATTTTCTAGGTTTCCCAAACAGGAGAAAATATCCAGTTTGGCCACCATCTCTCATATTGATCCCTTCACGAAGGAAGCTTACAGAGAGGCATATGCTCAATACAAATATTTTGGGGTGACATATCAGTAGTTATAGTCCCAAGGGGCTGAAAGGATAGGTATTGAATATTTTTATCTCAAAGATGGGCTTCTCTACCGATGGGGGAAGCTTTGTGTGCCAAAATAAGAAAGGATTCTATTGATGAAGGAAGCACATACCTTAAAAGTAGTAGGACATTTTAGTGTTGGAATGACCATGGCCCACTTGAAAAGGTATGTGTATTGGCCCAATATGCAAGAATAAGTGTCTAAATTCATAAGAGAATGTAAACTATGTTGTATAAGACAACCTAAAATTAGGAAGGAAGGTTAATATATGCCCTTACCAGTCCCTACTCGACCTTGGGAGGATATCTCTATGGATTTTGTAGAGGACTGCCTATGTCTAAACATGGCCATGATTATCTATATTTCATTGTAGATAGATTTAGTAAAATGTGAATTCTTATGGCATGTAAAAATAAAATAAAAGAAAGTGAGGCAACTAAACTTTTCTTTGCTAATGTATGGGTGAATTTTGGTTTGCCAAAGTCTATTGTTTCTGACAGAGATTCTAAGTTCTTGGGGAAGTTTTGGAATAATTTTTGGGACAAGATGGACACCAAGTTACAGAGAAGAACAACCTTCCATCCCCAGAAAAATGGACAGAGAGAGGTGGTGAACAAGAATTTGGTACAACTGATTAGAGGATATAATAACAAATATCCACGGACTTGGGATGAGTCCTTAGCCTACATTCAACATTCCTATAATAGGGTAGTACACACATCCACTATGTAGTCACATTTTGAAGCATGTTTGGGGTATCTACCTACCAACCCACTAGATATTGTAGTTGGACAACAAGAAGAGGGGAAATACATGATTCATAAGTGACTAGAGAAGCAAAGTTCATTAAGAGGATCCAAATTTTTTTCTCAAGGTGAAAGAACAATTGGAGAAATCTCAAGCAAAGTATAAGGCTAGACACGATCAACATCATTGAGAGAAAAACTTAATGTTGGAGAGAAGGTTTGGATTTAATTGAGCAAGGAGAGACTATAAGTTTGAGTAAGGAAACTCAAGCCACTACGATATGGACCCTTCACCATACTAGAGCAGGTTAGAGAGAACGCTTTCAGACTTGATTTTCCACACTTCATGCAGATGTAATTAGTAATAAATTGTGAGAACTTGCACCTATATGAGCCATCCATGCTTGATGAGGAAGAAGAATGTCATTTTCTACCTTCCATATAATATTACGTCTTGGATTCATGAGGCGAGTTGGAGGAGGACATAGTGCTACAACAAAAGATTAGAGAGACAAGGAGAGGTCCATAGGAGTCTTGGTAGGTTAGACTCAAGGGGAAGACACCAAGGTAGGCCCGATGGTACTTGAAGGATAAAGTGAGGGAATTATTTCCTCATCTACTCCCCTATTAAGATTTTGTGGGACCAAAAGCCTCATGAGAAAGGGACTTGTGATCCATAGGGATCTAGGGAAACACCACTTTATCAAAACAACCAGTACAAGAAGATAAATTTAGTAGATTGAAGAGTAGATCAGTAAAGTTACTAACCACCACTTAGTGTAGAGCAGCGGTTGTGTATCTTCCCTCAGTATAGAATAGTGGTTACGTAATCACTAGTCTATGTACACTAGTGGTCTTATCACTAATAAAAACAAAAAAATATTTCCACGAGAAATCATGGATTTGAAGTGTCTGGAATGTGTCTCTTCCCTGTACGACCCTTCTCATTCTCTAGTATACTAAAGGACATGAGAAGAAGCCATAAATACAAGAGCAGCAAGTGGATTCTATCATCGATTCATGGGAGAAGTGAGAAATAAGACTTTGGTGCTACAATTTAATTGTAGGAGCAAGGTGTGTGAGAATAAAGAAAATAATTATAGAAGGAGGGTGGTGACATTGTTTACCTTTCTTCAACTTATTGTAAGATGTATATTCTTTTAATTTAATTGGCCAATATATATAAGTGGGAAAAAAGAGCAATTTTCCCTTCCTGATCGGTTTTCGCTCAAACTGGGGTGTTTCACCTAATTTTGGAGCGTTTCTAACAATGTTGATGAAAACAATAGGGTAACAGTGTAGGAGGAATACTTGTTGAAATCTCGGTTATAGGTTGTTGTGCACGTATGACTTCTAGATCCATAGCTGATCATGACAGCTTCCTTTTTTCTCCGAGGAACTACCTGAAATGGAACACAAGACCACCAAATAAAAGTTAAACAATATATGCAGTGGACTGCCTAGCGTGTGCTAGATCCAAGAAGTGTGATACTTCCTAGATGACTGTCAATCCACTTTGTTTTAAAACAACTTAATGCTGATAATAGAGTAAATCCTACTATAGTCAAAATGATTTAGGTATCTCATTCATCTACAATAAGAAAATTCATTCACAACAGGCTAGGCTATGATTGAATCTAAAGGTCAAGGTCACTATCAAGGTATTGGTACTAGTCAAGGTCAGGTTCTGGGTGGTTTTAGGTATTTGGTGGAGGTTTTAGGCTCGATCTGGGTTTTTGGTAAAAGACATAGAGATGGCGACGTCGGTTTAGGTTAACCGGCTATGGTTTAGGCTAACTGGCGATGGTTGTGGGTGACAGGCATTGGTATGGTTGGGGTTCAAGAAATTCAATAAAACTTGGCTGGGTGATAGGTCTGAGGTTGGATGAAGATAGAAGGGCAATGGCAAGATCCGTATGGATCCTGGATATGCACAGGAATGATGAAAGTCTGGATATGGGTAGTTCAACGGTGTGGGTAAAGAGATGGTCAAGTTTGCATGGAGATAAAATGGTGGGGAATGGAAATGGGAATAGAAACTAACAATAGAAGTGAAAGGATCTGCTAAAACAATAAGGAACCAATGCAAGTTAACAAAACTTACTGTTTGTATGAGCTTGATGCCTAGTTGGTAATGGTGGGTGATAAAATGAACTTGGTGTAGTGTTGGCACTTCCCAGATGCTCCCGTGAAGGCAGGTGGCTATGTTATTGCTTGATCTTGACCGACTATGGATGTTCTGATGCTTGTACGAATGTTGGTTCTACTTGCATGTGGCTCTGGTTTCGTCACTTGTTCTTAGAAGATGTCCCTCTCTCTCAAAAAAATGCCCACCTCGAAATAAGGTTGTTTTGGGAGTTAAATGGTAACCGACAGTGGTTCCACTTAAACCGACAAAGTGGTTAAGTGGTGGTGTCGGTTAGGGTGGGATTTCCTAGGTTTACTAAATTGGAAAGATCCCCTTGATTTTCTGAGATCTCATTTCATTTACTCCACAGATTAGCATGGAAGCTTCCTTCTAACAGGCGGGAATATGGTTAGAGGGAATGTAGGCACCGATTTTTAGGGTTTGGGTAGGTCTTAGTTAGTTATGGCAACTTACTAAGAATATGTCTTAGGGTGAGGTGGCTCGATGAGGTGTCTAGGTGAGGTGGATATGTGGGCATTATCCCAATTAGGATATTTTAATAATAAATATGGTGAAAATAATGAATTAATTTAATTAAAATAATTAAATTAATATTATAGTGGGGTGAAGAGGGCCATGGCTAGGTGGATGTGTTCAAGGTATTTATTTATTGAGGGACCAAAGGGGAGTGTGACCCAATTTTGGTGTCTACATTTTGCCCCCTTTGTTACATAGATTGTATTGGTGTAACACGACAAAAAAAAATAAGATGCGGTTGCCCCATGTATGGGTAAAGGTGATCCCCCTCAAACCAGGAACAGATGATGCATAAGGAAGAATCGGTGAGTGGTTTGATTAAAAGGTGAATGTGATGAAGAGGAAGGTGGGGTAACGGGGGAAGAAGGAAAAAGGTCTACTCGGGTAATCTAGGTAATGGGCCAGGGTCAAAGGTAGTAATGTGATCAAACACACACACACACATGTATAAACCGCAGACTTGTCCCAGTGAAGAGTAGGAAAACTCCACATTGTCTAAGGTCGATAGGTTCATCCAAACAAGGTTGCAGTGATTCCGGTATCCAAGGTATAGGATATGGTCAGGAAACACAACACAGGTTAGGTGTAGGAATATTTAGGTATGTTCCAGTACACCAAGGGTTGGGTCAGATAAACGGTCATGACAAGAGGTAAGGTAAGGTCATTAGGTCAATCAACACAGGTAATAGTGCCGCAAGGTATAGCAAACACATGAGGTCAAAGGGCACTAACGATGTTCCAGGTTTAAGAATCTAGGTCACGACATGGGTAGGGACGAGGTATGTGTAAAATAACAAGTCCCCAAATGAGGACAAGGTTCAGGTAGTAAAGGATGTGGTTAGGAGGGTGAGGTGAATGGTTAGGGTAAGCGTTGGGTGATTTGATGATTTGCGGATGATGCTTTGATGTTGATAGACTGTGATTGTTTATGCATAGATGGATGAGTGATAGGTGTGATAGGCATGGTTGAGTCAGGTTGGTGTTAGGCATGATGGAGTCAGGTCATAGGCATGGTTGAGTTAGGTTTTAGGCATGGTGGAGTCAGGTCATAGGCATGGTTGAGTTAGGTTTTAGGCATGGTTAAGTTAGGTTTTAGGCATGGTTAAGTTAGGTTTTAGGCATGGTGGAGTCAAGTCATAGGCATGGTTGAGTTAGGTTTTAGGCATGGTTAAGTCAGGTTATAGGCATGATTGAGTTAGGTTTGTAGGCATGGTTGAGTCAGGTTGGTGGCATGGATCGAGTCAAGTTTTAGGCATGGATCAATTTAGGTTTTAGGCATGGTGGAGTTAGGTCATAGGCATGGTTGAGTTAAAAGTGGGTGAGTTTGTAATTCATTAATGTGTGTAGTTAATGATGATATAGTCACTTGTGAGATGTTTTATAATATATGCATGATGATGGTAAAGAAATGGTAGTCAAAATAAATGTATGTTGTAATGATGATAAAAATGTGAAGCAACTTGTTGTTTGTTTGGTTTAATTTCCAATTTTGGATATAAAAAGGAAACTAAGTAGGGTCGAATGTGATTTAGGAAAATGAAAGATGAATTGGTTAGGGTAGAGAGTGGCCAAGCTAACCTTCAAGGGCCCATGCCCTCGAGTGCTGCCTACATAGTCCTGGCAAAAAGGGACCTCAGTGATGTAGTTCTCCCATAAGCTAGAGAAGAATATGAGGTGGTATGAGAATGAGATGGTAGGTCGTAGGAATAATTTGGGTTTAGTTCTATTAGGTGTGGGTGAGTTTTGGGTAACTTAGTAGGTGATTTCGATGGTGGTAGAAGAAGAAGGTTACACCAAAGGTAAGTTTCGAGGACTAAGTCCTGTTTAAGGTAATCAATATGTAATAAAGAAGGTTAAAAGATAAGAGGGGGCACGAAAGCCACCGATTGGAAAGGATCATGAAAATTAGGTCATACCTTAGAAGAGGTGATGAACATAAGACCCTAAAGACATTGCATGATTGATTTTTCTAAGGGTGAAAAGTAGTCACATGATCACACGTTTATCATAGGCACGTTTGATATGTTTTTGGTAAACTTGAAGGTGGTCAAGAGCATTAAGATGACGTTCATCTAATAACTCAAGTTGTGCTAAATAGTCTTGATGAAATTCGTCATCATTGAGCATGTTAAGGAGAAAATGCGGAGTGAGGGAATCTGGAATTCGAGAGGTAGAACAGCCTCTGTACCGTAGACTAGAGAAAAGGGTGTGGTAGTAGTGAAAGTATGGATACTAGTGTGGTATGCCCACAGGGTGAAAGGAATGTGCGTATGCCAGTCCTTCCTAGTATTGTTAACCACTTTCATGAGAATTTTGTTTAAGGTTTTGTTAGTGGATTTAGCTTGGCCATTAGTTTATGGGTAATAAGGTGATGAGAAACTTAGCTAAATACTCGAAGGCGTCACAAAGGTTTCATAATGTTTTGTTTTTGAATTGTTTTCCATTGTCAGTGATGAGGTGATGAGGAACACCAAAGCGAAAAATGATGTGATGATTGATGAACTCACATATTTTCTTAGCTTTCATGGAGATAAGTGGTATGGATTTAACCCATTTTGTGTAGTATTCAGTAGCGGTGATGATCCATTGATGGCACTGGGAAGAATGAGGATTGATTTATCCGAAAAGATCCAAACCCCACCGAGAGAAGGACCAAAGGTCACGGGTGACCTGTAAGGCATGAATGGGTGTATGATGAAGGTTGGCATGTTGTTGGAATTTTACACAACACTTGACGTAGTCGCAAAAATCATGGTTAAGGGTCGGCCAGTAATATCCTAGGTGAAGAATACACTTAGCAACAGTAAGGCCACTGAAGTGACCTCCACATATGCCATCATGAACTTCCTTAATGGTATAAGGAATTTCAGAACTCGTGAGGCATCGTAAGAGAATACCATCAAAGTTTTTCTTATAGAGGATGCCCCCATGATGATGTAATGAGAGACCTTTTTAAGGAAGGCGCATTGTCCATTACGGGTGAGATCAGGAGGTAAGATGGAGAGAGAAATATAGTCGGAGTATTGTTTATACCAAAGGTTGCTTGGGTCAAGGGAAGTGGTTCGATAGATTAAACATTATGAGGTAAATAAGAGGGTGAATGGAGTCATTGTATGGTGACGAAGATTTTAGAATCGACAGGGAGAAGTGGGTATTTGAGAAGCCAAGTAGTCCATGGTATCTAAATTTGTTGGTTGAATGTGCAATAGTTTGAAGGGCATAACGGTCAAAGGTGGTCAAAAGTATGTCTACATTATGTTTGTACTTTTGAAGTATCTCATTATGAAATTGGTATATACCATTGACCTAGTTTATGACCAATTGAGAATCACCAAAGATGTTGATTGATTTGTGACCAGGGGCGTAGGCACTTGGAGACTTAGTATGAGTGCTTCGTATTTAGAAATATTGTTTGTACAATCAAAATTGAGTTTGAAAGACAAAGGAATGGGTTCACCATCAAGTGGAATGAGGATAACACCAGCCCCACCCCCACATTGACACTTGGAACCATAAAAGAAGAGTGTCATTTTGTAAGCTGGTTCGTCTAGGGAAAGGGTAGCAATTGCTTCATCTGGAAAGTCAAAATTAGAGGGTTGATCCCCGAAATAGGTGCGTCGACCAATTAGTTGGTGATATCTTGGCCCTTGATGGACTTTTGATGAATGAATTTGAGGTCAAGGTCAGCTAAAAGCATAAGCCATCATGCGGCACGTTGATTTTGATAAGGTTTGGCATACATGAAGTGTAAGGGGTCGAGTGTTGGGTCATACCATAGGTTTTGTGGTTGAGTAGATAATGACAAAGTATTGTGGCAATGAAAACTAAGGCTAAGAATTTTTTTTTGGGATGGGTGTATCGAGTTTCATAATCCAAAAGAGTACGTTATTATGTAATAAACCACATGTTCCCTATGTTTTCATCACGATGAGCAAGCATGGCCCCCAAGGAGTGATTGGTAGTTGAGATATACAGTAGAAGGGTTGATCGTCTTTAGGTGGAATGAGCACGGGTGGTTGAAGAAGGTATTTTTTAAGGCCTCAAAGCTTTATGGTAGTCATCATCCCATTTAAAGGAGACATCCTTCTTAAGTAGATGATGAAATGGTTAACACCGATCAGACAAATTGTGAAATGAAATGGTGAATAGACTATAACTTACCTTGTAGGCTACGTAGTTTCCTAAGGTTAGTGGGCGGAGGCATTTTGAGAATGGCCTTGACTTTAGCAAGGTCAACTTCTATACCACGTAAGGAAACGATAAATCCCAAGAGCTTTCCTGAGAGAACTGTGAAGACACACTTCTTGGGCTAAAGGCGAATGCAATATTTAATGAGGCGGTCAAAGATGGTTTTGAGGACAGTGAGGTGCTCGGAGCGGTGTTTAGATTTGGCAGGAGATCATCCACATACAATATATGATGCATGATGTCATGGAAGATATAAGTCATAGCCCACTGATATGTGGCACCAGCATTTTTAAGGCCAAAAGGCATGACTCGATAGTAGAAGGTCCCCCAAGGGTGATGAATACTGATTTTGTGTTAGTCCTCTCGGGCAAGTAAGATTTGGTTATAACCCAAGAAGCCATCCATGAGTGATAACATCTTGTGACCAGCGGTAAGGTTAGCCAGTTGGTCAATACTGGGTAGAGGGAAGTCATCTTTTGGGTAGGCTAGGTTGAGGTCACAAAAATCTATGCAAATTCAGAGTCCCCCTGTCACCTAGTGACAGGGACAATGTTAGAAATCCAACGAGGATAATCAATGGGTAATATGAAGGAAATTGAAATAAGGCGTTGAAGTTCTTCTTTGACGAGAAGGGAAATGCGAGGGTGCATTTTCTTAGTTTTTGTTTTTTGGAATGGTTACGATATTGTGGACCATTATGGTGGGGTCAATACCAGGCATGTTTGTGTAAGACCAAGTGAAAGTGTGGTTAAGGTCTTTGAGCAAAGAGGTGATGGCTTCTGTTCAAGAACATCTAAAGATTGAATGATCTTTAAGATATTCGGTCGTCTTGAGTATGAATGTTGATTTCAATAGTCAATTCATTCAACATGGTTTGTGTCTTAGAAGGTAACGACCGATGAATATATGAGTCTTCTTCACCAAGGTATGTGAGTATAGATTCATCATTCCGACATTGACCAACGTTAATGGAAGGTGCATCCTCATCGATCATTTCAGAATATAGGAAGGGAAGAGAGGATGGAGCCTTGCCCTTGCGTTGATAAGTCAGAGGCCCCAAGGAAATGGTGTTTTGAAAAAAAAAAAAAAAAGTTAGGAGGGATGGATTATGGATCCATCGACTCTGTTGGCGAAGGTGGTGATGGTGGTGAAGAAGGTGGAGAAGGGTGATGTCCTCGATGAGTTCAATGCGGACCTTCTTGGTAGGTGGTTTAGCAAAGCCGATACCACTACGGTCGTTATGCTTGCAGGGTAGTACATGGAATAACAATATGACAACCTTTCTTGTAAAATCCAAAACCAAAACCATTCCACACACATCGGTGCAGGAAGGTGTGGGTGAAACGGCGATTGGTGAGTGACTGGAGGTCAACGGAAAATGGGTGGGTTTGTGATGGTGGTTCAAGTGTGTAAGTTGTAGTATCAAGTCCCCCATAGGTGAGATTGGTACGAAGGTGGGGAGGACCATAAAGGAGGAACTCTCCTTTTTTCACCTAATTCTTGGATGTTTCTTTGAATATCGATGGCCAAAAGCAGAGATAGGGTAACGACATAGGAGGAATACATTGGAATGTTGGTTATTGGGTTGTTGTGCACGTATGAATTTTGAATCCACAACTAATCGTGAGAGCTTCTTTTTGGCTAGGAGGAACTACCTAAAATGAAACACAAGACCACTAAATAAAAGTTAAACAATATGTGCAGTGAACTACCTAGTGTGTACTAGATCCGGGAAGTGTGATACTTCCTAGATGGCTGTCAGTCCATTGTTTAAAACAATTTAATGTTGGAAATGAAGTAAATCCTATTGTAATTAAAATGATTTAGGTATCTCATTTAAAAACACAATAAGAAAGATCGTATTGAACATGTTAGGTTAAAATAAGATCTAAAGGTCAAGTAGTTGGTTCTGCGGTTCTCTGCAGTCATAGGTGATTAAGGGTGATGTGAGAATAGATGGGGTAGGTTTTAGGTTCTATTGGTAAATACAGAGACCGACGCCAGTTAAGGGTGACCGACACCGGTTGGGGATAACTAGTACCGGTTACTGTGGAAAACTGAGAATGCCACAGAATGAGCTTTGGGTCTCCCTTGTGATTGCACAAAGGACTTGGTTGGCCGAAACGAGGTATTAGGTTATTTAGATAGGGTTTGGTGGGGTTTCAATGGGTATATGGAGGGGTGAGTATTAAAGGAGGTCAATGGGTGGCTATGAGAACAAAAGGATGACAATACAATGATGAAATGAATGAACCAGAGGAGTAAACCATTCTTCTTACTTGAAACTTGGTTCTGGGTGCTTGTGAGTGATGGATGAAGGTGCCGGTAAGAGGTTGAATGCTATTGAGGATCACCAAATGTTGGAAATCTCCTGCATGGGCTGCATGTACATTCCCTTTTGCTTGGTTGTATCAAATCATGGCCGGGTGGGTCTTGGATGATTCTTGGGATGCATGTGTAAGAGAAAATGCTTGATCTCCTTCCTTGCATGCATGTTCTCACATAAACTTTCTCTAAAAAGATGTGTTATCTCTCAGAAAATTCCCAATGTTTTCCAACCTTGAAAATAAGGTTGTTTTGGGGATTAAAAGGTGACCGACGACGGTTCCGGCTTAACCAGTGATGGTTAGGGGTAATCGGCATCGGTCAAGGCGGGATTTCCTAGGTTTACTAAACTAGGCAGATCCCCTTGATTTTCTAGGATCTCATGTCATTCACCCGTGGATCAGACTGGAAGCTTCTTGTCAACATGTGGGAATGTGGTTAGAGGGAATGTAGGCATTGATTTTTAGGGTTTGGGTAAGTCTTAGTTAGTTATGGCAACTTACTAAGAATAGGTCTTAGGGTGAGTTGGCTTGGTGAGGTGTAAGTGTGGGAATTATTTAAATTATGAGATTTAAATAATAAATATTGTGAGGCTAACGAATTAATTTAATTAAATTAATTTAATTAATTAAATTAATATTAGTGGGGTGAAGGGGCCATGGCTAGGTGAATGTGATGAAGGTATTTATTTTTGAGGGACCAAAGGGAGTGTGACCTAATTTTAGTGTCTACATTTTTCCCCTTTTTGTTGCATAGCTTGTATTGGTAAGCGATGCTAACAAAAATAAGATGTGGTTGCCCCATGTGTGGGTGAAGGTGATCCCCCTCAAACTAGGAACTGATGAGGCAGAAGGAAGAATCGGTGAGTGGTTTGATAAAAGGTAAATGTGATGAAAAGGAAGGTGGGTAACAGGGAAAAAGGAGCAAGGTCTACTCGGGTAATCTAGGTAATGGGTCAGGGTCAAAGGTAGTAATAGTCAAATGCACACACATATAATCTAGCACGTTTACTTGGGTTGAAGAGTAGGAAAACTATACATTTTCTAAGGTTGATAGGTTCATCCAAACAAGGTCGAAGTGATTTCGGTATCCAAGGTATAGGATATGGTCAGGAAGCACAATGTAGGTGAGGTGCAGGAACATTTAGGTATGTTCCAGTACACCCAAGGTAGGGTCAGGATAAATGGTCATGGCAAGAGATAAGGTAAGGTCATTAGGTCAATCAACACAGGTAACAGTGTCACAAGGTATAGCGAACACATGGGGTCAAAGGTCACTAGTGATGGTCCAGGGCCAAAAATCTAGGTCATGACATGGGTAAGGCCAAGGGAGGGGTAAAATAAGGAGTCCCCAAAGGAGGACAAAGGGAGGTAGTAAATGAGGAGGTCAAGAAGGTGAGGTAAATGGGTTGGGTAAAGGTGAGGTGGGGTAAATGATCAGGGTAAATGGTAGTATGGAAAAAAAAAAAGGAGGGATAGGCGGGTAATAGGGTAAAATGTTGGGTTTGTGTAAGAGAGGGTGATCGATGCCGGTCAAGGGTAATCGACGCCGGTATAGTGTCAACCAACCACGGTAAGGTAGGGCACACGACCGATGTCGGTGAAGGTGAACCGGTGTCAGTGGTTAGGTCGTGTTTGTTATAAAAACAAAAAAATCTATGTTTTTTGTTATTCATTTGTCATTTAGCAAATTGAGAAAATGACAAAAGAGAGAGAAAAGAGGGAAAAGTGTCTAGATAGAATGAAGCATTGAGTTGGTGGTGTGAATGGCAGGTGATTGGTTGTTGATAGGTGGGTCCACAGGATCGATGCGTGTGATTCGATTGATTAGAGACACGAGTGGAGATTTAGTGATGGTAGATGTTGGAGAGGGATCGGGTGGGCCACCGGTGCAAAGGCTGAGCTGACGTGCCATCGAGACAATGACAACATGATGAGGTAAGCATCCAACTCTAGTTGTATTCAGTTAGATATATTATAGGATTTGCAATTTTTTTTTTGGTCTTTGTTTTGGGTGGGAAAAAAGAAAAATAAAATTTGGAAATGGGAGGGTAAAGTAGGGTAAATAGGAATGGGGAGAGAAATAAGTGGGAGAGGAGGGGAGGTGATGAGGTATAAGGGAGGTGTAGGTGTGTTTAGGTGGGTAAAAGGGACAAGGTGGGAAGGTTTTGAGAAAGGGGGGTTTGGGGGTCATGGGTTTTCGCCACGACAAAGTGACTCGCAAGCGTCAGCAGGAGTTTGGCCAAGCGTTAGTAGGTGTAACGGTATCGGTCACTAAACAGGTGACCGATGCCGGTTAAGGGGTGATCGGGGTCGGTTAGAGAGAACTGACACCAGTCGGGTTTAAGGGATAAGGGGCCAAAAGTGCCATAGGTTGGGTGATTAAGATGGGTAGGGGTAAAATAGGTTGTTGGGAAATGATAGGGGAAAGTATGGGTGTGATAAATGTAGATTAATGTATTGTTTATATTGGATTCCGGGGAGAGAACAACTACATATGCGGGACAAGGTTCCGCCCCTACATGACAGTGCATGGTGTAATGACCCTTGAGGAGCTGCAGCATGTGGAGGTGGTGGGCTTGAGTGGGGTTCGACGCTATCGGCATGCGGTCCGACAACCTAGTTTGATGGTTACACTCATCGATAGATGGGATTCCGTGACCAACACATTCCACTTGCCGACGGGTGAGATCACTATCACCCTGGAGGACATGTTCAGGATTCTACGACTACCCATATTGGGTACGCAGGTCTATTCTATCTCCTCCGAGGCTTCTGAGAGGAGCTGATGCCGACTTGACGGTGTTTAGCAAGGATGGCCGAGATGACATTCCATAGTGCCAGCATTCACTATGGAGAGATGTACCTAGCCCATCTAGAGGAGACGAGGCTAGTAGTTTATTATGATGGAAGCAGTCTGCACTTTGCAGCAGATGTAAAGTGTGGTGTGGACATTTTCCCGATCATTGATGGGGTACTCCATGACATGATGATAGATTAGACCCAATTTTCTTGGGTTCCAGCAGTATTCTGTAGCAACTGAGAGAGTTATGGGCATATGGTGGCTGCACAAGGTTCAACCTATGCTATACTTTCTTACTACACTGTTGGGATTATGAGCACATAGTTTGTGTGCGGCCAATAGGGATGCCCCGAGAAGATGCATTTCCATCGAGAGTGGTGTGGGTGGGGTACATGGGTGCCTGCTATTGGAGAGCAGAGATCAGACAGGCCCACACATGATGTGGCCTATTTCAGCGGTTATTGGAGGGGTTATCCGGAGTGGACATTATATAGAGACCGTATGTGGGATTCCCCTCATATAGGCATATGCATGAGGAGCTAGCTGAGCTCCAACTATTGAGATGGATACAGGGTCGCCGTGCCAGGGAGCACGAGATGATCCCATGGATGAGTCAAAAAGTGGCGGTTTGGGCTATTATAGGACATGCCTCCGCCCTTCCCATAGTACTAGAGAGACGATGTGGAGAGGCCTTTATCTCTACCACACCACAAAGCCTGCTGCCCGCAAGGCAAAAGTAGGTAGTGGACCGGTGGATAGATGATGGCGGGGTCACAGACATGTACAGACAGTGGTGGGCGGTGCATTTATGAGCCATACCACCCAGACCGGGGTAGCTGGATCTAGCCACCATCACGATGCAAAGAGATGCCCTACAGGGTAGGTGGCTACTCTGATTACCTAGTTGGGTATGGTACAAACATAGCTTGGGAGCTCGAGGTAGAGGTAACATAGTACATGTACAAGTGGCTAGTTTGACTGACCCGATGGCCAAGGTGGGGATGGAGATGGAGGGGAGGATGATGGTCAGGTGGCAGCCTTAGAGGCACGGCATGATGGTAGGTTTGCAAGGCCAGTTGGCCATATCCCAAGCATAGATTGGGGCCTTACAGCCCAGATATAGGCACAGGGGCAGAGGGCACCACCATAGGCACCGGACAGGGTCCCGCCTCATAAGCGAGCATGGGACAAGTATAGGGGCCGAGGCCTATGGGGCCACCACAGACCGTGCCTATATCCAGGTTACGAGATGCCCTAGGTGAGGCTAGATACTACCAAGACCAGCTGATGGTGGCCGGATAGACTTTCTATCCTATGGAGAGTACTAGGCACAACAGGCGTTGAGTGAGAGGACTAGATCCCACACTCACAGTGTGGAGAGCACAGGGGGCCATCGAGCTTTGAGGCTAGATCAGGGAGAGGCTACCAACGCACGAAGACCAGCTCCAGGTGAGGTGCCAGTAGGGACCCAACCAGCACCTTTGATAGGTGGGGAGATGTTGCTTGATCGCGCACACAAGCCGAGGAGGCAGAGGGTACAAGAGATACAGATATGGAGGATATCCACCGAGATGCCTAATATATGGCTCCTAATTTTTGATGTATGGTAGTCATTTTTTGATATATACCGGCCTGCATGCTGAAGATAGTGAGGATGTATGAGAGTTTTTGTATATTTTGAGCATATACCGGCCTGCGTGCCGAAGATATTTTGTATTGGTTTATTATTTTATTATATATGAGACCGACCTACGTGCCAATGAAATTTTGTATTGAGTATCGGCCTGCGTGCCGATGATTTATTTTGAGATAGACATGATGGGATATCCATGTATATTGTATGGAGATACACATTTATTTATATGATGAGATACATGAGATTCTTGATGATTTGTTGGTGTTGTATGAGAATTTTTTTTTGTTCGTGATATGATGGAAACTTAGGTGAGTTAGGCATGATGGACTCAAGTTGGTTTAGGCATGGATCGAGTCGTATTAGGCATGGTTGAGTCGAGGTCAGGTTTAGGCATGGTTTAGTCAGGTTGGTTTAGGCATGTTTGAGTCAAGTCGGTTTAGGCATGATTGATTTTTAAAGTGGTTGGGGTTGTGATTCATTAATTTGTATAATGAATGATAATATGGGCTATTGTTAAGATGCTTTATAATATATGTATGATGATGGTAGAGAAATGGTAGTCATAATAAATGTATGTTGTGTTGATGATAAAAATGTGTTGCAGAATCTTGTTGTTTGTGTGGTTTAATTTCCACTTTGTGATATAAAAGGAAACTACATAGGGGAAAAATGTGATTTTGGAAGATGAAAAGATGGATTGGTTAGGGTAGAGAGTGGTCGAGCTAACCTTACAAGGCCCCATGCCCTCGAGTGTTGCTTACATAGTCCCACGAAAAGGGACCTCAGTGATGTAGTTCTCCCATAAGCTAGGGAAGAATATGAGGGGGTATGAAAATGAGTTGGTAGGTTTTAGGCATGTTGTGGGTTTAGGTCTGTTAGGTGTGTGTGGGTTATAGGAAAATTGGTATAGGTGATGTTGATTGTGGAAAAAGAAGAAGATTACCCCAAAGGTAAGTGTTGAGGACCAAAGCTTGTATAAGGTAATCAAAATGTAAATAACGCCGTTTAAAAGATAAGAGGAGGCAATAAAGCCACCTGATTGGTTAGGATCATACCGAGTAGATCATACCATGGAGGAGGTGATGAACGTAAGACCCTAAAGAAATTGCATGATTGATTGTTCTAAGGTGAAAAGTAGTCACATGATCACCAAATATCTTGGTTTCTAAGAGGTCCCTTGAGGCGGTAGGAAAGGGGAGTGGGAATGGTGAGAAAAGTGAAAGGTGGTTAAATTTTATATGATATGTGGTAGCATGCTCTTTGGGCAAGAGATCCAAGGTCACAATGGGCAAGTCCATGACGAAAAGTCTTTTGTTTTGACTTGTATTTGAGATAGACTGATCGATGCATGAATTCTATATGGTATGAGGAATTAACTCCTTGAGGTCTTCATGAAGCTGATCGATGCAGGAAGCTTCCACTTTTCTTCTTTTCTTCTTCTTGTTTTTTTAGCTTTACATAGCTATCCTTCAAGGGAGTAGTCTATTTACAGCAGCGATTGCTTTGAGAGGAAAATTTCCTTTTGAGGAAGTCATATTTTTGTGAGAAGTTTGACTCAAGGAGTTGGGTCCCATGTGAGGGATTTGAAGTCATGGACAAGACCAAGGTGAAGAATAGGACTCTTGTTTAAAAGTAGGGTGAAACGACCATGGGATCTCATCTAAAGGTAGACGAAAAGTATCCATGAGAATCATGCTATGTGCAATGCCGTGGTACACATATTCAAGAGAAGATGACAAGTGATGGGTACTCACATGATTCTTGTTTAATCGTTGGTGAGGATGTAGGAAGTGGGTAGCGCTCAAGGGATGAGCATGGAAAGAGGAAAAATGTGAGGTAGGACTATAGGTCAACAGTAGAACAATTGAAGATGCAAGGCATTAAGGGGCTCAGGTTTGGGTTTACCATCAGTGAAGATAAACGATAAGCACCTGATCCATAAGTATGAGTCACGATGTATGGTCAAAGCGAATTAGGAGAAAATTTTCCCGTTTAATTTTTTCTACTTTGGTTACGTGTTGATTTTATTTTAGGAAAAGGTCACCAAATGGGAAGGTTCATTCATGGACACGTTTATTGAGGCACCTTTGATACATTTTTGGTAAACTTGAAGGTGATCAAGAGCGTTAAGGTGACATTCATCTACTAACTCAAGTTGTGTTAAATGGTCTTGATGAAATTCATCATCATTAAGCATGTCATGGAGAGAAATGCAGTGAGGGAATCTAGACTTCGAGAGGTAGAACTACCTCTATACCGTAGACTAGAGAAAATGGTGTGGCAGTAAGTGGAAGTGCGAATACTAGTGCGGTATGCCCACAGGGAAAAAGGAATGTGCGTATGCCAATCCTTCCTAGTATCATTAACCACTTTCATAGAATTTTGTTTAAGGTTTTGTTAGTGGATTTGTCTTGGCCGTTGATTTGTGGCTAATAAGGTGAGGAGAAACTTAGCTGAATGCCCAAGGCATCGCAAAGTTTTTATAATGTTTTGTTTTTGAATTGTTTTCCATTATCAGTGATGAGGTGATGAGGAACAACAAAGTGACAAATGATGTGATGATTGATGAACTCACATATTTTCTCAAATTTCGTGGAGATGAGTGGTATGGCCTCAACCCATTTTGTGTATTATTCGGTAGCGGTGATGATCCATTGATGTCGTTGGGAAGAATGGGGTTAATCTCTTTGACAAGATCCAAACCCCATTGAGAGAAGGGCCATAGGTCACGAGCGACCCGTAAGGTATGACCGGGTGTATGATGAAGGTTGGTGTGTTGTTGGCATCTTATACAACGTTTAACATAGTCACAACAATCATGGTAAGGGTCGACCAAGAATGCCTAGACGAAGGATACGCTTAGCACACAACAAGGCCATCAAGTGACCTCCACATATGCCATCATGAACTTCCTTAATAGTATAAGGAATTTGAGAACATGTGAGGCATCGTAAGAGAATACCATCAAAGCTGCACTTATAGAGGAGGCCCCCATGATGACATAACAAGAGACCCTTTTAAGGAAGGCGTTGTCCGTTACTGGTGAGATCGGGGGTAAGATGGAGAGAGAAAGATAGTCGAGTATTTTTATACCACAGTCTCTCGGGTCGGGGTAGTGCAGTTCTAATGGAGTAAACATTGTGAGGTAAGTAAGAGGGTGATTGGAGTTGTTGTATGGTGACAAAGATTTTAGAATCGGTGGGCGAAGTGGGTATTTGAGAAGCCAAGCAGGCCATGGTGTCTATAAATTTGTTGGTTGAATGAGGGATGGTTTGCAAGGCGTAATGGTCAAAGGTGGTCAAAAGTATATCCACATGATGTTTATACTTTTGAAGTATCTCATTATGACATTGGTATATACCATTAACTTGGTTTACGACCAATTGAGAATCACCAAAGATGTTGATTGATTTGACATCTAGGGCATAGGCGGCTTGGAGACCTAATACCAACGCTTCGTATTAGGCAATGTTGTTTATACAATCAAAATCTAGTTTGAAAGACAAAGGCATGGGATCACCATCAAGCGGAATGAGGATAATGCCAGCCCCACCCCCACATTGACACTTGGAACCATCGAAGAAGAGTGTCATTTGGTAAGCGGGTTCATCCAGGGGAAGGGTAGAAATTGACTCATCTGGAAAGTCAAGGCCATTCTCGAAATGCCTCCGCCCACTAACCTTAAACAACTCCGTAGCTCGTTGATATGTGGCACCAACATTTTTAAGGCTAAAAGGCATGATGCGATAGTAGAAGGTCCCCCAAGGGGTGATGAATGCAGTTTTATGTTGATCCTCTGGGGCAAGAAGGATTTGGTTATAACCCGAGAAGCCATCCATGAGTGATAACATCTCGTGACTTTGGTGGTAAGGTTGACTTGACTTAGTTGGTCAATACTAGGTAAGGGTAAGTTGTCTTTTGGGTAGGCTAGGTTAAGGTCATGGAAATTGGTAAAATGTGGAGTCCCCTTGTCGCCTTAGTGACAGGGGACAATGTTAGAAATCCAATAAGGATAATCAATGGTAATATGAAGGAAACGGAAAGAAGGCGTTGAAGTTCTTCTTTGACAAGAAGGGAATGCGAGGTGCATTTTCCTCACTTTTGTTTGATGGGTTTGGCATCGGGAATGGTTACGATATTGTGGACTAGTATGGTGGGGTCAATACCGAATTTCTACATAAGACCAAGCAAAAGCGTGGTTATGATCTTTGAGAAAAGAAGTGATGGCTTCCTGTTCAACAACGTCCAAAGATTGGCTAATCTTTAGGATGTGTGGGTCATCCTGAGTATGAATGTTGATTTCGATAGTCGATTCATTCAACATGGTTTACGCTCTCAAAAGGTAATGATTGATGAATATACGAGTCTTATGAACCAAGGTAGGTGAGTATAGATTCATCATCCTGACATTGGACAATGTTAATTGAGGGTGTATCATCATCAATCATTTTAGGATACAGAAAGGGAAGAGAGGAAGGAGCCTCGCCCTCGCATTGATAAGTCAAAGCCCTCAATGAAATGGTTTTTATGAATTTTTTTTGAGGGATAGATTTAGGATCCATCGACTCCCCGCGAGAAGGTGGTGATGAAGGTGGATCGGGTGAAGAGGGTGGAGAAGGGCTGATGTCCTTGATGAGTTCAATGCGGGCCTGTTTGGTAGGTGGTTCAGAAAACCAATACCACTATGGTTGTTATGTTTGCGGGTGGTACATGGAATAATGATATGGAAGTCTTTCTCATAAAAGCTAAAACCAAAACCCTTCCATGCACATTGGTCTAGGAAGGTGTCAGAAAAATGAGGATTGGTAAGAGACTGAAGTCAAAAATGGGCGGGTTTGTGACGGTGGTTCTGGTGTGTACATGGTGGTATCAAGTCCCCATAGGTGAGACCTGTATGAAGATGAGGAGGACCATAAACGAGACATTCTCCTATGAAGTGATCATAATGAGGGTGTTGGTAAAGACTTCCATACTCTTGTGGAGTAAGGAATGTGTTGATACTTATAAAGTGGTATTCCCCAAAGTGAGGCATTGAAAAACACCTTCCAAGGGATCAATGGTTGGTATGTGGGTAGCGGGAATAGATGATGTGTCGTAGGTCGATGCGGAGGTGGAGTTAACAGATTGGGATACTGATGGGTTGGTTGTGGAGGTTGTGGCGGTGGTAGGAGTGGAAGAGGTATGTGCGGTGGAGGTGACAACTGTAGTAAGTGAAAGTGTAGGTGAAGCTGTAGTGGTTGTGGAGGTAGATGCCTTAATGGGTATAAGCACGTCATTAGGTCAGTAAAGCATGTTGCATGTTTTAAAAGGTGATGAATCAGTTGGAATGGTATAGGGCTATCCTTCATGTTCAAAATTTAAACAATGATGCAAAGTGGAAGGAATGTAACCCATGACACGAATCCAGGGTTTTCCAAGTAACAAGTTATATTGGAATTCCCCCTCCAAGACGTAAAATAATTTTGGGACAGTGCGGGGGCCCACACGAATGTGGAGGATGACAATGCCTAATGTGGAGGTGATAGCGTCATTGAATGAACACAACATGACAGGATGTTTATGCATGCAATTGTCAGGTATGCGCATTTGAGTGAATGCGTGGGATGAAATGATATTAATACTAGCACCCCCATCAATCATTACACGTTGTACACATATATCATCGATGTGGATAGAGATGAAGAGGGTCTGGGTCTGGGTCATCCATTTGGTGTGGTGCAATCTCTTCCTTTGAGAAGCTAAGGGAGGATACTTGGTGAGTAGGGTGCGGTGTGGATAAAGGTGGCAATTTGGTGAGAGAGGCTACATGATGGGGTGTGGTAATGGAGGCTACAGGTGTAGGGTCATTGGGTAAAATGTCAATAGATTGAAGAACCTCCATGAGAGCTTGACGATGGGATTCTGAGGTTTGGATGAGGTCATATAAGAACATTTTTAGGGGAGATTGGTGTAATTATTTGAGCATGGTGCAATGTGTGACTCCATTAGAAATGGGTTATGTGGGGCCATGATACCGATTTTAGGTATGGGTGTAGATGGTATGTTGGGTATAGGATTGGTTGGTCGGTCGATTACCTTTTCTTTATCTTTATCCTTCGAGCACGGGTAGTAACGTGGATCATGTTGATCTGAGGGGAGTTGGCAAATGGAGAAGGTTTAGGGTGAGTGTTATAATGACATGATGGGAAAAAACCTACTGGAGGAGAAAAACCCTGTGAGGTGAGTTGGGCGCAATGAAATTTGGGTGATGGTGTGGCAAGTTCTCTGATGTGAACTATGTTAATTTCAAATATTGGAGGTGGTTTTAGGAGCTGTGGGGGTGGAGGTCATGCTTATTGATTGGATAGTGTGGGAATGGGTGTTGGTGAGGTAGGGTCCTCATCGAGAAGGTCATCATCATCAAAGTTGGCTTCCAGAGGACACAACTGGATAAGGATGGTTTTTCAAGGCCTTGCAGTTCTCCACATCATGCCCTGGAACACAATGGTAGGCACAAATTTTAGTGTCATCAAACCCTTTTGGCTTGGGTTTGAGGGGGTCGTAAGTTCGAGTGGCGGTAATGTGATAACAGAAGTATCAAGGAGGTTGGTTAATATTTTGGCATAGGACCCCGCTAGTGGATCACAATGGGAAGTGAAAGTGGGTTTGGGTATAGGTATGGCTGATTGTTGAGGAATGGTCCTTGCAGGAGGGGGAGTGGGTTGAGCCATGGTTTTGGGTGCTGGAGTAGTCTTGGGTGTTGGTCGTGTTTGTTTAGGTAGGGGTAGGGTAGATGAATGGGTAGGAGGGTGTATGGTTGCTTTGACTACCTTATTGGAGGGTTACATATTTTTTTGTGTTGCACCTTCTTGGGTAAAGGTGATATGGGTGTACGAGATCTAGAGGGAAAAGTAGATGGGGGAAGAGGGTGAGTTACCCATGGGGATAACGGAGGTGCTATGAAGGTAGATGATGTGGGTCGAGTAGGGGGTGTGAGAGACAGAGACTAAAGTGTAGTGGGTAATGAAGAAGTTGTGGAGGTTATTGGAGGTATGGGTGGTAAAGATGATACGGTGTAGGTGTAAGTCATGTCGAGCACTTGGGTAGGTTAGAGGTTTGTGAGGAAGGAGTGGGCTATTATGTTTTTGGTTTATTGATGGGTGGAAGTTTCTTAACCATGCTAGGGAAGTTGAGGTCCTAAGATGGACGAGGCCGTGCAGTGTGATTGACATAGTTGGAGTATGAGTTCTATGGATTTGGTTCTTTTGTTTGGGTACCAGAGTAGGTGTGGTGTTGACTTTGGAGGATGTAGCTAAATCTAGTTTGATAGGTGGATGAGTAAGGCTAGTGGTTGGGGTGGCCCCTAAGGTAGTGATAGGTTTAGTCGATGAAGATGATGTATGTGCGGGTTTGGATTTAGATGTAGGTTGGGTTATGGGTAAGGGTATGTGTTGAGTTATGATAAGTATCATGGAAGAAGTTGTGATAGAGGTGGTTGTGTTCATTGAATTGATCGAAATATTTTTGGATAGATAGTAGAGTATCAAAGCAAGTGACATCTACATTTGTGTTGAAATAGGAAGCAGAAGACACCCCATAATAAGGCTCTATCCACATAATCTAGGTGATTGGCCAAACATGAGAACGACACGTCTGTAGGTGATGTTGATGAGGACCCAATGGCTATTCCCATAAAATGTGTCTTAGAGATGGGGAATTCGTTAGCTTCAGCTTCCGTGGGTAAGAGAGCTGAAAGTAGGTCTATAGGATCTTGGGTAGTTGAAGGAGAATGCTTGCCTAGAGGCAAAGGTATCTCTATTGGGTCTGTGATAGGGGAGGAGATGATGGGTGCTCCTCTATAGGTGGAGGAGATGGTGGGAGCTCCTCTGTGGGTGGAGGAGGCAAACAAGTATCCTCCATGAGTGAACTGAAGAAGTATTGTGGGTGTTAGTTCCCTAGGTGGAGAAGCCAAAGGTGAAATGGTCTCGATGTTAGCAGAAGGCTCCTCCATAGGTGATGATTGAGGTGAAAGGCGTTCCTCTATGGGTGGAGGAATAGGTGAGGTAGGTTCCAATGTGGAAGGAGGGTTTCGAGCTAGAATCTCCTCTATGGAAGGAATATGGGGTAATTGGGAAGCAACAAGTGCGTCACTAAAAATATCATGGACCTTGTGGGTATGGCTATCATGAGTTGAGGTCTCAACGGTTTGATCAAACAAAGGGGCATGATTGGGAAATGGTTTCTTGAAGATGTGTAGGTTTTGGTTAGTAGGTGCATTAGGATTATCCACGATTAACTCACCTTTCTCAATCATTTCTTGGAAAATATTTTTGAAAGTGATGTAATTACCGTCACTATGACCCTTTACTCGATGATAGTTACAGAAGTCATGTTCTTTATACCATGCGGGCATGGGGCGAGCAGGGTCAAAACCAATGTGTGGTTTTATAGGTGGAAGGGTGATGGCCCTAGATTTGATAAGCTTTTCTAAGACAGAAGAGTAAGGCTCCCCAATTGGGGTGTATTTCCATTGTTCTCATCTGAATTGAAAAGTCTAGACGGGTGAGAGATTAGATGAGGGGGTACCTGATTTGACAAATGAGTCGAACCAAATTTGAGTACCACTTTGTGTTAGTAGTGCCGTTGGCCTTTGAATAATTGTTCTATAGTTTGGAAGAAGAACAATTATCATTCGACTTGAATGCCAAATTTTTGATGCGTAATTGGATTTTCTTCTCTTCGATGGCCCGAATCTCTAACTTTCGTGCCATGGTGAATGCTTCATCAAATGTTCGAAAAGTATGAACCTACAGGGTCAGTGAGATATGTCTAGCACAAGCCCATGTGAAGAGCTCGATGAGTTCTTTGTGGCGCTTGGAAGGTGAGTTGATTGATCGAGCTATGCCAGTGAGTGACAAAATTTGCGATAGATTCGCCTCATACATCGACGACACATGGAGTATAGGTCATCATGGTAACCTTCTTGAAGATATTGATGGAGAAGTGATCCAAGAAGGCTTGGGGTACTGGTTAAATGAAAATATAGAGTGTCTAGGTAACCCACTATACCAATCTAACGCAGTCTAGTCGAGACATAGGAAAGGTCCTTAAGAGTAAAGCATCATCATGAGTGATTAAGTAGCACCCATGTTTGAATGACCACAAATATTTTTGTGGGTCTTCTTTGTTATTGAAACATTTTAATTTAGGCATTTCCCAATGCATAGGATATGGATGGATAGGAATGGAGGGGTGGATAGGATCGTTACAAATCTTGTCATAGGTGAGAGTGTTGCGGGAGCCAGAAACCAATGCCTCCAATGTTTGCATCTTATCCATCATCAATATTATTAGGTTGTTGGTAGGTTGCGATGATTGGGTGCCTCCTGTAGTGTAAGAGGGTTGGTTTTGGGCATATAATGAGGGTGGCATTCCAGTATATGGTGTTTCCATGTAGGTAGATTAAGAAGAAGGTAATGAAATAGGGGGTACATACCCAGAGTGAATAATAGATGAAACGGGAGGCTGCTGGTAGTACGTATATGGAGGTGGAAGGGTAGTGGTAACCCTAGTGGCAATGGGGGCTAAAGATTATGGAATGGAAAGGACCTCATTTTGAAAATGAGTAGAGGTCACCACACCAGAGGTGTTAGTGTAGCCATGGGTATATGCGAGACTTTAGGGGTGGATGAGGTTGTGTTTTGGGTGGTTGTCGAAGGTATGGTGGATGTGGCGGGTGTCACAGATATAGCAGATGTGGCAGTCATAGCGGGTATAGGCCCTAGCTACGAAATGACTGGGGGTAAGGTAGATGCGAGGAAACGTGGAGCCATCAGGGTTGACGCAGAGTGGGAACAAGAGTCGGGGGATAGATAAAGGCATGCCATATATCAACTAGCTCGAGGAATCTTGGGTAGATGAGTGGGAAAGATAAATTGTAAGGTGGTAGGGTTTTGGTCAAGGAGTCATGCAAACTTGTCATCTCCAATAGCGATAGTGATAGGTTGGATAGGATCCATGGCGGGTGATAAAATGGAAGGTGGTGAAGGACTAGGTGGGAGCGGTTGAAAACTTGCATGGAATACGAGTGCACTTGCTTGTCTTGAGTCACTTCTCACTGTAAATGACACATAAAAACAACAAGAACAAGTGAAACAGGTGGTAAAAAGTGGACTAGGTACAAAATGTTGGCTAGAAAGTGACACAGGATAACCAATGCGGTTAGGAGGTAAAGTGCCGGTCATAGGTGACTATGGCCGATCAAATGGGAAATGGACAAGTGAGTCAAAAACAAGGTGTAAGGTCAAATCTGATAGGTATGCCAAACCTGATGAGTTTTACAAGGTCAATGGGAATGATAATAGTGATAGGGACTCTAAAAAGTTGAAGAAGGTGAATAAATGTCCTTTTGGGCAGGTTAACCAAAATGACAGTGAACCGACGTTGGTTGGGTATAACCGATGATGGTCAGGGGGTAACTAATGACGGTTGTTGGACCGACATGGTCACTGTGAAATTGAAACAGTGATGAAAGGAAAATGGTTGTGAATTAAAATCTGATGTGGAATCAGACCCAAAATTCTGAGAATGATGAGAATATGGTCCAGGCACCCTCAGATGAAGCTGGAATACACCAACTATGATGAGGAGCATGCAAGGATAAACAAGAAGAATGAAGAATGTGACCTCTCACCTCAAAATGCAAGCCAAGTAGAAACACTAAGAAAAATGTGATCCTAAGAGTGCCTTTTCTATTATGTTTGTTTAGCTTATGCTATTTAAGGACTGACTCATGAACTGTAGAATATAATTTTTGGTGAGGATGGATTCCTACAAAGAAGGAGATCTAAAAGGTGAGGTTTCATGTATGTTATGGTGGGGGCAGGTTTCGATCTAAAGTATGACTCAACAGAGAAGTGAGCTAGGGAGTACCTGCCAATACTCAGATCAGTGCGATCATTAACATGCATTCCTAGGAAATATGTTGTTTAAGAATACGTATTTGTTTTGAATTTGTGTAATGTGGCAAGACTTAGAGAGAGAGAGAGAGAGAGATGTGCTTTCTATGATTTGTTTGTCAACCATCAGCTGGGAATCACTTCCAACGTATAGGTTTCCCTCAATTAATGTGAGCTAATGCAATAAATCAAACTATAATGCACTTATTTTAAGCCCAAATCAAAATATGAAGTTTTATGACACAAATGGATGAATAGGAAGAGGGATGCTCTTTCACTAAAATATAGAAAACAAGAAGAAATGATTCTTTTTAAGTACACCAACAGAAAGGTTTCTTTTAGAAAATAGAAAGAAAAAGAGGGTTACCAGTAAAATTAATGTGTATGCTTTTCAGAAGGGAAACTAACAAAATTTTTCCTAGGAATGAATAAAATGAAAGGAACCCCGATGGGTCCCACCAGCGTGCCAAAATGTTTCAACCGATTCTTGGACATTTCTTTGAATATTGACAAAACAAAAAGGGTAATGGGCATAGGAGGAATACCTGTTGGAATGCTAGTTGTTGGGTTGTTGTGCGCGTATGACTTCTGAATCCACAACTAATCATGAGAGATTCCTTTTGGCTAGGAGGAACTACCTGAAATGAAACACAAGACCACCAAATAAAATTTAAATAATATGTGCGAAGAATCGCCTAGCATATACTAGATCCGGGAAGTGTTATACTTTGTAGATGACTCATCAATCCACTTGTTTAAAAAAATTTTATGCTGGAAATGAAGTAAATCCTATGGTAATTAAAATGATTTAGCTATCTCATTTAAAAAACAATAAGAAAGATCTAATCTAACAAGATAGGTTAAAATAAGATCCGAAGGTCAAGTAGTTGGTTCTGGTTCTCTGCAGGTCTGACAGAGGTCTCAGGCAGGTCACAGGTGATTAAGGGTGATGTGAGAATAGATGGGGTAGGTTCACTGTTCAGATTCTATTGGTAAATACGAGACTAAAAATAGTTAAGGGTGACTGACGCTAGTTGGGGATAACCGGTACTGGTTACTGTGGAAAACTGAGAATGCCACAAAATGAGCTTTGGGTCTCCCTTGTGATTACACAAAGGACTTGGTTGGCTAGAACGAGGTATTAGGCTATTTGGATGGGGTTTGGCGGGGTTTTAACGGGTATATGGAGGGGTGAGTATTAAAGGAGGTCAATGGGTGGCTATGAGAACAAAAGGATGACAATTGTTAGTGTTTCCCTTAGATTTTGAATGATTGTTCTATGGTTATGAAGAAGAAGAGGTATCATTTGACTTGAATGTCGAGTTCTTATTACATAGTTGAATTTTCTTCTCTTGATGGCCTGAATCTCTAGCTTTCATGCCATGGTGAATGCTTTGTTGAAGGTTCGGAAAGTTTGGACCTGCAGGGTCGGTGAGATATGTCTAGCACAAGCTCATGTGAAGACTTGATGAGTTTTGTTTGTGGTAGTTAGAATGTGAGTTGATTGATTAGGCTACGACAACGAGCAACAAAATCATGATAGATTCATCATCATACTGACACGTGGAGTATAGGTCACTCATGGTAACCTTCTTAATGATATTAATGGAGAAGTGATCTAAGAAGGCTTAGGCTACCTGATTAAATGAAAATATAGAGTGTCTAGGTAACCCACTATACCAATCTAATGCGGGTCCAGTCAGAGACATGGGAAAGGTCCTCAAGAGCAAAGCATCATCATGGGTGATTAGGTAGCACCCGTGTTTGAAAGACCGTAAATGTTGTTATGGTCTTCTTTGCAATTAAACGGCTGAATTTAGGCATTTCCCAATGCATGGGATATGGATGGATATGAATGGAGGGTGGATAGGCTGGAATTCTGAATCTTTTCGTAGGTGAGAGTGTTGCGAGGCCGAAACCAATGCCTCAAATGTCTACATCTTTTCCATCATTAAATTGATTAGGTCGTTGTTAGGTTATGATGGTCGGGTGCCTCCCGTAGCGTAAGAGGGTTGGTGTTAGGCATATAACGGGGTGGTATTCCAAGTATATGGTGCTGCCATATAGGTAGATTGAGAAGAAGGTAGTGAAATAGGGGTATGTACCTAGAGTGAATAATAGATGAAACAGAGGCTACGATAATACATATATGGAGGTGGAAGGGTTGTGGTGACCCTAGTGGCAATGGGAGCTAAAGATTGTGGAATGAAAAGGACGACATTTTGAGAAGGGGTAGGGGTCACCGACACCGGGGTGGTTGTGTAGCTATGGGTATATGCAAGATAATAGGGGTAGATGAGGTTGTGTTCGGGTGGTTGGTGAAGGTATAGTGGACGTGGTGGGTGCAACGGATGTGAAAGAGGTAGCGGTCATAACAAGTATAGGGCCTAGCTGTGAAACAACTAGGGATAAGGTAGATGCAAGCAACATGGAGCTAGTTGGGGCTGATGCGGGAGTGAGAACAAGATTTGGGGGATAGATACATGCATGCCATATATCAACTGACCTGAGGCATCTCGAGTGGATGAGTGGGAAAGGTAAAACTGCAAGGCGGCAGGATTTTGGTCAAGGATTCGTGTGAAATATTCATCTTCGGTAGCGATAGTGATAGGTTTGGTAGGATCCATGGGTGATAAAATAAAAGGTGGTGAAGGACTACGTGGGAGTGTTTGATAACTGACGTGGAATATGAGGCGATCGCTTGGCTTTGGGTCACACCATGTGAATAGGTATTGATCGATTAGATTGTTTCCTTTAAATGACATCGAAATACAGTGAAAGTAGGAGAGACATGTGAAAATAATTAGATTAGGTACCAAATGTCACCGGAAAATGACACGAGCTAGCCGATGCTAGTTAGGAAAAGCGCGCGTCACGAGTAACCACACATCGATCAACTGTGGAAAGTGGACAGTTGGTCAAAACAAGGTAAAAGGCTGATAATCTACCAAGTATGCAAGATGTTAATGGGATTTACCAGTAAAGTGAATAGGATGATAGTGATAGAGACTTTGAAAAGCAAAGAATGTGAATAGGTGTCCTTTTGGGTAGGTTGACCAAAAGAACTGTAACTGATGCCGATTAGGTAAAACCAATGAGGGCGAGAGGGTAACCAACGGCGGTTCTTTGGACCAACACCGGTTAGTGTGAAATTGAGACAACGATGAAGAAAATGTGGTTGTGAGTTAAAATTTGATGTGGAATCAAACCCATAATTTTGGAAATGATAAGAATATGGTCCAGGCACACTCAGATGAAGTTGGAATACACCAACTGTGATGAGGAGCGTGTAAGGAGAAATAGGAAAAATGAAGAGTGTGACCTCTCACCTCAAAATGCAAGCCAAGTAGAAACACTAAGAAAAATATGATCCTAAGAGTGCCTTTTCTATTATGTTTGTTTAGCTTATGCTATTTTAAGGATTGACTCATGAACTGTAAAATAGAGTTTTTTGGTGAGGATGGCTTCCTACAAAGAAGGAGATCTACAAGGAGAGGTTTCAAGTATGTTATGGTGGGGAAGGATTTGCTCTGAAGTATGACTCGATAGAGCAGTGAGCTAGGTGCCCATTGTACCGTGATTGTGTGATCACCTACAACTTCTTCCAGGAAAGATGTTGTTTAAGAATGTGTGTATTTTAAATTTGTGATGTTTGGATAAGACTCAGAGAAAGAGAAAGATAAAGAAGTGCTTTTCTACAAAAAATTTGTCAATCATCAGTGGGCATGACTTCCAAAGATATAGGTTGCTCTCAATTAATGTGAGCTAATGCAGAAAAGTAGAATGAAATGAAGTTAATTTTAAGCCCAAATCAAAATATGGAATTTGATGACACAATAAGAGGAATAGGAGAGAGTATGATCTTTCACTAATGTGATACTAATGAAAGGGAAGAAGTGTTCTTTTTAAGCACCAAAACATGATTGCTTTGAGACAATAGAAAGAAGAGAAGATTCCAAGGGAGAAATTTTAATGTGAGAACCTTTCAGAAAGGAAACAAACATACAATTTTTCACCTAGAAATGAAGAAAAATGCAAGGAACCCAAATGGGTCCCATTGGATGTGCCAAAACATTTCACTTGATTACGGAGCATTTCTAAGAATGTTGATGAAAAAAATAGGGTAACGGGCGTAGGAGGAATACATGTTGAAATGCTTTGGTTGTAGGTTGTTGCGCGCGTATGACTTATGGATCCACAACTGATCATGAGAGCTTCCTTTTTCTTAGAGGAACTACTTGAAATAGAACACAAGACCATCAAATAAAAGATAAACAATATATGCAATGGACTACCTAGCGTGTGCTAGATCCGGAAGTGTGATACTTCCTAGATGACTATCAATCCACTATTTTAAAATAACTTAATGCTGATAAAAGAGTAAATCCTACTATATTCAAAACGATTTAGGTATCTCATTCGTCTACAATAAGAAAATTCATTCACAACAGGCTAGGCTATGATTGAATCTGAAGGTCAAGGTCACTGTCAAGGTACTAGTACTGGTCAAGGTCAGGTTTTGGGTGGGTTTAGGTATTTGGTGGAGGTTTTAGGCTCTAATCTAGGTTTCTGGTAAAAGACACAGAGACCGACGTTGGTTTAGGTTAACCGGAGATAGTTTAGGCTAACGGTGATGGTTGTGGGTGACCAACATCGGTATGGTTAGGGTTTAGGAAATTCAATAAAACTTGGCTGGGTGATAGGTTTGAGGTTGAATGAAGATAGAAGGAAATGGCAAGATTCGTATGGATCCTTGATATGCATAGGAATGATGAAAGTCCAAATATGGGTAGTTCAACGGTGTGGGTAAAGAGATGGTCAAGTTTACATGGAGATAAAATGGTGGGGAATGGAAATGGGAACAAAACTAACAACAGAAGTGAAAGGATTTGCTAAAATGATAAGGAACCAATGTAGGTTAACAAAACTTATTGTTTATACGAGCTTGATGCCTGGTTGGTAATGGTGGGTGATAAAATGAACTTGGTGTAGTGCTGGCGCTTCCCCGGATGCTCCTGTGAGGGTAGGTGGCTATGTGATTGCTTCAGGTACTAGTTATGGATGTTCCGATGCTTGTATGGATGCTTGGTTTTGCTTGCATGTGGCTATGGTTTTGTCACTTATTCTCGAAGATTTCCCTCTCTCGGAAAAATGCCCACCTCGAAATAAGGTTGTTTTGGGAGTTAAATGGTAACTGATGGCGGTCCCTTAACCTCTGCCGGTTAGGGCAGGATTTCCTAGGTTTAGTAAACTAGTTAGATCCCCTTGATTTTTTGGGACCTCATTTCATTTACTTTGTGGATTAGCATGGAAGCTTCCTTCTAACGGATGAGAATGTGGTTAGAGGGAATGTAGGCATTGATTTTTAGGGTTTGGGTAGGTCTTAGTTAGTTATGGAAACTTACTAAGAATAGGTCTTAGGTCTTAGGGTGAGGTGGCTTGATGAGGTGTCTAGGTGAGGTGGATATGTGGGCATTATCCCAATTAGGATATTTAAATAATAAATATGGTGAGGATAATGAATTAATTTAATTAAAATAATTAAATTAATATTATAGTGGGGTGAAGAGGGCCATGGCTAGGTGGATGTGTTCAAGGTATTTATTTATCGAGGGACCAAAGGGGAGTGTGACCCAATTTTGGTGTCTACAGGGGGTTTCTAAGTGTAGACACCTAAATATGCTTACACTTAGCATTTCCTCTAATTCAACCAATTGAAGACACTTCATTAATTCCCCATTCTTTGCTCCATTCTCGGATGCCCATTCATGACCCTCTTTAAGTCATATTCCTCCTATAATCAGCTAATTGGGCTAACATCTCTCTTATTAACTAAACATTCTTCCTTTCGACCATTCGAACCTCCCTAACTCTTTTTGAACCACTTCTATTAGCTTCCTAGGCTATGTAGCGATCCACATTGATTAAGCGAGACTCTTCCCAACTCTCAATAAGTCTCTAATCGCTCACTAATCAAGATTAACTAGCCTAAACCCTAGTTAACTAGCCTAAACTAAGATTAACTAGCCTAATCCTTCTTAGAATTTAGTCCCTCATGTACCCAAATTCCAATCTCTCATAAGTGGAAAACTATAAATCCAAGGCTAAGCCTACCCATTCAAACACACACTTTACATAACACAAAACCAAAACAAGCCTAAAAATCTTGGATCTCATTTGTATTAGCTTTAAGATAATTAGAAATTTGATCTAAAGCTTACCTCCTCCATTGACCTTGAGCTAACACCTCCATTTACATACTTAAACCAAGTTTTGAGTAATATGGAGAGAACCATTGACCTTGAATCCTTTAATGGCAAGACTCCATTCTTGAAAGTTTGAAAACCATAAACATATAAATTACCCCTTTGATTGCTAAGTTGATCTTTTTAGGTTCAATTTATTAATTAGTGATCTAAAGAGTAGAGACTAGCTTTATCTTGTTAGTTTAGAGTTAATCTAGTTCATATAATGATAGATGTTAGTCTTGTTTATCTCTTATCATGATGCTTTAGTGTAGATTAGAGTCATGCTTTGAGGTTATATGTTTTAGCTTCATTTCCATAACATATATAATTTATTCATGAACATACCAGATAAAAATAATTTATTTGCATTTAATTATTCATTATATTTTCTGCAAGTAATTATAAGTACTAAGATTCATTCACTTGCTTTCATATTTTCTATCATTTTCAAATAATTGGAAGTAGGAGCAACATTTTTGTGGTCTCAAAATTTCCAAAGTAGAGATTTACATATTGTAGAAATTAATCTGATCTAATACAAAGAATCCATGAAATAGCTACATAGACAATAATTGAAATCAACAACTCTATATTATATTTTTATTATATATTCACTATTTCATTACACTCCATTATATAGGAGATGTAAAATAACAATCCTTACAACAACATTTGTCTTCATGTACAACCATACACCCATATGGTTTCAACCTCTCACCAATATAATAATAAAACAATACTAATTGTTTTATTATTCTAACTTACTAACTTACCACATACTAACCACATTTTACATTTACTATTTACATTTACATAGTAAATGTACTTTCACTAATTTACCATAATAATAATTACACATGTAATTATTATTCACCCGTACATACAAATGGAGCACTAAGATATATTTCCTAACATTCCCCCCCTTAGTGTGAACATGGGGAAAACCTGCCTTATACTTGCACCTGCTCATGATCTGATGATTTTACAGGATGATCATAAACCTAATGGATGGTTTTTCATAGGGTTGACCATAAACCAAAAATGATGGTTTTGCAATTGGTTTACCACAAACCAAAAAGGTGATGGTTTTGCATAGGGTTTACCAACAACTGAAAAATGGTGGTTTTACAAGTGGTGTACCACAAACCACAAATGAAGGTTTTCAAGTGGTTTACCTACAACCACATCATGATATGCCAAGTACTATTCTTAGCCCTCATCACATCTCACTACAGGGAATAACATAGGAAATTCTATTGAAATCTGCTACTCATATATAGAAAATACTAGAAATGGAACATTGAGATCATGTTCCCCCCTCAATGTGAAATTTCCTTTATTCTGAAAACCACAATAGGAACACTGCAACCAAACACTCTGCGTAAATACAAAGAAACAACAGGAACACACTGTATAAAAAAATCACCATAGCTGATACGGCCCCGTCGTTGGTGACTGACGAGAGGTCGCTGAATGACCTCCAACCTCCTGTGCCTCCTTCCTCCAAGAACTTCACTTAGTATAGAAATTCTTCATAGTTATAGTCAATTTTATCATTATTTTTTCATCTCTAGTTTCCCATTCTACAATTTTGCTTACATCTGTAGGTGCTTTTTCTTTTCCATCTACTATCCTCCATAGATTTTTATTCATTAACTGCATCTGGATTTTTACTCTCCATGTATGGAATTTCAGCCCATTAAATTTATCTAATGGTATATCCATTTTATTGAATGTAGATTTGAATTACCTTTGATTCTCTGATTTCTTCAAAAAAACAACACTGATCAATGTGCTGTATAGTAAATTACACGTTTCTCCCAAACTACAAACTGAGTTTTTCTGAAATTTCTACTGTAGCTTTCTGTATAACAGATCGTTCCACACACAAAATATTGGAGAAACCCAGATCGGGAAAAAAAAGTTACGAGATATTCTTCAAGACAGATTTAACTTGCTCTGGTACCAAATGTAGAAATTAATTTGATCTAATACAAAGAATCCATGAAATAGCTACACACAATAATTGAAATCAACAACTCTATATTATATTTTTATTATATATTCACTATTTCATTACACTTCATTATATAGGAGATGTAAAATAACAATCCTTACAACAACATTTGTCTTCATATAACCATACACGCATATGGTTTCAACCTCTCACCAATATAATAATAAAACAATACTAATTGTTTTATTATTCTAACTTACTAACTTACCACATACTAACCAAATTTTACATTTACTATTTACATTTACATAGTAAATATACTTTCACTAATTTACCATAATAATAATTACACATGTAATTATTATTCACCCGTACATACAAATGGAGCACTAAGATATATTTCCTAACACATATCAATATCCGAACATGATCACTTTCATTCTTCTTCATCTAAGTCTTGACATCATGATACTCACTTTATCACATTCAAGAACCCTCTTGATCACCTTGATCTTTCATTGTCATAAGTCTTAAGTTTAACATTATCGTGTTTAACTTTAGCATTCCATACTCGTGTCATCTCATTTCATATTCACTTTGTAGAATCAACAACATATTCTATATATTTATCACATCATCTTATGTCGTCACAATTTATAGTCACTTTGCTGCATTTTTGACATCCTCTTCATTATCCTACTTCACTTATCTCTTTAAAGCATTCAATTTTCTTTAATTTGAGATCACCTAATCAATCATTTTCCTCTTTTCTTTTATCTCGATTTTATGAGATTTGGATCTTTTCTGATTAATTCACTCCTTGTGACAACATTCACTTTGTTGTTGTTTTCACAATCCCATTATTTGTTGTGTCTCCTCTTTCAACATACTTTTTTAAGAGTAGACATCTTTCATAGTCTTCTCTTTTAACAAGCTTTTTGTTAGGATCGACATCATTCGGTGTTTTCCTAAGTCTCCTCTTCTAGACACCCATCTTGTTAAAATACAATCAAACTCATCATCTTTCCTAAGTATATTCCCTTAACACTTTTTTATAAAGAGTTGAGCATATGTCATCATGATTTAAGTCTCCTTTTGTCACACTTTTGTTGTAGGTTGAGCATACTAATTTATTTCTTTTGCCTCTTACCTCTTTACATTCACCTTGTAAAGGGTCACGATGACTTTCAAACCTCTTCATATTTATTAGCACTAATTTTTCTAAGAGTACTTTACACTAACATTTCAACCCCTCTTCCACTTTAACATCACTCATTTTGTTAAGTGTTGCAAATTTCACCTTTTTGTTCCTCTTAAACACTCATTTTGTTAAGAGGTAAATTTCTATACCCTCTTTTCATCACTCTTATCACTCATTTTTTAACGATTGATCATGCTCAATTTTTTAAGTATCTTCTACCTTAACATCGCTCATTTTGTTAAGTATCGCAGAGTCTCCCCTTATTCATTCCTCTTAACACTCATCTTGTTAAGATTTCCCCTTTTCACTTCTTTTTGTCACTCTTATCACTTACATTGTTAAGAGTTGACCGTGTTCACCTTGTCACGTCTCTTCTCCCTTAACATTCATTTTTGTTAACGAGTAGAGCACATATAATCCATTTAGTCCCTTTTCTCTTAACTCTCATTTAAAGTAAGAGTCGGAAATCAACTAACTCTTTTTGACTCTCCCCTCTCAAAATTCATTTTCCTTGGGTCGATATTTCATATTTTCTCTCTTCCATCTTAACATTCACTTTGCTAATGGTTGAGTTTTCCATCACACCTATTATTGTTCCTCCACTCTTTGAAACGATGGTGGGAACAAGACATTCCAATTATATCCATTTTCAATGGAAGGAAAGAAATCCTTTTCACATCAGCCCCGATGAATAAGATGAATAAAAACATAAAAACCTTTCCATAGATGACACTTTGCGATAGAACAAATACTAATTCCTTCTTCATATCCTTGTAATGGAATCAATATTTCCCTCGGAATTTGATGAAGATGAATTGAAAGCCTAAAAAGATAACATAAATCCCCTAAGGGTCCACCATTTGAGTCAAAAAACATGACGACGAAGGACCAAGTAAAACAAATGTCAATAATAAAGGAAAATCTAATGCTTTGTCCTTTAATCCTAACCAAGCCTTGCTTGATCAAATCAATGCAATGGAAAAAAATTGGCTCTCCTATCCTCTACAGTCACTAACAATGATACCAAAGGTATCAAACACATAAATAAAAGTGACGACACCTTCAAAAATCATTCGATACTAATAGCAAGAATGACAAGCATAATAATGATAAATCGCCATTCATCCCATAACACAATTCACCATTTTCTCAAGAGTGGAAAATGATGAAGGACACCATTTTGGGCATGTAAAAACAACGCAAACAATTTAATTTTGATGAATTGTGTCCATACCCTTTCGACATGGACATCTTATGCATACCCTTCCCATGCTCTTTCAAGATGCCAAAATTTGAAAAATACAAGGAAAAACCAATCCTAGAGAGCATGTCAAGGAATTCTTTATGGCATGCCAAGAGGTGGCTTATAATAATATCTTTCTCTTGTGCCTCTTCCCTAAAAGTTTAGGAGAAAATGATTTGGATTGGTTCTTACACCTTCCAAATGGATCTATCTCTACCTTTACGGACCTCTCGAGAGAAGTTCATCAAACACTTCTATTTCAATATTGACTTTGAGATCACAATGATGGATTTGTGCAATGCCAAATAATGAAAAAATGAGAGATTTGCATAGTTCTTACAATGATGGTGAGGAATCGCAAGTTGATTCCCATGTTCAATCCCTAAGAAATAGATGGTTAGCATCTTCATCCCAAACCTTAATGATGAGTTGTCATTTCACATGCAAATGCACTACCTCAATAGTTTCAAAAAGGAACTCAAATTGAAAAAACCTCATTTCTAAAGGATTGATCAAGCCTCATTATAAAGACAATGGGCATAATTGTCACAACAATAATAAAAATCCTAGCACTTCTCATGATAAACCTAGGTACATCAACCACAACCATAACGTTTTCAATGATGGTGTCATGGATAATCGCAATGTGCACAACTTACAAAACAACCAATTAAAATAGATTAAGTCTAAACCATTTGTCACCATTCTAAAAGAGAAAAATTTCCTCCTCGTGATTACAACCAAAGACAATATACGTCTTTAGGGGAATATATTTCAAACATATTAAAATAGCTGGTAAGTGCCAATATGGTCACTTATCCTATCACGTAACCCTTCCTTGAAGGAGAACCTAAGCCATGTTGGTATAGACCTAACACATATTGTGATTTTCATCACATTGATGGTCATCAAACATAAAATTACAAATAACTTCATAATTACATCTAAGAACTCATTAACGATGGAGACATAGTGGCTAGAAACCTATTACCTAACCATGATACAAAGGGAAAATCTCATGAACTTGGTGAATCCAAAGGGCCTCAAACTATTAGCTAGGTCCCAAACGGCGCGTACACGTGCGAGAACAAGTGAAGAGGATGGGCACACCGGAAAAGTGCGAGAGGATAGGGGTGTTAGAAGGGTTTAATAGAAATCACAATGCATCACAAGGCAAAGCAAAGGATTTAAGGACTTATTCATATTTGGATTTCCAAGAGGCACTTGAGGAAAAATGTGACCCAACTAAGCGTGCTGAGTGGATAAGGTACCAACCTGATGACTTGGTGGTTAAGGAAATAATATTCCATGCATGGAAAATTCCTAAAAGACATCATTGCAGAAAGTGGAGAGCTCAGATCACAAGAAAATTGATTTCATTGAAGGACCACCTTGACACTTGGAAACGATCGGTCCCGAGGGAAGGCATGGAGGTGGGTGCTAAACCTATTTATAGAGATGATCGGGTAGAAGAAAATAGGGATCACAGAGGACCATTTTAGAGAGAGCATCACCATTTGAGTCGATAAGTGGAAGCTTCGGGATAATCATAGAGAGGATGAAAGGTGAAGCTCTACAGAAATAATAGGAGGTTCTAGGGGTTAGGGTTCTCATTAGAGGATTGTAGGAATGTTAGCATATCTAGGGGATGGGTCTACTAAATTTTTGTAATAAGAGAGCATAGCTAGAACTATTGATACCGAGCTAGATCTCTATTAGTTTATTAGGGATCTTGTGAATGTAATGTGGTTACTAGAACTATGATCAACATGAATATATGGTTCTGTTCTAAATATATTGTTCATGGGTGTAAACCCTAGTGCCTTTTTCTTATGTTATGGATCAGATCTACTATCTGTATGATGTTTCTTTTATTATCTGAATGGGTATGTTGGTGTAATGAATCATCCTATGCTTTTAGAATGTATTCATGATCATTTACTTTTTGCACTTAATCTGTCATCAATGACAACATATTCTCACAATGATCACATAAAGGAGGGTCTCGGCACCCGCACACACCTTGGGTGAGCACCTAGCACCCATTGGGTGATAGGTCGATACGTAAGGGATTAGAAGGTTATTCTAAGGGCATAAAAATGACTACATCTTGGTTCTATTGTCGGGACCTCTTTTTGAAGTTGTTGTGAGGATGATGCATGATGATAGAGCACTTGACCTTGGAAAGTGTCGAAGCATGGTTTAAGAGCATGGAGGATGAGTTTGCTCAAATATTTAGTATTGGACCTGATTTTGATGCATGCAAGATGGGTAGAAGAACACATATATCATGAGTTGTATGAGACATTCTTTTGTTGTTTTCTAGTAGAATTGTATGAATGGATTTCAACATATGCATCTAGATCAAGTTGGTACTATAGATTGTGTATGTGGACCCAAGATGATTACCGAGGTTGTAGGATATGGATCGAGTTGGACATATGCTATTAATCACTGGTGGAGAAGAGTGCTAACGAGTTATATAATGGAATACACCATTTCTATGTATTCCTATCTAGAGGTTGCTGAGTTTGAGTTCCTAAGGGAACCTAGAGGATTATTTTTGTGAGTTATCCCATTGGATATGAAGATCTTGATCAAGTACACTAATTTTAGAGGCATTCCCTATGACCGACTAAGCTTCTCTAAGCGTTGGGTGAAGAAACTAGGGTGGATGAAGATGGTAGACCTTACGGTGGAAAAGGAGAGGGAAGAGAGACAAATCAAGTATAGTGAATCACTTGAAAGGGAGTTGGCTAGACAACATGAGGTTTCTGGAGTGATGGATCTATGGAGGCATATGTTGCGAAGGAATTAAGATTCACACATAGAACATGGAACATGAGCAGTCTGTGCTACCCCATCTTGGAAAGCGCAAGAGAGAAACCCCTTCAGCTTTTGATGATATTTATTCACATGGAGAAAGGAGAGCCATCGGCGTGCATCTAAACCCACTTGGTGACTCGGCCGGACACTTGGTTTTCTAAATCAAGAAACATGTATTGCTAACCTAGTTGGTATTGGTAGAAGTGACCAATATGCACCTAGGATGTATAACTTCTTGTTTGGGACATCTATGACCGCACAAACAATTATTGTATTTGGAGAGAGTTTTGGTCAAAGTACAAGTACACAAATTTTGGGTATCACATATGGGAGTGGTGCATGATACACGTCGGGTAGCAGAGTAATATCACAAACCATTGGCATGTACTTTAGTGGGACATTGGGAACACTAGGTGCAACCACTTTAGGCCCATTACAAGCTACAAGAGGAGGATTTGGTGGAGTAAGTGCTAGAGGAACTGGAGGATCAGGAGGGATAGGACTAGGTGGATCCAGTGAATCTTGTGGTAGAGGAAACACTAGAGGGAATCAAGGTTATGGATTAGGTGGACAAGGGTCTCAGCCACCTCCACAAGTATTTTTGAGATGTCCTTACATCTACCAGAGTACAAGGGTGTTGAGGATGCTACAAAGCATGTGCATAAGTGTGAATTACTATGGCGCGCAAAGGGGATCACTACCCCAGAGTGAAAGGAAAGTAAATTTACAACAACATTGCAGGGCGTGCACATAGTTGGTACCAAAAGTATGATCCCCATCAAACGGTGGTAGATTACACCACACTGCAGAATGCCTTCTTAGCCAAATTCCATATCCCTGAGTTTGAGCAGAAGAACATTAGTACCTTGAAAGAGATCCAATAAGGAATGATAGAGAGTGTGTAGGAATATGACACATTGTTCAAAAATCTCTTATCAAAGCTATCTTATGATATTCATCCTTCTTAACATGCTCAATGGTTTGTTGGAGGATTAATAACACTGTTTAGAAGAGCAATTTTACACAAGACATTCAGAGACCCACGTGAGGCCTTGGAGGCTACCTTGTGTCTTGAGGGTCATTGGAAGTTTAGATATGGGTGTTAGCCCTTTCTTTGAGGCTCAAATTACTGCAATGGAAAAGTAGCTGGAAAAGCTATATGCAAAGTCAGTGCATGAGACTCCCAGTGGTTTGTGGTGTACATATTTTGAGGTAGAGGGCATGTAAAGGATAGTTTTCCTAGGAGGTTAGTACATGCCACGATGGTGGATTGTGAAATTTTCCATGGGGATCATGATGCAAGTAGGTTTCCACTACTGTAGCGTGTGATCCGTAAGAATGTTTCCTACTCTTGTAAGATTTGTACCTCTACGATCCATGACACAAAATATTATAGGCTAATTAACCAGATACATGATGCCATTGATCTTGGTGTGCACCAAACCAGCCTTAAGCGCTTTCTAAGGATGATAATTGTTGCTTATGAAGGGTGTGTAGATGTAGGAGCACGTGGAAGATGTTTCCATGGAGAATTTCGTGGTCATGGAAACCGTGGAGGAAGAAGTGAGTTCCCGTGAGGAACCTACTATAATTGTGGGTCTACAGAGCATTATAAGCATGATTGTTCGATTTGTTACAATGCTTGTGGTGTGGAAAGAAATATAAGTCTGAAGAGTTCCCTGAGGTGTTTGAGCACATGAACCAACATCATAGGAAAGAAAAAGGTGACGGGATGGTAAGCATAAAGAAGACCAACTCATATTGGATGCCAAGAGTGGTGCGTGAGTTAGGACTAGGACTTGTACTAGTGACGATGCGAGAAAAGATCATGCGCGTGAGGAGATACAAGACAAATAAAAGCTGGTTCTGAGGAAGAAGTGGTACATGGAAATTATCTGGACCCCGATCATCAGAAAGAGGTGTATCAAGAAACCATGGATGTGATTCAGAGTCTACAAGGAGAGATCCAGTGTCTGAAGGAGAAATCAAGGCAGTTAGAGCAAAGGAAGAATGTTGAGGCTCTGCAGAAGGATCTAGATGAGGTTAGGGAAGTATACAAGATGTTAAGGAAAGAGAATATCATTCCCTTTCTAGGTGAATGGTTACAGGAAAAGGTACCATGTGCTTTGGAGGAGAGCGCGAGAGGCTGGTTCTGCATGCTAACCTTCTTCCCCATAACCTTGACTATGACAAAGAGATCACTTTAAATGCTGTTGTAGATGGATGGTTTCTGAACAATATTTTGATATATACGTGCCCGAATTCAATGTTATCACCTTGGATGCATGAAATCAAATGGAAAGGCCCACATTACATCCATCTTTGAATGTGTTTTATATGGAAAACAAGATGAAGGTAATTCCCATTGGTGTCTTAAAGGATGTGGTTATCACTATTCAAGGGGTCAAGTTCACTAGAGACTTCGAAGTCTTGGCACTAGCCGAGGTAGATAACTTTCTAGCATTACTTGGGCACCCCTAGTGTTACAAAAACAATTCGACCTATGGTTTAACAAGGGGTATATCAGTTTTGAGAACAAGGAGGAATGGGTCATCATCCCCTTGACAGATGGGAAATCAACGCCCTATACTGATCCCTTGGGAGAGGAAGTCCTTGACAGAATCTATGTGTGCTCTATCAGGGATTGTGAGGTAATTCATCCTACAGAAGGAGTTATTCATTTTGAAGACACTTAGTCTAATGAGTGATAAAAATAGTATAGCATGTGATAATTGGGTGAACAGGACTTACGAATTAATTGGGTGATAGTTGAGAGGATCGGTGACAAGGGTAACAAAAGAGTGCTCAGTCAAGTTCCTAGGAGGGAAGAAGTTACCAAGTTACTCTAGAGGAGCCAACCCTGATGATTTCTTGTGGGAGATGGAGGCTCAATGGAGAAATGGGGATGAAAGGAGAGGGATGCTCAGTTATAACCTTCTTAGGACTGTAGTGTGTTGGTGGGAAACACATCGTGAGAGCCTTCTAGAATGGCATGATGTGAGGGTCATGTTCTCTATTAGGTTCTCCAGAAGTAACACACCCATTATCATCCAAGACTACCATGACAAAGGGCCCACATCTTTTCATGTCCAAGCATGTGAGAAGGCCTGGATGGAAGGCACAAAAGCTTTTCCACCTTCTTTATGGGTGCATAAGTTGTATTCCACCTTGTAAGGCTATACACGTGCATGGTATATACACTCGAGATGTGCCACCGTGACAGAAATTGGAAGGAGCTAACAATTGACCTTCTTCAATATTTCAAATATCGAAGCACTAAACCATCAGTGGATAGAGCACTACAAGTTGTTAAGCACCTAAAGATGGGAGATAGTGCCATGGTAGAAGATAGGATATCAGAGTTATTGGGTGAACCTAGTCTAGAACCGCACCTTGATGAGGAAGAATCAGAAGAAGTGCAACTTGAGCGTGCATGCATGGAGAAAGAAAAGGGAAAGATGGTCTACATAATAGATGGAGAAGAGATGGAGATTTTGGATGTTAACCATACTGAAGGTATGCGTGAAGTCATGGATAGTTCGATGAGTGAGCACATGCTTATGATGAATGTTAACATTGGCTCGGAGGGTAGAACCTAAGGAAGCTATCATTGGGGATTATTGTTCAAAGAAAGAAGTTTCTAAGATCATTGACCTTTTGTAAAAGTTTCAGACTTGTTCTCACACAGTACCATGAAATTAAAGGAAATCACCACTCCTTAGGGAATTGAAGATCAAATTGAAGGAAGGTGTGCACCCGATTTGGAAGAGACCTTATCGGATGAATCAAATTTATGTATACGGGTCAAGGAGGAGATAGAAAAGATGATTGCATCGGGCATTATTGATGCCATTCAGGGAATCGGGGAAGGGGTGAGTCTAATGGTCATAAGCATTAAGAAAGATGGGAGGATAAGGATTTGTGTTGACTACATAGACTTGAATACAGTGTGTGTCATTGAACCTTTTCTAACCCCCTTTAATGAAGAAATTATGGAAGGAGTAGCTGGGTACGAGGTCTATTCTTTCATGGATGGGTTCTCAGGGTACCACTAAGTTAGAATTGTAAAGGAAGACCAGGAGAAGAAAAATTTTGCCACTGAATGGGGAAGTTTTTCCTACACGGTCATGCCTTTTGGGCTGAAGAATGCACCTGCTATGTTCTTGTGCATCATGGTACAAGCCTTCTAGGACTTCATCCATAAATTTCTTCAGGTCTACCTAGATGACTGACTGACTGTGTATGGTATAGTAAAAGACTATTGTGACAATTTGAGGCTGATGTTTGAGAGTGTCGGCGGTTGAGGATATCCCTCAAAATTAATAAACATGTCTTTCTTTATTCCATTTGGAACCTGTTGGGTATATTATATGTAAGGAAGGCTTCCCGGTGGATCCTGCCAAAGTTGCAGTTATTATGGGATTGGGGGAGCCTACCAGTGAGATCTGTAGTGTGCAGATTCCTTGGGCATACAAGGTACTACAAGAAATGTATTAAGGGATATGCTAAGATCACCACACCCTTCGAGGAATTGCTTAAACACAAGAGTGTCTTTCACCTTTGGGAGGGGCACAACATAGGGCGTTTGACACATTGAAGGATAACATTGTTATTGTGCCCATAATATGCTTTCCTTCTTGGGATAAGCCTTTCCATGTGTAGTTTTATTCCTCAGAACAACCATTGGATAAGTATCTTGCACAACTTGGTGAGGGGATTGTTGATAACCCCTTATGTTTTCCCAGTAGGAAGTTTACACCAGCAGAATAAAATTACAAAACTACTTAGCGTGAGGCATTGTCAATGATCTACATGTTGCATAAATTTAGGTAGTATTTGCTGGTGAAACAATTCATATTTTACATAGATCACATGGCCTTGAAGTACTTGGTGAACAAGCCCATTTTTCAAGGGCACATATGCCATTGGGTCGTATTATTTCAAGAATTTGAGTTTTTTCAGTTGTGGTAAAAATAGGAAAGAGTAATTCAGGACCTAATCATTTATCAAAAATTGACTTAGGGGAGGACATGTAGAGCATTGAGGATACCATGCTAGATGCGTAATTATTTAGGTTACGGCACGCACCCTCTGACTTAGAGGATATTGCAGTATTTCTTAAAATGGGTGTGGTGCGAAGGAATGAAGGCTTTGGAGAGAAAGCAGTTGGCTATACGTGTCATGCCCTACATGTTGATTAGTGGATATTTATACAAGTTAGGATGAGATGAGGTTCTGCCGATGATGCGTATTAGAACATGAGCACATTGTAATTATGGAAGAAGCACATGGTGGGATTGCAGGAGGACACTATGTAGGAAATGTAACCGCGTGGAAGATTCTACTTGTAGGACTTTGGTGGGAGAGTATCTACCAAGATTATATTGAGTTTTGCAAGGCTTGTGACCATTTCCAGTGCCTTGGAAAACCTGGAAGGAGGGATGAGATGCCCCTAAGACCAATAGCCAACGCAAAACCATTTGAAAAATGGGCAATTGACTTTGTAGGACCTATTTCACCATCGTGCGAAGGACTAGCTCGTGTTACATCATCACTTGCACTAACTACTTGACAAGATGGGCAGAGGCAACACCTACAAAGGATTGCACTGCAACAACAGCAACTATATTCTTATGGGAGAACATAATCAGTAGGTATGGATGTCCTTTAAGCCTGACTAGTGACATGGGTACACATTTTCTGAATGAAATGGTCAAGATTCTATTGGTAGAATTTATGGTGGCCCATCACAAGACCACCCCTTATCATCCCCAAGCAAATGGAATTGCTGAGGCATTTAACAAAATACTAAGTCAAACGTTAACCAAAATTTGTGATGTTAGGATACAAGATTGGGATGAAAAGGTGTCAGCCATTCTATGGGCATACAAAACAACCTATAAGAGATTGAACAAGGCCACACCATTTCAATTGGTATTTAGTGTGGAGGTTGTTCTACCAGTTGAATTTATGTTACCATCACTATGTATAGTGCACGCAGAGGATTGGATGATGAAGAAGCACTTGAAGATAGAGAAGACAAGAAAAAAAAGCATGGCATGATTTCCATATAAAAAAACAATTTAAGGTAGGGTAGATGGTTTTGGTATACGATTCTAAATTTTGCGCCATCCTAGGAAGTCTGAAAGTCCATTGGATGGGACCATACATCATCACGTACATCCTTGATTTAGGTACTTTCCAGTTACAAGTGTTGGATGGGATGAGATTACTAGGCCATTTCAATGGGAGTAGGCTGAAGCCCTACTATAAATAAGTCTTCCTTGTGTTTGTAAATAAGGTAGTATTTCCAGTTAGCCTAGGATTTCCCTTAATGCATTTCTTTTCCTTGTGTTTTCCTTTCTTGTCACTTGTTCCTTTCTGTTGTGTTGTTTTTGTACACCTTGTGCACTGGTAACCACTTATTACTTTTAAGGGTTGTGTATGCACAGAGGGCCGCGCATCTATTTTAGTGTGGGGTGGAGTAGAGTGAAGTGAAATAGAGGTTGAAGTGAAAGTTGTGTTTTAATGGCTTGGGTTAAAAGATAAAAAGTGTATAAGGTAGGAGAGCACATGTGGAAAAATGTGGATGAGAAATTTTGGTGTCAAGAAGGCTTTATAAAGACCACATATAGAGGATGAGAAGTGTAGAAACAACATGAGGTAGGTGAGCACAAAAATTAGGTTAAGGATAGAAGAAGTGCCTTTGGTGTTGCAAGCGTGCCCGTAAGTCTTCAGTCATTAATATTTTTTTTGTGCCAGAAGGTTATAAGGATTTTCACACAGGATTGGGTGCATGGGAAAAAGTGCTTAAGATCAGATTTAGTGGAAAAATTAGAATTTAATGTTAAGTACATTGGTAGGTGGCATAGTATTTATTGAGGGGATAGACAAAAATCTATAAGTAAAGGGTCGGGAACATCATTATTTACCTTGCTATTACGAGATTGAAGAGCTCTTATGAACTAGGGCATCCGCGAAGAAATATTTGTGTGAAGAAGAAGAGTGAAAATCTAAAGTGCATGACTAGGGTGACCTACAAACCAGTGGAAGGAGTACATGGGCGTAGGGAAGAAGGTTTCAATGGAATATGTCATCTTGTGGAAGATTTTTCTAGGTTAGGGTTCTGTAACTAGGGCACGGGAGTAGAAGGATTCTTTCGTGAAGTTGAGCCATAGATTTGAGCAGAGTAAGGAAGAGGAGCAAGGATTTTTTTAACCCGATAAGAAGATGACACCAAAGAAGGCAACCGTTTCACCTAAGAAGGGAAAGGGAAAAGGAAAAAAACTGCCACCACCAGTTTCAATGAGGAGTGGTATGCGGAGATGCAATACCTAGATGGAGTGTTACTTGGGAAAGAATGGGTATCCCATGTGAGGAAGATGGTCATGAGTGACTACAACCATCACACAAGTACCACGAGAAGGAGATGGTGTTAGAGCTAGTTTTTCCAATAGATAAGAGGACACTAGAAGGGATGCCAATCTACAACAATGAGGTGAAGGTAAAATTAGAGAAGGTCAGGTTGCTACAACTTTACAAGTTTCCCTATTTTGGTAAGCTTGAGTGGCTATACCAATGGTTGATGTCACACGTACACGAGGACCACTTATACTTTATGGGCCATAGAATGCACATCACTCCCAACTCATCTCTAAGTTTATCGGCCTGATCTGTGAAGGAGATTCATTAGATGATGACCTAGAGGATAAAGAGGCTATTAAGAAGACTGTGGAGGAGTATGACTATAAGAAGGGGTCTCGCTACTTTGACATCCTTGATATCTCTGACCCAATGATGAGGATGGTCACACGCCTAGTAACCAAGTTGAATGGTCAAGATAGGTGGACACAGTAAACAAGGCATGGTTGAATGTGTGTCGGAAATTTTAGAAGGAACCATCTATAACCTATCCACCTACATTACAGAAGAGATCATCAGTGTCATGCAAGAAGATAAGATTATGTTTGGCAATGTTCTTCTCACCATTATCTTCTTAGAAATTGGAGTGCCCGATGGGCCAGAGAAGTTCGTATGGGAGTATCCAGATGAATATCCCTCCCCCACGAAGAGGTTTGAAAAATACACATGCGACACCATGATGGCCGCATCAAAAGCGCACCTAGAGAAATGGTATAAGTGAATGCATGATGCATTTAGGGCTGAGTGGAGGATACCTAAATAGTTTCCAACACTAGTAGATGGAGAAAGCTTTGAGTTTGTTATCTATCAACACTTTTGCATTGGCAAGTTCACTCTATCATATGGGACCAAGAGCCCATGGTGTAAATTACCCTTCTCTTTCACTATGCAGTATTTCCAAGCAGGGTTCAACCACTTCAAGGAAGCTAAAATACTAAGGTTTGACCTTAGCAAGGTGGACCAGACCACCATGACTTGCGGAGAAAGCTTGTATACCCCAAGAAGTGCACTTATGTGGAGAATTATGTCTCCCATGAAGTGTGCATGATAAAACCCTTGATGTTGCCAATTGTTGGAAGGACCACAACAAGAGTATACTTACACATTAGGCCCAAGTATGAAAAGGGTGCTTACTTGGAGAATGATGTCTCCATCCCAAAGGATCCCACTGGTAGGAAGAAGGCCATGCCAAAGAAAAGGGAAAGGGAAGAGACCCTGGATAAAGAGGTGTCGAGAAGATAGCACAAGGTGTGTAGACAACACATTATCGTGGGCACACCGAGTCAGTGCCAAGAAGCCAAGCACATACGTGCACAGGAATAAGTATCCCATCAAGGAGAAGGAAAATACACTTGAGGAAGGGGTTCCAGAACAAGAAGATTCACCTAGAAAGGAATCAATTACTAAGGAACATGAGGAATCCCTAGCAAAGAAGAAACATAATGTAGCGGTTAAGGCGACTTGGAGGAGACGGCAAGCTCGGAGGCCTAACAAGGATGAAGAGGTTCATGACCATCCCATGTACTATGTACATGACTCGGAGGAGTGAAGAAAAAGGTGAAGAAGAGGAAGGAACTCAAGGAAAAGGGGAGAATGAAGAAGTAAATACTAAGGATCAGAGGACCCCACCTCACCAAGGAGTAGATAGAAGAGGCCATAGAGAGAGAAGTAGCGGGGATAATAGAGAATATAGTAGAGCGGGAAGCTGGATAAAATCACCGATGAGATACTTAAGGAGATAGAAGAAGAGAGCGTAGGAAAGGAGTATGGAAGCATGGGTGGAGATCCCAGCTTAGTAATGAGATTTCCAAAGGCAATGCACATAGGAGGAAAGAGTGTGGTAGTAGCGTAGTGACAAGGAATGGGTTATATCCATGATCCAAACAAGCAAGGTGTTGCATGCGCACGGTTCTAAAGCACCGTGCCCACAGACCAACTACTATAAATGTATTCATTCGAAGAAGAAGGTGTGTATCCATGAACCAGGAAAATGCTATATTGGGCATTTGAGTCCCATGTTGACAAGCCTGAGTTCAAAGTTAACTAGGGGTTGTGATGAAGGTGCCAGAGACCAAAGGAATAAACCCGCTAGTAAATTCTCAACTGCTGTCGTCCGATGATCAGGTTTGCAATGCACTCAACAAGTTATTGGTTGAGGTGGAGGAATGACATGGTGAGATTCTTGGAAGGAGAATTGGAGAAGAAAAAGGAGGAGCTCATTGAAAAGAGAAAGGATCTGAAGCAAGAAGAGTTGATTAGCACACAGTTAAGGCACGAGCTAAGGGAGGAAAAGGAAAAGGTGCATGAGGTATATAAGAAAATTGAGATGATTATGGATGCCATTATCTTAAAGCATCTAGACCTAGCACCACCCGAGCAGAAATACAAATCAACCTTACAATGCTTGGAATATTTAACTCGCATCCTTACAATGGAAATCCGACCACTCGCATTAGAATCAACAAAGGAAGTACTAGTGTGCTAGGAGAAAGAGGAAAAACAAAATTTTGTGGAGATAATCACTTGGTATACCAAGCTCCTCACCTCTGTAAAAGCCTTTGCACGTATAGACAGGTGAAGCAACTTATGAAAATTGTCTTTGATAGGGATAGAGTAGCAAGCATTCTAGTTGCTACACATGAGGTAGATCTCAAGGATTTTTAGGAGAAGAATAAAGGAAACATGGTAGAGCGGGATAAGATCCTAGCTGAGGTAGAGAAGAATTCAAAAGCCATCAAGACCCTGAGAGGCTCAATCAAAAACCAAGGTTGAGAGAATTATATCCCCAAATCACCCACATGATGGATGCACTGGATGACCTTAGCAAGCAGTTGGAAAACATTGTTGATACACTGAATGCTAAGGGTGATGAACTAGGCTTTGAAGAGGTGAGCACCTTAGTAGGTGACCTCTGTCAATAGGCACATGGTGAGGTGGATGCCTAGGAGAAGATTGAGGTAAATATAAGGAAGGATTTCCCACTCATTCTTCATAATAAAAAAATTCTTCTTCATTCCTCCATTCTTTATTTCTTCCATTTCTCATTCTTCATTCCTCATTCTTTATTCCAACCATTCAAAGTCCCACCATTATTTATTCTTTGGAGAGGATGTTTCGAGGATAGAGGCAAAGCTTAGTGTGTGGTGATGTTGGGCACGAGGATATTCACTTAGTCCCAAAGAGCGTGTGCACACGTGGGACCAGTGAAGAGGATGGGCACGCGGGAAAAAGTGCACATGATAGGGGTTTTAGAAGGGTTTAATAGAAACCATGGTGTGTGTGCAAGGTAGAGCAAAGGATTTCAAGACTTAGTCATATTCGGCTTTCCAAGAAGAACTTGAGGAAAAACGTGACTTGACTAGGCGTCTTTGAGTGGATATGATGCCACCGAAAATTGGTGGTCAAGGAAAGAATATTCCATGTATGGAACATTCCCGAAAGACATCATTGCAGAAAGTGGAGAGCTCGGATCAGAAGAAGCATGCTCTATTGAAGGACCACCTTGACACTTGGCAACTGATCTTCTCCTAAAGGAAGGCATGGCGGTGGGTGCTAAACCTATTTATAGAGATGCTCAAGTAGAAGAAAAAGAGGATCAAAGAGGACCATTTTGGAGAGAGCATCACCATATGGGTCGATAAGGGGAAGCTTCAAGATCATCATAGAGAGGATGAAAGGTGAAGCTCTACAGAAATAATAGGAGGTTCTAGGGGTTGGGGTTCTCATTAGAGGATTGTAGGAATGTTAGCATATCTAGGGGGATGGGTCTACTAAATTTTTGTAATAAGAGAGCATAGCTAGAACTATTGATACTGAGCTAGATCTCTATTGGTTTGTTATGGATCTTGTGAATGTAATGTGGTTACTAGAACTATGATCAACATGAATATATGGTTATGTTCTAAATATATTGTTCATGGGTGTAAACCCTAGTGCCTTTTTCTTTATGTTATGGATCAGATCTACTATCTGTATGATGTTTCTTTTGTTATTTGAATGGGTATGTTGGTGTAATGACTCATCCTATGCTTTTAGAATGTATGCATGATCATTTACTTTTCTGCACTTAATCTGTCATCAATGACAACATATTCTCACAATGCTCACATAAAGGAGGGGATTGGTGCCCACGCGTGCCTCGGGTGAGCGCTCAATGCCCGGCTGGGTGATAGGCCGACACGTAAGGGATTAGAAGGTTATTCTAAGGGCATAAAAATGACTACAATGGTGATTATAAATCCACCATTTCTGTATTGTTGACACTACTCCACACACTGTTGAACGTCAATTTACACCTCTTAGAAAAGTCTATCCAGTGCCTTTCAACAACCAATATAGGATAACATGATTGAATATCCACCTATGAGACCCTTTTCTCACAGAGAATCTAATCATACGTCATACAATGCATCCAAATATTGTGAATACTATTATATGGATGGCCATTCTACTGATAATTGTACATCTCTTCATCATTATGTTCAAGACTTAATTGTCGATGGAGCCATTTATATAGAGCTCTACAATGAAGCTCTCACAATTAATGACACATCAACATCCATAACTTCAAATGAAGAGTTGATTTTTGTCCCCACTTCTGTACATACTAACATTCAATGAGATCATGACGAAGGTCAATTATATCTCCTTCTAAACCAATCTATCTCTTATGCAAATTTTCTTCCTTTAGTTCCAAAGACAAACCTGTTTCGAAAAAGCTTTTAACACAAAAAAAGATCTTGAACTTGCTTCAAGAATCCATTACAACCCTTGACATAACATAAGAGGGTCCATCATCAAACACCTATGAGTTTGATTCTATTATTTCCATTCGGATCCTACGCATAATATCTCTACTCTTGTTGTTTAAACACAACCACAACAAACTTGGGCACATGAAACAATGCAACCTTCTCGTGTCCATAGTACCTCAAATGATTAATCTTTCAAGCATCTCATAAAAATGATTCCTACATTTTAAGAAATCTACATGTGTAAACTCAATGAGGTGCACATACCCAAGAATATTGTTTTATGAACTTTTCATGCTTTAATTTCAAATCTTTCATCAAATAAGCTAATCCACACCTTCAAAGGAGAAACATTCAATATCTCCTTTCTACGACCTATAAGGAGCCTTGGATATACATCAGTAGATCAACCACTCTCTCATAACACTCTTTCACTCACAAATGAATATGAATCTCAACATATTCTTCGCATTGAAAATCCTCTTCTAACATCACATAGGTATTTTGATCTCATCAAATACTTATCTAATCACACATCCTTTGACTTGAAACTTGTCTTCCCAAAACTTGATTTGTAAGATTTATCAAATATTTGGATTTCCTCCTTTGACTTGGACCTTTTCCACCCAAGTCTCATATTTTAGGACTTATCGAATCTTTTGATTCCCTCTCTTGACTTGGATTTCATCCACACAAGTCTTGTTTTTAGGACCATTCAAATTTAATAAACATGGATCTCTTTCTTGATGAGTCCATTTCAAATCTTCATCCACCAAAATTCAAAAAACTTAAAAAATAATAAAACTCCATATTAAAGCATTGTTTTTTAATCGATGTAGAAAAAGTGAGTAAAAATAAATATAAGCATTCCATCTATTGATGTGAGATATCTTAATCATACTTTATTTCACATTTTTCTTAGATTGTTTCTTTGAATTTTTGATGAAACAGATAGGGTAACGGGCATAGGAGGAATACCTATTCAAATGTCGGTTGATGGGTTGTTGCATGCGTATGACTTCCAAATCCATAGCTGATCATGAGAGATTCCTTTTGGCTAGGAGGAACTACCTGTAATGAAAGCAAGACCACCAAAAAGAATTAAACAATATGGGTAGTGAACTGCCTAGCGTAAGCTAGATCCGGGAAGTATGATACTTCCTAGATGGCTATCAGTCCACTATTTTAAACAAATTAATGCTGAAAACAAGGTAAATCCTATTGTTATTTTAAAATGATTTAGGTATCTCACTTAAAAACACAATAAGAAAACAAATCTAATCTAACAGGCTAAGCTAGAATAGAATCCACAGGTCAAATGGTTGGTTTTGGGTTCTGCAGGTCTGATAAAGGTCTTGGGTAGGTCACAAGTGAGTGAGGGTGAGGTAAAATGAGGTGGGTAGGTCTCTGTTTAAGGATGTGTGGGTGAACACAAGACCGACGTTGGTCGTGTGTGACCAACCACGGTTAGGTATAGCTAGCACGCTTCTTGTGAGATCTAGAAACGTCACATAACAGGGTTTTGGTCTCCTTTGTGATTACACAAAGGATTTGGTTGGTTAGGATGAGGTATTGGGTGACTGGAATAGGTTTTGTGAGGTTTTGTGGGTCTATGGAGGTAAAAAATGTTGAGATGGTTAATAGGAGCAAGATAAACAATGGATGATAAAATAATGATAAAATGAAATAACCAGAAAGTATGATGTTGTACTTACCTGATTTCGTTCTCAAAGTCTGTGTGTGAAGGATGGAGGTGTTAATGATGGGTTTGGAGGCTACAAGTGATCACCAACTGAAGAAAAGCTTCTATATGGGCTGCATGCACGCTCCTCTTTTCTTAGATAGATCTGAACGTGGCTGGGATGGCTGTGCAGGAGAAGATGCTCAATATCCTTCCTTGGATGTGAGTTATTGCTGGAATTGGCTCTCTGAAGATGTGTTATCTTTTGAGATCTCATTCTTGCTCGTCAAATTTCTTGCTTCTCACGTCCAAGTTCTAAATTCTAACCTTAAGAATAAGGTTGTTTTGGGTTAAAAGGTGTAACCAATGGTGGTCAGGATTAACCGGTGATGGTTAGGGGTAACCAACATTGGTCAAGGTGGGATTTCCTAGGTTTACCAAACTTAGGGAGATCCTCTTGATTTTCTCGAGATCTTGTGTCATTATCCTACAGATTCAATTGGGAGCTTCTTGTGAGCATGCGGGAATGTGGTTAGATGGAATGTAGGCATTGATTTTTAGGGTTTGGGTAAGTCTTAGTTAGTTGTGGTAACTTGCTAAGAATAGGTCTTAGGTTGAGTTAAATTGGTGAGGTGTCTAAGTGAATCTGTTATTATGTAGATATTATTTAAATAATAAATATGATGAGGATAATGCATTAATTTAATTAAATTAATATTAGTAGGGTGAAGGGGGGGGCTTAGTGTGACCTAATTTTAGTGTCTACATTTTGCCCCTTTTTGTTGCGTAGCTTGTATTGTAAGTAGTCTAACAAAAATAAGATGTGGTTAGCCCATGTGTGGGTGAAGGTGATCCCCTCAAACTAGGAACTAATGAGGCAAAAGGCTAAAGCGGTGAGTGGTTTGAAAAAGTTAAATGTGAGGAAAAGGTAAGTGGGTGTAGGGGAAGAGGGTGAAAGGTCTACTCGGGTGATCTAGGTAATGGGTCAAGGTCAAAGGTAGCAACAGTCAAATGCATGCACATGTATAAACTACAAGCATGCTACTAGGTTGAAGACCAGAAAACTCTACATCGTCTAAGGTCGATAGGTTTATCCAAACAAGGGTGAAGTGAATCCGGTATCCAAGGTATATGATAAGGTCAGGAAACACAACGTAGGTTAGGTGTAGGAATGTTTAGGTATGTTTCAGTACACCAAAGGTAGGGTCAGGATAAATGGTCATGAAATAGGCTAGGTAAGGTCATTAGGTCAACAACATAGGTAATAGTGCCACAAGGTATAGTGAACACATGAGGTCAAAGGTCACTAGCGATGGTCCAGGTCCAAATATCGAGATCATGGCACAAGTAAGGCCGAGGTAGGGGTAAAATAATAAGGTGTCAACAGCAGACGTGAGGAGGTTGAAGAAGGTGGAGGGCTAGAGGTGAAGGTAAAGTGGTCCAGGTAGGTGTAGGGGAGGAAAAAGAAAGAGGAGGTAAGGAAAATGAGGTAAATGTGAGGGCAATGAGTAGGTAGGGTAAGGCAGGGACACTGAAATGGTGCGGGGTCACAGTGTTCCCATTATGACAGCCGAGAGGCCGAGCCATAGATACTGGTAGAGGTATAGAGAAACCTAGGTACATGTGCGGGAGGAGGAGCCCGAGCTACAGATATTAGTAGATGGTGTGATGAGACCACCATAGATAGTCTCGAGTGAGCAGACACAGTCTCACATGTATAGTGCTTGAGAGTGTAGGTGGCTGGTGAGCCCAAAGGAGAGAGCAGAGGACATCGAGCAGTGCATGGGGGTCAACATCAGATGTTGGGCCGTCTAGTGGTAGATTGAGAGTAGCGAGCTACTGCTCCAGTCAGAGGGGACTATCGACATTACAGATGAGGCAGATATGTTATAGCAGATGTGAGACAATATATCACCTATTTTTGTATTTTTAGATTTTGGATGTATACCAGCCTACGAGCTAAAGAGATATTGTATTTAATTTTTGTACATGATATCACCTGCCTGCGAGCCGAAGATATTTTTGTATTGGATAGTGGCCTACGAGTCGATGATGATTATTTTGGAGATACACATTTATGTGATATGGGTGTACATTGTATTGATACACACATGTATATATGAGGAGATAGATGATATTCAGGTGATGTTGTTGTGATGTGTATGAGTTTTACTTTATTATGATATGGATGGAAAATAGATGAGCTAGGCATGATAGAGTCAGGTCATAGGCATGGATCGAGTCAGGTGATAGGCATGGATCAAGTTAGGTCGGTTTAGGCATGGATTGAGTCAGGTTGGTTTAGGCATGGATCGAGTCAGGTTGGTTTAGGCATGGATTGAGTCAGTCAGTGTAGGCATGGATTGAGTCAGGTTGGTTTATGCATGGATCGAGTCAGTTTGTTAGGCATGGTTGAGTCAGGTTGGTTAGGCATGGTTGAGTCATTTCGGTATTTTGATAACAAATGGAAATATAAATGCATGAGATAGTGTAAAATGTGGAAAATGTTGGTTATGTATGAAAATGTGAAATAATATAAGTGGTAAAAGTTATGTGGTATATGGTTTAGATGTCGAGGTTTTTGATATGAATAGGAAATCAAGTAAAAGGTGGGGAAAATGGTTAGGGTAAAGAGTGGTCGAGCTAACCTTCTAGGGCCCCATGCCCTAGAAGTGCTTGCCTACATAGTCCTAGTGAAAAGGGACCTCAGACTGATGTAGTTCTCCCATAAGCTAGGGAAGAAGATGAAAATGAGTTGGTAGGTTTGTGGTCATGTTGTGGGTTTAGGTTTAATAGGTGGGGGTAGATGATAAAAAATGTTGTAGGTGAGGGTGACTATGGAAAAGGGAGGATGACCCCAAAAGGTAAGTGTCGAGGACTAAGTCTTGTATAAGAAGATCAAAAGGTAATGAAGAAGAGAAAAGATAAGAGGGGGCAAGAAAGCCACCCGATTGGCAAGGATCAAAACGTATGAAACACATCTATAGATAAGCTAATGAACATAAGACCCTAAAGACATTACATGATTGATAATTATAAGAGTGACAAAGAGTCACATGATCACCAAATGTCATAGCTTTAGTAGGTCCCTTGAGGTATGAAGTGAAAAGACAACGGGTAGAGAGGTGCAGGTAATTGGGTCATAAAATGGGAAGTAGAATGCCTTGGGCAATAGAGCCAAGATCACAATAGGCAAATCCATGACAAAAAAATCTTATTTTTCTTTTCTTTTTTTTTGACTTTATAGATAGACTGATCAATGTGGGAAGTCTATATGGGAGGAATATATGTCTTCTTGAGGTCTTCACAAAGCTGATCGATGCGGGAAGCTTCTGAATTTTGATTTTTGAGAAAATAGTCTTCTTTTTGGAGAAACTATGTAGAGAGTTGTGAGCTTTTATAGCTATCCTTCGAGGGAGTAGTCTACTTATAGTGAAAATTGAGGGTGGAAGATGTCCTTTTGAGGGATTCATCTTTTATATTGGAATTTTGACTCAAGGAGTTGATCCCTTATTTTGGGAAGATGTCCTTCTGAGGGATTCATCTTGTTTTTTTTTTGCTTTTAAGTCATGGACGAGACTATAATGAAGCATTTGGTTCTTGTTGAGAAGGCAAGGGTGAATGACCATGGGATCTCATCTAAAAGAAGACAAAAGTATCCATGAGAATCATGCCATGTGCAGAGCCATGGTGCACATATTTAAGATAAGGCAACAGGGTGATGGGTAATCACATGATCCTTGTTTAATCGTTGGAGATGAGATGTGGAAAAGGTAAATGGCGCTCAAGGGACGAGCATGAATTAGATAAATAGTGATGTAGGACTAGAGGTCAATAGTAGAATGGTCAAGATGCAAGGCATTGAGGGGCTCAGGTTCGGGCTTACCATCAAGTGAAGACAAGCGATAAGCACCTGATCCATAGTCATGGGTCACGATGTATGGTCCAAGCCAATTAGGAGAAAATTTTCCCCAGTTTTATTTTCTCTACTTTGGTTACGTGTTGATTTTCCTTGAGGACGAGGTCACCAACTTGGAAGGTTCATTCATGAACATGTTTTTCATAAGCACATTTGATACATTATTGATAAACTTGAAGGTGATCCAGAGTGTTAAGATGATGTTTGTCTAATAACTCTAGTTGTGCTAAGTGGTCCTGACGAAAGTCATCATCAGTAAGCATGTCATGGAGAGAAATGTGAAGTGAGGGGATCTAGAATTTGAGAGGTAGAACAACCTTGGTACCATAGACCAGTGAAAAGGGTGTAGCCACCACAAGTGCGGTGAATACTAGTGCGGTATGCCCATAGAGTAAAAGGAATGTGTGTATGCCAATCCTTCCCAAAGATCGTCAACCACTTTCATGAGAATTTTATTGAGGGTTTTGTTAGTGGATTCAGCCTGGCCATTAGTTTGTGGGTAATAAGGGAGGAGAAACTAAGCTAATGCCAAGGTGTCACAAATTTTTGTAGCATTTTGTTTTTGAATTGTTTTCCATTATCAGTGATGAGGATGAGGGACACCAAAGCAACAAATGATGTGATGGTTAATGAACTCACATATTTTCTCGGCTTTCATGGAAATGAGTGGTATGGCTTCCACCCATTTTGTGTAATATTCGAGTTATGATCCATTGATGGCATTAGGAAGAATGAGGATTGATTTCTCCAACAAGATCCAAACCCCATTGAGAGAAGGGCCAAAGGTCACGAGCGACCTGTAAGGCATGACTGGGTGTATGATGAAGGTTGGAATGTTGTTGAAATTTCACACAGTGTTTGACATAGTCGCAACAATCATGGTTAAGGGTCAGCCAGTAATAGCCTAGGTGAAGAATACGCTTAGAAACAACAAGGCCACTAAAGTGACCTCTACCTATGCCATCATGAACCTCCTTGATGGTATATGGAATTTCATAACCCATGAGGCATCATAAGAGAATACCATCAAAGCTGTGCTTATAGAGGAGTCCCCCAAGATAATGAAATGGGAGACCTTCTTAAGGAAGGTGCGTTGTCCATTATGGGTGAGATCAGGAGGTAAGATGGAGAGGGAAATGTAGTCGGAGTATTGTTTATACCAAAGGTCACTCGGGTTAGGGGTATCAGTTCTATGATTGAGTAAACATCGTGAGGTAAATAAGAAGGTGAATGGAGGCATTGTACAGTGACAAATATTTTGGAATCGGTAGGGGAAGTGGGTATTTGGGAAGCTAAGCAGGCCATAGTGTCTACAGTAAATTTGTTGGTTGACCATGGGATGGTTTGAAGGGTGTAACGATCAAAGGTGGTCAAAAGTATGTCTACATGATGTTTATACTTTTGAAGTATCTTATTACGACATTGGTACATACCATTGACTTGGTTTATGACCAATTTTGAATCACCAAATATGTGGATTGATTTTAACATCGAGGGCATAGGCGGTCTAGAGACCTAGTACGAGCGCTTCGTACTCGGCAATATTGTTGGTGCATTCAAAGTCTAGTTTGAAAGACAAAGGCATGGGTTCTCCATCCAGAGGGACAAGGATAACACTAGATCCACCCCCACGCTGACACTTAGAACCATCAAAGAACAATGTCATTTGGTAAGGGGGTTCATCTAGGGAAAGGGTAGCAATCGACTCATCGGAAAGTTAAAATTAGAGGGTTGGTCCCCGACAATAGGTGCATCACCAAGTTGGTCAGCGATATCCTGGCCCTTAATGGACTTTTGGTGAATAAATTTGAGGTCAAGATCAGCTAAAAGCATAAGCCATCATGCGGTGCACTAATTTTGATAGGGTTTAGCATACATGAAGTGTAAAGGGTTGGTGTTGGTCACAACATAGGTTTTGTGGTTGAGTAAGGTAATGGTAGAGTTTGGTGGCAACAAAAACTAAGGCTAAGAAAAGTTTTTTTAGGGTGAGTGTATCGGGTTTTGTAGTCTAGAAGGGTATGGCTTATATAATAAACTACCTGCTCCCTATGTTGTTCATCACGATGAGCGAGCATAGCCCCTAAGGAGTGATTGGTAGCTGAGAGATGTATAGGTAGAAGGGTTGGTCGTCTTTCAGTGGAATGAGTACGGGTGGTTGGAGAAGGTATTGTTTTAAGGCCTCAAAATCTTTGTGATAGCCATCATCCCATTTAAAGGAGACATCCTTTCTAAGTAGATGATGAAATGGTTGACACCGATCTAATAATTGTGAAATGAAATGGCGAATGGACTACAATTTACCTTGTAGGCTACAGAGTTGTTTGAGGTTCAGGGAGGAGGCATGTTCCGAGGATGGACTTGACTTTAGTAGGTCAACTTCTATACCACATAAGGAAACGATAAATCCTAGGAGATTTCTTGAGAGAACCACGAAGAAACAATTTTAGGTCAAGGCGACACAATATTTAATGAGGTAGTCGAAGATGGTTTAGAGGAATATGAGGTGTTCAACGCAAGTGTTTAGATTTATCCAAGAGATCATCCACATAAACTCCCAATATGTGATGCATGATATCATGGAAGATGTAAGTCATAACACGCTAATATGTAGCACCAGTGTTTTAAGGCCAAAAGGCATGACTCAATAGCAGAAGGTTCCCCCAAGGGGTAATGAATGCGGTCTTGTGCTGATCCTCTGGGGCAAGCAAAATTTGGTTATAACCCAAGAAACCATCCATGAGTGAGAGCATCTCGTGACCCGCGGTAAGGTCCACTAGTTGATCAATACCGGGCAAGGGAAATTCATCTTTCGGGTAGGTGAGGTTGAGGTCTCGGAAGTCCATGCAAATGTGGAGTCCCCCTGTTACTTTAGTAATAGGGACAATGTTAGAAATCCAACAAGGATAATCAATGGGTAAGATGAAGGAAACAGAAAAGAAGGCACTTTGAATTTCTTCTTTGACGAGAAGAGCAATGCGAGGGTGCATTTTCCTTAGCTTTTGTTTGATAGGTTTGGCATCGGGAATGGTTACGATATTGTGGACCACTATGGTGGGGTCAATACCAAGCATGTCTACATAAGACCAAGTGAAAGCATGGTTATGATCTCGAGAAAGGAAGTGATGGCTTCCTGTTCAGCAACATCTAAAGATTGTCCGATCTTTAGAATGTGTGGGTCATCCTGAAGTATGAATGTTGATCTCAATAGTCAATTCATTCAACATGTTTTGCATCTCAGAGGGTAACGACCGATGAATATATGAGTCTTCTGCACCAAGGTAGGTGAGTATGGATTCATCATCCTGACATTGAATAACATTAATTGTAGGTGTGTCGTCATCTATCATCTCAGGATACAGGAATGGGAGAGTGGAAGGGGCCTCGCCCTAGTGTTGATAAGTCAAAGGCCCCAGGGAAATGGTGTTTATGAAAAAAAAGGTTAGGAGGGATAGATCCAAGATCCATAGACTCCGTCGGTGAGGGTGGTGATGAAGGTGGAGAAGGGCTAGGTTCTTTAATGAATTTAATGTGGGTTGGTTTGGTAGAAGGATCGGGGAAACCAATACCACTACGATCATTATGTTTGTGGGTGGTACATGGAATAATGGTATGGCGCCTTGCTCATAGAATCCAAAACAAAAACCTTTCCATGCACAATGGTGCAGGAAGGTGTGGGAAAAACGGTGATTGGTAAACCATTGGAAGTCAATGGAAAATGGGTGGGGTTGTGATGGTGGTTCAGGTGTGTAGGTGGTAGTATCAAGTCCCCCATAAGTGAGACTAGTACGAAGATGAGGAGGACCATAAAGGAGGCATTCTCCTATATGGTGATCATAGATGAGGGTGTTGGTGAAGGATTCCATACTCGTGTGGAGTAAGGAAGGTGTTGACACTATATAGGCGGTACTCCCCCAGAGTGAGGCATTGAAAAACACCTTCTAAGGGATCAGTGGTTGGTATGTGGGTAGCTGGTATGGATGATGTGTCGAGGTCAATGCGGAGGTGGTGTTAATGGATTGGGAAGCTAATGGGTCAGCCATGGAGGTTATAGCAATGGTAGGCGTGGAGGAGGTATGTGCGGTGAAAGCAGTAACTGTACTTGGTAGGTGTGGGTGTAGGTGTAGGTGAAGTGGTATTGGTTGCGGAAGTAGACGGCTTGACCGGTATGAGTACATCGTTGGGTTGGTAAAGCATGTTGCATGTTTTAAAAGGTGATGGGTTAGTTGAATGGTATAAGTGTGTCCTTCATGTTCAAAATTTACACAACGATGCAAAGTGGAAGGAACACAACCCATGACACGGATCTAGGGTCTACCAAGCAACAAGTTATATTGGAATTCCCCCTCCAAAACATAAAACAATTATGGAATAGTGCGGGGCCCACGCGAACGTGCAGGATGACAATGCCTAGTGTGGAGGTGATAGTGTCGTTGAATGAATGCAACATGACCGGATGTTTGTGCATGTAATTGTCAGGTATGCGCATTTGAGAAAATGCATGGGATGAAATGATGTTAATGCTAGCGCCTCCATAAATCATCACAGACGTACTCGTATATCATCAATGTGTATAGAGATGAAGAGGGATGGGTCTGGGTCATCATTTTGGTATGGCGCGATCTCTGCCTCTGAGAAGCTGAGGGAGGCCACTTGGTGAACAAGGTGAGGTGAGGATGAAGGTGGTAATTTGGTGAGGGAGGCTACATGATGGGGTGTGATAATGGATGCTACGGGTGTAGGGTCATTAGGTAAAACCTCGATAGATTGAAGAACCTCCATGAGGGCTTGACGATGGGATTCTGAGGTTTAGATGAGGTCATATAAGGACATTTTGAGTGGAGATTGGTGTAATTGTTTGAGCATGGTGTGATGTGTGATGCCATTAGAAATGGGGTATGTGGGGCCGCGGATAGTTATCTTAGGTATGGGTATAGATGGTATGTGGGGTATAGGATTGGTTGGTGGGTTAGCTGCCTTTTCTTTACCCTTTTGTGCACGTTTAGTAATGTGTACCATGTTGATTTGAGGGAAATTGTCAAATGGAGAGGGTGTAGGGTAAGTGGTATAACAACATGAAGGGCAAAAACCTATGGGAGGAGAAAATCCCTGTGAGGTCAGTTGGGCGTAGTGACATTTGGGTGGTGGCATGGCAAGTTCTCTGATGTGAACCATGTTAATTTCAAATTTTGTGTGTGGTTCTAGGAGTTGTGAGGGTGGAGGTTGTGGTTGTTGAGTGTGCAATGTGGGAATGGGTGTTGGTGAAGCAGGATCCTCATCAAGAAGGTCATCATCATCAAAGTTGGTTTTGGGTGGACACAATTGGATAAGGATGGTTTTCAAGGCCTTGCAATTTTCCACATCATGCCTTGACACATGATGGTATGCGCAAATTTTAGTATCATCAAACCCTTTTGTCTTGGGTTTGAGGGGTCAAAGGTCGAGTGGCGGTAATGTGATAACAAAGTCTCGAGGAGGTTGGTTAAAATTTTGGCATAGGACCCTGCTAATGGGTCATAATGGGAAGTGAATGTGGGTTTGGGTGTAGGTGTGGTTGGTGGTATAGGAATTATTTTTGGAAGAGTAGGAACAGGTTGAGCTATGGGTTTAGGTGCCGGTGTGGTTTGAGGTATCGGCAGGGTTGTTTGGGTAGGGGTATAGTAGATGGACGGGTAGGAGGGTGTGGTTTTTTTTTGACTACCTTGTTGTGGGGTAGTGGGGTTTTGTTTTTGGGGTGCACCTTCTTGGGTAAAGGTGATGTGGGTGTACGAGGTCTATGAGGGAAAGAGATGGAGGAAGAGGGTGAGTTACGAATGGGGATAACATGGTACTATGAAGGTAGATGGTGCGTAGGTCATGCTTGGGGTGTGAGGGACAATGACCAAGTGTGGTAAAAAGTGAAGCAATAGTTGAGGGTATTGGAAGTATCGGTGGTAAAGAAACCGTAGGTGTGGATGCAAGTCATGTTGTGTGCCCGAGTAGGTTATAGGTTTGTGAGGAAGGAATGCGTTATTGTGTTATTGGGTTATGAATGGGTGAGGTATTTTTGACCATGTTGGGTAGCAAAAGTCTTAAGGCAGATGGGACAAGTGTGGGTGTGATTGGTGCGGTAGGGTATGAGGTTGATGAGTTTGTTTCTTTAGTCCGGGTGTTGGAGTAGGCGTGGTTTTAACATTGGAGGATGTAGCTAAATCCAGTTTAATAGGTGGATGAGTAAGGTTAGTGGTCGGGGTGACCCCTAAAGTGGGTATAGGTTTAGTAGAGGTAAATATTGTGGGTATGGGTATGGGTTTAGGCATAGGTCGGGTTATGGGTAAGGGTGTGGTGTGAGTGTTAATAGATATCATGGAAGGGGTTGCAACAATAGTGGTTGTGTGGCTTGATGGGTGAAAATGTGCTTAGGTAGATAATGAAGGTGTCATCAAGGGATTGCTGCATTTGTGTTGAGACAGGGAGTAAGAGGTGCCCCAATAACAAAGCTCTATCCACATACTCTAAGTGATCATCCAAACGTGAGAATGACACATCTCAGGGTGGAATTGGTGAGGACTTAATGGGAATTCCCATAAAATGCATCTCAGATGGGGACTCGGCCGGCTTCAGCTTTCGTGGGTAAGAGAGCTGAAAGTAGGTCTGTTGGATGTCGGGTAGTAGATGGAGAATACTCGCCAAGAGGAAAAGGTATCCCCACCGGGTCTATGATGGGTGGAACAGATGATGGGAGTTCCTCTATGAGTGAAGGAATGGATAGGTGCTCCAATGTGGGTGGAGGAGGTAATGGGTGCTCCTCTGTGGGAGGAGGAGGTAATGGGTGCTCCTCTATGGGTGGAGGAGGTAATGGTAGGTAAAGTTTCGCTAAGTGGAGAAGCTAGGGGTGAGATGGCCTCAATGTCGGTAGAAGAATCCTTTGTAGGTGATGCAGGGAGATGAAGGGTGTTCTTATATTGGTGAAGGAACAAAGGACGGTTGGTTCGACGTGCAAAGAGGATTTCGGGCTAGGATTTCCTCTATGGAAGGGATGTGAGGTAATTAGGATGTGACAGTACCTCGTTAAAGATCGCATGAACCTCACGAGTATGGGTATCATGAGTGGATGTCTCACCTATTTGATTGGATGAAGGGGCATGATTGGGAAATGGTTTTTTAAAGATTTGTAGATTTTGGTTGGGGGCGGCATTGGGATTATCCACAGTTAGCTCACCTTTCTCAAGCATTTCTTGGACAATATTCTTGAAAGTGATGTAGTTATCATCACTATGACCCTTCACTTAGTGATAATTATAGAAATCTTGTTCCTTATACCATGTGGGCATGGGGCGAGCAAGGTCAAAACCAGTGTGTGGTTTTATGGGTGGAAGGGTGATGGCGCCAACTTTGATAAGCTTTTATAAAATAGAAGAGTAAGGTTCCCCAATTGGGTTATATTTTCGTTGCTCTTGTCTGAATCAAAAAGCCTAGAACAGTGATAGATTAGATGAGGGTGTAGCTTGATTAGATGGATGAGCCAATGGCCTTGAGTACCACTGTGTTAGTGGTACCTTTAGCCTTTGAATAATTGGTTGGTGGTTTAGAAGAAGAAGAGGTTTCATTTAACTTGAATGCCGAATTCTTATTTCGTAATTGGATTTTCTTCTCTTCGATGGCCCAAATCTCTAACTTTTGTGCCATAGTGAATGCCTCATCGAATGTTCTAAAAGTTTGGACCTGTAAGGTCAAGGAGATATGTCTGTGCAAGCTCGTGTGAAGAGCTCGATGAGTTCAGTTTGTGGTAGTTGAAAGGTAAGTTGATTGATCAGGCTGCGCCAATGAGTGACAAAATCTATGATAGATTCATCCTCGTATTGACGTGTGGAATATAGATCGAGTCATGGTAACTTTCTTGGTGATGTTGATAGAAAAATGATCCAAGAAAGCTTGGGCTACCTGATTGAATGAAAATATGGAGTGTTTGGGTAACCCACTATACCAATCTAATGCAGGTCCAGTGAGGGACATGGGAAAAGTTCTCAAAAGTAAGGCATCATCATGAGAAATCAAATAACATCCATGTTTAAACAAGCGCAAATGTTGTTGTGGGTCTTCCTTACTATTGAAACGGTTGAATTTAAGAATTTCCCAATGGATGGGTGAATAGGCTTGTTGAAATCTCATCGTAAGTGAGAGTGTTGCATGGAGCCGAAACCAATTCCTCATGTGTTTGCATCTTATCCATCATCAATCTAATTAGGTCATTGGTGGGTTATGATGATTGGATGCCTCCTATAACGTGAGGAGATTGGTTTTGGACATATAATGGGTGTGGCATTCCAAAGTGTTTGGGGCTGCCATGTAAGGTGGTGGAGAAGAAGGCAAAGAAATAGGGGTACATACCCGGAATGAACAATAGATGGAACAATGGTTTGTTGGTAGTATGTATTTGGGGAGGAAGGGTCATGGTAACCCTAGTGGTAATAGGGCTAGTGATTGTGGAATGGAAAGAACTATATTCTAAAATGGGGTAGAGGTCACCAAAATTGGAGGTGGGAACGTAGCTACAGGTATGTGTGAGACATGAGAGACGGATGAGGTTGTGTTTGGGGTAATCATCAAGGGTATGGTGGATGTAATGGGTGCCACAGAGGTAACATACGCGATAGTCATGGGGGTATGAAACCTAACTATGAAAAACTGGGGTAAGGTGGATGCAGGTAGCACAGAGCTAGATGGGGCTGATGCGGAAGTGGGTGCGAGAGTTGGGGGATAGATATAGGCATGCCATATATCAACTGACCCGAGGCATCTCGAGTGGATGAATGGGAGAGGTAAAACTACAAGGCAGCAAGGTTCTAGTCAAGGAGTCATGCAAACTCCTCATCTCCAGTAGTGATATTAGTAAGTTGGATGGGATCCATGGCTGGTGATAAAATAGAAGGTTGTGAAGGACTAGGTGGGAGCGGTTGACAACTGACGTGGAACATGAGGGCGTTCGCTTGTCTTCGGTTAGTACCATGTGAACCAAGATCGATCGATGGGGGTGCTTCTCTGTAAATGATATAGAGAACAACAGGAATAGGTGAATCTGGTGATAACAAAAATGGATGACATAACAAATGATGGGTGGAATATGAAATAGGCTAACCGATGCTGGTTAGGGAAAACTGAAATCAGTCAGGGTAACAGCTCCACTATAGAAAATGGACAGTGAGTTAATGGTGAAGCAGAAGGCAAAATTTGACAAGTATGCCAAATCTGGGGATGTGTAAAACATTAATGGGAAAAGTGACAGTGATAGAGAATGTGGAAAGTGGAAGAAAGTGAAGTGAAAATGTCCTTTTGAGTAGGTTAGCAAAAGGACCTAGAACCGACGTCGGTTGTGTTTAACTGATGGTGGTTAGAGGTAACCGATGGCGGTTACTGTGAGATTGAAACAGTGATGAGAAAAAGTGGTTGTGAATTAGAATTTGATGTGGAATTAGACCTAGAATTATGGGAATGATGGTGATATGGCCTAGGCACACTCAGGTGAATCTAGAATACACCAACTATGATGAGGAGCATGCAAGGATGAACAAAAAAGTGATGAACGTGATATTTCACCTCGAAACACAAACCAAGCAGAAACACTAAGAAAATGTGATCCTAAGAGTGCCCTTTTCTATTATGTTTGTTTAGCTTATGCTATTTAGGGACTGACACATGAATTGTGAAATAGAGTTTTTGGTGAGGATGGCTTCCTACAAAGAAGGAGATCTAAAGGGTGAGGTTTCAAGTATGTTATGGTGGGGGCGGGCTACGCTCTGAAGTATGACTCGATAGAGCAGTGAGCTGGGTGCCCACTGTGTCATGATCGTGTGATCACCTACAACTTCTTCCGTAAGATGTTGTTTAAGAATGTATGAATTTGAATTTTTGTGTGGTTTGGGTAAGACTCGAGAAAGAGAAAAGGATAGAAGTGCTTTTCTATGATTCGCTTGTCAACCATCAGCGGTAATGACTTCCAGCGTATAGGTTTCCCTCAATTAATGTGAGCTAATGTAGAAAATTAGAATGAAATGTAATGATTTTAAAACCCAAATTGAAAATGTGAAATTGGATGACACAATAAGATGAATAGGAAGAGGGATGCTCTTTCACTAAAATGTAGAAAACATGAAGAAATGATTATTTTTAAATACACCAAAAGAAAAGTTTCCTTTAGAGAAAATAGAAAGAAGGAGTGGATTACCAGGGAAGAAAATTAGTGTGTACGCTTTTAGAAGGGAAAAAACACACAATTTTTTCCTAGGAATGAATGAAATGCAAGGAACCCCGGATGGGTCCCACTGGTGTGCCAAAATGTTTCACCTTTTTCTTAGATTGTTTCTTTGAATTTTTGATGAAACAGATAGGGTAACGGCATAGGAGGAATACCTGTTCAAATGTCAGTTGATGGGTTGTTGCACATGTATGACTTCCGAATCCACAAATGATCATGAGAGCTTCCTTGTGGCTAGGAGGAACTACCCGTAATTAGCTTCCAAATCTTAAAGGCGCGTAGGTGCACATGGCCGGAGGAAGCGCGCAAGTTAAGGCACACATGGCAAGTATTCAAAAGGCTTCTTGGAGAACCCAAGACGCGTGCGCCACGTGAAGAACAATTCGGGACTTAGCCATTTTTGGCCTTTTGGGTAGGACACATGAAGAACGTGTTCCATTTGGATAAGGTTCCAGCCTCGACAGGGTGTCCTGGAAGGAATATACCTTGTGATAGAAAGATCCAAAAAGTTAATCATGACATGGAGAGGCATGTGCCTGGGGTGACCCACACCTTGACACTTGGGGCTAGATTTGAGGCTGCAGAGAGAGTTTGTTAGAGCTCAGAGGCCTATTTATACACATGCCCTTGGTAAAGAAAAGAGGCAGAAGTAAGGTAGCAAAGCTCTACAGAATTACTGCGAGAACTATGGGATGAAAATGGGTAAAGGATTCCAATAAGGATGTAATGGGGAAATGGGGAATGTAAATTTTGTTTTGTGAGAATACATGTATGGATCCACACATGGCACATGACTACTGGTCTACCTTCTATAATATTTTATAAGTAATACTATGAATGAATGTGATAAGGTTGCCATGACAAATGTATTAAGACTCTTTCTCTGTATTACCTGCATATTTCTATTGTACTTCTTGTTCTTGTATAATCATGAATCTTACTTGAATGCTATGAATAATGGTGGATTTACAACTTCCTAGTTCTATTACTTCTGATTGCACGCTTTTCTTTTATTATGACTGAAAGGGTATAGAAGTCCGTTCTGAGCTCTATAGCTTTTTCATGTCTTTTAAATCACTAAGTCAAGATCATGAGCATGCCTTCCACTAAACTCACATAAAAGAGAGACTCAGCTCCTCTCGCATGCCTCGGTGAGCGCCCAGCGCCCACTGGGTGATAGGCCGACGCGCATGAGGTTCCCTTGTTCTTAGTGGGGTGCAAAAATGACTACATCTTGGTTCCATTGCTGGACCTCTTTTCGAAGTTGTAGTGGAACATGGCATATATCATGATCTCTACAAAAAGTGATGGTGGAGTGCTTAACACTTGAAGGTGTTGAAGATTGGTTTAAGAGCATGGAGGACAAATTTTCTTAGAGATTTAGTACCAGATCTAGGTTTGATACGTGAAGATGGGTGGAAGACACTCTTTATCATGAGTTATACGAAACCTTCTTCTGTTGTTTCCCAGTAGAGTTATTCGAATGGCTCTCAGCTTATACATCTAGATCGGGTGGCATTATAACTCACACCCTTGGACCCAAGAAATGTATCGAACCTGCAAGATGCTGATCTAATGTGGACCCGTGCTATAGATCATTGGTGGAAGGGAGTATTGACTAGATACACTCTAGAATATGCCATTTCCATGTATTCCTATCTAGAAGTTACTGAGTTTGAGTTCTTGCGAGAGCCCAGGGGATCATTTTTGTGTGCTATTCCCCTTGCGATCAAAATCTTGATGGTAACCATGGGTTTAGAGGCATTTCCTGGGCTGGCTAAACCACCTCCGAGCGCTAGGAAAGAAGCCGGTTGGGGAAGGATGGCTGATTTGACGATTAACAACAAGAAAGGGGGAGAGACGGATCAAGTATAACAAAGCGCGTGAAAAGGAGATCGATAGATAGCGTGGGATTACAAGTGGGTTATGGAGCCAGACATGGTGGAAAGGAGTTGAGGTTCACGGAGGGATGTGGAACCCGAACAGTCTATGTGGTACCCCATCTTGGTAAGCGCAGGAGAGAAAACCTTGCGGCTTCTAATGAGAGTCCATCACGTAGAGAAAGAAGAGTCATTGGCATGCATCTGACCCTACCTAGTGACCAAACCTTGGCACTTGGTTTGTTCAATGAGGGAAAAATACATTTGATCCATTTGATTTCAGTGAAAGCAACCGATCGGCGCCTAGAAGATATACAACTTCTCATTTGGGACTTCTATGGCTTCACACACTATTCTGGTATTTGGTGGAATGTTTGGACAAGGCACGTATACAACTGGTTTTGGAAGCGCATTAGGAAGTGGTGGGGAAATATGACTGGGAGTGGTACTAGTTCACAAACTATCAGCATGTAATTTAGTGGGATGACGGGAGCGTTCAACATGACAAAACATAGGCCCTTTACCTAACACAAGAGGATCTGGAGGTGGAAGTGGTGGAGCTGGTGGCTCAGATCTAGTGGATCCGGTGGAGGAGGAAACACCAGGAAACCAAGGGACTGGATCGAGGGCAGGGGGCCTCAGCCACCTCCTCAAGTCTTTTTCAAGATGTCTCTACACTTACCAAATTACAGTGGGATAGAAGATGCCGTGAGCATGTGCATAAGTGTGAGCTACTATGGTGCGCGAAGGGAATCACAACCCAGGATCAAAAGGCCAGTCAATTTGTGATGACCTTACAAGGATGCATGCATAGTTGGTATAGAAAGTATGACCCTCATCAGATTGTTGTGGATTATACCATGCTGAGAAATGCATTCTTGGTGGAATTCCACATACCTGAGTTTGAACAAAAGAGCATCAGCTCTCTCAAAGAAATCTAGTAGGGAATGGCAGAGAGCGTGTGGGAATATGATGCACATTTTAAAACTCTATTGTCTAAACTATCTTATGATATCCACCCTTCACAACATGCTCAGTGGTTTGTTAGAGGGTTGATCACACCCTTTAGGAGGGCTTTATCTCATAAAACATTCATGGACCCACGCGAAGCGTTGGAAGCTACTTTACGCGCTGAGGCAGTTGGTAGTGTTGACACTGGTGTTAGCCCATTTTTGGAGGCTCAGATTGCTACCATGGCTAAGTAATTGGAGAAATTATCTCCAACACAGCCAGAGATTCACAGGAGGGATGTGGTGCATGGATTGTAACGTAGAAGGGCACACAAAGGATAATGGTGGGATATGTACTTGGAAGGTGGTGCGTGTTGTAGCGGTAAATTACAAAATATGTCACGAGGACCATGATGCAAGTAGGTGCCCCTTGCTGCACGCGATCCACAAAAATGTATCTTGTTATTGTAAGATATGTACCTCAACCACACATGACACCAAGGATTATAGATTGATTGACCAGATTCATGAGGTAATTGATCTTGGTGTGCACCCGAGATAGCATCACAAAGCAGTTCCCAAGGGAGATGACCGTGGGTATGGAGAGCATGGAGATGGAGGTGTGCATGGAAGAGGGTTTCATGGAGGATTTCGTGGTTATGGTAACCACGGAGGAAGAAGTGAGTTCCCGTGTGGGACGTGTTTTAATTGTGGAGCCATAGACCATTATAAGCACGAATGTCTAGATCTTCTACAATGCTCCTGGTGTGGAAAAAACATAAGTACGAAGAGTGCCCAGAGTTATACGAACATATGAGTCAAAGTAGATCGGAAGGATAAGGGCACTTCATGGTGAGTATTAAGAAGGCTGACACATAATGGCTTCCATGAGTAATACATGAATTAGAACTAGAGCCTGTTATGGTAACAACAAGGGTGGAATCCATGTGCGAAGGAAGCACCTAGGTAGAGACCTCTAGTTTTGAGAGAAGAAGTAGTACATGGGAAGTATCCAAACCCGACTCACTAAAAAGAAGTCTACCAGGAAACCATGGACATAATTCAAAGTTTACAAGGGGAGATCCAATGCTTAAAAGAGCAGACTAGAAAGGATGAGCAAAGAAGAACCGTAGAAGCACCAAAGGGTGACTTGGATGAGGTTAAGGAGGTGTGTAAACTACTGAGGCAGGAGAATATTATTCCCCTTCTAGGAGCATGGTTGAGGGAAAAGGTACCACACGCTAGGGAGAACACAAAGGTAGATCCTGCATGCAAACCTCCCACCTCACAGCCTTGATTATGACAAAGAGATTACCCTGAACGCAGTAGTGGATGGATGGTTGCTTAGCAACATCCTCATTGACATAGGTGCGAGGTTAATGTTCTCACTTTGGATGCCTGCATCAAATGGGAAGACTCTGCATTACAGCCATCTTCAAATGTGTTGTATATGGAAAATAAGACAAAGGCAATGCCCATAGGTGTATCAAGGATGCGACCATTACCATTCAGGGGACTAGGTTCACCGGGACTTTTGAAGTCTTGCGCTTGCCGAGGAAGATAATTTCCTAGATCTACTTGGGTGCCCGTGGTGTTATAAGAATAATGCAGATCTTCGGTTTAACAAGGGGTACATAAGCTTTGAAAACAAGGAAGAGAGGGTAGTTATACCACTAGTTGATGGGAAGTCCACCCCCTATACTGAACCCCTTGGGAGGAAGTCCTAGACAGAATATATGTGCATTCCATAAGAGATCCAGAGACCATCCACCCTACAGAAGGAGTCATCCAGTTTGATGATGCTCAATCTATCAATGATACTACTAGTATAGCATGCGATAATTGGGCGCATGGGACTTATGAATTGATTGGGTGACATCTGAAAGGATCAATAACCAAGGTAACCATGACATGTATAGTTCGGCACTGGGAGGAAAGGCAATAACCAAGTATTCTAGGGGATGCATACCCTAAGGTCTTTTTGAGAGAGATGGAAGCTCACTGGAGGGAGGACGAGCGACGAAGTATGCTAGGTTATGTTTTGATAGGCACAACAAGCAAGGTGGTGGGCCACATAGTGAAAACTTGTTGGAATGGCATGAAGTTAGAATTGCACTCACTATCTGATTCTCAAAAAGCAACATACCCACCGCTATCAAGGATTACAATGGCAATGGACCCACCTCTTCCCACATCCAGGCATGTGAGAGGGTCTGAGGGAGAAGGCACAGAAGCTTTACCACCCTCCCTTTGGGTGCACAAGTTGTATTCGACACTACAAGGTTGTGCCGTGCTTGGTATATCCATTTTGAAACACGCCGCCAAATGGGAAGTTAGAAAGAATTAGGCGGCTAACTTGGTCCACACATTCAAGTACCGAAGTACCAAGTAACCAGTTGATGAGGCGTTGTAGACTATCAAGTGCCTCACTCTAGGGGATTGTGCTATGGCGGAAGATAGGTTAGTAAACTTACTCGGTGGGCCTAGCTTAGAAGCATGGTTCAAGAAGAGGAACCAGAAGACATACAATTTGAGTGCGCATGTGCTGAAAAGGAGAAAGGAAAGATGGTATACGTTGTTGATGGGGAGGAGATGGAAATCCTAAATGTTGACCATTCGGTTGGGATGTGAAGTAGTTGATAGTGTGGATGCATGTGTGCGCACATATCATGAACCACTCAAAACCAAGAAAGTTAACATCGGCTCGAAGAGGAGCCTAAGGAAGCTATCATTGGGGACTACTGGTCGACAAGGAAGTATCAAAGATCATCGATCTCTTGCATGAATTTGAGGATTTATTCCCATGCGGATACCATGAGTTGAAAGGCATCCACCATTCATTGGGGGAAATGAGGATAAAGTTGAAAGATGGTGCGCGCCCGGTCAAGAAGAGGCCTTACAGGATGAATCCCAACATGCGTGTGAGGGTTAAAGAAGAGCTAGACAAGATGATAGCATCCGATATCATTGAGGTTGTGGAGGAATTAGAATGGATAAGTCCAATGGTGATCAACATAAAGAAGGATGGGCGGATTAGGATATGTGTGGATTACAGGGAATTAAATGTTGTTTGTATCATATATCCTTTTCCTGCCCCCTTTACTCAAGAGATTTTGGAAGGATTTGCTAGGTGTGAGGTCTATTCCTTTACTGGATGGATTCTCGGGATATCACCAAGTAAGGATTGCCAAGGAAGACCAAGAAAAGACAACTTTTTCCACCGAGTGGGGAAGCTTTGCATACACGGTCATGCCCTTTGGGCTGAAGAATGTGCCCACTGTATTTTTGCGCATAGTAGTACAAGCATTTAAGGACTTCATCCACAAGTTCCTTCAGGTATATTTGGATGATTGGATAGTGTATGGATTGGTAAGGGACCATTGTGATAACTTGAGGTTGATGTTTGAAAGATGTCGGCAGTTGAGGATCTCCCTCAACATCAAGAAATGTATCTTTGCAACTCCTTTTGGAACATTGTTGGGACATATCATATGCAAAGAGGGCTTACTGGTGGATCCCATGAAAGTTGCAGTTATTGTAGGGTTAGGGGAGCCTACCAACCAAAGCGCAGTGCATGTGGATTTCTTGACACACTGGGTACTACATAAAGTTCATTAAGGGATACGCCAAGATCACCACACCTTTGGAAATATTGCTCAGACACAAGAGTGCCTTTCAAAGGGGGGAGAGGCATAGCAACAGAGAGGGCATTTGAAACTCTAAAAGAAAGGCTTATCACCACACCAATTCTACGATTCCCATCTTGGGATAAACCTTTCCATGTCCACGTGGATGCCTCTCGGTATAAGCAATGGGAGCCATCTTTGCTCAACCAGAGAGGGGATTGTTGATCACCCTTGTGTTTTGTAAGTAGAAAGTTGACACCAAGAAAGCGAATTATACAATGACCAAGTGCGAGGCATTGCCAATGATCTACGTGCTCCAAAATTTAGACAATATCTACTGGTAACTCCCTTCATATTCTACACTGACCATATGGCCTTGAAGTATTTAGTAAACAAAGCAATGTTGCAAGGGTGCATATGCCATTGGGTACTTTTATTTTAGGAATTTGAATTCAAAGTGGTGGTAAAACCAAGAAAGAACAATTGTGGGCCAGATCATTTATCAAGGATTGATTCGGAGAGGACACATAGAGTATCGAGGAATCCATGTTGATGCACAACTATTCAGGTTGCAACGCTGCCCTCATAACTAGAAGACATTGTTGTTTTTCTCAAAGAAGGTGTGGCACCCGAAGGGATGAATGCTTTGGAAAGGAAAAGGTTAGCCATACGCACCACGCCCTTCATGTTGATCAATGGGGATTTGTATAAGATGGGTCGTGATGAGGTTTTGTGCCAGTGTATTAGAACATGAACGCATAGCTATAATAGAAGAAGCCCATGGTGGGATTGCTAGAGGACACTATATAGGGAATGCAACCGCAGCAAAGATCCTAGTCACTGGACTATGGTGGGAGATGATTCACTAGGATTGTATTGAGTTTTGTAAGGCCTGTGACCACTGCCAACGCCTTGAAAAACCTAGAAAAAGGGATGAGATGCCCTTGCACCCCATCACCAACGCGAAACCTTTTGAAAAGTGGGCAATAGATTTTGTCAGACCAATCTCACCAACTACGCAAAGGACTAACTCATGGTATATCATTACCTGTACTGATTATCTGACAAGGTGGGCAGAGGCCGCGCCCACTAAGGATTACACTGCAGCCATGGTTCCTAGATTTTTGTGGGAGAACATTATCAGCAGGTATGGGTGCCCTTTAAGTTTAACAAGTGATAGGGGCACTCACTTCTTAAATGAAACAATCAAGATTCTATTGGTAGAATTCATGGTAGCCCATCACAAGACTACCCCTTATCACCCTCAGGCAAATGGGATTGCAGAGGCATTCAACAAAATCCTTAGTCACACATTGACTAAGATATGTGATGTGGGTAGGGCAGGATTGGGATGACAAGGTGTTAGCAGTCCTTTGGGCATACAGAACAAAGTATAAAAGGTTGAACAAGGCCACACCATTTCAACTATTGTTCAGTGTGGAGGTTGTTTTACCGGTTGAATTTATGCTACCATCGATGCGTATAGCGCACGCATGAGGATTGATGATGAAAAAGCACTGAAGAGAGAATAGATGAGTTGATGAAGTTGGATGAAAGGCGCTCACTAGCAAGATGGAGCCAAACAACTAAAAAGCTAAGCAAAAGGCATGGCATGACCGCCACATTAAGAAAAAAATAGTTTGAGGTTGGCCAAATGGTATTGCTATATGATTCAAAATTTCTATGCCATCCTAGAAAGTTGAAGGTGCATTGGTTGGGTCCTTATGTAATTTCATACATCCTTGATTCGGCGTGCCGCGCTTATAAGCAAGCTGATGGAAAAAAATTACCTGACACTTCAATGGGAGTAGGTGAAGCCCTACTATAAATAATGCTTCTTGGTGTTTGTAAATAAGGCAGTTCTGCTAGTTAGTTTAGAATTTCCTTTCATGCATTTTCCTTTCTTGTATTTCCCTTTCATGTTGTTGTCTTTTTTTGCACCTTGGGCACCGGTAACCTTATTACTTTTTGACTTATGAATGCACAGAGGACCACATCGTTTTAGTGTGGGGTGAGGAGATAAAGAGAAGCATGAAGTTATTCTCAAGAGGATTGGGTTGGTAGACCGTTCGAACTGGCCCCGTTAAAAAAATACATTAGGAGAAAAGAAGGCAGATGGGTGGCAAAATAAGGTTACATGGGAAATCCACGTACAAGGAGAAAGTGCAAAAACACAAGGTAGGTGAAAGCAAGAATCATGAGGATGGAAGAGGTGCCTTTGGCACTGGTAACAACACACAAGAGTCTTCTATCAAGATGGATTGTTTGCACACCAGAAGGTTGGAAAATTTTTCATGCAAGGATTAGGCGCGGGTGGAAGCAGTTTCACGCAAGGATTAGGCGCGGGTGAAAAACTTGTCACACAAGGATTGGGCGTGCAAGGAAAAGTGTTGAAGTCAGGTTTGTTTAAAAATTCCACATTAAATATTGTCGTATGGTAGGTAGTAGCCTAGCCTTTAATGCGTAAAAGTGGGAAAATCTATAAATACAAGGATGGGCAGTTCATTATTTTACTTTACGAAAACAAGGAGAATGATTTTCTTTCAAGAGCTAGGGTTTTAAGAGCTAACTCGTGTGAAGGAAAATCTCAAAAACTCATGCGCAATCAGTCCGCTAGATCTACAAACCGGAGCAAAAGTGATTCACGGGTGTGGGGAACGTTGTGAAAGAACACCGTGATCAAAGGAGGAAAATCAGAAATTAGGGTTTTTACTCTACGGCACGGGGCACATGAGGAAAACTCTCAAATAACTCAAAAGTAACCAGGGAATGAAAGTAAAGGGTAAAATGACAGCCAAAAAACCAATTGATAAGCCTGTAGTACAATCCAAGAAGGGAAAGGGTAAGGGAAAAGGAAAGAAGAAAGAAGAAGAAATCCCTTTGGATACTAATGAGGAATGGTACTCAGAGATGCAATACCTAGATGGGGTTTTTCTAGGGCAAGAGTGGGAGTCCCATATCAGATAGATGACCATAATCGATTACAATCACCGGTCGAGTATAATTGTGAAGGAAATGGCACTAGAGCTAGTGCACCCCATAAAAAAATGAACACCTGACGGGATGTCGATCTACAACAATGTAGTCAAGGTGAAAATGGAGAAGGCAGGGCTTCTCCAACTTTATGAATTACCATACTTCAGGGAAGCCCGAGTGCCTATACTAATGGTTAATGACACGTGTGCATGAAGATTTCTTCTACTTCACAGGCGCAGAATGCACATAACTCCCCAGTTAATCTCACACTTTATAGGCCTAAGCTGTAAAGGGGACACGATCATAGATGACCTCCAGGATGAGGAGGTAATTAAAGAAACCATTGCATCCTAGGATTATAAGAAGGGATCAAGGTACTATGACGTCATGGATATCAGTGATCCGGTGATGAAAATGGCCGCACACCTCATTTCCAAGCTAAATGGGCAAGAGAGGTGGACCTAGGTGAGAAAGCCCTAGTTGAATGTCTATAGAAAGGTCGCAGAGGGCACCATGTACAATATCTCCCAGTACATAGTAGATGAGATCATAAGCAAGCATGGAGAATGGAGGAAAGATATTATTTGGGAACATTCTATTAACCATTGTGTTCTCAGAGATCGGGGTGTTGATGCATCTAATAAGTTCATATGGGAGTACCCTAACGAAGACTCTTCACCCACGGATAGGTTCCAGAAGTATACCTATGAGTCAATGACAGGGTGCACAAGGCATGCTTGGATAAATGGTATACACGCCTCAGGAATGCATTCGGGTGGAATGGTGGATCCTAGAACAACTCCCCATGGTGACTGAGGGTGAAGCAGAGTTCACGGTATACCAACACTTCTGCATTGGTAGATTTATCTTGGTGGACAACAGTTGGAGTCCCTGGTGCAAACTCCCTTCTCATTCACTGCCCAATTCTTCCAAGCAGGGGTAAACAGGTATAAGGAGTCGAAGAAATTAAGACTTGACCTGTCCACCCTTGACAGTGAACACAAAGAGATGAGAAAGAAGATGGTCTACCCATGGAAGCATGTGTACATTGAAAGATATGTATCGCAGATGTACACATTGTAAGGCCCATGACCTTACCCATTTCTAGAGAGTGCACTGCTAGGATCTACCTACACATAAGGCCAAAGTTTGAAAAGGGCACATACTTGGAGAATGAGATATCCATTCCAGGTGACCCCATGGGAAGAAAGAATCCCACGCCAAAGTGTAAGGAGAGAGAAGAAGAAGAAGAAGAAGAGGAAGAACAAAGGGTGGTGGAGAGGCAGAACATGTAGGTACCACAGGGCCAAGTACCTACGTCAGAAAGAAGAGAAGAATGGTGGTCAGGGAGAGACCCTAGAGCCTACGAAGCCACCATCCCCTGAAGGACCTTTAAATGAAGAGAAGACAACATCCCCACTCTCAGATTTCTCTGAAAAGGAAGAAGAACAAGGAACAGAGGAACAAGGGTCTAAAGATGTAGATGACCCAAATGCCTATCTAGGTGAAAAGGATGATGTTGAGGGGAAGAGTTGGAGGTGGATCAAGAGCCAATTGATGTCCATGACTTAGAGGGAGAGGAAGTAGAGGATACAAATGATTCCTTCATCTTTGTAAGGAGGAAGGGCACCCAAAGGGAGGAATGCGTGCGAAGAGAGGGAGCGAAGGAGCTAGTACCAAGGAGCTAGATATGCCCAAGCTCACTCAGGAGGAGGTGAATGAGAAGGAGGGAGGCAGAGAAAATAATCAATAATTTGGTCAAGAGGAGTTGGAGCACAGCGTGGAGCTAGTGCTCTTGGAGAATTCAAAGAAGAGCAGAGGGAGAAGAGTGTGGGTAGCACAAAAGGCCCAACTCTTTTGGTAACTATTCCCAAGGGCATGCGCATGGGAAGTAAACGCATGCGGAAGGGGGAAGAACAATGATGGGTTACATTGATGACCCCAAAAAGTTTTGTGCATGTGTTTCCAAAGTACCATGCCCACCAAGGAGCTCACCACCATGGAGTCCTTTGACCCTGAGGGTGGATACCCACAAATGAGGAAGATGCTATCATGGGCATTTGACTCCCACCTCGATGAGCCTGAATTCGAGATTAACCAAGGAGCAGTATTAAAGCTATCTAAAGGAAAGGGGGACAACCCCATTATAAACACACAACAACTATCAGATGAGAAAGTGTGTAACACGCTCAACAAAGTCTCTGTGGAAATCAAGGCTAGACTCTTCAAAGCAGAATGACAGGGTTAGAGTCTTGGAGGACCATTGGAAAAGAGGAAGGAAGAAGTGGTGAAGCTAACAAAGGATCTCATCCTTGAGAAATTAATCAACGCTCAACTACAGAGGGAGCTTCAAGAGGAAAAGGCCAGGGTATGTGAAGTTTCCAAGAAGGTGGAGCTCATCTCCCAATCGATTATCATGAAGCACCCACCTTAACCCTCCCGCGTAAAAGTATAGATCCTCCTTGGAATGTCTAGAGGACTTGACTCGATCCTCACCATGGAGAGGCAGCCCTTGGCATTAGAGTCGATGAAGAGGTAGTAGTGCTTGGAGAAAGAAGACAAGTTGAAGGTCATCGCACTCATGGCCAATACAACAAGGTGCTTGCTGACGTAAGAACAACTACACAAACCGCGGGGTCACTTACGACCATTACACAGATCAAGACAAAGTGACAAGCATACTACTTGCCAGTGATGAAGCTGAGCTGAAGGAATTCAGAGAAAAGAATAAGGGCAAATAGAGCCGAGTGGGAAAGGATCATAGCTAAAGTAGAAAAGAAATCCGAAGCCATTGAGAACCGGTGAGTCTCAATCAAAACCCGGCTAAAAGAGCTCTACAAGGTCATCACAAGGAAGATGGATTCCCTAGAAGATCACGCTAAAGAACTGGAGACTATGGTGGAAACCATTACCACACAAGGGGAAGGGCTAACCTTCGACGAGGTGAGCACCTTGGTTGGCGACATCTACACTAAAGCGTAGGAGGAAGTCAACACTTGGAGTGCACTGGAGGCTGACCTCCAGCAAAATTTTCCCCTTCTCCTTTAGGAAATTTTCCCCCTATTCTTTCTTTTTCCCATTCTTTATTCTTCCCCCATTCTTTTCCAAGGCAAGGCCTTGCATTCTTTTTGTACTGCATTCTTTGAGAAGGTTCCCAAGGGCGGAGAATAGGTGAAGTGTGGGGTAATGTTGGGCCCTATCTAGCTTCCAAATCTTAAAGGGTGCGTAGGCACACATGGCCGGAGGAAGTGCACAAGTTAAGGCATGCAGGGCAATATTCAAAAGGATTCTTGGAGAACCTAGGACGCGTGCTGTGTGAAGAACAATTTAGGACTTAGCCATTTTTGGCCTTTTGGGCAGGACACATGAAGAACGTGTTCCATTTGGATAAGGTTCCAGCTTGGCGACAAGGTGTCTTGGAAGGAATATACCTTGCGATAGAAAGATCCAAAAAGTTAATCATGACATGGAGAGGCATGCGCTTGGGGCGACCCACACCTTGACACTTGGGGCCAGATCTGAGGCTGCAGAGGAGTTTGTTAGAGCTCAGAGGCCTATTTATATGCGTGCCCTTGTAAAGAAAAGAGGCAGAAGTGAAGGTAGTGAGCTCTATAGAATTACTGTGAGAACTATGGGATGAAAATGGGTAAAGGATTCCAGCAAGGATGTAATGGGGAAATGGGGAATGCAATTTTTTTTTGTGAGAATACATGTATGGATCCACACATGGCGCATGACTACGGTCTGCCTTCTGTAATCTTTTATAAGTAATACTATGAATGAATGTGATAAGGTTTCCCTGAAAAATGTATTAAGACTCTTTCTCTGTATTACCTACATATTTCTATTATACTTCTATTCTTGTATAATCATGAATCTTACTTGAATGCTATGAATAATGGTGGATTTACAAGTTCCTAGTTCTATTACTTCTATTGTACGCTTTTCTTTTATTATGACTGAAAGGGTATAGAAGCCGTTCTGAGCTCTATAGCTTTTTCATGTCTTTTAAATCACTAAGTCAAGATCATGAGCATGCCTTCCACTGAACTCACATAAAAGAGAGACTTGGCTCCCTCTCGCATGCCTCGGGTGAGTGCCCAGTGCCCGCTGGGTGATAGGCCAGCGTGCATGAGGTTCCCTTGTTCTTAGTGGGGTGTAAAAATGACTACATAGATCTAATCTAACATGTTAAGATAGAATAGAATCCACAGTCAAATGGTTGGTTTTGGGTTCTACAGTCGATAAAGGTCTTGGGTAGGTCCCAAGTGAGTGAGGTTGAGGTAAAATGAGGTGGGTAGGTCTCTGTTTAAGGTTGTGTGGGTGAACATAGAGATTGACGTCGGTTAGGGGTGACCGACCGCGGTTAGGTATAATTGGCGCCGCTTACTCGATATCCGGAAACGTCATAAAACAAGGTTTTGGTCTCCTTTGTGATTGCACAAAGGATTTGGTTAGTCGGATGAGGTCTTGGGTGACCGGGAATAGGTTTTGCGAGGTTTTGGTGGGTCTATAGAGGTACGAAATGTTGGAGATGGTCAATAGGAGAAAGATAAACAATGGATGATAAAATAATGATAAAATGAAGTAACCAGAAAGTATGATGTTGTACTTACTTGGATTTTGTTCTGAAAGTCTGTGTGTGAAGGATGGAGGTGCTGATGATGGGTTTGGAGGCTACAAGTGATCACCAACTAAAGAAAAGCTTCTGCATGGGCTACATGCATGCTCCTCTTTTCTTAGATAGATCCAAACGTGGCTGGGATGGCTATGCAAGAGAAGATACTCCTTCCTTGGATGTGAGTTATTGCTGGAATTGGCTCTCTGAAGATGCATTATCTTTTGAGATCTCATTCTTTCTCATCAAATTTCTTGCTTCTCACTTCCAAGTTCCAAATTCCAACCTTGATAATAAGGTTGTTTTTGGTTAAAAGGGGTAACCGACGGCGGTCCAGATTAACCAAATGACGGTTAGGGGTAGTGACGTTGGTCAAGGTAGGATTTCCTAGGTTTACCAAACTTAGGGAGATCCTCCTGATTTTCTCGAGATCTTGTGTCGTTATCCCACGGATTCAACTGGGAGCTTCTTGTGAGCATGCGGGAATGTGGTTAGAGGGAATGTAGGCATTGATTTTTAGGGTTTGGGTAAGTCTTAGTTAGTTATGGTAACTTGCTAAGAATAGGTCTTAGGTTGAGTTAACTTGGTGAGGTGTCTAAGTGAACTGTTTGTGTAGATATTATTTAAATAAGATATTTAAATAATAAATATGATGAGGATAATGCATTAATTTAATTAAATTAATATTAGTAGGGTGAAGGGGGAGTGTGACCTAATTTTAGTGTCTACACATACAATTATTATATCTTCACATTCTTCACCTATTTACAACACATGTTAACCTTGTTCCTATTGGGAATTATGTGTCTCATTCATGTTATGGTTTCTACCATTTCAAATATTTTTACCTATGATTTTGTCTTGAATCTTACTAATGGAAACTCCTCCTTTAAAATAATCTCTCTCTTTAATAGAAAGCTCAAACTTCTTTACCTGGTCCTTTTTGACTTCCCATCTCAATCTACGGTGTTGAACCCTTGTGTCCTACTAGTCGCATGAGGCTGAGACTTGGGGAAGAATGTTCCTTCCCAATAAGCACACTATCAACATACAAGGAAAATTAAATCAATCTAAAAATACAAAAAAATTATAAAATCAATACACCTTTTGTCCTTCATAGTCTTTGGTGATAATCCCATACTTCTCACTAGTAGTATAACACTAGGAATGGAGGAATTCCTTACTCGCCTACATCTTGTCTTTAGTTTTGAGCCCTTTCCTTTTACTGATGGCATGGGGAAACATGTAGGGGTCCCTATAAAAAATAAACAAAACATAATTAACCAATGAAACCTTTATGAAACATTAATCAAATTGCTTCATCAAAAACATCCCAATAAGTTTCTCATATTAAAGAGAGACAAAAATTCCTTCAACCAGATTTTTCCATTTAGTAGGCCATCAATGGATCTAAGATGAATCAAAACTTATAAAGTGGAATAATCTTGGAATTTATCAGATAATATTTACTAGAGACGAGTTACATTTTTCTCATATGGATCATTGTTACACCTTGTGTATCATTTACATTTCTCACAATGGAATGGAATTCTTCTTATTATTTACACCTTTTTTCAAGCAATGTGCCTTTTTTACTTGAGTTATAAAACACTAAAAATATTCAAAAATTCTCCAAAACTTATAAACATTCAAATATGTTTCTCAAAATACCAAAAAATATAAAATCATTCAAAAATCAAAAACAATATAAATTGTTTCCAAATCTAAAAAAGTATATAAATGTCACAATCAAAACATTCAAATAATGTTTGACCAACTTTCAATAGTTGGATAGCAGAAATTTAACAATTTCACCTTTTGACGATGCTCCTCATGATCATTCTAGATCATATTTCTACAATCATATTTATTGCCCGTGGTGTATATCTATTCTCGAAAATCATTTACCCTTTCATAATATAACTTTTCTTGGGCACACTTGGATTTTACATTTTAATCCAATATAGATCAAACTTCAATGGGATCCGATAAGAGTATATTTTGGAGTATCTAAGTATCACTCCACTCTTTGGCCCAATCCAATCCTCTCATGTTCTAAGCTATCACTCAGGGCATTATTATATGTCTAGTTATTCAATGTGGAACACGTTTGAAGTGTCATTAGATGTCGTTAATGCAAATTGTGTTGTTCTATTGTGGTTTTTCAACTTTGTGATGATTATTTTACTTATTTAAATTTATTATTTTTTTGTACTTTGTTTACCATTGTTGTAGACCAATTGTAGGAAAATTTTTGGCATCTTAGTTCACATATAACTTTGGTGTCATTCCTTCCTATTCATATTGGGTTTGTTTACATTGCTTGTTCGTGTGTTTTTGTCGCTTACACTTGTTTTGTTTTTCCTCCCGGTTTACTAAATAATGCATGGAGTGTTTTTATTTGCATTTCAAGTTTGTTTGAATTTATTTTCATTTATATTTCCAATTTTTCAAAAACTAGCAAAAATCCAAATTTTTTTATATATTTCAAAAATTACAAAAATAAAAAATTACAAAATTTTTGAACAAACATTCACTTATCACAAAAATCCTACAATTGGAAAACCCTTGAAGTGAATTTTTCAACATCTCAACACAATATTGATAAATTCATACCTTTATCTACTACCCTAGTGATTGTTTTGATATTACAACTATCACTTTCTTCCCTTTGCATGATAGGCTAACTCTGCTTGGGGCAAGTCACAAAATTATTTTTCCTTCATGATATAACTTTGTCAGGGGTAGTTTCAACTCTAATCATTTTCAGAACGGATCTTGTATGCAATTGAAAGTGGCAAAAGCTATGGAATGAGGATAAATAACCTCAAATATTTTCTAAATCATCCATGCATCATGAGATGAGCGCTAAACAAGATAACTTCTACAATAATGAATTAAACTAAAACACTGTCATTTTATCTCCAACTACTCTATGATTACTTAAAACATAAATTAAACCTAGTTAAACCTATGAGAAATCAAATTAGATTTGTTGTTTCTTCAATGGAGGTGAAGAGGTCTCTCTAAAATGGCTACAAGGCCAAGTTAGATACCCTCCTACTAACCTAGTATGAAGTTATAGATGCAAGATGGAGGAGCTTCAACAATGGAGGATAGCCAAGATCAAATGCCTATTAGCTTAGCTAATGCAAATGAGTTCTAATGCCAATATCTCCAAATTTGAGAGATATTTGTTATGAAAACAAGGTTTAAGGTTGAGAGGGAGGGGTGACCCTTCTATTTATAGTTTTCCATTTGGGAAAATTTGGAATTTGGGTGCATGTGGGACTAAAGCCTAAAAATCACTTTAGGATTAGATTAGGATAAACATGCTTTAGGCTTAGCTAAGCTTGGTTTAGGTTAGTTAAACTTGATTAGCAAGTGATTAAAGACTCATTGAGAGTTGGGAGGGGTCTGGATAACCAATTTTGACTGATAGATAGCCTACGAAGCCAATAAAAGTGGTCTAGAGAGAACTAGGGAGGTTCTAAATAGTCGAAAGGAGGAATTTTTAGCTAATAAAAGAGATATTAGCCAAATAAGATGATTATAGAAGGAATACAACGAGAAGGTATCGTGAATAGGCATCCGAGAATGGAGCGAAGAATAGGGAATTAACGAAGTGTCGTTAATTGACTAGATTGGAGAAATGCTAAGCGTAAGCATATTTTAGGTGTCTATAGATCCAATAAGAGAGGCATAATGAGTCGCTTTACTCCGATCTTCTAGTCCGATCCCATTCTCACTTGGGAGAATTTTCATCTACTTAATCATCATTGTGGTATGCATTAGGGGCATAGTTGATTGTCTTATTTTTTCGACTTTGTGTTGCATTGTTGATGTTTACTTTTTGGACCACTTGCAAGTAGTGTGATTACATCTTGGTTCCTTTATAACCCGATGTATGCACCTTTGCTTTGTCTATTAGTTCTATTTTCCTTTTTTATCTTTTCTTTGTTTTGTGTGTGTGTGTTTGTTTATGTGCATCTAGGTTAATCATATTGATTCTTTCATAATCATGGTGAAAAATCTATTGTGTAACAAAAAAATAAGGTTTCTCTAAATTTATTCTCCAAATGACGCTCATGCTATGAGCACATTCCTTTCCCATCCTTGTTCCAATCCCTTGTTTTCTTCCTATCAAGTGGTTGTCCACCAATTTACTTGTGTCATCCACTCACTTGAGGGGGTATTCATCTCCTATCCTAATCCTTGGGGCATCCTAATGCTTCATTTCTTTCTACTCACTACTTTGCATGCATCTACTATCTTTAAAACACTATTACTTTGCAATAAAACTTTAAAGAGGGACAATATAGATACCCTAAAATCACTCACCTATTCCGAGTATTATCCGAGTACGTTATGTTATTCACTCCTTTGTGATTAATTTATTAAATTGATTAAATCATACATAGTGCACCCTTTGGATTAATTAAATTAGTCCTTAGTACCCCTTTGGTTAGTTAATTATCATTTATTAATTAATTAGTGTGCACATCTAGTCAACTGCCACTCAGATTCCCAGTCAACAACCACTTGGACTCCACATGGAATCCACTTCACCAGTCTAGTCAACTCAAGTTCTAGAATCCTAGAAATGTGGGGGAAATTAAATTGCACATACAACCACCTTTCCCGATGCAACTTCTTCCAAGTAAATTCATTTACTGCTCCTAAATGGAATTTAACCTCCTAGAACTATTACAACTTCCTCAAGTGCTAAAAATAGCATGTGCATTCAACTACTTCCAACTAAAATTTAACTAATTCAACCTCTATAAAATTCAGGCTCATCCTCTTATAAATCATCTTGGATTTACAACACAATTAATTTGTCTAATTGCTCTACGATATCTCCATATTGGGGAATTTATTATTTGTGTTCATAACATTGGTCAATCCATGTTTGGAGGTCATTCATGAGCACCCACAATAAATTATTCAAAAGGTTACATGAGATTAAACACTTCACGTAACCTTACTCAAGGTTACATTGAAAGCTATAAGAGGTTTGAAAATTATTTGTTTGTCTCCATTTCTACTTAGTTTTTCATAGTCTTCTTGACTGATTATTTTATTTTGTAGAGTTCCATGGGAGTATCTTCATCCTTCTTCTTATTCATAGAAATTAGAGGAAGAAGCTCCTTTTGAGATTGAGAATGAGTGAATATTGCACATGAGAAATTGTGGGCATCTTTTTCATCATCTTCATCACCTCCATAATATTCATAGAATTTGATTTGTGCATTATTCTCTACTTCTTCAATCTCTAGGAAATTGTTGTCTTCATTTTCTTGTTTAAATCCTTATTCATATTCTTGAGTCCTGTAAACTATATTGATAGGTGGAGCCTCTAAGGTAATCCTTTGGGATGCTTATGCAATCTGATTTCTATTAGGAATTTTATGGGATACTCATTGGAAAACTTCCCTCTTCTACATTGTCACTTCACTTACCAATTTCTGCAACAATGGATTTGTTCTTTATAATTTGGGATGTTGGGTCATACCCTTTGAGGGGTTCTTGATCTTTCCAGATAGGATGAGGTCATCTTATACTTTAATGGGAAAATCTTGAGCTTCCTTAAGAGTCTTAGGTAGGGACCTTATGAGAATGAACCCAAACTTAGGAAGATGATCATTTATGAATAATCTCTTGATGTTAACAATAAATGGAATAGCTTAGAGAGGTATCCTTTTAACCAACCGTTGGTTGTATCGGGATAAAAATATGTTGAGACAAGAAAATGACTGAGTCCTAAAGTAGAGGATGAGCACGCGTGGAAGGAACTAAGGATAAAATTACGTAAGTAAACACGCGAGGAGAGATAGGTTTGCGCGTGGAAACAGGAAAGGGTTTAAGGGTTTAAGGAATTAGCAAAGATTTCGGTTGAATGGTGTCACATGAAAAATATGTGAATTTGGGGATAAGCTTAATGATGAAAAGGTTGTTACATGGAGACTTGGAGCTCAAGAAAATAATATTCTAGGGAATCATTATGGTTACGGGTTGTAAAGTGGAGGTTTTTATGGCTAGTTGGCATCTGCATGGCTTGGAAACTCAAGTATAACATGATATGATGAAATTTATCATGCGAGAATTGTTTCTAGAATGATGTTTAGGCAATTTCCTATCCTATTTAAGGAGGCATTTGGATCTAGACAAGGGTATTGGATATTGGGTATTAGAGATTAGAGTTTGAGTGTGGGTGCATATGGGGTGTGCATATGAGTGGTGTATTTCTACAGGAAGGGATTATGTAATGGTTCTAAGGGGGTGATATAGGGTTTCTAGATCAAATCCATGGGAAGGGTAGGATGCTAATGGTAGAATGATGTATTGATTTGTTGTTGAACCTTTTTGATGTAATATGACTACTATAATTGGTTGTTAATCAATATATAAAGGGTTGTTCTGAATATATATGTTTATGGGTTCAAACCCTAGTACTCTCATTTTTCTCATAGTTTAGATCTGATATCTTTGTGATGTTGTAGTGTTTACTTTTGTGTTAATGTGCATCTATGCTTAGATCTAGTGATTTTACTTCTTTGCTAGAATGGATATGTGTATTTTCTATTTCTGCAACCATTCCTCCATTAATGGTGGACATTATTACAAAGATCACATAAAGGAGGGGCTTGGCACCTATGTATGCCTTGGGTGAGTGCCTAGCTAATGTTGGGTGATAGGTCAACGCGCTTTGGGATTTAAAGGGAATAGGTAAATGAGACTACATTTTGGTTCCATTGTCGAGGCCTCTTTTGAAGTTATTATGAGAATGGTGTGTGATGACAAAATGCTTGACCTTGGAAAACATCAAAACTTAGCTTAAAAACATGGAGGATGAGTTTTCTCAACGATTTAACACTAGATTTGAGTTTGATGCACGTAAATGGGTAGAGGAGCACCTATATCATGAGCTTTATGAAACATTCTTTTGTTGTTTCCTAGTAGAGTTATATGAATGGTTGTCAACATATGCATTAAGGAAGATTTGGTATTATAGACCTCATGTTTGGACCCAAGAAGAGTATCAGAGGCTGTATGATGTTGATATGACTTGGACTCGTGTTGTTGATCATTGGTGGAGTGGAGTGTTGACCAACTATACCTTGGAATACATGATTTCTACATATTCTTGCCTAGAGATTGTTGAGTTTGAGTTCTTACGGGAGCCAAGAGGATCATTCTTGTGGGCTATGCCATTATCCATTAATATCCTAATCATCACTTTGAGTATGGAGACATTTCCTATCATTGGCTAACTTCCCACTAGGCATGGGGCATGGAAGCTGGTGTGGTGAAAGATGGTAGACCTTGCAATGGAAGCAGAGAGAAGAGAGGTGAATAGAGTATAATGAAGTGCGAGAAAGGGAGTTGGTGAGACAACGTGAAGTTATTAGAGTTATGGATTTATGGAGGTAGACGTTGCAGGAAGGATTTGAGGTTCGCATGGAGGGCATGGGACCTGAGCAATCTGTGCTACCCCTTCTTGGTAAGCATGGGAGAGAAACCCCCTCAGCTTCTGGTGAGAGCTCTTTGTATGAAGAAAGGATAGGCACATGTGTGCATCCTAGCCCACTTGGTGACCAAACCCTAGCACTTAGTTTTCCAATTCCTAAGATAAGTGTTATTAACTTTGGTTGGTGTTGGTATTGGTAGTCAAGTGACACTTGGTAGATATAATTTTTCATTTAGTTCTTCTATGGCAAAGCATAAACATTTCTTATGTTTGGAGGCATCCTATCTAACACATCATTTGGGAAAGGTGTGGGTACACAAATTTTGGGTATCGTGTCTAGAAGTGGTTCGATATCACAGACCATCAGCACACATTTTAGCGCGATGGTGGGTATGCAGAGCCCAACTAATTTAGGCCCCTTACCTGCAATGGGAGGAGGATATGGTGGATCCGGATACATATGAGATAGTGGATCTAGTGGATCTAGTGGTGGAGGTAACACAAGAGGGAATCAAGGTCCTGGATCTGGTGAGACAAGGGCCACAACACCATCAACAGGTGTTTTATGAGATGTCTCTTCACTTACCTGATTACAAGGGTGTTGAAGATGCCATGGAGCATGTACACAAGTGTGAATTGCTATGGCATGCTAAGGGTATCACTACCCAAGAATAGAAGGCTAATTATTTACAACTAGGTTGTAGGGACATGCACATAACTAGTATCGAAATTATGACCCACATCAGACGGTGGTGGATTATATTGCGTTGTGTGATGAATTCTTGGTGGAATTCCACATTCCTGAGTTTGAGAAAAAGATCATCAACACATTGAAGGAGATTCAAAAAGGTATGACAAAGAGTGTCTAGGAGTATGATGCATGCTTTAAGACTCTTCTGTCAAAGTTGTCTTATGATATCCATCCATATCAAAGCATGTTCAAAGGTTCGTGGATAGCTTGATAAAACTATTCAAAGCGAGAACTCTCACATAAGACTTTCACGGATCCACGTGAAGCCTTGGAGGCTATTTTACATGCTTTTGAGGCCATTGGAAGTGTTGATACTAGGGTAAGTCCCTTTTTGGAGGCACATATTTCTTCCATGGAAAAACAACTTGAAAAATTATCTATGAACTCGGCTCATGAGACTCACAATGGACTATGGTGCATGATTGTGAGGTAGAAGGACACACAAAGGAAAGTTTCCCATGAAAGATAGTGCACGCCGTGTCATTGGATTGTGAAATCTGTCATGGAGATCATGATCTAAGTAGATGCCCATTGTTGCAACACACGCTCTACAAGAATGTGTCTTCTTATTGTAAGATTTTCTCATCTACGACTCATGATACAAAGGATCTGATTGATAGACCAAATCCATGATGTCATTGATATTGGTGTGCACCATACTAACATTGGGAACAATTATAAGAATGAAGGTCATCATTATGAAGGGTGAAAAGATGGAGGCGGTCAAGGAAGAATTTTTGTGGAGGGTTCATAGGTTGTGGTGGTTAAGGAGGTAGGAGTGAATTTCCTGTGGAACTTGTTACAATTGTGGATCTACTAAACACTACAAGTGTGAGTGTCTAGATTTTCTACAATGCTCATGGTGTAGGAAAAAGCATAAGTATGAGGAGTGCCCTGAGTTATATGAGCACACAAGCCAGAACCATAGGAAGGACAAGGGCACGGGGATGGTGAGTGTGAAGCAAGATGATCCACAATGGATGCCTAGGGTGGCGCATGACCTCGAGTTGGAACCTGTCTTAGTAACTACACAGGTAGAAGCCATGCATGCCGTGGAAATACCAAAGAAAAGGACTCTCATTACAAGATAAGAGGTATTACATGGGAAATATCCTAATCCAACTCATTAGAAATATGTCTACAAAGAAACCATGGAGGTGATTAGAAACTGTAAGTGGAGATACAATTTCGAAGGAGCAATCATGAAAATTAAAGCGGAGAAGAAGAATGTTGAGGTCCCTTAGAAGGACATAGATGAGGTTAGAGAAGTGTGTAATATGTTGTGCTAGGAGAGAAACTAAGAGACAAAGTGCCACGCACTAGAGGTGAGCATGAGAGGTAGGTCTTACATGCTAATTTTCCCCCTCATAGTATTGATTATGATAAAGAAATCACATTGAATGCAGTTGTGGATGGATAACTCTTGAGAAAAATTATGATTGACATGGGTGTAAAGGTCAATGTTCTCACTTTAGATGCATGGAATCAGATGGGAGGCCCTCATTACAGCCATCTTCAAATGTGTTGTATATGGCGAATAGGACAAAGGCTATGCCCATCAAAGTATTAAAGGATGCATCCATAACCATCCAAGGGAAAATTTCACTTGGAGATTTTGAAGTCTTAGTGCTTACCGAGGAAGATAACTTTCCAGCCTTACTTGGATGCCCCTGGTGCTATAAGAATAATGTTGACTTATGCTTTAACAAAGGGTACATAAGCTTTGAGAACAAAGAGGAGCACATCATTATTCCACTGACGGATGGGAAGTCTACACCCTATATAGAGCCTTTGGGAGAAGAGGACCTAGATAGAATCTATGTGCGCACCATTAGAGACCCCAAGGTTATCCATCCATCGAAGAAGGAGTCATTCAATGGGAAGATGCTTAGTCCATGAGTGATACAACTAGCATTACATGTGACAATTGGGTGCACGGGACCTATGAGTTATTCAAGATAATTAAAGGGCACCGTGACTCGCATCACTAGGGCACACTCGATTAGGTGCCTGGGAGGAAAAAATTACCTAGTTACACTAGAGAGGGTAACCCTAATGTCTTTCTACGCGTGATGGTAGTACAATGGACTTTTCAGATAGAAAGGAGGAATATGCTTACTTATACCTTACGCGGGATAACAGAACATTGGTGGGAAACCCATTGAGACAATATTCTAGAGTGGTGCAAAGTGAGAATCATGTTCTCTATTAGGTTTCTTTAGAGCAATGCACCTTCTGCAATACACGACTATCATGGGAAGGATTTTCCTCACTCCATATCTAGGAGTGTGAGAGAGCTTGGATGGTAGGCCCGAAAGCCTTACCTCCCTCACTATGGGTGCATAAGTTTTATTCCACCTTGTAGGGTTGTGCGTGTGCATGGTATATCCATTCGAGTTGTATCGTCAAGATGGGTAATTAACAAGAGTTAACGGCAGATATTATCTAAACTTTTGAGTACCAATCTCCTAAGCCATTGGTGAATGAGGTGTTGTAGGTAGTCAAGCGCCTTACCTTGGGAGATAGTGTCATGGATGAGGACCAATCTTGGATTTTTAGGGGAACCTGAGTTGGGGGCACACTTCATAGAAGAATAACTAGAAGAAGGAGAGATAGAGGAGATATAGTTTGAGTGCGCCTTCCTGGAGAAGGAAAAAGGAAAGTTAGTCTACTTGATAGATGGCGAGGAAGTAGAAAATCTAGATTTTTCTCATACAGAGGGTACACGTGAAGTATTGGAAAAAAAAATGAGAAAGCACGTGCTTACCATGAGCCCTTAAAAATAAAGAAGGTTAACATTGGTACAGAGGTAGAGCCAAAGGAAGTTATCATTGGAGATTACTTGTCAAACCAAGAGGTTTCAAAAATAGTTGAGTTATTGCCACACGACTTCCAAGACTTGTTCCCATATGGGTACCATGAATTGAAGGGAGTTCACCACTCTCTAGGGAAATGAGGATTAATTTAAAGGAGGTGTGCACCGGTTCAGAAGATACCTTATAGGATGAATCCAAATTTGTGCGTAAAGGTTAAGGAGGAAATTGATAAGATGATAGAATCTAGTATCATTGAGGAAATTGAAGAATCTGAGTGGGTGAGCCCGATGGTAATTAATATCAAGAAGGATGGGAGGATAAGGATTTTTGTTGATTACAAATATTTAAATGCTTCATGTGTGATAGATCCTTTTCCAACCTTGTTTACTGAGGAGATTTTGGAAGGTGTTGCAGGGCGAGAGATCTATTCTTTCATAGATGGATTCTCCAGATATCATCAGTAAGAATTACGAAGGAAGACCAGGAGAAGACTACTTTCACGATTGAGTGGGGAAGTTTTTCTTACATGGTTATACCCTTTGGGCTTAAGAATGCACCTGCTATATTTTCATGCATCATGGTGTAGGCCTTTCAAGACTTCATCCAAAAATATTCTGCAAGTCTACCTAGATGACTAGATGATGTATGGGTTAGTAAGGGATCATTGTGACAATCTGAATTTGATGTTTGAGAGATGTAGGCAGTTAAGTATCTCCTTGAACATTAAGAAATGTGTATTTTCTACTCCATTTAGCACATTACTAGGTCACATCATATGTAAATAAAGCTTATTGGTAGACCCTGCCAAATTTGTTGTTATTGTAGGGTTGGAGGAACCTACTAGTCAAAGCATGGTACATAGATTCTTAGGGTACACATGATATTATAGGAAATTCATCAAGGGCTATGCCAGGATTTCCATGCCATTGGAAGAGTTGTTAAAACATAAAAGTAAATTCCATTGGGGTGAGGCATAGTAGGTGGCTTTTGACACCTTGAAGGAGAAACTTACTACTGCACCCATTTTGTGCTTTCCCTCTTGGGACAAGTCATTTCACGTACATGTTGATGCATCGGGTATGGCCATAGGAGTAGTGTTAGCACATCCTAGAGAGGGGATTGTTGATCACCCCTTGTGTTTTGCAAGTAGAAATTTAATGCCAAAAGAGCATAATTATACAACAACGGAGCGCGAAGAATTATCCATGATCTATGCACTGCATAAATTCAAGCAATACTTGTTGGCTACTCTATTTACCTTTTATACGATCATATGGTGCTCAAGTACTTGGTGAAAAATCTTGTTCTATAAGGGTGCATATGCTAATGGATCTTATTGTTTCAAGAGTTTGAATTTTCAGTTGTCGTGAAACCAGGAAAGATAAATTTGGGACTTGACCATCTATCACAAATTAAATCAGGAGAGGACACACATAACATTAAGGACACAATGTTAGATGCACAATTGTTTAGATTGTAACGTGCACCCTTTGATTTGGAGGATATTGTTGTTTTCTTACAAATGGGTGTGGTGCTAGAAGGAATGAAGGCCTTAGAGAAGAAGCAATTGGCCATACATGTTGCACCCTATATGTTGATTAGTGGATACTTGTACAAACTAGGTCGGGATGAGGTCTTGTACCGATGTGTACTAGAGCATGAACATAATGCAATCATGGAAGAAGCTCATGGTGGAATTGTAGGAGGACACTATGTAAGGAATGTGACCATGCGTAAGATCCTATTGGTAGGCCTTTGGTGGGAGATGGTTTATAAGGATTATATAGAATATTGCAAGGATCATGTGACCATTTCCAAAGTGCCTTGGTAAGCCATGATGGAGAGATGAAATTCCATTAAGACCTATTGCTAGTGTAGATCCATTTGAAAAATGGGTAATTAAATTTGTGGGCCCTATTTCCCATATGTGCGTAGGATAGGTTCGCATTATATTATCACATGCACAGACTATCTTACAAGATGGGTGGAAGTGGCACCTACGAAGGACCTGTGGAAAATACCACAACTAGGTTTTTATGGGAAAATATAATCAACAAGTATGGATGCTTGTTGAGTTTAACAAGTGATAGGGGTACTCACTTTTGAATGAAACTGTTAGAATCTTATTGGTAGAGTTTATGGTGGCCCATCACAAAACTATGCCCTATCACCCTTAGGATAATGGGACTTGTTAAGGCCTTTAATAAAATATTGAGCCACACATTAACTAAGATTTGTGATGTCGAAGGAGGGACTAGGATGACAAGGTCTCTGCAGTGTTATGGGCATATCGCATGACTTATAAATGTTTGAACAAGGCCACACCCTTTCAATTGGTGTTTGGTGTAGAAGTTGTTCTACCCATTGAATTTATGTTACCATCCCTACGTATTACACGCACAAGAGGATTGGATGATGAGAAAGCATTAGAAGAGCGCATTGAAAAAATTATGATGCTAGATGAAAGGTGAGCCATTGCTAGGTGGAGTCAGAAGATGAAGAAAGCTAGACATAAGGCATGGCATGATCGACATATTAGGAATAAGGAGTTTAAGGTTGGGAAAATGGTTCTTCTGTATGATTCAAATTTTCTGTGCCATCTTGGGAAACTCAAAGTGCATTGGTTGGGACCATATGTTATATATTATATACTTGATTCAAGCACTTGTCAGTTACAAGTGTTGGATGGGACATGGTTTCCAGTTATTTTAATGAGAGTAGGTTGAATCCCTACTATAAATAAGTCTTCTGTGTGTTTGTAAATAAGGCAGTATTTCCAGTTAGCTTAGGATTTCCTTAAAGCATTTTCCTTTATATGTGTTTCCTTTCATCATCAATTTGCTTTATTTTTTTGTTTGGCTTGTTGTGGGCATACTTGCACGCCAAGAGTAACGATTACTATCTAAAGGGGTTTTATGCATAGAGGACCACGCATATTTTTAGTGTGGGGTGGAGAGTGTAAAGAAGAGTTTTAGTGAATAGTGTGGTATGAAGCAAGTGCTAGGAGTGATGTTGATTGGTGGCCTGAATGAGGAATTCAAACATGCATGGGGTTAGAGGAGCACTCATAGAAAAAGTGATTATGGGTAGTAATTGGTGTCAAAAGCCTTATAAAAACCACATACAGGGATAAAAGTGTAGAAAAACCGAGGTAAGCTGCAATAAGAACTTGGTATAAGACATAGGGGAAGACATACTTTGGTGCTAGAAGTGCACATAAGGATGTCTATAGTTGATGAAGTTTTACGCACCAAAATGTTGGGGAGGTTAAGTGTAAGTTGGTGCACGAGAGAAAAGTGCTAGACACAATGTGCGAGATGAAAATCATTGGAAAAATTTGAATTTTTGGCGTAGGTGACACAGAGATTAATGCGGAAAAATAAAAAAGCTATAAATAGAAGGTTGGGGTAAGTTATTTATTTTACCTTGCATTTGTTTATTGAAGAGCTCTTGTGAACTAGGGCATCCTTATGAGAAAATTTATGGAAAATTATGTGCAAAGTGGAGAACTTGACAAATTTGTGAACCAGAGTGGAACAAAGTACATGGGCGTGTGTGGAGGAGATTGTTTGGTGGATTCCCATGGGTATTTACGTTGTCTTGTGGAAGGATAGTTTTCTAGGTTAGGGTTTGTAGAGCTAGGGCATGAGTTTTGAAGAAATTTTGAAGGAGTGGAGCTGAGGGACTGAGAAGTGTTGAAGCAAGACGCAAGGAAGAACTTATAAGGGCTTGATGAGAAAAATGGCACCAAGGAAAGGAGTGAACGTTTCACCAAAGAAGAGATGGGGCAAGGCCAAAGGAAAACTAGTCACATAAACAATTTTTAATGAAGAATGGTATGTGAAGATGCATTACCCAAATGGAATTTTAATGTGGAGTGAATGGGTCTCTCACGTATAAAATATGGCTATAAGTGAATATTACCGTAGGACAACCACCACTAAGAAAGAGCTCACATTGGAGCTAGTTTACTCTACTAGAAAAAGGACACATGATGACAAACCAGTGTATGATGACTCTGTGAAGACCACATTGGAGAAGGATGGACTCTTGTAACTCTATGAGTTGCCATATTTTGGAAAACTTGAAAGGTTATACCAGTGGATTGATGTCATGCATGCACGAAGATTATTTTTACTTTATAGGGAGGATAATGTGCTTAACTGCTCAGTTGATCTCCAAATACACTGGGCTTATCTGCATAGGAGAATCACTGGATGATGACTTAAATGACAAGGAAGTCACATGAAGGAAACAACCGCAAAATATGAATATAAGAAGGGATTGCACTATTTTTATATCACCAAGATCACCAACCCAACCATGAATATGGCCACACACCTTCTCACCAAGTTGAATGGACAAGAGCGATGGATGCAAGTGAACAAGATATGGTTGAATGTTTGCAAAAATATTTCAGAAGGAACGATATACAACCTCTCAACCTTCATTGTGGAGGAGATCATAGATGTCGCACACAATGGGGATAAAATCATGTATGGTAACATCCTTCTTACCATTGTATTTTTGGAGATTAGAGTGCTCGATGGGCTGAATAGCTACATCTAGGAGTACCCTGAAGAGGACCCTTTCCCTCGCTAAGAGGTTTAAATCATACACTTGTGATACAATGAATACTACATATAAAGTGTGCTTGGAGAAGTGGTATAAGTGAATGCACAATGTATTTGGGGAAGAATGGAGAATCCCTAAACAACTGCTAGCCTTGGTGGATGGTGAGGTTGAGTTTGTTGTATACTAGCACTTCTGCATAGGCAGATTCACTTTGATAGATGGCACGAAAATTCCATATTGTAAACTACCTTTTTCCTTCACAATGCAATATTTTTAAAGTGTGGTTAATAGGTTCAAGGAGGCCAAGAAACTTAGATTTGATCTAAGTGAGGTAGATCGGATCACCGCGTGCACGCACCTAACATTAGTGTATCCTAAAAAGCACGCATATGTGGAGAAGTATGTCTCTCATGATGTACATATGTTAAAATTTGTGTCAATACCTATTGTAGGAAAAACAACAACAAGGGTATATATACACCTGAGGCCCAAGTTTGAAAAATGTGCATATGTTGAGGATGATGTATCCATCCCATAAGACCCTACCGGAAGAAAGAAGATAGTGCCAAATAAGAGAGAAAGATAGGAAACTCTAGCAAGTAGGGCACCGAGCGTGTATATAGTTCGAGACAGTAGGGGTGCATAAGTCAGGTGTGGGCCCAAGTACTTACACATGAAGGAAGAAATCCCTTGTGAAGGAGAATTCATCCTAGAAGGAAATGTCCCCTATGATAGAGGAGTCAATAGTAAAGAAGAAGCAAAAGATGACACAGAGTTCAAAATCTGAGGAGACAAAGAGCATGAAGGGTAATGAGTCCAGAGGAGGAGAACGAGGAGCATGAGGAAGGTTGGAATCCCTTGGTGTTCGATGTACATGGATTTGATGAAGAGCAAGATGAGTTTTTAGAGGGCACTCGAGAGAAAGAAGGAAGTGAAGAGGAAGTGTGGATGAATGTGCAAAGGACCCCACACTGTTTGATGAATGGTTTGAAAACACAAGAGTAGAAAGGGAAGTAGCAGGTATCATCAAGGATTTAGGAGATCACGACGTGGAGCACAATGTTGAAGAAATATTGAGAGAAGCGAGAAGACAACATAGAAAAGGAGAAGAGTTTAGTAGTCAAATTCCCAACCGAAGCACACATAGGTGGCAAGGGCATGGTGGCAACACAAAGACACATAATTACTTATGTAAATGATCTAAACAAGGTCTGCGTGTGTGTTTCTAAATCACTGTGCCTACAAACCAAATCTTATGTTGGTCATCATTTGAGAAGGATAGTGCATACACGTGCATGAGGAAGATGTTGTCATGGACCTTTGAGTCCCATGTTGATGAGACCGAATTCAAAGTTGGTGTGGATGCAGTAATAGAAATGCATAACCCCAATGAGGTGAATCCTATTATGGATACCCAATGGCTAACAGATGAGAAGGCTTGTAATGTGCTCAACAAGGTATCGGTAGAAGTGGAGGCAAGGTTATTCGGGAGGAATAATAGAATCAAGCCTTGGAGGAGGAATTGGAGGAAAATAATAAGGATATAATAGAGAGAGACAAGGAAATAAAAGGGAAGGAGTCTATAATTACATAGTTAAAGGATGAGTTGAGAGAGGAAAAGGTGAGGGTACACGAAGCCTACAAGAAAGTAGAGACTATCTCAAACTCCATTATTTTAGTGTGCCTAAACTTAGTCCCCCAAACAAAAGTATGATTCCTCCTTCCACTGCCTGAAGGATTTGACGCGCTTGATCACAATGGAGAAGCAACGACTTGTGTTGGAGTCAAAAGAAGAGGTTTTGGTGTGAAAAAAGAGCATGAGAAGTTGAAAATTGAAGAGACCATAACTCGATACTCCGAGCTCCTTGCCTCTGTAAAAACCGTAGCACACATGGAAGAAGTTTTCTATGACACCTGTGGAGATAGGGACAGGGTGGCAAAGTGTATTGGTTGTTACCCATGAGGTAGACCTGAAGGAGTTCTAGGAAAAGAACAAGAATAATAGGGCGGAATAGGACAAGATCATAGCAAAGGTCAAGAATAAGTCTGAGGTGATTGAATACTTAAGGGTCTTGATTAAAAATAAAGTGAAGGAATTATATCCCTAGGTTACATGAAGGATGGACGCGTTAAGCGACCTTAGCAAGAAGATGGAAAATATTGTTGATACATTGAAGGCTAAAGGTGAGGAATTATCATTTGATGAATTCAATGCATTAATAGGGGATTTATTTCAACAAGCGTAGAGTGAGGTGGATTCCTGGAATAAAATTGAAGCATCCTTAAACAAATACTTCCCAATCCTTTTACAGACAGTAGAAAAATTCTTTTGTTCTTTGGCACAAGTCAGGTACAGTTATTATTTCCCTCCATTCTTTATTCTTTATTGGAGCTTATATTATTTTTCGAGGATAGACAACATGTTTAGTGTGGGGTGATGTTGATCCCGAAAATGACTAAGTCCTAAAGAAGAGGATGAGCGCATGCGCGAAGGCACTATGGAGAAAAGTGTGTAAGTAAACACGCGCAAGGAGAGATAGGTTTGTGCATGGAAGCAAGAAAGGGTTTAAGGGTTTAAGGACTTAGCCACATTTTGGTTAAAGGGTATCACATGAAAAACACGTGAAGTTACAGAGATAAGCGTAATGATGATAAGGTTGTTACATGGAGACTTAGAGCTCAAGAAAATAATATTCCAGGGAATCATTATGGTTATGGGTTGTAAAGTGGAGGTTGTTATGGCTAGATGGAATCAATGGCTTGGACACTCAATTATAACAAGATATGATGACATTTGGCATGCGGGATTGTTTTTGAATGTCTTGTTTAGGCAAGCTCCTATCCTATTTAAGGAGGCATTTGGATCTAGACAAGGGTATTGGATATTGGGTATTAGATATTAGAGGTTGAGTGTGTGTGTGTATAGGGTGTCCATATGAGTGGTGTATCTTTACAGGAAGGGATTTTGTAATGGTTCTAAGGGGGTAATATAGGGTTTATAGATTAGAGCCATGGGAAAGGTAGGATGCTAATGGTAGAATGATGTATTGATCTATTGTTGAACCTTTTTGATGTAATATGACTATTGTAAGTGGTTTTAATCAATATATAAAGGGTTGTTCTAAATATCTGTGTTTATGGGTTTAAACCCTAGTACTCTCATTTTTCTCATAGTTTAGATCTGATCTCTTTGTGATGTTGTAGTGTTTACTTTTGCATTATGATGCATCTATGCTTAGATCTAGTGCTTTTACTTATTTGCTAGAATGGATACATCTGTTTCGCAACCATTTATCCATTAATGGAAAACATTATTATGAAGATCACATAAAGGAGGGGCTTGTCACCTACGTGCACCTTGGGGTGAGTGCCCAACTAATGTTGGGTCATAGGCCGGTGCGCTTGGGAATTAAAAGGAAAAGGGAAACGAGACTAAAAAATCCCTCATGGTATCATTATATTCTTCATTTGTACTAATTACACTATGAGGTCTTGGTAGTCTTCAATGGATTTGAAAATATCCTTGAAAGTAAGTTTTTATATCATTCTAGTAGGTGATAGATCGATCTAGTAGGAGGTAGAACCATTCTGTTGCTTTATCTCGCAAATATTCCACAAATAATCTAACTCGACACATCCTCATTCTCCACTCCTAATACTCCACATGTAGTGATGAAAGATGACACATTTTCTTTTGGGAGTTATGAATCATCTCCCATAAATTTGGGAAAGCTTTTTCTCGGACCTTATGGAAATTCATGAATAGAATGTGGGAGGGAAAGTAGGCCTCTTTTCTAGCCCCATGGCATAATAGAATCAGTATTTTTATTTCTTTTTCTACCATTATTTCTTCTGCTTCCACTTCTTCAAATTCTTCTCCTAATTATTCTTCCGATTCTTTTTCTCCTTCGCTAGGGAATTTGATGTTCAATGGTGGGTGAAAGGTAGGAGAAACAAGAGGATTTGCATGAGGATCATTGACAAGAGTTTGGATAGGATTACTAAGTGAACCACTTGGAGAATCAGATGGAGACAAAGCTTGAGATAGTTAGTAGGGATTATCTCTAATTTGTTCTCACGTATTTTACAAAGCTACATAAGTAGGATCAACAATTCCTCTCAACTTATTCATCCCGTATACTTCTTTTCATCTAGCTTTAGGAAAATCTTGCAATGAGAATATGAAAGGACACTTTGGAATGTGAAGGGTCATTCACAAGAATCAACAATAGTTTTTTAGCAATGGGATTCAATCAATTTTTATTTATTTTTATATTTGAGTTTTTTTTTTGTATTTTTGGTTCATATTTTGGGTGCAGAATATGTGAAGTCTGCCCCACAGTGGGTGCCAAAAATTGTTGGTGAGAAAATTTGTCATGTGGAGAAAATGGTAGGTTTCACCAAATCACAGAGACTCTAGGTCCCTCTTCTTGAATGGTGTAGCTCCATTTATTGTGCGTGAATGAAAATTAAATATTTGGTTGGCCTAGATGTTGGGTATCCAACATGAACACTCCACTAAATAATCGTAAAAGCTTGTAATTTCTTGTAAGGGAGGAATTTACTGAGTAGGTGGGAATAAGGAAGGGGGATTAATATTGTAGGTAGAAAATTAGATGCCTACAAATATTAATCTAGCATATCATCACACATAATCAGAAAGAAAACAATTTTTTTAATGACATCAAGACAAGATAAAAATATGAACACAAAGTCTCATAAATTCCATCATAAAGAAAAGCATAAACTCCTTTCTTCTTAATTGATGCTTTGGCAAAGATGTACAAAGAGGAGAATGGAAGAATATAAAGGAAATTTACCATACATTTTTATTTTCACAAGTAGTTATCTACTCATGATCATACAAAATTGACAGCCCTTAAGAATGGGGAATTCATTACAATTTATAGATTTCAAGAGGACTCTTCACTTACCCCCCACATGACTTTTTGATTGTCCTCCACAACATGTGACTCTTTGAATCCCTAGGGATGAAATTAAGTCCCCTTTTATTAATTAAGGGTGACTTATTACAATATTAACTATAGTCACATTTAAATGAATAGGAAAAACATCATGATTTCTCACAACAAAGAATTAGAAAGGGGGTAGAGAAGAGGAGAAAGAATGAGAGAAGAGAGGGAAGAAGAAATGATCTAAAGCATTAATGAAGGTTCATCCATATTTGATGAAGATCCACTCCACTAATGTTGAAGATTAAAACTTTCCCCAAGATGGCCCTCTCGCAACACACATCATGCTCGATGATGAAGTTTTCTCTTTTGGACACTTTCAAACACTTGCTCCTTTTGAGATATCATGGAATAATGAACCTTTCCACACCGCCCTGATATGCTTTGAGAAGGAAAGTGATGAGTAATGATGAGTATGCCATTGAAAATAATGAAGAACGTCTTATTTTACTTAAAACGATCATTCCCAATCATAAAACACCACCATTACTTCCGATCAAATATGCATATGAGTTAAAACTCAAACAATTGCTCATACAATGCAAACATGGTGCTTTTGCCACCTTGAGGACTTTGATGGCCAAAATTATAGAACCAATCCATATGAGTCACAATTCATCTTTAAATCCTCTGTAAGCATGAATTTTTCATTGCCATTCCCATGAGGATATCTCCAAAGAGATGGTGACAACTTAGTAACTAGTGGAAAGTTATAGGAACTTCCAATATTGGCATTTCTTGTTTGAGACAACATATGCTCACCACACCCAAGTGTTCAAATGCGAGAGATGATACAAGTTCAAGACCTGAAAATTTGAATTTCATGACTGATGATGACACATTTTTCACCTAGAATAAGAGCTTACTATATCTAGAAAATTTTCTTTTTTCCTTTTTTTTCACATGACCTAGTTTGTTTCTTTGGTTGTTTCCCGAGAACATTGCCTTCAAGAAACCTTCCATTTTTTACTCATTTATTATTTATACTAAGTACTCATATAGAGACTTAGTATTTTTGTAAATTTCCCTTCCACACCTCATATTACAATGAAACCACATTTTTGAGATGGGTTTTTCTCTTGATCTCACATACAAATTTTCAACTCAATCAGATCACCTGGAATAAGGGATAATTTTAGTGGCGAATATTCGTAATATGGTGAAATTTTCATTTTAGGAAAATTTGAAAAGGTAATTTTTTCGAGCGGGTCGGTGTCTTATTCACCTAAAATTTACAGTATATTATTTTTTGGGGTCATCTTCACCTTCATTTGAAAACATATCCTATAAAAACCTAGGTGATTCACTAGGTAGTATACTATGGTACTACCACAAGTAGCTTACCAAATTACCAATACTGTGAAGTTTGAACTTGCACACTCTTAAGCACTAGAGATTACTGTTAGCTTGTTAGGGTTAGTTGTTGACGTGTGACAGGGATATAGTTGACGCGTGATAAAGAGGTATTGCGAACACAAGACAATGTGATATTACTGATTTGATGCACGATAAGGGGGTAAGCAATCGACACGTGAGAGGAATAGAGTTGACACGCGCAGAGACAAATGACACCTTGTTGACACACCTACAGAGAGATTTGGCATGCATGAACCCAAAAATAGGTCTAGGGCACCCGCAAGTGCCCCTATCCCTCTCTAGAAAACCCGTCTAGACCGATCGTCAACTCGTACACTTTTCTAAGGCTCTATGCAACACTTCTCCCTCTATGTACATCTAATCATCACTTTGGCATGGTATGGATTTCACCGTGAACCAACTAAGGATTTTATTTCCCTCTTTATAACTAGGATTTCACATTTATTACTTAGCTTACATGGGTTAATTTCCATATTTAATTATTTATTCATTCACTGCATCAATAGTAATCAAATTAGGTATTAAATTCATATTTTAGCTTAATCAGAATGAAGGGTGCACATGAAAATAAGAAAACCGCATATCTAAAAAAATAGGGCATGGATTGATCTCAATTTTTTTGCATTATACGTTTTCGAAGGCCATAAAACCCAAGTTTTAGATTTTACATGCACAACGAAGAATTTTTGCAACAAAAAAACCCCAATTTCCCCGCACTAAAATTTTAAAATTTAATATCTTTCATTCCTAAGATCAAAGTGAGCCGAAACTTCACAGTGTAACAAAAACAAAAATCCATATCGTAGAAAATAATTTCACAAAAATCTGAGGTCCAAAAATCTAGTTTCTAAAAATAGTAAGCCTTCTACACATGTACTTACTATTTTTAGTAAGATCTCATAGTGAGCAGTTTCTGCGAAAGGTAGTGTGCACAGGGAACATCTAGAAGGAGGATCAGAGTGACCAAAGTTTGAGAGGGTGAGAAATATGCATTTTCTAAAAATATTAAATCCCCTTTCGGATACAAAAAGTGCCTATGTCATCCATAAAGTTCAAATTTGCAGGACTCAATTCAGCCACAACTATGTGCAAGAGCAAATTGGAACCTTTAAGTGTTTGAGCATGTCTTATCAAAAGTCATAGATTTCCCAAGACAATAAAGAATTTACTTCACAACAAGCTCCCGATAATGCTCTAGTGGAAAGCACCATGGAAACACCCGATGAGCCATTCCCATGGATTCTAGAAATGATCAATAGTCAAAGAAAGAACAACACAATAGGTTTTCATACCAAGTGTCAAAGAAATCTCAGAGATATGGAAACCCAAATAAAAGAAGAAATATTAGACAACATCTTATTTCTTTAGTGGGACCTCAGGTAATCAATATGTTGAAGTTTCCATAGTAAAAGTTGAAAATCCTATTGAGGAAATGACTCCATCATATTATGAAATCATGAGTATCTCATTGGGCCAAGCTTCACATGAGGGTGAATCTCATCTCATTAAAGGAATCTACCACTCACCTATTTGCTCGAAACAAATAATACAGTAGACCATTTTGAAATTGGAGAAATAGGTAGAAGTTTTCAATGCCTACATTCATCCCTTCTCAAGACTTGAATCAACCGATACCCTTCTAATTAAAGGCATTTTTGCAATAAATAGTATTGACCCAGAGATGATAAATAAAGGACAAATCTATATGGTGTGAGGGAAGGTTAGCGAGATATGGATTGAAAAAATCATTGATCAAGGCAAGGCATTGTTCTAGAAGTCATCTCTCTCATCAAATATGCTCTTGCGACACTGTCGGAAGTAAATAAATCAAAGGAAGAGTTTGCAAAAGAATTCAATCACTTGGATGAAATGTTCCCACTAGTGTCTGAGATGATTTCCTTTTATTCTCACACCCTTGTGAGTAAGAGCATGTTTGCATCCATTGATGATAATTTGTCTCAAGTTTGGATCCACATCATGGATGTGAGATATGCAATTCTCAAGAATGTCATCTCCGAGTTGAACTAAAAAAGGTAACATGATTTTTAGATCTTGGACGAGGTCTATCACTATGTTCAAAGATTTGAGTTCCTTCTTTCACTAAAGACTCATCATTAGAAGAGCTCATCATTTCATTCCAGGAGTTGGTCAAGAAGGAGGCAGGTGACTCTCTTTCCTTCAACAAAAACAATTTAGAGTCCCTAGCCATTATTAGAACTTGCATTTCCAAAATTTCAATGGATCATGAAGTATGGATCAGTCAGTACAAAAAATCATGGATGTTCCAAAAACATGGATCAAGGTGTTGGGATGCATGTACATTCTAGAGGAGTATAAGTTGGTAGCCACAATATCTCAGTTTAGTAAATAATTCAAGGATTAGGTACCCATTCCGAGACCCGCCATTAGGAGGCATGATTCACAAAGTTATTCATTGAGGAAGTTGTTTCATCAGAAATGACATTCCCTTCCCTTTTTCTCCTCTCTTCTTTCTCTATCCTTTATACTTGTCCATTGGGTGTAATCATTGCATTTTTTCCTATTCACTTAAGTGATAAATTTTAAAAATGTAAAATTATTTTATCAAAATTATAAGAGAAATACTTAATTTGTCTTTTCTAAAGGAAAATGAAAGGTCATAAGTGGAATATAAAGATGAAGATTTATGTGAGGGAGGTGAGAGGTCAATTCACATAGTGCTATAAATTGGGATTTCCTATCCATTCCAAAGGATACATAATTTCTAAAACCTCTACTCTATAGCAATTGTGGATTGTAGTTGTTGAACTTTGTATCAATGCACAAGAAATAAGAGCTACATTTCTTCCATTTCCCTTTCTCATATGTTCTTCTATTCCTCTCATTATACAACTTTGTGAATGTTAATAAATAAGAAAAGAGTTTTTACTTTTCTTGATGAGAATATTAATGAGACATTGTGTTCATGGTCTCATCTTATATTGATGTCAGTAACAAGTTTGATGTTATTTCTTATATATTGAATGTTAAACTACTTTGGTTACTAGGTGTGAACTCTACAATTGGCCTACTCAAGGTAGTAACTTTCCTTCCCTTATTTTTCTCCTCCTCGCCATTGATGTGACTTCCTCCCTTGTACTTTGTACAAGCACTTTAACACAAGTTCAGTGGAGGGTCATTGTGTGATCTGCAACCTATTTGGCCAACCCATAGTATTAGTTTAGGATTATATTAGTTACATTCAATAATGGGAGTTGCACCATTCAATGTAGAGGGGCGTAGCCCTGTGAATGTTGGTGGAGACACCTAATTTTCCCAACTAATGATTTTTTCACTAACAAATAGTTGGTAGGTTGTGTTAATATATGAGTTCTTTGTTTGAATTTTATCATATAGTGACACCAAAAGCTGACCTAGGTCATGAAAATAGGATAAGAAAATACACAAAGCCAAGAAAGTCCAACAAAGGGTAAAAAAAAATAGGACAGAGCGTGCGAAGGACATTAGCGCTTGGGAACTACTCATGTCCTTTCGGCGTGTAATTTCCTAAAACAAGAAAATATTAGAGTAAAAGATAGGAATAAGGATCCATGTGACTCGACCAAAAAGATGTAAATACCAAACAAAGGATGTAAATAGATCCAAACAAAGCAATAAAAGTGATTTAATCTAAATAGAATTAAACCTTAATTTCGAATGAGTAACTACTATACCAGATGATATTATGATAATTGGTATACAATATGCACAAGTAATAAACATTCATCAATGTAAAATTCCTATGCAAATGAGAGAGGGATGATGACTTAGTTGATTCTGTGTAATCACTGGAGATTATTAGACTGAGTATCTATTGAATTTGGCTAGAAATGACATCGTAAAGGCTCGATGAATATTTAGAAGTACAAAAATGTGAAGGAAAAAATGTCCATATGAGGATAGGAGCGCTCAGTGCTAGTGTCCGATATGGGTGCTAGTGATTTAACAAAAATCTAATTTTTCTAAACCCTAAATATTTCAATTGACATGTGATAAAAATGTTGACATATAAATCGACACAAGAAATAAGCTAGATAAAAATGAAACCTAGGTGTAATAGAGAGGATAAAATACTTATCTAATTACAATAAATCTCAAGTATTCAGATCGGAAAAATTATGAACACGATGAGGGAAGTGTCGTAAATGTACTCAAAAATTGTGGAACCATTGATATAAGTTGGATCAAAGCATCTGGACTGGCTCAAGGGCACCTAGGGGACTAGAGACCTTTGGTAGGAACTGTGACTACACGTAACCTTAAAAATGATTCTTCTTATGTTGCACTAGTGTCGCTAACCTTTGTTGTTAATAACCCTTGTGTGTCACAATATGTCCATAGAATTATCTTGTAACTTGCAAAACAAATTATCTCCCGTGAAAATCCCAAAATATATCAAATCCTAAAAAGAAAAAAAGATGAAAATGGTGAGTCGACTTTCCTCAAAGAATCACCCAATAGAGTTAACTTATGAATGAGTGTTGAACTACATCTCTAACTCCACGTAGTTATTTGTACGTGTGTGTAAGATCATGCCCCGAGAAGATCTTATGCAAGATGCACTTGATAGCGATAAATAACTAGATGTAACAATGTAAGTAGATGTGTGGATGGAAAAATGAACTTACCCTCCAATGAAGTGTATGCAAAAATGTAGTCCCTTGTCCCTTGAATGATAGCTAGATGGATTTTTGATGCTCTTAGAATTCCTTTGCAACCTTAAGTGGTGATAGTAGATGCTTAGAGCTTAGTCCTTTATTATGGTTATATATCTTTGTATTTATATGATTCCCTTGTTTGAATTTCATAATCATGGGGACTGAAATGTCGATATGATCATGATATCAAGTTTCACCGATGTAATAAATCCAATACTTCCCTAGTATAAGTGGATATGTATGAGAAGTGTGTGTAACAAAGACTGATAAATGGCAAATGCAAAGGACATAAGTAACATTCATGCGGACATATCCATGATAAAGATGAAGAGATTGAGGTGGAGGGAGGAGATCATCAAGTTTGAATCTGAGTTGATCCAAGCCATCATATGTGCAAACAGTGTTAGAGAAAGTGGGATTGAATAGAATGTGTGGCCAATTAGAATTATTCATGAAAAGAGTGCATTTGAAAGGAGGAAGTGCAAATTTCGGTTCCTCGTAGCAGATGAGGAAGGTGGTATGACGTCTAATGTATGGACACACCCCCAATAAAGTACCATATAATTAGTAGAAGGAGGAGGTGAAGCTGAAGTGGATGGAATGACATATAAGGCACAAATAGTTCCTTCAAGTGGAGTACAATTGTCGAGAATAGTTTGCGGGTTGTTGATCATCAATGGGATGCATAGTAGTAGCGGTTTGGAGTAGGTAACCCAATTGTTGGATCTATGTAGCAATATTTAAATGGTTGATGATCAATGAATATGGGATATTCAAATCCCTCATGTAATAATTTAATGCATCGGTGAACTATAGAAGCCATTGCCTGCATAGCGTGAAGCCATGGCCTACTAAGTAAACAATTGTATTAAACTAGAAAATCAATAACAAAAAGTACAACATGAATAGTTTTTGGCCCAACTATGAATGGTAAGGTGATGGTGCCTCTTCACAGACGCATAGAATAATCATACACATAGAGGGAAATGGATTTTAGGTTAACTAGAGAGAAAGAAAAACCGATGTCGTGAAGGAGTGATAAAGTACAAAGATTGAGCTCAGATCCATTATCGATTATAGTTTTCTTAATACCATAGTTATGAATGTGATCCGATATATATAGGGGAGGATCATTGTCATAAATAGAAATATTTTCAGCTATATCAAATGGAAAATTAAGTTGTTGAGAAAATACATCTGTGAAAAACTGATATACTTTGTCTGGATGAGTATCAAAAGGAACATGAGTATTAGCCAAGAGAGAAATAATTTTATCTCTACAACTAGGATTAGCTAGCAATAAATCATGAATGGAGATATCCATGATGAGATGAGGACTCAAGGGTGTTTTAATGATATGGGTTCACCAAATTATTTAACAAAAATGTAATTTTTCTAAACCCTAGATATTTTAGGGTCACATATGATAAAAAATTCTAAAGCACATATCTAACACAAGAAATAAGCTAGATAAACATGAAACCCTAGGTGTGAGAGAGGATAAAATAATTAGATAATTTTGCAATAGGTCCCAAAGTCTTATGGACTATAGAACTAATGAACAGGATGAGGAAATTGTAATAAACACACTCGAAAATTTTGAAACTCTTTGGAATAAGATGGACCAGGTGCCTGACCGAGTCAAGGGTACATGCACACCGAAGACCTCTTATAGGTGCCTATGACTACACAAAATCTCTAAAAATATTCTTATTATCTCACACTAGTGTCTCTAACCTTCATCGTTGATTTCTGTGTATCAAACTATGTCCGTAGAATTTTCCCTGTAGCCTACTAAAAAAATTATTTCCTACAAAACCCTAAAACACATTAAATATTTAAAATAAAAATATGTAAATGGGGAGTTATACTAGCCTCAACGGTCACCCAAAAAAGTGAACTTACAATTGATCATTGCACTACATTTCAGACTAGATGTAGTTTTGTGTGTGTGTGTGTAATATCCTGCCCTAAGAAGCTCTTGTGTAAGATGCACTTGATAGCAAGCAATAGCTAGATGTAGAAATGTAAGTATATGTGTGGATGGAAAAATGAGCTTCCCCTCCTATGAAGTGTATGTATAAAATGCAGTCCCTTGTCCCTTGAATGATAGCTAGATGAATATTTTTATGTTCTTAGAATTCCTTTTGAAGCAACCTTAGGTGGTGATAGTAGATTCTTAGATCTTGGTATTTTATTATGGTCATATAGCTTTATATTTATATTATTTTCTTGTTTGAATTTCGTAATTGACAACTAAAAGGTTGAACCATAAGAAAACAAGATGTCCAAAAGATAAAAGAGGCCCAAAAGGGGTAAGTAAGATACAAAGAGGTCGGGGGTGCCTAGAGGGGATGAGGGTGCCTAGCCACTAGATTCTTGGATGGGAGTTGGTGTCAAGAGTCAAGATAGATAAGTGAGTGAAGTACACGCTAGGTTGTGGGGTGTGTAAGGCCAAAAGGAAAAAAGGAAAGAAAAGAAAGAGGCCAAAGACAATAGTCAATTACTCGTTTTCTCACTTATGAATTATATGAATAGTGGTATGTGATTATGACCTAAAAATGTACCCAAGTGCATTATTTAGTGTTTACAGTAGTGTCTTCTTAGATTATTAGGTTCTAACTTTTTCTAGGTCAGAAGGTCTTCACTCCAATATTTTTGTCACTCTGAATTTGTTGTTAGGGCTCCGATTGCACTTGTAACCTACAAAGTAGATGACTAGTTGCACATGCCAACAAACCACAACAAATCTAACAAAACAAGATGTTGAATGGGGAGTCGATCGACCCCAAAAGTCAATCAAGAGTGAACTTACAATTGATTGCTACAATACATCTAAAAATCCATGTAGTTCTCGGTTTTTGTGTGTGTAATGATGCCCTAGAATTCCCTTGTGCAAGTTACACGATGATAGCATGATAGATTTAAAATGTAGCATGTATATAGAATGTGTGTGAGGGACTAAAATGAACTCCCCTCCTATGTTATGTATGCAAATTGTTGCAACCCTTTTCCCTTGTATGAGTGTGCTAGATGTATTCTTTGTAATGCTCTTGTGCCTTTGAATGTAATATTAGGTTATGGTAGATAATGCTCATGTGTTTTACCCCTTATTTGAGAGCAATAAATGTGTGTGTGTGTGTATGATTCCCTTGTTTGAATTTCATAATTGACAACTGAAAGTTTGGCCCAAAGTTTTAATAGGTGACCAAGAAGTAAAAGATACCTAAAAGAGTAAGAATAATATAAAAAAGGTCATCCCAGGAGGGAAAGGAGCACTCAGGCGCTTCGTCCTAATCAAGGGCGATAGTGTATGAAGTCATAAAATATAAATCCATAAATTTTTGGTAATGATTTAAGGTATATAAGGCCAATAAAAGTGGAAGAGATAAAGAAAAAGGCCCAAAATAATTTTTCAACGTTTAGTTTTCCTTTGTTTTTGGAAGGGAAAAATTCAACTTGAAAACATGAAAACTCTACCCTAGTGTCAAAAATTTTCATTATAGACCTTCCCAAAAACCCCTCTAGATCTTTTCATCCTCTATGTCAATCCTATCCCCATCCATGTAATTTGAATGTTTGTTGTCTTACCCTTGCCCATGCATGGAAGAGGTGAAAACAAGCTCACATGATTCTTTCAAGACAATGTCTTTCAAGGTGGATCTTTCGGTAGGCTTAAGAATGACTATTTTTAGCCTTTCTAAGGCTAGTGCATATTCTCTGGAGTGGATTTAAAGTCCTAAATTCATTAGAGAGGTGTATAAAATATACTTGGATCATTTTTCAAATGATTTATGAAGATTTAGGAAATATTTGGAGATTCAGGAGCAAGTTCAACAAAAGTGGGTTTTTGAGGCCAAAGGAGCTTGACATTGTGAAAAAACACTTGAGCTTCGGAGGATGATTTTGGGAGCTCTAGAATGAGTTGGAGGTCAAAAAAATATCAATGAAAATATGATGTAATTCCTACATTTTTTTAATTTCATATTTTTCACAACACCCATGCATTTCTTTCCATAACTCATTCTTCGCAGCACATGATTGGCGATCTAGAAAACAAAGTCCATTTTTGAGAAGGTTTCAAGTTGAATAAGACCTTGAGACACATACCATTATTTTCAAAATTAATTTTTCAGTCAAAATCATATAAGTAAGTTCCAAAAATTCCTTTGGGAGCTCCAACAACGTCATTTTCAAGGTCCTTTCCAAGGTACAAGCTCTGTTCTTAGTCAAATGTTTTAGTGCCACGTGGTAGCATGAGGTTGAGGAAAATTTTTGGTGTCCATTATTCCCTTTCCATGGGGACAGGTTGGGCATAAATTTTTTCCAAACACCTTAGACCTCATGGACACACCACATGACCCTGAGAGGCTCTGTTAAGCTCTTTTAGGCAATTTTCTAGCCCCCGCTCCAAACCACGCATGTTTGCCACTTGTCACCCAAAGGATAAAGTGCACTTTGTTGTCCCTTAGTCCCTTTCCAAGGGGACAAGGGGGACAAAAAAATTCCCCCACCTTACTCCCTCCAAGTTCCTCATGTGCCCAAAAATTAGCTCCCGGGTGCTTAAACTCACTCCCTTTCTCATTATTTCCTTTGCCTATGCATGCATGTCGCTTGTCACCCAGGGGTGGAGGCACACTTTTGTGTCCCCTTTGTCCCTTCCCAAGGGGAAAAAAATTTCCCCTTCCTCATGCTTATAAAACCTATCACTTAGCCATTTTTTCACTATACCCCCATTTTTCTCCATTTCTACCTAGAACCCCGGTGAAATATTTCTACATTCCTAAATTTCCATTTTTTCCATTTCATTCACCTCCCCATTTTTCCATGATCATAGTGGAAAGAATTTATAAAAATTACAATTTTTTAAAGCTTCATGCTCATTTTTTTCCTGAATGACTTTGTGCCCCAGATCAAAGAAATGGTCACATCTCACAATCTAGTAAACAGATTGACTTGAGGTTTTTTTCAATCTTCCTCATTTAAAAATGCCATTAAGGAGTAGGTGATGACATTTTTAATGATCCCCCAAATTTTTTATGGCAAAGAAACCCCCTTTTTCATACCCTATTTTCGTAAAATTTTATTTCCCACCATTCCAGTCGTGGTTCATTTTAAGACACCTCTAGAAAATTGGAGGTGGAAAATACCTGGCAAATATCCCTGGAACCGGTTTCAATGAAAGGTGAATTTGACAGTTTTCCAGAACCAAATTTTCACTAGGTTTTTTGAGCCAGAGAGACTACATATTTTTAGACACTGACACCTCATTGACACACGTCAACAAGTCCTCTCTCGACATTGTGTTTACGCACGTTAACTAGGGCCATTGACGCACGTCAATAACCCTTGTTGATGTGCGTCAATGGCCCTTGTTGACCTGTGTCAATGACTCCTCTTAACACACATCAATAAGGGCCATTGACGAGCATCAATAACCCTTGTTGAGCAATATCACAATCACTTGGTTTCCTCTTTCGTGAACCGGAATTTGAATTTGATTTTTGTGTTCCATTTTTCTGAGTATTTGTATGTGTGATATCTTGATGCACTTCTGGTTGCACCCTAATAGGAAGAATATCTTTGAGATCTAGCATATTATCGTAGGTTTCATTTGTTTGATACTATGTAGAATGCATGTCCAACTCAATAATACCTTCCACATAGTCAGTATTATGATTCTTTTTGGTGCTAGCTATATTGTTAGTAATTTCAATATCTCAGTATCGAGAGAGTTTCTAAAATACTTGAACAACGACTTCTGAGATTTCATAATTACTTTTAGGGTCTTCGCATTCTTAAGACTAGCACCTTCCATTATTCTGAATAGAGTCCTGCATCAGCAAAAGAACCAAGTAGAACTCGGTGAGTCGAGTCAAAATTATCACACGCGTTAACCATGGTAATCCCTATCAAGCGCATCAACAAGGCATCAAATATCTCTATCACGCGTCACCAAGGTGTCAACTCGGCTCTATTTCATGTCAACTCTATCCCCGTCATGTAACTCGAGCCGAGTGGTTGTGAGGTATTTATTTTTTTTTCTCCTTTGGTCGCTTATGAAATCACACAATTATAGTCAAAGTCACCGAAACCTACAATGAAATAATGACCTGCAAATCCCTCAAAGAGACATCAAATCATAAAAATAAAAATGCAGAATGAGGGGTCAAATGGTCCTTAGTTGTCACCATGGTGAACTTATGACTGAGAACTGCACTACATCTCATACTTATTGTAGTTCGTGTGTGTGTGTGTGTGTGTGTGTGTGTGTGGAATTGAGCCCTCGATAGCTCTTGTGCGTGTCACACTTGATAGCGAGCAAGTAAGTTAGATGTAAAGAAATGTAATATATGTGCGAATGGAATAAAATGAACTTCCCTCCTATAAAGTGTATGTAGAATAACCATCCCTTTTTTCCCTTGGATGGTGCTAGATGAATGTAATGGAGCTCTTAGATCCTTGGTGGATGCAACCTTAGGTGGTGATAGCTAATGCTTAAGGCTTGGTCCATTATTATGATCACATAACTTTATATTTATATGAATCCTTTGCTTGAATTTTGTAATTAACCCTGAAAATGCTGACTATTAAAAATATAAGATTCTCAAATAGATAGAAAGGACCCAAAAAGTGTGAACAAAGTATACCGAGATTAGGGTCGCCTGAGGGGATGAGGGTGCCTAATACTGATGTCCGTGATGATAAATGCCTAGGTATAAAAAGTCGAATGGTAAAGTAAGAGTGCAAGACCAAAATTTGTAACAAAAAGAAAATAAAATTGGCCAAAGACATGGGTTAATTAGTTCTTTTCTTGCTTAGGAATCATATAAATAGTAGTATGTAATCATGACTAGATAATTACCCAAAGTGCATGATTTTGTGTCTACATATTCTCGCTCAAAAATGGATCCTAGAGCATGGATTTTAGAGATATCCTTTGAAAAATATGGTTCTAATATCTAGGGGAGATGGTGGAGCGAATGAGAGAGAGAGAAAATGGATAAGGAACTTGGAAACAAATTTCTATAGTCTCAAAGCAAATGGAGGAATGTAGGGAATGGGCGAAAAAATGACAAAGTGTTGGTTTTATATGCATTGGAAACCTTGAGGGGGTGGGATGAATTTTTTTCCACATTTCACCCTTGGAAAAAGACAATAGGTGCACCAAAATGTGCCTTGACCCTAGCTTGACACTTGGCATTCATGCACCGACCGAGAGGAATGGAGGGGGACTGGAAATAAGCACCTGGAGGTCATTTTTTGGTCATATGTGGAACTTCAGGAATCCAAGAGGGGGAGTAAATTTTTGTCCCTATTTTCCCCATGGAATGGTAAAATGGGTTCACAAAAAGGAGCCTCATCCTAGGAGTGACACTTGTCATTCATGCATGCAAAGGTGAGGTGGCTAATCAAACTGGTCAAAGGTGTTAAATGAAGTCATCGGGGTCACATGGAATGAAAAAAATGCTTAAGGGGTTAAGGGGCACACTTTTTTTTGCCTATTTTCCTCATGGAGAGGGACAATGAGGACACATAAAGGTGCCTCAACCTCATTCTTCCATGTGGCACCCAAGAAATTTGAATAAGTATCGAACATGTACCTTGGGTAGCAACTTGAAATTACCATAACTTGAGCTCCCATATGACTTTTTTCCCACTTATTTATATTAAATCACATGGAGAAGTCATTTTAAGAAGAATGGGGTGGGTATCATGACTTGATTTTTCACAAAATACCCCCAAAACCTCCACTTGTTCTTGGAAAGAATGAGTTGCCTAGAAAATATCATGGGGTTTAGGATGGATTTGATTTTACCACCATATAGGGGACTGAAAACTATTTCCATTTATATTTTTTTGGCTCATAAATCATTATGGATATTCTAGATTCACTTCTTAAAGTTTAGGTGCTCTTTCGTGATGCAAGCTCCTTAGGCTTTAAGAACCCATTTTTGATGAGTGGCACCTAAACCTCTCGAATCTTTCTCGTAATCTTCCTAAATCAGTTTCACCATGATCCTGGATCTTGTGTATACCTCCTTTATGAAATTTTTCCTTTGAAAAAAATCTTGAGATTATTTACTTGTCTTAGAAAGGCTTATGATTTCCCTTCCTAAGCTTGCTTGAAAATACACTTCTAGAGATATTGCTCTTGAAGTACTTGAATGACATTTTAATTCCCAAATAACCTACATGGAAGGATGACACACATATGTGAACCATTGGAAGGATGGGATAGGACTGATATGGGGAATAGGATGACTGCGAGGGTTGTCCGAAAATGTCTACAATGCAAAATTTTGACACTAGGGTATGGTTGTCCTATTTTCAATGTGAATTTTCCCCTACAAAACATAGGAAAATACTGTACTAAGGGGTGAATGGGATATCATTTTCTATATCTACCACATATTAATAGAAACAAAAAGGACTGCATTTTGGGATGCATTATTCATTTCATAGTGGGAGGTCATTTTGAATTCCATATCACACATTATTGCTGAAGACTATGAAAAGTAACAGTAATGAAGGAAAACAAAATGACTTGAAAACCTTCATGGATTTTCCAATACAACCTCGATGTAAGATTGTGTGAAGATTTGGAGCTTGTGTAACCTTGTGAATGAATGAATGTGGGTGCTCTTGAATGACCTCCAAATGTGGATTGACCAATGCTATGAACACAGATAATAAATCCTCTAATATGTAGATATTATAGAGCGATTTGACAGAGTAATTGTGTTGTAAATCCAATAGATAAGCTTGCATTTTATAGAGTCGGAATTGGTTAGAAATTGTTTGAAAGTGGTTAAATGTACATGCTAAAAATAGTAGTTGAGGGGACCGAATAGTAATGGGAGGTTAAATTCCATTTACGGGGAGTAAATGAATTTCACTAGTAGAAGTTGCATCCGGATAGGTGGTTGTAAGTGTAATTGAATTTTCCCCACCTTTCTAGGATTCTAGAACTTGATTTGACTAGACTAGTGAAGTGGAGTCCAAGTGGAGTCCATGTGGGGTCCAAAGTGTATATTATAATGTGCACACTTAATTAATTAATCATTTAATTAATAAATGATAATTAAACTAGCTAAAGGGGTACTAAGGATTAATTTAATTAATCTAAAGGGGTACAATGTGTATGATTTAATCAATTTAATCAATCAATCACAAAGGGTGAATAACATGATGTATTGGGATAGAACTAGGAATAAGTGTGTAATTTATGGTGTTTATATTTTCCCCTCTTTAAATTGTTATTGCGAAGTAATAGTGCTTTAAAGATAGTAGATGCGTGTGTAAAGTAACAGTAAAAACAATGAAGCATTAATATGCCCAAGTATGTAGGATAGTATAGGAATTCCCCTTCAACACAACAAGGTGGTGTATGACCACTTGATAGGAAGAAGACAAGAGATTGGAACAAGGATGGGAAGGATTGTGCTTGTAACATAAGTGTAATTTGGAGAATAATTTTAAAGCAACATTATTTTTGTTGTTTCACAATCAATTATCACCGTGATTATTAAAGAATAAAGATGGTTAACCTAGATGTGTGTAAAAACACACACATCGAAAAAGAAATGAAAAATTTGGAAACAAACCCAACATACAAAGTAGGTTCATGAATCATGGTTTATAAAGGAACCAATATGTAATCAAACTTCAAGTGGTCTAAAAAAGTAAAATTTGACAAAGCAACACAAATTTGAAAAAAAGATAATAGGTTATTCCCCTAATGTGTGTGAAAAATGATGATTAAGTAGATGAAAATTCTCCCAAAGTGGGAATAGGATTATAGTGGAAGAGAAGAGTTAAAGCAAATCCTTATGACACTCTTCTTGGATCCATTGTGCAAAATGATCATAAGGAAATTTTCCCAAGAAAAGTTATATCGTGAAGGAAAAACAACTTTGTGACTTTCCCCAAGAAATTTAGTCTATCATGCAAAGGAAATAAAGTGATAGTTGTAATGTTATAACATTCACTAAGGTAGTAGATAAAAAAGTATTACTTTACCAAGATTGTATTGAAATGTTGAAATATTCACATCAAGGGTTTTCTAGTTGTAGGATTTCTTTGATAAGTGGGTGTTTGTTTGAAATTTCTTATAATTTTTTTTTTATTTTATTTTTGAAATATATATATATTTTTTGGATTTTTACGAGTTTTTAAATAGTTCGAAATACAAATGTAAACAAAATTTACACAATAAAAGGAAAACACACTCCAAATTTAATAAACTAGGAGGAAAACAAAATAGTGCAAGTGATGAAAAAGACACAAAATAAGCATTGCAAACAAACCCAATATGAACAAGAAGGAACCACACCAAAGTTATATATGAACTATGATGTGAATAAATTTCCTGTAATTGGTTTACAATAAAGGCAAACAATGTAAATGAAATAAGTAAAAACATCGTCACAATGTGGACAAACCGTAACAATACAACACAATGTGAAAAAATGACATCTAATAACACTCCAAATGTGTTCCACATTGAAGAACTAGAAATATTTGAATTCCCCAAGTGATAGCTTAGAATACGAGGATTGATCAAGGAAAAGAGAGTGAATGATACTTAGATACTCCAAAATATACTCTTATCGATTCCATTGAAGTTTGTTCTATGTTGAATTAAAATGTAAAATTTAAGTGTGCCCCAAGAAAAGTTATGTATACGCGAAGGGTAAAATGATTTCTTACCTTGAGCATAGATATACAACACGAAAAAAAATGATTATCAAAAGATGATCTAGAACGATCATGAGGAGTGCCATCAAATGGAAAAATTGTTGAAATGTGTTATCCAATTGCTGAAAGTTGGTCAAACATTATTTGAATGTTTTTATTTTGACAGTTTTAAACTAATTTTGTATTTTGGGAAAAAAAATTATATTGTTTTTGTATTTCTTAACGATTTTGTATTATTTTTGTAATTTTGTGAAACATATTTGAATGTTTTTATATTTTAGAACTTGGTAAAAAGGTAAACTACTTGAAAGAAGGTTCACAAATAATTATAATCCTTCCATTCCATTGGCATAAATGTAGATGATAAAATGATAGGGTGTTTCACTCCTACACTCCTAGCTCCACGAAACTAGGAAGATTTGAGCTCATCAAGAGATCCAAGGGACGTGAAAACAAGGTGAATAGTGATATGAAAGTGAAAATGATGGATGCAAAGACACAAGGCAATGATCTAAATGAGAAAAATTTAACTCACCTATCTAGTCAATATTATCTGATCAATTCTAAGATGATTCCACTTTATAGGTTTTGAATCAACTTAGATCCATTGATGGCCTATTGATTGACAAGATCCGGTTGAAGGAATTGTTATCTCTCTTTAACATAAGTAATTTCTTGGGATATTTTTTTATCAAACACTTTCATTAGATTACTACATGCTTTATTTATTTATTGATTTTTTTGAATGACCCCTAAATCTTTTCCCATGTCACCACTAAGATAAAGGGCTCAACACCGAAGACAAAATGTAGGTGAGTAAGGGATTCCTTTGTTCCCAGTCTCATACTACTAGTGACAAGTATGGGCTTATCACCGAATATTGCGAAGGATGAAAGGTGTATTGATTTTATAGTTTTTATTTATTTTTAGATTGATTTAATTTACCTTGTATGTTGATAGTTTTCTTTTTGGGAAGGAAAATTCTTCCCCAAGTCTCAACCTCATGTGACTAGTAGGACACAAGGATTCAACATAGATTGATAATAGGGTGGTCAAAAAGGACTGGTAAAGAATTTTGAGCTTTTGTTAAAGAGAGATATATTATTTGAAAGGAGGAGTTTCCATTAGTAAGCTTCAAGACAAAATCGTAGGTAAAAATATATGAAATGAGAAACCATAACAAAGATGAGACACACGATGCCAAAGAGGAAAAAGGTTAACATGTTTCATAATAGGTGAAGAAAGTGAATATATGATAATGGTATGATTAAGATATCTTCCAACATATGGAATGCCTGATATTATTTGTACTCACTTTTTTTTTCGATTCAAAAAAATTTCTTTAAGGAAAGTTTTGATATGGAGTTTTATTCTCTTTTAAGTTTTTTGAATTTTAGTGGATGAAGATTTGAAATGGACTCATCATGATAAATGTATGTTTTATTAAATTTGAATGGTCCTAAAATACGAGAATTGTGTCTAAGTAAAAAATCCAAGTCAAGTGGGGGAATCGAAAAAATCCATTTGATAAATTTGATAAGTCCTAAATACGAGACTCAAAGGGCAAATAAGGTCCAAGTCAAAGGAGGAAATCCAAAGATATGATAAGTCCTACAATAACTACACAGATTTGGGAGGATAGGTTCCAAGTCAAAGGATGTGTGATTAGATAAATCTTCATGAGATCAAAGACCTATGTGATGTTAGAAGAGGATTTTCGAGGTGGAGAATATGTTGAGATTCATATTTATCCTAGGAGTGAAAAGTACAAAGAGAGAAGGATTTATATCTAGATGTACATCCAAGGTTCCTTAGATGTCCATGGAGGAAATATTCAATGTTTCTCCTTGTAGGTTAGGGAGTAATTGATTTGATGAAATATTTGCAATTAAAGTGTAAAAATGTTGTATAAGGATATTCTTGGGTATACATACTCATGAGTGTACGCATGTAGATGTCTTGATATGTAGGAAACATCATTGATGAGATGCCTACAAGATTGATCATTTGAGGTATAATGGACATGGAATGTTGCATTTTTACAAGTGTCCAAGCTTGTTGTGGTTTTGTTTCAACAAAAGATACTAGAGATGTTAGGTGTAGGAGCTATAATGGAAAGAATAGAATCAAGCTCAATGGTGCTTGATGATGGACCCTCTTTTATAGTTATGTCAATTATATCAAGGGTTGAAAGAGAGTCTTGAAGAAAATCAAGCTCTCATTAGGTGTTAGAAGGTTGTTGTCTGAAACAAGTTCAATGTCTGTTTGGACTAAAGGAAGAAAATATGGAGAAGAAATAGATTGGTTTAGAGGGAGAGATACTTGACCTTCGTCATGATCTCATTGAATTTCAGTATGAATAGAAGTGGGGACAATAGTCAACTCTTCATTATAAGTGGAAATTGATGTGTTATCGATTACAAGAGCTTCATCATCGAGCTCTATGGAAATGGTTTCATCGTCAATTAAGTCTTGAACATAATGACAAAGAGGTGTATAATTATCAATAGAATGACCTTCCATGCGGTGGTATTCACAATATTTTGATACATTTTACAATGTACGATTGGAATTCCCATTAGAAAAGGGTTTTGTAGTTTGATATTCAATCATGTTATCCTTTACTAATTGTTGAAAGGCACTAGATAGACTCTCTTCGAGAGGTGTAAATTGACGTTCAACTTGTGCAGATTAGTGTCTACAATACAAGATATGATGGCTTTATAATCAACGTGTTTCAATGATTCACCATGTTTATGAGATTTACACTTTGTATCATGACTAGGAAATGGATTAGAAAAAACCTTTAGATTATCGTTGAGTTTTTTGGTAAATGGTTCTTCGGCCACTATGTATCCATTTTCAATGAGGTCTTGGATGTAGTTATGAATTTTTTTACATTTGTATGTTTGATGACCATCAATGTGATGAAAATCACAATATGTGTTAGGTATATACCAACTTGGATTAGGTTCACCTTCAAGGAAGGGTTGTGTAATAGGATAAGTGACCATATTGGCACTTTCCAGTTGTTTTAAGATGCTTGAAAGAGATTCCCCCAAAGACGTATATTGTCTTCAATTGTAATCACGAGGAGGAGGAAAATTTTCTCTTTTTGGAATGGTGATAGATGGTTTAGACTTAATCTATTTTAATTGGTTGTTCGTAAGTTTTTCATGTTACAATTATCCATGACACCATGATTGAAAAAATTATTGTTGTGGTTTATGTACCTAGGTTTATCATGAGAAGTGCTAGGGTTGTTATTATTATTTTTATGATGATTATACCCATTGTATTTATAATGAGGCTTGATCAATCCTTTATAAATGGGAGATGTTTTTATTTGAGTTCCCTTTTTGATAAATTCCTTAAAACATTTAAGGTAGTGCATCTACATGTGAAAGGACAACTTTTCATTAAGGTTAGTCCCCAAAGATACTAACCATTTGTTTCTAAGGGATTGAACATGGGAACTATACGCACCCAAAATCCACGTGCTATATTGTCGTGGTTACAAGAATCCCCAATGATTATTCAAAATCCTTTCAAGAAGGTGTTCGAGCTCCAAAACCCATTCGCAATGTATATTTGTAGCCTAGATAGCCTTACTTAACTTTTCCATGCATTTTTCCATCTCCCCACCTCTTTTTGTGCTTTTTTGGCCTTCAAACCGGACCGCCACCTACCTGGGTGGTGGTTCTCAAACCACCGCTAGATAGGGTAGTGGTCCTACCCGCTTTTTCCATATTCTTCATGCGTGTTTTGACATGTGACGATTCACTTAAGTTTTCTTTTTGAATGCATCCGTGAGCCAAATTGGCTAAAAATAGCTTTGTTTTCTTGGTTCTCCTTGCTCCTTCTATTTTAAATAATATTTAATTAGTTGGAACTGCCTCTTCTTGCCTTGTGCATGAAGTAACCTCCTATCCTCCATTCCTATATATTCCATGCTTGTATTCAAGAAAGGGCCTGAGAATTTTGTGTATCTTGTATTGTATTTCTGCCACAATCTTGCTAGGAATTGCATAGCCAAGCTCTGATCTCTTGTGCTATCTCTCTTCTACCTGCATTACATCCAGATTGCCATCAAGCTGCCATTGCTCAAGTGCCATCCTCCTACTGTTGTTCTTTCATTCCCAATCCCTTGGACTCATATGAACACTTAGAGAAAGAAAGGACAAATTGAGGGGATAAAATTACTACACAATTGGATTTACCTCTATTCTGTGAATTCCAGGTTGGATTTGTTGTTTGATTTCCTTCATTCTTACAATTTATCATTGTTACATCATATCAAATAGAGTAGAAATCAATTTCCTTTCATTTGCAAGTAATTAGTTAATTTCCAAGAGGGTTTGAATATTTCATAGCAACCCCGGTGATGGATCCTCTTCTTCCCATCCTGTGGATCTAAAGGAGAGAATATATGTAGGAGGTTGTCTACATATCATATATCATTTGGAAAAGTTCTTGTTTTAAGTTAGTTTAGTTTTAATACACTCAACATAGGTGAATAACCACACCAAGTTATCTTGCTTGTTTAGTTTTAGTGTAGAATATATTTAATTATTTAGAATAGAAGCAAATTGTTGTTTGTGATTGTAATATTTCAGTTTTGTGATTTGTTTAGATTAGTTTCCTTTCAGCAAAGAGCATAGATTGTTAGTTTTTCATCTTTAGTTAATTGGACACTTCAAACTAGATCAACACTTAGATCCAAGTTAGGAAAACAAACCATAGGGAATTTACGCTACCCATTCATAGCCTCTAAATCTCCCCTTTGCAACTCGGCTACCAGGAGATCACACTACCAGATCTTAGTCACTGATCCTCCTATAGTTAGCCACACACATTCAACATCGCTGCTCCGACATGACCTCGGGGGTCGAGTGCGGTTGAAGGTCACGTGTTCATTTTCATCCATACAAATTGGTGAACCCGACGTGAAGGATTAATTCCTTCTTATTTCCTTTTCTTTCATTGCTATTACCTCACCTCTCCATTTCTTCCCCTATTTTGGTAGGTATTTTATACTTTCTAAAATATGTCTAGAAGAGAGTTTGGTGGGCCATTTGGCTTTGATAGATATTACACCAACATTCAACCACAACAATCCCCTTCTCTTTCAAGGTGGGGTGACAATTACACAAGCAACGTTCAAACCTCCCCTAGTTACACTTCAAACCCATTAGCTATGTAAGGATGGAGGAGGTTGATCAACCATTAGACATGCAATATGATCAACCCAATGCAAACCACATTGTTATCACAAATGGAACAAGTTCTTACCATAGGGTCTTGTCAAGACCTCACATTGCCATGCAATCAACAAAGATGATCTATTTACATGAATAACTAATCCTCTTCATCAGATAGATGAGTCTTTGGATATAATGAAGGCTTCAACCTCTGAGATTTTGAATACCTATCCTAAGATTCTTACTTCTGAGGAAGACAAGAATTATAACACTAAACAATTCATGACAGGTATCATGAGCCTTGCTCAATCAAACCCTACACCACAGGAACCCCAACAAGGGACTCAATCCTCTCCCAATGATCTCATTTCTACTTTAGTGGGGAGGATTAGAGAACTAGAAAGTGCCCAGACTTCACAACCAACACATGTAATAGGGTATAACATGGGGTATCTAGTTGACAACAAAGGATACATCCCTTCCAATGAAAACCAACACAATATCCTGTACAACAAGGTTATCTAGTTCATTCAAATCCAGGTGATCTTCTCACATAGGTTAGACACACTAGGATGGGTCCTCATCCTTCTCAAGCTTATCCTATGCAAGGGCTTTCCGGAAGTGCATTCTCGAATGCCACCACAACAGAAATGTGACGTTCCTTGGTTTTACGCCCACTAGTCCATATCCTAGTACTATCCCACCTTACATGCATATGTATTCAAAAACTCCCCAGATGGACCCATATACCATTCCTACTCCCTACATGCCATATCAAGGGACCCCATACGTTCCCATCAATGCTTATAATGCAGCTTATCCAACTCCTCCTCCTCCACCTCCTCATCAAGGATCTTCAATGGTGGAATCTTACGTAATGGGTACATACATTGAGTACTTAAAGGAGCCTCTTGACTTCACCATACGTGGTGTCATGCTTCCATGCCCATTGCCGGATCTTCCAAAATTTAAGGGAGAAGGAGACCCGAATGCTCATATCAAGGCCTACACTACTACTATCAGGGAATTGCTTCCTTGGGATGTTGTAGTGGCTAAGATATTTCCAAAGACTCTCAAGGAATCACATTGGATTGGTATTACGTATTCTAGAAGCTTCTATACATTCCTTTAAACAACTTGTTTCCAGTTCATCAAAGCATTTGACATGAACAAGTTGTTGTGTATAGGGATTAGGGAGTTCTACATATTAGACAGAGAAAAATGAATCTGTCACCCATTTCATCCAGAGATGGCACCAAGTTCTCTATTCCTCTACAAGTGCACCCAACATGGACCAGATGGAACTTTGTGATCTTTTCCTTCACTCACTCAATCGAGAGACTAAGGAAGAGGTCCAAAAGTTTCCTTTTCCATAGTTATGAGGAAGTTTTGGAAGGTGCACTTGATTGACCAAGCCGCTATAGATAGTGGGCATAAGATCTATGGTCCCAATGGGAAATTGGTATCCCCAAATCAAAGTAATGCAAATTATCAAAAAAATGGTGCCAACAACCAAGGACCTAAAGGTGTGAATCGCAATCATGGTGCTACCATGAATAGTGCTACTGATCAAGCCAAGAATGTTGGTTTTCCAAACAACAACAACAATAATAATAATAACAACTCAGAGCAATCAAAGAGGCCTAACACTCGTGTCTTATGTCAACACGGTTGATGTAAATCATCCACCGTAAAAAAAAAATCAAACCCAAGGCCCAAACCAATATCAAAACTCTGGCCAAGGGGCAATGAATCATGGTTATAACAATCAATTTCAAAACTACAACCGAGGTTATAATCAACAACAACAAGATGCTTATCAAAGACCAAGAGATTATGACCCTAACCTATATTGTGGTTTCCATAAGGTTCGAGGTCATGATGATAGGAATTTCCATGATTGCAACAAGTTTCTGCAAAGACTTCCCAAAAACCAAAGGAAACTCTTTGTAGACATGTTCCTAGAAAATCCTGAAAAAACTCACAATCTGACTATACAGGACCTGTAGCTCCTCAGAACGCTAATGTGAGCATATTTCAAGATCCACTCCCTACACATCCTAAAAATTTCAAGGTGAATTCACAAAACACAAACAAAGGCATTCCTATAGGAAACAATGACCATGAAGCCTCAACTTCCAATAACTCTCGGGTCACTCCTAACCTTGGTTCAAATGATAACACAAAAATCTTGGGATTAGTTGAGCTAGAGGTTGAGCATGAAATTAATGCAACAACTCGGATAAAGGAGTATGTTTCACAACCCTTACCCACTTCTTTCCTTCCCATAGGATGACATTCCTACAATCACAAAACTAGTAGGAGCCTATGATTTAATATCATGATTTGAACAAGACCTTTTCTCACATTTCATTTCTAGATTTGCTAAAGAATTCACTCTACGCATCATTCTGTGTTGCTCAATGCACTAGGTCTTGGTCATTTAATCCATGTTACGCCACCTCCTAGCACTCAAATAAATCATATTGACTTTGACATACATCCTCCAGATAGAATGATAGGGATACTTGGGTTTGTTTTCTATATAGACAAGATGCCATCTGACATTGAAATTTCCCAAAGAGGTGATCCTACCTTATTTTTACAAGTCTGGGTTTATAACAATTACATTAAGAGAGCCATGATTGATGATGGGGCTGCTGTAAATGTGGTTCCCTTCTCTTTCTTATAGAAGTTGGGATATGGAGAGACAAATTGCTCCTCTACAAGAAACACGTTATGGGGGTACAACAGTCTTAAAGTGACCTCGATTGGAACCATAGTTCTTCCAATCACACTTGGTCCAAAAACCATCTTGACAGAGTTTTACATTATCGATAGGGAAACAAGTTATAACATGATCCTCGGGAGACCCTGGATTCATCAAATGAAGGCTATCCCTTCTACCCTATTCCAGAGATTAGATTCCTCCATTTGGGGAAGGTCTTCATCACTCAAGGGGATCCTAAGCCCTTCGATATACACTTAGAAAACCTCAAGAAGAAGAAAGGAGTCCATACAGAGTATGAAATTCCTACAAATCAATTAAACAAACCACCTCCAAAAAAGAGTTAGTCCCAATCACCCCGAGACATTCCAAAGGTTGAAGTTGTTGACCCAAAAACATTTGAGGTGGAAAAAAAAATAGATAAAGGTAAATCAATATATGTGGAAATAGTGTCCACTAAAACCACAACGGAAATTATGAAACTCTTAGAGAGTGACATGATCCGATCTTCCTCCCATTTGAACCACAGGGGATGGGTAGTCTTCTCAGTTTAGCATCTCTTCCCTCCGATGACCTAGGTCTAGGTGTAAACATGATAGAATTAACAAATGAAGAAGGGAAATTTGAGATTGAAATGATGCCCATCAAAACCATCTCTGAGGTTTTTTCTATTCTAAACCCCGGTTTCAACCCATGTGCGTTTGAAACTAAGCTTTTCATATCCATGGGGCAAATGCCTCATCATTCAACAAGTGTCACAAATAAACACAACACTCTACATAGGAAACAAGGCCGAGCAACATAGTCATGCTCACCCACACACCATGTCTCAAGAATATGACAAAGAGGTGCACAAACACCTCTTTTAGAAAATGATTTTAATGATTGGACATATACACTTCTGGGCAAGGGTTGTAAGTTTAAACCTAGAATGGTAGGCCCTTTTCAAGAGAATGGAAATTTTGAGGATAATGGTTCTCCATTGTGTACTTTTAGGGGTGAAGAATTTGATATTCATCAACTTTCTTCACCTTAGACATCATGACATGTAGTTTCACCTACATTTCCATATGTACATTATTGCATCTACATTGCATTTTCATCTTCCAGTTCATTTTGTAAAATTTGTGATCAAGGGACTTATTCTTATAGAAATTCCTAAAAACTTCTGAAAAATTGGCAAAACATTCAAATCATGTCTCTTCAAATTTTCATGGTATCATCAATTGTTTCTGAATCATTTCATCAATCCAAACAAGATAAGACAAAGTTTTGACAAGTAACCATACCAAGGCCTGCATACTTGGTTCTACTTTTGGTCTCTTTCTAGATTAGGTGTCTTTTCCCATGGTCTATTCTAGAAGCTTCATGGTGTCACATCTATCCCATAACATCTCTTTGGAAATAAGAACATTATAGACATTTTTCCTAGATAAATAATTCAAATGCAAATCCATAGAAAATTTTTATTTTACACATTTCTTTTCCCTACCAACCTTCGGTGTTGAGCCTACGTCTCTTACTAGTGATGTAGGGTTGGGAAAGGAGAGAAATGCCCTTACTCGCCTATGCCTTGTCCATGGTGATGAGCCCATACTTCCTACTGGTAGCATGGGGCAAGGTGTAGGGGGTCTCTTTGAAAAACTTGAAAGTTAGAAGCAGTTCATTCAAATGTTGTGAAATCATAAATCAAAACAAAGTGAGTTAGATGTCCAAAATTCCAAAAGAGCTTTAAAACCTCAAAACCATATTTTGTCAACCAAGTGGCCATCTATGGATCTAAGTCTAGATAAACTGGAAATTAAATCACATTCTAAACTATGAAGTAACTTGAGTAGGGTAAGGTTGTAGTGTCTCAATTTGGTCTTTTAAACCATTGTCTTTCTCTCATCATTACCATTCAAAAAATTTCTAATAACTTGTGCCCTTTTTGGCTCTTGGTGTTGAGCCCTCGCATCCTACTAGTTGCATGGAGTTAGGAGTGGGGAAAGTTCATTCACTTATCATATCACTCTTTCACCATGTTTTCCAAAACAATACAGAAGTACCAAATATTGTTTAGAGAAACTAAAGTTCAACATCACAATGTGATTGCATTATCATATATCAGCATTACAAAAAAAAAAAAAAACCATTTTGTTAGCATTCATGTCCATTGCACATTTTTGGAAAAGCATAGAAAATAAAAATTCTAAACATCTAAGAGTACACATGTGAATCAAATCATAAATGGAAGTCAACTCTATGCAAGGAATAACCAAGCCAAAAAGAGATATATGTACATATCATGGTGTGTCATAGTTTTGTACAATGTCATCACACACTAGGTGTGGTCAAAACACTCACAATGAGCAAAAATATCAAAACATCATATATGCCTCACAAAATGAGACTAAGTAATAAAGGCACTTTGCCTATCCACCTCTTTGAGGCCCCTTATGACCGCTCTAGTTACGAATTTCTTAGGAGTTCTTCTCAAAAGCATTCAAACAAAAAAGGCCAAGCCTAACACAAATACCATTCCCAAATCCATTCCAATTCAACCATACTCAAAAAGAAAAAATGGTCAACATGGGCCCAAAGCTCAAAAATCACAAGTCAATATGCACAAATGAATTGAAAAATGAGTTTGTTTTGATATATATATATATATATATATATATATATATATATATATATATATATATATATATATATATTATATGTTGTTTTGACCTCATTTTGAGTGTATGTGTTCATAGGGTAGAGGTGTTGGCATAGGTATATTCTATATCCCCGCACAAATGGTAAGTCCTCTTGTCATTTTAATTTAGTGTTTATTTTTTGATATTTTATCTATCTGCACTTGAGTCTTCTTTTCATTTTACAGGTAGTGGGAGTTTGGATGATAATGTTTCAACACATGGGCATGTCAGGTATAGCTTCTAACTCCCCATTTCGGGAACGCCATACTCGAACTCTATGTTTTATGCATTTTCATGGCTAAGACGCTTCTCCGAGGGGGAATATGTACGCACCCAAAATTACATGTGTTACATTTTCGAAAAATGGTTACAAAAATCCCCAATGATGATTCAAAATCCTTTCAAGAAGGTGTTCGAGCTCCAAAACCATTCGCAATGTATATTTGTAGCCTAGATATCCTTACTTAACTTTTCCATGCTTTTTCCATTTTTCCATCTCCCGCCTCTTTTGCATGTTTTGGCCTTTAGGACCACCACCTACCTGGGTGGCGGTTCTCAAACCACCCCAGGGTAGGGCAAAGGGTCCTACCCACTTTTTATAGATTCTTCATGCGTGTTTTGACATGAGACGATTCACTTAAGTTTACTTTTAGAATGCATCCGTGAACCAAATTGACTAAAAATAGCTTTTTTTTCGCATGGTTTCCTTCCTCCTTCTATTTTTAAATAGATTTAATTAGTTAGAACTCCTCTTCTTGACTTATGCATGAAGTAACCTCCTATCCCCCATTCCTATATATTCCATGCTTGTATTCAAGCAAAGGGCGTGAGAATTTTTGTGTATCTTGTATTGTATTTTTGCCACAATCTTGCTAGGAATTGCATAGCCAAGCTTAGATCTCTTGTGCTATCTCTCTTCTACTTGCATTACATCCAGACTACCATCAAGATGCCATTACTCAAGCACCATCCTCCTACTTTTTGTTTTTGCATTCCCAATCCCTTGACTCATATGAACACTCAGAGAAAGAAAGGACAAACTGAGGGGACAAATTACTACACAACTTGGATTTACCTTTGTTCTGTGAATTCCAGGTTGGATTTGTTGTTTGATTTCCTTCATTCTTAATTTATTATTGTTACATCATATCAAATAGAGTAGAAATCAATTTCCTTTCATTTGCAAGTAATTAGTTAATTTCTAAGAGGGTTTAAATCTTTCATAGCAACCCCCGGTGATGATCCTCTTCTTCCCATCCTTGTGGATCTGAAGGAGAGAATATATTGTAGGAGGTTGTCTACATATCATAAATCATTTGGAAAAGTTCTTATTTTAAGTTAGTTTAGTTTCAATACACTCAACACAAGTGAATAACCACACCGGTTATCTCACTTGTTTAGTTTTAGTGTAGAAATATTTTAATTATTTAGAATAGAAGTAAATTGTTGTTTGTGATTGTAATATTTCAGTTTTGTGATTTGTTTAGATTAGTTTCCTTTTAAGCAATAGCATAGATTTTTAGTTTCATCTTAGTTAATTTGGACACTTCAAACTAGTTCAACACTTAGATCCAAGTTAGGAAAACAAACCATAGGGAATTTACGCTACCCGTTCATAGCCTCTAAATCCCCCTTTACCAACTCAACTACCAGAGATCACACTACCATATCTTAGTCACTGATCCTCCTATAGTTAGCCACACACATTCAACATCAGTTTCTCCAACACGATCTTAGGGGTTGAGTGTGGTTGAAGATCACGTGTTCTAGGATTGGTTTTTCCCTTGAATTTATCAAATTTGGGAATCTCAAAAGAGTGTGGGAAGGGTATGCGTAATATTTCCATGTCAAAATGGTATGGAAACAATTCATCAAAATTGAATTGTTTGTGTTATTTTTGCATGCCCAAAATAATGTCTTTCATCATTTTCCACTCTTGAGAAAATGGTGAATTGGTTTGTGGGATGAATAGTGATTTATCATTCTTATGATTGTTGTTCTTGTTATTAGTCTTAGAATGATTTTTGAAGGTGTGGTCACTTTTCTTCATGTGTTTAATACCTTTGGTATCATTTTTAGTGATTGTAGAGGATAGGAGATCCAATTATTTCACCATTGCATTGATTTGATCAAGAAAGGCTTGGTTGGGATTAGAGGATGAAGCATTATATTTTCCTTTATTATCGGCATTTGTTTTACTTGGTCCTTTGTTATCATGTTTATTTGACTCAAGTGGTGGACCCTTAGGGGATTTAGGTCATCCTTTTAAGGATTTCAATTCATCCTCATCAAATTCTCGAGGGAAATATTGCTCCCATTGCAAGGAGATGAAGAAGGAATTAGTCTTTATTTTGTCGTAAAGTGGCATCTATGGAAAGATTTTGAAAGATTTTTAATTTGGTATTTTTCCTCTTCATCAAAGATGATATGGAAAGGATTTCTTTCCTTCCATTGAAAGGGAATATAATCACAATGTTATGTTCCCACCATTGTTTGAAAGAGGGAGGAACAAGAAGAGGTGTGATAGAAAACTCAACCCTTAGAAAAGTGAATGCTAAGATGGAAGAGGGAAGAAGATGAAAGATCTCGACCCTAGAAAAATGAGTGCTAAGAGGGAAGAGGTGAAAATGGTTAGTTGATTTCCCAACTCTTAATAAAATGAGAGTTAAGAGAAAAGGGACTAAAAGAGGTTAGATGTGTTCTACTCTATAACAAAAATGGATGTTAAGGAGAAGAGACTTGACAAGGTGAATGCGATCAACTCTTAACAAAATGAGTGATAAGAGTGAAGAAAAAGTGAACTCTTAAAAAGATGAGTGTTGAGATAAATGATCAAGGGGTGAAAAATCAAACATGTTCGACACTTAAAAAAATTAATGTTAAGGGATACGAGAATTAACAAGGTGAATGTGATCAACTCTTAGCAAAATTGGTGATAAGAGTGATGAGAAGATGCGAAAAGGGTAATCATTAACAAGATGAGTGTTAAGAGGAATGAAAAAGGGGGAGACTTTACGACACTTAACAAAATGAGTGATGTTAAGGTGGAAGAGACTTAACAAAGTGAGTGTGATCAAATCTTAACAAAATGAGTGATAAGAGTGACAAAAGAGGGTGTGGAAAGTTAACTCTTAACAAAATGAGTGTTTAAGAGGAACAAAAAGTGGAATTTCTAACACTTAACAAAATGAGTGATGTTAAGGTGGAAAAGGGATTGAAATGTTAGTTTAGAGGATTCTTAAAAAAATGAGTTTTAAGAAAGATGAAGAGGTTTAAAAGGCTTTATGACCCTTTACAAAGTGAATGTAAAGAGGGAAGAGGTGAAAGAAGTTAGTTTTCTCAACTTGCGAAAAAATGAGTGTGACAAGAGGAGACTTAAAACACAATGAGAGATGCTCAATGCTTAACAAAAGAGTGTTAAGGGAAGAGACTTAAGAAATGTGAAGAATTTTCTTAAATTTTAACAAGGTGTATGTTAAAAGGGGGACTTAATAAAATGATGAAATATTTCTACTCTTAACAAAAGTGTGTTGAAAGAGGAGAAACAACAAAGAAATGTGAGCACTTAAAGAATGAAAAAGTGAATTTCATCACAAGAAGTGAAGTAGTGAGGAAAATGTCCTCAATCTCATAAAAATGGAGACAAAAGAAAAGAGGAGAATGATTGATTAGATGATCTCAAATTAAAGTAAAGTGAATTCTTTAAAGAGAGAAGTGAAGCAAGATAATGAGGAGGATGGAAAAATGCAACAAAGTGATTATGAAGTATGACAATGCAAGAGTATGGAACAAAGATAATGAAGATGTCGATAATTCCACAAAGTAAATGTGAAATGCAATGCCGTAAGATGATTCAGAGAAGGATATTGAAAATGTAGACAAGTATACAAAGTGAATGTGAAATGCGATGATGTAAGATGATGAGAGAAAGATATTGAAAATGTTGACAAGTCCACAAAGTGAATGTGAAATGCAATGACATAAGATGATGGGAGAAAGATATTGAAAATGTCGACAAGTCCACAAAGTGAATGTGAAATGTGATGATGTAAGAGTGTGGAATACTTAGATTTCAACAAGATAACATTAAAATTAAGACTTACGATAATGAAAGATCAAGGTGATCAAGAGGGTGCTTGACCATGATAAAGTGAGTATCACGATGTCAAGACTTAGATGAAAAGGATGAAAGTGCTTAAGTGTAGATATGGATGTCTATAACCCAAGACTTAGAAATGTTTACAAAGTGACAAGGTGGATGAGAGATAAAATGTGAATGATGAGAGTGAAACACAAGTGTGTAACACACAAAAAAAATGAAAAATGGTGAAGTGAAAGTTGGCCTCTACCTTAGATTGGCTTGGATAAGGCATGGCTTCCTAGGTGGTTCACTCAACTAGGTGTCGTAGTATACCCAAGCGAGCGTGGTGTTATTTCTAGTTGCTAGCTTTAATTTACCCCTTTGAAACAATGAGAAAATATCTTGCTCAAATGAATCACACGGGGTCACCACTAAGGATATCCATGACTCTAATCTCATAAGGTGCACTAGTCAGTTGGGATGGGGGTACCCATTTCGTCAACTAGTTCCCTCAATGTGCTAACTACTTTGGGGTTCTTGTGGTACTCCTCAAGTGATTTTTATGGCTTAATCCAAAGCACTTCCCACAGTTATGGTGGTTAGGAAATAACCTTTTCAACCACACTTAAAAATACAATGTGTAGAGTTAATTTTATCTTGATTAAAAATATTCCCGCACATAATGAATTAGTAGTTTGATGAGCTTGTGATTGAGACAACATGCGCTTAGTGATTTTGAGTGGTCTTCATAATTTGGTCCTATAAACAAGTGTTAGTATTTTTCCCAAGGTAGATGAAGAGAAAACAATGACAAAATAACACAATCATGTTTCTGATTCTCAAGATCACTTGTAACAAGCATGAGAGAAGAGCATACGCATGAAGTGTGTTGTGACTAAATTCATAGAAACAAAAATGACAACAAAAATGTGGGAAAAGCAACTACCAAAAAGTGTTATTTAATATACAAAAATGATTAAACGATGAAAAAATGGCTAAAACTGATTCTAAAAATGGACAAAATGTCTAATAACCCTATTTTAGCAACTTGCATGATTAGTCTATTGTTAGCATATGGATTTGCACGCATGCAAATGACATGCAACAAAGGTGGGAACGAAATCCCTCCTCAATGAAGGTGAGGCTACCTTTATTGAAAACCAAAACTGTATTTACATCTGTACATTCAAAATTGTATGTGGGGGGTGTTTTGGAACATCAATGGAAGAAAAGTGAATGAAGGAAATGGAATAGAAAGAAGGAAAGGAGTGGAATGGAATGAACTAAAAGAACATGCAAGAGTTAGGTAAAAATAGAGCCTAATATTGCATGAAGAGGAAAGATGAATAACCAACACAAATAAAACGGAGTTTGAGTTAGCCAAACAAGAACATGCAAAAGGGAACACACATGAGCAAGTAGATAGTCAGAGCTTGATCACTGTGAACTAGAACAACTGATTACTAATGTTGACAATAAGATCAAAGATAATATTTGCATGCAAGATTCAAACACCTAACATCTAATGAACATAAGAACACCAAATGTTACAAGAGACAATGAATGAGACACAAAGTTCTTATTCTATTAACTCCAAAATGTTTTTCACAAAGAACACAAAGTTTCTTCTTGAAACAAAGCTTGCACAAAAGTATCTTCTTCTCCTCTCTCAAAGTCACTTTTACAAATGAGCCCCTGACTTCCTTTTATAACCCAAAAGTTGGTTACAAAGTAGTTAGGGTTTTAAATGCACATTAAATAAGGCACTTAAGTGACCTTTGACTTTTTCTAACCAACTTTATTAAATACAACCCAAAAATAGAAATTACTTGAAATATCCAATGTTTCCCAAATAACAACACCTTTAAAAATATACAATAATAACCAGTGCCTTATCCATTGAAACGGGGTCCGCCTATCTCAAACGTATGAGAAATGGACTCTCCCAATTCGCTAGATATCAAGAAAATCAACTTCCTACACCGCCGGTGAAATTAGGATCTGCTGCTTTTGATAATTGAAAAGATCTAAACCTTCCCAAAGTTTCAAACATCTTTTCTTCTTCCGAGGTTCACTTGGTCAAGAATAACCTCACAAAATACCCGCAATTCAAGAATTCTACTTGGCATATCATTAAAATTAACAATTTTAGACTCGAGCATTCTCAAACAAGTTCTTCAATTTGATACACCGTTCCATGGAAACCGACGAGAAATTGTTGACAGGAGTGTACATGTCTTTGAACAATCGTGAAAATTGTTCTTCCACCTGCTCCGATGAACACCTTTGATTATGCTCATTTACTAGGTTGCAAGGAATCTCAGCTATGAAATCCTGGATCGAGGAAAGTGAAGTGAAAACTTCATTGCACATGTTGTCATAATGGATCATAGAATCCACAAGAAGCATCTTTCTCGATTTGAGATGTAGACACCAGAGGAAACGTGTCCCTCGATGTTCAAATTCGAGAATCCCTTCAATAGCCAACACTGAAGATTCCATACTTGTTATCTCCTGCAGACTGGGCAATATCTCATCCAAATTTGATATCGTAGAAACAAAAGTTTCTTTGAAAGAAAGAATTGGATCTAGATATACACTGATATCTTCATGAAGCTTAACTGCAGTCTTGATCACTCCCTGGCCCAAAACGAGAATCTCCGAAAGCCAAGTTTTAGTGACATGGCCCAACGTGTTTATTTCCTTTGACAAATTAAGAGTTTCTTCATCTGGGGCAGCCACCGCATCAGGTACTGGGAAGGTGGATGATATGGGATTTATCAAATGCTGAACATACTCCACCAATTGACTCTTTTCAACCTTGAGCCGAGAATTTTGGGACTTGTATTTCTCCAATATTTTTAGCACGATATCAATTGAATCTCGAGCCATCGCCATGTCACTTTCTAATGTGGATCTCCCAAGTCCTAGTCCTGAAACTTCATAATGGGTCGGTCAAGGCCATAAAGATTATGCTCTTTATCCACTCATGGAATGGCAAGATCTGCAAACTTGTTTCCATCATTATCCACCATTATTCGAGAAAGTACCTTGGGCTTCTTAGGAATGGCGTCATTTGACAGTTTGAAAAGGGCATCAAAATCAATGTCAATTGGCTTGACAACTCTCTTCCTTTTCTTCACTTCAGAATCAACCCAAGAAGGAGTTTCATTTACTATCTCGGCATATAGAATCTTGGAGCTTGAATCAATATCCTCATTATCCCTGACATCATGAGATCCTTCTTGAATCCTATCAACGGCCTCGATTTGAGGAGACACAACCTCAATGTCCACTTCCTGATCATTTGGGAGATTTTGGGAAATCCCTTCATGAACTACGTGCTCCGAAGTATTTGATATTTGAATTACTTGCACTTGAGTGGGTGTTTGTTCGAAGCATGGCTGAGGATCATTTGCTACCAGCGTATGAGTGCTATTAATGATGTGAGTGGAAGAATCTCTACTCGAGGTAGAAAATCCGACACACGCTCCTTTCCTTCTTCGTGGTTTGATCTCTCGATCTCTCTCTTCATGACACGCTTGCTCGCGAAGTGGATTTCGCAACCATTCTTTTCTTGTATGTCGTGTATGATTGGATGGTAACGAAGTTGATCGAGAAGAAACCTTGGTCGAATGGAGGTGTCCTGATATAGGAAATTTTTGTGATTCTGAAACGTGATCCGGAATTGATTGAAATTTGGCAAGCTCCCTATCATACCAAGATATGCTTCTTTCGATAATTGGTTGGTTCTTGCCATCGAGAGAAAATTCATCTCTTTTGGTCCAGTCGATTCGAGGCAACGGTGTGAAGGCAATGGCATCATACGAGGGATCAACGACATCCTCATCATCGGTTATGAATGAATCGGGAGGACTCCGGATGTGGAAGGCCTTGATCTGAGCAAGTGTTAGGCGAGAGTACTCCCGTCTCCTTACCTCATGTTCATCCGAGCAAGCGCCCAAAATCCTCCATGGTAGGATTATGTTGATACTTCGCTCCCATAATCATTTGCATATAACCATTGATATCGAACTGGGCTCTCTTCACATATGGATGGATGGTTATGAGAGCAAACTCCTTTTCCATTAGTTGTGCACTGAATAAGTTTGGGCATTGGTATTCCCCGATTTGGATCGGGAAATGAATTCCTGGGCGGTGCTTGTCACTAAGCAAGCAGTGAACTTGGAACAATTGTCGCACACCTCCATTAACGCCCACCTATCACCGACATACTTGGGAAGTTTCCACGGGTCCCAAAGCAAAGCCACTCATGCGAATGTAGGAAAAAGATGAAAATTGTATAAACCAGGTTCCCCGTTGGGAAATGACACTCATGGCTTCTTTGGAAAACCTTTCCTCGGTATTTCGATTCAAGTTCCGATCACGCGGAAGGTGAATGCATCGTTGACTCTTCTAAAATGGTGAGAACTATTTTTGAAGCTGAGCTGAGGGTAATAGTGAAAATCGTTGTTTGATGACCCCAGGACTCCTCTTGTTTCAAGTCCCGAAAATAGCTTTCTTCGTGCTACCGCATAGGTCAGATATGAGGTCATGTAGAAGCATCCACTCATTTTGACTTCTATCAATCGCTTGTGAATGGTGTTGCTGATGATGGTGGCCCACCCACAAACTCCTTGGCTAGATGATACGATAAACCGGAACATCCATGGGTGGAAGACCCTTGCAGAAGGTAAACCAAAAACTCGACTTAAGAGAGTGATCATGTCTCCAATCTCTTCCACCAACTCAACGTGGTACAATTCTTTGGGGATCCTGTCAATCCGAGGTCTCTTGGTTACCAGCCAATTGTTGTTAACCATTTTGCTCCATCTTAGGGGTTCTTCGTCCTGCAAATCTTGCGTAGATCAAGCGAGTGATATCTCGCATTCTCGTGAAAGTCGTATCCCAAGAAATTCCTCAATGTGTTCGTTCAGTGTGATTAAGAGGAAAGGTTCATGTTGTCTTTATAAATTCCTCGCCTCTCGTGATCGTAATGCTCGCACAAGCAATCACCAATTCTAGACACTGCACCGAGACAGGGAATGCTGCTGCTTGAGGTAGGCCACTGTGGTAAAGCCTATAAGAGAAAATGGTTTTGCCTTCAGTTTTCACTCGCCGCAAAATCGCTGCAGACGTTGATGTGACCCGATTTGTATCGGTGATGTTGTCATATGCTGACTTAATGGAGCTGGGAGGAATAATTCCTTGGAATTCATATTTCAGGGCAGATTTATTAGATCTTTCCACTGGCTTCCTCGATCTCCCTGCAGATTTGGATCTTTCGGCCATTATGAATTTAATCAAAAGGTGACTCAGGCACGCCAAACAATGCAAACGGGGCTGGGTCTCAGTCTCCAACACCCCGTCGATGTAAGAAAAATATTCCCGTTATATTATTATTATTATTATTTTAAAAATGATAATAATAATTGTCTCGAATTACAACCTTTAGTATGTTAATAAACAAATCGAGACCAAGCTCGAATTCTAACTCCGACAATAACAATTAAAATCCCCGATCTTAATATTTACGTGAATGGAGTTTCCTTTCTTCGGCGTTTCTTCTGGCTTTAGGCAAATAAAACAAATTTATTCTCTGGTTGTCTATTGTTGTCTTCCTTGGCTGGGCGTCTCCTCCAAAAGAATGCGTGGTTTTCTTGTATTGTGTGGGCTTTGGCTTGATGTATTTTACCTCTGGCTGTGTGGAACTAAAACTTTGGACCAGCGTGGGAATGAATTCTTTCTTTTGTCTTCTTTTGGACTGTATTTTTTTCTTTCACCCAACACGCAGCTTGCTATGTATCAGAGTTTTTGCTATTCGTGACCTTCATTTGTTGCAGCCTTTAGCAATTAAGCTGTAAGCTTTATCAGGGCCCCAGATCCATCCATATGCAATATTATGCATTCTTTCTGAAGGCCGATGAAAATGCGAATATAACAAGTCGCAAAACAATTCATTTTTTTTTTTTAAATATACTTGCCTACTTCGGTTGGGTCACGTTTTTTTTAATTTATTTTTAAAAAAACTACAGGTGCAAACCTATAATAATGCAAATAGTAAAGATAGTATTGGCGCAGGATCAATCGATGATGTTCTCAGTTGGGTGCTTCCATGGGTCGTGCACTGTCACGTATGCTTCTTGTTTCTATTTCTGCGCATTGCTCTCAGTATGCTTCCTAAACTTCGCGCCTACTCACGAATGCTTGTCTGCGCTCCATCAAATGCTGCAACAGATGAATGGCTGGTGCGTATATTTTTTATTTGCTGGCGTGGCCTGCATGGAAGACTGTTCTCTTTTCTTTCCTTTCCCTCAGTGTGTGGACAGCTGTTTGGGCTGTGCGCCTCCTCTACAGGAAAATGCGTGGAGTTCTCCTTCTTAATTCTTTAAAAAAAAAAGAACTATTCTTCTTTGCTTCTCCCAATGCACAGGAATTTGATTTGTCCTCTTGAAACTGTTCTTTATCTAAAAACTTGTTCTACTCTCCAGCACGTGGGTCTTGAAAAGCTTCTTTCTTTTTTTAATTAGAAACTTGCTCAGGTTTGTCTTATCTTTCCTCCTGGCGCGGCTTTTGCCCAATGCGTGGAAAACAATTTTTCTTTGTTCCTTTTTTTTAAAGACTGTTTCTTGGCCAGTGCGTGGGATTTATTTGCATAATGTCAAACAAAATATTATGTCTTTCTGAAGAAAAAGAAGCTTCTGACTTTTTCCACCGGGTTTGATGGAGGAAGTTACGAGGATTAATTCAACTTCCTCTCATCCCGGTAATGGCTTAAGTGCCGGGGGAAATGGGAAAAGTAACGGCAATTGCCAACGGAATGGCAAAATGGGTCAAGATCCCCATCCAATTTCCCCATGTGGGAAATTGGGGAATTTTATGCCCGTTTGCCAATCCATGATTTGGCAATTGGCAGAGGAAAACCCACGTGCGGGAAATTTGAAGGAAATTGCCAGGAAAGTGGAAATCCGGGTTTGGGATGCCAACCCAGCAGTTGGAAACAAAAGCTAACTTCCCCGGCACTAAAACTTGTCGGATGAACCTTCATTTATATTTATTTAATTAAATACTCCTTAAGTGATTAATTTAATCAAACAAGGAGCAATTAATTAATTAAATATTAATTAATTATTTTAATGTATTTTAATGCGTTGTATAGCCTGGCGGGAAGAGTTCTTACCCGAAAATCACGAAACGAAGACCGAAACGATCACAAAAATAAGACGATCACAAGGAGTCCAATGAACCACGCAAAGTAATACTTTTCAAAATTTTCTAATTATTCAATTGTTTTTGGCAATTTTGCGCAAATAAAATTGGTGATAACATCTATATAAGTAAAGCTAACGAAAAGGGAATTATTATTGCACTAAGCGAGAACATGGTGATAAAATAGCTTTAAAAGTGAAAAGAAATGGAAGTTTGAAGTGTCCGAGTTACCTACAAAATCAAATGGTACAATTAGTCCAAGTGAATAAATTTAACAAAAATAATAAGTCAAAGACTTAATTTGAATGTAAAAGGACAAAGAGAAATTAATTATACAAAGCAAAGTATTAAAATACCACATGAACTAATGAAAAATATGTAACTAAAGATAAGTTAACTAATATTTTAACATAAAAAGAAGATACAATATAAAAAGTAAACCTAAGCTAATAATAACAAAAGTAAAATAAAAGTTGAACCCTAAGTTGGACTAACTACAACCTAAACCTAAGAAATGCTAAGTTTACAAAATTATACTTGCATTGTGTTGATAAAGTGAGAGTATGTTGTTGTATTATACATTCTCTCGTGTATATTTGACACGTTTCGAGTTATGGCGGTGAGCTATGACGAGTGCGAGGCCTATGTGCGGGGAGTGTTGTGCTAATTAGCAGGGTTGGGTGGAGGTTGCTTTGGGAGGTTTCTCGGGGATCTTAGCACTAGGGGGTCGGGAGATTGGTTGTGGGCTTGGGTCGATGGTGTCAAGTTTTCAAGGAGAGGGATGTTGATGAGGGGAGCGTTGAGTGTAGTCCATGGAGCGGGAGGTATATATGTGGAGGGTTTAGGGAGGGGTAGACATGTAGGGTGGGTGCATTGACGTGGAGAGTGGGATCCGAAGAGGGGAGTGAGTTAGGGATGGGTGGGTCATGGGGGTTAGGGTCACTTGGTGAGGCGGGTCGATTTGAGCTGCGGGGAGGGTGGGGAGTTTTTAGGAATTAGGGTTTTTAAATGTTTTTAAAGTTTTTTTATGATTTATGATTTTTTTGAAATAAAATATATTTTTAATTATTTTCATTTTTGAAATATATCTGATTAATTTTATTTATTTTTGGCTATGGTATTGCGGGTGTAGTAGTAGGAAACATGGAAGTAAGAACAACAAAAAAACAACAATCTATCAAAATAAATTAGCATATCAATTTAATCAGTAATGCGAAATCTAACAAAAACAATAGCAGAATATTAAAAACACCCACAAAAATAGAAATATATCAATTTGTTTTTATGATTTTATAAATGAATTATTGCTTCCATATAAACAATGTTAAACTCCTAAACAATACTACAAATTTGTTTTTATGATTTTATAATGAATTGTTTTTCGCTTTGAAGTTTACAACTAATTCATGATTCTCTGAGAATACTTGTAAACAACTTCTACACACAAAACAAAAAAATTTTGTGAAACAAATGAAACACGGATTAAAAATGAAACAAAAATGAAAGAAGATGGGTGCGAGTCCCACATGGCATGCCAAAATGAAGACAATGAAAATCAATAATAATGCGATAAACAAAATGACTTATAAACCTTCCTGGAGTTTCCAATGCAACCTCGATGTAAGATTGTGTGAAGCTTTGAAGCTTATGTAACCTTGTGAATGAATTATTGTGGGTGCTCTTGAATGACCTCCAAATGTGGATTGACAAATGCTACGAACACATATAAGAAATCCTCCAATATGCAGATATTGGAGATTAATCTGACAGAGTAATTGTGTTGTAAATCCAAGAGGATTTGTAAGAGGATGAGCTTGTATTTTATAGAGGCTGAATTGGTTAGAAATTGGTTAAAAGTGGTTGAATACACATGTTAAAAATAATAGTTGAGGGGACTAAACAATTGTGGGAGGTTAAATTCCATTTAGGGGCAGTAAATGAATTTAGTTAGCAGAAGTTGCATCCAGAAAGGTGGTTGTACGTGTAATTGAATTGCCCCCACCTTTATAGGATTCTAGAATTTGAGTTGACTAGAATGATGAAGTGGACTCCATGTGGGGTCCAAAGTGGTTGTTATAATGTGCACACTTAATTAATTAATCATTTAATTAAAAATGGTAATTGAACTAGATAAAGGGGTACTAAGAATTAATTTAATTAATCCAAAGGGGTACAATGTGTATGATTTAATCGATTTAATCAATCAATCACAAAGGGTGAATAAAAGGATGTATTGGGATAACATTGGGAATAAGTATGTAATTTAGGGTGTCTACACTTGCGTCGAGACAAAGTAGTTGTAGCTCGTTATTCTTTGTGCGACTAGGACTAGGGAATCCTAGCTCAAGGAACACAATCTCAATCACACACCATCAGAACTACACAGAGTCTAAAATGTAGTGAAACACTCAGAAACAAGATCACATTAGGATGACCTTCGAGGTTATCCAAACTCTCTCATTTACATTTTTCATTCAATCTAATGTGTGCTTAAGTCTTGTGCAGGTAGCTAGGGTTTATTTTTAGTAACAAATATGATAGTACATGAGTGTAGTGAACTTGAAGTGACTTACGAGAGCTAATGATGCAAGAGCATCAAGAAGTCGAGTGTTTTAGGGTATTTTAAGTTTTTGTGTTCATTTAATAACCTTCATGTTCATGTGGATGAGTTTTGTTACTTGGCTTGGTCAATGTAAGGGTGAATAGGCTTGTAAAGATAAGTTTAGGTGTAGAGAGAGAATAAATTAGTTGTTTTTATGCCTAATTAATCCTATATGGATGTGTAATTAGTTTTCATAGGAGTGTGGATGAGTGGAGAGAGTTTTCATATGTATTTTCATCCTTTTCTAAGTTTGGGTTTTGTTGTTGAGCTCATATATGAGCTGAATAGTCAATTTAGGGAGCTATACTAGAGGAGTACAACGGAAATCAATGAGGATCAGTCATGTAATGAAGATAGAATAAGGATAAATAATGGAACAAGATGTAATAGAGCATGAAGATGAATGAAGAAGAGATTTGATTGATAATGCAAGTGGTTTTGTATGTTTGTTGCATGTTTTATTCAACTGATTATAAATGCACTGTCTCAGGCCGAAACCTCAAATATGGAAGTCATCACCAACTGTAACTTTTGAGATCTATGAGTGCCGGGATAGTTGAAGGGGAACAAGAGGAGGTACACTGAATTTTTGTATCTTTTCATACTTATTGATATTCCCGTAGATCAATTTGAATACGCTTGCGCTTTAAACTAGGGCATCATCATAAAATACGTTTATGTGGATGAAATTGGCTGATTTTTGGATATGTTTGTGGGTGTTTTGAGTACTCAAAGGTTGTTAATTTTCAGATTGTGAAAGTGTATATTAAAAGAGTTATTCACATTTTTCTTCTACGTGGGCACAAAATTGCACAAGTGACAACATTTTTCTACATTATGAAATAGGTTGAAATTTTGGCCAAATCTCTATCCTATATAGAATTCCAAGCCCACAAAATTTCATATTCTAATTCCATATGCAACTGAAGATATTAATGACATAATTTTCAGCATTCGTAAAGGAGCAATGTGGTTGAACCGGTAAGTGTAATTTATGCAATTTGAGGTGATTCCAATTGTTCTAAAAGTTGTAATTGATCAAGCACAAATTTTTAAAGGAAATCAAATTATTTATGATTTTTTCAATCATATTTGGAGTGAATTTTGTCACACAGTCTTAGTCTAAGTTCTTGAATAATTACATTACCTTCAAGTCGATACCAAATGGTTAGTAAAATCCCTATGATGATCATTGATGATTGTTGTTAGAGTAGGTATTTATCTTAGCTCATGTTCACCTAGGTACTTTATTTACCTTTATTGTATTTATCCTCACCCACTTATGTGTGTGGATATTTATTTTTATTTATTTAGATATTAGGGGGATATTATCTAGTTTTTAGGTATAGTTCTTTCCTTGATCTATGGTATTGACTAGATCCTTGATGTCTAGTTCTTTCCTAAATCTATGGTCTTGACTAGTTCTTTTATGACTAGTTCTTTCCATGATTTATGGCTTGATCTACGACTTGACTGGTTATTAGATTTTTATTCCTTGCCTATATAAGTAAGGCCCATTCTCATTGTATTTCATTGAGTTCCATAATAATATATGATATTGATGCTCATTTGTTTGCAAATGTTTTATGTAAAGTTATTACGGCGAATTGCTTTCATCTTATATATCGTGGTGTTTGATTAGCATCTCGTGTTCTTGGCTTGGTATGATCTCGGTTATCATTCCTTTTAATTGCAATATTCTTAAAAGTGTTGCTAAGACTCCAAAAACGTGTAATCACTGGAAAATGAAACTAGAATCCTAAAATCCAAAGCATAAGATCCATTTGATAAAGGAGGTAGTTTGCTTTACGATATTTTGAATGTCAATACAAGATCTTGTATAGGATGAGATGATGGGATCATGAAAAATAGCTGAGTTAGATGGTGCATCATTTAATGGTATCAAAGTGGAGCTCTATTAGAAATCATATTGTAGGGATTGAGGATTTTAGAAAACATTTAAAGTTGTTTGGCTAACTAGTGTATTTGTGCAAGTTTGCAAAATTGTTCACATATGGCTTCAAGGAAGGAAGAGAAGAAAGATATTGAGAAGCAAAGGCAGCTTAAGCTCCACCAAGAAGTGAAATCTATAAAAGAGGATCTTGACAGGATGATACAAAATATGCAAAAGGAAATGAGAAGCCTTATCTTTAGGGCACAAGGGTGGAATCTTCACCTTAAGAAGTCTATCAAATGGCCAGTAAAGGAACTTGTAGAAAGAGGAAGAAGAAAGAGAACAGTTGGGTTGAAGAAGAATGAAGGAGAGAAAATGTTTCCAAGAGGAGAGAAACATGAAGAGTTTCCTAGAGAGAAACCAAGAGAGAAGTTGCAAGAAATAAAACAAGAGAGAGAAGAGATGCCAAAGGAGGAGGCCAAGCGGTCTCAAGAAATTATTTCTAACTGTTTCTCTGAGTGGTTGATTGCAGGTACAAAGGCCACATAATAAGAATTCCAATTGGAGGCATTGAAACTTGAAGAAGCACCAAATTATGAGTTTGCTTACATCAACATGGAGCAGCTACTTGAAGAATTGATAGCCTTGGAGAATGCCATACATGCAGACAAAGAATACAAGTGGAGTGAGGCTATGGAGTCTCAAAGTAAAGAAGACAGATAAAAATAAGGATATTTCATGCAATGATGAAGACAACCAAAATTAGCTACAGTGGAGAAAGGTTTCAGTTAAGGAGTCACATGGAATTTTGAGGAGTACACAAGAGTTAGATTTCAATATAGCACACTTCCACTTCCTTTACAAAGTCAAACAAGCTTATGAAGAAGTAAGTTGTGCAGTAGAGAAGGAGAGGGTGGCAAAACAAGTGAAGGAAGCCATCAGACCTTATACTTTTACCTCTAACACTGTAATGGATGTTATAATAGCAAGTAAAATGGAAGACTATAGGTTAGAACTAAGATTTATAGTGCAAGAGATTGAATAAAGACAAGAGGAAACCATGAAAACAAAATGCAAGAAGAGGCAATGCAGATGCAAATTCAAAATGGTGGTGATCCATCAAGAAGCACAAGTAAGAGGATTTGTACAGTCAAAGGGAACAAGAATGAACTGGAAGACAAGAAAGAAGGGTACAAACATGCATTTGAGCAGAAGCTCAAATATTTCCCACCATGGGAGTCTGATGCATCAACATCAAGAATTTAGAGTGTTTTAGGGTCTTTTAAGTTTTTTTTGTTCATTTAATAACCTCCATGTTCATGTGGATGAGTGTTGTTACTTGGCTTGGTCAATGTAAGGGTGAATAAGCTTGTAAAGATAAGTATAGGTGTAGAGAGAGAATAAATTAGTTGTTTTGATGCCTAATTAAGCCTATATGGATGTGAAATGAGTTGTCACAGGAGTGTGGACGAGTGGAGAGATTTTTCAAATGTATTTTCATCCATTTCTAAGTTTGGGTTTTGTTGTTGAGCTCATATAGGAGCTGAATAGTCAATTTAGGGAGATAGACTAGAGGATAACAAGGGAAATCAACGAGGATCAGTTATGTAATGAAGATAGGATAAGGATAAATAATGGAACACGATGTAATAGATCATGAAGATGAATGAAGAAGAGATTTGATTGATAATGCAGGTGTTTTTGTATGTTTGTTGCATGTTTTATTCAACTGATTATAAATGCACTTTGTCTCACTCGAGACCTCAAATATGATAGTCATCAAAAATGTAACTTTTGTTATCTATGAGTGCGGGGATAGTTGAAGGGGAGCAAGAGGAGGTACAAAGAATTTTTCTATCTTTTGAAACTTAGTAATATTCCCTATAGTTAGATTTGCATGCTCTTGGGCCCAAACTAGGGCATCATCATAAAATACGTTTATGTGGATGAAATTGGCTAATTTTTGGATATGTTTGTGGTTTTTTTGAGTACTCTAAGCATGCTAATTTTTAGATTGTGAAGTGTATATAAAATATTCATTCTCATTTTTATTCTACATGAGCACAAACTTGGACAAGTGATAAAAAAATTATGCAATGAAATTGATTGAAATTTTCAGAAAATATCTATCCTAAATAGGATTCCAAGCCCACAAAATTTCAGATTATAATTCCATGTGTAGACGAAGATATTAATGATAGAATTTTTAGCATTCGTAAAGGGCGAATGCTGAACTGGTAATTGCAATTTATGCAATTTGAGGTGATTCCAATTGTTCTAAAAGTTGTAATTGATCAAGCAAAAATGTTTAAAGGATATCCAAAGTATTTATGATGCTTTTCAATCATATTTGGAGTGACTATCATCACATAGTCTTAGTCTAGGTTCTTGAAGAATTACATTACCTTCAAGTTGATGCCAAATGGTTAGTAAAATCCCTAGGACAATCTATTGATGATTGCAAGATTCTTAAAAGTGTTGCTAAGACTCCAAAATGTGTAATCACTAAAAATGAAATGAGAATCCTAAATTCCAAAGCCTAAGATCCATTTGATAAAGGAGGCTAGTCTGTTTTATGACAGTTTGAAAGTTTGAATGTCAATATAAGATCTTGTATAGGATGAGATGATAGGATCATGAAAAATAGCTCAGTTAGATGGTGTATCGGATAACAACAACAAGAATCAACATAGAAAGAAACAGATCTAGATCTGTCCTTATGACACTAGCGTCCAAAACATATGCTAGTTCCTAGGCATCCATGTCCTCTTCTTGGAGCTCATGTCCCTAAAGTTTTCACATGCCAATTTTAGAATCACAAACTTGTGACCTAAAATACATTTGTTAAAATTACTATTCTAGATTTTCATTCCTTATCAATTAAATGATATAACACTAAAGAAACTAGAAAACTCGGAATATGGAGGTTTTATGGTAGCTCAAGATGGGATGAATGGATGCGGGTGCAAATTGATGATGGATCCATGTTGCAACTAGATAAACCTACAACTCAAAGACACTAAGAAGAATACTGATTAGATGATATATGTGGGGGTTCTTGTAGAAACCTAAAATTGGTAGCTATAAACCTTATTCACACAGGTGCACATAATTAGTTTTAAATTAACACATCCCCATCTATTTATTTTGAAAATTTCCCCATTTATCCCATCCCTATTGAATTTAATTAATTTATTCTTATTAATCAATTATTATCTTATCCCTTTCCCTAATGGAATTTCTATTTCCCATCCCTACGCTTTTTCTAACCTATCTCTACGCAAACTCATCTACACCTCATCCTTAAACATCCTTTTCCCAACTAATTCTTTAAAGCATTCAACCCATCCTTAAAAACATGAAATCACACCAAAACAAGAAAAATCCTCCCATTGGGGAAACTTTCCTCGAAGTCGGTGGTGACCCATCCTTGTCGTCTTCGACCCTATAAAACTAAATTTTTCTTTCCGTTCATCATCAAATACATGCACAAACCCAAAATTCCTTTCCAATTGTGAGCTTTTTCTCATGCTTGAACATATCTACAACAAAAACATACCTTTCGAGATCCCCTTGTAGTTTATTTACATTTCTCGTAGACATTCCTTTGTGAGGTTATCATCGTTTCTTGTGTCATTTTATGTAGTTATTATTATATTATTGTTTCCTTGATTACATCTATACTTTTTCGAGTCCGTCTAAACAAATGAGACTCCATTATCAATCTATTCTATCATTTTTAATGCTTGCAGGGTTCTCTAATCTATCTTGTTTCCCATAGCCTCACTTAGCAAGACTTGCCCAAATCATCATCGATCTTCCCGAGTTGCCATCGACCCAGTCCTCTATCCTCATAATTTTTTTTTAGATTACTTTGATGTCTCTGTTCTAGCTCTTGCATTGTTTTCAAATGTCAAATATGTCATCCCCTTCTTTAAACTTGTCTATTTTTTAGCCCAAATCCACTCGATCCTTGCTACCTTGTACTCCTTTCATTTCCTTGCCTCGAGATCCTCCTCTCTACATGTTTCCAGTATTGAGAGGCCTCTTTCTATCTATCTAGTCTTCGCACTCGATCATCTAGATATATATTTACAATTGTTGTTCCATCCTTTTTCCTCATGTAGCCGTTGACATGACCTCCCTCGCACAATTTGGCTTGCCGTCGACCCAAACCAGGTACATTTAATTTGTATTTTATTTCAATAAGATCAATATTAAATCAATCATAGTTACTCTCAGATTCTATAAATCCTTTATTTTCTACATACTTTCAGTTTATCTTTACTTTGTATCAATTTTGTTTAATAATGGGGGTTGACATCCATTAAGGAGCTAATGTTTGTCGGGTCCACTTTGTTGGGAAACCCCTTCCTAAACCATCTAATCATTTTCCTTTCAGTGGGTCTTATTTGTAGGTTTCATCTGACTCACAACAATGAAATCCATCATCATCTTGTGCTCATATCTCATTGTATCTAAGGTAACATAAACCCTCCATCATTTTTAGTTTTCTAGTTTCTTCAGTAGCTAGTGCATTAACTTCATTAAGAACAAGAAACTTGGTAAACATTCCTAGCACACTGGTGGGACCACCCTTTTGGTGATCTCCTTCTTTTCTATCTATATTTCAATTTTTTTGTCTTTCATTAACACCGTAGCATGAGGTTCTCGCTTTATTGCCTATTCATGTTGGGTTCATGACTGGATCGCTCATCACTCAAGAGTGTAGACAAATAGGAAAAGTGTTATCCAGGTATTCCTTACTTTTTCCCTATTTTCTCCTTTTTGCATCGTAATTTTCCATTCTTGTCTGTGTCCTCATCAAATATCACACTTTGTTTTGGGCTTAAAAAGAACATTATTTTTGCATCTTGTTTGCTTATATAGTTTAAGTAGGGGTTTAACTTACTACATATCACATCTTATCACACACAACCTAAACCACACAAATCAAATTAACACATCAAAACATCCCCTTACCTAGTTTTCTGATTGGGATTTCATCACCCAATAACAAACCACCTGAGACTTCCCTAGCCATAAAAACTTGAAACCAAACATAGTTTTCCTTCTCCTAGGCACCTTTTTATCCATCCCCTTTTATTTTCACACTTTCTTAAATAAATTAAGAACATAAAAAGAATATTCTTCTTGAATTTCTTGGGTAAAAATTGTTTCATGCCTATAGTCACTCATTTAGCAAAACCAAAAGGATGGAACAATATTTGGCTTCAAACAATTCCTTATCTCAACAAATGTTCTCTACAACAATTACCTCATATGTTCCCTTGATTACTTCTTTCATGGGAACTCAACCCCTCATCGATGTCTCTCACCTAGAACCCCTTGTTCACACTACAACTCTAGGAGATACTAACCCATTCTTACACCATCAATCTATCTCGTTTAGGCCAAATACCCCACCATACATTCGATCAAAGTCTTTGGGACCTCTAAGGGTTCCTCTCGGTGATACCATGTTCCAAGAACTTCCAGATGCAAATCTAGTGGTGCTCTAAGACTATCTCCTTAGGAGATCAACTCATATTCCCTTAGATGGTCTGCCACTCCAGCAACTTTATCCTTATCAAACTAATCCCCAAACTACCTAGTTTGCAGTAAATGAGCTTTCTATAACCCATCTTGCTTCCTCTTCCACCAATCCCTCATCTCATCAAACTACCCAGATAGTCACACCTATTCCTCACAATCTCTCAAAAATCAACACTACTCTTCCCCTCACCTCTTCGTTCACTATTGCCACTAGTATCCCTAGCCAATATTCCCAAACATCATATCCCCTATCTAGATAGTATGACCTTATCACATCTAACATGCCTGTCAATACTTCCCAACCCCTTTCATGGGTGCTTTACATTATTTAGTATCCAACCCTTTTCAACAACAGTTTCAACCCATTCATACCCACATTCCTACTCAATCCCAACAATCCTATCATGTTCCCATCTCCCAGAAACAATTATTTCAATAACCACCTTTTCAATCACATCCCATGGTTTATACTCACCCCTAAAAAATTCCTCAAACACCCACACATCCGCAAGTTCATCAAAAACTTATCCGACCACTTCTTACATACAACCACCACCTCTTATCCCCCAACAGACTCTTTTTCAAATGATCCCATGCATGCCCTCGTGAATAGGCTAGCCAACCTTGAGGCCACTACTTTAGGATCCAAGGTCTCATTATCATATGAGAAAATATGTAATGAGCCTATCCACCCATATGTACCAATTAAACCATATCCTCTACACTAGGAATTACAAAAAATTCCAAGTTTAATAGCAAAGAGGACCCACAACAACACCTTTGTGCATTTAAGCATGCATGTTATCTTATCACACATAATCAGGACTTGATGCTCCACACCTTCCCCATGTCCTTGGTCGGTCCCGCATTGGATTAGTACAATAGTATCCCTCAATATTTGATATTTTCCTTCTCCTAACTTGCACAATTATTTTTAGAACACTTTTCAATTAACATTACACGTAAAATAACTATCAATGACCTATACACCATTTGACAGTTTGAAGATGAGTCTATTACAAACTTCCTTGCACGATGACGTAGCATTATAAACCAGTTATCCTTCCCTCTTCCACAAACTGATATCATTGAGATCTTCTCACATTCATGTGTGAAGCATATATCTTCTACTTTACAAATCCAATCTTTCGAACCTTTGATGAGGCCTTCACCATGGATCGAAATATTGAAGCGTGTGCCCTCAAGTAGGGGCCATTTAAAACTAAAATAAAATAAACCCAAACACTAATTTACTAAATCATCCACACCAAATGACAAGTAAAAGGTAGCGGCCAATGTTGTGGTCATTAAATCATCTCCCGTATCTACATCTAGCAAATGTTCTCAACAATAATTCGCTCGACAAATTCCTAATTACACTCACCTCGGGAGTCATACGTACAATATTTGATAAGTTGATGGAATTAAACCTTATCACACTTCCTCCTATCCGACTAGTTGATGAGTCAAGACCGAAACCTATGTGGTATCGTGAAGACCATTAATACAAGTGCTACTAAGTCCAAATACACGACATAGAAAGATGTTGAACTTTCAAGGATTTATTCCAAAGACTCATTGATCAGGGTGATCTTCAAGTCAAAATCCAAACACTTCACCCAATCAACCACTTGACATCTTTAAACAACATTTCCCAAATCATACACCTACGAGCCAAGCCACCACTTCTACTACAACCCAAACACCTAACGCTCACACTATAAACACCCTGAACACTACTGATCAAGACCATATCCCATCCACAACCTCCTCTCCTTCATCGTCGATCACATCCATCCCTTTTGATATCCTTCCTACATCTATTGTACCTACATTTATCTCAACGTCCACTCCCACATCTATGACTACTAGAACCCCATTTGTAAATATATCATTTATGCCCCTAGAAACATTCATGAAGAAACCATTCCAACCTATTTCCACATCGACATTGGTCCTTCATCAAATCCCTTACCTATCATATCCACCTCATCATCTACTTCATCCATTCCAGTAGGCTTGACACCCTCACCTATATCCATTCCACCCTTTCCCATCATACCATCCGTATAACATGTATCGGCTCCAACTCTCCCATCTTTTACCTCCATCGAATATTTTGGTCACATCCACACCACCTTCTTCCTTCATGCCAATTTCATCATTTGAGGAATGCTTAAAATCACTTTACCTTGCAATGACCTTGAATGTTCCTTCCATGTCATCAACACAATCCCATCAATCTCCACCTTCCGTAGATTGCCTCAAAAAAATGTTTTTCATGTACCTGAACCAACCATAGCATTACCATCTAACTCCCCAATTAAGGTTGTTGTCACTCCTCCCAAGGATGCATCTTCACATACAAAATCTATAATCCCTCCTAGAGTTAAACCATCCAATCCAAAATTGTCTATTTCAGGACCACAAATATTTCAACCCACGGATCCAAAACCACTTAACACTGAACCATTATTACTAAAACACCAATCAACACCAAAACTAAATTCAAGTCATCAAAACATCAATATACTTGGGTTTTACCCCAAACATCCAAAATATCTCACAAGGAATCTTCTAGCACTTTAGTTGGATCATATACAGAAATATTCCAACACTTACTGCAAACCTCTGCAATCACACTTCCACCTATCAAGGCCTTTGACCCAAAAGGAAATAAACCTTTATGGTTCAATTCCAACCTTATGTGCACCTTTCATTGTACCCCTAGGCATGATACTGAACATTATAGAGCGCTCCAAGACATTATCCATAATCTCATTGAAGAGGAAAGACTTCTTCTTGGACCAAGTCAGTCCCTTCCTCCATATCCAGTCGAATATCTGTCATCTCGCCTTTGGAGGATGATTCTTCCAAAGATGGTCCCCCTTTTTTCATTAATGTTGTTCGGGTAACCACTTGATCTGGCCCACGTGATCCCAAACTAACCTCCGAACCAAAATCCAAGACCTTCGTCATCATTCCTCCTCCTAAAGAGTTAACCACATCATTAAAACCAAATGTTTCCATTTTAGCAGCTCCTAGGCCTATTGAACAAAGTATCATTAGACAAATTCATCAAGCCCTAGTCAAGATGTCACTTTATGAGCTCATCCAAATCTCATTAGATCATAGACATGCTCTTATTGAATCCTTAAATTGTATTTTGACATCCACTTATGAGGCTCAACCCTTTACATCACTCGTAGGGAGCACTTACGGATTCTACTACTACCATCTCATTCGATGATGCTAAAATTTTAGATATCCCACTGAATAACATGACCTTCCCCTCTTTATTACGGTCAGGATCAATGATACATTCATTCGGTGATCCATGATCAACATTGGGGCAAGCATTAATATCATTCCATCACATAATTTCGATCAACTCAAGATCCCAAAGGAATTTTTCATCTAAACACCCACAGTCCTTCATGCTTTTAATGATGTCATTTCTCCCACCTTGGGAATGATCATTCTTCCCATCCATGTTGGTGAGAAGATCATCCATGAGATATTCTACATCATTGAGGGGAATTTTAATACAATTTTCTCTTTAGATGACCATGGATTCGTTTCACGTGTTACGTCCCCTCTACACTCCATCATTCCCTCAAGTATAAGCATGACGGGAATATTTTGACACTTCCTAGGGATGATCCTCCCTTCCAAGGATGCAACATGATCTATAAACCAATTTATGTACTCATTCCCAAGAACGATCCATCTCCACAATCCATTAGCTCATCCATTCCTTCTTCCAAGCTTCCTAACAATGAATCTCTAGACAACCTAATGGACAAAATTACGATGGGGGAGTATCGTCTCCTCACACTCAACACCCTTCCCACTCCTCACCGTATTGGTAGACCTGATAAGGTGCCTATGTACTAGCCAAACATTGGGGATGTTGTTCCCTTTGGTCCACCTCATCTTCACACTAATCTTATTTATGGTGGTTTTGATACCCCCTCTTCCCACATTGATGATATTCCACATGCCAAACCCTATACCGGTGGTTTTGGCTTCCTTAACAAACCATCTTTTTCCCACACCTACCTCATCACTTTGCGCATGGAAAGGATTTGACATAGGACATTATGAGCATGGGCCACATGGCCTTATTGTCGATTAGTGCCTCAAACCTAATGGAAATTTTGAATTAGGATAGTGGGAGCATTCCCCCAACCCCATTCCACCATCTGAGATACTCATGGGCATGCCTCCTCCACCTCCTTTAATTTTCTGACTTTCGAAGACATGGGCATACCTTCTCTACCTTCTCCATATTTTCAAACTCTTGAACACATGGACATGTTTTCTCTACCTTCCCCATCTCTTCGACTCTGAAGACATGAACATAACTTCCTTACCAACTCTTGAAGACATGGAACTGGATGACACCATTTTCATTATTTCTGACATTTTTTAAATCTCCACCATATCTTTAGGACTAGTCACTTATTAATATGAAAATAATACTAGGTCTCTTCCCTTTGACATCTAGACATGATAGAAGAAGGATCTCCTACCACTAACATCCTTCAGTGTGTTGATGATGAAGCCACTCTTTCACACATGGGGGTAGAAGATTCTTATCTTCAAAATACCTTCTGATACACCTACTCTCCTCAACGAAGCCACCATTGATGTCGATATCAAGAGTCCTCAGGAACCTCACATTCTCAAAGTGGGCTAATATATTGATCCGAATGAGTTAGAATCTTTCACTACCTTCCTCTCTCATCATAGTCAGGAATTTGCATGGTCTTATTCAGACATGCCAGGTCTTAACCCTTCTATCATTTTCCACAATATCATCACCTATCCCAATGCTAAATTGGTAAAGCAGAAGCTTCTCCGCATGCATCCTTGTGTTTCCCTCCTTGTTAAAGAAGAGTTACAGCATCTTCTTTCTACCAATTTCATCATTCCCATCAACTATCCCCAATGGGTTTCTAACATTGTTCCCATCTCCAAAGCATCGGAAAGCTTCGTATATGTACCAATTTTTGAGATCTCAATCTCGCTTTCCCTAAGGATGACTTCCCTCTTCCAAACATCAATCAGCTTGTGGATCTTACCGTAGGTCATGAGATGCTTTCTCATGGATGGTTTCTTTAGTTATAGTCAAATTCTCATCGCACTAGAAGATCAACACAAAACCTCCTTCATTACTCCTTGGGGGACCTTTTGCTATCATGTCATGCCTTTCAGTTTAAAGAATGTCAATACTACTTATCAGTGGGCCATGACTTATATCTTTCATGATCTCATCCACAAAACTATAGAAGACTATGTTGATGATCTTTTAGGAAAATCTAAACATCGACGTGACCATCTTGCTATTCTCAAAGTCCTTTTCAAGTGCCTTATTTGTTTTATCTTTGTCTCAATCTAGCCAAGTGTGTATTTGGAGTCTTAATGGGAAAAATCCTTGGCTTTATCATTTCTATTAGGGGCATTAAAGTTGACCCCATGAAAATTAAGGAAATTATTGAAATGCCTCCTCCTTCCAATCTTAAGCAACTTCGTAGCCTTCAAGGCCACCTTCAATTTGTTTGTCATTTCATCTCACAACTTTCTAATCATTTCCAACCCTTTCATCACCTCCTTCAAAAGGACATAGAATTCAATTGGGATCACGATTGTCAAAAGGCCTTCGATGACCTTAAAAATAATTTGTATCTTTGTCATTGCTTACACCTCCACATGAGGGGGATCCCTTCTATGTATACATGTTTGCTGTAATCACACTCTAGGAGCCATGTTAGCACATCATGATGACTAAGGTCATGAGTAGGTTGTTTATTACATCAGCCACACTCTTCATGACTTTGTAAAACCCACTACACTGAAGCTGAAAGGTTGTGTTGTGCTCTCTTATTCACTAAATCTAAGCTTTGACACTACCTCCTTAATCAAAAGATTTCATCTTCTTAAAACATTTCATTCTAAACCTTATCACATTGATTGTGTTACTCGATGGCTCATGCTCATGATAGATTTTGACCTCGAGTTTATTTCTCAAAAATACATTAAGGGCCAAGCTATCACATATTAACAAGCGAAGTGCCTCTTCCCACCCGCATCTTCCTCATGAGAAATTTCCAAACGAATCCATCAATTACTTCCATCATGAGTATGGAACTCTTAAGTTTACTCTCTTCTTTGATGGCTCTAAGTGTCGGTAGGGGGAGGCTCACGGTGTTGTCCTCATTCTTCATTGGGAAAATCCTATTCCCCTCATAAAAAAACTCAAATTTGAGTGTACAAACAATATGGCTGAGTACGAAGAACTCATCTTAGGTCTTGAAACCACCGCCTTCCTAGGTGTTCAAGTCCTCGACATATATGGAGACTCAGAGCTTATTGTCAAATAATTCACGGTGAGTATCAACGTAAAAATGATTATCTTCAAAAATATCACGATTGTTCATCTTCTCCTTGAATCCTTTGATTCCTATTCCATGCAAAGTGTTCCCCGATCAACCAATCATTTCCCGATATGATGGCATCACTTGCAACTCTTATCCCATGAATAATGAAGGGTACAATATTTTTGTCATTGTTCTTCATCGTGATCAACCTTTCCATGAAACACCCCAGTTTAATCTTATTGAATATAATTTTTCGACCTTTATTATTCCCAAATATTTGTGTAGACACCAAATTTGTGTCTTACGACCCCCCGTGCCCCACATCTCATTTTGCAACCTAGCCTCATCACCTAGCCTCATCTCCAAACCTGCCACCTCATTTTTCCACCTCATCATGACCTAGTCCTAACCCTAAACTAACCTAATTAAAACCTATAACTTGGTCTACATCCACACCCATGACTAATTACTCCTCACCCACACCAAAATCAACCTAATAATGACTTGGCCAAGCCCACAACTAATTCCTTGGGAGAAAAGGAGGGAAAGTTGGCTATTTTACTAAAAATAGCTCACTTTGACTTAACCGATATCGGTTCTACTACTCGACCATTAAGTCGGTTACGTAACCGCCATCGGTTCCTTGTAAATGACCTCCCCCAACCAAAAACAAAGGACCTGGAACCTGGGAATTCATTGGACGGATTGGGAATTCACTTGGCCAAGCAGAGACAAGTGAAGGAAAGAGAGGAGTTTGCAGAGAAGGACATCAAGCCCAAGACTGCAACTGAGTAACTGGAGCCCAGTGACACTCATCCAAGCATTGGGAGAGAAGATAGCTCATCTTTGATTGTCCGATCATCCTACCTGAGCCCTGCCTTCGTTATCACAGTCTTTAGACCTGATATCTCCATCAGGAATTAGTAAGTAGTATCTTGTATGTTCTTTTAATAACATTTCTTGGACTTCTGAATCACAACAATTCTAAGTCTATTCCTAGATCTACTACCCGGTAACACCCTCCATCTAACTGTCATTCCTCTACCCCTACATTGCCCCCAAGAACAGCCCCCATACTCTCTGAGTCTTCTCCATCACCCCATTACCTATCCCCAATCATTTACCAGCCTTATAAACACCATAGCCACCTTATAGCCACCTTATAGCCAACCTTCACTAAAAGCCCCTAAACCACTGCCCCTACTGCGATATCGGTTATCAGAAACCGGTACCGGTGACAATGACCGGCATCGGTCACTGTGATTCAAAACCAAAACTAGCCCTTTCCTCTATTATTTTAATAAGGTAATTAAATTGTAATTTTACAATAACTTCTTTGTTAGAATTTGTGTTAATTCATATTAGTAGGGGAACTGACCACCTTTGAAAGGAATTCTAATATTTGCTAGGCCCAAGGCGGTTCCCTCATTTATTGTCTAATTAGAATCTGGTGGTCTTGTATTCTTACTTGCAGGTAGTCCTTCCCAAACAAAAAGGAGTTCTTTGTAATCGATCTGATCTTTCTCTACGGTACGCGCACACCTTCTCAACATTCAACAGGTATTCCTCCTAGCCCTAACCCTTATCTGTTTCTCAAAGGAATGAAAGGATAGAAGCAACTCTATTCTAGGAACGGAAGCATTCTATGTGAAACATTTTGGCACACCCGGTGGGACCCATTTTGGGTTTCTTTCTTTCTTGCTTGCTTTCATATAGGGAGCACACTTGCTATTTTCTTCTTCTAAAATATTCACAAGATATTTTGTTATTTGGTAAAAGAATTTGTCTTGCTTTCACATCTTTGCATTAGTGAAAGTCATCTTCTTTGCTTCATCAAATATCATTTTCGATTTGGGTTTAAAACACGTGCATCACATTCTTGCTTGCCATTTTCAATTCTAGTGAACATAGATTAAGTAACAGGTCGTACACGTGGGGGTGATATCCACGGTATTGACAAGAAATTAATCTTACTTTCACTGCACAACACATACCGAATCACATCATAATTAACACAACAGCTCAAACATCCCCCCTTTTCCGCGGTATTCCTCCGCCCGATTGAGGTAACTTTATAAGCCAAAACAAACTTGACATTTCCCCTAAGTCTTCTATTTAGGATTGACATCATCTTGCATCTAAGGCATAAGCCCAAAGTGATTAAAACTAATCCTAGGTTTAGTCTGTTAATTTGCTTGTGCATCTTGCTTGTTTTTTGTTCTGTTTCTCTGTCATACACTATTTTCTGTGATCACTTCAGAACAGTTTGGTAGGCATACTAAGCACTGTTAACCCCAAATCAGCAACTTCCTACAGCTTCTTACACCGGTCCTATTATACCGACATCGGTTAACTTACCGACATCGGCTATAGCCTGACCGACATCGGTTATCTGACCGATATCGGTTACTGTCTTTCACAGTTCCCAAAACCAGCAACCCACCAATTCCAACACTTTGTTGTTGCTTCTGTTCCTGATAGATTGCATCCTGCTGTGTACTCTTGTCCATGGTTGTTATCACTCGGAAACAAGCTACAGCCATGGTTTCACATGCCTGCTCTGTGCCTTTTCCTGAATCACCCCCTTCACATCCTATGGGGAATCCTACGGACACCAGCGAGGTTCCCAAAATCCCTGTAGGAGATAAGGAATTTACAAAATTTTTGGACGCTAATCCTAGCACTGTACAATACTATTTGTCTCATGCCCCTGACCGTACACCCGATGGTCAACTCCTTGTTGGTATGCCTATTAGTATAGCCGCTCACTTAGCTCCTTCTCCACCTGATAATTCCGCCTTGCCTTCTTCATCCTTAGCCCCGTCACCCAACTCAGTGGCTTCAGAGGTTCTTACGGCATAGATTGGCTTTCCTTTTGTTAATCTGGGGCCCCATATATCATTACTGCCGACTGCTCCTACCTCGTCTCTCTCGCAGACTGCTCCTTTCATAACTTGCTCTCTGCCACCTATCCACACAAGCTTTCCTTCTCAAGCTCCGCCCACCTTTTCATTTCCACACACGTATCCGGTGACTTCAACATCTTATATAGGACATCCCTATTCGGTCGCCTCAACATATTCGTCCTCAATACCTTATCAACATTTAACCCCACCGTTGTCTAGTGGTGGCCCTTGGCCCAATCCCCTTCGTTTACTGCTGCAACCACACCATCATCTCATCCAACCACTGATTTAATCAAACAAATGATGGACAAAATGCAAAATCTAGAGGCTTCTGTTTCAGGAAGCCGTAGCACCCTGACATATGAGCAAGTTTGTCGGGAGCCTATTCATCCTTCTGTCCCCCTTCATTCATATCCTCCTCAATGGGAATTACCAAAATTCACTCGTTTTAATAGTAAGGAGGATCCTCAACAACATTTGCGATCATTTAGACATGCCTACTATCTGATTACTCATGATGATGCCTTACTACTCTGCACCTTTCCCATGTCCTTATCAGGACCTGCCTTGGAGTGGTACAGTGCTTTAACCCAGCACTCAATCTTCTCTTTTAACCAATTAGCCCAATCTTTCTTGGATCATTTCTCCATTAACATTGCTAAGAAAGTATCTATCACCGACCTCTATGCCATCCGAAAATTTGAAGACGAATCTATCGCAGATTTCATTGGACGATGGCGGGGCCTTATCAACCAACTTACTTATGCCTTACCTTAGGCCGAACTTATCGAACTCTTTACGCGGGCCTGCGCTAAGCACATTTCTCCTACCCTCCAAATTCAAACTTTCCGCACATTTGACGAGGCCTTTACTATGGCTCGAAAACTAGAGATTCGAGCCTTAGAGGAAGAGAAATTGCGGTTGCGCAACAAAAACCCCAATTTCCGAACCCAAGACTCCACCAACAAACCTAACACCACCAATTCTCACGCATCGACTGCTTCAAAATCAAAAGGAGCTGTCCATGCGGTGATGGTCAAATCCCAAGCACCATCTAATACCCCACCAAAAACCACCTATAAGTATAAAGCCAAGCCCATCAATTACACTCCCTTGGGAGAAACTTATGGTGTGATATTGGAAAAATTGCTCAAGGCAGGAGCTATTACCTTACCTCCTATTAAACCTCACTCCGGGTTTGATTCCACCCACGCTATACCTTCTTGGTACAAAGAAAATGACTTCTGTAACTTCCACCGCGTGAAGGGACACAGTCATGAAAACTGCAAGATGTTGAAAAACATAGTGCAGGAAATGGTTGATGCAGGGGATATAGCCCTCGATAATCCTAATGCCCCTGCTAACCGAAATTTGAAAATCTTCAACAAACCATTCCCAAACCACTCATCTAACAGTAACATAAACCAAGATATCTTAGCCGAGGAGAGTGTTCATGAAATCCATGCAGTCTTCGACTCCCAGCCAAAAGCCTCTATCGAGAAAATTCTGAATCAAGCCTCTTCACTAACGCAGGAACCCGAACCCCCTTCACCACCATCAAGACAAGACGAAATCCTTGCCGTTCCTTTACCCATAAAGGAATTAACCGCCCAGAGTTCTCTTCTCACAGAGGAGCCTTCTTACACCACATCTCTGCAAGACTGTGAGTGGATGTTATCTAGCTTATCTATTTCCCAAACATCTCCTTCTACCACTCTTCTTCATCTGAGGAAGACTTACCACTTTTTGTCATCCTTAGACGAGAAACCCCTCGAACCAACATCACCAAATTCTTTAATCATGACGGATCCTCTCAAACATGCCCTCCTACCTATTAGTTCTTCATCGCCTAAATCTTTTCAGTGACCGGTTGACCTCTTAACGCCCATTGATACAGTGCCTCGTTTACCCCCTGTATCACACCCACAGTGGACCGGAATCACAACCCACCTTTCTTCCATACAAAAGTTCCTATTCACACGTGAGGATTTTCACCCTCAGAAGATAGACGAGTCCTATGGGAACGTTTGAGTACACCATATTCTACTCAAATGCAGATGACCGATCCAGATGCCTCTACCATATACCCAAAGTGTTTACAAAAGCTTAAAATGCCTATGTCCTCATCTTCACCCCCCTCATCTCTACCAAATACCTCATCCACCTCTATTGACCTAACCAAACCTTCCCCTACGCTTGGGACCTCACCAATACCCAGTCTAACACACCCACCTAAATGGTTAGATTTATCCAAAAGTAAAGCCGTCCATCCACTTAGGAGACAGACCCAATCTCCTCAAGTCCAACCTATGTCTCTATCACAACTAAAACCATCACCGTCACACCTACCTTCTATATTGGGACCTCATCCCTCCACCTTGCATCAATACATCATACCTCCTGCGTTTTCTTTAAAACAACCTACACCTTCCGCACCCATACAAAGATCCAAGGGTATATCAACACCGTCACCCCAAGTATCCTGTCCACCTATCAACTCTAAACAAACTCCATCATCAAAGGATTTGTTTATTGTCACTCCTCTTTCTCCATGGTTGTTTGCTGCTACCACATCATCTGACCAGCTAAACATAACTTCTGCGCCGAAGAGGTCACGTTTAGTTAAATCCAATTATCAAAACCCCTTGGCTAAGCCGCCACCCGTACAAATCAACCATACCCAGTCATTACCGAAACCTACCCAGTCAATAGCCTCATTTTCCTCTGACTTTGACCCACTCAAAGGGTCTTACGCCAAAATCCTTGCGATGTTGGTGGAGAATGCGACCATTTCCCTACCCCCACTTAGACCCTATGATCCATCTAAACCTCGACCTATAGGTTATGATGAGTCTAAAATCTGCACTTACCACCGCACACCAGGACATGATGTAGAGGGATGCAAAGCGTTGAAAGCCATACTTTGTCAGTCACCTCTCTCGGATAAAAAGGTTAAGAAAGACAATTTACGAAGGGAGAAACCTTTAGCTTCAATCCCCTCTCCTATACCACCTGTCCCCTCCTCACCAAGATCTATCATTATTACAACCCCACCTCTCGAAGACCATGACTTATCCCTACCGTCTTCCTCCTCTCATGTTCACGAGATCAATATGATTAGTGTTCTTTATTTGAGGGCGTAAAAACAATGGGAAAGCTAAAGAAAGCACACCTGCGGCCTCTCTTTCTCCGTCCACCATCCCGATCACACCATCACCTAAAGTGGTTATTCATGGACCTGCCTACCCCATCTCTAATGGAGTTTCCCACCGAACCATGATCAAACAGCTTCACCAATCACCTGTAAAAATGACACTGTATGATCTCATTCAGGCCTCTGAATCTCATCGACAAGCTCTCGTTGAAATCCTTCAAGGTATAGAGGTCTTACCTAATGAAACCTTTCCCGTTACCTCCATCTTAACACCCAACCACGTTGCCTCTCTCACCAAACAATCTACCACTTCCATCCCTGTATAGCAAAACTGCATTTGGCCCTCCGAAAAAGAAATTATTGACTTTGGTGCAGAAGATCCTGACCCCGCTCTTTTCATCTCAGCTTATGTTCGGGACATCCACGTACACTGTGTTATGATTGATAGGGGCACTAGCCTAAACATCATCTCTTCTAAAGCCTTCCAACAAATGAATATCCCCTCTAGTTGCATGTGTGCCAACCCCACTATGCTGCGTTCATTCAATGATGCTATTACTTCTACCTTAGGCACTGTGATCCTTAACATTTGTGTAGGGCCACGTACCTTACCCAAACTCTTCTATTTCCTTGAGGGAGAATTCCAATACAACATGTTGTTAGGCCGCCCTTGGATCTCGGGCTATGGGATGCGTTCCCTCCACCTTACATAGATGCATAAAATTTGAGTACGAGGGGAAGTCCTATACCGTAAAAGCTGACCCTCCCCCTTCAAAACCTGCAATATGTTATATCGCCCCAATGATGTGCTTGTACCAGTCAAGACACCCATTCATCCAACCTAACCATCCACTTCAACCACACCTCAACCATCCACCTCAACCGCACCTACACCTTCAACCAATGAGACCGCTGTCGCAAATACCACTTCCTTTCCCGTGGAAAACATCCCAACCTCAGACCCTTTAGTAGATGTTTTTCAAAGCCTCATGCTGGGGGAGTATCGCCTATATAACGTTAGCTCTTTCCATACCCCACAGGAGTATGGACAGTTACATGTGCATCCTACCTACGACTGTCGTGTGGGGGAGATAATCTCCTACGGACCACCTAATTGCTGCACCAACCTAATGTATGGGGGTGTCGACGCATCCTCTGTTACCCCTGAACCTCCCCTTGGTGTGGTTCCCTTCCAATCCGATTTTCAATACCTGACAAATCGTCATTTCACCCTCACCTTCTTGACTCACTGTGCTTGGAAAGGTTTTGGTTTTGGTCTTTATGAACAAGGCCGACATACAATCATTCCCGTGACTACATGCAAACACAAAGATCGTAGTGGTCTTGGATTTCCTGAAACACTTACACCAAAGAAACCTCGTGTCAGTTGTATCGGGAAGATGACGACGTCACCCCTACCGAACCATCATCACCCATTTTGCCATCGTCACCCACAGAGTCGATAGACCCTGAATCTATCCCTCCTAACTTTTTTTCATAAACACTATCTTCTTGGGTCCTCTCACTTATCAACGTGATAATGAGGACCCATCTTCTCTTCCCCTTCTATATCCAGACATGATTAAAGAGGATTCGCCTTCAATTAATGTTGTTGAGTGGCAGGATGACGACTCCATCCTCACTTACCTTGGTGCGGATGACTCTTATATTCAACGCGCCTTACCATCTGAAACTCAAACCATGTTGAATGAGTCGACTATAGAAATCAACATCCACACCAAGGATGATCCTCACATTGTGAAGATCGGACAATCTCTTACCGCATCGTAACAAGCTGCCTTTACTTCCTTTCTCCGTGCTGCATGACCAAGCTTTTGCTTGGTCCTACGCTGACATGCCAAGAATAGATCCTGACATTGCTGTCCATAACATTACCCTGAAACCCGATTCCAAACCAGTTAAACAGAAAGTGAGAAAAATGCATCCCCGCATTGCCCTCTTGGTCAAAGAAGAGCTTCAACGACTCCTTTACTCGTTTCCTTCATCTTACCTATTGACTATCCTCAATGGATTTCTAACATCGTACCTGTTACTAAAGCAACGGGGGGAATTCGGATATGTACGGATTTTCAGGACCTTAACCTCGCTTTCCCAAAGGATGAATTCCCCCTCCCAAGTATTGATCAACTTGTTGATCTCACTACGGGCCATGAGATACTTTCTCTCATGGATGGCTTCTCGGGATATAATCAAATTTTGGTAGCCCTGGCCAATCAACATAAAACTGCCTTCATAACTCCTTGGGGAACCTTCTGTTATCATGTCATGCCATTTGGCCTTAAGAATGCTGGTGCGACCTACCAGCGAGGCTATGACTTACATATTTCATGACATTATGCACACTATCCTTGAGGATTATGTCGATGATCTTCTTGGCAAATCTAAACATCGCAGTGAACATCTCGATGTTTTAACCATTATTTTCGATCACTTTATTATGATATTGTGTTCGCCTTCAACCAAAGAAATGTGTCTTTGGTGTCCTTTCGGGAAAAATTCTTGGTTTTATCATCTCTTTGTGTGGCATCGAGGTCGATCCAGCTAAAGTCAAAGCTATCCTAGAAATGCCCCCACCTACTAACCTCAAACAGTTGCGTAGTTTGCAAGGTAAGCTCCAATCTATCCGGCATTTCATTTCCCAACTCTCAGATCGATGTCAACCTTTCCATCATGTCCTTAAAAATGACATTGTCTTTCAATGGAGCGAAGAGTGCCACCAAGCCTTTGAGGCTCTTAAAGCCTATCTCTTGCAACCACCTGTGCTTATCCCACCTCAAGACGATCACCCTTTTTATCTTTACCTTTCTGCCACCAACCATGCTGTAGGAGCCATGCTCGCACATCGTGACTCCAAGCATCGAGAACAAGCCGTTTATTACATAAGTTGTACTCTCTCATGGATTACGAGACTAGGTATACACGTGTAGAAAAGTTGTGCCTAGCCCTATCATTCGTAGCCACCAAACTCCGACACTACCTCCTGAATCACAAAACTTTTGTCATCACCAACGCGGACCCCATTCATTATATGTACGCCAAACCTCATCTAAACCAACGCATCACCCGATGGCTTATGCTCCTCGCTGACCTTGACCTTGAATTTGTACACCAAAAGTCAATTAAAGGACAAACTATCGCAGACCAACTCGCGGAAGCCCCTTTACAGGGAGCAATTTACCAATTTTAATTTCCCCGACGAACTCATTGCCACTCTTTCACTCAGTGAGGAGTCGTATCCAATGACCCTCTTCTTCGATGGATCCAAATGCCAGCATGGTGGTGGAGCCAGCGTTGTTCTCATTCCTCTTAATGCTGAGCCTATGCCTCTTTCATTCCGGCTCGATTTCCCCTGTACTAATAATACAGCGGAATACGAGGCCCTTGTTTTGGGTCTCCAGGTTGCGTTACACTTAGGTGTCAAGTCTATTAACATTTTCGGTGACTCCCAACTGGTAGTCAATCAAGTTATGGGCATCTACCAATGTAAAAATGAGGAACTTCAAAAGTATAAACATTACGTGGATTCACTTTTGACCTTATTTACTCATTATTCTATCCAAACCATTCCCCGCTCCACTAACAAATTTGCGGATACTATGGCTTGCTTAGCCTCGCAAATTCCTACCTCACCAACTGACTCTGACATATTCGTCTTGGTCTAACAACTCTTTGCCCCATCTTACTCCGCCCCGGATGTTTGTATGATAAATAATGTGTCTGCTAATTCACAGGATACCTGGTATCACCAATTTCACGACTATCTTACAACCTCTGTTCTCCCACCTGACCTTACTAGTAATGGAAAACATGCTTTTCTTAAAATGTTTCTCGTTATGTCATCATGGGGGGACTCCTCTATAAACGTGGCTTTGATGGCATCCTCCTTCGATGTCTAACCGGTGCGGAGGTCACCTATACCATCCAACAAGTCCACGACGGTATTTGTGGTGGACATTTTAGTGGCCTTACCATGGCCAAACGAATCCTTCGCCTAGGCTATTATTGGCCTACTCTTAATAACAACTACTACAAATATGTTAAGCATTGTGTTATGTGTCAACAACATGCCAACCTTCAACATACTCCTAGCCATCCGCTACAGGTCGCACGAGATCTTTGGCCTTTCTCACAATGGGGTTTAGACCTTATTGGTGAGATTCACCCACCATCTTCGCAACGTCACCATTGGATAATCACAGCAACCAAATATTACACTAAATGGGTGGAAGCCATTCCACTCATTTCAACCAAAAAAGAAAAAATCGTCGAATTCATTAACCATCACATTATCTGTCGTTTTGGCATTCCTCATCGCCTGATAATAGATAATGGCAAATATTTCAAAAATAAGTTGTTACAAGACCTTTGTGACAACTTTGGTATCAAACTTAGCTTCTCATCACCTTACTATCCACAAGCAAATGGTCAAGCCGAATCTTCTAATAAAACCCTCACCAAAATCCTCATGAAAGTTGTTAACGATTCTAGAAGCAATTGGCCTGATCACATCCCCTTTGCCCTTTGGGCTTATCGGACTAGCATTCGTACCTCCACTAATGCCACCCCATTCTCTTTGGTATATGGTACCGAGGCTGTCTTGCCTCTTGAAATACAAATACCCTCCCTAAGAATATCTCTTTAGGATGTTCTCACCAATGATGATTTCCGCCAAGAGCGGTTAGCCCAATTGGAGCTTCTTGACGAGCGTCATCTTACAGCTCTTGACCACCTTCAAATCTATCAAAAATGCATCAAGTGTGCTTATGATAAGCGACTCCATGAGCGTACCTTTAAGGTTGGTGATCTTGTCCTCAAAGAGAATCAGCATGTAACCAAACTAGAAAAGAGCAAACGTGGAAAATTTGCTCCTAATTGGATTGGGCCCTACATTATCACTCATACTTACGGATCAGGCACTTACCGTTTAGCTTCGCTTAATGGTAAACCTGAGCCTGAACCCCTTAATGCCTTGCATCTTTGACCATTCTACTGTTGAATTTAGTGTTATATCACTTCTTATCTACCTTGCGCTCGTCCCTTGAGCTCATTTACTACCTCATACATTTTTGTTCCATGCATCTCAAAATAGAATCAAGCTCACGTGGTTTGGTCATTACCTCCTCTTAAAGATGCCTTCCCCTTTTTAGTCTGGTCCATGACTTAAAAGTATCAAAATAACATGTTCTCAATTGTACACTTATGGGATATTCTTGAGTCAAACTTCCTACAAAACTAGATGCTTCATGCCAAACGAACATCTATACCTCTAAGTTATACATAGATGCTCCTTCAAGGATAGCTATGTACAAAGTCACTTCTGTTATTATACACTAGACTATTCCCCAGAAGGACAGCTATACACAAAAAAGCGCATCTCGCTACTATAAATAGACTGCTCCCTTAAAGGACAACTATACAAAGTCAGCATTTATCAGAAGCTTCTCGTATTGATCAGCTTCATGAAGACCTCAAGAACAACAAAATACATATCCCCTATGGACTTCCCGCATTGATCAATCTATATCCAGAAAAATAAAAGCAGTATTCCAAAGCACTTTTGAGTCATGGACTTGTCTATTTAGGTTTGGTTCTCTTTTGTCAGAATAATCACCTTATAATAAGTTCTCTGCACCCCAGCTATACCAGCCACCTCACCTCACCATTCGTCAACACAACAAAACTCAAGGGACGTGACGTATATCCGATATATTGTGATAATACGACTCTTTTCACCTATGTAAGGCACCTAGGGATTCAAGCCCATCCTATGTTAATATATGTGGTTTGTTTAGCTCTTCTCAACTAAGGGACACTTCTGCCTCTTTTACTCGACTCTAGGGTTATGTGTTGACCTTAATCAGGACATGGTTCCCTACTACCTAGGTAAGCTAACTTTTGTTTCACCTATACCTACACCAACATCGTCAATCCCTTACTAACACCAATAACATTACCCTACCAATAACAATATTTTTACCAACCAACAAATTACCTAACCACAACCAAATTGCCGAATTCACCTCTCTCTGGTCCTGAGGAGAACTACATCGATCTGACGGCCCTCTTTGCTTTGTGCAATGGGCTATGTAGGCAGCACTTAGGAGACATGGGGTCTCCCAAGGTTAGCTCGACCATCCCCTACCATAACATATCATGTGTGATATATATAAATCTATTTGTGTATTTCTATTTGCTCACATTCATCTTTATCCTTTTTCAAAACAAAACATTCAAAACACAACCATTCTTATTATTATCTTAACTCAAACCAACATACATATTCAGTTTTATTTAGATGTTAAACAAATACATCTTCTCTATCATCAATGCGTAGGTCAGCATCCTTATTTTTCTTATACTTTTATGAAATTCACTTAGACCTCGCGCCTCCTCCCGAATCGGTGGTGATCGTGATCATCGATGCCACTCACTTGGCCTCTCCATCCTCAAAGGTGCCACTGCTATTGGTTCCTCCCACTGATCTGCCAACATCTCCTGTAACATACGAATACGTCCTCTCACGTGGATGAATCTTGCCTCTAGTCTCTCCACTCGTGACTCTACAACCGCTAACAATCCCATTGTCTCATTCACCCGTGTTTGGAGCTGATGAACTAAACCCTGAAGATGATCTCTCTCCGCTGTAACCACAACTATGTCAGGATGATCACGTACACCTCGCAGCTCTGCTACCCACCATAATCTATAGGCCTCTGTCGCTCCTGCATCCATTACCCTGCGATCAACTGCTATCTCCTCTGGCCCTTCTGGAGGTGTTGGCCGGGTGGTGAGAATGCTGCCTCGGCGTCGATCCTCATGTATGGTCTATACGCCATAGGTATATCCTGAACAAATCTAAATTGTCACCGCATGTGATCTAGAGGAATCCTCTCGTACTCACCTGGCCTGTGCCCTGCGATCCACCTCAATCGCTCTACACCCCTCAACTCCTCAGCTATGTGCTCCGTCACCATATAGTTCCCGTAAGGTCTCCAAAAATATCCGCAATCGTCACCATCTCCCATACCTACCTATAATACTCGATGTCATCTATCACGGCCTGGGATCTTGCCTCTTGTTCTGTCTGGACCCATCGTCTGAATCCCAACCTCTACACTCCTGTCTCTCCCGACTAGATGGGTCGGCCTATCGGTCGCACACAAACAATGTGCTCATAGGCCCAACAATGTAATAAGTATGAACAATCCAGTGTCGTCCTGTGTTTTTGCCTGTAGGCCCATAAACCCCTGTATAACTCCACCAGATATGCGGGTGCCCATGCGAAAGTCACGCTCCTTTCTATCATTTCCCAAATAACACTCATCAATGCTTTTGGAAATCTTCCCCCCTCCGCCCTCGGTAATGCATAATACCCCACCGCTATCATTAATACCACTGCCAACCTTGTTTCCTCAGGGTGTGTTGCATACATTGTACCATAAGTGAATGTCAAACCTCGCTGTGTCAAATCTCGTGCAGCTGAACCAAATACTATTGTTATCACTCCCCACCCCGCGCTAGGCAACGCCTGATACACTGGTCTTCCTATAATTGGGAGCCTCAAAATTCTAAACACATCTTCCAACGTCACTGTCATCTCCCCTATTGGTAGATAGAAGGTATTCTTTTCCTGGATTCCACCTCTCAATCAACGCAACATAGCATGATTGCGTGCGATTCATGAATAATAGCGGATTCCACTTAACCCCACACGGTTTATCAATGCCCATTTAGCTGGTGTTACATCCACTCGGATTTGTGACACTAAAGCTGGCACACTATCATTCATCCTCAACCCTGCCTCTGCCTGCATACATCAAAACGACACACAACCATTCAATAAATCAAATCCCCAAGTATTTTTTCTCACATTCTGGAAATTCCTACGAACTCGTAGGTATCGGTTATAGATAATCGATATGGTTTACTAACCGATACATACCGTTATATCTAAATGATATCGGTCCTTTATCGTCAATCCTATACACCCTACTTAAAACCACCACCTACGATAATTATTTTGCTCATTTACTCCTCTCTCTACCTATAAACATACGTGAACACCCTGCTTACCTACCCCATAACACTCACTCTATCCCAAACCCTTGCCTATCACCTTTTTTCTCATCTCTACCCTCTTAACTTTTCTCATCCTATTCAACAAAACATGTAAGAATTAAAATACAACCAAACAGTTTACCTCTTGGGATGCAGCAGCTTGGGGTGGAACTTGTCTTCCCTCTCATCCCTGCCTGCTGGATGTTTCTCCTCGTCCAACCATGTTCATCACCCTCTTCAAATATAACTTTCCTTTCTACCTTCTTAATCTCAGCCCACACTCACTTTACCTGTCTCTTTCCTCCTTATCACTCAATTCTTTCATGCAATTACCTGTATCAGTCGTCAAACAGCGTCACATTCACGTATTTAACTTGTTGCATGACTCTAAAAATAAGAACTCTAAAAATAAGAACTTAAGTTGCCGCCCAAGCTTTTCTATTTTTAGAAAAGCTCGTTTTGGAATAACCGGTATCGGTTACCTAACCGATATCGGTCCTTAATCTACCGACGTCGGTTACGTAACCGATATCGGTCACATGTCTCGTTTTTCTTAAACCTGGGCCTTTTCTTTATTTTTTGCAAATTTTTGTGGCGCCCGCCTCTTTTTCCTGCATAACGACACCATTATCAATATTTGTCATCAAAATCACATCAATATATCATCACAATTTCATCAACATCATCTATCTACAATAAAACAACCATCAACACAAAATACGTATGACATTTCAATATCTACATCAAACCCATCAGTATATACACCATTTGGATCTAACTCATCATCTATACACATTAAATTTCAAAACCATCGACAAAACACATAAAAACGATTTATACACACCATCTAAATCAAAATCATCATCTCTATATATATCAATGTTTCAAATATACAACTTGCTCGCTGCGTAGGGGCCTCTGTGATCTCAAAATAATACAAAGCCAACGCAGCCACTATCATTGTCACAATCTCAACTCAGCTCGCAGGCCGGTCTCTCATGTCAAAAATATACTTGGCTCGCAGGCCGGTATCAACTATACAACCTGTACTCGGCCCACAGGCCGGTATATACAACAAGAATGAATAAATGAATCATATGTGGGCATGCAGGCCTCTATATACATACCCGATTCGCAGATCGGTGTCTATATCCAAAATCCAAAAACCCCTCTCTGCTCTAGGGATATCTCAGCTCTCCCCACCACCCTCAGCCCCTCTCCCTGCTGGTCCTTGTGCTGGCTCTCGCCTCCTCCCTGTCACCGACCCACCGGCTGTGGCTGCGCCCCCCTGGATCTCTGGCTCCGAGAGGTCTTAGCTCGGTGTGCCGCATATGGCTGATAGTCAGCCCCGGTACCATCAAGGACATCCTGATAATACCGGGCCTCCACTCTCACCTCCATATAACGGGCCCGTGCCACCATGGCTGCTGGGGCTGGTCCCCCGACTCCTAATAGCAGTGGCCCCTGCCCTGCCGGTACACCCTGTGCCTGTGGTGGCCCCAGCACTGCGCTTTACCTACGCTATGCCTGGTGGCCGTAGGTGCTGTCTGCTTTGGCATGTGGCTGCGCTGGTGCCCGTGCTCAGACTGGTGCCGGTCGTGCTCGTGCTGTAAGCAACAAGCTTCCCCTGTAATAACTACACCTGTCCTGGAGGTGGTCCTTTCTCTCGTAATGTGCCGCCAAATCAAGGCTATGTGGGTGTGTTATCTAGCTGCTCTCGACTCGCCCACCAAACCAAAAAAGCACCTATCACTCCGGCATCATCCACTGTATCGTCCACCGGTCTCTCTGCTACCCAATCTGGGTCCACGGGCTGTGGTGTAGGTAGTGGGGCCTCTACATCATCCCTCCGTACTGAGGGAAGGGAGGCGGCTCATCTGTCGTAGCCCCAACTGTCATTGTACCCTCTCTGGGGTATCCGTTCATGCTCTCAAGCCTCCGTCCTGCTATCTAGAAAGTATACTGGATCCAACGCATCTGTGCTCGGGCTCCTCCTCGGGGCTGATGGCCTCTGTAGGGCCTCCATACAATGTCCAGCATAGTCAAGCCCTCTAACATATGTCGGTAGTAGGCTACGTCCCGTCCTGCGAGCACCGCTCGTGGCTGACCCACGACCCCCAACCACCTCTGAAAGCCATATCTGTAGATAACTTTGTGGCCCTGGCTGCTGGGTAGCCCTACTGGTCGTATACATATGATGTGCTCATATGCCCAGCAGTGTAACAAAAATGTGGAGCAAATCCCAAATCACCTCATCCGGCGATAACCCCACAGCTCTCTGTATAGCTGCACCAGATATACTGGTGCCCAGGCATAACACGTATGCTCCTCTACCATCTCGTGCAGCACTCCCATCAAAGCCCATGGGAAGTGGCCTCCCTCTGAGTCCGGGAGGGCGAAGCAGGTGATACCTATCATCATCAACACGGCAAGCCGTGTCTCATGTCTGTGGGCACGATACATGTCCCCATAGGCAATGCTCGCGCTGTGATAAGTCAATAATGCGGCTGCATCCCCAAATACGAAGGATACTTTGTCCATAGCCATCTCTGCATCTACCTGGAATACTGCCTCCCCTACGATCGGCAGTCTCAGGATGTGATATACATCCTCCAGGGTAATAGTCATCTCTCCGGTAGGGAGATGGAAAACATTGGTCACCGGATCCCATCTCTCGATGAGGGCAACCATAAGGCTGTGGTCCCTATCCACAGCCCTATACCGCTGGACTCCCGAGTCCCACCTTGCGCATAATGGCCCACTGTGCTGCGGACACATGTGCTTGCATCCATCTCAATAGCGGAGGCATCCGATCCTGCATCGTAAGCTGCTGACGTGCCTGCAAAAACAACCCACTTCATTAGACCTACCCTTTACAAAAACAACTCCTTTATACCCCCTTTTACCCTCCCGACCACACCTCGACTCTATAACACACATCTACACCCACCTATCTTACCCTAAAACATCTACGATATCCCCTTTCCTTATCTCACACCCTACCAATCACCCAGATCTACTCTCGCCATCTAACTATGCCCCTACCAATTTAACACCTCCTAATTCATACGCAACACTTAATCTATCCTAACCGAACCAACCACACAACCACCCCATTTCCCCCCCATCCCAATCACCTTTCCTATCAACTCTACCCCCTCCCTCTTCACCCTAAACAACAACCAAACAACAAAACACAAACAACCAAACAACAAAACACAAACACCAACAACGAAACAAAACAAAAATAAACCTAACTAATGACCGGTACCGGTCACCCTTGACCGGCACCGGTCCCCTATAGCACTTGATATACACCGGCGCCGGTCGACATACGACCGACGCCGGTCTACCCACAACCCACTTTGCCTAAAAATTTTGTGACCGATGCCGGTCGCCTAGGGACCGACATCGGTCACTGTCCACGGCCGGAGCCAAACCCGACGCGGCCCCCAAAACCCATTTTTGCCTATTTCTACCCTTTTACCCATTGAAAAACCCTAAAAACCTACCCACCCTGCCACCTTGACCTAACTAACCTACCTACCCACTCCATTTTTCAAATAACCTCAATTTATTCATTATTTTATTCAAAACTTGGATTCCTACCCAAAACCCACATCTAGCTTAAACTCATTAAATTCACAAAGGTAAGAGCTCAGAGCCTACCGGTATGACTACACGTCGTCATGGTGGGATAGGTGGTGGTGGTCCAGCTGGTCCAGCACCTCCTGCTCCTCCTGGCTGTGCCATGGCTCCAAATCTCCTCAGCTGGGTTCTCCACCAATCAAATTCTGCCTCCTACTCACTGGGGTCTACCAACCACTCACTTCTCCACTCAAATAATGCCACCTCAGCCGACAAACTCAACAATATCACTAAAACACCTCAGACAACTAAATTTGGTTTTCAAATTGACAATGTGACAATGACAGGCCGTATTTTTCTTTTTATAGGTTTTTGACCTATAACCGATATCGGTTATATTGTGCCCTAAAAATACCGATATCGGTCATCTAGCCGATACCGGTCATAGCTAACCGATATCGGTTTAATCCCTATTTTACCAAAATTTCTGCCCTTATTCACCAATCTCCCTTTCTCACCACATCGCCTATACCCTCCTTTGCTAAATAGCCTTTTTTGACTTCATTGGCCACATTCACGGCCGCAACCAACCATTTGGCCCGACCCAAGGCCGCAACCAACCAATCAGGCCCGACCCAAGGCCGCAACCAACCATCAGGCCCGACCCAAGGCCACAACCAACCAATCAGGCCCGACCCGAGGCCGCAACCAACCATTTGGCCCGACCCAAGGCCACAACCAACCATTTGGCCCGACCCAAGGCCGCAACCAACCAATCAGGCCCGACCCATGGCCCTCACTAATCAATCGGCCCGACCCAAGGCCGCACCAATTAAATACCTCGCCCAAAACCAACAAATTACAATTTTATCCACCCATCATGTAACCTTTTGTTCAATCGAGCTCACCTATTCGTGTTTCAGCATGATTAGGGTACTTGACTTGATCAGTCGACCAACTTTGCCTAGACCAAGACCGTGACGTTTATCTCAACCAAACCAACCATTTGGTACTTGCCGAACATGCCTAAACATTCCTGTACCTTACCCGTTATATCCCCTGGAGCTACTTCCTATGCCTTGGATACCAGGATTATATCACCCTTGTTTGGATAAACTATCGACCTTTGCCTATGAATTGCTTGTTTGCTCTTCAAATCATGTACCCTAGTCGCACTACTGCATTTCAATGTGCGTTTGCTTCCTTGAACTTACCCCACCATCTTACCATCATCTCAACACCATTTACCCTTTATCAACCCTATCCCTGATTTCACGTTACCTCAATCTATGATAGATTTGAGGGGGATTACCTATACCCTTAACAGGAGTAACCACTTCTTATTATTGTCAGTGCAGCTTTACAAGACAAGCTACACGACAACAAGGGGCTAATGTAGACACCAAATTTGTGTCTTACGACCCCCCGTGCCCCGCATCTCATTTCGCAACCTAGCCTCATCACCTAAACCTTACACAATTATTTATTAATTACCTTATAATTAATAAATCCACATCTCCAAACCTGCCACCTCATTTCGCCACCTCATCATGACCTAGTCCTAACCCTAAACTAACCTAATTAAGACCTATAACTTGGTCTACATCCACACCCATGACTAATTACTCCTCACCCACACCAAAATCAACCTAATAATGACTTGACCAAGCCCACAACTAATTCCTCGGGAGAAAAGGAGGGAAAGTTGGCTATTTTACTAAAAATAGCTCACTTTGACTTAACCGATATCTCGGTTCTACTAGACATTGTCGGTTACATAACTAACCCATCGGTTCCTCGTAAATGACCTCCCCAACCAAAAACAAAGGACCTAGAACCTTGGAAGGATTGGGAATTCACTTGGCCGAGCAGAGACAAGTGAAGGAAAGAGAGGAGTTTGCAGAGAAGGACATCAAGCCCAAGACTGCAACTGAGTAACCGGAGCCCAGTGACACTCATCCAAGCATTGGGAGAGAAGATAGCTCATCTTTGATTGTCCGATCATCCTACCTGAGCCCTGCCTTCGTTATCACAGTCTTTAGACCTGATATCTCCATCAGGAATTAGTAAGTAGTATCTTGTATGTTCTTTTAATAACATTTCTTGGACTTCTGAATCACAGCAATTCTAAGTCTATTCCTAGATCTACTACCCGGTAACACCCTCCATCTAACTGTCATTCCTCTACCCTTACATTTCCCCAAGAATAGCCCCCATACTCTCTGAGTCTTCTCCATCACCCCATTACCTATCCCCAATCATTTACTAGCCTTATAAACACCATAGCCACCTTATAGCCAACCTTCACTAAAAGCCCCTAAACCACTGCCCCTACCGATATCGGTTATCAGAAACCGGTACCGGTGACAATGACCGGCATCGGTCACTGTGATTCAAAACCAAAACTAGCCCTTTCCTCTATTGTTTTAACAAGGTAATTAAATTGTAATTTTGCAATAACTTCTTTGTTAGAATTTGTGTTAATTCATATTAGTAGGGGAACTGACCACCTTCGAAAGGAAGTCTAATATTTCCTGGGCCCAAGGCAGTTCCCTCATTTATTGTCTAATTAGAATCTGGTGGTCTTGTATTCTTACTTGCAGGTAGTCCTTCCTAGACAAAAAGGAGTTCTTTGCAATCGATCTGATCTCTCTCTACGGTACGCACACACGTTCTCAACATTCAACAGGTATTCCTCCTAGCCCTAACCCTTATCTGTTTCTCAAAGGAATGAAAGGATAGAAGCAACTCTATTCCAGAACAAAAGCATTTTGTGTGAAACAATTTGATTATTTATCCCAATCCATTATTCCTCCTAATCTATCCAAAAATTCTATGAGGTCTTTTCTTGGTAAATAAGACTAACCATTTTATGATCCTTGGTATAATTCTTTATAAACATGGATTTGATGGTGTTCTTCTCTGATATCTTAAATCCCATGAAGAATCTCGAACCATCCAAGAAGTCCACGTAGGTATTTTGGTGGGAACTTTGGTGTCTTAGTTATTTCTAAGTGCATTATCGGTCTTTGCCATTCTTGGCCTTCCCTTAATCATTATTGTTGTGATTATGTTAAGAAATGTGAAAAATTTTAGTAGCATTCCAATCTTATTTGTATTCCTAGTCAATCTTTACAAGCTCATGACCTCTGCCATTTTCACAATGGGAATAGATCTTATTGGTCTTATTAATCCTCATTCTTCACAAAAAAATCATTTTATCATCACTGCAAATGAATATTTCACTAAATGGGTAGAAGCAATCCCACTCACCTTAACTAAATCTGGTTTAATCATTAATTTTATTTACCAGCACATTATATGTCACTTCGGCATTCCCCACAAACTTGTCATGGACAATAAAAAGTCCTTTAAAAATAAATATCTCAAGAAAATTTGTAACGCATTCAACATTTAACTTATCTTTTCTTCTCCATATTATCTGCAAGCTAATGGCCAAGTGAAGCTACAATTAAAACTCTTTGAATATCCTTGTTAAGACTATTGATCAAGCAGTCGAGTTGGCATCTCTAGCTCCCTTTTTCCCTCTGGGCTTATCACACTAGCATTTGTACCTCCACAAGGGCTACATATTTTCCTCTTGTTTACGGTTTTGAAGCCATCCTTCCTCTTGAAGTTCAAATTCCATCTTTGTGCGTGTCCCTTTACAACTTCATCTTTAATGAATATTATCACCAAGCTCATCTAGCACAGCTCAAGTTGGTAAATGAGCATTGCCTTCTCACTCTTGAACACCATCATGTTTATCAGAGTGCATTAAATGTGCTTATAATAAGCACCTTAAGGAACATGACTTTAATTTCGGTGACCTTGTCCTCAAAGAAAATCGAATGTCACTACTCTAGAAAGGAGCCAACATGGAAATTTTACCCCTAAGGATTGGACCATACATTATTACACATAAGTATGGGCCAAGATCCTATCGTTTGTCCTCCCTTAACTGCGTAAATCGGAAGTTTAACCCCTTAAGGCATTGTACTTGTGACCATTCTACTATTATCATGTCTACCAATGCTCTTAGCCATATCTTTAGATCATTCCTCCATCTTAGCCTCTTCCATCTCTCATTGTGATGATTTGGAATTATGTGGTCTTCCATCACTTCCTAGATGCGACCTTAAATATGGGCACCACATATTTTCCCATAGTATTTTCCTTATGGATAGGTTCTCCCCTTTGGTGAGAACTCTGTGATAATTACATCCATCACCCACTTATTCATCTATTGGAACCATGCAATGGATCCAAAGGTGTCTCTTGTACATTCTTTATCCCCTCCTAAGTGGTCTACTAAGCTATTCCTAAATCTCCCCATGTAAAAATAAAAAACTAAAAGTTATAAAAATTAGAATGATCCCTCAAAGGAAAGTTGTTCACACAAGAAAAAAGAGAAAGCATGTAAATCAAAATCAAAGTCAAAAGAAAAAATCAAGAAAAATAGATCGATCCCTTGAAGGATAGCTATTGTATATTATTCTTTCCATCCATATATTGTATAAAGTATACCATACCCTTGAAGGATGGATACTCCTTATGGCATTCGAAGGCTTCCTGCATTGACCTTCCATTTTATTAGCACCCTAAGAAATCTTCCCACATTGATCAACTTTCTGCATTGATCAATTTTCTCTTTCCCCTTCCCAAAGTTGGGGCACAGTTTTAGGGAACACCACTTTTGGAGAACCCTCTTCCCTTTGTACAAGCACATCTCAAACCCCTTTTTTCATGTCAACATTAGGTTTATGAGTTCATCTCATCCATTATTTCCTTATGATATTTGATATAACTAACTATCGTTGGTTATTTGCTAACATCGGTTTTGGTCGCATGTGCCTTGTGTCACTTGGATCCCTCTCTTGTTTACCTCCAATGCAATTGGAGGCATATTTTCCTCACATGTTCCTTGATATGATGTGGAGACGTTTATACCCATGGGTCGCTATCATTAAGTTTGTGTCTTACCCTACTCCTCATCTAATCTTATCCCCTCTTTCTCATCCAAAGTCCCACTGGGCCATACATATTTCCCCTTTAGGACACTCCTCTTAACCATTCATTTCTTTAAGTCCATATTCATGGCCATACTCATCTTTCCCCTCAAGCATTTTATTACGATATTCAAATTATCCCTTTTTCGGGCATACATTCTTTTTCCAAAGTCCACATTTGTGGCCATATTCTATATTCTCCCTTTAGGGCATTTTGTTTCCATATTTTGAATCCTCTCCTTCTCATTTCAAAGTCCACTTCTGTGGTCATATTCACTCTTCCTTTAGGCATTTTCTTTCACAATCTTATTCAACTTGCGCACAAATCCCACCTCGTGGCCATACTTTTTCCCCTTGGGGCATTTTTAATTAATCATTTATCTTTTGTTACCATACTTTGTACTTCCCTTATTTCACCACCCATTTTTCATTTTACCTTCTGGGCCATATTTGTGCTCCCCTTGGGGCACCATTATTTTTGTCCTCATAGATGCATGTTAGAACTATAATATTAAGTGAATCATGATATATAATTATATTTAAATAATATATAATAAACTATATTCATATTTTTTAGCTAGGAAAAATGCACTACTAACAAGGAAGTAAAATACTAACAATAATACCTCCTTTGCGTTCCGTAGAAAACCTCAGAATGGGCTAGGAAACATGAATTGAGCCCTGATTGCGTGAAATGTAGGTGCTTTTCTCAAGATGAAGTAAGGTCTTCCTAAAACAATGATCCACTTAATTTGCACCAAATGGATAAAATGATTATGGATTTGGGGTGCTTCAAGATGAGGCTATTTAGGCATTAGGATGAGGTGGAAGGATGTTCTTTTCTCAAAGGATGCAAGAACTTAGATATGGCATTCAAGTTTATTCTCTCGTGTCTTAGAGGGGAGGGGTAAGGCTGTATTTATAGCCTAGGGAAGTGATTAACTTAGAGTAATTTAAGTAATCATGGTTTGAAAATGTGGGCAAGATTAGGTGAGTGGGGACCACAAAGAATGGGTGAGGATTTGAATTAAATTTTTAATTCATAAGTGGAGGATTTTAGGTGAGTGGGGACCATGAAGAATGGGTGAGGATTTGATTTTGAATTTTTAATTCAATAGTAGAAAAACATGGAGAATAATGACATGTGGTAAGGATTAGGTTATTTTTAGATTTGAAATGGATAATTAATCAAATTATATTTGATTAATTTGAAGTGTATTTTTGTGGGAAATGAGGTAGGGGAATTAATTGATTTAGGATAGATGTGAAATTAGGGTGTCTACATTTTCCCCTCTTTGGAAGGGTACTATGAAATTAGTTTCCTTTCAAAGAAATTAGACGAGATGGGGGAAGAATTGAATCTACTTTTCTTAAGCAAAAAATAGAGTGAATGTTTGTTAAAGAGAATAGAAGGTGGTGAGTGATGAATGTCATGGTATTTTCCAAGACAAAAATTTCATAAGAAGATGTGATTATGGATAGATGTGATGATGCCCCCTCGAGAGGACCCCTTGAGAGGACCGATGACAATGAAATATATGACAGAGCTCTCAAAAAGAGGAGAGATGAATTACAGAGAGAGGATGATGATAATGGGGTGGAAGATACTGGAATGACCGCACAACAAAAATGGAGAAAGGATTCAATCAACCTTGAATGCTAGGTGTGAGGGTGTGTGGGATGATGCAATGGGAAAGAGAAAAGGGAATGGATAGGATTGGTGGTTGATTATGAGAAGAGTAAGAAAGGTGAAGGGTTATGGAGATAGAGGAGGCAAAAAAAGGAATGAAAGAGGTAGAAGAGAATAAGAGAGAGGGATGATAGGGGAAGAAGGGAATGATGAAGGAAAAACAAGAAGAAGACAAGAAAATGACAGATCAGAGGGTGAAGGTATGAAATAGAGAGATGTGCCAAATGAAGGAAGCAACAAAGATAATAGGGATGTATGAAAGATAAATAAATGATAGAGCTTAGAAAAGAAATAAATAGGTGAAGATAAATAAGAAGGAGAAGACAAGGTGGGAGTAGGGGTAAAATCAATGAAAAATTGAAAGAGGACAAAAGAAGAAGTAGAAAAGAGAAAAAAACCATGAGTGGCAAGGAAAGTGTGAAAAATATTAGAGAAAAGAAGAGAAACTGTACATAATGAATAAAAAGGTAGGGGTGGTAGAGAAAAGGAGGGGTGGTCAGAAGAAATGTGAAAATTATGGGAGAGGAAAGGAGGATAGAGCAAATACAAGGAGAAGATTGAAGGAACTAGGTCTTCGTGAGGAAGACCAAGGAAAATAATATGGAACAGATCAGTATGGAGATGCATGTGGAGGGTGGGATGATAAAAAATATGGGACAATGCTGAAAACCCAGGTTATCAATGGGGAAGTAAGGAGGAAACATGACGTAAAAAGGGGAAGAAGACGATACAGAGGAAGTGAAATAAGACTAGGGGTGAGAGAGAGAAGAGGATAACAGAGAAAATGATGTAGAAGGAAGGGAATACATAATGGGGATAATAAGTGTAGAGTGAATAGTATGAGGAACGTAAAGAGAAGAAAGAGGGGAGGAATGACATGGATTGGAAAAAGATGTGGAGATGCATGAAATGTGGATACTAGGATTATGAGAAAATAGATAGGATATATGATGAAGATAATAAAGATATTGAAGAGGGAAATGGAAGATGGAGAGGTGGGGAATAAGTGACAAGAAAGGGTGGGAGTGGGGGAAAAGAATGGGAGAGAAAATAGAATGGGGGATAGAAGAGGAAATGCCAGTGAGGGGACATTAGGGAAAGTCCACTAACAATAAGTGGTGGGGAAGGATGAGAGAAAAAATGAAGAAAGGGAGAAAGGTAATAAGGATTGGAAAGGGTAACGCCATGAAGGGACGTTAGGGAAATCCCACTAACAATGAGTGGTGGGCCTAGAGGAAGGAAGGAATGAAGGGAAACTGTAGAAGGTCCAAGGGAGTGAACGAGGTCATGTGGAATGAGGATTGATGATTTTTAGGGAAAGTCCACTAATAATTATTAGCATGGGAATAGAAGATGATGATGAAAGAATGTTAGAGGAATGTTAACAACAATGGCGAGTAAGCATGGGGGTAGATATGTGGGAGAATTTGAGAAGATGAAGTGAAAAGAGTAAAGAAAATGTGAGGGATGAGTTGTGACTAGGTGAAAGTGAGGAAAGAATGTAGAGGATGAGGTTGAACGAGTTAAGGATGAAGAAACAAGACATGAAAATAATGGGAAGAAATGGTATGAAGGATGATGGATCAAGAAGGGGAAAATGGGGGAAAATAATGTGATTATAGGCGAGAAGATATTAGACGTATGTTATGAGATGATAGGTGGAGAAAGGATAATGGTAGGAGGAAAATGTGGTTGGTAGGAGAGACCAGGTGGAAGAAGTGATCAACAAAGTGAATGAAGAATGAGGCAAGGGAGAAGTTCGAATGATGAGTTTAGCATAGGGAGGACCCTGACATAAGACTGTCATGCAACGGAAGTGGTTAAGTAAGATTGCTAAGTGAGTGACACTAGAGATGACAAGTGGGCAAGTGAGAAGTGGTGTTTGTGAGAATGGAAGAGGAGGTGAGAGGATGTGATAATGGGGAATGCCGAGAAAAAGTGAAGAGTAAGGATGTGTAGTGATGGGGAAAGGTAAGAAGACAAATCATCCTTAAGAGGGAATCTTAAGTGAAATCGTCATGTCACGTGAGTGGTTAAGTAAGATTGCCAAGTAGAGGATGGTGATAGCGGTGGTAAGAATATGTGATGATGGGGAATGAAGAGAAAATATGGATGGTGAAAATGTAGAGTGAGGGGTGAGTGCAAGATGATAGTTCATCCTTAAAAGAGACTCTTAAATAAGATCATCATGCCGTAAGAATGGTTAAGTAAGATCGCCAAACCAACATGGATGATATGCAAGGAGAAAGACAAAATTTTATTGGGTACAGGGTTGGAATGGTTGGTTGAAGAAGATGATTGTGATGAGAGGTGGGAGAATATGATGGGAGGGGGAAGGCCATAGGGAAGATCAACCTTAAGAGGGACTCTTAAGTAAGATTTCCATGTGGCATGGATGGTTAAGTAAGATCGTCAAGCTGAAGAAGAAGAATGATGATAGAGGTAGTGGCAATATGGTATGACAAAATGGACTAAAGGAGAACCCTCAAGTGAATTTTCCATAATACGAGAGTGTGTAAGTAGGATGACTAGGCATAAGACGGATTTGGGGAAGGATGAGAAAAGAGTGAGTGTTGTATGCCTGAGTGGAAGATGAGATGAGAGGAGGTGATAACAAGGAAGAAAGGAAACAAAGGAGTGTAACATGAATGGATGAAGGAATATATCTAGTGGAGGGTGGAGAGTGTGAGGGGAATCCTTAATTGGGATGCTGTGTGGTGAGAGTAATGATGCAAGAATGAGAAGTAGAAGAGGTGGAATGAGAAGATGTGTGTGGTGGTGATTGTTGTTTGATGAGAGGGGAGGTGGTGGAGAAGCTTCTATAGTGGGAAGATCTTAGGGAGAGGGTAAACCTCCACCGAGGATCCCATATAGAAGGGGTTATTAAGTAAGATTTTCAAGTGGGAAGTAGAAGAGTGAAAGGAAAGAATACAAATGGGTGAGAGGGGACATGAATGGTGAGAAGGGTAATATGGGGATAAGTGGCGGATGAGTAGAAATGAGGAGCAAGGATGAATGGATCAAATATATGGTGATCATGGTGGGGGAGGAGGAGCTACTAGATAGTGAATGCTACTTGAGAAATATATTCAAGTAGGATTCACAAACTGCAATGGTGATCAAGTAGGATTCCCAAATTGGGGAATGTATTAGTACGGGTGAATGGATGGGGTGTAAAGTAAGATGTTGATCATGCAGGAAGATACTCACCGAGAAAAAACATCTTAATTTTAATATAACACATAATAGGATGCATCGTGATATAAAAGATCAGGATGACTAGACTGTAATATGTATGATAGCATAGACAGGGGCCATCAAAAATGTTTGATGCCCCAGTACGATATGTAAGTGGAAGAGAGCATATATAGAGGCCATCAATAAAGTATGATGCCCCAAAGATGCGATATGTAATCTGATAACACAAACATATTAGAGAAAACACCAAGATACATAAAATCAAGATTCCCCTATGATATATCAAGATACAAGAAAACAATTAATGAATCTGTAACTAATAATGCAACACAAGAACCAATAAACATGTCCCTAACATGTTCCATAATGAGCATTGATCGGATGTGCCCCCAAGAAGGGGTACAAGGACATAAAAAGGATTGGGTCATTGTCCTCAAACAAGGAAATAATGAGATCCGGATTTTCCCCAAGTGAGGATTCACGCGAGGAGAAGTGATTTGAATTTGATAGTCACAAGGTGATTGGATCATTCATTGGGGATAATAGCTCAAAGGATGAATTGTGTTGATTATTTTAGAGTTTTTGTGATTTTTTGGAGTTGACATTTTTTTCTTTTTTTCTTTTTGATTTGTTTTTTTATTTTGAATTTTTGAATGTTTTTGGAATTTTGAAAAAAATTCAAATGTTTTCGTATTTTGGATATTTTCTAATGTTTTTGGATTTTTGGATTTTTATATTTATATTTTTTTGGAATTTTGGAGATTTTCTAATGTTTTTGAATTTTTGGATTTTTGGATTTTTTCTAATGTTTTTGGATTTTTGACGATTTTCTAATGTTTTTAGATTTTTGGATTGTTACACTGTTGTTGGCAATTTATGGACCAGAATGCAGACTTATTTTGAGAGGTGATAAACTAGGATATTGTCTGTATGTACCGTGTTCCTCATGGTAACTCATGCTCTGAATAACAAAAAAATTCTCATTCCATTGGTAGGATATGTTGGTGATGATATGATAGAAAGAATTCCAACTCCATTCTTGACTCTGCACAACTAGTAAGATGCGAGGGCTCATCACCGAGAATCAAGAAGGACACATGATGTAGATAATGAGTATAGAGACAAGTGTTAATAAAAATCCCTTTGGAAAATTGTAACTCAATTCTTCTTAAGGTCACTGAACCATTTTCAAAATGACTTTCACTTTATGGGTCATGTGCTAGACTTGGATAGTTACGTGGTCTCATTGATTGGTAAGATATGAGGTGAAGGGATAGTTCTCTCTTCACTTAGGCATCTAAATTACTTCTTTAGGGATTTTATAATTGTAAGTACTTTTAGATTGATAAGATTTTGTTTTCTTGAGATAACTCCCGATGCCTTGCCCCATGCTACTAGTAAGAAGCAAGGGCTCATCACCAAAGGCAAAACATAGGTGAGTAAGTTTTATTGAATGTTTTTTTTTTTATTTTTATTTGAATTTTTGAATGTTTTTACAATATTTTTATGCTTTTTGTGAATGACCCTCTACGCTTTTCCCCATGCCACTAGTAAGAGGAAATATTTTATCATCAAAGGCAAGACGTAGATGAGTGAGGGCACCTCCCTCCATTCCCAGTCTCACACTACCAGTAAGAAGTGTGGGCTTATCACCAAAGACTGTGAAGGATGAAAAGGTGTGACAATGAATTATTCATAATTTATTGAATTGATGGAATTTTACAATAGTGCTTTGTATTTGGGAAGGAATGTCTACCCCCAATCTCATCCCCACATGACTAGTAGGACGCGAGGGTTCAACACCGAAGACTGAGATGGATGATCAAATGAATAGGGTACAAAATTTTAGAGCTTTGTTATGAAAGAGAGAATTTTTTGAAGGGAATATTACCGTCTGTAAGCTTCTAGGTATGACCATAGGTGAAAGTGACTGAAAATGGGAGAATTATGATGCTCACAAAACTTAATAGGATCTATATTAGCACCTATTCGATGATGATAAAATATGAAGATTTGATTGCAATAATGAGAATATCTCGCAATGAAATGACTGATTTTAAATTATTTGGAGATTAGTAAGATAGAAAGAACAATGTACAAGTGGTTGTCTCCCGGAATAGTGAACACCTTAAGGATAGAATTTCTTTAAATGCACTACATTCATTGGTTCATAAAGTTCTTGACCATCTTCAATTGCTTAATTGATAGGCTCCAGAGCCAAAATTATCTATGATTAGATAGGGATCTAACCCATTGGTCTCATATTGGTCTTTTTGTCTCGTTCTTTGGGTGTGTTCTTTTGATTTTCTTTGACGATGAAATCATTGATATTATATTTTTATGTTTGAATTTTTTATGATAGTTACATTGTATCTGGGTTTGATATACCTAAAAATGATCTAGGAGTTAAGTCATTTTTCATCAAGAAGCTCGAGTTCATTAAGGTGTGAATGTTGATAATAATATTTATTGATTATGTATTTGAGCGATATTCTAAAGGATAGGAATTAAACCTTGACGTGTAAAAAAATAACTTCCCACCATAAACAAGGGAGAAGGGAGTGGCATCAGTAGGTGTGTGATAAGATGTGCGGTAATCCCAAAGAGTGGGATAGATTTGGTTAAGCCAATAGCTTCCATGTGTGTTGACAATATTTTCCATGATGGTTTGTATTATTTTATTTGTTGCTTCTGTTTGGCCATTAATTAATTGATTTGATGATAGATTCACAATTAAAGATGGAAAAGGTTGCGTGAGGATATTCCTGGGTATATGTACCTCGTAGAATGTATACACGTATAAGTCTTGAGAGGTGGGAATCATCGGTGATGAGATGCCTGCAAGATTGATCGTTGAAAGCATAATGGACATGGAAGGTTGCATTGTCGCAAGTGTCCAAACTTGTTGTGGTTGTGTTTCAACAACAAGGCTAGAGATGTTAGGCATAGGAATAATAGAATCAAGCTCAACGGTGTTTGATGATGGACTCTCTTTTGTAGTGTCTATAGTTATATCAAGGGTTGAAATACAGGTCTTGAAGTGAGATCTGAAATATTTGAGGAATCATATCGAAATGTGCACCACAATGAAGTTGCACTCTGGTTGAATCGTAATGGCTCTAATGTAATCACAAGGAAGAATTGATCAATAACTAAATAACTTGCATATGAGAACAAAACTTGAACATGTAGAGAAAAGACAACAGAGTATCTTAGCATGCTCATAAATGTCAAATGAAGGGATACATATAGGGTGTTGAGTAACCCTAGTGCATGACTTAATAAAGAAACCCTAAACCTTAACCATGTGAGATGACCCTCCATATGTGAGTGGAGGAAACATATGATAACTCACACACAACACCCCCTTCATCGAAGTTGGGGTAATGGCTATGATGAGTCAGATGGAAAGAGAAGACACTCCTAAACAACTAAGAAAGATGTGTCAATATGGCCCGATAACTAAAGGCCTGATAAGGTGCCCATATACAAACAACATCTTCCTAGAAGAAGAAAAAAAAAGGACTACATAGCCTAAAGAAGATGAGTAGCTATAGAATACCTCACCCCAAGAAGAGACCGTAAGTGAAGAAACTTCATCTTAGTGAAGGGCTTGGTAAATAAATCTGCAATCTATGATCAGTTGTCTGAATGTACTGAATGTCGATGATACCATCATGAATAAGCTCTCATATGAAGTGCATATGGATCTCAATGTGCTTCATCCATTGATGTTGAACTGGATTTCTGTAAATAGAGATAGTGCTCGTGTTATCACAATAGATAATGGTAGGCCACCGAAGGTGGATGCCAAACTCTGTTAAAATACCCTATAGCCAAATAGCTTCATGGCGGTGTTAACTACCCTTATGTATTCTACCTTTGTAGATTATATCGCAATTGCATTCTACTTCTTGCTAGACCAACTAATAGTACCCGAACCAAGAGAGAAATTGTAACCAAGTAGATTTCTGATGATCTAAGTCACAAGCCTAATCGAATCTGTGAACCCAATCAAGTCAATATCCACCCCTCCGTGATAGTGAATGCCATCAGTATAGGTGCCACGAACATAATGAAGGATCCATTTAGCTACTTTCTAATGCAGCTCATGTGGCTCCTACATGAATCTAGACATGATCGCAACAACATATGATGAATTAGATCGAGTGTGAGTTAAGTAAATCAAGCTCCCCACCAACTTTCAATAAAGGGTACCATCAACCAAGGGAGTAGAGCAATCAGAAACCATCTTAACCCCAGAAATAAAAGGAGTAGGAGAAGACTTGAAATTGGAAATCTAAAAATGAGCTAACAAATCAAGAGCATACTTAGGTTACGAAATTAAAATTCTCGAGTCAGATTGTGAAATTTGGATCCCAAGAAAGTAATGAAGCAAACCTAATTCAGTCATGGAAAACCTATTGGCCAAGGTGATCTTCACAGAATCAATAATAGAGAAATAACTTCCTGTGATCAACAAGTCATCAACATAGAGAACAAGAATGAGTATGGAATCATATTTCCATAGAATATAAACATTTGGATTAGAGTGACACCTAGTAAACCCTGATGTAAGTAAAAAGGAGTCCATCTTGGCATACCAAGCCCGAGGGGCATGTTTAAGGCCATAAAGATACTTCTTTAACTTACAAACATGGGAGGGATCATGGACATAACCCAGAGATTGTTCCATGTATATCTCTTCCTCTAGGTCCCCATGAAGGAAGGAACTCTTAATGTAAATTTGATGGACTTTCCATCTGTTTGCTACAGTAATGGATAGGGTCAGTCGAATAGAATTCATCTCCACAACCAGAGTAAAGGTTTCAATATAATCAACCCCAACTATCTAAAAGAAACCCTTAGCTACTAATCACACTTTAAAATTTTTGACATCTCCATCTACTCCATACTTTGTTTGGAACACCCACTTACACCGAACGATTTTTCTTCCTTTCGAAAGAGGGGTGAGATCCCAAGTATCATTCTTCATGAGAGATTAATACTCCTCATCCATGGGAGAATCCCACTCAGGAATACCAGAAGCTTCCTAGGAAGACTGTGGATTAGAAGCAGAGGTGAAGAAAGAGTGAGGTCCAATGAAATCTGAGTGAGTATGTCTCATATCTAAAGTATCTCCAACTAAATCTCCAGCACTTTGCAAATTTTTCCTAGCCCAAAGAGGACTAGGAGGATCAGGCTTAGAGTCGAAAGATTCTTCACTTGAGTGAGAAGGGACATAGTCCTCATCATCACTACTGTCAGAATTAGAAGACTCAGAGTTTTGATGGTCGGGAGGATTAGGAAGAGGAGCACGCTCAACAGTATCATCATCTGATGAGTTAGAATCTGAATCAACGAGCTAAAGAACCTCAATAGGTGGAGAAGTAGAAGTCAAAGAAGACTCATCAAACTTAACACTTCTCTCAATATATAGCTCATGAGAAGTATGATTCATCAATCGATATCCCTTCACGCCATCAGGATACCTAAAAAGATACAAGGTTTGATTTGTGGTTCCAAATCCTTGCATTTCTTTTTGGGAATCTGAGTCATAGCCTTGGATCCGAAGACTCGAAGTGCTCAACATCATGTTTGTGTCCAAACCAGGATTGAAAGGGTGTCATCCCTCTTACTACCTTGTGTGGAACACAGTTCTGAATGTAATTAGCATAATTCACTACTTCAGCCCAATGCTATGGAGGAAGAGACTTCGAGTGAATCATACAAGTGGCCATCTCCTTAAGAGTACGGTTCTTTCTTTTTACTACTCCATTCTGTGAAGGGTTGTATGCAACTGTATGCTACAAGGAGATCCCTTCAAAAGTACAGAAATCCATGAACCTATTGTTTACATATTCACCTCCATTGTCGGTTTGAAGAACCTTGATAGATCGTTCTACCTATTTCTCAACAAGAGCCTTAAAGTCCTGAAAATGTTCAAAGACTTTAGACTTAACCTTAAGAAAATATACCCAAGTATATCGCGAATAGTCATCAATGAAGGTCAACACATAAAGAGCTCTAGTAAATGAAGGAGATGGAAATGGACCAGAAATATCGTTGTGAACAAGATCCAAGGGATGAGTAGCTCTCCAAGATTTTCCTTTGTCAAAGTTATTTTCAGGATGTTTTCCAAGGGTACAACCCTCACAAAGACCCTTAGAAAACTTAACATGAGGTAACCCGTTGACCATTTCATTTTGGCTCAATTGTTCAAGGTAGTGATAATTTAGATGTCTGAAACACTCATGCCATAGCTTACTAACCTCATTTACATGAGTGAGCAAGGCAATGGGCGTAGAATTAGAAGTAAAGTGGGAAAAGGTATATAACCGTGAACGGTGATCTACCTTTCCCTCAACCACTGTAGTGTCATCGTTAAGCTCACGAATAATCACCGAGTTAGGACCAAATTCCACTCGCATTCCTTCACCAAGGTGAGTAATTTGGTAAACCAATAGGATATTGAGTACAGAGATCGAAATTCTCAAAACTTGGTTGAATGTTCCCCTATCCATCTCTACCAATCCACTACTGAAACCGACACTTCGCGTGTCATTACCCATTGTGATTTGGGACATTGCACAAGGCTCGATGTTGGAGAACTAAACATGTAAAGAACCCATGTGGTGCGAGGCACTGGAATCTATAAACCACGTCGATAAAGGAGCAACTTTGGCTACAAGGGCATTTCCTTTCTTCTTATCAGATTTAGAACCTTTTGCAATGGAAGACTCAGCCTTCGGAGCATTTTGTTTGATAGACTCAAGAACACCTATTTTTTTTCTCAAGTAATTGAGTAAGGTGATCAATTTGTTTTCTCATACATGTATGTTCTTTATGACCAGGCTTCTTACAATAGGAACACAAATACCTGTCTTTCTATGCTTTAGGATTAGAATTTGAAGCGTTCGTGTTATTTTTAGTATCGATCTTGGTTTCTTTCTTAGGTTGATCCTTTTTTCTTTCTTCTTTTCAATATTCTTTTCCTTACTAGTACTTACTACAAGGGCATGTGATTTGGACTTGAGAGACCCCATTTGAATGATTTTTTCCTATTCTCAAATGAGTTGGGACAAAAAACAATCAAAGGAGGGCATATTCCAATCCTTACCCAAGGAAAATTTTGTAGCGTAAATAGCTTAACACAAAGACAAAATATTCAAGACCTAACTTAGAGAGAATCGACAAGATCGGTTGAGAATCTTTTTCACTACTTGACATTCCTTTAACAACGATCTAGTGTGGAATTTTTTGAGAAGAATGCTTGAAGGTTTTCAAAATCACTAGGATTTAACCCTAGTAGTTCGTTTTCCAACTCATGCACTCTCATGTCATCGTGTTGTCCAAAAATTTCATCTAACGTTGTCCACGCAGAGACTTAGGTGTTTCGATGATTCAATGTGGAATAGCAAGTCGGGAGAAATAGACATGCAAAGAAGACCTAAAGCTTCATCATTGCGGTTTAACCACTTACATTTTTAGTTCGTCATTTGGTTCAATCTTAGTTCCCACAGATCATGCGGAATAACCCTTTACCCCTTAGTTTCATTATTATTTTTGATCTCCATTCGAAAAAGTTGAACGACGCAAGCAAAGGAATTGAAAGTACATCCATAGTGAAAAGAGAGAGAAGAAATGCAGAAAAGAAACACAACCACCCAAGACAATATAATAACCCCCGTGCTTTCGGCACTTAATAGTTTAGTGCATTAAATACAATCGGGTCTGAACATGTGTTTGGAAACACTTGGTAACTCAGCTTGTAACCAGCGTAATAACGCGTAAGAGAGAGACCACAATCGTGTTTTGGGAAGCACGGTAAAGTGACACCATACACAAGCACAATTACTAAAAACTAGGAAGGAGGCAAAATCAAATCCTGGTCTCACGTCGCAATGGAGACCCCTTTGCTGCAAACTGTGGCGGATGCGCTCACTAGTCGCAAGCAATAATAAGGGTAATTTACAATGTTTAGATGAACTCAGGATGAGTTACGGGATCTTCAAAATGCCATGGGCACGCGGAAGTTAAGAAGTGCTCAGTGTCACTACACACTCTTGAGCTCACAATTAGTAGTAAATTAAAATCGACAATAACGTTAAATTTTTTTGATTTGGAAACGCGTCGATTTAGCTAATTTTAGAGTTATTTGGACTAAAAAATGATAAGGAACGTTAATTTAAAGATGATTTTAAAGTAGTACTTGACCATAAATGAGAATCACAATTTAAAGAAGCTAGATTTAATTAAATTTAATTAAATATGATTTATTAATTAATATTTTTTTAAAATCATAATTAAATATTAAAATTACTTTCCATTTTTAATGAAAATTTATATTATTCCAACTAATTTAAAAAAAAATCAATTGATTTAAAAAAAAAAACACAAAGTAGAAAGTATTCTAATTAGAAAGTAGTCTAAGTTTCGAATAAACTGAATCAAAAGTATTCTAATTTTTAATACTTTCTACGCTTTTTCACTAAATGGAAGGATTTTAAAAAATGGAAAGATTTAAAAAAATAAGCTCGACCAAAAAAAGCTTTTTTTTGTTTTTAAAAGATTTAGAAAGTATTTAAAAATACTTATAAAAATCATAAGGAACTTACCAAAAAATAAATAACTTACCAAGAAAGCGTAGTTGATGGAAATGACTTACCATATTGGTGAAGGGTTTCTTTGGATGGATAAGGCCGTGATAGAGGAGAAAACCAAAGGAGGGTGGAGGGAGAAGGGAGGGAGCACCCTCAAAGCATTTTTGTTGAATCGGCCATTTTCGGAGTTTACATAGTCTGCGGTTGGAAGAAAACATGGCCACGGTTTGCACACGATCCGTGGTTGGGAGGAGCACATCCTAAAAAAATGCAAGAAGAGGGGAGCAGCCACAAGTGGATGAGCATGAGAAAACATGTCCTCAAAAATGTAGGGCGAGACATGAGCTAGAGGGAAAAAGCACGATTCACAGAGGAGAAACTCGGCCTCGGCTCACAAGAAGGAAACCCGAAAGAATCCGGTGGTGAACAAAGGAGCTCATTGAGCTAAAAACCAGATCCTTAAAATTTTGAATATTAAACTTGTATTCCTCAAAATACCATGCAAACAAAGAATAGGGACCAAAAAAAAGAGATATAGAAATTTCGAGTTTAATAAAAAATTTAAAAAACCAGAAAAATAAACCTCTATTTTAACTGATCTCTGAATTTATCTACAATTAGCTAAATGTAGCTACAAAACCCCTGAAAGCTTCAGGAATCCTGCACATGCACAAAGAACACATAAAACTTTCTAAGAGCAAGAATTTAAATACGTTAGTAAGGAAAAACTAGAATTTAATGATCAAAAACTTGCACGAGGAGTTTACAAAAATGAAAGACAAGAGTAATCACAACTTTAAAAAAATGAGTGCACGTTTACCCGATCTCAACTCTGATACCATGAAAGATTTGACGAATCATATCGGAAATTATGCACCATGATGAAGTTACACTCTGGTTGAATCGTAATGGCTCCAACGTAATCACAAGGAAGAATCGATCAATAACTGAATAACTTGCATAATAGAACAAAACTTGCACATGTAGAGAAAAGATAGTGAAATGTCTTGGCATGCTCATAAATGTCAAATGAAGGGATACATATAGGGTGCTGAGTAACCCTAGTGCATGACTCAATAGAAAACCCTAAACCTAACCCATGTGAGATGACCCTCCATATGTGAGTGGAGGACACATAGGATAACTCACACCAACAAGGTCAAGATCTCGTTAGATGTTGGAAGAATATTGTCTTCCAAAACATGTTCAATGTATGTTTGGGTTGAAAGAGAGTCTTGAAATAAGTTTAAGTTCTCGGTAGATGTTGGAAGAATGGTGTTATCCAAAACCGGTTCAATGTATATTTGAACTAATGGAAGAAAATTTGAAGAAGATATGGATTTTTTTGGAATTAGAGAATCTTGACTTTTTTCATTGTGATCTCATGGAATTTCCATATGGATACGAGTTTTGATTGTAGTAATCTCTTCATTGAAAGTTGTGGTATTGAATGTGTCGTTTGGTTGTAAGAGAGTTGTCATCAAGTTCTACGAGATGGTGTCATTGTCAATTAAGTCTTAGATGTAATTCTTAAATCACACACATTTATCTATGTAATGACCATCAATGAGATGAAAGTCATAATATGTGTTAGGTTTGTACCAACATGGCTTAAATTCCCCTTCGACAAAGGGTTTTGTAATTGGATATCTTATTAGTTTAGCCTCTTTTAGTTTTTTGAAAAACACTAGAGAGACTCTCTCCAAGGGGGTAAACTGACATTGGACTTTACGTGAAGTGATGTCTTCGTTAGGTTGTATGATTGGCTTTATGGGTAGTCATTCACTGATTTGGGTAGCCATATGAGAGAGTTGTGTTGTCATCTTATTAATTTATTCTAATAATTCGTTGCGTAATGTTTTTGTGAATTCATCGTGTTTGAAAGAGAGGGAGAATGAAGAAAGGTGTAATGAAGAACTCAACCTATTTATTGTGATCTTTGTTTTGGCTCAAGTAAGAACAAAAGTAAGGCTATAAGGAGTAAGCTCAAACAAGCTACTTAGGATAAATATGTGATAGCTCAAACAAGCTATAATGAAAATGGTTTAGATTTGGCTTAAACAAGCTTAACATATGACAATGTAAGGAGTACACTCAAACAATCTATGATGAATATGTTGATTGGTTTGGCTTAAAAAATCTTAGCAATGAAAATGTAAGGAGTACACTCAAACAAGGTGCTCGATACAAGTCAAATATAGCTCAAACAAGCTATGATGAATATGTTGTTTGGTTTGGCTTAAGCAAGATCTAGATTGTTGATAGGAAGAGTAACTCAAACAAGTGACTCAACACAGTTGTGAACTCAAAATGAGCTTTGAAGGGATTTGTGTCGGATGCGATTTTGATAAACTCGACAGTTGATGAAATAATGAGTGAACTCAAACAAGTCACCTAATGTCAGTTTGATATAGCTTGAAACGAGCTATGAAAGATGTTTTGACAATTGATGAGATAAGGAGTGAATGCAAGTCACTCAATATCTATTTGATATAGCTTAAAAATATATATATGAAGGAGGTTCTGACAATTGACGAGATGGGGAGTGAATGCAAGTCACTCAATATCAATTTGATATAGCTGAAAACAAGCTATGGAGGATTTTTGTTGGTTGAAGCAGGCTAATGAAATGAGTGTGACATTTTGATCTTCATTGTGGGATTATTTCAGCATTTTGTTTGGTATTGAATCTGTTGAGAAATGGTTTTGTGGAACATGACTAGGATTTGAATTTTTAACAATGAACACATTGATATCAACCAAGTTTGATGATAAAAATAATGCTAAAATATTTTTTTGACAAACAACAAGCAGCCATGTGTATCAAATTGTTTTGGCTTAAGAGGTAGATCCTTCAGGAATGATCATTGTTTCATGCAATCATACAAGTATGCCATGGAATGATGGATGTAGGCTCTTATCACTCCAAAAAGATGCATCCTCCGATATACCCTAGTCCTGATATACCTAATTCTATATGGGGAAAGAATTGGTATGGGAACCCTTAGAGCATTGGAAGAGACTCACCAATTCTTACTTGCCTTCTTTGGAGTGAATCACCACATCCAAGGTAGGTTTTGTGAAAAGGTGGAAGGTGATGGGGTAATGAATGTGTATGGTGTCCTTATAACTCCCCAAATATTTACAGGGACGATGCCCAGGACTTCGTTGTTACAACTATTTAGGCACGACTCACATGCTCCACATGACAAAATTACCTGTAAGTGAAGAGTAGGGGTGAGGTAAATACCAAACACTGTGATGAGACTATGTCTCAAAGTGCAATGCAGATGCAAATGTTGTTAGTGCATGGTAGTCAAGTCCACATCACCAGTGTAGCTTTGGTGGTGATGAAATCCACCTCTACTACGTGTAAAAACAAGAATGATGTGATTATACGCAAGGTTCTTTCCAACTTGAAATAAATTACTGGTGAAAATGACAGTGTACCTGAGCATGCTAAAAAAATTTTTTTTTGGTTTTAGTAGTTTTCTCCGAATGGTGGTACTTTTAAGGGATTTTTTTTGTTCTATTTTTTATAATATTCTAGCGATGTGGTCCTACAAAGAATAGATTAGTAGTTATCCTATAGATAACATGTTAGAAAATTGATCATGGTTGTTTTTTATTTTCCAGATCGCTTGAAGGTGCAGGAAAAGAGCATACACAACCAACGACTAAAAAATATTAATAATATGACAAAGTAAAATAATGATTGAAATGACAATTAGAAAATAAAGCTAGAGGATCCTGTAATGTTAGAACAAGAAACTAAACAATCACGATCATTTCTTATTTTCCGATCGCTTGAACATGTAGAAAAAAAGCATACGTGGATACAATTGGAATAGATGTTTTGTAAAATTTTAATAATTATTACAATTAATCGTGATTGCAAAATAATGATAATGATTATCTTCACAAAAATAGAAACGACGAAAGAAGAGTGATAAAACATTACCAGAAGTGTGGTCGTGGAAAATTGGAATGTAAGGCAATTTTTTTGCGGAGCCCAGGTGGCCCTTTTAGTGTGCAAAAGGTGACAGGGAATGCAAACTCGATAATTTTGGCTAGATAGGTGCGAAAAGGTCCTGTATTGTCGAAAAAGGTCCTGCAAGAAAATGATTAGTAGTTTGTACTGCACACAGGGTTAGTAGAATGATCATGAAAAATAATTAATTTTGATCACGAAGTGTTAAAAATCACAAAATTAAGTTGATAAAATAAAATGTGAAGATTGTAGTTTTTAAATTTTCTAATGTTTTTGTAGTTAAATACAATAAAGTAAGCAAATAGCTAACATGAACGAGTCAAGATTAACGATTTTTGGGACCTAAGTAATATAAACACAACCAACTAAGCATTCGCATGACCTAAATAAGAATAAGAGTAAGCAAGTTAGAATTCATTAAAATAAAAATAAAAAATAAAAAATTAGAGCGACCACGGTTGTGCGAAACCAAGGAAGGTGATTCGAAAGTGGACTTATATGCTGAAAATGTGGACTTTGAAGGAGCACAAAGACAAGTTGAAAGGAAAATCTTAAGGTAGAGATATGGGAGGTGATGGTGATGTGAATAGAGGACTTTAAGGAATATTAGGACTCGAGAAGCAAGAAATTGGAACTTATAGTAGTAGACGATAACCTAAAGTGTGGACACTATGGAGGAAAGTCTAATTAAACGTGATAATTGAATATATAGAGTGTGGGTGGTGACCAGAAGCATGAGTCCATATAATAAATATACTCTATAATAAAAGGGATTATAAATGTTACAAGAGTGAATCACGACTGTAATCACGAATGCTAGAGATTATGCAGGGTAATCATGAATGTCAAATTCCATATTATTTCAAGTTGGAATGTCAAATGCCGTGGGTGTGAATAATCTCTTGTACAACTGTTAAAACGAAAATGTTGACGTATATGATGAAAATGTGGACTGGGAGGAATACGATGCGATTTGAATGAAAATTAGAAAAAGGACGAAGACTTAATGGATTTAATGGACTGAAGGGCATGGGTGTGGAGCTTGGACTAGATATCTGTGTGCTAAAGTTAATGGTTAAAGTGATTATGCAAGTGAAAAATACCACAAGTTGGGGTCGGTTATACACACATTACTGAAGAAACAGTGCACAAATACCCATTGCACGTGGAATGGATTACGAGTAGATGTATTATACAAGGAAACATAAGAGGTTTGGCAATGTGAAATATTCATTTCCCATTAATTTTACAGGCCGATCAAAATGATGGTCAAGATGGCGTGTTTATGATGAACTCAACACGGTAAATGGGAGGGAAATTTCGTGGCCAAGTGGCAAGGAGGATGGACTAGGGATCAAGGTGAGCAGTTTAGTGGGTGTCATGGGGAGTCAGGTTAGGGCTGTCCATGAGAAAAGGGGAGCGAGTCCACGTGGATGGGAATGGGGAAGGATATGATGGGGCGAAGGGATACGTGGAATGGGAGTGTTGTGGTAAGAGGTGTGAATGGGAGAGTGAGGGCGGAGAGGAAAGAGGATGTGGAAATGGGTGAGGGTTAGGAAGGGAGTCGGTGTGGAGGAGTGGGGACGAAGGCGGCATATAAGTGTTGAGGACGGAGTTGGTGTTGGGAGGAAGGATGGAGTCGGTGAAAGGTTGACATGGAAGGGGTATGGTTGAGTGGCTGGAGAAGATTGGTTTGAGGTGCAAGTTTGAATGAGTTTACATTTTAGTGTAGGATATATATTTTAGTGTAGTGTTTAGTTTAGAAAATGAATATACGTATATATAAACTAAGAGGTATATATGCAAGAGCTAAAGTTTAAAGAAAATAGTAACAAAACGTTTAAATAAAATAAGATATATATATATATATATATATATATATATATATATTGAAAACATGATGTATAGTTAATGAAAAATGAGATGTTAAAATTAAATATAAACTATAAGAGGTTCAAAATTAAGATCTAGATATAGTTGAAAAGGAAGATCGAAAGAAATAAAGATATTGTTTTTGTTTTTGTTTTTTTGGAAATGAAAATCAAAAATTATGAATTTGAGGAAAACAAGATATATAGTGATTTAAAAATTGATTAGTAAAGAAGATCGATTCTGACAAAGCAATAAAAGTAAATAAATAAATGCATTTTCTGGATTGGTTTCCCATGACAATAAGATGATAAGCTAATGACTTGTTCGTTTGATGTTGCAGATTACTATTGAATAGCCAAAAGTGGTGTAAAACAATAGAAGAATGTGTATTGACAAAGACTACTAACCCAATCAAAATGACGAGATTGTAGTCTGTATGAAAAAAAGAAGTGCTCTCGAAAACCAGAATTGGGAAACTATTTGAAATGTAACCTCTGTGACGACATTAAGATTGAATATTTCTACCATGATCCATAAGTATCCGGATTAGGTGATGGATTTTCTTATGCGAAACACCAAGTGCCAAGGAGATCAAAGACATGACAAGCATTGTAGGTTCATTGGTACTATAACCTGTAGATGCACCACAAGACACCGCACAACAAAAACACTACCCATAGCATGAAGGTTAACCAAAGAAGGCCATAAGGCACAGAAAAGGAGATAATAACGAATAATAATAAACAAAGAATGGATAAAACCACTAATTGGGAAATCAATGGTAATAGATCAAAAGTAATTGGGCGTGCCAGAATCTTAGCTAGGAAAATGCACTACTAACAAGGAAGTAAAATACTAACAATAATACCTCCTCTTTCACATTCCCTAGAAAACCTCAGAATGGGCTAGGAAACATGGATTGAGCCCTGATTGCGTGATATGTAGGTGCTTTTATCAAGATAGAGCAAGACCTTCCTACAACAATGATCCACTTAGTTTACACCAAATGGATAAAAGGATTATAGATTTGGGGTGCTTGAAGATGAGGATATTTGGGCATTAGGACGAGGTGGAAAGATGTTCTTTGCTCAAAAGATGCAAGAACTTAGACAAGGCATTCAATCTTATTCTTCGTGTCATAGAGGGGAGGATAAGGTTGTATTATAGCTTGGGGAAGTGATTAACTTACAGTAATTTAAGTAATCATGGTTTGAAAATGTGTGCAAGATTAAGTGAGTGAGGACCACGAAGAATGGGTGAGGATTTGAATTAGATTTTTAATTCATAAGTGGAGGATTTTATGTGAGTGGGGACCACAAAGAGTGGGTAAGGATTTTATTTTGAATTTTTAATTCAATAGTAGAAAAACATGGAGAATAATGACATGTGATAAGGATTAGGTTATTTTTAGATTTGATGTAGATAATTAATCAAATTATAATTGATTAATTCAAAGTGTATTTTTGTGGGAAATGAGGTAGGGGAATTAATTGATTTAGGACAAATGTCAAATTTGGGTGTCTACAATATTATTTAAATATAAACTTTATATTATGGGTTGGTTAATTTATTTAATCAACTAATTAAATAGGGGAGGTGTGCCATGTCACTTAATAAGGTTATAACCCTTCAGGTTATTTAAATATTACCTTAGGTCATATATTCAGGATATAAATATATCACATAAATCAAATGGATTACGGGTGATCCTGGTAAAAACATGGAATAGAAGTGAGGAGGGAGTTACTGGGCTAGTGATGTAAAAGTTTCTCAAATAGTGGATTATTCTTCCGTGGTTTTTACCCATTTAGGGTTTTCCATGTAACATGCATTGTTACTGTGTAATTTTTTTTATGTTGTTATTTATTCTTATTATGGTGTGCACATTTATATTTCCACTTATTAATGTATGTTAACCTAACATTTAATTTAGTTGGTAAATATACATTTTCACCCCTCATCCTGACATGGTACCAGAGAAGGATAAAGTATTGGTTAAATAATTTAATTTATCCTAAAGTCATGTTGGTTGGGAAGTTGGGTGGTTAGTTGGTTGGGAACCTATTTAACCCCCCTTCCCTCTTAAATGTTATGTTTTTGGAGATTGGTGTGTGCACAGGTGAAAGGGGTTCACATGCGCATGAAAATCACATACAGGTAAGGGTAAATTAATATATGAAATATTTATATTTCTCTATAGTTTCAAATGTGTGTAGGGTAAATGATTTCAAAGGTGAATACAAGTAAAAAGAGAGTTACAAAGACCAGGAGACAAACCCCACAAGAATAGGAAATAAATTTTTTCTATTGGTTTATCATTTATCAATGTTCCCCCGGTAAAATTGATAAAACCTGGTAAATTTGTTCTCACATTTGAAAATAAAAATCAATTTTGTATGTCTCCTCATGTACCTTTTTTCATTTAATTAAAATACTATTTCAAGACTTTAGTATAAAGAGGAGACAAGTTTTATAAATATAGGAAATACATTTTTTCTATTGGCTGAGAGAGAACTCTTGTCCCTCTCGGTAATTAAATTTCAAGTTAATTTTTTTACCTTCGTTATTCAAAAACTAAAAAATACCTTTTATAGAGGTTTTTTGTTTATTCTTGTAAAATTATAGTATGAAAACATTTATACTATTGTCTAAATTCTCACCTATAAACTTTATTCTATAGATTTTTAGAATCTATAAACCTATAGTTTATAACCTTATCTCTAAATCTATAACTATTTAATAGTTATTTTTATTTTTTCCTATAACATAATTGAGTCAAATTATACATCTTGGAAAGAAAAATATATAATATTCTAGGATTCGATGATTGAGTCGATTTATCACAGGATGTTATGATTGTAATTTTTCAAAATCAATTTGCATATTGAATTTTGTGAATTTGTAGAAAGGATTTATAAAATAGAAGAATAAAATGTTAAATTTTATAAAAGTAAAAAACATTATATCAAAAAAATTGGGCTATTAAAGGAAAAAGTGATCATTGTTTACTTGAAAATTGACCTCATCTGTTGAGAAAAGAAGACCCCGGATAGAGACAAATCATGGGGATGCACCTTGTTCGCACAACGTCACCTACATCTCATTCCAGTCAAACAGTTGTGTTTTGTGAAATCACCTCACAAAATCTCACAAACAAATGCCCATCAGAAGTGTTACTTGTGCTCCCTGTAACATCTATGTGCTTACCATCTGCATATTCATCCAAATTCTTCCTGTAATTATTACTAGGAACTTTCTTAGGAGAAGGCACTAGCAACATCAAATTTAGAACTCTAGTAACTTCATGCATGGTGGGTCGATCAGAGGGCCATTTCTTGGTGCGAAGAGAAAATTTTACTTGCTCTACATGTATCAATGAAAAAATGCCATAAATAGAAATATTGAGTACCATGCACAATGCCTGATGAATTTGGTATTATGTAATTATATTTTAGAAAGAAAATAGAATACAAAAGGTAGTTTTTGAATTTCATTACGTGGAAGCAAGGTTTGCAATTTAAAATTCCACCATGAAATTATATCGAGCCCAAACAAACTATAAGTATTGACTAGCAAGTTGTAGCCAACAATTTTAGGGTTTAATAATATACTTCAATGATCATTTTTGTCTAGAGTATGGAAACAAAAACAATGTCATGGAAATTGTTGATATAGAAGTTGGCCACCTACGGGGATCTTGGGATTGTAAGAATCATTTCATGTGATTTTTGATAAAGAAACAAATATGTAATCAGGTTGCAAAGAGGCTTGTAAATAGCAAGGGAGAACTCAAACATGAAATTGAAGCTTTAAATGCCAGGTGAATATAATGGTAATAAATATTAGAGGTATGGCATACACAGTCTATTTCTATTTCCCGTAAATGCAACTCACCAGTAAATATCGTCATTTCCTTGAGGAATTGCATAGTATATGAAACTTATAGCTATCATGTGCATATATATTCTTTATCAATCATCATGTAAACTCCGAGAGTAGGACTTTCAAGTCTCTCTTAAAATGGAGTTGAGATTCAGAACATTCTTTTGTCGTTAGCTTCTATTAATTTAAATTTATGGCTTAAAATGCTTTGACCCCATCTTTTACAACTCCATGAATCATTTTTTTGGTTAGACTACACTATATTTGTCATTATTTCCCAGCTCCATATATGGAGTTCAAATAGGCCACTTTTATATGCCACATGGTCGCCTTGTCCCTCAAGGGCGACTCACACCTCTCAACTTGGGTTGTGTTTTGTTTTTTATCAGGATGTTAATCCCACATTCGGACTGCAGCAGGTGTTATAAGGTTTTATAAGCCTCGGCCTTGCCATTTATAACATGGTTATGGCCACATTAAACCCTTTTTCCATGAAGTATATATAGTCCACCAGTTATATTAAGGTGGACAATGGTGTATATGTTAAGGGCCACGTGGGAGGGGCGAAGCAAGTAATAAGGTGGGTGTTGTAAACCATGTAGCTCTCCCTCCATTAAATGAACTCTCCCAATGCAATAAACATCTCACCCGATCCATGAGATAGCTCACGGAGCTATGGAACTCACCCTGCAATCCTAATAAGGAACTCGACCGAGTTAATGAAGTTGATATCATATACAAAGGAGCATAGCTCCAAAATTTTGAATTATAATATTTTTTTATGACATGATGACAAAGTCATCATCGTCATCATTTATATGGAAAATTAAAAAAAAAATCACTCACATTTCAATTGAATATTATTATTGTCAAACTAATATATTTTTTTGTAAGTATTTGTTTGACAAGTCAAAATTTTGATGTGAATAAAGGAAATTCATTGAAATACGACTGACATTTGCACTTAAACAAACAAGGGATTATTTCTAAACTCTTTTTGCAATGTTTTTTTCCTCCATAAAACCTAATTTATTATTGAAAATTTGATCATAAAATTGTCATAATAATCATTTTTTATCACAAAGAGTTGATTTTTGACAATTTTAAAGGAGGAATAAACGTAAATTGTGTTTGGCATTAAGGGGTACTACCCCTCGACCCCACCCCGTACCATGATAGGGAATGCACCTAGGGCCTTGCCCCAAACCCTATGAGTGGAATTTCCCTCGACCCCGGTGGGGCTTCACCCCCAGACCCCACTTCCTAATGGTGTGTTTAATACCTTCATAGAAAAATCCTCACCTTTTTATGCAAGAAGTATCGATGGATAATGTTGTATTCATTATTCTGACATGATTTGGTCATTATTGCATATATGTTATCTATTTGTCTTATCATTTAAAGGATAAAGTAGATAATGAAGTTATATATGTTGTTGATAATACATTTCTAAATTCTAATTTAGTATGTGATTACTAAAATATTATTATATGCATATCAAATAACACTTGGGGACACCTTTGTGTTTGTATTGAGACGTCCAATACTAATTGCATCTAATATATATTTTACAAAAGTAATGTGTTGAATTTTTTGACATATTTTAACATGGTTAGTTGTTAAACATATTGTTATGTTAGTTATTATACAACTAATGTTTAACTTTTACATATGGTTAAAAGTGAAATCAATAATGATTTAGATTTATATGCTCATTATGATGTCTATATGGATATTATAACTCTAACCATGATGATTTTGTGTTAGATATAAAATATTGGATATGTGTTCAATTTTTTTGGTGCAGGAACCATTAATTAGAACAACAAAAGAAACCAATAGTCTCCATTTCTTCTACTGAGGCAGAGAAGTAAAATGGAAGTAGAAAAGAAGCCATGTTGCTAAAGCAGTTGTTGGAAGAGATGCTCATGGAAGTTGAAGAGAGTATTCCTCTACTATATGATGGTCAGAGTTGTATTACTCTTTCTAAAGAATCTAGTTCAACATCAAAGAATGAAGCATATTGAAGTTCATATGCATGTTATCCAAGATAAGGTTCTCTATGGTGATAGATATCTCTAGTTGTATCATCAAGATCAAGATTACATTATGTTTACAAGACATTATGTGCTATAAAATACTGGAAGTTTGTGCAATGCTTGGCCTTTCAGAGTTTCCATTAAGGGGGAGTGTGCATGCAATGTCACCTCCTAATGGCTGACCGGTTATTGACTCCTTTTCCTCTATACTTCTATTCTAGTTTAAAAGCATTGTAAAAGATCTTGTATGATCTAAAGTAAACTGATAGAGTTTACATGTAAACTAATAGAGTTTACGGGAAAAATACATTCCAGTGTGCATTTGTTTGTAAAGGATGTCCTTGCATTATAAAAGTCTCCTAGAGATGCGGTATAAGAATATATCCGTGAGAAATGGTGAGATGTAATCTCACAAATCATGCTTCGTATAAATCATATGTTTGATTTATGGATTCCAAATATTTTTGTACCAAAATGTAATTTTATCATGATGAAGGTGTTATAATTCCTTCAAAAATACATGTGTTAGCCTAAACCTTTAGGGTTTATGGATTTGTAAATCTTGTTGTACAAACAGTAATGTTGGCATATGGATCCCACTTAATATTAAGGGGGAGTGTTAGAACTATAATATTAAGTGCATCATAATATATAGTTTATATTTAAATAATATAGAATAACTATATTCATATTATTTAAATATAAACTTTATATTAGGGGTTGGTTAATTTATTTAATCAACTAATTAAATCGGGAGGTGTGCCCCATCACTTAATAAGGTTATAACCATTCAAGTTATTTAAATATGACCTTAGGTCATATATTCAAGATATCAATATATCACGTAAATCAAATGGATTACAGGTGATCCTAGTAAAAAGATGGAATAGAAGTGAGGAGAGAGTTATTGGACTAGTGATGTAAAATTTTCTCAAATAGTGGATTATTCTTCAGTGGTTTTTACACATTTAGGGGTTTTCCACATTACATATGGTGTCATTGTGTAATTTGTTTTATATTGTTATTTATTCTTAGTATGGTGTTGATTAACTAAAAATAGGATTTTTATGGTTTTAAACTATTTTATGTTCTAATCTAGATAGAAACTAAGTTTTATATTGAAGTGTTAGATCTAAATATTATGTATTTGTATTTAAATGGAAGAAAATAATAGAAATGAGAGGGATATGTTACTAACATGTAAATAACTTACCTCATTGTGCATTGGACTATAGTAGACTGGTATGTGGACTGGGAAGGCTATGACCGAATGACTTTAGGAAGGGAAGAAGTTGATTTTATTTCTATACTTGGGCACCTAGGAGTGTCTTGGGGCACCCAGGTGCCCTAGTCTAGATTCTCGCAGCACTTTGGGAACCGTGGAAAAAATCAAGACTGTGTTCGGAAATGTTGCAAGGAAATATGAAACCCTACATTTCTTTCATGTTGGATTCACAAGATGGACTAGATAATGACTTGTAAAAAAAAAAGGTTAGTGGGGTCGACTATCCTCATTTTTCAAACTAGTGAACTTAATGTTTGAGCATTGTACTACATTACGGGCCCGATGTAGTTATAGTGCATGTGTGTGTAATTTTGTGCCTAGGATTTCCTAATGCTAATGAAACTATAATAAAGGGGCAACATGAGATAGATGTAAATGCAAAATAATGGATAGAATAGAAATAATACAACCCTTTCCCCTTGTGCTTGTGTGATGTAGAAGAAGCCCAAATGTAGTCCCTTTCCTTAGTAGATAGTTTCCCTTGATGTGTGTGATGTCCACCCATAATGTAGTGAGTATGATTTGTTTATATAGGGATCTCTTGCTCAAATTTTGACACTAGTGACCCGAAACTGCCAACTATGACCTAGGGGAATACACGAGGTAAATCATAGGACCAACATCGAAGAATGAAATTAATATCACAAATTACGATGACATCACCACCTAAAATCATGAACCCTAAAGCGCCCCAATGTAGACTAAAAGATGAAAATTGAGATGATTACAACATCTGAGACACTCTAAAAGGTGGCCAAAACTGTAGTGATATCGATAACTGAACTAGACAAACAACCAGGATGACTGACTCACTGACCACAAAAACCCTAGAAATAGGTCACTAGTGAATACTTTTATTACGCAAGATCCATATATAAATTAACATACCTGTGGTATAAATGTAATAGTAAATGTGTGATTTTGTGACTACATTTTCCCCACTTTATGTTGGTGAGTGGAAATCTCGATAACATAAAGTAGATAGAGATGCGTACTGATGGAAAAGCTGGAGAATCCCAAGTTGTAGAAGAACACGTAGATGTGTAATTGAAGCGTGCTAATAGAACTATAAAATTTTGCTAAATCATGGATCAGCGAGTTTATCCATACAACGTGAAATTTTAAGCTCACACAATGAAGTGTGTAAAATGAAAATGATGATTAGATGATTTTAAACGCAGTTAAATATCAAATAGGTGGGTAGGGAGTGATCAGTTCCCAACCCGAACGCTTGTATATGAATGGAATGATGGGAGGATTTGGGTGTCCTGATGCTAAAGGAAGAGTGTAGGGAGAAAAGTGTGTTATTCTCCAAGATTTAACTACATCCCCAAGATCTAGCCACTGCAGATGGACTCAAATCAAAAAGTGGTGATTTTGGATCCAGATGAATTCAGTTTAAATAGTTGACCCATATAGGAGTGATAAGGGGAAAGGCACTCTTCCCCACTTCATGGGTGTCACCACAATGTAAAGGCTTCCAAGTTAGGTCATGAGGAAGTGGACATGATAGAGAATGAGATGGCTTCCAATTTAGGTCATCTGGAAGTGAACACGATAGAAAATGAGATGGATTCCATATTAGGTCATCTGGAAGTGAACGCAGAGTATAGAATAAAATCCCAAGTTATGTCATTTGGGAATGGAATGGTGAATGTGACTCCCAAGTTAGGTCATCTGGGAGACTGCTCATGAATTTGAATGGTCTGATTTGAATGCGTTGATTTTGATTGGTTGATTGGTTGTTTTTGATTGGTTACTCGTGGCGAAGTTTTCACTAATTTCCCCCAGGTTAGGTCATTAGGGGAAAGTTACTAGGAATTGATAAGATGTCACATAAAATGATTTTTAGTCACTTGTTCCCCCAAGTTAGGTCATTAGGGGGAATTGATAAGTTACGATGTGTGAAGGTGTTAAGCGATTGTTGCCCCTAGATTAGGTCATTAGGGGAGATTGATGGTGAAGTGTCATAGTATAAGTTATGAGGTATTGAATTTACGATCTTGTAATGTGTGGTGACATAAGGGGACCCCACGATGATATGCAGCCCCTTTTGATGAAAGAGGGAGTGGTGAGCGGAGCGAACAAAAGGTAGTCAAAGTAACGACAAGAGGTTAAAATGTGGTTGTAAGGAATAGAAAATATCGGTAAGGTGTATAATGTGTGTGAAATGTGTGTAGTATGGTGGTAGGTAGAATTCTGAAAAGAATTTCATAAACGGGTGCAAATCGAGTAAAAATGCTCAAGATATGACCGAAACGGTGTCGCATGTATTAGTTGTGATGATAAGCGTGAAATGTAGGCCATAGTAAAGGTGGCATTTGTAATGGGATTATAAATAGGAAAGTGAAAAGGTAACTTATCACTTCATTTGTTTTTAGCATGAGTGTAAGAGTGTATGCGAAGCGAGTGAGGATGCCTCAAGCGAGACCACTACATCTGACCTAGTTTGAGAGAGTAGCGACCGTGGTAGCATCACATACTACTGCAGAGTTGGTAAGTGTGTTATTTTTCTTAAATGTAGGGTGAAATAGGTTGTTGAGTTAAATTTCGTGTTTTTGATATTTTTAGTTTTCTCGGCATTTGGGACCTAGACAAGAGCGGTGAGGGTACTAGTGACCCTTGGGACTGGAGCACCCAGATGGTGCTAGTGTTCTACTCTGGGGTGCCCCAGTCTTGATGTTGGGCACCCGTGTCTAGAGAATTTTGGTTTTGTGGATACTGTTATGGAATGTGTTTCTAACATGTTGAGTAGTCATTTCTTATCATGTAAAGTAAGCTAATCATTTCTTTTTTTGTTTTGTGTTATGCAACGGGATATTCATTTGAGGGAGTTTCGCAGTGGTCATCATCCGAGTACACTCACGGGATTGGGTTTTTCGGATAATGAGTGGGATGTGTTGGACCATGTTGGCCTATGACATATACCATAGATGAGGGATGTGCCCCATAATATTCCTATTTTGATTACATTGTGTGATAGATGGTGTTCGACACATATAGATTTTGGTTTCCTATGGGAGAAATGACAATGACATTGGAGGACATATATCGCATACTACAGGTTGTCAATGGTTGGGGTGAGAGTATAGGTGATGGAGGTAGTGGATATAGAGTGGCGATGTGTTTGGCTAGATGATATTCTACAGGGGGCCTAGGTTCCGGGAGGCCCATATTAGTTTAGATATGATATAGCGATCGAGGGTTCCGCGTTTGTGGAAGTTCATCGTAGTGGTAATGGCGTCATGTATAACAATAAAGGGATGGTTGTCGGCATCTTGTATAATATGCACGACATATGTCAAGAGATAAAGGAAGATGGGATGAGATATGTGTGGGTGCAGTGTATGTTGGCCCACATGTATAAGGACTTGTATCAGTTCACGCAGGAAGAGCATGACAGGGGTATAGGGGCCACCACACTGCTACATGTATGGGCATATGAGAACATAGTCGTATTGTGACCAGTTGCAGGGCCACAAGGGGAGTGGGCTCGGCCAGATATTTTCTCAACGTTGGGTGGATATTCATGGCAAGAAGATGGACATGAATACCTTCACAACCCTGATAGAAAAGATGGGATATGATTTGGTGATATATAGGCCATATCGCAATTACGGGGGATGGCCCACGAATACGACGAGTTGTGATGTATTCGGAGAACCATGTGTTTAAAGGACCACTTTCCAAGTGTAGCTAAGCATTTTCAGGTGGAGAAAGTATCACAACAGTTCGGGATGGCACATGATGTGCCCCTAGAGCCCATGGCGGAGCATTTGGTACCATCGAGGTTAGATGTGGTAGACCCAACGATATCGATTGTGGATGGTGATGATGCAAGGAGTACGGAGGATTATTGATTGTGGTGGGTAGAGAAACAATGGGTATTATTATACCTAGTATTCGAGGCTACTTTGGAGTTACCAGTAGGAGGAGCGGGTGAGGGAGGCATCCTTGACCCTATAGCGGCAATGAAAGGAAAATCGTAAGTATTTTTGTATGCTAATGTGGTTAATGAATTTTTTATGTTGTGTTTTGTATACGGTTGAATAACACTAGGTTGTATGTTGTGTGTGCAGCGATGCCTATTGGTTGTTGATAGTAGATACATCATCACTTTCAACTAGCCATGGCCCCCTTCACCACACTAGTATTAATTTAATAAAATTAATGCTTTACCCTCACTATACTTATTATTTAAATATCTTATTTAAATAATATCTACACATATAGTTCACTTAGACACCTCATTAAGCTGACTCACCTTAAGACTTATTCTTAGCAAGTTACCATAACCAACTAAGACTTACCCAAACGCTAAAAATCAATGCCTACACTCCCTATAACCACATTCCCACATACTCACAAAAGCTCCCAGTCTAATCCATGGGATAATGACATGAGATCCAAGGAAATTAGGAGGATCTCCCTAAGTTTGGTAAACCTAGGAAATCTTGCCTTGACCGACGTCGGTTTCCCCTAACCATCGCCGGTTAAGCCGAACCACCATCGGTTACCCCTTTTATCCCAAAACAACCTTATTTCTCAAGGTTGGGACTTGGAAGGAAAAGGTTTGCAAACATTGGGAGCAAGAAAGTTGATGAGCAAGAGCGATATCTCAAAATATAGTGCATCTTCAGAGAACCATATTCCAGCAAGAACTCACATCCAAAGAAGGGGATTGAACATCTTCTCCTACACAGCCATCCCAGCCACATTCGGATCTACCCAAGCAAAAGAGGAGTGTGCATGCAGCCCATGCAGAAGCTTTTCTCTAGTTGGTGATCACTTGCAGCCTCCAAAACTCATCATCATCACCTCCATCCTTCACACATAGACTTCCAAAATGACATCCAAGTAAGTATAATATCATACTTCCCTAGTTAATTCATTTCATCATTGTTTTACCACTTGTTTCCCATCTCCAATGTGTTGTACCTCCATAGACCCATCAAAACCTTGTAAAAACCTACCCTTGTCACCTAATACCTCCTCCCAACCAACTAAATCCTTTGTGCAATCACAAAGGGAGAAAAAACCCCCGTTACTGTGACATTCCCGGATCTCACGAACCGGCACCTTTAGTTGTACCTAACAGCGGTTGGTCACCACTGGACCGACGTCGTTCTCTATGCTTGCCCACATAGCCTTAAGTAGAGACCTATCCACCCCATTGTACCTTACCCTCACTCACCTGAGACCTACCCAACACCTTCATCAGACCTGCAGAACTCATAACCAACCCTTTGACCTATGGATTCTATTCTAGCCTAGCCTGTTAGATTAGATCTGTTTCTTATTGTGTTTTAAGTGAGATACCTAAATCATTTTAAAATAACAATAGGATTTTACTTTGTTTTCAGCATTAATTTGTTTAAAACAGGGACTGACAACCTTCTAGGAAGTACCATACTTCCCGGATCTAGCTCATGCTAGGCAATTCATTGCCCATATTGTTTAATGCTTTCTAGTGGTCTTGCTTTCATTACAGGTAGTTCCTCCTAGCCAAAAGGAAGCTCTCACGGTCAGCTGTGGATTCAGAAGTCATACACACACAACAACCCATCAACCGACATTTGAACAGGTATTCCTCCTACGCCTGTTACCCTATCTGTTTCATCAACCATTCAAAGGAACAATCTAAGAAAAAGGTGAAACATTTTGGAACGCCCGGTGGGACCTGTCAGGGTTCCTTACATTTCATTCATTCCTAGGAAAAAAATTGTGTTTTTATTTCCCCTCTAAAAGCGTACACACTAATTTTCTTCCCTGGTAATCCACTCCTTTCTATTTTCTCTAAAGGAAACTTTTCTTTTGGTGTATTTAAAAAGAATCATTTCTTCATGTTTTTGCATTTTAGTGAAAGAGCATCCCTCTTCCTTTTCATCTATTTTTTGTCATTGAATATCATAATTTCAATTTGGGTTTAAAATAAGTGCATTTCATTCTGATTTTCTACATTAGCTCACATTAAATGAGGGCAACCTATACATTGGAATTCATTTCAGGCTGATGGTTGACAAATGAATCATAGAAAAGAACTTCTATCCTTTTCTCTTTCTCTGAGTCTTACCAAACCACACAAAAATTCAAATACATACATTCTTAAAAAACATCTTACTTGGAAGAAGCTATAGGTGATCACACGATCATGGCACAGTGGGCACCCAGCTCACTACTTTGTCGAGTCATACTTTAGAGCGTAGCCCGCCCCCACCATAACAAACTTGAAACCTCACCCTTTAGATCTCCTTCTTTGTAGGAAGTCATCCTCACCAAAAAATCTACTTCACAATTCATGTGTCAGCCCTAAATAACATAAGCTGAACAAATGTAATAGAATAGGCACTCTAGGAATGTTCTTTCTTAGTGTTTTGTTTGATTTGCATTTTGAGGTGAGAGCTTTCGATCATTATTTTTGTATTTCCTTTCACACTCCCCATCATATCCAATGTATTCCGGCTCCACCTGAGTGTGCCTGGGCCATATCACCATCATTCCCAGTCGGGTTTGATTCCACTTCAAATTCTAATTCGCAACCACTTTTTCTTATCAACATTTTTTAGTTTCATAGTGACCGCCATCGATTACGCTCAACCAACATTGGTTCCAGGTCCTTTTGCTAACCTATTCAAAAGGACAGTTCTCACTTCACTTTTCTCCATTTCCCATAGTCTCTGTTATTGTCACCTTTTCCATTGACATTTTACATATCCCAGTTGGACATACTTGTCGACTCTACCTTTTGCCTCACCGATCGCTCACTACCTATTTCCCATAAGTAATCGGCAATGTTTATGCCCGACCGACATTGGTTTTCCCTAACCGGCATCGGTTACCCTATTTCAAATTCCACTCACCATTTTTACATCATCCATTTTTTTATATATAACCAGATTTACTTGTTCTGTTATTCTCTGTATTATTTACAAAGAAACAGCCCCACCTCGATCAATCTTGGTTCACATGGTACTCGACACGAAGATAAGAAAACTCCCTTGTGTTCCAAACTAGTCGCCAGCCGCTCCCACCTAGTCCTTCACCACCCTCTATTCTATCACTAGCCATGGATCCCATCTAGCCTACCAATTTCACTACTAGAGACAAGGAGTTTGCACGACTCCTTGACTGTAACCTCGCCGCCTTGCAGTTTTACCTCTCCCATTCGTCCACTCGAGATTCCTCGGGTCAGTTGATATACGGCATGCCCATATCTATCCCCTTGACACTCGCACCCACTTCTACCTCAGCCCCATCTGGCTCCGTGCTACCCACTTTCACTTTACCCCGGTCGTTTCACAGTTAGGTCCTATACCCGTTATGACCGTGTCACATTTGTTACCCCTATAGCATCCATTACATCTACCATACCCTCGGTGACTACCCCAAATACAACTTCATCTGCCCCTCATGTCTCATACATACCCATAGCTACGTTCCCACCTCCAGTGTCGGTGACCCCTACCCCATTTCAGAATATAGTTCTTTCCATTCCACAATCACTAGCCCCTATTGCCACTAGGGTTACCACAACCCTTCCTCCCCCATATACATACTACCAAAGAACCACTTTGTTTCATCTATTGTTCATTCCAGGTACATACCCCTATTTCATTTCCTTCTTCTTCACCACCTTACATGGCAGCCCCACATACTAGAATGTCACACCCACTATACACCCAAAATCAACCTCCTCACGCTATAGGAGGCATCCAATCATCACAACCCACCAATGACCTAATTAGATTGATGATGGATAAGATGCAAACACCGGAGGTGTCAATTTCCAGCTCCCCGCAACACTCTCACTTACGATGAGATTTGTAACGAGCATATTCACCCATCCATTCCCATCTCTTCATACCACGTGCATTGGGAAATGCCTAAATTTAACCACTTCAATAGTAAGGAATACGCACAATAGCATTTGTGCTTGTTTAAACATGGATGTTATTTGATCGCTCATGATGATGCCTTACTTTTGAGAAATTTTCCCATGTCCTTCACTGGACCAGCATTAGATTGGTATAGTGGGTTACCCAAACACTCCATATTTTCATTCAATCGGTATCCCAAGATTTCTTTGACCATTTTTCTATCAACATCAGCAAGAAATTTACCATGAACAATCTATATTCCACACGTCAATATGAGGATGAATCTATCGCAGATTTTGTCACTCGCTGGTGCATCCTAATCAATCAACTTACCTTTCAAATGCCACAAACTGAACTTATTGAGCTCTTCACTCGAGCTTGCGCCAGACATATCTCCCCGACCTTGCAGGTCCAAACTTTCGAACATTCAATGAGGCATTTAGTATGGCAGAAAGTTATAAATTCACGTTATTGAGAGAAGAAAATCCAATAATGAAATAAGAATTCTACATTCAAGTCAACCGAAACCTCTTCTTCTTCTAAACCACCAACCAATTATTCAAAGGCTAAAGGTACCACTAACGTAGTGGTACTCAAGGCCGGCCCAGCTCATCCATCCAATCAAGCCACACCCTCATCTAATCTATCACCTGTATAGGCTTTTCAATTCAAACAAGAGCAACAAAAATATACCCCAATTGGGGAACCTTACTCTTCTGTTTTAGAAAATTTGATCAAAGCTGGCGCCATCACCCTTCCACCCATAAAACCACACACTAGTTTTGACCCTTCTCGCCCCATGCCCGCATGGTATAAGGAACAAGATTTCTGTAACTATCACCATGTAAAGGGTCATAGTGACGGCAACTAGCATCACTTTTAAGAATATTGTCCAAGAAATGCTCAAGAAAGGTGAGTTGACTGTGGATAATCCCAACGCCACCCCTAATCAAAATATACAAATCTTTAAAAAACCATTTCCCAATCATGCCCCTTCATCCAATCAAACAGAGAGACATCCACTCACGATACCCATACTCGTGAGGTTCATGTGATCTTTAATGAGGTACCTTTCACATCTCAATTACCTCACATACCTTCCATAGTGGAAATCCTAGCCCGAAACCCTCCTTCCACATCTGACATAACCATCACTGTTCCTTTACCAATAAAGGAACACCCTTCATCTCCTACAAAGGAGTCTTCTGCGGTGACATTGAGACAATCTCTCCCCTAGCTTCTCCACTCAAAAAACCTTTACCTACCGTAATTCCTCCTCCCATGAGGAGCATCTATCAACTCCTCCACCCACGAGGAGCTCCCGTCATCTCCTCCACCCATCATAGACCCAGGTAGAGATACCTTTATCTCTTGATGACACCTCCACCATCTACCTAGGCACACTTCCACCCGTCAAACCACATACAACCACCGTTGCTACATTCTGACCCCCTTCCATGATATCTATTAGCACCCACACCACATCTTTACCCATAACCCGACCTATGCCTAAACCTAAACCCATACCTACAACATTTACCTCCACTAAACCTATTACCACTTTAGGGGTCACCCCAACCACTAGCCTTACCCATCCGCCTATTAAACTAGATTTAGCTACATCCTCCAACGTTAAAACCACACCTACTCTGACACCCAAACTAAAGAAACAAACTCATCAACCTCATACCCCTACCGCATCAATCACACCCACACATGTCCCATCTGCCTTCAGACCTCAGCTGCCCAACAGGGTTAAGCACCCCTCACCTAGTCATAACCCCATAACCCAACCACCCATTCCAGCCTCACAAATTTCTAACCTACCCAGGCACACAATATGACTCATAACCGCACTTGTAGCCTCTTTACCACCAATACCTCGATACCATCATTCATTACTTCACTACCTACTACACTTCAGTCATTTTCCCTCACACCCCAAGCACAACCCACATCATCCACCTTCATAGCACCCCCATTATCCCCATGGGTAACTCGCACTCTTCCTCCATTTGTTTTCCCTCATAGACCTTGTATGCCCACATCACCTTTACCCAAGAAGGTGCACCCCAAAAACAAAATCCCATTGCTGCACAATAAGGTAATCAAAACAAAACCGCACCCTCTTACCCATCCATTTACTATGCCCCTACCCAAATGAACCCAACAGATACCTCAAACCACACCGAAACCTAAATCCATATTCCTATAAATCCACAAACAATTCCTTGACAACCAACCACACCTACACCAAAGCCCACGTTCACTTCTCATTGTGATCCACTAGTAGGGTCTTATGCCAAAATTTTAAACAACCTCCTCGAGACTTCATTATCACATTACCACCACTTTTCCCTTACGACCCCCTTAAACCCAAACTAAAAGGGTTTGATGATACAAAAATTTGTGCATACCATCGTGTGCCGCTGTGCATGATGTGGAGAATTGTAAGGCCTTGAAAACCATCCTTATCCAATTGTGTCCACCGACACTAACTTTGATGACAATGACCTTCTTGACGAGGACCCTATAACCTCCACCCTCACAGCTTCCGAACCACACACAAAATTTGAAATTAACATGGTTCACATCGAGAGCTCACTACACCACCACCCAAATGTTGCTGCGCTTAACCGACCTCACATGGCTTTTCTTCTCCCATAGGTTTTTTCCTTTCATGTCGTTATACCACTTACCCTACACCCTCTCCATTTGACAAATTCCCTCAAATCAACATGGTACACATCATTACACGTGTGTAGAAGGGTAAGAAACGACAGCTTGACCCACCAACCAATCCTATACCTAACATACCATCTACACCCATACCTCGATAACTATCCGCGGCCCACATACCCCATTTCTAATGGTGTCACACATCACACCATGCTCAAACAATTACACCAATCTCCACTCAAAATGTCCCTATATGACCTCATCCAAACCTTGGAATCCCATCGGCAAGCCCTCATGGAGATTCTTCAATCTATCAAGGTTTTACCCAATGACCCTACACCCGTAGCCTCCATTATCACACCCCATCATGTAGCATCCCTCACCAAATTACCACCTTCATCTTCACCTCACCTTGTTAACCAAGTGGCCTCCCTTAGCTTCTCAGAGGAGGAGATTGTGCCATACCAAAATAAGGACCTGGACCCAACCCTCTTCATCTCTGTTCACATTGATGACATACGGGTACGTCATGTGATGATTGATGGTGGCACTAGCATTAACATCATTTCATCCCATGCATTTGCTCAAATGCGCATACCTGACAATTGCATGCACAAACATCTAGTCATGTTGTGTTCATTCAACGACGCTATCACCTCCACACTAGGCACTGTCATCCTTCACATTGGTGTGGGCCCTCGCATTGTTATAGAATTATTTTATGTTTTGAGGGGAATTCCAATATAACTTGGTGCTTGGTAGACCACTGGATCCATGTCATAGGTTACGTTCCTTCCACTTTGCATCGTTGTGTAATGTTTGAACATGAAGGACACAATGATACCGTTCGCTGACCCATCACCTTTTAAAACATGCAACATGCTTTATTGACCCAATGATGTACTCATACCGGTCAAGCCGTCTACTTCCGCAACCAATACCGCTTCATCTACACCTACACCTCCACCTACTAGTACAGTCGCTACCTCAACCACACATACCACCTCTATTCCTACAACCCCATTAGCTCCCCAATCCATTAACACCACCTCCGCATTGAATTCTAACACATCATTCATACCGGCTACCCACATACCAACCACTTGATCCTCGGAGGGTGTTTTTCAACATCTCACTGGGGAGTACCGCCTATATAGTGTCAACACATTCCTTACTCCGCATGAGTATGGAAGCCTTTACCAACACCCTCGTTATGATCACCATATTGAGAAGCTTCCTTTATGGTCCTCCTCATCTTCGTACTAGTCTCACCTATGGGGACTTGATACTATTACCTGAGACACCGAACCACCATCACAACCCCACCCATTTTCTGCTGACTTCCAATCACTTACCAATCGTCGTTTCTCCCACACCTTCCTACACTACTATGCATGGAAGGGTTTTGGTTTTGGATTCTATGAGCAAGGCCGCCATACCATTATTCCATGTACCACCCACAAACACAATGACCATAGTGGTATCGGCTTCCCCAAACCTCCTACCAAACAAACCCACATCAAACTCATTATAGACCCTAGCCCTTCTCCACCTTCATCACCACCCTCACCAACGGAGTCGATGGACCCTGAATCTATCCCTCCTAACTTTTTTTTCATAAACACCATTTCCTTGGGGCCTCTAACTTATCAACGCGAAGGCGAGGCCCCTTCCACTCTCCCATTCCTAAACCCGAGCCCCTCAACACATTACACCTTCGACCATTCTATTGTTGACTCATTGTCCTACCTCACCCTGTGTCTCTTTATAGGCTCGCCCCTTGAGCGCTATCCACTTCATACACCTCCCTAATGATTAAACAAGAATCATGTGAGTACCCATCACTTGTTATCTACTCTTGAATATGTGCACCACGACACTGCACATAGCATGATTCTCATGGATACTTTTTGTCTATCTTTAGATGAGATCCCATGGTCGTTCCACCTTGCCTTTTGAACAAGAGTCCTATCCTTCACCTTGGTCTTGTCCATGATTTCAAAGACCTCCAATGGGACCAAAATCCTTGAGTCAAACTTATAATAAAATATGACTCCCTCAAAAGGACATCTTCCTCTTGACCAAATTACTACTATAAATAGACTGCTCCCTCGAAGGACAGCTATGTGAAGCTTTCAAAAAAAAAAAAAAAAAAAGAACGAGAGAAAATGAAGCTTCCCACATCGATCAGCTTCATGAAGACCTCAAGGAGTACCATATAATTTATCCCATATAGACTTCCCGCATCGATCATTCTATCACAAGAAACATAACTTTTTAGTCATGGACTTGCCCATTGTGCCCTAGGACCTCTTGCCCAAAAATCCCTGTCACTCAAACATATCAAATTAACTACCTTTTCCCACTTACCATTTCTACCCTCATTTCCTCAGTTGCCTCAAGGGACATCTTAGAACTTAGACATTTGGCGATCCTATGACTACCTTCATCGTAGAACCATTAATCATGTGGTGTGTTTTGGGTCTTGTGTTTATCACCTCCTCTAGGGTATGATCTACTTAGTAAGTTCCTACCCACTCAGATGGCTCTATGACCCCCTCTTATCTTTTAAACTATCTTTGTTTACGTTCTAATTACATTATACAGGACTTAGTCCTCATCACTTACCTTTGGGGGTAGCACTCCCCTTTCACCATAATCACCTTCACCTGCATCATTTTACCTATAATCTACCCACACCCATTAAACCTAAAGCCCAATCCATGCCTAAAAACCTACTAACTCATTTTCATCTTTCTTCCCTAGCTTATGGGAGAACTACATTGGTCTGAGGTCCCCTTTTCACTGGGACTATGTAGGCAGCACTTCTAGGGCATGGGGCCCTGGAGGGTTAGCTTGACCACTCTTTACCTTAACCATTTTCCCCACCTTTACCTAATTTCCTGTTCCTATCAAACACCTCAACATCTAACCCATATACCACATACCCTTTACCACTTATCTTATTTCACATTTTCATAACATAACTAACATTTTCCACATTTTACACCATCTCATACATTTACATTGCCCTTTGTTATCACAATACCAAAATAAACATCCATTCCCATCACTTGGCTCCATCCATGACCTACACCAACCTGACTCAATCCATGCCTAACCCAAACTGACTCAATCCATGCCTAACACCGACCTAACTCAATCCATGCCTAAACCGACCTGACTCGATCCATGCCTAAACCAACCTAACTCGATCCATGCCTAAATCAACTTGACTCAATCCATGCCTACACCAACCTGACTCGATCCATGCCTAAACCGACCTAACTCGATCCATGCCTACACCAACCTGACTCAATCCATGCCTATGACCTGACTCTATCATGCCTAGCTCATCTATTTTCCATCCATATCATAAGTACAGTAAAACTCATACATATCACAATAGCATCACCTGAATATCATCTATCTCCTCATATATACATGTGTGTCTCCATACAATGTACACCCATATCACATAGATGTGTATCTCAATAAACATGCTGTCTCTCATCATGGCTATCATCTCAAAAATGTCGGCACATAGGCTGATATGCTATAAATAATCATCATCGGCTCGCAGGCTAGTATCATGTACACCACTATAATCAATACAAAAATGTCTTCAGCTCGCAGGCCGGTATCATGAACAAAATATACATACAATATCTCTTCGGCTCGCAGGTGGTATACATCCAAAAATACAAAAATACAAAAATAGGTGACATATTGTCCCTCATCTACCACTAGATGGACTGACATTTGATGCTGACCCCGTGCACTACTCAATGTCCTCTGCTCTCTCCTTTGGGCTTGCCGGCCACCTACACTCTTAGCAATATACATGCGTGACTACGTCACTCACTTTGAGACTGCTCGTAGTGGTCTCATCACACCATCTACTAGTATCTATAGCTCAGGCTCCTCCTCCTATACCTGTACTTGAGGCTCTCACCTCTCCACCTGTATCTGTGGCTCTAGCCTTTTGGCCTGTACCTGTGGCCCCTACCCCCCAGTTGTCCCTACCTGACCCTACCTTTGTACGGCCCACCACTAGTTGTATGCTACTGTCACCCCTGCATCATCTATGTTACGGTCCATGGGCTCCTCCTCCTCCCCTGTCGACTCTGCTAGATGGGGTGGAGACAAGGGTCTCTCCACCTCATCTCTCCTATACCATGGGAAGGGCGGGGGCACATCCTGCACTAAACCAAATTGTCACCTCACTCGGTTGACAGGTATCATCTCGTGCTCCTGGCACGGCGTCCCTCTATCCACCTTTGTAGTTGTAGTCCCTCTAGCTCTATATACATCCCTTTGTAAGAGGGATAGGTCACATAGGGTCTCCGACTATATCCACACTGGACAGGCTCTCCAGTCTCTATCTATAATATGCTACGTCGTATGTAGCCCGGGCTCTCTGTACACTACCCTCTAGTGCCCATCACCTACAACCAACTCGGATGACTCCCGACTCAAATGCATCTACCCGGGGCAGGCCTATCGGTCACACACACACAATGTGCTCATAAGCTTAAGCGATTCAAAAGGAAATTACATCACATACTATATCTTTACAATTACCCATACATTCACAACTCTCTGTATAACTGCACCAACAAAGTCAGTCCCCAAGCAAAACTGGTATGCTAAATCATCATGTCCCGAAGGACACCCATCAGTGACCATGGGAATCTCCCACCCTCTGAATCTGGCAACGCGTAGCATCCAATAGCCTTCATCATCAACACTATCAACCGCATCTCCTCAAGATGGGCAGCATATACCTCTCTGTAACTCAAGCTGGCATTGTGGTAACGCAACTCACCTACTCTCTCTCCAAATACCTCATCTATACATCCCATCGTGACCTCGGATGGCATTGAGTACACCTAGTCTCTAGTAATTGGTAGTCTCAATAACCTATATATATCCTCCAGGGTGACAGTCATCTCCCCAATGCTTGTAAGTGGAAGGCGTTAGTCGTTGAATCCCATCTCTCGATGAGTGCGACCATCAGACTCTACTCTCTCACAACCCACCCATAATGGTGGATCCCAATCAGTGACATCATCAATGTGGCTCCACTCCTTGAAAGTCACCTATCCATGCTGCTCTAGTAATATAAGCAGCTCCCGATCCCTCATCTGCAACTCATCCCGGCCTACATCCAACCAACACTACATATTAGTATGCCTATTCCATTACCTTGTGTTCACCCCCTAACCACCTATTCTTCCCAGACCCCCTCTACCCTAATCCTTGACCAAACCAACCACAACCCATCCTCTCTCTCTTAAACCACACCTTTCCATCCCTTACCCTACCCATTGATCATCCAATTCCACTACCTAACCCATTTTTGCCTATTTCTGGCCCCATTTCCTTATTTTCACACCGACTCCGGTTACCCATAACCGTCACCGGTGGCCTTTAACTACTATCGATCACCTGTGTCTTGACCGATCCCACTTCTACATGACCGACATCGGCCTACAGGGACCGCCGCCGGTCACTGTGATAGCAAACAACACCAAAACCCCGACTATATTTTTTTTTTTTTCATTTTGACCAAATCCACCCCACTACCCAACCAAACTTATTTACACCTTCCCTACTTCCCTTCCCACTCCTATTGACCTACATTCCAACCTCCCCCACCCCAATTATATCCAATTTATCTCCCAATCCTAAATTCAAATCTTCCCCCCATGTTTTTCTTACAACCCATATTTTACCCTACTTAATTAATTAAATCATTAAGCAATGGTGTACAGCTTACCTCATCCTTCTCGCCGACGTTGTGGCGGATAGGTGCCGTTGTATGGGTTGACCACCCGAGCTCTCTCGGCCTCTACCATCCTCCAATGCATAAATAATCCTCAGCCACACGAATCATGCCACCTGATCTCGCGGCCCCACCTCCCAATCACCCACTCTCTCCTATGTGGCTCGCCAACCAAGCTCCTCTGTTGCACTCTCTTGTCCTTTTCCTCTTTCTCTCTACTTTTCCTTTTCTACTTTTCCACATGCAAAAATGAATTTTCAAATGCGGGTTTTCCACTTTTTATACCCTACCCAACCCGACCGACGTTGGTTACCCTTGCCCACTATCCGGTCTTCTGTTTCCCTAGACTACCATCGTCGGTTACCTTACATTGTCATCGGTTCATTCCGACCACTGTTGGTTACCCTACATACTCTTTACCCCCATTTGCCTCATTAATCCTTACCTCCTTCTCTTCTTCCCCCCATACACCTACCTAGACCACTTTACCTTCACCCCTAGCCCTCCACCCTATTCAACCTCCTCGCGTCTGATGTTGATGCCTTATTATTTTACCCCTACCCCGGCCTTCCCATGCCATGATCTTGATATTTGGACCTAGACCATCACTAGTGACCTTTGACCTCATGTGTTTGCTATACCTTATGGCACTTTTTACCTGTGTTGTTGACCTAATGACCTTACCTAGCCTATTGTCGTGACCGTTTATCCTGACCCTACCTTTGGTGTACCGGAACATACCTAAATGTTCCTACACCTAACCTATGTTGTGTTTCCTGACCTTATCTTATACCTTGGATACCAAATTCACTTCACCCTTGTTTGGATAAACCTATTGACCTTAGATGATGTAGATTTTTCCTACTCTTCAACCCAGTTGCGTGTTGTAGTTTATACATGTGCTTGTGTTTGACTGTTGCTACCTTTGACCCTAACCCATAACCTAGATCACTTGAGTAGGCCTTTCCCCCTCTTCCCCTACATCTATTTACCTTTTATCAAACCACTCACCACTTCAGTCGGCTGCTTTGTCAGTTCTGGTTTGAGGGGGATCACCTTCACCCTCACATGGGGCAACCACATCTTATTTTTGTTAGCATCACTTACTAATACAAGCTACGTAACAAAAAGGGTGAAAATGTAGACACTAAAATTAGGTCACACTCCCTCTCGTACCTCAACCAATAAGTACCCTTCATCACTTTCACATAGCCATGACCCCTTCACCACACTAGTATTAATTTAATAAAATTAATGCTTTACCCTCACTATATTTATTATTTAAATATCTTATTTAAATAATATCTACACATATAGTTCACTTAGACACCTCATTAAGCTGACTCGCCTTAAGACTTATTCTTAGCAAGTTACCATAACTAACTAAGACTTACCCAAACCCTAAAAATCAATGCCTACACTCCCTCTAACCACATTCCCACATGTTCACAGAAGCTCCCAATCTAATCCATGGGATAATGACATGAGATCCAAGGAAATCGGGAGGATCTCCCTAAGTTTGGTAAACCTAGGAAATCTCACCTTGACCGATGTCGGTTTCCCCTAACCATCGCCGGTTAAGCCGGACCACCATCACTTACCCCTTTTATCCCAAAACAACCTTATTTCTCAAGGTTGGGACTTGGAAGAAAAAAGTTGGCAAACATTGGGAGCAAGAAATTTTATGAGCAAGAGCGAGATCTCAAAAATATAGCGCATCTTCAGAGAGCCATATTCCAACAAGAACTCACATCCAAAGAAGGGGATTGAACATCTTCTCTGCATGACCATCCCGACCACATAGGGATCTACCCAAGAAAAAAAAAGGAGTGTCTATGTAGCCCATGCATAAGCTTTTCTCTAGTTGGTGATCACTTACAGCCTCCAAAACTCATCATCAGCACCTCCATCCTTCACACATAGACTTTCAGAAACAACATCCAAGTAAGTATAATATCATACTTCCTAGTTAATTCATCATCATTGTTTTACCACCTATTACCCATCTTGCTCCTTATTGACCATCTCCAACATGTTGTACCTCCATAGACCCATCAAAACCTTGTAAAAACCTACCCTTGTCACCTAATACCTCCTCCCAACCAACTAAATCCTTTGTGCAATCACAAAGGGGACCAAAAACCCCATTTTGTGACATTCCTAGATCTCACAGTAACCGGTGCCGGTTGTACCTAACCACGGTCGGTCACCCCGGACCGACACCGGTCTCTGTGCTTGCCCACATAGCCTTAGGCAGAGACCTATCTGCCCCATTATACCTTACCCTCACTCACCTGAGACCTACCCAACACCTTCATCAGACCTGCAGAACTCATAACCAACCCTTTGACCTATGGATTCTACGCTAGCCTAGCCTGTTAGACTAGATCTGTTTCTTATTTTGTTTTAAGTGAGATACCTAAATCATTTTTAAAATAACAATAGGATTTTACTTTGTTTTCAGCATTAATTTTTTTAAACAGTGGACTGACAGCCTTCTAGGAAGTACCATACTTCCCAAATCTAGCTCATGCTAGGCAGTTCACTGCCCATATTGTTTAATGCTTTCTAGTGGTCTTGCTTTCATTACAGGTAGTTGCTCCTAGCCAAAAGGAAGCTCTCGTGGTCAATTGTGGATTCATAAGTCATACGCGCATAACAACCCATCAACCGAAATTTGAACAGTATTCCTCCTATGTCCGTTACTCTATCTATTTCGTTAACCTTTCAAAGGAACAATCTAAGAAAAAGGTGAAACAATGTAGTCTGAATAGGTTCAAGAGCCTTGATGGAGAGTGGGAATGTGATCGTATGTGTCCGGAGGACCAATATTGATAGTAAACCTACAAAGGAATGCATCCTCCATGTCGTAGAAAGTGCTAATAGAACCAAACTGATATGGGTATACCATTGATGTGCATCTCAACTAGATTGAACCAAAAGGTCTTAAGTAATAGTTGATCATTGGAATAAGAGGCCATAAGAGTGTGATAATGTGTAATATGATCATGAGGGTCACTGATACAATCGAAACATGTAAATGTGGGCATGGTAAACCCCTTAGCAAATGTTGAGTTATGGATTTTTTGGGGAACGGGATTACCATACAAGGAATTGTTATCTATGACACGTAGTAAGCCCCGCTTTCTAAGCCGAGAGAGTTAACTCCGAGACTCGAAGTTGACCTACATCATACATTAAGGGTTATGATGTCCTGTGATGGAATAGAAGAAGATGGAAATAGTGTATTAAGAGGTTGAAGCTTGCCATTATGTGTGATCATGGGTATATCAAGAGGTGAGATAGTAGGCTCCAAAGCTAAAGATGCATGAGGAGTGTGTGTCGAAGGATCCACATGAGATGAAAAAGGGGAAGTTTTGATAAGAGTACTAGAAGTAATATGTGGGGTGGATGAAGTGGAAGAAGGAATCATAGGTAAAGTAGGAGTAGAATGATAATAAACAACAACATTCAAAGACTCATGCACTATGGTAGAAGAAATCTCCAGAGAAATAAGATGATGGAAGAGGGGAGGCACTCTCATAGGTGTAAAAGAAGGAGACTTCGTATGAATGAGAGATGAAGTAGGATGTTCAATGTTAGACTACTATTAACGGGATCATCAAGGTAATAAGAATGTGCTAATGAACTATAATGGAATATAGGGGAAACACAATTAGAAGTGATAGTAAACATGGGAGTAGCGATAGGAGTGGCCGGAGGAGAGGTAGGAGGTAGACCAGGTTATGAATCAATGCCTAGCAAATAATCAATGATAGAAGGATCTAAAACATCAAGTGGCGTATTAGAAGAAGAATAGGAAGGATCACAGGCCATTGGATGGCATGGCGTATAATGATTAAAAGAAACAGGGTCATCAACAAGGCATATGTTGATAGGAGAGTCAATAGGATTGGTGGGCACATGTTTTTGACCTTCCAGAAGATTTGTTGAGTGGCATCGGGTAAGGTCATAGGATTACTATATAAATATGTAAGTTCAGTAATGGTAGCCTCATCATAAATAGGGTTAACACTAAAATGTGACATGATAATAAAGAAGAGATATGCTAATGACAGATAATCACAAAAGAAACAATGTTTGAAATGACAAGTTCACCAAAATGATTAACTAAAAATAGGATTTTTATGGTTTTTAACTATTTTATGAGTTAATCTAAATAGAAACTAAGTGTTATATCAAAGTGCTAGATCTAAATATTTTTCCTTTGTATTTGAATGGATTGAAATAATAGAAATGAGAGGGATATGTTACTAACCCTCAGTAAATAAATTATCTCACCGTGTACATTGGATGTGCATCGGTATACAAATTGGGTAGGCTTTGACTGAATGACTTTAGGACGGGAAGAATCTAACTTTCTATCTGTCTTGAGGCACCTTAGGGAACCCCAGTCTGGATTACGGGCATTGGGAATTGTAAAAAAGCTCATGATTTGTGTTTGGCGGTGTTACAAAGAAATATGAAACCCTACCTATCTTCCGCATTGGATTTTCTGAGTGGAATGGATAATGACCTACAAAATAAAATGTTATTGGGGTTGGACTATCCTCAATCACCAAACTAGTGGACTTAATTTTGAGCATTGCACTACATTACATACCATGATGTAGTTCTTGTGCATGTATGTGTAATTTTTGGCTAGGATTCCTAAGCGCTAATGACGTGATAATAAGGGGGAAATAACTAGATGTAAAATGTAAAATAATGGATAGAATGGAAAGAATATAACCCTTTCCCCTTGTGCTTGTGTGATGCAAATGTGATGTAGATGTAGAAGAAGCCCAAATGTAGTCCCTTGCCTTAGTAGATAGCTGCCCTTGATGTGTGTGATGTATGCCCCTAATGTAGATAGTATGCTTTGTTTATATATGGATCTCTTGCTCAAATTTTGACACTAGTAACTCGAAACTGTTGACTATGACCTAGGGGAATACACGGGGTAATGTTAGGACTGACCTTGAATAAATAAATTAAGATCACAAATTACAATGACATAGGCACCTAAAATCATAGGCTCAGGGCACCCGGTGCAACCCTAGGATCCCCGATGTAGACTACAATATGATACCCGAGTTGATTATGACATCTAAGACACTCTAAAAGGTAGCAAAAACTATAGAGACAAGTGACAACTACACTAGACAAACAACCATGATGACTAACTCACAGGACCACAAAAACCCTAGAAATAGGTCACTAGTGAATACTTTTATTATGCAAGATCCATATATAAATTAACATACCCGGTGGTATAAATGTAATAGTAAATGTGTGATTTTGTGAATACAGTGTGTGCACATTTATATTTCCACTTATTAATGTATGTTAACCTAACATTTAATTTAGTTAGTAAATATACCTTTTCACCCCTCGTCCTAACAATGCATACCTAATCACTCGATTCCTCGTATACAAAGGATTTTGCATACCTTTCACATATAGTTGTGCATACTTTGATTACTTTCCCATGACCCACTGGTCATCCTGGACTTGCATCCATATTGTAGTGATATTTACCTACTCACTAGTCCATAGGACATTGTAGCTCGTCTCCGTTGAGACCGCAATTGTCCTCTACCAATGTGATATTGAAGTCACCGCCATAATTTTTATCGATATTGCGATCCTTTTTTCCTAGGGCATCTTTCCTTGGTTATGCTTTCACCCATATTTTCTTCACCCACCCACCCTTCATCAACTATCTTTTTCAAACAAGACATTGATTTTCCCTAACATCATCAATCCCACATTTGAGGGGATCTCGTCATTACCTTTTGTCAATCCTCATCCAACTCTCATTGTTTTTGTCTCTGCAGATTTCTATCTCAAATCACTCAACAAAAAGGGCAAAAATGTAGACACCTAAAATTGGTATCTATACCCCTTGTTCACTGCATGCACATAATTAATTTTAAATTAACCCATCCCCTTCTATTTATTTTTAAAATTCCCCCCATTTATCCCATCCCTATTGAATTTAATTAATTTATTCTTATTAATCAATTATTATCCTATCCCTTGCCCTAATGGAATTTATATTTCCCATCCCTACACTTTTTCTAACCTATCTCTACTACCAACTCACCTACACCTCATCCTTAAACATCCTCTTCCCGCCTAATGCTTTAAAGCATTCAATCCCATCCTTAAAAACATGAAATCACACCAAAATAGAAAAATCCTCCCATTGGGGAAACTTTCCCCAAAGTCGGTGGTGACCCACCCAGCTTGTCATCAACCCTATAAAACTAAACTTTCTTTCCATTCATCATCAGATGCATGCACATACCCAAGATTCCTTGCAACCCGTGAGCTAATTCTCGTGTGCCGAACATCTCTATAACAAACACGTACCTCTCATATCCCCTTCTAATTTGTTTTCATTTCTCGTAGACATTCCTTTGTGAGTTTATCATCATTTGGTATCATTTTATGTAGTTATTATCATATTATTATTTCCTTGTTTGTATCTAACCTTTTACAGTCCAGAAACAATCGGGACTCCATTATCAACATATTCTATCAGTTTTAATGCTTATAGGTTCTCTAATCCATCTTGTTTCCTCTCGGCCTCATTTAGCACTACCCATATTTTCATTGATTTTCCTAGGTTTCCGTCAACCCATTCCTCTATCCTCATCCTTTTTGTTTCATATTCCTTTCAATGTTTGTTCCATCTCTTGCATTTTTCCAAATGTTGAATCTGTCATCCCGCTTCTCTCGAACCTATCTAGTTTTCAGCCCAAATCCACCATGATCCTTATTAACTTGTACTCCTTTCATTTCCTTGCCTCAAACATCCTCGACATGATGTTTCTAGTATCTCTAGGCCTCTTTTCTATCTTACTTGCACTTAGAGCATCTAGATCTACATTCACAGCTATTGTTCCATCCTTTTGCCTTAGGTCATTGTTGATCTACCTTTACACGGTCACGGGTCACCATCGACCCAGACTAGGTACATTTAATTTTTATTTTATTTCAATCAGATCAATATTAAATCAATCATAATTACTCTCAAATTCTGTAAATCCTTCAGTTTCTACATACTTTCAGTTTATCTTTACTTTTTATCAATTTTATTTAACAACGAGAGTTGACATCCACCGAGGAGTTAATGCTTCCTCGGGTCCACTTTATCGACAACCCCTACCTAAACCATCTAATCATTTTCCTTTCATTGGGTCTTATTTATAGGTTTCATCTAACTTACAGTAGTGGAATCCATCATCATCTTGCACCCTTATCTCATCATATCCGAGGTAACATAAACCCTCTAGAATTTTTGAGTTTGATAGTTTCTTCAAAGAGCTACCGCGTTAAATTCATTAAGAATGAGAAACTTCGTAAATAGTTACCCAAAAACAGCTCCAAGAAGTTTTAGCTTCCTTTCATGAATCTTACATCCAATTTTAAAGAAATATGGAAGTAAAATATTGATAAATAAATTACATTAAGAAATAGAAGTACTATTGAATATGAGAAATAACCTAAATTTATCTAGAAGCTAATTTGATTAAAATAACTGTAAATTAAATATTACCTAGTCGGGTCGACGATGACCTCGGGAGTAAGGATCTTGAATGTAAGATGAATATAAAAACATTGCAAGTTCTAGATACATCATAGGCTTGTGTATATTGGAGTCGACCTACAAAAGGGATTTGAGGGAGAAGAAACTAGGAAAATGGCAGAGAATGGAAGTAAGAGAGGATTGATTGGCAATCAAGACCCTAGTAGGAGGTGATTAGGTTAAGTCGAAGCTAACGTAGTAGAGTTTGGTAAGGATGAGGTCAAAAGGATGAAATTGGATACTTACAAGCAAAGAAACTAGAAGGATAGACCAATAATGAAGCTTTGAGTGGAAGAAACGTCCATGGGTGATGCAAGCAAGGTAGAAGAAGATCCAAGAGGTATGTCACCATTGTAGGAATTCTCAAGCATGAGAAGGAGTACACGGTTATTGTTATCCAAAATGTGCCCCTGCTCATTTTCTAGCTAACTCCTCTCATTCTTTCCTCTCTTGTGACTCGATCCACAAAATTTTGATTTTTAGGCACTCAAAACCTTCTGGAAGTGGCACCATTGGATAGAGCTCTTTCTCAGCTTTCCAGAAAGGTAAATTTTTCCTCCTAACTCCATTAGTTTAGTTTCAATTTTTTCACTTTCTATCTCTGTCTCCTTGGAATTTAGAGTAGGATTAGGATTCAAACCTCTACAATTGTGCAAATAATAGATCTGATCAGAGGATTTTGAGGAACCAGCCTCTAATCTAGAGATTCCTCTCTCATTTTACAAGTCCCACACTTGGAGAGAGGTTTCAATGTTGTGCAATCACACTGGATGCCTGAAACATCAACTTAGAAACCTGATTTGCATCCAGGGGTGCTTTGTGATTTACAACAACAGTTTTGGCATGCCCGGTGGGACCTTAGAGGTCTTCCACTTTATCTTTGATAGGTTGGTGTGTTCTTGTTAAAGATTCAGCCTTTTGGAGGCACTTTCAAAAGCACATCTGGCGACTCCATCTAGTAAACAACTCATTCTCTAAGTTGCAGACCTGTTTTCCATTCATTTCCATCCATTCTTCTTTCCATCATTTTCATTCTTTTCCATTCCATGAAGTTGTGCAATCATGACTTCATTTCCATCATGGAATTCACATTTACAACAGCAAAGATATCACACCTCCAACATGTTTTACAAATCCTCCAAATCCTCAAATTCAAATCAGCATGTCTACCCATATGAGCAGCGACAAAGTCGGTTTGGATATGAAGCATGTCAAGCACAAGGGTATGCTTTGGTTGTGAGGGAAGTCAAGAAGAAAATGTAGATCTGCTGGAACAAATCCAAAAGATGGAGGTAAACATGGTGTAATCCAAGGCTCAAGCACAAATGAAAGCATTTAGAATCGGTTGTAGAGCACCTTGTCCATGGGTGGGACCTTTTCCAAGGCATTACAGGTTGCCAAGAGAAGCTAGACTTCATGATTACAACACTACCATTTCTTGCAAAGTGGATTTGAAGGAATAAAGGTGTATGAGAGGAGTATTCAACAACCTTGTCAACGGGTAAGTAAGCACACCATCTCATGCCTTTTCTCTCCATCTTTCCCAATCTATTTTATCTCAGCAATGTCAAGTTTTAAACTCTCCATCTGCTGTCCCAAGTGTTGAATCCATTTCTCCATTCCCTAGTCTTCCACCCCATCTCAATTCTTCTATCCTTTTCCCTTCCAAACAGCCATTCCCTCCAAAGAAACAAGAGTTCCTACCTCCTCCACCACCACAAAAAATTGTAAAATCAATTGAGTTATAATCCGCTTCTCCTCTTTCATTCCCAAATCTATGTTGGGAGGATAAAAATCAAAATGCCAATCAAGGAAAACAACAGAAAAGAAAGAAGAGCCAAACAAGGATGAAGAAATTCAAAGTCCGAAGAGTTGGGCTCTTAAATTGGGATTACAAAAATCCCCTTGATGGTGAAACCAATAGAGGATGTTGAAGTTGGAGAACAAGTGGAAAACAAGGCTGATTTTATAACAGCAGTGAAGCAAGAAAAACAGCAGTTTGTTGGTGATGAGTTGGGTGTCCATGTTGGCACTTTGCCCAAAGAAAATGCTGATCCAGTTTGCACTGCAAAATCAGCCATTGAGAAGGAAGGAAAACCATCTCAAAACCCCATCTTTGAGGAGCAAATGAATGAGGTCAAGTCAGTTTTTACAACAGTAGAAGAAGGAAGCATTATTGATACATTTTTGCTTTCATTTGAAGGGGCTGATTTGATTGATGAAGCCATTATGGAGGTGAACAAAATAGGTCCAAATTGTGAGCAAAAGGCACAAGAAATTTCATGCTTCTCTCCCACTTCATCTCTCCAACAATTTGATTTTTGGGATGAGTTTGAATTGACAAGTTTCATGTTCGAAAATGAAGTTATACAGGGTGAAGAAAATGCAGATTTGGAGGCCACCATACAAGAGGGAGAGACTTTGCTGCAAAGAAGACATTCAAGAGTTTGATTTTCCATCGAGACTTAGAAGAATGTTTAGATGAAGAGATACTGAAATTACCATGTTTCCTTCTTCACCATTCGTTCTCCAACAACAAGAACTTTCTGCCATGGACAAAAGAGTTCAAGGACAACAACCTATAGTTTGCAACATGCCTCTTGAATCAAAGCTGGAAGAATTTGATCTTCCAAAAGCTACAATGGAGGAGCTCCAAAGCCAACAATGTATTGCAGCAGGTAACAACAATGCAAAATCAACTTCATTGGATGTTGCAATCAATAACGAGGAGTTGCACACTATAGAAGAGTTCCATGTTGCCATGAAGGAAGAGAAAGGGCAGAAAAGTCCTACCATTGCTTCCACATCACCCACCCAAAAGCTCTACAAGAAGACTCCATTTTTGGAGTTGAAAATCAGAGCTATGGGCATATCAAATGGATCATACCTTGCCCAATAAGGTATTTGACTTCATTAGAGTTAAAGGAGAAGTCACAACCAATCATGCTTGCTTCTAAGCATGAGGGTGAGCTACAAAGTACCAAGGATCAGGTGTCATACCTCTTCAATCCAAATGCGAGTAACTAAAAGAGGTATTGGATTTGTTTTCAATTAACACCTTGATGATTTGGGTAGAAGACCACTTCTTGTTGATTTTCCACTCATCCAATCAGCCATGTTCAAGTGCAAATCAGTTGCATGGTTGCAACTTTTGAGAAAGGAAGCTATTTCTCCCAACCAGATTCAAGAGGTTTTTTAGCCCACTTTTGCTTCCAGTTAGAGTAGGATAGGTAGTTTTGCTTTCAGTAAAATAAGTGCTTGTGCACACTTTGCATGTTCCATTTTGGAGCATGTATGACTTTTAGTTTTGTACATAGTTTTTGTGGTGTTGGTTTTGCTCTTGCATAGTCCATTTCAGTGGGTTTCCAAGTGGCTCAGAGAGGAGGTTTTCAAAGTTTAGATCAGTTTGTAGGCTACAACTCATGACTCCATGCCTAATGGATGCTTTAGGAAACTGGTAACTTCATCTAGTAGGTAGATGACCCCTCTGGAGTCGCCAAATTGTTATCCAAAATGTGCCCCCTGCTCATTTTGTGGCTAACTCCTCTCATTCTTCCCTCTCTTGTGCCTCAGTCACAAAATTTTGCTTTTAGGCACTCAAAACCTTCTAGAAGTGGCACCATTGGATAGAGCTCTTTCTCAGCTTTCCAGAAAGGTAAAGTTTTCCTCCTAACTCCATGTATTTTTCAAGTTATGGCTCGACGGAGTTTTTGTGGGAAATTTTCCCCTAAAGGCCCACGGCCAATGAGATGCCACCACGTGGCACCTAGAGTGGCGGAGTGCGGGGAAATTTTGGAAAATTTTCCAAATGACCAAAAAGGTGCAAAATTTCAAATTTTTTCCGTAGATCCGATTTTGGCCTGTTTTTGCCCTAAATTTTCAAATCGCCATATCTTTCGATCCAGAGCTCGGATTTTCACGTTCTTTATATCAATGGAAAGCTGGTGAAATTCTCTACAAGATTCCATGGTCATTTTTGCATTTTGGTTGAGTTTGGAGAGATAAAATCAAGAAACATCTATGGCACATGGTAATGGCCAGAAATGACGTTTCAACAACCAGTTTTAATGCAAAATGGGTCACATTCTTCTTCAGCATGGCCAAAAATGTCAAGGCATGGGTCTGTAAGGATGCCCATGCTATTTTAATGCATCTTCATTTAATGGGGAATGGCTCCCATCATTTTTACACATTTTCTCTCTCCTGGGCTCGACCCATGCATTGTAAAAGCTAGATTTGGCTCATTTTTTTAGGGTGGAACATTTTTTTGGATAGCAAGCTTCTTCTTTCACCTTCAACAAGTGATTTTTGCAAGTATCAGACCTTCTTCATGATTGTAACAGGTTTCTACCTCTTTGATGTTGCAAATGCAAGGATTTTGACAGTGAAAAATGACAGTGCAGACTCTGTGATCAATTTTCAGTCCTTTGTTTGTATTGTCTTGCTTCATTTCAGACCTCTAATTGCATCTTATCAGCCTGTGTATGATGTTTCATGTTGCATTTTATGAAATTGTGTCAATTTTCATGAACAAGAAGTGTTCACCACTCCTTTGGTGTATCACCTATTAGTTTAGTTTCAATTTTTGCACTTTCTATCTCTATCTCCTTGGAATTTAGAGTAGGATTAGGATTCAAACCTCTGTAATTGTGTAAATAACAGATCTGATCAGAGGAGTTTGAGGAACCAGCCTCTAATCTGGAGATTCCTCTCTCATTTTACAAGTCCCACACTTGGAGAGAGGTTTCAATGTTGTGTAATCACACTGGATGCCTGAAACATCAACTTAGAAACCTGATTTGCATCCAGGGGTGCTGCTGATTTGCAACAACAGTTTTGGCACGCCCGGTGGGACCTTAGAGGTCTTCCACTTTATCTTTGATAGGTTGGTGTGTTCCTATTAAAGATTCAGCCTTTTGGAGGCACTTTCAAAAGCACATCTGGTGACTCCATCTGGTAAACAACTCATTCTCTAAGTTACAGACCTGTTTTCCATTCATTTCCATCCATTCTTCTTTCCATCATTTTCATTCTTTTCCATTCCATGAAGTTGTGCAATCATGACTTCATTTCCATCATGGAATTCACATTTACAACAGCAGTATATCACACCTCCAACATGTTTTACAAATCCTCCAAATCAGCATTTTGATCAAATTCAAAATCAGCATGTCTACCCATATGAGCAGCAGTGCCAAAGTCAGTTTGGATATGAAGCATGTCAAGCACAAGGGTATGCTAGTTGTGAGGGAAGTCAAGAAGAAAATGCAGATCTGTTGGAACAAATCCAAAAGATGGAGGTAAACATGGTGCAATCCAGGGCTCAAGCACAAATGAAAGCATTTAGAATCGGTTGTAGAGCACCTTGTCCATGGGTGGGACCTTTTCCAAGGCATTATAGCCCTCAAGAGAAGCTAGACTTCATGATTACAACACTACCATTGCTTGCAAAGTGGACTGAAGGAATAAAGGTGTATGAGAGGAGTATTCAACAACCTTGTCAACAAGTAAGCACACCATCTCATGCCTTTTCTCTCCTCTTTCCCAATCTGTTTTATCTCAACAGTGTCAAGTTTTAAACTCTCCATCTACTGTCCCAAGTGTTGAATCCATTTCTCCATTCCTAGTCTTCCACCCCATCTCAATTCTTATATCCTTTTCCCTTCCAAACAGCCATTCCCTCCAAAGAAACAAGAGTTCCTACCTCCTCCACCACCACAAAAAATTGCAAAATCAATTGAGTTACAATCCACTTCTCCTCTTGCATTCCCAAATCCATGTTGGGAGGATAAAAATCAGAATGCCAATCAAGGAAAACAGCAGCAGAAAGAAGAGCCAAACAAGGATGAAGAAATTCAAAGTCTGAAGAGTTGGGCTCTTAAATTCGGGATTACAAAAATCCCCTTGATGGTGAAACCAATAGAGGATGTTGAAGTTGGAGAACAAGTGGAAAACAAGGCTGATTTTATAACAGCAGTGAAGCGAGAAAAACAGCAGTTTGTTGGTGATGAGTTGGGTGTCCATGTTGGCACTTTGCCCAAAGAAAATGCTGATCTAGTTTGCACTGCAAAATCAGCCATCGAGAAGGAAGGAAAACCATCTCAAAACCCCATCTTTGAGGAGCAAATGGATGAGGTCAAGTCAGTTTTTACAACAATAGAAGAAGGAAGCATTATTGATACATTTTTGCTTTCATTTGAAGGGGCTGATTTGATTGATGAAGCCATTATGGAGGTGAACAAAACAGGTCCAAATTGTGAGCAAAAGGCACAAGAAATTTCATGCTTCTCTCCCACTTCATCTCTCCAACAATCTGATTTTTGGGATGAGTTTGGATTGACAAGTTTCATGTTTGAAAATGAAGTTATACAGGGTGAAGAAAATGCAGATTTGGAGGCCACCATACAAGAGGAGAGACTTTGCTGCAGTAAGACATTCAAGAGTTTGATTTTCCATCAGACTTAGAAGAATGTTTAGATGAAGAGCTAGCTGAAATTACCATGTTTCCTTCTTCACCATTCGTTCTCCAACAACAAGAACTTGCTGCCATGGACAAAAGAGTTCAAGGACAACAGCCTACAGTTTGCAACATGCCTCTTGAATCAAAGTTGGAAGAATTTGATCTTCCAAAAGCTACAATGGAGGAGCTCCAAAGCCAACAATGTATTGCAGCAGGTAACAACAATGCAAAAGCAACTTCATTGGATGTTGCAATCAATAATGAGGAGTTGCACACTATAGAAGAGTTCCATGTTGCCATGAAGGAAGAGAAAGGGCAGAAAAGTCCTACCATTGCTTCCACATCACCCACCCAAGAAGGTCTACAAGAAGACTCCATTTTTGGAGTTGAAAATCAGAGCTATGGGCATATCAAACAGATCATACCTTGCCCAATAAGGTATTTGACTTCATTGGAGTCAAAGGAGAAGTCACAACCAATCATGCTTGCTTCTAAGCATGAGGGTGAGCTACAAAGTACCAAGGATCAGCTGTTATACCTCTTCAATCCAAATGCAAAGCAACTAAAAGAGGTATTGGATTTGTTTTCAGTTGACACCTTGATGATTTGGGTAGAAGACTAGCTTCTTGTTGATTTTCCACTCATCCAATCAGCCATGTTCAATGCCAAATTAGTTGCATGGTTGCAACTTTTGAGAAAGGAAGCTATTTCTCCCAACCAAACATTCTGGGGATTTGTTTAGCCCACTTTTTCTTCCAGTTAGAGTAGGATAGGTAGTTTTCTTTTACTAAAATAAGTGCTTGTGCACACTCTGCATGTTCCATTTTGGAGCATGTATGACCTTTAGTTTTGTACATAGTTTTTGTGGTGCTGGTTTTGCTCTTGCACAGTCCATTTCAGTGGGTTTCCAAGTGGCTCAGAGAGGAGGTTTTCAAAGTTTAGATCAGTTTGTAGGCTACAACTCATGACTCCATGCCCAATGGATGCTTCAGGCAACTGGTAACTTCATCCAGCAGGCAGATGACCCCTCTGAGTCGCCAAAATTGTTATCCAAAATGTGCCCCCTGCTCATTTTGTGGCTAACTCCTCTCATTCTTCCCTCTCTTGTGCCTCAGTCACAAAATTTTTCTTTTAGGCACTCAAAACCTTTTGGAAGTGGCACCATTGGATAGAGCTCTTTCTCAACTTTCCAGAAAGGTAAAGTTTTCCTCCTAACTCCATGTATTTTTTAAGTTATGGCTCGATGGAGTTTTTTGGGAAATTTTCCCTGAAGGCCCGCGGCCAATTAGATGCCGCCACATGGCACCTAGAGTGGTGGAGTGCGGGGGAAATTTTGGAAAATTTTCCAAATGACCAAAAGGTGCAAAAATTTGAATTTTTGCCTACCGATCCGATTTTGTCCTGTTTTTGCCCTAAATTTTCAAATCGCCATATCTTTCGATCCAGAGCTCGGATTTTCACATTCTTTATATCAATGGAAAGATGGTGAAATTCTCTACAAGATACCATGGTCATTTTCACATTTTGGTTCAGTTTGGAGAGAGAAAATCAAGAAATATCTCTGGCACTTGGTATGGCCAAAATGACATTTCAACAACCGGTTTTAATGCAAAATGGGTCGCATTCTTCTTGACATGATGGCAAAAATGTCGGGCATGGGTGCATAAGGATGCCCATGCTATTTTAATGCATCTTCATTCAATGGGAATGGCTCCCATGTTTTTACATATTTTCTCTCTCCTGGGCTCGACCCATGCATTGTAAAAACCCAGATTTGGCTCATTTTTTTGAGGGTGAACATTTTTTTGGATAGCAAGCTTCTTCTTTCACCTTCAACAAGTGATTTTTGCAAGTATCAGACCTTCTTCATGATTGTAATAGGTTTCTGCCTCTTTGATGTTGCAAATGCAAGGATTTTGATAATGAAAATGACAGTGCAGACTCTGTGATCAATTTTTAGTCCTTTGTTTGTATTGTCTTGCTTCATTTCAGACCTCTAATTGCATCTTATCAGCCTGTGTATGATGTTTCATGTTGCATTTTATGAAATTGTGTCAATTTGCATGAACAAGAAGTGTTCACCACTCCTTTGGTGTATCACCTATTAGTTTAGTTTCAATTTTTGCACTTTCTATCTCTGTCTCCTTGGAATTTAGAGTAGGATTAGGGTTCAAACCTCTACAATTGTGTAAATAATAGATCTGATCGGAGGAGTTAGGAACCGACCTCTAATCTGGAGATTCCTCTCTCATTTTACAAGTCCCACACTTGGAGAGAGGTTTCAATGTTGTGCAATCACACTGGATGCCTGAAACATCAACTTAGAAACCTGATTTACATCCAGGAGAGCTACTTGATTTGCAACAACGATTCTGAAAAAGGACCGGTGTGTGCATGCCTCTCTATTGTTTTGAAAATGTGAAAGTTATTTTAAAGGGGTCGGCAGTGACCGAGGCTAGTTTGCTTAGCGATTACGGGAAAGTTTCCCCAATGGACCAATTTTTGTGTTTTTGGCATGATTTCATGTTTTTAAGGGTTGGAAGGGTGCTTTAAATCTTATGTGGGATTAGATTGTTTAGGGATGAGATATGGATGAGTTGGAGATAAGGATAAGTTAGAAAAAGCATAGGATAAGGATTTAGAATGAAAGCATCTAAATGGAAAGTCCACTAGGGCATGATTAGGGAAAGTTAAATAATGGTTATTAATTAATTAATAAATATTTAATAATGATTAATACAGATGGATAAGTGGGAATTTAAATAAATTAAAGGAGGTGGATTTAATAAAAATGCACACACAGCGAGTGAAAAGGGTAAAGATACTTGATTTTAGGTGTCTACATTTTTCCCCTTTTGTTGAGTGGTTTGTCTTAGCAAGCTATGAGACAAAAATGATGAAAGATTAAGGGTATATGAGAATTAACAAAGGGTAGATGATGAGATCTTCCTCAAATGGGGATCAATGATGCCACGGGAAAGCAATCTTTGCATTTGAAAAAGGTAGGTGATGAAGGGCGGGTGGGGAAGAAAATATGGGTGAAAGCATAACTAAGGAAAGATGCCTAAGCAAAAAGAATCACAATATCAATAAAAATATGGTGGTGACTCCAATATCACATCGATAGATTAAATTTTGGTCTCAATGGAGATGGACGAAAATGTTCTACGAGACCGTGAGTGGGTGGAAACCACTGCAGTATGGATGTAAGCTAGGATGACCAATGGGTCATATGCAAGTCATCAAAATATGTGCAACTAAATGCGAAAGGTATGCAAAACCTTTCATACACAAGGAATCAAGTGAATAGGTATGTGTCAAAGGGATAAGGATGAAAGGTATGGTGCCCGGTGGGACACGAAAAATGGCTGAGAAGGAAAAATGGCAAAGAGGGTGGTGAAATAATTATGCCCTAAAGGGAAAAGAAGTATGGCCACAAAGTGAACTTTTTACATAGATTTTATAAGATTGTGAGGTAAAATTCCTAGAGTAAAAGTAAGTATGGCCACCTTTGAAGGTGGACTTCGAGGTCGCAAAAAGATAGGCCCAAAATCTTGAAATAAGATGCCCTAAAGGAAAATAACGATGGCCATAAAGGTGGAATTTGAAGAATGCCCAAGAAGACGATGAGGGAAAGTTAAAAATAAATTATTTTAAAGTCAAGTCGATGGAAACTGAGGCAAATTGATAGTGACCCAAGGGGGTCTACGGTGACCAAGTGTTGGTGGCTATATAAGCCTGAAATTTGGCTGATAAAGCTCATTTTTGTGCGTTCACTTGACGAGAGAGCTTATAGTGATTGAAGTGATGTGATGCCCGCTAAAACAACCCACTTGAGACCCAAGAAACAACCTAGGATTAGTTAGGAAAATTATGGAATAATTTTTTTATTAGAAGTGTCCAACAACCAGGTTGTAAGACAACAATTGTCACTAACAAGTTCTAGAACAAGTTTAATCTATTAGAACATAATTTTCTTCTATTAACACTTATCAGAGGTTACAAGGTCCAAATTTTAGGGTTAGAAGTTTTAGTTAGGTTCGGGGGTAATTTATCCCCATACCCACTCTCTAACAGCTCAGATTTTCAACTTGATTTTTCTCACACTTAATGCATTCAAAATTTCCCTAAATCATTCCCATTGGATAGAAAATTTTCTCACCTTTCCGACGATATAAATAATTCCTCCTAACTCCTTGTAAAACTCCCGTTATGGGCTGGCGGGCCTTGGAGTGAAAATTTTTCGAAAAGGGACACGTGTCGAGCGGGGAAGAAAAACCTTTTTAGGTTGGCGGGTCATGGGGTGATGTTTGAAAATTTTCTTGTGTGGGGGAGAAAATTTCAATTTGCACCCATGCCTCCATTGTGTTCCTAGGGACACGTGTCGGGCTCGAGCCAAGCGAGGGAGAAATGAGGGAAGGGCAGGTGGTGGTGAAAATTGGGGAGATTCACCAAAGGGGAGATAAGGGGAAGTTTGATGCATGGGTCCACACATCCACGGGGATATTTTCCCCAAGGCGCAGCGAGTGTGGGGCCGCGGGAGTAAAATCAAAAAATTTGCAAAACAACAAAATTTCGAAAGGGACAGAGTCTGCAAGGGTTCACCCCTCCTCCGTGCCAGGTGGCAGCCTCTAATTAGTTGTGGGTAGGCGGGCGCGTGGGGAGAATTTCAAAATTTTCCCCAAAAAATTTTCAAAATTTTTCTAAGGATTTTCAAATGGAAAATTTCAGGGCGCAGCCCGCAGTGAAAAATTTTCCTAGAAGTTTCCGCCCAAGGAAGGAAAACTTCAGAGGGCCATAACTTTTTCTAAAAAGCTCAGTTTTGGGAAAATGAGGACTTTCTGGAAATCTCTCAATGCCCTATTTGCACATGAATCATAAATTTTACATCTTGATAAATTTTGAGGGTTCATTTAAAATAAAACGCGTTACGTAGACTTTTAAAAAGCCAACTGGTACATTTTAACTTATAAAATTTTGTTCAATTTGATCTCCTCCTTCACTCAACATGCCAAACAGACATGGAGGATTACTCTGAGAAGGATTTAGGATGTTTTTGGAAGGTGATTTTGCTTGATTGATTCCAATTTGAATTTTCCCAACAAATGACAGAAACAAAGACTGCAACATGATTGTGAAAGGTTTAGGCCCAATTTTTGCAATGTTTTAAATGATTTCCTTAAGTGTTTTTATCAAATTTGAGTTCCTTGATATTATAGCATGCTAGATTTCAATATTTCAGTGTTGATTATTAATTGCAGGTTCAAACTGTGCATTTTAATTAAATTATTTCTAGTTTTAAAATTTACAATGAGATCAAATTAAAAGGGGTCCATCTAAATTTTTCATCATTCAAGTATGGAATTTCATTTCTAATCTAGTCTAATACATTCATTAGTTTTAATCAAACCATTCAAGATCAAAATGCAATACTGAATTCAATTTTATACATTTCCAAAAGATACAAATCCTATATTATTCCCATATACATTTCTTCCTTTCAAACGAGATTTAACTATCTCTTTTTCCATGCAATAAAACATTGAATTCATTCCATGCTATCCTTAAATGTTTTTCCTTCTTCAATCAAACATTAAAATAAGAATGTAGTTTTCTATCCTTTCCAAAATCATACATTTTAAACAAGGCAGAATAATACAATTTCATCTCACGTGTTTCTTCCTTTTTCCACTTTCCAAAATAGGGATTCCAATCACAATTTGATATTCCAATTCAACACAACAATGCATATGAAGAAAGGTATAGCAATCCTTTATTGACTTCAATTATACAACTTTACATCTTTCAATGTTTGAATGCAAATAACATATTTCTATTTCTTTCTTTCCAATAAACAAAACAGAGTATAAATATCTTTCACATTTCGAATATACAACTTTCATAACCAATTACATACATCTTTTCTTCACAAAATACATTACAATTTCATCCACTTCAAGTGGGAAAGGTTACAATAAAATATATTTCACAAGGGACTGGAAAAATTGTCTTCTTCTGCTCCAGAACAACAACATGCAAGTTTCCTTTTTCTTCCAATTTGATCACAACAAAAGTGGGGGAAAGGCAACGCTCTCCACCCAACCAAGACATCCAATGAAAGGAGAATCCATCCTTCATCATTGGCCCTTGAGCCCCAACCACAATGCAATAAGAAATGGATATCAACCCATGGAAACAACAGGCTTCCACAACACATAACATTATTTCAACATGCAATATTTAAATTAAAAATACGATTCAACACAAGACATCAGTTTATAACTACATTTGAAAACATTAAAATAGAACTCGAGACTTTATCGTGTAAGCCAAAGGAGCAAGGAAAATGGGGTAAGCTACTTATGCCTCCCAATGGGAATTGAGAATCCACCTGTAACAAGCCACCAAAATAATTCATCACACATATCCTTATGCCACCCACAATCCCTCCTTATGCCCCCCACAAAGTAAGAAATGCAAGCTATTTCTTTTCCATGGTGGATCCCAAACCCAAACTCCCTCCACAAGAATTCTAATGCCACTGGCATTCCCTTATGCCCCCACATGAATTCCCCATAGCCTTCTCCTACACCATTCTTATGGCATTCTACCCAAACAGCCAATAAATAAGTAAAACGTACACCATTCACACAAACACAATAAGAAATAATAGCATAAAATAAGAGCTAAGCTCCTACTTCTCCATGGTAGATTTTGTTTCCAAACAACAAGCTTTTAATGCAAAAAACACAGTCCCAAAATCAGCAACCAACAAGCATGCAAAGTTCTCCAAATCTTCTCCAAGCAAGAGCTCCCAAACAACAAGAAAATGCACCCCAAAAGGAAGTATGCAAAAGTTCAACAACCCAAAACAAGGCAAAGAGTTTGAATTTTATAGAAGAGGGAAAGGAAGAGGATGAGGTGGATCCATGTAGGATGCCACTTCACACATCCTCAATTCCAACACAAAGGTCAAATTCCATTCTCCAAAGCACAATAAAGAGGTGGGTGAAAATATGACAATTTAACTTACACACTCCAAAATCCCACACCCCAAAGGACTGAATTAAATAAAATGTAAGAAGAGTGCAATCAAAACATGCAACATGATTAATAAAAATGCATAAAAAGGTCTAAAATCAACCTTCCAACCATAGGTATGGTTGGTAAATAAACTTAAGAGGTATGGGACAAGTTTTACTTGTCCCACAAGCCTCCAAAAACAGCCTCCAAGGACAAATTCGAGTTTCCAAGAAGGTGGAGTGTTTCATACTCCAAAATCTGACTTACACACTTACACATCTCTTACATATTTAATACAAAAGCCAACAACTCCTATAATTACTTTCTCATATCCCAATTTGATTTATTTAAATTTTAACCATATGATTTCTCACATTAATCTACCATAATTTAATTAAATAAAAGAAAGGGACACATCACTAATAAAATACATACAAACAATAATAAAAGGGACCACATAGTAAAATACACAAAACCCATGGTCACATTTAAAGGTGATCCCCCTATGGGAATCCCTAACAAAAAACAAACACAACACAATAAAACAAGTTTCCATGGTGACCTTGTTGAATTCATCTAGAATTCCAATGTGGTTGGTCTCCAATCCCCCAATGTTTGTTATGATATTTTAACTGCAAAACATAAATACCTCCTTGACCTCGTGGCCATATCAGAACATTCAACATGATATGAAAAAATCAAAAAATCATCTATATATATGAATCACAACAACATCCGGAACTCAACATTATCACATACAATCTATATCCACAACTATATCATCATCATATAATGTCCATTTTCTAGATCTACTTACATTATCCAAAATAACATGTCTAAACAACATTCATAAAACATCCATGTCAAATAGTATATCATCATCCACATATGAGTGTCTCTAATAATCATCATGCATCGTAACCAAATCAAGATCACAATAATCAATGATCAAATATCTAACATCATACTAAATCAAAATCATAATAATGTCCATAATGTAATCAATAGTATCAAAAGGGTGTTAAAGGGAAGTGGGCACTACAAGAGAAGAGTGAAAAATGGAGGCCATAGGAACTATGAGGAAGCATCGAGAGGATGTAGAGGATGGTGAGTAACAAAACCCAAACTTGTTTTTATTCAATTTTATATTTTATTTAATTTTTTTGTATTTTTTACAAAAAGTGGATGACGTCGGGGCGGCCAACGGAGACCCAAGCGGGTCGACATTGACCCAACCCTAAGACACATTAATCTGCCCCAAAATGCATCAACCCAACTTGGGTCGGCGTCGACTAGGGTTAGATTGGATCTTCTTAGGATCGAGATGGATTTTTAATGGATTTGGATTAGATTTAAGAATAATTAATGTAATGTTTGCATGTTTTGTTTGTTATTGTAGGCCAAGGAGACCTTATACTTGAGAGATCGGGTTCCTAATCTATACAAGAAGATTAGCGAGAGATGTGATAGATGCCAAGTGGGATCACTTTGCCACAGTGAGGTTAGGTGGCTTCAGATATTATCAGAGGATCCCATGAGATGTGGGGCTATTGATTGCTTTAGTTGAGAGATGGGATCGATAGACTTGCACATTTTGGTTTAGGACAGGGGAGATGACAGTCACCTTGGAGGATGTGTAATGGATTCTGATATTTTCGATACATGGGGAGTAGGTAGTTCCCATTACTAGTGATGACATATTGGTAATGTTAATATGGCTATTCGGAGTTGATGCACCCCACATTTGATTTTCCTCAGGGGCTTTCTCATATGAGTTGAGGTACGATGTGTGCGTACCACATAGGCGTTTGATTTGTATGGTAATGATAGATGTCTCTTGTTATGCATTTCCAGACTCTGGTGGATCTCATTTTCCATGGGCACAGGCTGGTGTAGTGGCAGACACAGTGGACCACTAGATAATATTTTCTTTTGGGACTACTCTGCTAGCTCAAGTTTACCGTGAGCTATCGATATACAAGTCGGGCGGGAGGTCAAGACTTGATGTTGGTTTCTTATTGCACTTTGTTCGGCGTATGAGCATATATCATTGGTCCAGCCATCGGGGCTTCCATAGGTCACTAGGTATCACATATAAGCGCAATTGGATTTCGAGAGATGGAAGGTTGATCAAGCATTTGGGGATAATAGTGAGAGGAATGTGGACTGGTACATAGATAGGTTTGTAAAGCTTGAGATAGAGAACATCAAGTGGTGGTTGTATAGGGAATTTCTTGCATGGCTTGGAGTGGATGTAGAGTTTTTTGGGATAAGGTGGACATGATGGATTTAGGGGAGACAGTCAAAGATGATAGAGGTCATGTTGATTAATCGAGTGTGGTGACATTTTGGTGTCATCCAGAGGGTGCCTAGGGATCCTCTTTTATATATGAGGGAGGAGCTAGACAAGGAGTTTCCGATTTCAAAATATCAGATCCATTAGAGGAGGTGGAAGTGCCTTGGGATGAGGATTATGATTTGGGATTCGAGATCGGGGTTCGGTGATTAGATGACTATGGCTTGGGTAGCTTGGGTTTTGGGGAGAGAGGAGATGAGGAGGAGGATATATAGGAGATGGAGGTTGATATAGAGGAAGCTCTAGGTGGTGACAAAGATGGAGGAGAGCCCACCGAGGTGGATTGATTATGCACAAACCTAGATCATATGCAGATTGAGAGAGATACTACGATCCAAAGTAGAGGGATGCGATTACACAGAGGACAACGACTAGTACCACTAGTAGATGGAGGCCTAAAGGGTTTGTTTCAAAAATATTTCTACCATATTAGTTGCCGAGGCTGCGGGTGGAGGATAGGCTACACCACAAGGAGGAGGAGAGATGGAAGCTCCTAGTATGATTTTAATAGATAGATACAAAGCCTTAGCCACAAAGGCTAAGTATTATGAGGTGATCGTGATCAAGAAGTTGTCGGGGACATTCTAATACTAGGATTATCTATAGAGGAGAGCAACAGGTGGATCTCGGGCCATCTAGGATCATAGTGAGTGTAGTACAACTACTACTTTGAGGAGAGGGCTATGGTAGAGGCACTTGAGCCCAAAAGACAAATAGAGGGACTTGCCTCGCATGGGCAAGATTTTAGGCTTTGTGATGTTAACTTTATTGGTTTTGATAGAATTAATGCTTTGAGAGATCCCCTTTAGAGGATGATGATGTATTGATACACTTTTTGATATATATATATATGATATATGGTTTTTTCATGGATCATTATGTGTTTATTATATGATGTGATGAATTTGATTTGATGTGATGATGATGGTGAAACAAATGTATGATTGGATGGTTACTTTGGATGTGCATGTGTAAAATGTGTGACATGTTAATGAGGATTAGGACTATATGTTTTGCGTTTGAATTTGATCATGTGATTAGAATGTGTATGGATAATATTTGAGGGAAAAAATTTGAGAATGGATGTGATTAATGATGAATATAGGTAAGAGTAAGTGTGTTGTAAGATAGATAGATAACACATGGGCGATTGAGATAAAGAAAGGTATGTGTTGCAACAAAATGAAATAGGGATGAAAGATAGATTGATAGGATTTAGTATGGAATGTAACGCATAGTGGTTACCCATGAACAACGTTAAGTCACATCAGGGAATGTATGAGGAAAATATTCCTCCAACTACATTGAAGGTAAAAAAGAGATGATCAAGGTAACGCAAGGCACATGTAACCAAAGTAGATGTTAGCAAGTTACCAACAATAGTTAGTTATATCAACGATCATAAGGAAGAAATGGATGGAATGAACTCATACACCTAGTGTTGACACAACAAAGGGGGTTTGATATGTACTTATACAAGGGAAGAGGGTTCTCCAAATTGGTGTTCCCTAAGACTATACCCCAGCTCTGGGAAGGGGAAAGAGCAAAGCGGTCAATGTGGGAAGTTTGTTGGGAGAAATATGATCAATGTGGGAAGATTTCTTAGGATGATAATAAAGTGGAAGGCTGATAAATATGGGAAGCCTTCAAATTCCATAAATTATAAGCCATCCTTCGAGGGTATGGTCTACTTTATACATAATATAGATGGTAGAAATAATATATGATAGTCATTATTCAAGGGATTGGTCTATTCTTCTTTTTCTTTTCTTTTTTTTTCCACGATTTTCTTTTTTCATGAACAGTTGTCCTTCGAGGATCGAGTCTATTTTTATAGCTTTTATTTTGACAAGAGCATCCATCAATTTTGATTTTTATATGGGGGGGCTAGGACTAGCTAAGTAGACCACTTAAGAGGGGATACGAATGTACAAGAAACACCCCCGAACCCTTTTCATGGTTCCAATAGGTGAATAAGAGGGTGATGGACATAATGATTGTGGAGTTCTCCTCACCAAGGGGGGTAACCTATCCATAAGGAATATGCTATGGGTAGAGTTGAAGTGCCCATATTTAAGGTCACATGTATGAAGTGATAGAAGACCACATAGTTAAAAATCACCATAATGAGAGATAGAAAGGGCTCCATTGAACGATATTACTAAGGGCACACCGGTAAATGTTCCAATAGTAGAGTGGTCACAAGTACGATGTGTTAATAGGTTCCACTTCTGATTTACCATCAAGGGAGGTAAAATAATAGGCTCTCGACCCATACTTATGTGTGATCTTGTATGGTCCAATCTAGTTAGGGGCAAACTTTTTGTGTTAGATCCTTTCTAGAGTGATAGCATTCTAATTTAAGTCATGATAGGATAGGATTAAAAATGGGATGAGATAGACAAACAAATAATGAAAAAAGCGTGTGCTTAAAAACAAAAAAATATGCTTACCTAATGAGACAAAGAGATGGTCCCCCAAGGGAGAGATGAATATGACCAAAATGGTGGATTTTGGATGAGAATAAATGATCCCTCAATGGAGAGACAAATATGGCCACAAAAGTGGACTTAAAATGTGAATATATGGATTGGATAAGATTGAATGAGATAACTAAGGTAATTTCAAGAAAAGGAGCTAATTAGATAGTCGGATGAGAAGTCCCCAGCGTCCATGAAGTTGTCTGATGGATCGGAGGATGAATGGATGTGATTAGGATGTGAGGATGTAAGGGGGCTATAAGCAAGGGATAGAGGGTCCCCCAATGAGAGGTGTTGCATCGCATTAAGTAACTTGAATGTGGATGTAGACAGATTGATAGATGTGGATGATGGAGTAAGATTTTTAAGAGCACCAATGATAAATTTAGATTTTGATGGGACAAATGATCAAGGATCATAGGGCTGATTGGTTGTAGAAAAAATGGCAGATGGAGAAGGATGATTCTCTTGGATGATAAATTCATCCCTCTTAATAAGATCATGGATGATAACTTGGAGGGCCTTACAATGCTTAGTGTCGTGGCCCAAGGTACGATGATAGGTACAAACGTGATTGGGATTGAACCATGAAGGTTTCTTACTATGAGGGTTAAAATCTTTGATGGGTGGAAACATGATGGAAGATGTTTGGATTAAATGTCTAAGGATCTCTGTGCAAGATCCAATAGAAGTAGTGAAGGGAAGATTACTCTTATGAAGTTTGGGTAAGATATTTTGGCTTGGATTTAGGGGAAGGAGTGGATGTAGATTGAATGGGTGAATTGGATATCTCAAAAGATGGATCAAATTTGGGAAGAGAGTTAAATTTCTCGGATCAAAATTTATTATTACAAGGTGCCTTAGATGAAGGGACTAGTCCTAAAACAAAAAAGGGGTGCTTAGGATGGATTTTGTAATGTTGGATCACCGATTAGAGATAAGGTTTAATTTCTTATTAGGGTGCATGGGATAATTTTGGTAATGCCTACAGAGATTCGTATATCTTGATTGAGAAAACTTACCCTTGGTAAGGAGAACTGCAATTTCAGCCGGTGGATTTGAAGATGTAAGTGTAGATTTGGGATTGGTTAGTGTGGAAGTAGTTAATTTTGTAAAGGGAGAACGAATCCCCTTTATGTTTGTCTTTGTCTTTGAAGGAGAGGTGGATGTCTAAGATAATACAATTTGAGTATGTTGATGTCTTAGTGGTCTAGGTGTAGTTCTAGCATAGGTAATTTTGGTAATGCCTACAGAGATTCATATATCTTGATTGAGAAAACTTACCCTTGGCAAGGAGAACTACAATTTCAGCCAGTGGATTTGAAGATGTACGTGTAGGTTTGGGATTGGTTAGTGTGGAAGTAGTTAATTTTGTAAAGGGAGAAGGAATCCCCTTTATGTTTGTCTTTGTCTTTGAAGGAGAGGTGGATGTCTGAGATAATACAGTTTGAGTATGTTGATGTCTTGATGGTCTAGGTGTAGTTCTAGCATAGGTTAATGTCTTAGTATTGGATGGCTTTAATTTAGGTTGACAAAATGTTCTTGATGAAGAGGTCGTCGTGTTGGATGGTTTAGAGGTAGAAATGTCAAGTTTCTTATAGAAATGTACAAGAGATTTTTGAGGTAATGTATTAATGGTTGTAGGATTTATTTGTAAGGGTGCATCACGTAGGAGCATCAAAAATTTCTTCCTGGAGGACACTGGAGGTATATTTCATAGTTGGTATAAGCATAGGAAGTAATATTTGTTCGAGGGTACCTAAAGATTGATTTGATTACGTTGATGAGATAGAAGGGTCACTTGAGGTTATTTTAAATTGAAATGTTTTCAAATATTCTTTGAATGATAAAAGTGACATTGAAGAAGAAAGAGGTGTGAATACACTTTCAATAGTTGATAAGGGTAAAAGTTAAAAAGTGTACTTGATCTCAATTACAAGGATGGTATAGCAGGTAGAAGTGGGGTGGATGTAGGTGAGGTAGTCAGATCTAGTGAAGTGGATTTGGTGGATAATGAAGTGAATATAATAGGTAGCGTAGTAGGAGTGGAGCCAATGTCAACCATGGAAGTAGGTGGGAATGGTTGTTTCATAAATACTTCTAGGGGTAAGAATGATATGTGTGTGAATGGAATCTTAGTAGTAAGAGTAGATACCTAGGTAGACGTAAATATGATTGGTGTGGTTGTGGGGACAAGTGGTGATGGGATTACAAATGTGGGAATAATACCAATAGGGATCGATGTGATTGGCGATGAAGGAGGAGAAGTTGTAGGTTCTTGATCAAAGGTGTTTATAGTATGAGCATTAGGTGTTTGGGTTGTGGGAGTGGCAATGTGATAAGAACCTTGCATATAGTAAATCAATAAATTGTAGAAGATAATAAAACACAAGAGATATGGGGGGCCAACATGCCTTAATATGCAATATATTCATAATAATACCCTTAAGGTAGGGCAACACCATACAATGCTCCTTAAGGAAGGAGTAACTCCACAATCTCCCAAGATGGGAATCCACTTTGAGGGGGACACCTCCAATATACCTCTACCAAGTAGAAGACTCAACTCATACATCCATTACCTCCTCATAATGATACTCACATCCTTTAAATAGGATGGGTAACACCTAATCCCAATGTAGGCTGACCCATTACCCAATATAATTAATTCCTATGTGAGCCCATATAACTAACTAAGGGGATGTGTGCCACATGTCGGCATCTCCATCAACCCATATACATTATATTATCATATCCCATGTGAACCCATACATATAACTAAGGGGATGTGTGCCACATGTTGGCATCTCCATCAACCCATATATATTATATTATCATATCCCAAGGTACATAGCATTGCCTCCCTCTTTGACATGTTTCATCCTCGAAACATAAGAAGAAGCCATATAATGAGTGTGCTTTAAATTATTGCACACTTTTGCCATTCTCAATCATCTAACCACCCATATGAAATCCTAGTGGGTGATGTTGCTCCAAACATGATTCCATATTCCATTGTGCTCATCTGATTCCATCTTGGTCCATATGTGTTCCTCCTTGGCATCCATGCATATCCATAATTATTATTCATGTGATTCCATGTCATATAATTATTGTTCCATTGATTCCATGTATAGCCAAAATTATTACTCCTCCAATTCCCTGTATATCCATATAGATTGCTGCCCTTGTGTGTCCTCGCATGTCTCCATGATTTTTTCCTCTCATGATGATGTGGGTGTCTATATGGTGCAACCTTAGTATGCTCAACCTTATCAATCTTTTCCTCCACTTTATTTTCCTCTTCCAACTTGTTTGCTATTTATTTTTTCTCTTGAATAGAGAAACTATTTTTTACTTTTTCATCATGTTCTTCATCCTCTCCTTCTGATTCATCCTTATTCCCTTCTTCACCATCTTCAAATTCATCTTCATGATCCAATTTTACATTATTTTTTTCCTTGCTAAGTGTGATATCTTGCAATGTAATTTTCTTTCTCTTGTACCATAATTTCATGAATTTCTTTTACACATTAATATTAATTGTTCCCAATGTCTCTAACCAAGGATATCTGAGAACAATATCCATACCATCCATATCTAAAGCATAAAAATCTGAATGTAAAACATATTTATCCATAGAAATCTTTAAATCTTCAAAAAATTGAATATGCTTACCATCCATTTGAGATTCCTTGATATGCTTTGTTTGCACATGTAGATTTTGAGCTACATCCATATTGATGAAGTTATATTTGCTGCTAGGGTTTATGGAAACAATTACCTTTTTTCTTTGAATGCACCCTTCAAACTGAAATATTGAAGCTTCCTTCCTTGGAGATGCACTATCCTGTGTAGCAGCTTCATCATCAACATTTTCTTCTTTTGCACCATCAACATTTTCTTCTTCTTCTTCTTCTTCTTCTTCTTCTGATGATTGTTGCTACTTCTTCTTCTTCTTCTTCTTCTTTTTTAACAAAATTGTGTTTCTTTTTTGTTTCCCATCTAGCTAAGAAAATATCCTCCATTTCCTCCCAATCCCAATCCAATAGATCTATATCCAAATAAGAATACCAATGTTGTGCTTTCCCACCAAGATGAAGATAAAAACTAACCCATACTAAACATTCTTCAAAATACATTTGTTTAAATTGTATCCACCATTTTTTTGCATCAATTTCCCCATTACCATAGAAAATTGGTATATCCATGATGCATAAAAATTAGGGTTTCACAAACTTACTCCTTTGACCAATATTTTACCTAATGATTTCATCAATCATTTAGCCTCAAATCTGAAACCACAAAGAAGTAACCCCTGCTAAAATTTTGAGATATTTCCGAAAATGTAAGAAATTCAGGAAAATTCCTCAAATTACAACTTGTGGAGAAAAATAGTGAAAAATAATAAAACTGAAATAACTTTGTCAAAATAGATCCACCAATTCTGAAATTTTAGTGGTATCACCATTTAATATATTACCAACAACCAAAAAAATTTATTTCCTAATTCGTCATTATTCAGAAGATATAGATGAAACCTTAGAATTAGGGTTTCCACTCTAAAACGGACACAACTTTTGTAAAAAAGCTCCAAAAAATCTGAAATTTGGAGGAAAGATCACTTGAACTATTTATCCACTCCCCAAAAAAATATCTAAAAAATTCCAAGTCGATCAACAAATATAAATGAATCACCAACATTAGGGTTTCATCCCACAAATTTACTGGATCACTACTCTGATACCACTTGATAAGAACCTTGCATATAATAAATCAATAAATTGCAGAAGATAATAAAACACAAGAGATATGGGGGCCAAGATTCCCTAATATGCAATATATTTAGAATAATACCCTTAAGGTAGGGCAACACCATACAATACTCCTTAAGGAAGGAGTAACTCCACAATCTCCCAAGATGGGAATCCACTTTGAGGGGACACCTCCAATATACCTCTACCAAGTAGAAGACTCAACTCATACATACATCCATTACCTCCTCATAATGATACTCACATCCTTTAAATAGGATGGGTAACACCTAATCCCAATGTAGGCCAACCCATTACCCAATATAATTAATTCCTATGTGAGCCCATATAACTAACTAAGGGGATGTGTGCCACATGTCGGCATCTCCATCAACCCATATACATTATATTATCATATCCCATGTGAACCCATACATATAACTAAGGGGATGTGTGCCACATGTCGGCATCTCCATCAACCCATATATATTATATTATCATATCCCAAGGTACATAGCACAATGACTTGGCTTGTTGGTGAAGCAATGGATATGTCTATTTGGATAGCCCCGATTTATAATTTGTTGGATGAAATCTTTGATGAACCAACACTTCTCAATGTCGTGGAATTTGACTTAATGATATTTACAATATTGGGCTTCATGATACCAAATGGGCTTGATTCATTAGTCATCTAAGGTCGTATGGGATGAATTTGGTGTTATCCATATTTCTCCTCGTGCCAAATATTGGATCAACCACGATCCCGCATAAGAGGAAACAAAATCAAAAGCGGACCGTCGGGGAAAAGTTGGTTCTTTTCCCCTTGTTATCTCAAAGGGGGTAAAATTTTCAAAATGGCCTGTAACTCCACCCAAGGAAAAAAAGTCATCATTTTGGCACGAGTTAAAGCCAAGGCAGAAATCAAAAGAAAGGGGACCCATTTTTGAGTTGTTTTCCCACCCTCCTATACAGACCTAATAAAAACTTCAAGGGGCATATCTTTCGACTCATGGCTCAAGATATTGCAAATATGATGTCGTTGGAAAGATCTCGGCCTCACGCATGCCATGGGGTCTGAAACTTTAATTTTGAGGAGGTTAGGTGAAGAAAATGGAGGAAACATCTTCGGACCTTCAATGTGGGATCCATCTGTCTCAACAACCAGATCGATTCGATCTGTTTCTACCATTTCTTCTTCCTTCAAGGCACCAAACCAAGGATTGATGTAGTAAAGATGGATTTGGGGAGAGATTTCATCAGAGGCATTAACAATGGTGGTTGAGCTTCAACTTGTTTTCCCACTTCTCTCTCTTTCCTTCTTTCAGGTTGAATCTATAAATACGGGGGCATGATTCGTTGTAAAGGGTTGGACATTCTTTTTTTACATGCTCCCTCTTCATTCTAGAAAAGGGATCTATGGGGTTCAGACCTTCCACTAAAATTGTAGTACATTTTTGCCTCTTGGCTACTTTGTAATGGACTGTATCAATCTACAAAGCAATAAAACACACCTGTGATCAATTTTAGATCCTCTCTTGTCTCTTTTGCTTTCATATAGCCTTCCATTATATATCTGGCTATCTGTGTTGGTTTATTGTATGCATTTTGTTGGTTTGTGTCTATTAGCAAAACAAGTGTTCATCATTCCTTTGGTGCATCACCTCATAGTTTAGCTTTGTTTTAATTTCTGTATTCCTTCTATCCCTGTCTCCTTGGTAAAGTTTAGATTAGGATTAAGAATAGATTCCTTTGTAAGTTTCTACGTATACACCTAAATAGAGGAATAAGGAACCAAAATTTAATATGGAGATCTTTTCCATTTTGTAAGGTCCCACACCTTGGGGAAATTTCAATGTTATGCAATCACACCAAATGAGTCTGCCTTAGAAAAGTAGATTTTTAGAACTCATTTGGGGGTGCTTTGTGATTTTGCATTAACAATTTTGGCACACCCGGTGGGACTAAGAAGTCTCCATCTTATTACAGTAGGAATTGATGTACACTTGTTGTGATTCTGGCTTTTAAGAAGCCTTAAAATTGTACATCTGGCGACTCCAAAAGAAACAAATCTACTGGTTTTAGCAGCCCAAGCTTGGAAGATTCATGAGAAAAACCCGGTCTAGAGCAAGGAAAGAAGGTATATTTGAATACTTGTGTCTATCCCTAAGTAGAGAAAGGAGAGGAAGAATAATTCAGAGGTCTCCATCTCCACCAAGAAGAACCTTGTCAACACCTCCACCTACGAGGCCTTTCTTTCAGTCTGCAAGGATTCTTAGGCCAATCAGAATGGCACAACCAAATCCATATGTCAACTTCACTGGCAGTATTCCACTCGCCTTGATTGCACAAAACCCAGTTCCAATTGCAGCATTAAAAATCATCCCATATTTCACTGGGGAAAATCAAACTTCTCCCGGTGACCATGTCTAAGATATTGCAAATATCTGATACAATCCACGAGATCCATGAGATGGAAATTGTAGTCAAGCTACTCACCTCTTCATTCAAAGGGAAATCTTCACAATGGTTCAAGAGTCTTAAAGCAGGCTCTATCTAGAATTGGAACCAACTGTGCATGGCTCTTCATGATCAGTTTGGGGAAAAAGGTGATAACTTGTCTTTTTTGGAGCAATTAACAATGATCAAGAGAACCCCTGAATGAGCGGTGACCAACTTCAACCTCGATTCAGCGGACTGGGATAGGATTCCAATAGCAACAAAACCCACTAATGAAGGTGCCTTCTTATACTTTCTTAGGGCTTTTAATTCTTATATTTCTCTAATGATTCATTCAATGGGGGGCACTACATTACCTGTGGCCTATAGCCTCTCCATAGGGACTAAGAACCGTATGATTCAAGCTGGAAAAATCTCTCCTAGGTCATCCATGCCTTTATACCCTAAGTTAGGAAGCCTAGATACTAGCCAAACACCTACATTATCTCCTATACCCACCCCCAGGAGTCAAAGCTTAGTCGAAGCTTCCACTTCATCATCTAATATTGATAAAGAGTTTCGAGAAGTGGTAATGTAGTAATTTGAAACTTTGGGAATGAGCTAGTGACTATCAAAAGACAACAAGCTCGAGTTTTCACACCATACCAGCCCTAGGCTCAATATCAAGCCAGACCCCAGTATCAAAAAAATAGGCCACCACCTCAGATTGTAAACCAAAGCCAGAACCAAGGACAACCCCAAGCTACTAGACCTTTCAGGCCGTATGATCCTAACACAGCTTCAACATCTAGGGCATTGGTTCCTGCACAGAACAATATGGCATAGGAATATGATTGGTGTTTTCCATGCAGATAGCCACATAACCAATCAACGTGCTTTAATGGTGCTCTAAATTAGGCCTTGATGGTGCAAACCAGTGTGGCGCCACAAGAATCTGACCAAGAGGAAGATCAGCAACAAGGTGGCCCTCCAAATGAGACTATGCTTGTCAACTGGCAGGCCGAAGACTTATGTGGGATGAATCAGTCCCCTCCTCAAAGTGTGGCTACCAACACATGGTCCAAAAGGAGAAATATTAGAGAGGGCCAACCACTGAGCTCAGGTGACCCTCAACCTTCCATCGCTCCACAAGGTCTTGGTGCTCTAGGTATAACTCCCAACATGCTAAACCAATCCAGAGCACCTCCCAAACCCAGTCAAGCACCGGTTGTAACAACCCATGTGTAAGAAAGAAATGTGTCTAGGAAGGGGCAGCAAAAAGATGGCTCATTCAATATTATTGAGCAGATGAAAAGGAAAAGTGTGAACATTTCACTATGGGAGTCACTGGCCATTCTAGGGAAGAGGGATCTATTGTAGACTACCATTCAGAATTGGTCAAGTTCAAATCAACCCCCCCAACCAACAAGAAAGAGTGCTTACTAATGCGTTCAGCACAGGAGGAACCATGGAGAACAACAAGGTAAAAACTAAGACCTCCTCCCTTCTATGTCTCATTCATTATTGGAGATAAGTTGGTGCACAATTGTATGATTGATTCCGGGGCGATAGTTACGTGATTCCCAAACAAATAGCTGATCGAGTTGGGTCTCCAATATGAGGTCATCTATAGAGGAGTATTCCAATTAGATGGGACAGCAGTGACTACTGTGGGAATCATCAAGGATATAAGTCTCACTCTACACACTTGCCCTAATGTGACTGTTTTGCAAAATGTGTCAATCATAGACCTACCACCACATTTTGCTTTGTGTCTATCCAGAGACTTCACTGCCAAAATTGGAGGCTACTTGTCTATTGATTGGTCACATATGCTCTTTAGGAAAAGGTATGGAGTGAAGGCCACAATCAGATCTGAACCTATTGCTAAATATCATATTGAATCCTATATGCCTAGCCCAATCAACGCCAACTGCTCAGCTTTTGATCAAGAGGACCTCCTAAGCACTTCTGAAGAAAATACCAAGGTGGGATATATCCCAGACTTGACTCTTGATGATTGGGCCAAAAAAATCCATGCTTTTGACCCCTATAGGGAGATGGAAGAATCTGAGCTAGGTGTTTACTGCCTACATGAAGAGAACCAGTCTCTTCCTGACCTAATCAAGCCAGAATACAAGGACGACAATGAGGTATGGAAATTGTTCTTTGATGGTTCAAGGAGTAGACAAGGAGCTGGAGGAGGAGCCATGATTGTGTCCCCCAAAGGTATGAGATATTATTTAGCCTTCATATTCTAGTTCACTTGCTCAAATAACACTATTGAATATGAGGCTTTAGTCTAAGGTCTTCATTGGGCAAGGAAGCTAGGAATTAAGAACTTGCAAGTATTCAGTGATAGTGAACTAGTTGCCAATCAGGTCAGAGGACTTAATGCTGTCAAAAATGACCTGCTCAAAAATACAAGAGTAGGGCATGGGACATCATGGAGTATTTTGAGGCCTTCAGTATTGTGTCCATACCCATGAAGGAGAATGAAGCTACTGATAGACTTGCAGTGGTTAGAGCAGCATTTGATGTGGTTGACAACATCAATAGGGACAGAGAATAACCACATATCCACACGGTTGTGAGTCCAGCAGTGCTAGATAATAATACATGCTTTGGTAGGTGTTTGAGAATGATCAAACTGATCATTAACTTTCTATAAGAAGAATCTGAATTCTCAAATATAAACTAGAGCAGACTAGAGCAGCGATAGTATTGGAATCAAATAGTACAACTGCATACAAAAAGCTTCCCAAAGGATTAGTGACCCTAGAATCTATTTTCAATCCTAATGATCAATTCAAAAATAGAAGGCTAACATGTAGATCAAAGGAGAAGATTCGAATCAATCCTTGTTGGAGAGGATAGAACACTTCAAATTGGAAAAGTGGCCACCAAAAAGAAAGGTATGAATTCATAAAACTTTGCCAAGAATTCCTGATGTGTTTGCTTGGATTTATGATGACCTAAGAGGATTAAATCCAAAACTAGCACAACACACAATCAAACTGGATCTAGCTGTTTGGCCCATCGAGTAGAAGCGAGACCATTCAACCCACATATTGAGCCTCGATGAAAAGGAGCTAAACAAGCTGATAGAGGAAACATCATATTTCCAATTAAACACTCAAGTTGGGTTTTAAAGCTGGTCCCAATCGAGAAGAAAAATGGAGAAATCAAGTTGTGTGTTGACTTCAGGATTTGAATGATCCTCCCTCAAAGACCCACTACCCACTCCCTTGATGGAGCAGATCTTGCAAGTAGTGTCTGGTCATAAAGGTTCTCCCTCCTAGATGGCTACTCAAGGTACAACCAGATCATGGTGAAAGAAGATGATCAATTCAAAATAGCTTTCACCACCAAGTGGGGCACCTATGCATACAAGAAAATGCCATTTGGATTATCCAACGCTGGAGCCACTTTTCAAAGGGCAATGGATATGGCATTCAAGGGGCTGATTAATCAAATAGTGCTGATCTATTTGGATGACATCACTATTTTTTCCAAGAATGCAACAGATCATCTCTTCCATCTGAGGCAAGTTTTTTAGAGATGTAGGAGATTTGGGGTGTCACTGAACCCCAAAAAATGCATATTCTTGGCCCATGAAGGTAAGATTCTAGGCCATATCAGTATCAAAGGAAGGATTAGCAATTTACTCGGAAAGAGTTCAAGTAATAAGAACATTGCCATTACTAAGTCACAAGAAGGATCTTTAAATCTTCTTGGGAAAAATCAATTTTTCCATAGGTTTGTTCCAAACTTTGTTTCCCTTGTTAATCCAATAACGTTCATGTTGAAGAAGATCTTAACATTCGGGTGGATAGTTCAAGGAAAATAAAGTTTTAAGGCTATCAAAGAAGCCTTATCATAAGCCCCAACTCTTGTGAACCCATATTTTTCCAAAGACTTCATATTGTATGCCTTTAGTGGCAGCAACACAATTTATGCAATCTTGGTGCAGCAAAACAAAGAAAGTACAGAACAACCAATTGCTTTTTTCAGTCAGAGTCTGGAAGATTATGAGGTGAGGTACTCCTTCATTGAGATGTAGGTCTAGCGGTAATTAGAGGATTGAAGAGTTTAAGAATTTGATTTCAAATAACAAAATCCAACTATTGGTCTCCCATGTGGGAGTTAAAGAATTCCTTCTCGTGAGGAAATACCTAAATGATAAGCATGCGGGATGGATCACTCGTGTCATGGAATATGACATTGAGATCAAGGTCACAGCTGGTCCATAGGAAGGGGTTATGTGAATAACTAGCCTTAGGTCACAAGATGAAACAGAGCAAGTGAAAAGGAGGTTGTTTTTGTTCTACAAGATGATTAAGAAGAAGGAAGAGATGATGTACCTACTCCTTGTTGGACCCAAGACATGGTGCACTTCCTTTGAACAGGCTTGTGTCCTCATGGGATGAGTAAAGAAAAAGAAGGTATTTCAAGCTACGGACATCCCATATGTTCTTATTGATGGTGTCTTGTTCAAGAGGGACATTAATGGCATTCTGTTGAGATACATTAGGGTAGATCAAGTGGAAAGAGTGCTACAAGAAATTCCATGTTGAAGCAGTGGAGGCCATTTTTCTCAAGATGATAGCACTCAAAATCATGAAAGTGGATATTATTGGCCTAGAGTGTTTAGTGACTACTACACATGGATCAAAAGGTGCAAAATTGTGCATTCTTTAAAGGCAAGGAAAGGCTAGCATCACTTCCATTGCACCCAATCTCGGTCGACCAACCTTTTATGCAATGGGGATTGGACTTCATTAGAGTCATCAATCCAAACTCAAGCCAAGGTCACAAATGGATCCTGACAATGACATATTATTTCACCAAATGGACCGAGGCAGTGGTACTCAAGGAAGCAAACAAGTCTAGTATCCTGGATTTCTATGAAGGGATAGTGAACTAGATTTGGAGTGCTAGCCACCATCATATCAGACAATGCATTAGCATTTATAGATTCCAAGATCACAGGATGGGCCATCAAGAATGGGACTTATTTGATTACTTCATCAAACTATTACCCTTAAGGTAATGGCCAGGCTGAGTCCACAAACAAGAACCTGATAAAGATCATTAGAAGAACTCTTGATGAGAATCAGAGGACCTAGCACATGAAGCTTAAAATTACCTTATGGGCTGATATAATAATGCCCAAAGGATCTACAGGCATCTCTCCATTCAAGCTCATCTATGGGAAAGAGGCATTGTTTCCTCTATCACTTGAGTTGCCAACATTGGAGCTTGTGAAGAAACTAGAGATGTCTAATTTGGACCAATGGAGGCCAGGTATGTGGAGCTGATGGAGTTAGAAGAAACCAAAGAGCAAGTTCTCCAAGTAATAGAGAAGAATCAGGATTTAATCAAGAAATTCTTTGACAAGAAGACAAAGGTAATGACCTTCCGGAAAGGAGACCTGGTTTTGAAATGGGATGCAAATCGAGAAAAACTAGGAAGGCATTCCAAATTTGACGCCATCTGGAGTGGCCCCTATATGATCACAGGATGCAAAAGTAGCAATGTTTTCCAATTGTCTACATTAGAGGGTGAAGAGTTACATATTCTAGTAAATGGGATCTATCTAAAGCATTGCTACTAAAAGGGAGTTCTCACCCTATACATATTAGTTTAGTTTTCTCTTTCCTCTAAGTGCTTATGCACATTGTCTTGCTTTAGTGTAGATTTCTTTTCTCTAAGTGTTTTGCACACTCTGTATGTTTCATTTGGAGCATGTATGATTTTAAATTTTGTATATAGTGTGGAGCTTTTTTTTGCTCTCATACGGTGTTTAGACTTGGTATTTGTCAAGATCAATTTCGTTCTAATGGGTTTCCAAACAACCCGGGGTCGAGCTTTCTAAGTTCATATCGATAGTAATGTTATCACCCATGACTCCATGCCTTATGGATATGACAAGGCAATTTGTCTTTTCATCTAGCAGGTAGATACCCCTGTGAGTCGCCAAATTGTTATCCATATTTTGCCCCATGCCAAATATTGGATCAACCACGATCCTACATAAGAGGAAACAAAATCAAAAGTGGACCGTCGGGGAAAAAGTTGGTTCTTTGCCCTTTGTTATCTCAAAGGGGGTAAAAGTTACAAAATGGCCCACAACTCTGCCCAAGGAAAAATTCAGCATCTGGGCCCGAGTCAAAGCCAAGGTGGGAATCGGAAGAAAGGGGACCCATTTTCAAGTTGTTTTCCCGCCCTCCTGTATAGACTTGATACAAACTTCAAGGGGTGTATCTTTCGACTCATGGCTCGAGATATTGCAAATCTGATGTCATTGGAAAGATCTTGGCCTCACGCATGCCATGGGGTCTGAAACTTTAATTTTGAGGAGGTTAGGTGAAGAAAATGGAGGAAATGTCTTTAGACCTTCAATGCGGGATCCATCTGTCTCAACAACCAGATCGGATTCAATCTGTTTCCATCGTTTCCTCTTCCTTCAAGGCACCAAACCAAGGATTGATGCAATAAATACGGATTTGGGGAGAGATTTCATTAAAGGCATTAACAGTGGTGGTTGAGATTCAACCTATTTTCCCACTTCTCTCTCTTTCCTTATTTCAGGTTGAATCTATAAATACGGGGGCATGATTCATTATAAAGGGTCTTTGTTTTGCAAGCTCCCTCTTCCTTCTAGAAAAGGGATCTATGGGGTTTAGACCTTCCACTAAAATTGTAGTATGTTTTTTCCTCTTGGCTACTTTGTAATGGATTGTATCAATCTACAGAGCAATAAAACACATCTGTGATCAATTTTAGATCCTCTCTTGTCTCTTTTGCTTTCATCGGCCTTCCATTATATATCGGCTATCTAGTGTTGGTTTATTGTATGCATTTTGTTGGTTTGTGTCTATTAGTAAAACAAGTGTTCATCATTCCTTTGGTGCATCACCTCATAGTTTAGCTTTGTTTTAATTTATGTATTCCTTCTATCCTTGTCTCCTTGGTAAAGTTTAGATTAGGATTAAGAACATATCCTCTGCAATTTTCTACATATGCACCTAAACAGAGGAATAAGGAACCAACCTTTAATCTGGAGAGCTTTTCCATTTTGTAAGGTCCCACACCTTGGGGAAAGTTCAATGTTATGCAATCACACCAAATGAGTCTACCTTAGAAAAGTAGATTTTTAGAACTCATTTGGGGGTGCTGTGATTTTGCATCAACATTTGGATGGAGTGGACTGTCATCAACTTGTCAAATACCAATATATAGGATTCTCCCAAGGGGATATAGTTGGGTATGGGTCTAAGGGTTTGTTGTTGAGTCCTTGTACTAGATGTGGGTGTAGCAGAAGACTTAGTGACCATGGCATTGGCCACACTCTTAGATTTATCGTTGTGTGTAGATGGTTTGGTGAACTCAGCTTTGGGTTTTTTTGATTTATGTTTGAATTGGCCTTGCTCAAGGGCATGAGTCTCAATTTTGTGAGCCATGGTGAAGGCTTCTTTGAATGTTTGGAAATATTGGATTTGCAATGTAGGGGAAATATACTTTTCACAAAAACATGAGAAGAGTTCGATGAGTTTAGTTTGTGGAAGGGTAAATGAAATTTGGCTTATAATGCCATGCCATCATGTGACAAAATCTATGATAGACTCGTCATCAAACTGTTTAATGGCATATAAGTCATTGATAGTGATTTTACGCACAATATTAATTGAAAAATTCTCTAGGAACAATTGCGTGATCTCGGGTTAAGGAAAATAAGGAATGTTGAGGAATCCCATTATACCCATCTATTACTAGACGGCCAAGGACATGGGGAATGTGAAGCATAAGTTCCTGATCATATGTGATAAAGTAACATGCATGTTTAAATACATGAAGATGTTGTTAGGGATATTCCTTACTGTTAAACTTTATAAACTTGGGAAGCTCCCAATGAGGAGGGTAAGTCTTAATTGGAACTAATGGATGAATGGGTTCATTAAAGATTTGTTAGTAAAATAATGTAGCCTTGGGTCCAAAGGTAGCGGTCTCTAGATTAGCCAGCCTATTCATTAGGGTATGAATAGGATCGTTTGATGTGATGCTAGGTTGGGATTTTGGTTGTGTGGCATGGAAAGTAGCTTGATAAGGTGGTTGATAAGTTTTTAGATGTGCATGTGTTTGAGGAATATGGTGGGGGTGAGGGTAATTCATGGGTTGTGATTGAAGGGATGGTGGTTAAAAGAGTTTTTGTAGGGAGATGGACACATGATATGACTGTTGAGATGGGGAAAGTTATTATAAATGATGAGCAGGAATATGAGTGTTAAGAGGTTGAGATGGTTGGATAGGCATACTAGTAGTGGATGGAATAGAGATAGAGTTGACATACAATGATGTGGGTGGAATAGGATCCACAAACTAAGTAGATTGATAGGATCAAAAGGTTGTGGGAGATTTATGAAGTAAAAATTCATAAATGGGGCTAGAAGGAGGTTGAAATGCCTCTAAAGGAGTGGGTGATGGGAGTGTTGTTGGTCTATAAAGGTTGGATTGAAAAGATATATAAGGATTGGTTTCAATATAAGGATGTGTTAACCATTTTTTCACCCTTGAAAAATGGACTAGCCTACAGTCTAGGAATTAGTAGTTAATGGAGAATTGTTTGTAAATAGGGTATCTCGCAGAGATCCGGCAAGCCGTAGTGAAGGTCTAAGCCATTAGTTATAGAAAATAGGAAAATATTACTGGATGACAACATTGGACGTTCGGCGATGCCAAGAATGAATGGTGTTCTTGGCGGTAACCAAATGATGACACTGCTCGAGTATACGAGAGGTTACTTGTCTGGTAACATGTATAGGCATTACTTGATTAGTAACGAATTTTATTACCAACCGGTGATAGCAGATTGATAGCTTCCAAATAGTACCGTGATATATGTGCGGTCATTACTAGCCAACAATAACAAAAGGTATTATCGGCGGTAATAGAAACCAGCTCGATGACAACATTTGGGCCAAATTTTTCCCGGTGATAACATGAAAAAACATTACCGGTCAACAACAAATGTTGTTCTTGGTTGACTACAGAATCTCGAATACGGACCTCGGATTAGGTGAGGTAGGTGGGTGAAAAAATAGCTCAACAACTAGTTTTAATGAAGTGTGGCGCCCATGTCTTCTTCTACTAGAGAAGTACCCTTGAGAAGTAGATGTTTATGGCTTTCCATACATGTTTAATGAAGTTGTTAGTGTGAAATCACAACACCCCCAAATGAGTTATGGATCTTCTTTTCTAAGGTAGGGTCATTTGGTGTGATTTGCATAACATTGGACCATCTCTCAAGCTGTGGGACTTATAGACTTAAGATGGCCCTCCAGAGAAATTTGGCTTCTTCTTCCTGATCCTAATGCTAAACTACTCCTAAGGAAGGAAATGTGACTATCTACTCCTAATCTAATAATTCCAAGGGACCAAGGAGAGAGAGAGAGCATGAAAATAAAGAAATCCTACACTACAGAGGTGATAACACCAAGAAAAGGGAAGTGTTGGTCACAACCTCAGCTACCTGAAGTGGAGAGAGGTGAGCAGAGGAGAGGGTGGACAAGATGCACCATAAACCAAAAATAGATTTCACACAGACACCACTTCAAAACCCATTAAACACAGCTCCCAGGACCTGCAATGGACATTAGAGATATGCATAGTATACCCTGCAACAACGAGAGGTAAGGAGAGACAATAAAATAAGCAAAGGATGGACAGATGCATCACAAAACATAATTTATTGCTCCAAAAGTTCACACAGTACATTGTTAGTGGGCAAGAGGCAAGAGAATTCCATTACAGAGCCATGAAAGGAGGTTTAGACTCCATTTTTGACCTTGGGGAAGAAAAGAAGAGGGAAGGAGAAGAAGAAGAATGAACAAATTTTACAATGAATCCTGCCCTCGTATTTATAGATTTGATCAAAGAAAAGAAAGAGAGAGAGAATTGAGAAAAGAAGGTTGAATCTCAACCACTGTCGTTAATGCTTCTGATAAAATCTGCCCCCAAATCCATCTTTACTGCATCGATCCTTGATTCGACAACTTAAAAGAAGAGGAAACAAAGCAAAACAGATCGAATCCGATCCGGTTGTTGACTACGATGGTTCCTACATTGAAGGCCCAATGATCCAGAGGATCCTCATAGAGAAACACCGATCTAAGATCTTCTCATAATAAGTTGCATTCATTTTTAAAGCGTGGAGAAAAATTATACGATTCTGACGACATCTTGTTTGCAGGAAATAGAGCTCATTTGCAAAAGTTATAGCGCGCTGAAATTTTTGGGCAAATGGAAAAATTTGGAGTTTTGTGCAGGTTGGACGTGTGCGCGCTCGCCAAGTGTTTCGATTATATTGTGACACGTGGACGAATTGTGTGACGTACTAAAAAAATGGGTTTTGGAATGCCAGTCTTGGACACTCGTTCTTGGACAAATGGAAGATCATTGGTATCGAGCTGGTTTTGACCGATTTTGGTTGATTTAACGTGTTTTGGATTACAAGTTTTGTGTTAGATGTTAACAAGGTCTCGATCTAAGAAGGGTGAAGGAGAGTTAGTTGAAGGAGATCCCAAAATTGGTACCAAACGATCTCAAAGTCCTACAATGGCGGATTGAGAGGAAGTGGAAGAAAACTTTCGTCAATCATTCCAACAGATGAAGGAAATGGTGGAAGAAATGTACCAAGATAGGCAAAGGGAAAAGGGAACTAGAGGAGGTAAGAAAGAAGAAAGCTCTAGTTCTGACATTCCAAAAAAAGACTCTTTAAAATCTGATTTTCCTTCATTAAAGTTAGATATCAAGTTTGAATTGCCTATGTATACTGGAGAGCTAAATGCAAAGAAGTTGGATAACTGGGTCAAGCAAATAGAAGTATATTGCAGGGTTCAGAGAATTGTTGATGATGAAGCAAATATTCATCTGGAAACTCTTCGGATGGGTGGCACAAAGACTCATTTGGTGGGAGAGTAAGCTTCAGGAAGTGGAAGAAAACAAAGGTATAGAAATCACTTCTTGGTCTGAATTTGTTTCAAATCTTAGGCAACAATTTTATCCTCTTGGTTATAAGCAACAAGCTATGATGGATTGGCAAACATTAAGACAAACTAAGGGAAAAAGTGTTCAAGAATACACACAAGAATTTAGGAAAAGGGCTCTAATTCTGGGAAATTTCCTAAACACAAAAGAAACATTGCTCAAATATATTGGTGGATTGCATAGTTATCTAAGGCATATGATACTTCTTTTAGGTCCTACTAATCTTGATGCAAAGATGTGTTCAAGCAACCCATCCGGAAGCATGAGGGAAAATGACAAAGGAGTCCTCTTTCTCTTATTTTAATCGGAAGAACAAGCAATCAAGGAAAAGGTTCGAAAGAACAAGGAAAAGGAAAGGGTAAGCATAAAACAAATTCTACTGTTAAGAAGGAAGATGAAAAACCATTTTGTAATCATTGTAAAAAGACCATGATGAGTCTAAATGTTGGAAATTACATCCTGAAAAGAAGCCTAAATGGATGGTTAAGAAAGGAAAAGAAAAGAAAGCAAACACTGTAGTGCATGATCTTGGTTCTGATTCAGGAGATGAAACCAAAATCATAGCTATGAGTTTTCAAGGTAAATCAACTCTTTCAATTTCCAACAATAGCACTACAGATGTTGCATCTTCTTCTAGTAAACAAACTATACCTGACGATAAGAAAAGAAATGAGCTTTTCCACATTAGAGTAATTTCAAAGCATATGAAAATTGATACTCTTTTTGATAGTGGATCTCAAGCTAATCTAATTTCTGAGGAGGTTGTTAAGAAACTAGGACTCAAAACTAAACCACATCCTAAGCCTTATCCTTTGGGCTGGGTTTGTGATGATGCAAAATTACAGGTAACTAAAACTTGTACTTTCAGATTTTCCATTACAGACAAGTTTATTGATGAGGTTGAATTGGATGTAGTTCCTTTGGATATTTGTGGGGTGGTTTTGGGAAGTCCTTATTTGTATGATCGTAAAACAATCTTCTATAGGGAATAAAATAAATATTTGCTTGTAAAGGATGGAATTGAGTTTATTATTAGAGCTCACCGTGAAAAGAATAATCTATCCTTGTAAATCTGCAGTCAAATGAAAAGGCTTGTAAACTCAAGCAAAAGTTTTATGCTCATGGTGGTCAAAGCCAAGGAAAAAGAAAATGAGATGGCTTTTGAGACTTGCAATCTAAAACATAAGGATGAATTGGTAAAAATTGTTTCTCATTTTGATGATGTTTTTCAGGATCCACAGGGTCTACCTCCCAAAAGAGGGGTTCAACATGAGATACAGTTGCTTCAGGATTCACCTCTTCCCAATATCAGAATGTACAAAGTTGTCATTAGTAGTAGAGAACGAGGAAATCAAGAGATAGGTAATGGAACTTTTGGCTCAAGGTATAATTCATCCAAGTACATCCCCATGTGGTTCACCAATTATATTGGTTCCTAAGAAGGATGGCACTTGGCGAATGTGTGTTGATTTCCGTGCTTTAAACAAGATTACTATAAAGAATCGTTACCCTCTTCCTAGAATAGATGATTTACTGGATCAATTAAAGAATGCAATTTATTTCACTAAGTTAGACTTAAGAAGTGGTTATCACCAAGTAAGAATTGCAGAAGGTGATGTTTGGAAAACTACTTTTAAAATGAAACAGGGATTGTTTGAATGGTTAGTGATGCCTTTTGGTTTGTGCAATGCACCGAAACATTCATGAGAGTTATGAATGAAATTTTTAGACCATTCATTGATAATTTCGTTATTGTCTACTTAGATGATATTCTTATTTTCAGTAAGTCATGGGATGAACATGTTAAACACATCCAAAAAGTCTTAGATGCACTAAGGAAAGATAAATTTTATTTGAAGATGTCAAAATGTGAATTTGGAAAAACATCTTTAATTTACTTGGGTTATATTGTAGGAAATGGAGAATTGAGAATTGATCTTGCAAAAATAGAGGTTATTGTGAAATGGCCTAGACCCAAAAATGTGACGGAAGTTAGAAGTTTTCTAGGTGCGATTCAAGATCTTGGAGAAAATTTATTGCTAACTTTTCATATATTGCATCTCCTTTGCATGCTTTGACAAGTATTAAACAGGTCTTTCAGTGGGGAGGAAAACAACAAAAAGCATTTGATACACTGAAAGAGAAGATAAGTACCACTCCGATCTTGGCATTTCCATATTTACAACATTCATTTGAGATTGAGACGGATGCTTTAGTGACTACGCAATGGGGGCGATTTTGATGCGTAACAAACGACCAAAGTATGTTACCATTCAGAAACCTTTACAAGTGCGTTAAGAAACTATCCAACTTATGATAAAGAGTTGTATGCTTTGGTTCAAAGTGTTAAAAAGTGGAAGCATTATTTAATGGGAAAAGAAACAATTATCCATACTGACCATCAACCGCTTCAATACTTACAAACACAAACCAAATTGCAACATCTAGACATTTCGTGGATGGGATTTTTGCAACAATTTCATCTTGTAATCGGTATAAAAAGGTATACAAAACAAGGTTGCCGACATGTTATCCAGGACCACCGGTGTAGTAGCATCTATTCTTTTGCAGCATAGTTCTTTGGCTCATGTTAGTTACAAGGAACAATATGTAAATGATGTTGATTTTAGAGAAGTGTATGAGGATCTAGTAAGTGGGAAACAAGTAGGAGAAAAAGATTATCATTTGCATGAAGGATTGTTATATCATTCAGAAAACTTTGTATTCCAGAAAATGAGCGTGTGCATATGATTAGGGAAGCACATACTTCTCTTATTTTAGGGAATTTTGGTGTTAGTAAGATAGTTGCACATTTACAAAAATATTGTTATTGGCCTAGAATGCATGAACATGTAAACCGGTATATTAAGGGATGTGTTCTTTGTGCCACAAGCAAGCCAAGTAACAAGAAATTAGGACTTTACACTCCTCTTCTGTTCCAACACAGCCTTGGGAAAGTGTTTCCATGGACTTTGTAGGAGGCTTGCCCATGACACGGAAGAAACATGATTACTTATATGTGGTAGTGGACAGATTTAGCAAAATGTGTGTGTTGGTTCCATGTACTAAACAAATAACTGGTGAGGGAACTGCACATTTATTTTTTAGTTTGTTTGGGTTCATTTTGGTTTACCTACTTTAATTATATCTGATCGGGATTCTAGATTTCTTGGGGAATTTTGGTCAACATTGTGGGGGTTAATGGACACAAAACTGAAAAAGAGCATTGCTTTTCATCCACAGACTGATGGTCAAACAGAGGTTGTAAACCGCATAGTGGTACAATTACTTAGGGGATATAGTAACAAACATCCTAAATTGTGGGATGAACATCTTTATTATGTGCAACATGCTTATAATCGTGCCTTACATTCTTCTACTTTGAAGTCTCCATTTGAGACTTGTTATGGATATCTACCTAATTCTCCATTAGATATATATTATGGACATGAAACTATTGTTAATGGTTCAAGTGATTCTGACAAGGCTAAAATATTTGTGTAGAGAATACAACAAGTTCATTAGTATGTCCATGAACAATTGGAGAAAAGTCAGGCTAAGTACAAAGCTAGGCATGATAAACATAGAACTGATCACAAGTTCAAAGTTGGTGATTCAGTTTGACTTCACATCAGCAAGGAAAGACTGACAGGCGAAGGTAAAAAATTGAAACCTATACGGTATGGTCCGTTCCAAATATTGGAAAAAAATGGTAACAACGCTTTCGGTTGGATTTACCTCCATATATGCAAATCTACTCAGTTGTAAATGTTGAGAATTTAAGATTGTATGAACCACCTATGATTGTTGATCAAGATGATTCTAACATTATGCCTTCCATTGATGATTTTGCTCCGAGTATCTTGATGAGTTGCGGAAGACATCATTTTGGACAAGAAAGTAAGAACTTTGCGAAGGGGTGATATTGAGTATCATCGTGTTGGGTTCAAAGGCATGCATCCGAACAAGGCTAAATGGATGGAAACCGGAAAGGTGAGGGAGAAATACCCTCACCTATTATCAATTCTTGCGTCAAATTTCTGGTGAATCCTCTTCATTTCTTTCAATATTTGCACAGTACTTGTAGTTTTTATTCTTTTATTAAAAATACAAAAGGATATAATGCTCAAATTTTACATCGAAAATCAATACAAAGCAAGAAAAATGTGTGTGCACAATTGCTAGTTAAATTTGGTTTTCAGATCACCCAAAGACGTTTCCTCCATTTTTCTTCACCTAACCTCCTCAAAATTAAAGTTTCGGACCTCTGTGGCATGGGTGAGGCTGAGATATTTCCAATGGCATCATATTTTCAATATTTTGAGCACTGAGTCGAAAGATACACCCCTTGAAGTTTTTATCGGAGTGCATGCAGGGAGGGCAAAAAAACAACTTTAAAAATGGGTCCCCTTTTGATACGGGACATGTCGTAGCTAGATTGGAACAAAAATCGGGCTGTAGGTTTAGAATTTATCTTTTCCCCTTTTTCCACGAGAATCACAAAATCCAAAAAACTCCCATGACCCCACGGCTCCGCTTGGATACGTGGCACCCTTTGGTTGGCCAGGAGATACACTTCACCTTTTATCTCTAACTCCCGCTTTGGTTTGACTCAAGTTCAAACTTTGAATTTTTCTTTTGCCTCATTCTGGAATGTGAGCTTGTAGGTTCGAAACATTTTCCCTTCATATTTTCTCTATATGCGGGGTTGTCTTGACCAAATTTTCTGGGGGGGGTGAATTTGGGATAATAGAAGTATGTTGGTTGGTGAAGCATTTCCAAGGTTCTTTTCTTTATACATTGTAAACTTCACCTCATTTTGAGAAGAGACTTTCTGTAATGCAAAGGGACTCTGTCAAAATTGTTCCAAAGTTGTTGTGAGCTAAAGGCCTTGAATTTGGGCATTTTGTAAAGGGTCCTTGCCTTTTTCCTATATTGTAATGGATTGTGCATATTTTTAGAAATAAAATTGGTGTTTTGTGGCTATTTCTTTCCTTAATTCGAATTATATTACATATTTTTCCTCCCATTACATGTGTGAGTATTGTGTGTATGTTTCTATCTCTTTGCAGGATCTTTAATTTGTTGTGCTTCATGAATATAGGGAATTAAATACTATTTTAGACTGTGGCACCTCCACTTTCCCTCTCCCACTTTGTTTTCTCCCTATTTTTCACTCACTCATATTGTTTCACCCTTTCTTGGTACATCACCTTCCCTTAGAGTAGATTTATTTATGTGTATTCTTCTATCCTTGTCTCCTTGGAAAGCAATAAGGTAGGATTAGAATAGTCTGCCATTCTCTACACTTTAGAGAAGTTGGCACTAGGTTAGGAGAATAAGTTGACTTTCTCCAAAGGATTATCCTACTTGTAAGGTCCCACACTATAGGATAATCCCATGTTATGTAGGTTACATTGATTTCATCACACACAAATCACAAACAATCAGGGGTGTTGTAATTTTGTGATAATAGTTTTAACACGCTTGGTGGGACAAGTCAATTTTTCTAGATTAGTCAAGATTTGATGTGCATATTGGTGAATTTCTAGCCTTAGGAGGCTTTGTAGCACCACATCTGGTGACTCCCATGGTCACATTTTAACTAGTTTCAGATAGCACTAGTGGCAAAATACATGAAAAGGATCCAAACTCGGTCCGAGTAAGAGAATAAGGTGTCCATGAATACCTGCAACTATCTCTAGGCGAGAGGGAGGAGAGGAAGGCAAGTTCAAAGGGCTTCATCTCCACCAAATAAGACCTTGTCAACACCTCCGCCAGTTCAACCCTTCCTTCAATCAACTTGAGTTCTTAGGGCAATCAGAATGTCTCATCAACAACCACCACATGGACCAACAAATACCTTGGCAAATTTCAAGGGTAGCAGTCCACTCGCCCTTAATGCATAGAATCTGGTTCCAGTGGTGGCTTTAAAGAACATTCCATTCTTCAATGGAGAATATCAGATGATACCAATTGATCACATTCAAGACATTTCAAATGTCTATGTCATACATGAAATTTCTGAGATGGATGTGGCATTGAAACTCTTAGCTTCTTCCTTGAAGCACAAAGTTTTTCACTAGTTTAAAAGCTTGGGAGAAGGAACAATTCAATTGGCATCAATTTTGCACACTGACTCTCTATGACCGAGTTCAAGGAAAGGGAAGATAATTTATCCCTCTTGGAGCAGCTGACTACAATCAAAAGAGCACCAAATGAATGGATGGTTGACTTCAATTTCATATTCTAAAGAACATGGGACAAGATCCCAATTGTCGTAAGGCCAACTGCTAAAGTTACATTTCTGTATTTCCTTAAAGCTTTAAATTCTAATATATCTGTTATGATACAATCTATGGGATGGATAACCTTACCGGATCTTATGTCATAGCCATTAGGGATGATAATTTCCTAATTCAAGCCGGTAAAATGTACCTAGGCCACCTATGCCTATTTATCCAGAAATGGGGAATCCTAGTTCTAGTCAAACTCCTACATTAGTCCTTATTCCTTCCCCTAGAAATTAGAGTTCCAATGAGGATTCTACCTCTTCTTCTAGTACCTCAAATGAACTCCAAGAATTCATGAAGTAATTGCATAATCTAGGAAACGAGTTGGTAACCCTCAAGAGGCAATAGGACCAAAATTTTAGACCTTATCAGCCTCAAGCCTAACTAAATAGGCCTCCATATCAGCCTAATAGACCTCATGTTCAAGCTGCAAAAAAAAATCAAGGACAACCCCTAGCTACTAGACCATTTCAGCCATACAATCCTAATACACCTTCAACATCCCAGGCCTTGGTTCTAGTCCAGAATAACATTGCATAGGAATATGAATGGTGTTTTCCTTGTAGTCAACCCCATAATCAAGCAGCATGTTTCAATGGTATGCTAAACTAGGCCTTGATGGTACAAATTATTGGTGTGCCTCAAGAGACAAGCCAAGAAGAAAATCAATTGTAAGAAGCTACTCAAGAGGTAGTGAGACCACACTTATGAATTAGAAAACAGAGCGGTTTTCTAGTATAAATAAGTTTCCTTCTCGAGGTTAACAGCCAACACAAGGTATAAGAAAATAAATATAGAGGAGGACAATCATCAGATACAAGTCTTTCTCATCCTTCTATCACACCCCAAGGAGTTGGTAGCTCAAATCCAATCCCAAGCTCACAAAATCATCCTAGAGTACTGTTGTAGCAGGCTCGTGTGCAAGAGAATGTTATGTCAAACAAAGGGAAAAAAAAAAAGACATCCCATTTTCATTTAGCACCATTGACTACATAAAGAATAAAAATGTAAATATCTCTATGTGGGAATCTTTGAAGATTCCGAGACAAAGGAACTTTTGCAAGCAGCCATAGCTAACTTGCCCATCTCAAATGAGTCACCCAAAGACCAAGAAAAGGTCCTCACTAATGCAGTGCAAAAAAAGGAGGGTCAACCAAGCATAAATATGAAGCCTCCACCATTTTATGTGTAATTAATTATTGGTAAAAAATTGGTACACAATTGCATGATTGATTTAGGGGCAAGCAACTCAGTGATGCCAAAGTAGATTACAAATCAGTGGGTCTAAAGTATGAACCTATTTCTAAAGGAGTGGTGCAGTTAGATGGGACAGCAGTGGGAATAATTGGAATCATCAAGGATTTGAATCTAACACAAAGCATGCATGCCCAAATGTCATAATTCAAAAGAAGACATATCAGTGATCGATTTACCACCACTATTTACCTTGTGCTTGTCTAGAGACTTCACAGCTAATATTGGAGGTTACTTGTCTACTGATTGGTCCCACATGCTCTTTAGGACAAGGTATGGAGCTAAAGCTACAATCTAATATGAGCCAATTTCCAATTATCACATTAAGCCTCATATACCGAAAGCACAATCAATGCAAATTTCTCGGTTTTGATCAAGAATATTGCCCAAGCACTTAGGAAGAAGATATTAAGGTTGGAGGCATCTCATATTTGACACTTGATGACTGGGCTCACAAGAGGCATGGCTATGATCCATATATGGAGATAGAAGAGGTTGAATTGGGTATCTACTTCTGCTTTGGAAGAACAACCGCTTCTCCCTAGCATTACCAATCTAGATGGAAAATATGATAATGAAGTTTGGCAGATGTTCTTCGATGGTTCAAGAAGTAGGCAAGGTGTTGAGGGAGGCACGGTGCTTGTGTCACCACAAGGTATAAAGTATTATTCATCTTTCCATTTTTAATTACTTTGTTTAAACAATACGGCTTAGTATGATGCTTTGATCCATGGATTACATTGGGCAAGAAAGAGGGGTATCAAAAACTTGTAAGTATTTGGAGATAGTGAGTTGATTGTGAACCAGGTTAGAGGATCCCATGCAACCAAAAATGATCTGCTCAAATCCTACAAGAATCGGTATGGGATCAAATTGAAGACCATGAAGTATTCAACATTCGAGACCATACCGAGGAAGAAGAATGAGGTTATAAACAAGCTTACACAAATTGGAGTAGCATTTGACGTTGTCAAGAGTATCAAGAGAGATCAAGCTCATCCCCATATCAAGGTGGTTGTCGTGGCCGGATGTACTAGACAATAACATAAGTGGAAGGTGTTTGATAATGATCAACAGATTATTAATTTCTTATAGGAAGAAGCTGAATTCTTAGCTAAAAATCAAGAGAAGCTAGAGCAGCATGCGGGGGGATCAAGTGGTGCAGCTGCAAACAAACAAGTTTCCCAAGGGGTTAGTGACTCTAGAGTCAATATTTAACCCAAATGATCAATTCGAAAAGAGAAGGCCAATATTCGGGTCAAAAGGGAGGACACAGAGCCTATTTTGGTGGGAGAAGGTAAAGTACTCCAAATTGGTAGCGTGAGCACGAATCAAGAAAAATTTGAATTCATACAAATTTTCTAAGAATTATCGGATGTCTTCACTTGGAGCTATGAGGATTTGAAGGGATTTAATCTTAAGTTGACACAACACATGATTGAACTAGATCTAGGAGCAAAACCCATCATGAAGAGGAAAATGCCATTCAATCCTCATATAGAGCCTCTCATGAAGAAGGAGCTAAACAAGCTCATTAAGGTGCACATCATTTTCCCGATCATGCAATCAAGTTGGGCAAAAAAATTGGTGTTGGTCAAGAAAAGGAATGGGGAAATCATGTTGTGTGTGGATTTTTGGGATTTAAACAGGTGTTTCACCATTTTCTTTGTGGATTTGATAAAATAGATAAGGGTATGTGCTAAGGAGGAATACCTATTGTGATAGTCGGTTGGAGGTTATGCACATGTTCTGACTTCTTGATCCAATGTTGATTGTGTGAGATTTTCTTTGGCTAGGAGGAACTACGAAATACACAAAGACCACAAAAAGAGAGTTAAATAATATATGTCATTGAGTTAAATGAGGGTGGGATGAATAATGCAAATAGATGTTGATAAACAAAGATGAAGAAACTTTGTAATCTAGACAAGTATGAAATGATGCAGTTAGAGATACACTTACTTGGTGTTTACAGATTTGATGGTTGGATGATGATGATGGTTAATATGTGGAATAGTGCTTAGTGATAAGGAAGTGCTTCCCGAGAATGCTACCATGAATGCAAATACCTTCGGATCCATCTTGGTTCTGGATATGGGTGTCGGATGTGCGAAAAGGCTCTTGTTCTTGCTTGCATGTAGATATCCTTCGTTCCAAAGCTTGATAATGTGGCCAACCTCTCAAAAAAGGTTACCAAAGTTAATATATGGTAACCGATGATGGTTTAGGGTGACCAGCATCGGTTAAGGGTTAACCGGCGTCGGTTAAGGTGAGAAATCCTAGGTTTACTAAAAATGATAGATCTTGGTGTTGATCAAAGAACACTTGATAAAAATCACACAAGAATTCTATGCGGGAAATTGAGTCATATTCAAAGGCGTGAATGGATAGGGTGAATGCACGTACGGAATAGAAGTTCTATTTTTAGGACGTAGTTGTTTTCGCTCATAAAGATCTATTTTTAGAGATGGCATGTAGAGCACACAAACAAGGAAGAGATGTGCGCACCATGCATTGGCTATTTTTATAGGATTATCTACAAAGGAATTTGCATGGACACAAACCGGAAATAGATATGCTACTATCAGATAGCTAGTAGTAGTCTATTGTTAGCGTACTTGCATGTGTGGCTAGTTTTGTAAAGGTGTGTGGCTAAGAATAGCATGCGACCTATTTTAGGAATATATAAGTGGTGAAGGGAAATTCCCCACCCTTATATATTAAGTAATGCTGTGTAATAGAGATACACAAAGGGGATCGAGATATATAGAGATATGTTGTTAAATCCGCTATGCGTATACTACGATATTAAAATGAAGCTTCGTAAACTTATTACGCTTAATATGATGGAGGATATTGGCTAAATCTAAGTGTTAGTTCTATGTGTATCTGAATCTAGTATGTTTTTGATCTCATCATGGTTAGTACTTAATTCTTATTTTCCTTAGATATAGATCTGGTATGCTCTGTGGAATGACGTGTTAGTAATGGAACTATATATGTTAAGTCTTCATCATAATAACATCATACAACAGTAACCCTAAAGAGGGACCCGATACCTTTACGTGCTTTGGGTGACTGCTCAATTTAGGCTGAGTGATGTGCTAGTGCGTCTAGGGTTTCATAGGGTTTGTATCACTGAATTCTAGGCTGCATCATTGGTTCCATTTCCGTGACCTCTTTTTCATATGTTTTTAGGATAGTTTGCAATGAAGACATACCATTTGACCTTATAAAGTATTGAAGAATGGATACATGATCTAGAGGAAGAATATGCATGATGGTTCAACATTGGATCTGAGTTTAACGTCTGCACTTGGGTAGAACAGAATCTGTATGATAGCTTATATGAAATATTTTTTGCTATCTTTCTAGTAAAATTGTATGAGTGGCTAGTTGCTTAAGCATATAAATGGAATTGGAGGTATCGTACACTTTTCTGGATGCAGGAAGAATTCTAAGCCCTTTATGATGTTGATCTGATTTGGACTCGAGTTGTGGATACATGGTTTCATGGTGTCTTGAATAGTTATATCTTGGAATACTCAATTTCCACTTATTCATGTTCGAGGTAGCTGAATTCTAGTTCTTATGACATCTACGAGGGCTTACCTACAAGGCATTCTTGTGGCAATCAAGATCCCGATAGTAACCTTGAATGGGAGAGTAAATTGATGGATAACTAAACCCCACCACGCGCGGGGCGTGGAGCAAGATTGGTGAAAGATGGAAGACCTAGCGGTAGAAAGGAAGAGAGAGGAAATGTGGCTTAAGTATAATGAGGTGTGTGAGAGGGAGATAGAGAAGCAATGTACCATTGCAAAAAGTATGGCGTTGAGGAGAGAGATGGCTCATGAAGGATTTGAATCTCATGTAGAAGATGTGGAGCTAGAGCATCAAGAACACCCCCATCTTGGAAATCATGACAGAATCCCCTCGGCCTCACGAAGAAGTGTGCCAGTAGATACTACCTAGGCCGTGGGCGTGCATCTGAATCCACCTAGTAACCTTGCCCTTACATTTGGTTTTTTAGCATCTAGTATAATACATACTCAATAAGCTAGTTTGAACAGTGGGAGAGTAGGATCGATTCTTATAAGAGGCATAACAATGGCATCACAAATGGCTTCATTGTTATATGGAAGTACCTTTTCGGGCATATCATCAGCACAGAATACAAGTGCACCAATTTTTGGATTAACTTATGGGAGTAGTAACACTTCCACGAGACTTTCAGGTTCGGTTCGATTCTACTTGTTGGGACACAGGAAGTACATCTTCTTGTTCTACCTCAGCTACATGTTTGGGTTTTGGAGGCATAAGTAGCTCTATTTTAGGTATATCTAGAGGTTTTAGAGGTAGGGGAAACATAGGAGGTTCTGGATCAAGTGGGCAAGGTCCACACCAACCCCAGAATATTTACATGGAAATGTCTCTTCATCTTCCAAATTATATAGGCATAAAAGATGTTGTTGAACATGTGCATATGTGTGAGATACTGTGGCGCACAAAAGGAATTACAGCTTCTAAGCATAGGGCAAGCCAATTTTCTACTATGTTACAAGGGCACGCCCACATCTGGTATAGGAATTTTGACCTTAATTCGACCTGCATAGATTATAGAGCTTTAAAGGATGCATTCCTTAAAGATTTTCATATCCCTAAGTTTGAACGGAAGAGTATAAGTGCACTCAAGGATATTAAGTAAGGCACTACTGAAAGTGTTAGAGAGTATGATGCATGGTTTAAAACATTGTTATCAAATATTTCTTATGACATACACACAAGCCAACATGCACAATGGTTCGTTGGGGGCTTGATTACCCCTTTTAGGAGGGCATTATCACATAAGACATAGACTAATCCACATGAAGCACTTAAAGTAGCCTTGCACACTGAGGTAGTTGGAAGCATAGATACTGGGGTGAGCCTATTTTTAGAAGCACAAATAGCAGCTATGGAAAAATAGTTACAGAAACTATTAGCAAATTCAGCACATGAGATGTGCATAGGGATTTGGTGCACAAATTGTGAAGTAGAAGGTCACATAAAGGATAGTTGTCCTCACAGAATAGTATGCTCATTGCTTTGATGGATTGTGAAATATGCCATTTAAACCATGATGCTAGCCGCTGCCCATTATTACAACATGTGATAAGGAAGAATGTTTCAAGATACCGTAAAATCTACAGGTCCATGACTCATGACACGAAAGATTGTTGACTGATTGGATAGATCTATGATGTTATAGATATTGGTGTATGATAGACAAGAGTTTCAGATAATGCTAAGGGAAAGAACGAGCTTCAGGACCGAGATCACAATCAGGCTTGCTATGATCGAAATGAAGGGCGTCTTGAAGGCAGTCGTGGCAGAGGTCAAGGATACCATAGTGGATTCGGAGGACAAGGCCATGGTGGTGGAAGAAGTGAGTTTCCTCATGGAACATGTTATACATGCAAATCTCCTGACCACTATAGGCATGAATGTCCCAAGAATATTACATGTTCTTTTTGTAGAAAGAATCATAGCTATTAGGAGTGTCTAGACTTATATGAGCATCTGAGTAACATAAACAAGAAAACAAAGGCACATGGATGGTTAGGATACAACACATTGTGGACAATCAATGGATGCCCAAGATGGAAGTAGAATCTAAGGCACTACAAGTAAATATCACAACCCGCGTTGAGGTAGCACATGTCAGGGAGGCATTACAACAGAAACCTACCATCACTAAAGATGAGGTTCTTCATGCACAGATGCCCGATCCTACCTATCAAAAGGATTTTTATCAGGATACCATAGAAGTTCTAAGGAATCTTCAGGGTGAGATACAATACTTAAAGGAGTAGAAGAAAGCATCAAATATGGTCCAAATTGATATATATTTCTTGAGAGAAGTGTGCAAAATGTTAGACCATGAGAACATCATTCCACTGTTAGGGAGTTGGTTAAAAGGGAAAACTCCACTCGCAATCACTCGAGATCGGATGGTAGATCCCGTATGTAAATCTCCCTCCTCATAGCCTAGATTATGATAAGGAAATTACTCTACATTTTGTTTTGGATGGGTGGCTTTTGATTAATATATTGATTGATACAAGTGCGGAAGTCGATGTTCTTACCTTGGATGCATGGGTACAAATGGGGAGACCCCATTGCAACTATCCTCTAATGTATTATTCATGGCTAATTAGACTAAGGCCACTCCCATATGAGTTTTACAAGATGCATCCATTACCATATAGGGAGCCAAGTTCACTTTGGAGACTTTGAAGTTTTAGTCTTTGGAAGAATCGAGATAGCTTCCCGCTCTATTAGGGAATCCTTGGTGCTTATGCGAATAATGTTGATATTTGGTTCAACAAGGGTTATATCAGTTTTGAAAATAAATAGGAAAGGGTCATTATCCCTTTAACATATGGAAATTATGCACCCTATGTTGAGCCCTTAAGTGAAGAATATCTAAACATGATTTATGTACGTGCAATCCAAGATCCGAGAGATGATTGAACCAACCAAAGAAGGACTAATTCAAAGTGGGAGGATGCATATTCTATTAGTGATACTACAAGTGTTTCTTGTGATAATTGGGATCACAACACTTATGAGTTAGTACGGCACAAAGTAAAGATCATAATCCCTTGAGGCACAAAACCACATTATGTCAGGAGGATAGGTAATAAGTCGGTACCTTGGTACATAAGAGAAGGGGATCCCATGGTATTCACCGCACGCCATGGAAGAAAAATGGATAGACCCACTAGAGAGGAGAAATATGCTATCATATACACTACGTGGGATAGCAATATGTTAGTGGGTGGTTCATAGGGATATTCTTGTCGATGGAATGAAATTAGGATTGCTCTTACTACTAGCTTCTTCGGGAGCAATGCACTTACTTGAATAATTACTTATCATGGTAATCAACTTGTTCAAAGACCACATTCGAAGTGTGAGAGACTCGGGAAAAAGGGCAAGAAGCTTTACCACCTTCACTTTGGGTGCACGGTTTTATTCCACTTTACAAGGATGCATACGTTCTTGGTATGTATATGCGAACTCCATAGAGAAACTAGAAATTGGTAGGATTTAACTACAGGAATGACCAAAATGTTTGACTTCTCTTTAGGAGTTATTGGATAAAGAAGAATTAGGAGCACATCTTGATAAAGAACCGAGAGGCTGATGCAACATTACTTCAATGCGATTACCTTGAGAAAGAGAAAGGAAAAAGTTCTACCTAGTGGATGGTGAAGAAGTAGATAATCTAGATGTAAACCATTCAACAGAAGGCATCGAGTATTCGATAGTGTGGATAAGACCACACGCACCTATCATAAACCTATGAAGACAAAGTGAGTGAATATTAGAATGATATTGATCGAAGGATGCCATAATTGGAGACTATTGGTCAGACTCTGAAGTGGAAAAAATCATAGAGTTACTAAGGGACTACCAGGACCTATTTCCTAGGGGGTACCATGAACTCAAAGGCGTGCATGAATCGTTAGGGGAGATGAAGATAAAGCTTAAAGATGTGGGGCCCAGTTAGAAATAGACCTTACATAATGAACCCCAATTTGCACGAAAAGGTCAAAGAAGAGATTGATAACATGTTAAAGTCTGGAATTATCAAGCCCCTTGATGAGTCAAAATGGGTTAGTCCAATGGTAATCAATATCAAGAAGGATGGATGGATTAGAATATGTGTGGACTACAAGGATCTAAATATTGCATGTGTAATAGATCCATTCCCTATGCCATTTACTGAGGAAATACTAGGAGTTGCAGGGTGTGAAATATATTCGTTTATAGATGGGTTCTTTGGGTATCATCAGGTTAGAATTACCCAGAGGATCAAGAAAAGACTACATTTACTACTGAATGGGGTAGCTTCACCTATATTGTCATGGCTTTTGGTCTGAAAATGCGCCTGTTGTATTTTTGCGCATAGTTTTCCAAGCATTCAATGAATTTATTCACAACTTTTATAGGTATATTTAGACGATTGGACGGTGTATGGATTAATTAAGGATCACTGTGAAAATATGCGCTTGATTTTTGAACGATGTAGACAGTTGAGTATCTCTTTGAACATCAAGAAGTGCATATTTTCTACACCATTTGGGATACTTTTAGGACACAAAATCTGCAAGGAGGGTTTGTTAGTTGACCCAGCGAAGGTTGCAGTCATTATAGGCCTAAGGGATCCTACCAGTCAAAGTGAGGTGCGCTGATTTTTGGGACATATAGGATATTAAAAAAATTATCAAAGGTTATGCCAAAGCTTTTGCACACTTAGAAAATTTATTGAAAGGGAAAGGTACATTCTACTAGGGAGAACTATGCATGTAGCGTGTATTAGAGACATTAAATGAGAAACTTACTATCATGCCTATTATACATTTTCATTTGTGGGACAAACCATTTCATGTACATGTTGATGCCTTTGGCACGGCCATTGGCATGGTTTTGGCTCAACCTAGAGAAGGTATTGTAGATCATCCTATTTGTTTTTTTATTATAAATTTGACTCTTACATAACAAAATTACACAACTACAAAGCGCAAAGCTTTTTCAATGATCTATGTGTTACATAAATTTCACCAGTACCTACTAGCTACACCATTTGTCCTTTATGCGAGATCACATGGCATTGAAGTATTTTGTAAATAAACCTATTTTACAAGGACACATATGTCGATGGGTGCTCTTATTTCAAGAGTTTGATTTCACAGTTGTGGTAAAACCAAGAAAAAGTAATTATGGACCGAGACCATTAGTCAAAAATACGGTCGGAGAACAAGTACAGAAATTAAGGATACCATGTCAGATGCACAGTTATACAGGTTACAAGGTGCACCATCAAAACTAGAGGACATTGTTGTCTTTCTACGTATAGGGATGGCACTAGAAGGAATGAAATCCTTGGAGAAGAAACAGCTTGTTATACGCGCTACACCTTATATGTTAATTAGTGGTGACTTGTACAAGATGGGTCGGGATGAAATATTACACCGTTGTGTATTAGAACATGAGCGCATGGGAATTATGGAAGAGGCCCATGGTGGAATTATACGAGGCCACTATGCAAGTGATGTCACGTAGCAAGATTCTACTCATTGTATTATGGTGTGATACCCTCTATAAAGATTATGAGGAATTTTTAAGGCATGTGATCATTGTCAATGACTTGGAAGACCAGTTAGTTAGCGAGATAAAATTCCTTTGAGACCTATTGCTAGCATAGAACCATTTTATAAATGGGCTATAGATTTTATGGGTACTATTTCACCAGTTTCACGCACGCTACATTATAACTTGCACAGACTATCGACAAGGTGGGCGGAAGTAGCACCTACAAAGGACTTTACAACGATTCTTGCTGACAACACCTCAATTTATATGGGAACATATTATTACAAGGTATGGATTTCCTTTGAGTTTGACCAAAGATAGGGCACACATTTTCTTAATGAGATAATTAGAATTTTATTGGATGAGTTCATGATTGCACACAATAAAACTACACCCTATCATCCTCAAGAAAATGGAATCTAAGGCTTTCAACAAAATTTTAGGCCACACATTGACAAAAATTTGTGATGTTGGAAGAAAGGATTAGGATGATAAAATATCTATAGTACTTTAGGCATATTGAACAACATATAAAAGACTGAACAAATCCACACCATTTCAGTTAGTGTTTGGTGCAAAATCCATTCTTCCTATGGAATTTATGTTACCTTCTTTGTGTATTGCGTGCACTAGAGGTCTAGCTGATGAGCAAGATTTAGAAGAACGGATTGAAAATATAATTCAGCTGGATGAGCGATGATCCATAGCACGTTGGATTCAGAAGCAAGAAAAGGCTAGGTAGAAAGCATGGCATGACATAAAACATAAGGGACAAGAAGTTTGAGATTGGACAAATGGTACTTCTCTATGACTCTAAGTTCTTGCGCCATCCAGAAAACTTAAGGTACATTGGTTGGGGTCGTATGTTATCACTTACATCCTTGAAATAGGTGTTTTTCAGTTAGAAGCACTTGATGGAACATGGCTACCTGATTACTTCAACGGGAGTAGGTTGAATCCCTACTATAAATAAGTCTTCTTGGTGTTTTTAATAAGGCATTATTGCCATTTAGATTAGGTTTTCAATTCTATATTTCCTTTATGTGTTTCATTCTTTGTTGTTATGCTTTGTTAATTTAGTTTGCGTGTTGTGAAATAAGTGTGCTTACTCACATGAAGCTAATTACTATATGAAGCATGTTTATGCCTGAGAGCACTACACATACTTGTAGTGTGGGGTGGTTATCAATATCCAAATAAAAGATTGTGGGAATTAAAAGGTGAAAGGAATAAGATGCTACGGGTGCTCTTCAAGTCAAAGGATTGCTTCTAAAAACTGACCAAAGATGGAGATAAATGAAGGAACAATATAACACAAGGTAAGCAGAGGCCATAGCAACTACTAGTAGAAGGTGTAGTAATGAGGTACTCATGCATAAGGAAGCACGCTTGAAGAGAATTCTATGACAAGAAGGTAGGAAGGCATGCTAGAAGGTTATAGCTTAGGTGTAGAGATGTAATGCATGGAAAGGATGGAATTGGTCAATTAATGAGAGGATATTTGGTAGGTGAGGGAGCAATGAATGCATTAAAATTTTGAAAATATATATAAGGATGGGATGTGAATTAATTTTACCATTACGATTAAGAGTATTTGAAAAGGAGCCAAGTGCAAAGATCTGAGTGATCATATTGAGGTGCGAGAGGTGTGTAATCAGTCGTGATTTAAGAGATCTATGCACGTAAAGTGCTTACGTCCCCGGTGGTGAAGGGTTTGAGTGAAGCAAGGTGATATAGAGGAGCTAGGGCACGTAATTTCACCTAGGGCATCCTGAATCGAGCTAGGGTTTGATTCACACATTCGTGAATTCAAGAGGAAAGGATCTACAAATAATTGCAAGGTAGAAATGACACCCAAGAAAGTAGTTACAACAGGAGTGAAGGGAAAGAAAAAGGTGGCAGAAGAAGAAGAGGAGATGGATCCTGAAAGCAATTTTTCAAAAATGCAATATCTAAAGGGGATTATCGTCACCAGAGTGGGATTCTCACATGAGGAAAAGCAAAGTGAGTGATTACAATCACCATACCTTAAAGAATAAGAAAGAGTTTGATGCCTTGCTAAACACAAAGACAAATAAACAAACAAACAAGAAGACATGTCGGTGTATGATGATCTTTGGTGAGAATCTCTTGAAGAAGATTTGATTTTACCAACTTTATGAGCTCTCTTACTTCGGGAAATATGATCCCTTGTACCGGTGGCTTGTGAGAAGAGTGCATGAATATTTTTTCTACTTTGTAGGATGCCGAGCCAGAATTTCGGCCACACTCATCTCCACAAAGAATGAGTTTGAAAGGCATAGGAGAATATTTGAAAGATGACTTAACAGACAAGGCCACAATATTGGAGACTAGAAAGGAGTTGGGGTACACAAAGGGTTCGTGTGGCATGGAAATTGATAAATTGAAGAATTATCTAGTTGTGCAAGCAATTGCACACCTTGTTACAAAGCTAAATGACCAAGAAAGGTGGTCATAAGTGAATACCATGTGGCTGCACATTTCCAAAAAGATGTCTGAAGGGGTAGTCTACAACATTTCACACTATATTGTAGAAAATATCATTGAGGAAGTGCACACAGGAGGAAATATCAGCTTTGGAGTTGTTCTATTATCACTGGTGTTCATGGAGATCGGAGTACCTGATGGACCAAAAGAGAAGATATGGGAGTATCCCATGGAGCACAAGTCACCTGCAGAATGCTTCAAAAAGTACTTGTGTGAAGGATCCATGATAGAACAGTCAATAAAAGGGATGAAAATGGTATGATATACTTCGTATGCGGCCTTTGAAGAAGAATAGCACATCCCCAAGGACTTACCTTTGGTGGTTAAAAGCTAAATGACAGTTGATTGTATACCAGCATTTTTTCATAGTGCGGTTCACTATGATGGAGCATGGAGCCCTTGGTGTAAGTTACCATATGCCTTCACAAACAAGATACTTCTAGGCGTCAGTACACATGTTCTCATACACACGGCACTTCACGTTCAATGCAGACAAGGTATATTTTGACTACCACACGTTAAGGAAGAAATACATGTATCCAGGGTAGGGTACATATATTGAAAGGCTCATTTCAGATGTATTGAGCATTAAACTAGTAAGTCTGGTTGTGGGAGATGTTGGAGTAGCACTGGTGTACCTCCAACTGAAGCCCAAGTTGGAGAATAACAAGTATGTGGAAGATGAGTTCACACTTCCAGAACCACCAAGGGGTAAGCATACAATGGAGAACATCCCAGTGACTAAGCCCATAGAGCCAATTGAGGTAGAGGATGAGGAGGATGAGCATGAAGATAATGGTGGTTTGTAGAATATAAGTAGAAGACATCCTATGAATAAGGATGAAGCTGATTGCACCACTACACCACCTCAGCCATGCGAGGGGATGATGAGGACTTAGATGCAATCCAAGGAGAGCATAAATTTAAGTGAGTATTCAGGAGAACAAGGAGCCAAGGTGCTACTTCGCAAACTGTGCACAGGTCACCCAGACACTCTCCACAGAAGGAGGAAACCACCCAAAGGAGAATGAAACTGAAGTTCAATGAGGAGGCAGAAGAGTTAGAGGAGAGCACGCCTAACTCTCCTACACCTTCAGAGAACATAGAAGAATAAAAAGATGAAGAAATGAAGCAAGGAGAAGAGGAGGAAAAGGGAACATATGAGACAGCTATAAAGACTGCTCAAGACATGGAGGCATAAGTCCCAAATTTGGAGGCTCAAGTTCCTAAGAAACCTAGGTCCTGGAAGGGCAAGTGGTGAGAAAATTCTACCAACCATGGGTTATGCGAAGGACACGGTAAAATTTTCTCGCACCCTTTTCCAGAGCACACTATCATAGAAAGAATTATACAAATGGGAGCTAATGGATGAAGATATGGCCATAGTGCACACCAGGAAGTAGTTTTCATGGTCCATGCACACACACATGGATGAGCCAGATTTTGATGTGTGTGAGGATTTGTGCATATCAAGGAGGTTGAAAAAGACACCTCATGCTAGACACATGATAGTAAATCCTATTGTCATGTCAGATGAACAGGTGAGCAATGCATTGGTCAAAGTCTCAATAGAGGTGGCGAGGTGGAATATGGACAAGGCTACCACAATTAGGGCACTCAAGGAAGAGATCAAAACTAAGGATGGGGAAATAGCGCACCTAACGTAGGAGAGAGACTTAGTGCAGAAAAATAACGTTGTATTTATTAGCATCATAGAGGAAATTGACGATAATTTCATAAGAGCTAGGCCACACTTGGAGCCAAAGGTACCACAGACATTTCCTTCAAAGAATACACTATGTAGGAAATTTGGTGGACCTAGTACTTGAAGATGAGCCTCTATGCATGCCATGCTCCAAAGGATCTAGCACAAGAGGTAGAATGAGAGAAGGCTTCAGTGATGCAAAATATTACATCCTATGAAGGACTGCTACAAGTGCTATAAGAAGAACTAAAGAAAGTAGACCAAGCCTTGAACATCTGCACAGCTCTAAAGGTGCTCATCAACATAAGAACCCTGGAGGAGAACAATGAAGTCCAAAAAGTGATGAAGGATGAAACATTGGGCCATGTAGAAATATTATCAATGGTTAAACAGAAGTGTAAGGCACTGGCAGTAGCACAATAACCACACAAGAATCGGCTGGAAGAGCTTGGGAAGCTCATTGTGTAAAATATGGATTTACTAGATGGGAGGATGACTGCAATGTCCAACATTGTGTTGGTCTTGTAGAATGAGAAAGGATAGATCACGAAGGATGAATTGGAGTCCATTTATGTGGACATTCCAGAAAAAGTAGAGGAAGGACTCATTGAGTGGTAGACCTTAGAGGCTGAAATAAAATAGGAATATCCTGAATTGGTTGTTCATACTAAAGAAGAGACTATAGAGTAAAGACATTCTTTCATTCTTTCCATTCTTCTATTCTTTACTTAAGTTTTGGAAATGACCATTGTCGGGGTGACAATGAAATTAGTGTGGGGTAATTTTGATCAAATAACACTTGACAAAAAGCAGACAAGAAGTCCGCGTGGAAAAGTGAGTCATATTCAAAGGCGTGAATGGATAGGGAAAATACGCGCGCGGAATAGAAGTTCAGTTTTCGGGACTTAGCCATTTTCGCTCATAACAATCTATTTTTAGAGATGGCGTGCAGAGAACACAAATGAGGAAGAGATGTGTGCACCATGCATTGGCTATTTTTCTAGGATTAGATATGAAACACAAGCCGGAAATAGATATGCTACTGTCAGTTAGCTAATAGTAGTCTATTATTAGCACACTTGTATGTGTGGCTAGTTTTGTAAAGGTGCGTGGCTAAGAATAGCATGTGACCTATTTTGGGAATAGATAAGTAGTGAAGGGAAATTCCCACCCTTATATATATATATATATATATATATATATATATATATATATATATATATATATATATATATATATATATATATATATATATATATATATACGTAGTAAATTGTGTAATAGAGATACACATAGGGGATCGAGATATACAGAGATATGTTGTTAAATCTGCTACGCGCATACTACTGATATTGTAATGAAGCTTCTGTAAACTTATTGCAGTTAATATGATGGAGGATATTGGCTGAATCTAAGTGTTAGTTCTATGTGTATCTGAATCTAGTATTTTTTTATCTCATCGTGGTTAGTACTTAATTTTGTTTTTCCTTAGATATAGATTTGGTATGCTCTGTGGAATGACATGTTAGTAATGGAACTATATATGTTAAGTCTTCATCATGCTAACATCCTGCAACAGCAACCCTAAAGAGGGACCTGGTACCTTTATGCACTTTGGGTGAGCGCTCGCTTTAGGGCCGAGGATGTGCCAGCCGCGTCCTAGGGTTTCATAGGGTTTGTATCACCGAATGTTAGGTTGCATCACTTGAAATATTTTTGGGCCATCTCTGTCTATTCTCGTGGATCAAAACGGAATGTTATGTTTTAATAAGCGGGAATGTGGTTAGAGGGAGAATAGGCATGTGATTTTAGGGTTTAACTAAGTTTTAGTTAATTAAGGTAGGTAGGACTAAGTCTTATTTAGTTATGGTGAGTGAATGATGAGTCCTAGTAAAGGGGAAATATGCTAAAAATAGGTTTGTGATGAGGTGTCTAGGTGAGGTGGTGTGGGCTGAGGTGTCTAGGTTAGGTGGAAATTATTTTTAATTAAGGTAATTAAATAATGAATATTGTGAGCATGGGTATTAATTTAATTATAAATAATTAAATTAATATTAATGTGGGGTAAAAGGGGTCATGGTTAGGTGAATATGTTTAAGTTGGCTATTCAAAAAGGGACCAAGGGAGTGTGACCCAATTTTGGTGTCTAAATTTTTCCCCTTTTTATTGCATAGCTTGTATTGGTAAGCAACGCTAACAAAAATAGGAAGTGATTGCCCCATGTGTGGGTGAAGGTGATCCCCCTCAAACCAAGCACTAATGAGGTGTAATATGGAATCGATGAGTGGTTTGATAAATGTGTAGTTGGTGAAGATAGGTGGGGAAGGGTATGAGTACTATGGGATAGGGTGATGGTCAACTCGGGTAATAGGTAATAGGCCAGGGTCAAAATCGGGTCATGGGTAATGACAATCAAACGCACGCACACGTATAGATTACAACACAATACTAGGTTGAAGAGCTTGCAAACTCTACATCGTCCAAGGTCGATAGGTTTATCCAAACAAGGGTGAGGTGATTCAGGTATCCAAGTTATAGGATATGGTCTGAAACACAACGTAGGTTAGGTGCGGAACATTTAGGTATGTTCTGGTACACCAAATTTTTGGTCAGGATAAATGGCATGGCAATAGGCAAGGTATGGTTGTTAGGCTAAAATAACATAGGTAACAACATCGCAAGGTATAGCAAGTACATAAGGTAATTGATCACACCAAGTAGGCTAGGTCTAGGTAAATAGGTCATAACACGGGTAAGGCCAAGGTATAGGTAAAATATCAAATCCCAAGACACAACAAAGGAAATGTGGGGTAGTGTGGGCTCGTAGGTATGGTTCCATAGGTGTCTGGAATGATAAAAGGTGTGTGATCACTAATGGTTGCAAGAAAAATGAAGCTTAGCAAGGCCAAATAGTTATAAGGGTTGACCGATGCTGGTTATAGGGTGACCGACGTTGGTTGGCTAGGGCACAAATATGACCTACGTCGGTCAAGTCAAGTTGGGTTTATAAAAGAAAAATTCCATATTTTACAGAATCATTATTGTGTTGTGACTTTGGAGAAAATGAAAGATTTGTTTGACCATTTGTACCTTTTCAAGAAAGAAGGACAAGGCATCCTATCGGGCTGAGGTGGATATTATGAATTGGTGACATGAAGCTAGTATATGGGTCTATGAGAGCGGTGTGGTTGATTGTGATTGGTTGGAGGTGAGAGGTGGATTAGGACATGGCAGAGGTAGGAGAGGGCTTGGGTAGGACACCAATACAGCAATCGAGACGTACCACCACACCAACGGCACCACGATGAGGTAGGGTTTGATCCTGATTTTTCATTTACTATTACAATAGGTTGGTAAAATTTGTGTTGGGTAAAACCGTGTCAAGTGGGGGTATAATTTTGAATTTGTGGTTAAAATGTTGCAATGAGGGAGGGGAGAGGTCCTAGGTAGGGTAAATAGGGGCGGGAGGGGTTTAGGTTAGGTTTGGGTAAGGTAGGATAGGGTTCTAGGTTAGATTTGAGAATTTTGGGAGAAATAGGGGGTTTTTTCAGATTCGATCTCTATTACATTGACCGACATCGGGCAAGGGTAGCCGACATCGGTACACTATAGCTAGCATCGGTCAAATAACAGTGACCAATGTCAACCATGGTGGATCGATGTCGGTCACTAGTGACCAATGTCGTTCGGCTTTTGGGGAAAAATATGTCGAGAAACGATGATGGTGGGAGTTAAAGAGAAGGCAAGGTATTGAGGTATAAATATAAGTGTGTTGAGAATAGGTAGGGTAAAGGGTATGTATGATATGAATTAAGGGGTGGGAAAGTGGGATGGGGGAAAGGGGTAGGTCATTAGGGTTATGGGGAAATAAATAATAATAATTTTGGGAATAGGTTAGTTGGGTAAGTGATATGTTAGGTATGGTCAAGATTTAATAATGGTGTGGTTTGTTGGGTGCAGGCTAGGGACTAGTTGTAGATGAGAGATAGAGTACCACCTCTCATTATCGCTGGTGTGAGGGAGCGTGATGGCATAGGAGTGGTGGCACATTACGATATGTCACCCTTATTGGGGTCGATGATATAGACACATATTTTGGGAGTTGAGCTTGATGGTTGCACTCATTGATAGATGTGATTCAGTGACCAACACGTTTCATTTGCCTATAGGTGAGATCACAATCACCCAAGAGGATATGTAAATGATCTTGTAGTTACCCATAATGGGGATGCAGGTGTATTCTATTTCTTTAGAGGCATCAAAGGAGTTGATGTTGACGGTGTTTGGAGAGGGGATGGTAGAGATGAGGTTCCATAACGCACGAGCCTAAGCTATGGAGAGATGTACACATCCCATCCTAAGGAGATGAGGCTAGTGGTCCTGATCATGGAGGAAGTGTGTTGTTTTGCACTTCTAGATGCAGAGGGTGGGAGATTCCCATGGGCACTTGATGGGGTTCTCCATGACATGATGGAGGATAGGACCCGGTTTGCTTGGGCACCAACATACTTGGTATAGTTATACAGGGAGTTATGGGCCTACAGAAATTGCGAAGGTTTAGCTTTGTGTTATACCTTTCTTCTTCACTACTAGGCATATGAGCACATTATATGTGTGCATCTAATTGGTATGCCCAACCGGATGCATTCGAGGTGGGATTTGTTCGATTTGTATACAGGTTTTGGGTGCCTATTGTTGGAGAGCGTAGGGCTTCTGTGGTACACATGATGTGGCATATTATAGGCGGGTGTTGGAGGGGTTATCTGGAGTGGACATCATTTGGAGGCCATATGTTGGCTTCCCTTCATACATGCAGATGGCGGTGGAGTTAGATGAGTTACAGCTACTAAGGTGGATAGAGGGGTGTCATGTCGAAGAGCACGAGATGATACCCGTAGATAGGGTCAGACGGTAGTTTGGGCTACCCCAGGATGTGCCTCCACCATTCCCTTAGTATAAGAGAGACAACATGGAGAGACCTATGCCTCTACCACACCTAATAGTTCCGATAGGTTCGGAAGAGCAGGTGGTGGACCGGTGGATTGATGATGCCAGAGTTACAGATAGATACAGGTAGTGGTGGGCAATTTAGCTACTAAGCGACCACCTAGGCCAGGGGCAGCCTGACTTGGCTACCCTCATAGTTCGAGAGGGATACACTGCAGAGACAGTGTCCTCATTACATGCCTAGATTATAGGTTTATAGGGATAGTTGGCATGGTCACATGCAAAGGTGGCAACAATATAGGTACATGTGGTAGGTTTACAAGGCTAGTTGGCCACTACACAGGCACATATTGTGACCTTACATGCCCAGGTCACTGCATAAGTAGCACCTCAGGCTCCAAGGTAGGGTCCCATGGTATACGCAACATCAGGACATGGTGCATAGACATAGGGGCCAAGACCACCATTAGCGAGGAAGGGTTCACAGTGCACAAGAGCCGAGACTACCAAGATTAAGGAATTGTTCACGTGGTTTCGTGAGACCCATGGCTCTACCACAGATAGTGTCGATGGCAAGATTCAAGGATGCCTTGAGTGAGGCCAGGTACTACCAAGATCATTTGACTACTGCCAAGATAGACATCCCTTCCTATGTGGAGTATAGGTTACAGCAGGCCTTGAGTGAGAGGACTAGATTTTGCACACGAGTGCCAAGAGTACAAGGGTTGGCGAGCCTAGAGATAGGTCGGGTGAGGCCACTAGTTCACAGAGAGTCGACCTAGCTGCGCAAATCCAGAGGAGACAATGTCCTGGACCTAGAGAGGGTGGAGAGATGATAGCAGGTGTCTTTGAGCTAGAGGAGAGGAGGAGGAGAAAGATGAGACCGGTATGGATATCAAGTGATTAGTCACCATATGTGTTCAAGATATAGATTTTTGTATATTTTTTATTTATACCGACATGCGTCTTTGAAGATAGCGAGGATGTACATGAGAGTTTTTGAGTCTTTTAATTATTATACTAGCCTGCATGTTGAAGATGTTGAGAGTGTATATGAGATGTGTGTGTATTTATTATGCTTTAGTGCACATATGTATGGACACACAAATTCAGATGATTTATATATAGAGATGGTGATATTTATGGTATGATGTTGTGTTTATGTTGTAAAATTTTCATTGTTATATGCATATGGGTGAAAACTAGGTGGATTAGGCATGATGGAGTTAGGTCAGTTTAGGCATGATGGAGTTAGGTCATTAAGGCATGGTGGAATCATGTCATTTTAGGCATGATGGAGTCAGGTCGATTGGGCATGGTGGAGTCATATCAGTTTAGGCATGATGTATTCAAGTCAGTTTAGGCATGATGGAGTCGGTCGGTTTAGGCATTATGGAGTTAGGTTTGGTTTAGCCATGATGGATTCAGTTGGTTTTGGAGCTAGCTCGGTTTAGGCATGATGGACTTAGGTCGTTTTATGCATGATGGAGTCAGTCGGTTTAGGCATGATGGATTCAGGTCGTTTTGGAGTCATGTCGGTTTAGGCATGATGGAGTCTTGTTTTTAATTTTTGATTTAATGTCCAAGTTATTAGTAACATGGGAAATAAATGATGAGTTATATGTATGTTATGGTGTAAACTTCCAAAAATTTTGATATTATAGAAATGTGGAATGATTGATTAGATGTTTTGATGGTGTGATAAAATGGTAGATATGTATGTGTGGTAAATTTCCAAGATTTGTGAAAAATGGAAACTAATTACGGTAAAATTTCAATAGACAGACATGTGGGAGGAAATGGGTTAGGGTAAAGAGTGGCCGAGCTAACCTCCAAGGGCCCCATGCCCTAGGAGTGTTGCCTACATAGCCCCAATGAAAAGGGGCCTTAGGCCAATGTAGTTCTCCCATAAGCTAGGGAAGAATATGATGAGGTAGAGGAATGGGTTGGTAGGTTTTAGGTATGATTGAGTGTAGGTCATAAGCATGATTGAGTCTTAGGTGATAGGCATGGTTGAGTCTTAGGTAATAGGCATCGTTGAGTCGTCTAAATGTAGGTGTCGATAATCTGGTCCTATACAAGGTGATCAATCATTAATGAGGAAGATAAATGGTAAGAGGTGGTAAAAGATATATTTAATTGATAACAACCCTAGTGAGTATACCATACCCAAGATGGGCTTATGAACTGTCGACACTAAAATTTTCCTCCGTAATTTCTATTTCATTAATGTATGTATTAGGAATAGGATGTTGTTAAGTATAATTAGTAGTAGCGTCTGATAGAAGATAACGGCGCCCGTCGATGCGTGCCGCCAATAATGTGGAGTACGGTAATGAATCAAAGTACAATAGGAATGTTGTAAAAAGTAAATATTTGTCGTAAGTGGTCCGGTAATGTTAAAATGTCAAAATTTGGGTAATTAGAGAAGTAGGGTCTACATGATTAGGAATTAGAAATATTATATTGGTAATAAGGACAAGGAGTGAGGTCATAAATATTTTGTGTATTTTATTTGTAAAAAGTCTAAAAATGTGGAACCCATGTAAAATGATAAGGTTTATCTTATCTTAAAAGATAAGCTTACATGTACATATAAGAGTTAAGGTATGGAATATGATCCGTCGAGTGGATTTCTTATCCTATCTTAGAGATAAGATGGATAAGCCTGGAAGTTCTATAAATAGAGAGGCCACCCCCCTCATTTAGCATAGAAGGAAGTAGTGAGAAATATTGTAGGAAGTGTGCAAAGGAAGCCATCAGTTTAAAGGTGTGTTGAAGAAGCCATTAAGAGGTGTAATTGTAAAGTTTATCCCATAGTCTTGGTGAAAGGCAAGTGAAGTCAATAACACTTGAAGTACCTCATGGGTGAGATTGTAACAATTTCATGTTAATATTATAATTTACTTTGATATTTCAGATTTGTCATCATTCCATAGTCGATGGTATTCTTGTGTTATGTTGTTGTTTTGTTTCCAGATTACATCCACCAAACTAAAGGCTGTGCATTAGTAAATAATCATAGCACAAGGAGTTCCCGATGAAGAATTATCATAGTGCCGGATTGGTGATGAAATTTTGGTTCCGTTGCCGGGACCATTCCTCGTTGGTGGATTTTCTGGAGAGATATTCCCACTTAGTCAAAAATCAATTGGAGGGTAACCTTGTTTTTACTATGCATAGTAGTTACCATGGTAAAGTCATTTTTGCCATGAATAGTAGTTACCATGGTAAAGTCATTTTTGCTGGGAATAGTATTTACCGCAGTAAAGTCACTTTTTACCATGAATAATATTTACCATGGTAACTTCACTTTTTACCGTGAATAGTGTTTACCACAGTAAAGTCAATTTTTACCATAGTAAGTCAAGTTTTACCATAGTTTACCGTGGTCATTTCTATTTTACTGTAGAAAGGTGTAAAGTCACTTTCTAGTATAGTAATTCCAATTATTTGTGCACATAAGTCTTGTTGATTGTACTTGTGGGTTGTATTTCACGGTGGGTACTTTTGAAAATAGGAAAGATTCCTGTTTTTTCAGCTCAATCTAATGAAGATGCTTCTTCTTTCATTCAAGAGTTTAAACGATCTTGTATTTGTAATGGCCTCATAAGAAGGGAACAATGGACTGAATTTTTTCCTACCTTTTTGGATGGTTCAACACTTAGGTGGTTTGAAACACTAGGTGATAATGTGAAAAATTCATGGGATTTATTAACTAAAATTTTTCTTGAAGAATTTGGTGAACAACAGAAATATATAGATCTCATGATCAATATCACAAAGCTATCATAAGGAGAGAAGGAGAAGATAAGGGATTATCATGCTCGTGTTCTAGAGCTAAGGAGGAAGCTCGATGCCCAGATCCGGAAGGAAGGATTAGCAGATGGGTTGATAAATGGCGTGGATAATCTCCTCTGTAAGCACTTCATTCTTGGGATGAAGCCAAAGATCAGACAACGAGTGAAGTATGACCACCCAGCTACCATTGAACAAGCAAAGGAGATTGCAAGAAGGCAAGAAGAAAGCATGGAAGAGGAGCCCAAAGAAATTGTTGTTAAAGTAGAGCCTACACCAACACCTTTGGTCCAGAATCCACAACCACTCTCGGTGAGCACAAATATTTCTCCTAGTACATCTACTGAGTATGAAGATCTGCTCAAAAAGATGGGTCAGTTAACTATTAATCTTCTTCAAGGAAAAGAATTTAGTTCTCAGGGAGGAGATAGAGGTCCAAAAAGAAATATTTCTGAAGTTGTATGTTATGGTTGTTATAAAAAGGGTCATTATAAGTATAATTGTCTAGATAGAGCTTCTACATCTGGTAAAGGAGATAATGATAAAGGAAAAGCACCTGTGAATTCTTTTGATGTAGTAGATAAGAGCAGAAATAATGAAGTAGATGTGTTTGTAACAAAAAGAAAGAAAGAAAAAGATAATCAAGATGGAAATGATCCTAAGAAGATGAAAGGAGAAACTAGTAAGAAACATAGGAGAAGAAAGTTGGGTGTGCAGGATTTTCTGATTTCACAGGGGCAAGGACCATACTCCATCTTGGAAGATCTATCTAAAAGGCCTACAAATATTACATATGGTCAACTCTTGGCTATGTCTTCTGAGAAGAGGCGGAGTTGCGAAGTGGACTCAATGCTCGACGAAGGAAGGAGATTGAGGTCCCTGTTTTAGAGGCAGAGGCGGATCCCTATGCTCCACAAGATGAGGTATTATGTAATGGTATTTCAATTCATGATGTCTTAGTTGATGGAGGTGCTACAGTTAATGTAATGACTGAGTCTGTAATGAACATGTTGAGTTTAAAAATTGATCGCCCTTCAACACTTATGTTAAGGTCATTAAATAAGGGAAAAACTAAACCAAAAGGTGTAGTTTCAAATGTGGCAATATCTATTATGGGTGTTGTATGTGTGGTAGACTTTTAGGTGATGAAAAATGGTACTGTTGCGTACCCAATGCTACTGGGAAGACCATGGCTAAGGAGAGTTCATGCAAGAAACTACTGGAATGAAGGTTTCATGACCCTTGGACGTGGTAGAGAGAGGGTGAAGATAAACATGATCCCTCGACATCATAAGGCAGAACCTATGGATTCAAGTGATGAAACTGATGATTAGACATCCTCTGATTACTCTAGTACTAGTGAAGTGGACACTGAAGATGAAGAAACTAAGGTTGATGTTTCAGTCATGGATATCCTTCCAGTCACACCAACTCATGACCCCATAAAATTATCTGAAGAATAAGTTGATGATCGTCTCTAACAAATAAAGATTGGTGATGCTGTGATGGAGAGTGAGAAGGAATCCTACCTCCAGCTCTTTCGAAGGTACATACACCTATTTACTTTTGATTACAAGGAACTTCGTCAAGTAAGTTGGGTAGAACATTCTATTGAGCTGGTAGATGGTGCTAAGCCCATAAAGCAAATGCCATATAGAATGAATCCTAATTTTTCCAAGACTGTAAAAGAAGAAATAGATAAGTTGCTTGATGTAGGATTCATATTTGCTTGTGGAGAATTCGAATGGGTTTCTCCCATTGTGATCTCAATAAAAATAATGGGAAGCTACGTATTTGTGTTGATTACGAGAAGCTCAATAAGGCAACAAGGAAGGATCATTACCCTCTTCCATTTTCGAATCAAATCTTGGACGGCCGAAGTAGGCGGCCAGAGTGTTATAGTTTCTTGATGGATATAGCGGCTACAACCAAGTTCGTATAGCAGAGAAAGATCATTCGAAGACCACGCTCACCACTCCTTGGGGAACGCTTGCTTATAGAGTTATGCTTTTTGGGTTGTGTAATGCTCCAAAGCAACATTCCAAATTTGATGAATAGGGTGTTCGAACCCTATATTGGGACCTTCATCGAGTATTTCGGATGATTTTTGCATCTATGGGAACAAGTTGGACCACCTGCACTAGATGGAGACAAAGCATTTCAAAGGTTAGATGAAGCACAAGCCTCACTAAACCCTACAAAGTGTGTCTTTGGATGTTCTAAAGGAATTTTGTTAGGGCATGTTGTATCCAGAGATGGTATTGGTACTGATCCTGATAAAGTTTCAAAAATCAAAGATTTACCATTTCCTATGAATAGAAGTAAGTTGAGATCATTTTTAGGCCATGTGGGGTACTATAGAAGGTTCATCAAGAATTTCTCAAAGATTGCACAGCCACTAACCCAGTTCTTGAAGAAGGATGTTACTTATGAACCAGGAAATAAGGCGCATGAAGCTTTTGGACAACTGAAGGAAGCCCTGGTGTCTTCACCTATTTTAAAGAATCCAGATTGGAGCAAGCCATTCATTGTGTACACTGATGCCTCAGATGTAGCACTAGGAAGTACTTTGAGCCAAAAGGATGAAAATGGGAATGAACATCCAATTTACTTTGGGAGCAGACAAATGAGCAGTGCTGAGGTAAATTATACTGTAACTGAAAAAGAGGCTCTGGCTATCATTTTTGTTGTAAAGAAGTTTAGAAATTACTTGCTAGGGCAAAAATTTCTAGTTGTAATAGATCATCAGGCTCTAAAATATATTGTAAATAAGCCTAACCCATCGGGAGGATAGCAAGATGGATAATTTTGCTACAATAATTTGAATTTGATATTATAGATAGGCCAGGAAAGAAGCATGTCAATGCGGATGCACTCTCTTGAGCCTATGATGGTTTAGGATCATCTTGTGATGATGATGATTTCCCCGATGCAACATTGTTATCCCTTGACACAATCCCTAGTGAATACATAGATATTTGGAATTATCTGAATGAATTCAAGTTTCCTGATGGTGCCAATGCAAAGACTAAGAGAAAGATTACTCAAGCCAGTCGTCCATATTCTATTCTGCATGGAGTATTATTTCGAATAGGACCTGATGGACAATACAAGAGGGTAGTTGGACGTGATCAAGGGAAGGAATGATAGAAGAATTCCACAATGGTACATGTGGAGGGCACTTCTCTCAACAACTTACAAAGAAGAAGGATCTTGGATGCGAGTTATCACCGCCCACTCTTTTTAAAGATTGTTATAATTATTGTAAGACATGTGATATTTGTCAAACACATGGTAACCGTAAGACTTCATCACTCCATTATGCCCTATTCTTCCACTTGGTCCATTTGAAAAGTGGGAATAGACATTGTAGGTCCACTTCCAACTACCTCACACCAAAATAAGTATATTGTAGTTGCCACGATTATTTAACCAAGTGGGTTGAAACTAGGCCATTGAAAACACTTCCATGGATGAGGTGGCAAGGTTCATATATGAACGCATTGTCACCAGATTTGGTTGTCCATTAGAAATTGTAACAGATCAAGGAAGCCACTTCATTAATGAGGTAGTAGAAGCCCTAGTCAATAAATTTTCTATTAAGCACAGGAAGGCAACAACATACAAGCCAAGTACAAATGGACAGGTGGAACGAACCAATTTTGTGTTGTGTCAAATTATAGCAAAAGATGCAGCCTTGCAGGTACATAAGTGGGATAAAAGGATTCATGCAACATTGTGGGCATATAGGGCAACATCAAAGTCAGCAACAGGATACTCCCCATTTCAGTTGGCCTATGGCATTGATCCAGTTCTTCCTATTGAGTTTGATATTCCCACTGTGAGAGTTATGAAAAATGAAAGGATGGATGAAAGTGATTCAGTAAAAGAAAGGTTGGTACATCTTCATTTGCTAGAGGAAATGAGGGAAATAGCAAAGGATACAAGCCATAAGAAGAAAATGAAGTAGAAGGAATACTTTGATCAAAAGATCCGTTGGTCTCCATTTCATGTGAATGACTTGGTTCTAGTATATGATTCCAGATACAAAAAAAGAAGACAGAGAAAATTTCTTCCAAAATGGATGGGGCCCTACAAAATAGCAGTTGTGCATGAAAATGGTACGTACCAACTGGAGGAATTGATGGCACTCCCATTACGAAATGGGTCAACCACGACAAGTTGAAGATTTTCCAAGCACTAGAATAGTCTACTCCGAGGACGGAGTAGAAGCTAGGAAGGGGGAAGATGTCGACACTAAAATTTTCCTCCGTAATTTCTATTTCATTAATGTATGTATTAGGAATAGGATGTTGTTAAGTATAATTAGTAGTAGCGTCTGATAGAAGATAACGGCACCGTCAGTACGGTGCCGCCAATAATGTGGAGTACAGTTAATAATCAAAGTACAATAGGAATGTTGTAAAAAGTAAATATTTGTCGTAAGTGGTCCGGTAATGTTAAAATGTCAAAGTTTGGGTAATTAGAGAAGTAGGGTCTACATGATTAGGAATTAGAAATATTATATTGGTAATAAGGACAAGGAGTGAGGTCATAAATATTTTGTGTATTTTATTTGTAAAAAGTCTAAAAATGTGGAACCCATGTAAAATGATAAGGTTTATCTTATCTTAAAAGATAAGCTTACATGTACAGATAAGAGTTAAGGTATGGAATATGATTCGTCAGAGTGGATTTCTTATCCTATCTTAGAGATAAGATGGATAAGCCTGGAAGTTCTATAAATAGAGAGGCCACCCCCCTCATTTAGCATAGAAGGAAGTAGTGAGAAATATTGTAGGAAGTGTGCAAAGGAAGCCATCAGTTTAAAGGTGTGTTGAAGAAGCCATTAAGAGGTGTAATTGTAAAGTTTCTCCCATAGTCTTGGTGAAAGGCAAGTGAAGTCAATAACACTTGAAGTACCTCATGGGTGAGATTGTAACAATTTCATGTTAATATTATAATTTACTTTAATATTTCAGATTTGTCATCATTCCATAGTTGATGGTATTCTTGTGTTATGTTGTTGTTTTGTTTCCATATTACATCCACCAAATTAAAGGCTGTGCATTAGTAAATAATCATAGCACGAGGAGTTCCCGGTGAAGAATTATCATAGTGTCGATTGGTGATGACGAACATAGACACTAAAGGCATTCTATAATGGACTATTCTAAGGGTGAAGAAATTCACATGATCACGAAACCAATACCAGCTCAATAATACCCTAGACGCATTGGCACATCACTTAGCCTAGATTGAGAGCTCACTCAAAGTGCACAAAGGTACCAGGTCCCTCTTTAGGGTTGTTGTTGTAGGATGTTATCATGATGAAGACTTAACACATGCAATTCCATTACTAACACATCATTCTACAGAGCATGCCAGATCTATATCTAAGGAGAACAGAATTAAGTATTAACCATGATGAAAACAAGAACATACTAGATTCAAATACACACAGAACTAACACTTGAGATTCAGCCAATATCCTCCATTATATTAAATGCAGTAAGTACATAGAAGCTTCATTACAATAACAATAGTATACGCTCATGTGTGTAATAGATTTAGCAGCATAATCTCACTATATCTCCATGTATGCATATCTATCTACTACATAGTTTACCACATATAAGGGTGGGAACTTTCCTTCACCACTTATCTAATCCCAAAATAGGTCACATGTTATTACTAGCCATGCGTCATTACAAAAATAGCCACACATGCAAGTGTGCTAACAATAGACTACTAGTAGTTAACTGACAGTAGTAGATCTATTTCCACTGTGTCCATGCAAAGCACTTCGTAGATAATCCTCCAAAAATAGCCAATGCATGACGTGCAAGTCTCCAATCGGTTTGAGTGCTCCGCATGCTATCTCCAAAAATAGATCCTTGTCATGAAAATGGCTAAGTCCTAAACCTATTTATGTTCCTCGTGTGTGAACTTTTCAAAACTTCCACGCCTTTGAATGCACTTCAATCTCCCGCATGAACCTTTTGTATTTTCTTTACTAACTGCAATGGTTGTCTCCAAAACAAATCAAAGAATATTAATAGAAGAATAGAAATAATTTGGATGAATGAAAGAATGTTATAACTTGTATTTTCTTCTTCGCAACCTAAAAAATTAATTCAGGATATTCCTCCTTTATATCAGCCTTCAAGGTCTACCACTAAACGAGTGCTTCCTCTACTTTTTCTGGAATGTCCATGGTAATGGGCTCTAGTTCATCTTACGCAATCTCTCCTTTCTCATTCTACAAGACCAACACAATGTTGTACATTGCAATTATCCTTCCCTCTAGCAAATCCATCTTTTGCATAATGAGTTTCCCAAGCTCCTCTAGCCAGGTCCTTCCGTGGTTCTTGGGTTGTTTTCAGGGCCTCGTGCTTCTGTTTAACCATTGTTAATCTTTCTTCATGGCCCAATGTGTCATCCTTCATCACTTTCTAGACCTCATTGTTCTCCTCCAGGGTTTTTATTTTGATGATTGCCTCTGAGCTATACAAATGTTTTTATTTTAGTTCTTCCCACTTGACTTGCATAGCAGACCTTCATATGATGCAATCTTCCTCATCACTGAAGAATTTTCTCACTCGGTGTCTTGTGTTGGATCCTTTGGCACTAGCATGCACAGAGATTCATCTTCAAGCACTAAGTCCACCAATGTACTTACATAGTGTATTATCAAGGAAACGTCTTTGGTAACTTTGGCTCTAAGTGTAGCCTATCCTTCATGACATTGTCACCAATTTCCTCTGTGATTTTGATAAATACAACGTTCTTCTTCTATGCTAAGTCTCTTTCCTACATTAGGCACACTATCTCCTCATCCTTAGTTTTGATCTCTTCCCTTAGCACCCTAAGTGTGGCATATTTTTCCATATTCCGTCATACCACCTCTGTTGATACTTTTACCAATGTATTGCTCACCTATTCATCTAACATAACAATAGGATTTACTATTATGTGTCTAGCACGGGTGTCTTTTCAACCTCCTCGACATGAATGACTCCTCACACACATTAAAATCTTTTTCATCCATGTGCATGTCCATCAACCATGATAATTACTTCCTTGTGTGCATTGTTGCCATATCTTCATCCATTAATTCCCAGCCATATAACTCCTTTTGTGTCAGTGTGCTCTAGAAATGGGCACAGATAATTTTACATGTGTCCTCAGTGTAACCCATGGCTGGTGGAATGTGCTCCCCACTTGTTCTTCTTGACCTAGGCTACTTAGGAACTTGAACTTCTAGATTTGGGACTTGTGTTTCTATGTCCTGAGCAGTCTCAGTTACTGTCTCATCTGTTCCTTTTTATCCTTTTCTCCATCCTTTATTTCTTCATCTTTTTGTTCTTATACGTTCCTCTGGAGGTATAGGAGAATTGGGTGTGCTTTCCTCGGACTTTTTCACTTCCTCATTCAACTTTAATTTCCTTCTCCTTTTATCGCTTGTCTCTTTTTCTAGAGAGATTCCGAGTGACCTACACACCATTTGCGGAGTAGCAAGTGGGTCCTTGTTCTCCTAAACACTCTCTTGAATCGGTGCTCTCCTTGGACTACATCCAAGTCCTCATCATCCCCCTCTTGTGGCTGAGGTGGTGTAGTTGCATGCTCAACTTCATCCTTATTTGTAGGATGTCTTCTACCTCTATGTTCCAAACCACCACTATCCTCGCACTCATCCTCCTCATCCTCTACTTTGATTGTCTCTATGGGCTTAAGCACTGGAATGTTCTCCATGGTATGCTTACCCTTTGGCGGCCCTGGGAGTGCGAACTCATCTTCCACATACTTGTTGTTTTCCAGCTTTGGCTTCAATTGGAGGTACACAAGTGTTGCTCTAATGTCCCCAATAGCCAAACTTACTGGCTTTATGCTCAACACATCTAAGATGAGCCTTTCAATATATGCATTACATCCTAGATATACATACTTCTTCCTCAATGTGTGGTAGTCAGCAGTCTACCTTTTTGCATTGAATGTTAGGTGGTGTGCATCTGAGAACCTATGAACTGATGCCTGAAAATACCTCATTATGAAGGCATACGAAATTTTTCACCATGGGCTCCAAGCCTTGTCCTTCATCACAAATCATGTGATGCAAAAATGTTGGTATACGGAAAACTAAACTACCTTACCCACCACCGATGGTAAATCCTTTGGTATGCACCACTCTTCTTCGAACACCACGTGGAGCCTATCGTACCACTTCTCAGCCCTTTGCTTGACTTGTTTGATCATCAATCCTTCATAAAATTACTTGTTGAATTGTTCTTCAGGTGACTTGTTCTCCATAGTATACTCTCATACCTTCTCATTTGGTCCATCCGCACCCCGATCTCTAGGAATACCGGAGACGATAAAATAGTCCCAAAACTAATCTTTCCTCCTGAACATGCTTCTTCGACAATATTTTTTACAATGTAACCTAAAATGTTATAGATCACTCCTTCAGACATCCTTTTAGCAATGTGTAGCCACATGGTGTTCACTTGTGACCACCTCTCGTGGTCATTTAATTTTGTCACAAGGTGCATGGTTACCTGTACAACTGGGTACTTTTTAGTTTATCTATGTCCATGTCACATGGACCCTTTGTGTACCCCTGCTCTCTCCTATTTTCCATAATTGTGGCCTTGTCAGTTAAATCCTCCTTGAGGTCTTCACTTGTAGCCTTCAACCCAGTCACTGTGGAGATCAACGCGGAAAAAATCCTTACTTTGTGTCCTACAAAGTAGAAGAAGACTTAGTGTACTCTTCTCATGAGCCATTGGTACAAAGGATCATATTTTCCTAATTAAGGGAGCTCATATAGCTGATATACTCAAATCTTCTTCAATAACTTCTCCCTAGCATCGTCATAGACCGACATGTCCTCCATTGTACGATTTTTTTGTCTTTGTGTTCAACAATGCATCCAGCTCCTTCTTGTTTTCTATGGTATGATGGTTGTACTCACTTATCTTGCTTCTCCAAATGTGGGAATCCCACTCTTGGCCTACTATAACCCCCTCTAGATATTGCATCTCTAAAAAATTGCTCTCAGGGGTCATTTCTTCTTCCTCCATGACCACCTTCTTCTTTCCCTTAACTCCTACTGCAACTACCTTCTTTGGTGTCATTTCTACCCTATAATCCTCTGAAAATACTCGTCTTTTGACTTCTGCAACATGCAACTCAAACCCTAGCTCAAATATTCATGCCCTAGTGGAAATCACATGCCCTAGCTTGGTTGTAACGCATCTGCTTCACTCAAACCCTCCTCCTGTGGGAACACAAGCTTCTCCTTCGCACAAACCTCCTTTCCACATCTGGTTTCACACTCTTCACACCTCAACATGATTTCTCGGCTCTTCGCACTTGGCTCTTATCAAATTATCTTAATTACAATGGTAAGAATGAACTCGCATCCCATCCTTATATAGATTTTCAAATTTTGTTGTATTTATTGCTCCTTCAAGTACCCAATGTCCTCTCATTTGTTGGCCAATTTCATTTGTTCTATGTGGTACATATTCACACCCCAGTTATAACCTTCTAGCGCACCTTCCTACCCTTTGGTCACAAACTTCTCTTCAGCGTACTTCTTTGCACCCGAGTACCTTGTCACTACACCTTCCACTAGTAGTTGTTATGGCATCCACTTACCTCGCGTTATATTGTCCCTTCGTCCATCTCCATTTGTAGTCACTTTTTATAAGCAATCCTTTGACTTGAATAGCACCTGTAGCAGCTTATTCCTTTCGTCATTTAATTCCAACATTCTTGTACCTGGATACCAATAATCCACCCCACACTAAAAGTATGTGTAGTCCTCTGCGCATAAAAATTCTTCAAATAGTAATTAGCTTATGGCGCGTAAATGCGCATATTCCACAACACACCAACTAAATTTACAAATCATAGCAACAAAGAAGGAACATAATAAGGGAATACATAATTGAAAACCTAATCTAAATGGAAATACTACCTTATTACAAACACCAAGAAGACTTATTTATAGTAGGGCTTTAGCCTACTCCCGTTGAAGTAACCAGGTAGCCATGTTCCATCAAGTGCTTCTAACTGGAAAGTGCTTGTTTCAAGGATGTAAGTGATAACATACAACCCCAACCAATGTACCTTAAGTTTTCTTGGATGGTGCAAGAACTTAGAGTCATAGAGAAGCACCATTTTTCCAATCTCAAACTTCTTGTCCCTTATATTTCTATCATGCCAAGCTTTCTACCTAGGCCTTTTCTTGCTTTTGACTCCAATGTGCTATGGCTCATCACTCATCCAGCTTAATTATCTTTTCAATCCATTCTTCTAAAGATTGCTCATCAACTAGATCTCCAATGATTAATACGAAATACGTAAAGAAGGTAACATAAATTCCATAGGAAGAATTGCTTCTGCACCAAACACTAACTGAAATAGTGTGGCTTTGTTCAACCTTTTATATGTTGTCTAATATGCCCAAAGTACTACAGATACTTTATCATCCCAATCCTTTTTTCAAAAATCACATATTTTTGTCAATGTCTAGCTCAAAATTTTGTTGAAAGCCTCAACAGTTCCATTTTCCTAAGGATGATAGGGTGTAGTCTTATGGTATGTAATCATGAACTCATCTAATAAAATTCTGATTGTCTCATTAAGAAAATGTGTGCCCCTATCACTGGTTCAAACTTAAAGGACGTCTATACCTTGTAATAATATTTTCCCATAGAAATCAAGTTGTTGTAGCCACTGTATAGTCCTTTGTGGGTGCTACTTCTTCCCACCATGTCAAATAGTACTCATGCAAGTTATGATGTAGCATGGTCCATTCTGCGCATGTATTTGGTGAAATAGGACCCATAAAATATATAGCCCATTTCTCAAATGGCTTTGCGCTAGTAATAGGTCTCAGAGGCATTTCATCTCATTGACCTAGTTTTCCAAGACGTTGATAATGATCACATGCCTTAAAAATTCCTTACAATCTTTATATAGGGTCTCCCACCATAATCCAATGAGTAGAATCTTGCACGCAGTGGCATCACCGACATAGTGGCCACCTACAATACCACCATGAGCCTCTTCCATAATATTTGTGTGCTCATGTTCCAATACACAATGGTGTAATACCTCATCTCAGCCCAATTTGTACAAGTCACCATTGATTAACATATAAGGTGCGGCACGTATAGCAAGTTGTTTCTTCTCCAAGGATTTCATTCCTTCTAGTGTCATCCTTGTTCGTAGAAAGACAACAATGTCCTCTAGTTCTAATGGCATGCGTTGTAACCTATATAACTGTGCATCTGGCATGGTATCCTCAATTACCTATGCTTCTTCTCCTAACTATATTCTTGATAGATGGTCTGGTCCATAATTACTTTTCCCTGGTTTTACCACAACTGTGAAATCAAATTCTTGAAATAAGAGCACCCATCGACATATGTGCCCTTATAAAACAGGTTTATTTACCAAATACTTCAATGCCATGTGATTTTTATAAAAGATGAATGGTGTAGCTAGTAGGTACTAGTAGAATTTATGTAGCGCATATATCATTGACAAAGCTTCGCACTCTGTAGTTGTGTAATTTTGTTCTATAAGAGTCAGATTTCTACTAGCAAAACAAATAGGATGATCTACAATACCTTCTCCAGGTTGATCTAACACCACACCAATGGCCATGCCAGAGGTGTCAACATGTACATGAAATGGTTGGTCCCATGAAGGAAAATGTAGAATAGGCGCGGTAGTAAGTTTCTCCTTCAATGTCTCAAATGTGCACTACTATTGTTCTCCCAGTAGAATGTACCTTTCCCTTTCAGTAACTCTTCTAATGGTGCAAAAACTTTGGCATATCCTTTGATAAAATTTCTGTAATATCCTGTATGACCCAAAAATTTGCACACCTCACTTTGACTGGTAGGCTCCCTTAGGCCTATAATGACTATAACCTTTTCTAGATCAACCAACAAACCCTCCTTGCATATTATGTGTCCTAAAAGTATCCCAAATGGTGTAGAAAATATGCACTTCTTGATGTTCAAAGAGATACTCAATTGTCTACACCATTCAAACATTAAGCGCAGATTTTCACAGTGATCCTTAACTAATCCATACACCGTCCAATTGTCTAAATATACCTATAAGAAGTTGTGAATAAATTCCTTGAATGCTTGGACAACTATGCGTGAAAATACAACAGCACATTTTTCAGACTAAAAGGCATTACAATATAGGTGAAGCTACCCCATTCAGTATTAAACGTAGTCTTTTTGATACTCCTAGGTAATCCGAACCTTATGATACCCAGAGAACCCATTTGTAAATGAATAAATTTCACACCCTATAACTCCTAGTATTTCCTCAGTGAATGGTGTAGGAAATGGATCAGTTACACATGTAGCATTCAACTCCTTGTAGTCCACACATATTCTAATCCATCCATCCTTCTTGATACTAATCACCATTGGACTAACCCATTCTGACTCATCAAGGGGCTTGATAATCCCAGACTTCAACATTTATCAATCTCTTCTTTGACCTTTTCACAAAAATTGGGGTTCATCCTATAGGGTCTCTTTCTTACTGGGCATGCACCCTCTTTAAGTTTTATCTTCATCTCCCCTAACGATTTATGCACGCCTTTAAGTTCATGGTAACCCCTAGGAAATAAATCTTGGTAATCCCTTAGTAACTCTATAATTTTTTCCACTTCAGAGTTTGACCAATAGTCTCCAATTATGGCTTCCTTAGGTTCAGTATCTACTCCAATATTCACCCACTTTTTCTTCATAGGTTCATGATAGGCGTGCGTGGTCTTATCCATATTGTCCAATACCTCATGCCTCCCTGTTAAATGGTTTACATCCATATTATGTACTTCTTCATCATCCACTAAGTAGACCATTTTTCCATTCTCTTTCTCAAGGTAAACACATTGAAGTAATGTTGCATCGACCTCTGGTTCTTCATCAAGATGTGCTCCCGAGTCTTCTTCATGTAATAACTTATGAAGGATTTCTTTAGCCTTGGCACTATCCCCCATAGTTAAGTGCTTGATAAATTTCAATGCTTCTTCCACCGGAGGGCTTTATAGAGAAGAATTCAAATGTCCGGGCCATTCCGCAATTAAATTCTACCAATTTCCAATTTCTCTATGGAGTTTTGCATATATATACCAAGCACACACAGCCCTTGTAAAGTGGAATAAAACATATGCACCCATAGCAAAGGTGGTAAAGCTTCCTACCCTTTTGCCCAAATTCTTTCACACTTTTGAACATGATGTTGAACAGGTTGATTACTATGATAAGTACTTATTTGAGTAGGTGCATTGCTATTGAAGAACCTAGTAGTAAGAGAAATCCTAATTTCATTCCATTTGACAAGATTATCCCTGTGGGCCACCCACTAGCATGTTACTATCCCACATATTGGATATGTTAGCATATTTCTTCTTTCCAATGGGTCTATCCACTATTCTTCCATGGCACACAAGAATACCATGGGATCCCCTTCTCCTGTGTAACAGGGTATCGATTTGTTACCTATTCTCCTGACATAACGTGGTTTTGTGCCTCGAGGAATTATGCTCTTTACTTCGTGCCCTACCAACTAATAAGTGCTATGATCCTAATTATCACAAGCAACACTTGTAGTATCACTAATAGACTATGCATCCTCCCACTGAATTAGTCCTTCTTTGGTTGGTTTAATTATCTCTAGATCTCGGATGGCGCGTACATAAATCCTATTTAGATCTTCTTCACTTAAGGGCTCAACATAGGGCACAGATTTTCCATCTGTTAAAGGGATAATAACTCTTTCCTCTTTGTTTTCAAAACTGATATAGCCCTTGTTGAATCGAAGATCAGCATTATTTACATAGCACCAAGGATGCCCTAATAGAGCTGGGAAGCTATTTGACTCTTCTAGCACTAAAACTTCAAATTCTTCAGTGAACTTGGCTCCTTATATGGTAATGGGTGCATATTTCAAAACTCCGATGGGAGTGGCCTTAGTTTGATTAGCCATGAATAATGCATTAGAGGATGGATGCAATGAGGGTTTTCCCATTTTTACCCATGCATCTAAGGTAAGAACATTGACTTTTGTGCCTATATCAATCAGTATATTACTCAATAGCCACCCATCCACAACAGCATTCAGATTGATTTTCTTGTCATAATCTAGGCTATGAGGGGGAAGATTTGCATGCACAATCTATCGTCCAATCTCAATTTTTACACACGGAGTGTTTCCTTTTACCCAACTCCATAACAGTGGAATGATGTTTTCCTGGCACAACATTTTACACACTTCCCTCAAGTCATCTATATATTTTTGGACCTTCTTTGATGCTTTCTTTTACTCCATCTTCCATGATTTCTCTTTTAAGTATTGTATCTCACCCTGAAGATTCCTTAGAACTTCCATGGTTTCCTGATAAACCTCCTTCTAATAGGTAGGATTTGGGTATTGTGCATGAATAACTTCTTCTTTAGTGATGCTAGGTTTCTTCGTAATACTTCCCTAGCATGTGTTTCCTCAACGTGGATCGTGATCTTCCTTGTAAAACCTCGATTCTACCTCCAACTTAGGAATCCATTGATTTTCAACAGTGCGATGTATCCTAACCATCCACGCACCTTTTTTTCTTGTTTATGTTGCTTACTCAAATGCTCATATAAGTTTGGGAACTCCTCATAGCTATGGTTCTTTTCGTAAACATAACATGTAATATTCTAGGGACATTCGCGCCTATAGTGGTTAGGAGATTTGCATGTATAACATGTTCCATGAGGAAAATCACTTCTTCCACCACCACAGCCACATCCTCCAAATCCACCATGGTATCCTCAACCTTTGCCACGACTGCCTTCAAGATTCCCTTCATTTCGATCATAGCGAGCCTGATTGTGATCCCGGTCCTGATGCTCATTATTTCCCTTAGAGTTATCTAAAACTCTTGTCTGTCATACACAAATATGTATAGCATCATGGATCTGTCCAATCGATCGATAGTATTTTGTGTCATGAGTCATGGACTCTGCAGATTTTACTGATGGCTTGAAACGTTCTTCCTTATCATGCATTGTAATAATTGGCGTAGCTAGCATCATGGTTTAAATGGCATATTTCACAATCCATCAGTGATGAGCATAGTATTCGTGAGGAAAACTATCCTTTGTGTGACCTTCTACTTCATAATTTGTGCACCAAATCCCTATACGTGTATCATGTGTTGAATTTGTTAATAGTTTTGTAACTATTTTTCCATAGCTGCTATTTTTGCTTCTAAAAATAGGCTCACCCCGATATCTATGCTTCAAACTCGCCTCAACGCCTTGCAATGCTTCTTTAAGTGCTTCACGTGGATTATTCTATGTCTCATGTGATAATGCCCTCCTAAAATGGGTAATCAAGCCCCCAACAAACCATTGTGTATGTCATAAGAAAGCTTTGATAACAGCGTTTTAAACTATGCATCATGCTCTCTAACACTTTCATTAGTGCCTTGCTTAATATCCTTGAGCGCACTTATACTCTTCTGCTTAAACTCAGGGATATGAAACTCTTTAAGGAATGCATCCTTTAAAGCTATATAATCTACGTAAGTCTGATCAAGGTCAAACTTTCTGTACCAACTGTGTGTGCGCCCTTATAACGTAGTAGCAAATTGGCTTGCCCTACGCTCAGAAGTCATGATTCCTTTTGCACACCACAATATTTCATACATGTGTACATGTTTAGCAGCATCTTCTATGCCCCTATACTCTAGAAGATGAGGAGACATTTCCATGTAAATATTCTAGGGTTGGTGCAGACCTTTCCCACCTGATCCGAACCTCTTGTGTTTCCCCTATCTCTAGAACCTCCAGATCTGCCTGAACTAGAGCTATAGTGGATCGGACTAGAATATGTTCTTCCTTATGCCCTAATAGTAGAAGCTGAATGTACCTGAAATTCTATGAAGTATTACTAATCCTAGAAGTTAATCCAAAAATCGGCGCGCTTATATTCTGTGTTGATGATACACCTGAAAAGGTACTCCCATATAAAAATAAAGTCATTTGTGTTGCCATCATTGTGCCTCTTATAAGACTCACTCCTACTCTCCCACTGCTTGAACTAGCTTTTTGACTGCTTGTTGTACTAACTTCGTGAAAATCAAATGCAAGTGTAATGTTACTGTGGATTCAGATGTGTGCCCACGGCCCGTGGTAGTCTTTGTTTGGTGCACTTCTACATGAGGCCAAGGAAGGATCCCTGTCATGCTTTCCAAGATGGGGGAGTTCCTAATTCTCTGGCTCCACATCTTCTATGTGAGCTTCAAATCCTTCATGATCCATCTCTCTCCTCAACGCCATACTTTCTACAATGTTACGTTGCTTCTCTATCTCCCTCTTACATGCCTCATTTATTCAAAGGTGTGGAAGTGTTGGAAAGGATCACTCGTGAGGAATAGAAACAAGTTTGGGACTTAGCCTTTTTCATGACAAGGATCTATTTTTGGAGATAGCTTGTGGAGCACTCAAACTGATTGGAGATTTGTACGTCATGCTTTGGCTATTTTTGGAGGATTAGCTATGAAGCACTTTGTATGGACACAGGCCAGAAATAGATCTACTACCGTCGCTTAACTACCAAGGTAGGCTATTGTTAGCCACTTGCATGTGTGGCTATTTTTTTAATAGCGCATGGCTAATAACAAAGATGTGACCTATTTTGGGATTAGATAAGCGGTGAAGGGAAAGTCCCCACCCTTATAAGTATGTAGTAAACTGTGTAGTAGATAGATATGCATACATGGAGATATAGTGAGATTATGCTACTAAATATGTTACACACATGAGCGTATACTATTGTTATTGTAATAAATCTTATGTGTACTTACTGCATTTAATATAATGGAGGATATTGGTTGAATCGAAGTGTTAGTTATGTGTGTATATAAATCTAGTATGTTCTTGTTTTCATTATGGTTAATACTTAATTTTGTTCTCCCTTAGATATAGATCTGGCATGCTCTGTAGAATGATGTGTTAGTAATGGAACTACATGTTTTAAGTCTTCATCATGTTAACAACTTGCAACATCAACCCTAAAGAGGGATCTAGTACATTTGCGTGTTTCGAGTGAGCTCTCGGTCCGAGGCTAAATGATATGCTAGCAGTCTAGGGTCTTATTGGGCTGGTATTACTAAATTCTAGGCTACACTAGTTACGGCAAGTCCCTTAAGAAGATAGAACATCGGTTTGAAAAGTCGATGAGGTAAAAATGGTTTGGTTTGAGCATAACCTAGTGTGAGATAGCATGCCTACCTAGCAAGAAACCCATGATCAAAAATAAGCAAGTCCATGACAAAAATTTATCATTTTCTTCATTTGTTTTTGTTTGTGATAGACTGATGGATGCGGGAGGTCTATATGGGATGAGTATATTATCTCCTTGAGGTCTTCGTGAAGCTAATTGATGCGGGAAGCTTATGAACATGTTATTGTATTTTTATAATGAATTATATAGCTATCCTTCAAGGGAGCAGTCTATTTATAGTAGCGAGATAGAGAGAAGAGATGTCTTTTTACTGATTCATCTTTATTCTAGAAGTTTGACTTAAGGAGTTGAATTCCATTTTTTTCTGATGTTTAAGTCATGGACAAGACTATAGAGGAAGATGAGGTTCTTGTTTAGAAGACTAAACCTTAACACACAGAGGGTTAACTATGAAAGAGATGGTTTCAAGTGACGAACGACCATGGGATTCCATCATTGAAAAAGATGAAAAGTATCCATAAGAATCATGCTATGAGTAGAGTCGTGGTACTCATATTGAGGATAAGGCTAAAAGATGACGGGTAATCACATGATTCTTGTTTAGTCGTTGATCCTCAAAATGGGTGACATAAAAGGTGAACAACGCTCAAGGGACGAGCGATCAATAGATAGAAGGTGATATAGGACTTGATTTCAACAATAAAATGGTCTAAGATGTAATGCATTGAGGGGCTCAGGTTCAAGTTTACCTTTGAGTGAAGACAAACGATAAGCACCTGATCCATATGCATGAGTAATGATATAGGGTCCAAGCCAATTAGGAGCAAATTTGACCCGTTCACTTTTCTATTATTTGGTTACATGTTGATTTCCTTCAAGATGAGGCCACCGGCACGGAAGATGTGTTCATGGACATGTTTGTCATAGGCATGCTTGATACATTTTTGGTAGATTTGGAGATGGTCAAGAGCATTGAGACAACATTCATCTAACAACTCAAATTGTGTTAAACGGTCTTAGTAAAATTCATCGTCGTTGAGCATATATTATAGTGAGATGTAGAGAGATGGAATTTGGACTTCGAGACACGGGACAGCCTTGGTACCGTAGACCGAGAGAGAAAGGTGTGGCAGTTGTAAGAGTAGGTATTTACCTTAGCTCATGTTCACCTAGGTACTTTATTTACCTTTATTGTATTTATCCTCACCCACTTATGTGTGTGGATATTTCCTTTTATTTATTTAGATATTAGGAGATATTATCTAGTTATTAGGTATAGTTCTTTCCTTGATCTATGGTATTGACTAGATCCTTGATGTCTAGTTCTCTCATAAATCTATGGTCTTGACTAATTCTTTGATGACTAGTTATTTTCTTGATTTATGGCTTGATCTACGACCTTGACTGGTTCTTAGATTGTTATTCCTTGCCTATTTAAGTAAGGTCCATTCTCAATGTATTGCATTGAGTTCCATAATAATATATGATATTGTTTCTCATTTGTTTGCAAAGGTTTTATGTAAAGTTATTCTGGCGAATTGCTTTCATCTTATTGATCATGGTGTTTGATTAGCATCTGTGTTCTTGGCTTGGTACGATCTAGTTATCGTTCCTTTCATGGTATCAGAGCTGAAGATTGTTGAATACCATTAAAATCCTTAGCCCTTGGTCATATGGTATGGTCATATGAGGGCTTAAAGCTTGTGATTCCTACTAGTAGGTGCTTAACTTCAGCCCCCTTTAATTTTATTTGTGTGGTGAAGGCAACAACAATTTAGTGCCAATTAAAATAAAAGCTTTGATCGGTAACTCGGTTTTGAGTGCCATTTTTTGCAAAAGTGCTTGTTTTTTCATGCTTTTTCCATTGGAAATATTTAATTTGAGACTTGTACTATAATTATAAAGTGACAAATATGGAGGAGTGTTGTAATCAATTATAGATGTAATTTAAGGCCGATGTCCTAAACTTTTGGGAGTTGCGGTTTGTACCTATCATGGATTCTAAGAATGATATGATTTTCTCTTAAGTATGTGGACTTCAAGAGGATATTGTAAAATTTTTGGAATAAAATAGATCTCTCAAGAAGCAAAATTCTCTTCTACAATCACTCATTCATGATAAGAATACAATAATACACTTCCTACGAGAAAAACTTGCTAGCCTACAAAAGATCACCATCATATTGTGGACAACCATATCCATGCTCTGGTCCACTTGCAGCTATTGTTCATGAACCCATTGAGATCTGTCTATTTTGAGTCAGTTCCTACTCTTGATACTCATACACCTATGAAGTTTATTACTGCATGCTCTTCCACATCTGTGCCTATTACAGTACCACATGTTATGTATCCTATTTCTACTCAAACATGGATTTTTTTTTGAGAAGCATACCACTGCATTCAGATCTCACATGCTCTGTTCTATGGGTCTCACTAGCGAGTCATTAACAGACATTCACAGGGTATTGTTTCCTCTATTCCACATGTTAAGTGGAATTCTTGTCATGACATTGGTTTTCGGGCAGATACTTCATTGGGATCACACATTTACAAAGATCATTTTTTGTTCACTCGACTCTTTATGAGGATCATGAGCAACACATGAGTTCTGCACCTTCACTTAGGTTTGAGAAACCTGATATTTCAACTGTCAAACATGATCAACCTGATACACATTATGATGTTCTTTTGCATTCACCCACTGTGCATTTTACACCAAGTCATATACAGGCATCTTCTTCATCCATCCGTGTTGATTTGGGGTGGATATCTAATCACTCATGGTGGCGACATAGGCATTCATTGAGAGGACTTTACAGGCATGGCTCCTCTACCATTTGGCCTCTTTCTCCACTTTCTATACCTTATGCATTGTGATGCCTCTTGTTTTCAGCATTTTTTTAGCAAGTGTAGTGTATCTCTCTTGTTTGTTGAGAGATTTTGTATCGTATTTTTCGACACTTTTGGCATGTTGACAGATATCTCTTGTCGAGGAACTATTCAGTGAAGTCCAGTGTTATTTTGTCAGTGTTCAAGTAGTTGATTTTGGGCAAATCATATAGATTTGTAGCGTCACTCCACCCATTCAGCAATATGGGAGGGTGTGGTGTTGATCCTACTTCTTCGGGTTTCGTGTCCTTGCCTTGTTACCTTGGCTTTTCTTGGATCATGACACTCTGGAGTTTATGTCCTTACCTTGTTGCTTTGGTTATTGTTCTTGGATCGTGGCACACCTATTTGAAGCAGTTGATCAAATTATGTTTGGTGTTTTTTTACACTTTTGACATCACTCTGTTGACAGTCTCCTTGTATGGAGCTATTCTAGTGAAGCCCAGTGTTAGTTGTTTTTGAGTTTTGTGATCGAGTAGTGGATTTAGACCATAGTGCACACCAAACTTCTTCAGCATTGTACGAGTTTTTTGAGCTGAGCTTCTTGGGATGCCTTGGAGCGGATCTTTACTCTCTTTACTTTGTTGTTACTAGTTTTGGGTACATGGGGTGTCCCTTTTTCCCAGTTATTATACATGAGTACCTCATCAGGCCTAGTTTTTGGGACTCATCTTTGTGGACATGCCACTTCTATTTTGGCCCCTAGATTCACTTGAGGGGGGTGTTAGAGTAGGTATTTACCTTAGCTCATGTTCACCTAGGTACTTTATTTACCTTTATTGTATTTATCCTCACCCACTTATGTGTGTGGATATTTCCTTTTATTTATTTAGATATTAGGAGATATTATCTATTTGTTAGGTATATTTCTTTCATTGATCTATGGTATTGACTAGATCCTTGATGTCTAGTTCTCTCATAAATCTATGGTCTTGACTAGTTCTTTGATGACTAGTTATTTCCTTGATTTATGGCTTGATCTACAACCTTGACTAGTTCTTAGATTGTTATTCCTTGCCTATTTAAGCAAGGCCCATTCTCAATATATTGCATTGAGTTCCATAATAATATATGATATTGTTTCTCATTTGTTTGCAAAGGTTTTATGTAAAGTTATTCTGGTGAATTGCTTTCATCTTATTGATCGTGGTGTTTGATTAACATCTGTGTTCTTGGCTTGGTACAATCTGGTTATCGTTCCTTTCAGTAGTAGTTGAAGTGTAAATACTAGTCCAATAGGCCCATAAGGCAAAGGGAATGTGTGTATGCCAATCCTTCTCGTATCGTCAACTACTTTCATAAGAATCTTGTTCAAGGTTTTATTGGTTGATTATGCTTGGCCATTTTTTTGTGGGTAATAAGGTGACAAGAAAATGAGTTGAATGCCAAAATCATCGCATGACTTGCGTAGGGTTTTGTTTTTAATTTATTTATGTTATCGGTAATGAGAAGATGGGGAAACCAAAGCAACAAATTATGTGATGGTTGATGAATTCACATATTTTCTTAGCTTTTGTAGAAATGAGGGGAATGGCTTCTACCCATTTAGTGTAATATTCAGTAGCAGTTATAATTCATTGATGGTGCTATGAAGAATGAGGATTGATCTCTCTGACAAGATCCAAACCCCGTTGAGAGAAAGGCCAAAGGTCTGTGTGACCTCTAAATCATGACTAGGGGTGTGATGAAGATTAGCATGTTTCTAGAATTTCACACAACGTTTTACATAGTCAAAATAGTCACGGTTTAGGGGTGTCCAATAATAGCCAAGGTGAAGAATGCATTTAGCGATAGCTAAAACACTAAAGCGACCTCCACAAATTATGTCATCAACTTCTTTGATGGTGTAGGGAATCTCAAAACTTGTAAGGCATCATAAGAGAATACCGTCGAAGTCACGCTTATAAAGGATACCACCCATGATGACATAGTGAGAGACACTTTTAAGAAAGGCATGTTTTCCATTATGAGTGAGATCGGGAGGTAGAATGGAAAGGGAAAGGTAGTCTGCAAACTACTTATACCAAAGGTCACGTGGGTCAGGTGCAACAGTTCTAATGAAGTGGACCTCATGAGGTAAATAAGAGGGTGATTGTAACCTTTGTATTGTGACAAATATTTTAGAATCGGCAGAGTCAAGCGGGTATCGAGAAGCCGGGCGAGGCCATGGTATCTATAAATTTATTAGTGGAACGTGGAGTGGTTTGAAGTTCATAATGGTCAAAGGTAGTCAAAAGTATGTCTACATGATGTTTATACTTTTGAAGTATTTCATTACGACACTGGTATATACCATTGACTTGGTTTACAACTAGTTGGGAATCACCAAAGATATTGATTGACTTAACATCTAAGGCATAAACAACCTAGAGACCCAATATGAGTGCTTCGTATTTGGTGATATTTTTGTATAATCAAAATCCATTTTGAAAGATAAAGGCATGGGTTCACCACTAAGAGGAATGAGGATAACACATGCACCACCCCCACACTAACATTTAGAAACATCAAAGAAGAAGGTTATTTAGTAAGTGGTATCATCTAAGGAGAGGGTGGCAATGGATTTTTGGGGAAATTGAAGTTAGAGGGTTGATTTCCGGAAAGAGGTGCGTCTTCCAGTTGGTCAGCGATGGCTTGGCCTTTAATAGACTTTTGATGGATGAATTTGAGGTCAAGGTTGGTAAGAAGCATGAGCCAACGTGCAGCACATTGATGTTGGTAGGGTTTGGTGTACATATAATGTAGAGGGTCAGTGTTAGTGATGAAAAAGGTTTTGTGGTTGAGAAGGTCTTGTGAAGCTTTGTGGAAACAAAAACTAAGGGTAAGCAAAGTTTTTGGCTTGGGTGTATCTAGTTTCATAGTCCAAAAGCGGTATGGCTGTTGTAATAAATCATTTTCTCTGTGTTTATCATCATGATGAGTGAGCATGGCACCTAAATAATGGTTAGTGGCAGAAATGTATAGGTAAAGGGTTGGTCATCCTTAGGAGGAATGAGCACTGGCGGTTGAAGAAGGTATTGTTTTAAGGTATCAAAGGATTTTCAGCATTCATCATCCCATTTAAAGGAGACGTCATTTTTGAGGAGATGATGAAATGGTTGGTAGCGGTCGAAAAGATACGAGATAAAATGATGAATAGATTGCAACTTACCTTGCAAGCTTCGAAGTTGACAGAGATTAGTAGGCGAAGGCATTTCTAGAATAGCCTTTACTTTAGTAGGATCAACTTCTATGACATGCAAAGAAATGATGAAACCAAGAAGTTTTCCTGAAAGTACCGCAAAGATGCACTTCTTAGGTTGAAGGTGAACACAATACTTGATGAGGCGGTCAAAGATGACCTTAAGGATTGTCAGGTGTTTGGTCTAATGTTTAGATTTGGCAAGAAGGTCATCTACTCAATATTCCAATATCTGATGCATGATGTTATGGAAGATATAAGTCATGGCTCATTGGTATGTAGCACCAGCATTTTTAAGGCCAAAAGGCATGACTCGATAGCAGAAGTCCCCAAGGAGTGATGAAGGTAGTTTTGTGTTGATCTTCTGTAGCGTGTAATATTTGAGTATAACCTAAGAAATCATCCATGAGTGATAGCATCTCATGGCGGTGGTAAGATCAACCAGTTGGTCAATGCCTGGTAGTAGGGGAAGATTGTCTTTGGGGCAAGCTAAGTCGAGGTCACGAAAAATCTGTGTAAATGTGGAGTCCCCTGTCACTTTTGTGACAGAACGATATTGAAAATCCACTAGGGATAATCAATGGGTGGGATAAAGGAAATTGAGAGAAGGCATCTGAAGCTCTTCTTTGACAAGAAGAGAAATGTGAGGATGCATTTTCCGCAGCTTTTTATTTTATGGGTTTGGCATCAGGAATGGTTACAATATTATGGACCACAATGTTTGGGTCAATACTGGGCATATCAGCATAGGACCAAGCAAAAGCATTGTTATGGTCCTAGAGGAAAGAAGTAAAAGCTTCTTATTCAGCAACATCTAAAGATTGGCCTATCTTTAGAATGTGCGGGTCATCCTGAGTATTAATGTTGATTTCGATAGTCGATTCGTTCAACATGGTTTACATCTCAAAAGGTAATGACTGGTGAATATAAGAATCTTCCATACTAAGGTAGGTGAGGATAGAAACATCATCCTAACATTGAATGATTTTAATAAAAGGTGTATCATTATCAATCATGTCAGGATACAAGAAGGGAAGAGGAAGAGGGAGCCTCGCCATCACATTGATAGGTCAGAGGTCCCAGGGAAATTATGTTTACAAAAAAAAGTCAGGAGGAATAGATTCAGGATCTATGGACTCTGTGGGTGAAGGTGGTGACGTTGGTGAATGGGGTGAAGAAGGTTTATCTTCTTCAATGAGGTCGATGGCCTTCTTAAGAAATGGTGTAAAAAATCCATTGCCACTATGACCATCATGTTTACAGGTGGTACATGAAATGATGGTATGGCGGCCTTGTTCATAAAAATAGAAACCAAATCCTTTCCATGCACAACGATGAAGGAAATTATAGTCAAAGTAGTGGTTAGTAAGGGATTGGAGGTCAAATGAAAATAGTCATGTTTGGGATGGAGGTTTGGGTGAATAGGTGGTAGTGTCAAGTCCCCCATATGTTAGGTTAGTGCGAAGGTGGGGAGAACCATAAGGGAAAACCTCACCTATGTAGTAGTCATAACGAGGGTGCTTGCACAGATTTCCATACTCTTATGGAGTGAAGAATGTGTCGATGTTGTATGGGTGGTACTCCCCAGAGTGAGGTGTTAAAAACACCTTCTAAGGGATCGATAGTATTGATATGTGGGTAGCAGAGATAGATGATTCACTAGATGATTGGATAGGAGGGGTATTGGTTGGTTGGGAAGTAGAGTGGTCAGCTATAGAGGTTGTGGCAGCTGTAGGAATAGAAGAATTAGATGTGGGAGAGGTGGCGGTAGCATTGGTGGATGGGCTTGTGGGTGAAGGAGAAGTGGGAGTAGTGGTAGATGCCTTGATGGGAAAAGTACATCGTTGGGTCGTACAACATGTTACAAGTTTTGAATGGTGACGGGTCATGGGGGGATGGTATAGTTATGTCCTTCATGTTCAAATTTTACATAGTAGTGTAAAGTTGAAGGGACACAACCCATGATGTGAATCCAAGGTCTGCCGAGTAATAGGTTATATTGGAACTCTCCCTCTAAGATGTAGAATAATTCTAGGATAGTGCGAGGGCCTACATGAATGTGAAGGATAATGGTGCCAAGGGTAGAGGTGATGGCATAGCACAAACATAATCAGTTATTATGCATATAATTATAAGGGATGTGCATTTGATTGTACATGTGGGAGTAGATGATGTTAATTAACACCTCCATCGATCATGACGTGTCATACACGTATGTTATCGATATAGACATAAATGAATAGGGTGGGATCAGGGTCATCTGATCGAGAGAGGTACAATCTCCTCATTAGAGAAGTTAAGGGTGGTGACTTGAGGAGTGGGCATGGGGTAGAAGAAGGAGATGATTTGGTAAGCAAGGCCACATGATGAGGGGTGATAATGGAGGCCACTGGTGTGGGGTCATTGGGTAAAACTTCAATGGATTGTAAAACCTCGATAAGGGCTTGTCTATGAGATTCAGAAGTTTGGACGAGATCATATAAATAAATCTTTAGAGGAGATTAATGTAATTGTTTTATCATTGTGTGATGGGTGACCCCATCATAGATAGGGTATGTAGGTCTCATGCGATGGTGATTTTGGGCATGGGTGCAGATGGTATATTGGGCACAAGATTGATTATGGGTTTTTTCTTTTTCTTTACCTTTGTCCTTTTGAGGATGGGTGGCAACGTGAACCATGTTAATCTGAGGGGAGGTGGATGGAGAGGGTGTGTCATGAAAGGTATAATGACATGAGGGAAAAAATCCTAGTGGTGGATAATAGCCTTGTGAAATGAGTAGGGCACACTAACATTTGGGTGGTGATTTGGCTAATCTATGATACGGACCATGTTGATCTCAAATTTTGGAGGTGGATAAAATGGTTGTGGGGGTGGAGATATTTATCACTGAATGGGTAAAGGACGATGATGTGTGGTGACAGGTGAAGGTGGAACATGGTCCTCATCAAGAAGTTCATCATCATCAAATTTTTTTAGGAGGACAAAGTTGGAGAAGAACGGTTTTAGAGCCTTGTAATTTTCTACATCATGTCCTGACACACGATGATAGGCACAAATCTTGGTTTCATCAAACCCTTTTGGTTTGGGTTTGAGAGGATCGTAAGGTCAAAGCAGTGGTAATGTGATGACAAAAGTCTCTAAGATATTGGTTAAAATGTTAGCGTAGGACCCCGCTAACGGATCACAATGGGAAGTGAGTGTGGGTTTGGGTAAAGGTGCGATGATCATGAGGGAAGAGGCTTTACAGAGGGGGAATGGGTTGGTCCACTAGTTTTTTAAGTGATATGGTCTTAGGTTTTGATGGCATCTGTTTGGGAAAAGGAATGGTAGAAGAGCTAGCGATGAAAGGTTTTTTTGGTTTGACTACCTTATTGGAGGGTAGTGGGTTCTTATATTTTGGTTGCATCTTCTTAGGTGAAGGTGTCATGGGAGTACGAGATGTGGAAGGGAAAGCAGATGGTGGAAGAGGATGGGTTACCCATGGGGAAACCAAGTTGTGATGGAGGTGTTTGGTAGAGGTTGGGTAGACAACATGGGTTGAAGTCGTATAGGCAAGGTTGGGGTTATAGTAACTGGTGGAGGTATAGGTGGTAAAGAAGTGCATGGTGAGGGTGAGGGTGTTTGGTTTTTAGGTGAATGAGGTGTAATGAAGGCTCATGATGTAGTAGTAGGTTGTTTAGCTTTTGAATGGCCTTGGGTAGGAGACTGTTTGATCAGGGTTGATGGATGGGGCCCTAGGATGGACAAAAGGGGGAAGGTGATAAAGGTGTGGTAGGTGAGACTGGTGTATATGGCCTAGAAGGTTGGGTTTTCCTTTTAGGTGGAGGAATAATGGTGATGTGGGCTTGGGAAGATGATGGCTAAGTCCAATTTGACAAGTGGGTGAGTAAGGCTTGATGTTGGCATGACACCCAAGGTAGTGATGGGTCTAGATACAGATGCAGACATAGGTGTGGGTAGGTTTTGAAGTCTTGGAATGGTTTTAGTTGTGGGTAGAGGTTTGATGTAGGTAGAGATGATGAAGAAGAATTTGTTTCAATAGGCATGGTTAATGTTGATTGGTTTTTGAAAATACCTTTGGGTAGATCATGGAAGTATCCTCAGAAACATTTGCATTTGTGTTGAAAAGGGGAGCCGAAGACGTCCCCAGAGCATGGAATTATCAACGTAATCCAAGTGATCGACCAGCCATGAAAATGGGACTGTTGAAGAAGAAGATGGAGTTGGTTTGGTGGAAATCCCTATAAAATATGTCTGTGAGATAGGGAATTGGCTAGCCTCGAGACTCTGTAGGTAAAAAGTTGAGATCATGTCAATGGGGTTCTAGGATGTTGGGGAGAACTACCCCCAACAGGTAGTGGCATGTCTGAGAATCTCCCATGGGTAGGAGAGATAATAGGTGGGGTGAGGTAGACTTCTCCTTTGTGGAGGAGAAGATGATGATGATTCTCTTGTGGATGGGAGAATTAAAAGTGTTGATTATTCGGTAGGTTGTGAGGTAGATGGTGAAATGGCATTGGTAGAAAGTGTGGGTTCCTCCATGGGTGAAGGAAGAGATGAAGGGGAATCCTCTGTGGGTGAAGGAGTAGAAGAGGTATGCTCCTCTGTGGGTAGAGGGGTTGTGCCAAAATTTCCTCAATAAAAAAATAGGTGGGATTTGAGGAATGGTCGGTATGATATCAAAACCACGTGGACTTCACGTGGACATTGTTGTCACTGGATGAAGGTTCACTATTTTGATTAGATGATGGTTTATGGTTAGGGAATGAATTTTTAAAGATGTGAAAATTTTGATTTTCCACATTCGGGTTGTCCACGACAAGGTCTCCATTATCTATCATCTCTTGGACAATGTTCTTAAAATTTATGCAGTTACCATCACTATGGCCTTTAACACGATGGTAATTATACAGTAGTCATGTTCTTTATACCATGCAAGAATAGGATGGGCATGATCAAAACCTGTATGAGGTTTTATGGGAGGAAGTGTAATGGCTCCATAGCTTTAAGAAGCTTTTCCAAGACTGAAGAATAGGGCTCTCCAATCAAGTGTACTTCCACTGCTCCCACCGAAGCTAAAAGGCCTAGATAGGGGAAATATTGGAAGAAGGTTGGGCTTGATTAGAAGGATGAGGTGGACCTGCCTTGAGGACTACCGCATTGGCAGATCCTTTGGGGCTTTGAATAGTTATTTTGAGGTTTTAAAGATGAAGAAGAATTGTTTGATTTGAATGGGGCGTTCTTGTTTCATAATTGGATTTTCTTTTCTTCAATGGCACGAATTTCCAGCTTTCATGCCATGGTGAATGCTTCATCGAAGGTTCGGAAGGTTTGTACCTACAGAGTTGGTGAGATGTGTCTAGCACAAGCTCTAGTGAACAACTCAATAAGTTTAGTCTAAGGTAGCTAGAACGTCAATTGGTTGATAAGACTCCACCAATGGGCAACAAATCTGTAATAGATTCATCTTCATATTGTTGGGTTGAATAGAGATCAGTCATGGTGACTTTCTTGATAACATTGATTGAAAATGGTCTAAGAAATCTTGGGATACTTGATTAAAGGAATAAATGGAATGTCTAGGTAGTCCACTATACCAATCCAATGTTGGTCCTGTCAAGGACATTGGGAAGGTTCATAGGAGCAAAAGCATCATCATGGGTGATTAGGTAGCACCCATGTTTGAATGACCGCAAGTGTTGTTGTGGGTCTTCTTTACTATTGAAGTGATTGAATTTAGGAATTTCCCAATGCACAGGGTAGGGGTACGAATGGGAATAGATGGATGGATAGGCTCGTTACATATTTCATCATAAGTTAAAGAATTATGGGAGCTAGAAATAGATGCTTCTAAGGTCTGCATCTTTTCCATCATCATTTTAATGAGGTCGTTAGTAGGTTGTGATGAATGGGTGCCCCTTGCAGAAAAAGGGGGTTGATGTTGAATGTATGAGGTGGGTGGTATGCTAGTGTATGGTGGTGCTGAGTATGAGAACTGCACAAGAGGAATAGATGTAGGTGGCACATAGCTAGAATAAGTGATAGATGAGGTCGGGGGTTGTTGGTAGTATGTGTAAGTGGGTGGGGTAGTCGTAACAACTCTAGTGGTGATTGGGGGTAAGGACCGTGGATAGAAAGGATGAGGTTCTAGAAAGGGGTGTAAGTTTCCACACCGAAGGTGGTTGTGATGTAATAGGTATATGTGAGGTGGCGGGTGCAGATGGGGCTATACTTAAAGTGGTTATCGAGGGACAATTGATGTCATGGGTGTGATAGATGACGTAGATGTTGCATATTATAGTGGCTGTGGGATCTAGCTGAGACACCACAGTGGTAAAGTGGATGATGGTAACACCAAACTAGTGCTAGTTGATGTAGAGGTGGGGTGAGAGTAGAGGGATAGATATGGGCATGTCATATATTAACTATCCTGAGGAATCTTGGGTGGAAGAATGAGCAAGGTAGTACTAGAGGGCAAGCAGGATTCTAGTCAAGGAGTCTCGCAAACTCCTCATCACCGTAGTAGTAATGGGGATAAGTTGAGTTGGATCCATAGGTGACAGGATGGATGGCGGTGATGGACTAGGTGGGAGTGGCTAATGGCTGGCATGAAATACAAGGGCATTAGTTTGGCTGTGAGTCAACACCATGTGAATAAGTGTTGACCTGGTAAGACTGTATTCTGTAAATGACACAAAAAATAACAGGGATGGAAAATAATTGATTATGAGAGGTGAATTGGTAGGTGCTTTGATTAAAAATCAAAACAGAAGGACCGATGCCAGTTAGACCAACCGATGCCGGTTAGTAAGTGACGATGATGGTCACAATAACCGATGTTGGTTACTATGGGAAATTAACAGTTTGAGCAAGTGAGACAAAAACTAGGGAAAGTCAACTATGGAAGCTATATTTAGTCAATAATATCATAATGCAAAGGATATGGTGATATCTAGAGATTTTAAATAGAGAAGAAGATGAGATGAGTGCTCTTTGGGTAAACTGACCAAAAGCACAGGAACGACACCGGTCAGATAAACCGATGATGGTCAGATGTAAACCGATGCGGTTACTTATGAAATCTATAGAATGAAGAAAAAAATCTTTTGTGAATTAAATTTGAATGAGACACCAACCCAAAAGTCTTGAGTATGGTAAAAATGAGTCCTGACACACTCAAAAATAGTTGGAATACACCAACTATGATTATGGAGTGTGAAAGGAAAGAAAAATGGAGAATACGACCTCACACCTCAAAACGCAAGTCAAGAACAAAGCTAAGAAAAACACGTAATCCTACAAGTGAATTTAGTGTGTTTAGATTATGTTATTTAAAGACTGACTCATGAATTTAGAACAGATTTTTGGTTGGGAAGGCTTCCTATGAAGAAGGAAATTCTAAAGGTGAGGTTTCAGTTATGTTTTGGTAGGGGTGGGCCTTTCTCTGATGGGTGACTGGACAGAGATAACCATCTGGTGCCCACTGTCAATCCTCTATCATGTGATCATTGAAAGATTCTTCTCGGGTGGGATGTTGTTTAAGAAGATGTGTAAATTCCAATTTGTGCAGTTTGGCAAAGAGAGAGAAGAGAGAATGTGCTTTCTATGATTCAGTTGTGTCAACCATCAACTGGGCATGACTTCCAGCATATAGGTTGCCCTCAATTTTAATGTGAGATATAATGCAACAAATCAGAATGCCATGCAAGTGTTTTAAACCCAAATCAAAATGTGATATTTGATGTAGCAAGTGATGAATAGAAGAGGGATGCTCTTTCACTAATGCAATGCTAATGAAAGAAAGACATATTCTTTTTAAAGCACCAAAAACACGATTGCTTTTAGACAATAGAAAGAAGGGGAAGATTCCAGAGAAGAAAATTAATGTGGAAGCTTTTCAAAAGGGAAACAAACACACAAATTTCACCTAAGAATGAATAAAATGCAAAATAACCCCTGATGGGTCCCACTGGCATGCCAAAATGTTTCACCATTTTCTTTATGGATTTGACAAAACAAATAAGGGTATGGGCCAAGGAGGAATACCTGTTGTGATGGTCGGTTGGAGGTTATGTGCATGTTCTAACTTCTTGATCCAATGTTAATTGTGTGAGATTCCTTTTGGCTAGGAGGAACTACCTAAATACACAAAACAAGACCACAAAAGAGAGTTAAACAATATATGTCATTGGGTTACCTAACATGTGCTAGATCCAGAAGTGTGGTACTTCCTTGGTGGCATTCAACCCACTGTTTAATACAACTTAATGTAAGAAATAGCGTAAGTAAATAAAATCCTATTGTAGTTGATATGATTTAGGTATCTCATCCAAATACAATAAAAAATATAATATAATAGGCTAGGTTATGATCAGATCTGGAAGTAGGGTAGGTAGTCAAGGTGTTGGAACAGGTCAGGTCAAGTTCTGGGTAGCTTGGGTTACTTGAATGTAGGTTATTAGGTTTTGTTATTGGCAGGATTACCAAATACAGAGACCGATGTCGGTGAGGTGTGACCGACGACGGTTAAGAGGAACCGAATGACGGTTAAGTTAAGGCGGGATGGTAGAAATTCAATAAACTAGGTTTTGGGGGTTTGTCTGAGATTGAACAGAGATGGTAAGGGAATAGTTAGGTCTGTGGAGGTGTTGGGAGTACTCGAGGTATTCAGAATCAAGTATAGGTGATTAAATGATTGTGGGTGATGGAATGGTTGGGTTCATAGGAAGGTAACAAGGGTGGGATGAAAATGCAAATAGATGTTGATAAACAGAGATGAAGAAACTTTGTAATCTAAATAAGTATGAAATGATGCAAGTTAGAGATACACTTACTAGTGTTTATATTTTGATGGCTGATGATGGTGATGGTTGATCTGTGGAATGGTGCTCAATGCTACGGAAGTGCTTCCCAAATGCTACCATGAATGCAAATACCTTCGGATCAATCTTGGTGTTGGCTATGGTTGTCTGGATGTGCGAAAGGGATCTGGTTCTTGCTTGCATGCAGATCTCCTTCATTCCAAAACTTGAGAATGTGGCCAACCTCTCAAACAAGGTTACCAAAATGAATATATGGTAACCGATGATGGTTTAGGGTGACCGGCATCGGTTTAGGGTTGACTCGGCAGTTATTAAGGTGGGAAATCCTAGGTTTACTAAAAATGACAGATCTTGCAATCTTTTTGGCCATCTCTCTATCTATTCTCGTGGATCAAAATGGAATGTTACATTTTAATAAGCGGGAATGTGGTTAGAGGAGAATAGGCATGTGATTTTAGGGTTGAACTAAGTCTTAGTTAATTAAGGTAGGTAGGACTAAGTCTTATGGTGAGTTAGGGAAATATGCTTAATAGGTTTGTGATGAGTGAATGTTTTAGTCCTAGTATTGTGAGCATGGGTAAATATGCTTAAAAATAGGTTTGTGAATATGCTTAGGTGTCTAGGTGTCTACAGGTGGTGGGATGGGAGGTAGTGTCTAGGTGAGGTGAAGGAGGAAGATCAATTAGTTTTAATTAAGGTAATGTCAATAAAATGAGCAACATTTTAGAGGGCTATGGATATTATTTAATTTTGAACAAATAATTAAATCATTATGATATCACTATGTTCAAATGGACAACGGAGGGAAAAGAGAGTTTTGAAGCTATCAAGTAGGCCATATCTCAAGCTCCAAATACTATTAATCCGTACTTCTCAAAATACTTCTTTCTCTATGCATTTGGTGGTTTAGATACCATCTCCGCAATATTGGTGCAGTAGAATAGAGAAGGACTAGAATAGCCTATTACATTCTTCAGCCAAGACCTTGTGGACTATGAGGTAAGATATTCATTCATAGAGAAATATGTCCTTGTTGTGATTAGAAGTTTGAATAAATTCGGCATTTAGTGTCAAATAATAGGATTCGTCTATTAGTCACACATGTTGGTATAAAAGAAATTATTTTAAACAAGGACCTTAATAAAAAAAGAGTTGGTTGGGTAACCAAGGTCATGGAATATGACATTGATATTAAGGTGACAAACTTGGTCGAGGTAAGGGATTATGTGAAAAAATAGCTTCCGGAAAACATGATGAGTCAACTGGAAGAGAAGATGTTGTTTTGGTGTTACAAAATGATCAAGACAAATTAGCCAATGCCTCACCCAATCCTTGTTGGACTCAGGATAGATTCCATTTTCTCCAAATAGTTCAATGTCCTCAAGGGTTGAGCAAGGCCAAAAGAAGGTATTTCAAGTTTCATTGTATTCCATTTGCATTGGTTGATGGCATCTTATTCAAGAAATATGTCAATGGTGTCCTCCTAAGGTGCATCAAGATAGATCAGATAGAGAAGGTGCTACATGAATTTCATGATGGAGAAACAAGCGGCCATTTTTCCCCAAGGGTGATAGCTCTTAGAATTATGAAGGCAGGGTATTATTGGCCTTACATTTTTAATTATTGTTATGTATGTATTAAGAAGTGTAAGAAGTGTGCCTTCTTCACAGCAAAGAGAAGTTAGCAGCCTTCCACTCCACCTCATTTCTGTAAATGAACCATTCATGCAATGCGGGTTGGATTTCATTGGGGTGATTAATCCAAATTCTAGCCTGGGCCACAAGTGGATCGTCATGGCCACAGATTATTTCACCAAGTGGACAAAGGTGGTTACACTCAAGGAAGCAAATGAGTCCAAAGATACTGGATTTTTATGAAGGGATAACAAAAATATTCAGAGTACCGGCCACCATTATATCAGACAATTCTTTGGCATTCATTGGTGCTAAGATCACAGAATTGGTTGTTAGGAATGGAGTATATCTGAGCACCTCCTCCAACTATTACCCCAAAGGTAACGGCGGCATAGTCCATGAATAGTAAATACTTTGAAGATCATAAGGATAAATCTGGATGAGAACCAAAGGACTTGGCACACCAATTTGAAATCAACCTTGTGAAATGATAGGATTACTCCCAAAAGGTCAACAGTGAACTCTCCTTACATGTTAGTTTATGGGAGGCAAGACTGCCTATATCCCTCAAGTTGCCCGCATTAGAATTGCTGAAGCAGTGGAATTATTGGAATTCAAACCCATTGAGGTGAGGTATGCAGAGCTTATAGAGCTTGAGGAACTCAGAGATCGAGCTATGCAAGCAATGGAGAAGGACCAGGCCCAAATTAAGGTGAAATTTGATAAGAAGGAAAAGGCTAGAGACTTCCAAGAGGGAGACTTGGTCCTAAAATGGGATGCAGATAGGGAAAAACTGGGAAGGCATTCCAAATTTGATGTCATATGGAGTGGCCCCTACATGGTCACAAAATGTAAAAACAACAATGCTTTCCAGCTATCCAAGTTGGATGGAGAAGAATTATATATTCCAGTCAATGGAATCTATCTCAAGCACTGTTATTGAAAGGAAATTCTCACCCTTGTACATACTAGTTTAGGTTTTAAATTCCTCTAAGTACTTTTAACACATTACTTTTTGTAGTTTAGGTTGCTTTTGTAATAAGTGCTTGTGCACTCTCTGTACTTTCCATTTGGGATGTGTATGACCTTGTTGTTTGTATATAGTTGTCCCTTTTGTTATTGCACTTTCCAGTTTAGGCAAGGTCTTGTGATGGAACATCGGTCTTCATCCCATGGTCTATTGCAGGTAATGACAAGCCTCAAAGCATTGTTCAAATATTTTAGGGGTGAATTCATAGGTATCAGACAAGTTCCAGCAATCAAAATGACTCCATGACCAATGAATACTCCGAGTCACTAGTCTTTCAAATCTAGCAGGAAGATCACCCCACAAGTCACCAATTTTTATCTATTTTTGCACCCTTGCAAAATGAACTAACCTACAGTGTCCATATCGAAGTTAATGGAGAATAGTTTCCAAACCTAGATCGTCGTGGTGAAGATTTGAGTCATTAGTTATAGAAAATAGGAAAATATTACCGATCCGACAACGTCACGGACGTTATCGGTCGATAATTAAAATTGTGTTATTGGACCACAATGTACGGATGTTACCAATCGGTAACCAAATGATGACACTAGCCGACAAAGACAGCAAAGGGACCCAACAATGTACAACGGTTACTAGTCAATAATATGTATAGGAATTACCAATCGGTAACAAAATTGTGTTACCGACCGACAAGAAATAGAATGACAGCCACTCGACAAGACCATGTTATTTGTGCGGCCATTACTGACCGACAACAAGAAAAGGTGTTCTTGGCTAGTAATAAAAACCAGCCCGACAACAACATGTAGGCTAACTTTTTCCGGCCGACAACATGAAAAAACATTACTAGCCGACAACAAGAATGTTGTTACCGAGGCTGACTACAAGAATCTCAAAGATGGACCTCGGATTAGGTGAGGTAGGTGGGTGAAAAGATAGCTCAACAACTAGTTTTAATGAAGTATGGCACCCATGTCTTCTTCTACTAGAGAAGTACCCTTGGGAAGTGGATTTTTATGGCTTCCCATACCTATTTAATGAAGTATGTTAGTTGGTGAAGCATTTCAAAGGTTCTTTGCTCTATATATTGTAAAATTCACCTCATTTTGAGGAGAGACTTTTTGTAATGCAAAGGAACTCAGTCAAAATTGTTCCAGAGTTGTTGTGAGCTAAAGGCCTCGAATTTGGGCATTTTGTAAAGGATTTTTGCCTTGTGCCTATATTGTAATGGATTGTGCATGTTTTTAGCAATAAAATTGGTGTTTTGTGGCTATTTATTGCCCTAATTCAAATTATATTGCATCTTTTTCCTCCCATTACATTTGTGGGTATATTGTGTATGTTTCTATCTCTTTGCAAGATCTTTAATTTTTTGTGCTTCATGAATATAGGGAATTAAATATTGTTTCAGACTATGGCGCCTCCACTTTACATCTCCCACTTTATTTTCTCCCTATTTTTCACTCACTCAGATTGTTTCACCCTTTCTTGGTGCATCACCTTACCTTAGATTAGATTTATTTATATGTATTCTTTTATCCCCGTCTCCTTGGAAAGCATTAAGGTAATATTAGAATAGTTCACAATTCTTTGCACTTTGGAGAATTTGGCACTATGTTAGGAGAAGAAGCTGGATTTCTCCAGGAGGATTGTCCTACTTGCAAGGTCTCACAATGCATGATAATCCCATGTTATGCAGTTACACTGATTGCATGACACATAAATCACAAGCAATCAGGGGTACTGTAATGTTTTAATAACAGGATGATTTTGGATGAAATGGTCCTCAGGAAATGGAGCCATGTTGACAAGGGGTTGGGAAACCGAAGATGTGGTCTCAAGCTTAAAATTTTGTTGGGAAATATCATTAAAGGAAGGGATTTCATTAGACGGAGTGGGTTGTTATGTTAGGAAGGGTAACAATAGGCATGAAATAGGTGAACATTTTTTTATGTAATTTGTTAACAAACAAATTAAGAAACAACTTTCTTATCAACATGACTAATTGAGAAAGTGTGAGAAAAATAAAAAGGGAGGTGGATAGTAGTGGTTCCTAAGAATGGCAGTTTAAGGTTGGTTTCAGGATTATTTTGGCTTGGGAGAATCTCGGGTAGTTTCCTGATGGGTGATGAAATCCCAATCAATCTACCGGGTAGGAGGATGTTTAGACGTGTTAATTTAGATGTGTGGGTTTAGGTTGTGTGTGAAAATGTGTGATGTAACAAGTTAAACCCCTACTTAGACTATGTGAGCAAGTAGGATGCAAAAGGAAAGGTTCTTTTTAAAACCAAATGGAAGTGTGATTTTAGATGAGGAAACAGATAAGAATTGAAAATTACGATGAAAAAAGGAGAAAATAGGAAAAAGAAAAGGAATACCTAGATAACATTCTTCCTATTTGTCTACACTCTTGAGTGACGAGCGATCTAGGACACGAACCCAACATGAGTGAGTAATAAAGCGCGAGAACCTCACACCGCAATGTTAGTGGAAGACAGAAAAAGTAAAGACAAAAGCAATAAATGCAAGAGATCACCTAAATGGTGGTCCCAATGGGCATGTCAAGAATGTTGTTCTAGATTTTTGTTCCTCATCAATTAAATGATCTAGCACTAAAGAAACTAGAAAACTCATAATATGGAGGGTTTATGGTACCTCAAGATGGGATGAATGGATGTGGGCACAAAGTGATGATGGATCCTTGTTGTAATTAGATAAACCTGTAAATCAAAGACACTAATGAGAAGATTGATTAGATGATATCTACGGGGTTTCTTGAAAATCCATTCTAAGAATTCTTAGCTTCCTTTTATGAATTTCAACCCCCGTTTTAAAGAAATATTGAAGTAAAAGATTGATAAAGAAATTACATGCAGAAACAAAAGTACTACTGAATCTAAGAAATAACTAGAATTGATCTAGAATCTGATTTGATTAAAATAACTATAAATCTGGTTTGGGTCGACGGTAAACCAGATCAGTACACAGAGGCAAGTTGACGGTGACCTAGAAGTGAGGATCTGGAATGTAAAATGAATATGCAAACCCTGCAAAATCTTGATACAACAGAGGCTTGTGTGTGTTGGAGTCATCCTACGAAAGGGGTCCGAGGAAGTAGAAACTATGAAAATGGAAGAGAATAGCGGTGAGAGGGGATTGATTGGCAAGCAAGACCACAGGTTGTGCAGCAGCGACCAGTGTTGAGTCGATGTTGACTATAGCAGAGTTTGTAAGGTGAGGTCAAAAGGATTAAATAGTATACCAGCAAGAAAAGAAACTAGAAGGACAGACTGATAATGAAGCTTTGAGTGGAAGAAATTTCCACAAGTGATGCAAGTAGGGTAGAAGAAGATCTAAGAGGTCTCTCATTGTTGTAAGAATGCTCAAGCACGAGGAGTACATGGGTTGCAGAAACATTTCGGTGTGTACATGTCTCTCTCTTGTTTTGGAAATGTGAAAGTATTTTTAAAGGGGTCAATGGCGACCACGATGGGTTGTCGTCGATTACGGGGAAATTTTCCCCAATAGACTAGATTTTTGTGTTTTTGGTGTGATTTCATGTTTTAAAGGGTTGGAAGAATTATAGTGTTTAGGGATGAGATATGGATGATTTCGAGATAAGGATAAGTTATAAAAAGCGTAGGATAAGGATTTAGAATGAAAGCATCTAAATGGAAAGTCCACTAGGGCATGATTAGGGAAAGTTAAATAATGGTTATTAATTAATTAATAGGAATTAATTAATAAATATTTAATAGCGATTAATATGGATGGATAAGTGGGCATTTAATTAAATTAAAGGAGGTGGATTTAATAAAAATTCACACACGGCGGTGTGAATGGTAGAGATACAAATTTTAGGTTTCTACACAAATCATTCACTTTCCTAGAATCAATTTAGACCTACGGTGGCAAGTTGAGTCATTCTCAAAACCCTATCTATCACCCTTTTTTTCATTTATTTTCTTGATCTTGCTTGTTTATTGTTATATCTATTTAATCAACAATGTCCTTATCTTATATTAAATTTTATTAAATAACTTGGTTGGCTCTCAAAATTGGTAGAAACATTCCTTCTTTTCTTAAGATCATGTGGAAGAAATGAGGTACCATGGAAGTGATTGGAAGGGCATGATTTTCATGACAGTCCTCCTCGTTTCCCTATTTTCACCGTAGTTGGATATGACAATTTTTCACTTTCTTTGCTTGAAGATGCCCAAGATGATTTAGTTAGGACCTAAAACTTGGATAATATCATATTGGGGTCTTAAAAACCTACGAAACTTGGACAAGCTATGAATAGAAATATTTTGTGACAGTCCTAAAACTAGTGTGTTTATGCCTCTGAAAATCTCCTTGGTCCCATGTGGTGCTACTAGTGAAATGAATGGCTTGGAATCATGTGGATCTATTAAAAATGATATATTTACCTTGAAATACACTTATACATGATGGTTGACCTTCTTTGGGAGGCCTTTTGATAAATTTAGATGTACCTTTGACTCCTTACAACTTGTAAATATCAACCTTGTCAAAAGTGAGTTCTCATGACTTTGGAGGCACCCTTATTTGATCTTTAAACCTTTGAAACATTAAAATTGGCTCAAGAAAGGATAAGCTTGGCCCCTTTTGATATCTCCAATTTATCATAAGAACACCAAAAATTTTCATAGAAGCATCAAATCTTATCATAGAAACTTCAAAATTTAGTTAGGTTGTCGAGCTATGACGTATGATAAGGGTTAAAAATAAAAAGTCCTCTATTTTTTTGTTCAAAGTTAGTGTAAAATTGTCTCCTAGGAATTAGTTTTTGTCGATAGTTAATTGTCATGCACCATTTTCATTTGAGACCTTTCTAGGAGATGTCACTAACTCTATAATGATCTAAAGGTACCCAATATTATTATTACCAAGTTTTAAAGTTATTGGATTAGGTAAGTTCTCTAACTTCTTGTTTAAAGTCAATGCAAAATTGTTTCTTAGGAACCAATTCTGGTCAATAGTGAATTGTCACGCACCATTTACATTTGAAGAAATTATAGAGGATGCTAAAAACTCTATAATGGTATAAAGGTGTCCAAATTTATTAGTGCCAAGTTTTTAAGTGATTGGATTAGGTTAAGTCCTTTGTTTTCCTGTTCAAATTCAGTGCAAAACTATCTCCTAGAAACTAATTTTGGTATATACTAAATTGTCATGTTCCATTTGTATTTGAATCATTTCCAAAGGATGCCACCAACTCTAGAATGATATAAATGTACCCAAAATTATTAGTAACAATTTTGGAAGTGATTGGATTAGGTTAATTCCTCCATTTTCCTTTTCAAATTCAATACAAAATTGTCTCAATTTTCCTATTCAAAGTCCTTAAATGCACTCTATCACTTTACAAGCAGACTTTGACACTCTTTTACTAGACTCTAGTGCTCTTTTTCTAGACTATGTTGCTCTTTTACTAGACTCTGGCTCTCTGTAACGAGACTTTAGTGGTATACAAATAGACTCTTGCGCTCTATAGGAAGTCTCCAAAGATGAATAAATCAATTCCAAAGTTTTTATAACTTATCTACATAAAAATTTAAGTGAAAAATGGTGTTTGAGGTGGTTCAATCATGTTTTATGGAGGTTAAAGTTCTAATTACAGTTTGGGTTGAGTATAAATGTTGAACATGTATTATGAGAGGACTGCCAAGGTAAAACAAAGTTTACAAGATCTTTTCTTGAGTGTAAAATCATATCAATCGATATCCAAGAAAATGTTAACCAATTAGTCTGATTGATATCAAAAATCCAATGTCAAAGGCCTCCCATTTGGATCTAGAGTTTAAATATTAGATCCAGGATGATATTTTATATCATTTATGATCCAAAATTTAATCTAGTACTCCTCTAATGCACTCTGGCACTCCTCAAATGGACTCTAGCACTCATTAAATGAACTCCATTATGTATGAATGCTATGATGCTCTTTCTCTAGAATTTGACATTTTTTTACTCGACACTCTTTTTCCACACTTTGGTGCTCTGCAACTAAACTCTTGTGCTTTATAAGAAGTCTCCATAGATTAATAACTCAATTCCAAATCTTTTGGAGCTTATCTAGAGAAAATGTCAAGTTCCAAAATGGTGTTTGAGGTGGTTCAATCATGTTTTTAGAGGTTAAAAGTGTTGATTGTAGCATGAGTCAAGTATAAATGTTGAGCATGTATTATGGGAGGACTACTAAGGTAAAATAAATTTTAAAATATTTTTTCTTGAGTTGAAAATCATATCAGTATGATCTCCAAGAAAGTGTGAACTAATGAGTCTGATTGATATCAGAAATCTAGTATCACAGGTCTCCCATGTAGATCTAGAGTTTAAATATCAAATTTAGAGCATGATCTTTCATATATGTTAAGAGCTAAAATGCACTCTAATGCTCCTTTAATGCACTTAAATTCCCATTAAATGGACTCTAACACTCCTCAAATATACTCTAACAATATACAAGCACACTTTGAAACTCTTTTCTAGACTCATATGCTCTTTTTCCGGACTTTGGCTCCCTACAACTAGACTCCAATGCTCTTTTGCGAGACTCGAATCTCGAAGCTAGACTCCAATGCTCTATAGATAGACGATGGTGCTCTATAAAAGTGTCCATATATGACTAAATCAATTCCAAATCTTCTAAAACTTATCTAAAGAAAAATTCAAGTGTCAAAATGGTGTTTGAGGTGGTTCAGTCATGTTTTATGGAGGTTAAAAGCGTTGATTGCAGCCTAAGTCAAGTATAAATTTTGAGCATGTATTATGAGAGGAATGACAAGGTAAAACAAAGTTTACAAAATCTTTTCTTGAGTGTAAAATTATATCAGTCTAATCTCCAAGATAATTTGAACCAATCATTTGATTGATATCAAAAATTTAGTGTCAAAGGCATCCCATTTAGATCTAGATTATAATATTAGATTCAAAGTATGATCTGTAATATTATTTGAGCCAAAATAAACTTCAACTATCCTCTAATACACTCCTATGCTCCTCAAATGGACTATAGCACTCCTCAAATGAACTCCAACACTCTATATGAAGGATATGGTGCTCTTTTTCTACACTCCGACACTTATTTTACTCCAACACTCTTTTTCCATACTTTAGCACTCTATAACTAGACTTTGGCACTCTATAGGAAGTCTCCATACAGGACTAACTTGATTCCAAAGTTGTTAGAGCTTATCTAGAGAAAATTTAAGCTCCAAAATGGTGTTTTAGGTGGTTTAGTCATGTTTTGTAAAGGTTAAAAGTGATTATTGTATCCTGAGTCAAGTATAAATGTTGAGTGTGTATTATGGGAGGAATACAAAGTTTACAAGATATTTTCTTGAGTAGAAAATCATATCAATCTGATCTCTAGGAAAATGTGAACCAATGAGTCTTATTGATATCAAAAATCTAGTGTCAAAGGTCTCCCATTTAGATCTAGAGTTTAAAGATAAAATTCAGAGCATGATCTGTCATATTTGTTAAGAGCCTAAATGCACTTTAATGCTCCTCTAATGCACTTCAATGCTCCTCAATTGGACTCTAACACTCCTAAAATGCATTGTGGCACTCTGCAAACACACTTTGACACTCTTTTTCTATAATTTGGTGCTCTTTTTATAGATTTTGATGCTCTTTTTCCATACTCCGGCTCTCTATAGCTAGACTTTGGCACTCTACGATAGACTCTAAAGATCTATAGGAATTATTTGGATCTCTATGCATCAATCCCATAGATCAACTGGAATGGTGACATATCAATTTCCTTCTTAGGAGTAATCATTTCTACCCATAGTGTGTCATAGAGCTTCTTGTGCCAATTTCTCTCATTCTCATCAACTAGATTTCGCACAATGGTCACAATTTTCGTATTACTTGACTCAGCCTAACCATTCTCTTATGGGTAGTAGTCTGATGCATGTGATAGTGAGATTCCATAACCATATAAAAATTCAATTAAATCCATGGAGGAAAAGTATGTAGCATTATCAACTACAATCTTTTGAGGGATCCCAAAATGGACAATAATGTTCTCCTTGATGAAATTACATATAGTTTCAGAATTGTCTTGTTTAGCTAGAATTGCCTCCACCCATTTTTAAAGTAGTTAGTTTTCATGATAACATAGGTATTCCCTACACTTGAATGAGGATTGATTACTCCAATGAAGTCCAGGAACCATTTTTTAAAAGGTTCTTCAATTACGACTTGATGGAGAGGAAGCGCAGCAAGTTGTGGTCTCCCAACAAATTTTTAACAAGTTTCACATTTAGAGACCCATTCTTGAGAATCTACGAACAAGGTAGGCCAATAATACCTACCATGGATAATTTTGTGAACAATCACCATTACAGAGAAATTCCCACCACAAGCCTAATCATGATATGCTTTTAGCAACTTCTCTTATTTCTCTTTGTCCACACACCTTAAAAGCATCCATCTAATCCCCTCTTGTATAGCACGTGATCCTAGATGACATACCGGATGACTTGAGTTTGAGAGTTCTTCTTTTCTTATAATCAAGATGATCCAGAACTCACCATAAGTAAGAAAGTAGGAAATGTCAGCATACCACTCATTGGTGGTATTTACAAAAATCACTTGGGGCAAGTCTTTACTTACACATTCATAGCATAGATATTCCTTTGTATCATTTTGAGTCAAGAGAGATTCGTATTCTGCTATCAAGTGATACAATCCATTTCCCCTAACAAGATTCAAAGGCCAAATGTACAATTCATATTCTTGAATCCTCACCACCTAATTTCCTCTCTTGGCTCCTGGATCCTACTGAGTTAGGATTGACTTGATTGTAGATCCTAGGACCATTACCATGGTGCAAGAGTTGAGAATGTAAAACATGAAATTATTTACTTCTTTGACCACAATGTAAGCATGTTTCTCCATTTGGTTGTATCTCAACTCATGGTTCTTCAACTAGAAACTCATAAAATTAATGGGTGCTTCAATTCCTTCTTCGTTCTTTTGAACTAGGATGGTTGAAAGTGTGTGCTCTAAAGCATAACAATACAAGATGAAGTCTTTATCAAAATTGGGACATACTAGAGTAGGGGATTTGGCTATAGATTATTTGATTGCATCAAAATAATCTTTCCTTCTTTATTCCACTTGAAACTTATCTAAGGCTTCATCATTTTTGTGATATGCTTGGTCAACTCAGCAAAAATTTGGGACGAAGCAATGAAGAAAGTTTACCTTGCCGAAGAAAGAATGAACTCCTTTCTTGCTTGTGGGCAAGGAAAATTCTTGAATTTCCCTTATCCTCTTTGTATCCATTTTTCTCCCTCCTTCTTCGTGATGTGCCCAAGGAGTTTCCCTTCAGTGACACCGAAGATGTATTTTTGGGATTCAATGAAATTCCAAGTTGTCGGCATTTGATGAGTACTTGCTCTAGATGTTTTATGTGATCCCTTCTCTTCTTTGAAAAGATTGTGAGGTCATCAAGATAGATGATGATGCATTATTTAAGGTCCTTAAAGGAAATATCCGTTTCCCATTAAAAGGTTTCTCCAAAGATTGATGAGATCAAATGGCATTTTGCTATAAGTAAAAGTTCCCCAAGGATTCATGAAGGTTGTTTTATGTCTATCTTCTTTCACTACCTCTATCTGGTTATATCTCGAGAAACCATTAAGAAATGGTAGCATCTCAAATCCTGTGACTACCTATAAGATGTGATCCATGATAGGAGTGGGTAGTTATGAGGCTTGATTCAAATTGCGAAAGTCTACATAAATCCTTATTTCTTTGTTTTTATTCCACACTAGAACAATGTTTGTCACTCAAGTGGAGTGGTGGATGGGGAAAATTATCCTTGCATTTAGAATTTTCAAAACCTCTTCCTTGATTGTATATGTGTTCTTTGGGTTGTATTGTCATTGATTCTGCCTAAAAGGCTTGGGTTCAAGCTTAAGTGGTGTTGAATGATGCATCTCTTTAGGCTTAAATGAATTGATCTCATCATAATAATATGCCAAAACATATGAGCATCTCTTCGAGAGAGAAGAAAATTCTCTTCTCTTCAAGCGAACAACACTTTCCAATATTTACCATTCTTGGTTGTTCAGAGTACCAATGTTCTCCTTCTCAAATTCAGCAAAGGCACCATGAAGACTCCTTTTCTCTCTCCTTTATAAACCTATTGTGTTTATCAAACAAATATTCAAGAGATACGATGCCCTTTGGAATTTTTTTCCTTTCAATTTGATGACTTCTTTTGAGTCAAATCCATATATCCCTTCTTTATCTTCATCCACAACATATTCTCAATTCAAAGCATCACTTCCCTCATAGAAAATATTGTTGAAGTTATCTCTTTTCTCTAAGAAAGAGAGAATTTGATTGTCGTCATTGAATACCTTCCAATGATTTACATTTTCTAGAACACTCGACCAAAACTATCTCGATAGCTTACTTTATCCTTATTGAAGGATGGGTTTGGAGTCATTAGGGAAGAAAAAATTGTGAGATAATCATTTTTCTCATGGGGAAAATCTTAAATGGAAAAAGCATTGAAAGATTCAATGCAGTCCCATACTCGGTTCCTATAATGCTTGAGCCTTGGGGTTTTACAGTATTGATTCCTCGCTTTGTTTGAAAATTACCTTAGCATCTCCAAGACATTTTATATTCTTTATACCCATGGAATAAACAACATCCATCCCTAGGAGAAGTGTTAAATACTCTATAGTTTTGCTAGTGTTATCAAACTACAATTTGTAAAAAAATGGAAATAAGTCACGCGAGGGAGAAGTTAGAATCGGCTCCAGATCCTGTACTAGAATGGCTTCCATCAAATTCCATTTTCCACAATTGGTCTTCTTCATCTTCCATGAGGAAAGGAATATTCTTGTCTCTTTCGGAAGTAAAGAAGTAGTTACCCAGTCCACTATCTTGAAACAAAATATCATTTTCTAAACTTCTTATTTTTGGACGGTATACTTTATCTTTCACATAGGTTAAAAAAATTCATTTCAACCTTCACTGGAATGGTTTTCGAGGACCAACTCGTTTATATCTCACCACCTATGTCTTTGTAGAAGCTCCCTACCGAACAACATGCCAAAGGATGTTGGAATATCCACTACCAAAATGGTTAGAAAAACCTTCTTGTCTAGGAAATTTGTAAGGGCCACTTGAGCATCTTTGATTCTTCCTACCAACAAGACCTCTTTAGACTCCATAGAATAAAAAGATACAATTTCTTGTTTCAAGGTGATTCCTAGGGCATTAGAAACTTTGATTGGCATTACATTATCTGAGGCACCCGAGTCTATAATGCAATTATTCAATTGGTGGCCTTTGATCAGGAGGGAAAGGTAGAATGGTTCTACTTTGTTGGTTTTTTATGCGCTTAGTGCAATAATTTTTTGCATTGGAGGAGTGGGTGGTGTTGGTAGTAACCCTTTGGAATTGGAATTTTTAGCTTTGGTTTACCACCCTTGATATAGTTGACAAGCCTTTCAAATTTATTTAGGTATGTTTGCAAAAATTCAGATTTAGAAATCTGAACTTTAGACTTATTCACATGCTCAATGATAACAAATGGAACTAAGATGGATGAGCTTGGCACTCTTAGAACAATAAATGTTTTACAAGGTGGAGGGGTGTTACTTTGGAAGTTTGGGTATTCTTAGTAGATGGAGTAACATGATGGGAAGAAGTGGCATATTTTGATTGAGAATTTGAAACTTTTTCTAGGTTGGCCTTAGATACAAAATTATAACTAGGAGAAGTGCTAGAGGACTTACTTGGTGTGACAGCTTGCTTCTTACTTTCTAATGGGTATAGTTTATATTTCATAGATTCCATTGAAGGAGGGAGTAGAGATCCTCTGTTGATTATCTTGTTTTGTGGAGTTACCACTTGAGGATCATCTTTATTCTTCTTTTTCACAGCAGTCACAGAGGAAGAAGCTCCCTTTTGAGATTGAGAGCAATTAAATACCATGCATGAGAAACTTGGTGCTTCTTCATCATCATCATCGTATTCTCCCGAGGAATACTCAAGGAAACCAAACCGATCATGTATTGTCTTCTACTTCTTCAATTTCAAGAATATTTCTATCTTCACTCTCTTCTTCCGCTTCTTCAATTTCATCTTCTTCTTCATCTACATCATAGGTTACATTTATTGGTGGTACCTCAAGAGTGAGTCTATGAGGAGGTGGAAAATCCTTTTTCTTTTTGGAATTTTATTCTTCTTTGGAGCATCCCTCAAGGTACTTTGTGTGAGTTGTTTATTGAGTGTGATCACATCATTTGCTAACTTATGAATGAGGGGATCCAAGGAGGTGGAATTGTAACTTTGACACTTTTATTTACCACTTGGATTTTTAAATTTTCTAGAAAGGATCAAATCATCCTCTACTTCAACAACATATTCTTGAGCTTCTCTGAGATTCCTAGGAAAATATCTTCGGATGATGAATCCTACCTTAGTAAATTGAGCGTTGATGAAGAATCTTTTCACATTGTCATCAGGGCAATGCTTCAAAGGGTATCCTTTTGAGAAACCTATTATAATAACCTACGAATTCTCTCATAGTTTCGTGGATTCCTTATTCATTTGAACTAGCTGAACTAGGAGGTCTTGACAGTCTTCAGTAGATTTGAATCTTTCTTCAAATCTAGTTTTGATGTCCTCCTAATTAGTGATATACCCAGATGATAGGAGATAGAACCATTCCACTTCCTTTTCTTGCAGAGATTCTACAAAAACAGATTATCGACACATCCTTGTGTTCTACTCCTAACACTCCACATGTTGTGATGAAGACTGCTAGTGTTCTTTCGAGAGCTAAGTTTTGTCACCCTTGAATTTAGGAAAATTCTTTCAAGATCCTTTTAGAAATTCATTAATAGGTGGAGTGAGCTAAAATTGGCATGTGTTTCTACCCCATGGTACAATTCATTGAGGTTTTGTTGTTTCTTCTTCCATTATTGTTTATGTTTCTCGCTTCTTCTTCCACTTAAGCTTTTGCTTATACTTTTGCTTCTTCTTCTAAAAAGTCCTCAAAGTATTCTCTAAGGTCCAAATTTTATTTCCAATGGATTAACACCAATTGGGCTACTAATGAGATAATTCTCGGGAGGAAGTGAGGGACGATAAGTTATGATTTGTTCTTTCTACATTTCAAGTTCATCAAAGATAAGATCAAGGTTTCCTCTTTACCTCTTAGACCTGGTGTATCTATGATCACCGGTTTGCAAACTTTAGATCAAATCAAATCATAAATTTATGATTCTCTCCTTGGTTGAATTTGAGCATGTATTTCCCTTTCTAAATCCTCTACATGTTTTTCTTAAGAATCAAGCACCCTTGTAGTTGTGAAGTAATGTGAGAAGTTTACTCTGTTATGCCAAACAACTTCCCTTGAATCTGATGCAATATTTTCTTGGATATGGAAAAGAAGTGTGGGTCTCTGGACTATAGGATTGCCAGAATAGCCATTATTGGAATACATACGGCTCTTATATTTTTCAAATTCATATTTTTTAATTTTTAGGAATATCTAATTTTTTTGTATTTTGTGGAATATATTATGGTGCAATGATAGCAAAATCTTCCCCATAGTCGGTGCCAAAACTTGTTGGTGAAATAATTTGTTGCTAGGACAAATTAGTTGATTTTCACCAATGCTCTAGGACTAGGTCCCTTTACTTGAATAGGAAGCTCCATTATTATGTGTAAAATAGAACAAATATTTGTAGTTGGCCAAAAGGTCGAGATCCAATGCATACACACTCCACTACATCATGGAAAAATCTTGAAATTGTGTGCAAGGGAGAAATTTACGAGAAAGGTGGAAAGTGGGAGTGAGAAATTAGGAGATGTTGTGTTGTGGTTCATGTTTTCATGTGTGGAAGTGTTGAATACTATACACTAAAATTATTGTACACTATCCACATTGTTTTGGCCTCAAAAGATGTGCATAATACCTCAGAAATGTGCTCTTCTCATATGGGCAAGTTTTTTGACCCATAGGTTTATGGGGTGGTTTTGGCCCATGGTTTTGGTACCTATGGTATTGTAAAAATACTTAAGTAGTTGCCTATTGAAGTGATTTTAGGCATATGGTAGGTGTAATGTAACATTGTATATGTGTGTGAGTTCAAGTGTGAATTCAAGAGAGTTTGTTGAGCATAGCTCCAAATAGATCTAGGTATTGTATTGAGAGAAAGAGGTGACTTGTAATAAAATATGAGCAAGTGATTCTTAGTGGACATAGCCCAAATTGGTTGAACCACATTAAATATTGTCTCTATGCTATTTTATTTTATTTTGTGCACTTTTATTTTCAGCTATGTGATATTTTTTGCATATTAGTTTCTACTATTGTGATTACGTAGTGGGATTGTTCTCGCATAGTTTATCCCTTATTTCCCAACAATTGGTATCGATCCTGGATTGGTTTTCTAAAGTTTTGATTTGTAGGGAAATTTTTAGCTTGAATGAGAACTATGGCAGATGATGGAAGGTCAAAGGTTGATAAATTCAATGGGCAGAATTTTAGTCTTTGGAAGATGTAGATGGAAGATTACCTTTATCATAAGGATCTTTATGCTCTCCAGTCAGAAAAAGGGAATAAAACCTTGAGAATAACGGATGAGGAGAGGGATTTGCTGGATAGGAAGGCACTTGGGAAAATCTAGTTATGTCTTACATCTTCGGTATTATTTAATGTTTCAAAGGAAAAGACTACAAAATAACTTATGGATGCATTAGGGAAGTTATATGAAAAACCCTCTTCCTCTAACAAGATATTTTTAATGAAAAAATTGTTTAATATGAAGATGTCTAAGAATGGTTCAATATTAGATCATTTGAATGATTTTAATGTAGTTGTGAATATACTAGCTTTGATTACAATAGAATTTTAAGAAGTTAGGGATTTATTAATTTTTGCTCCTTACATGAGAGTTAGAATAGCACTGTAATGGTGGTAAGCAACTCGGTTCCCAAATAACTCAAAGTTGAAGTTTGAGGATGTTGTAGGGGATTCTAAGAGAGGAAATGCAAAGAAAATGTTTTGGGAATCTTCTACTTCAAGTAATTCTTTAATGGTGGAAACTAGAGGGAGGTATAAGAATAGAGGAAGCCATGGAAAATCAAAAGATCGGGTTCGTCAAAATCTAAAAGTAAGATGGTATGTTGGCAGTGTGGAAATCCTAGGTATGCAAATAAGGACTATTAGGATCTTTGGGACAAGAAGAAATAACATGAAGAAAACAATGAGGTGAATGTGGCAACAAGTAATGTTTGTCAGGATGCTTTGATTCTCTCTTTAGATAATATTGTTGAATCTTGGGTTTTAGATTTAGGGGCTTCTTTCCATGTTACTCCACATAGGCATTTTTTTTTATTATGTTTAAGGGGAATTTTGGCATGTTTATCTTGGTGATGATGAACCTTGCAACATAGTTGGAAAAGGTTGTGTTCAGGTTAAGATGCAGGATGGGAATACATGGCTATTGAAAAATTTCAGACATGTTCCTACATTAAGATGAAACTTGGTATTGGTGGGGTAGTTGGGAAATGAAGGTCAGATTGATATTTACGGAAGACTCTTGGAATGTTACCAAGGATGCTCTTGTGGTGGCAAGAGGTAATAAGTTTGGAACCTTGTATTTAACCACTAGTAGTAGTAATGCTTGTAATATTATGGATTTAGACGTAGATATAACATTTTGGCACTATAGGCTTTTTCATATGATCCATAAGGGCATACAAATCATAAAAAGAATTTTCTTAGATTTATAGAAACATGTTTGGATTTATGTGAGAACTATGTATATGGGAAACAAAAGTAAGTAAAGTTTTTCAAGATTAGACCAATGAAGAAAGAGAGTAAGTTGGAGCTAGTACATTCTAATGTTTGGGGGATAGCTTAGGTATCATATATTGGGGGTTCAAATTATTATGTTACTTTTATTGATGATGTAACAAGGAAATTTTGTGTATATTGTATTAGAAATAAATCTGATGTATTTGACACTTTTGTTAAGTTGAAAGCCTTCGTAGAAAATGAAACAGGTCTTAAGATAAAATGTCTCAGTCATATAATGGAAGGGAGTATTGCAGCAATGAGTTTGATGATTATTGTTATAATAATGGAATCCATAGGTAAAAGATAGTTCCGGGAACTCCATAGCGAATGGGGTCGAAAAGGATGAACAGGACAATAATGGAATGATCTAGGAGCATGAGGTTACATGCGACTACCTCTTTTTTTTTGGCAAAAGTGGTGAGCACAATTGTGTACTTGATAAATAGAAGATCCTCAAGTGCCTTATATGGAGGCATGTGTGAGGAGGCTTGGTCCAGTAATAAGGTTGATTATTCATTTCTTAGAGTCTTTGGATGTGACGTGTTTGTCCATGTTGACAAGGATGATAAGACCAAGTTAGAGGCTAAGTCAGAAAAATGCACTTTCATTGGTTATGGTGGTGATGACTTTGGATATAAATGTTGGAGTATTAAAGAAAATAAAATCATTCGATATATGGATGTGGTCTTTAATGAGAAAGTTATGTATAAGCAAAAGTTACAGGAAAATAGGGAAGAATCTAGGAAATAATATGCAATGGTAGAGGATCTTCCGGATGGGAAAGTGGCACATGAATTAGTTCAAGAACCTAATCAACAGAACCCCAAACTCCTATATTTAAGAGGTCTTCTAAGGTAAGAATAACACCTGAATGTTTTTCTCATTCCCTTAATTATTTATTATTCACTGACAGTGAAGAGCCAAAGATATCTGATGAAGCAATGCAGGTAGATGTCGGGAAGAAGTGGGAGCAAGTCATGGATGAGGAGTATCGGTCTCTCATGAGAACCATACCAAGGATTTTTTCAAGCTCCCGAAGGAAAAATAGCATTGTAGAATAATTGGGTGCACATATTTAAAGAGGAAGAAGGATGCATGAAAAGATACAAGGCCTAGTTGGTGGTCAAGGGGTTTTCACGAAAAAAGGTATAGATTTTGATGATATTTTTTCTCTTGTAGTAAAAATGACTTCTATTAAAACTGTTCTTGGAATAATGGCAAGTAGAATACTTGCACTTAGAGAAGCTAGATGTAAATACTACATTTCTCCATGGCGATTTGTAGGAGGATCATATATGCAACATCCTAGAGTGCTATGAGGTCAAAGGTAAAGAGGAGATGGTTTACAAACCGAAGAAGAGCTTGTATGGCACAAACAAGCTCCACGTAAATGATATAAGAAATTTGATAGCTTTGTAATAAAGCAAGGTTATATTAGATGCCATTCTAACCATTGTGTGTATATAAAGAAATTTAGGAAGGCAATTATATTATCATGTGCTTGTATGTGGATGACATGTTGGTTTGTAAAAACATGCGAAATAAAAGTACTCAAGAAGCGGCTAAGTGAATCCTTTACTATGAAGGATTTATGGGTAGCCAAACAAATCCTTGGTATGAGGATATCTCGGGATAGGAAGGATCGAATCTAACTTTATCTCGATGAAGAGTACATTAAGAATGTCTTAGAGAGGTTTAATATGAAGGATGATAAAGCGGTTGGGACTCCTTTGGTAGGACATTTCAAGTTATCAAAGAGTAGGAAAGAAACCATATGTCCAAGGTACCTTACTCATCAATGGTTAGCAGTTTGATGTATGTCATGGTGTGTACTAGGCCTGATATTTCCCATGTAGTGGGAGTAGTGAGTAGATTTATGAGTGATCCAAGTAAAGATCACCTGCAGCAGCACTAAAGTGGATCCTTCGATGCTTGAGAGGAGGGGGAAAGTTTTTGCTACAATGGATCGAGACACCACTTTGCATGGTTGTGTATATTCGAGACATGGTTGGAGATATAGATAGTAGGAGGATCATGATAGGTTATATTTTCACTATAGATGGCATAAGTACTGAGCGAGATTTCATGACTCCAAAGCTTGTCGCTTTGTCAAGAGCGTGGAGGATGAGTATGTTGTTTCCACAGAGGAAAACAAAGATATGATTTGGTTATAGCAATTACTTGAGGAGTTTTAGCATAAGGAGGAAGGGAAGTTGTATAGTGATAGTCAGAGTGTTATACACCTAGCTAAGAACTTTGTTTTCCACTCTAGGATGAAGCATATACGAGTTAAGGTACCATTTTATTACAAAAAAATTGGTGGAATAGAATTTGAAGCTAGAGAAGATGCATACCACTCGAGAATCCAGCAGACATGATGAACATGGTGGTCACAAGGGAGAAATTGAGGCTATGTTCAGCTTTGGTTGGTCTTCACATATGACAATAAAGGGTTGAGAAGCTTGCTCGAGGAAAACCAGCATCCAAGTGAGAGATTTTTGTGTTGTAGAGCCTATTTTCATGTGTGGAAGTGTTGAATATTATACACTAAAATTATTGTACACTCTCCATAGTTTTTTGGCCTTGAAAGATGTGCCTGATACCTCGGGAAATGTGAACTTCTCATATGAGTGGTGTTTTGACCCATAGGTTTATGGGGTGGTTTTGGCCCATGGTTTTGGTACCCACAATATTGTAAAATTGCTTGATTAGTTACCTTGTGTGAGATCAAATGTGAATTCAGGAGAGTTTGTTGAGCATAGCTCTAAATAGATCCGGGTATTGTATTGAGAGAACGAGGTGGATTGTAATAAAATTTGAGCAAGTGATTCTTAGTGGAAGTAGCCCAAATGGGTAAACCACGTTAAATACTTTCTCGTTTGTGTTCTTTTATTTTCTACACTTTTATTTCATATATGTGATATTTTTACGCATATTAGTTTCTACTATTGTGATTACGTGGGGATTGTTCCACATATTTTATCCCTTATTTCCTAACAGAGAGAGGGGATTAATATTACAAGTAGGATTACTCATATTCTTACAATTATTAATCAGAAATATTAACACACACAATTGGAAAGAACAACAACCTTGCTAATTATATCAAGACAAGATGAAACCATGAACATAAAATTTCATTTATTCACTCATCCAGAAAAGTTGAAACACCCTTCTTGATTGAAATTTTTACAAAGTTGTGACATGAGAGAGAGAGGAACATGTAGGAAGGAAAATAGAAGAAAAATGTTATCTTTTTGCTTATTCTTGGTAGCTATCTACTCTTGAATTCACAAAATTGACAACCTCTTGGAATGAGGAAGTCATTACAATATATAGATTTCAAAAAGACTCTTCACCTACCCCCACATGTCTTTTCACTTTTCTTTTACAACTTGTGACTCTTGATATTCTTAGGAAATAAATTAAGTCCCCTTTTATTAATTGAGGAAAACTCCTTACAATTTTTAACTATAGTCACATTAATTAATAAGACTAAAATGAAAAGTGCAACCCCCAATGAAGATTTAGAACATGCAAGAAGAGATGAAGGGGGGGGTGAAGAGAGAAAGAATATAGTTGCTCAATTTGAGGAATATGCTTCAACCGATGGAGACACCTTGCCGATGGAATTTTGGAAAGTTCTTTGGGAGAAATATCGATGCCTTTGAATTGATTATTATATCATGTCACCTCGGTGTAACTTTCTCATCTTGATGAATGTGGACAAAACTCAAGGACTTGATCTAATTTTTGGAGAGAGTGTTGATGTTCTTGCATTCAGTGAACCAAGACTAATGATATTTTGTAGTGTTTGATATGACAACCCTTATCTCAGCCAAATACTCCAGTGTGTCTTCATTGAAGGAAAAAGGATCTTTGGCCTCTTTCTTTGCAATATCTTTGAATGCCTTCAACAGATCATCCGTCAAAGTTTCTTCGCTCACTTTTGGCACACCAAGATTTTTACCTCAACATTGACATCCCCTTGCATCTTTGTAATTTGTTCCTCGTATGAATACAATTCACCCAGAGCATGGTTTATCATCTCATAACGAGAAACCACAATCCTTTCCCAGACTTGAGACAAGTCCTCAGATACAGAATTTAATACTTCCTTGTTTACCAAGATGGATGAATTTACCTTACCCATCTCAATGAGCAATAGATACACTTGGTCCTAATGTTCTTTTTATTTCTCAATCTCATCCCTTTTCATTCCTACCTTCGTGGTCATTGCATTCATGTACTTGAACAAGGAAATGATCTCGGAAGCAACACCTTACCCTTTTCTAGGATCATGTTCACCCATTTTTCATTTGTTTAGCCCCGCATGGTGAAACCTTTTGTTCTTCCTTGATAGATTCGGGTTAAAGCTACTGATGGTAGTAACTTCCTCGGTCAGATGAGAAGTGGCAGCATTTGGGTCCAAGAATGTTTGCACATATGAAGTGAGGGTCCTTATATGGTCTTCTGCTTGATCAAGTTTCTCTTTTTACTCTTGGTTTCTTGTGAGGAGGCAAGCAAAAGACTCTTAGAATAGATGAGCATCTCCCTCATGTGTCACTGGTCTAAGGGGAATGGTGTTGATTTCATAATCTGATGGGTCCATCTCATTGATAGGCTTGATGACTTTAGGCCGAGCTACCTCCACATATTGGTTACCTGAAGTGCCGTTGAAAAAGTAGGAGGCAATTTGTGTTTTCTTCCTTTTCTTTACCTTCACCATTGCTAATATGGCCTAAAATTATAAGATCACCACTTATTGAATCGTGTGTGTCTCTCTTCCAATCATGTCTTATACCCATGATAATGTTTCATTTTCTTCAAGCTCAGTGTTGGGCATGATGGAAGTTTCTTTCTCTAGATGAGAAGGCAAATCTTAGGCTAGTTGAATAGGCATGGTTGCGAAAGAGGAAATACTTTGAGTTCTCTCGAATGATAGATGGTTGAGCTAGATCGATCTCACCTTGTTTCATACCCTCTGCCAGATCTTGATCCGCTTTCACTTCTTGTGGGTCTTCATGTAGTGAGTCGGCTCGATTTCATGGACTCTCTTTTGAAGCCTTTAGAATGGGTGAACTTGAAGCTTTCTAAACTGCTCCCCCGAAGTCGAGTGAGTAGATTCCTATTTCTTGAGAGTGTAAAGACCTCATGACTTGATGAACTTTTCCATCTTATTATTGAACCACTCCTAGACCTTTGGATCACCTGTCTCGGTATGCTCATTGATATCCCTTGATTCCCTGATGCTCTAAGAAAACTGAGGGAGAGGTGAATCTTTCACATCAGTACTCTGGATCATACGACTTTTTCTATCATCATCAATTCCCTCCTCAAACTAATCAAATCTAAACTTCCTCATTTTCTCTACTTTCATCCTCATATGATCCCATTTCCTAACTTCAAGATCATCAAAATAGTTCACCCAATAGTCCTCAATATGTGTCATGTGGTGCAAGTCTAGGATATGGAACATATCAGAGTGCTCTGGATATTGAAGTTAGCCCTCAAAGTGTAGGAAAATATATTCATCTGAGAGAAAGAGGCCTCCAAATTTGATGAATCAATGAGATATTTATAAGAAAATATTCCCAAGGAGATGGGGAAAGACATACCTTTCTTCTTCCTACTCTTGAGTTTTCCATTGACATGAGCTAATTTCCTACAGATCTCCAAAATGATAATCTTGTCACTAAGGTACCGAGTAATTTACAGAGCAAGGTCAAATCTAGATAACCTGCTGTATGAGAAAGCTGCAAACTATGTGAATAAGGATCTATATCTTTGAATCAACGTGACAGCTTGCAAGGACAGTCTGAATTCGTGGTTTCCTTCGAAAAATCTCACAACATACATGGTGAATGCATCATTCACCTGAAAATTGATGGTTACTATCTTTCAATATCAATTGTGGATATCTCTCATAGGAGGGATCCCTTTGGGAGATGTTCAATGTGAGAGTTAGACCCATGTAGGATCTCGTACTTGTAAGAGCATACACTAGGTATGATGTCATGTAAAAAAAATTAGTGACTGGAAGCTGGAGCAATTGAAAATGGAGGTTGTCACTGATGATTTTACCCCAGTCAATCATTTTCTTGCCTTGATTATGGTGAGGATGAATAATGTCATCCAATCATGGAACTCCTTGGTGTTTTCCTCTCCCATCACTCTGCTCAAAATAATGATAACATCTGAGAATCCTTTGTGAAACTCATGTCTGACCAAGACTTTGGCATCGGGAGGGATTTCTCACCTACTTCAACCAAGACCCCAATGTAAGGCCTTAAAGGTATGAATATATCTTTGACCATTCCCCTGATGCAAACTCCTTTGGGATGACTACCATGTTGCTCCAAGTTGGAATTTGCATACTTTTTGATATCCCCTTAGGGGTGAGCACTACCAAGATTGAACTATCATCCACCCATATGATTCTCGTGTCTGGTTCATAGTGTTGAGCACAATTCACTACTAATTTTGTGCTCTATACAGATAGTGGGTGGCCACCTACATCATACAAAAACCACTTGTGTATATCTTATCTTTCATAAGCTCTTTGGGTCTATCGAGCATCCAGTTTTTAGATCCTCCAAGTCCATGTGAGAAACATCATTATCACCCACTTCCAGATACTTGGATGCAAGAGTTAAAACTAGATCCAAACCAAAAAAATTGAAATTGATTGTAGCAAAAAAATGAGGAAGACAACAACTTTCTACACCTAAAATGGACACTTTCTATTTTTAGTAAGTAGGATCTATGGGCTTATTTTTCTACTTTTTCTTACTTTTTTCCTTATCCTAAAGTTCCGAACATACTATACACACTTTCATTGATGTCTTTCTCGATGATTTGTGCCATTGTTATTTTTAGAAAGTACTTTTTTATTTTTTGACCAAATTTGCATAGTTTATCTTCTCTACTGATCTTTGAATGCACTGTCTTCAAAAGGTTTTCTTTTTTAGAGTGTTTCTATTTATAGTAATTATAAAGACCAGATACTTACTATTTTTATAAATTCCACTTCCCCCTATCGGTTTTCCATGAAAATAACTTCACTAGAATAGGCTCGCTCTCGGGATCTCATGCTCAAAATTCCATCTTGATCTGTCCTCCCGAACGATGGGAAATCAAAAAAGTGTGAACTGGGGCATGGAATGAGGGTTTTCTATCGTAAATAATCTAAAGCATCATAGGGTTTACAATTGTTGTCTTATTGATGGCTCTTGTATTTTGAAACAACTAAGAAATTTTTGTTCAAATCGGCTCACCGGTTTAGAGATACTAAAATATCTTCGTTTCGATGCTGTGGCTGCCTCGAATGGAATTGAAGGTTTATCGGATGAATTTTTAGGTTTATCTAAGCTTCAAGGTGTCTTCAATGGCTTCCTGGGTTGACTGGTGAAATAATGGAGTGAAAAAGGTATGTAGAGCTCTTTAAATGGTTAAAATAACATTATTTTTAACTCTTGAAAGCATGATTTAGAACGTGATTTTGAAAGCAAAGGGGATGGGGCGCATTTTAGTTTCCCAATTTTCTTAACTATCCCTAGGATAGTTGGGATAGTTGGGGCAAGAAAATGCACCCCCTTCCCTAGGCTTGACAAGTGGCGGGAGGTGAGTGGTGAGTGGGAAGAGGAGAGAGAAATGTTATAGCACCCAAGAGATAAAATTTGAGGTCATATGAAAAACTTGAGCATAGGCTAGGAGTGGCACACATTTTACTATCCCAACTATCTTGACTGTCCCAAACAGCTTGGGAAAGTTGGGGAAAAATGCGCCCAAGGATTATAAGGATAGGACTTAGCCAAATTTACACACATGATCATCTAACACTTTTTCGGGAAGGAACAAGGTCACATGAGGGTCCAAGGGCTACAACTAGGAGGTGGGGCACATTTTTATGTCCCCAATGTCCTAGATAGTTGGGATAGTCTGGACACCAAAATGTGTCAGCCATCCAACTACAAATTTGACTAACTCTTGAAATCATGAAACCAACTTTCCCGGAGTTCTAGGAACTTTTTTTTGGAAAAACAAATTATATCAATTTGACTCCCAAGACCATTTTAAGATCAATGGGATGGTTTTCAAGACTTGATTCTTCCTCCTCTAAATAATTCTTCTTTTTCATTACGGACCGCAAGGTGGGTCTTCGAGATTGGTCTACACATAAAAGCACTTAGGTCTTGTGAAAGATGTGAAAACTCCATCATTTAGAGGATTTTCTAATCTTTCTAGAAGTATCTTGTTTTTTTACTCATCCTGTGGGTCTTGGAATCTTCCGTTGAAGTTCATGTACCTTTTCGCTACAAGCTCCTTAGGCCTTCAAAACCCGCTTTCATTTTTCTTGTCCCAAAACCTCTGAAACTTTCTCAAATCTCTCTTAACATGTTCCAATGCCTTTCAAACTATTCCATAACATCTTTATATGAGTTTAGGATTTTAATCAACCCTGTGGATGCACACCTTCCCCAGATAAGCTAGGTAATAGCCTTTTTAGGCTTAGTACAAATTTCCTCTTTTGACAACATTACATTGAATGGATTGAGTGACCTCATGAACACATTTTAGACACTTGGGAAGGATGTACATCACACTATGAAGATTTTTAAGGATGGAGGGGTCATGACACAGAAGGCAGGATGATCCAAAGGATGACTCAAGAGGGGCTTTGAGCAAATTTTTTAACACTTGGGTATAGTTGTCATGTTTTCAACTTGAATTTTGACATTGTAAAAACACATGACAATAAAATTCAAATTAATCAATTAGTCAATTCAACTTAGTATTTAAGCATGCATTCTTACGAAACATAACCATTTAGATGAGAAAATGAGAACACAAAAACACATGGACGCCAATTTTTAGTGGAACCCCTCAAGGGGGAGAAAATCCATAGAAACAAAACTTTATTATATCCATGTTTCAAATTTAGTTGAGCACCAACTCAAAAAGGAGCACTAACCCCTAGGTTTAGTGAGGCACTAACCCCACAAGGAGAACCAACCCTTGATTTAGTAGAGAACCAACCCTACAAGGAGGCACTAACCCCTAGATGATTCAAGTACAAAAAAATCCACCTTTTTTTGCTTGGAATCTTTGATTTTTTATTACAACAACTGATGATGACACAAGAAATTCACTCTTCTCTCTATCTTCCTCAAAACTACTCTCTAGCCTTCCTTGCTCACATGCTTCTTCTTCAAGTTGATTTGAACATCTGACCTAGCTCGCCCATACTTGATATCTCTCTATAACATCATCACATATTCATTTCCCTCTTATCATGGTCACAAATACCTCTTACACTTCCTTCAAACAACCCTCTAGCTTGCATTTTTCTCCCTTTCTCTCAACTAGCTCAAATGAGCTTTCTAATTTTCCTTTATACATGTCTCTTGATCCTAATTCATGTAGGTCAGCCATCATAGAGTAAATATCATCTTAAAATCATAATAACATGATAAAAACATCACACAAAGGACCATATAGGTCGTCAACATCACTAGAACCATCTAGACCTCCATTAGGACTCAAGAATCCCTAAAGCACCAAAACAACCAACTCACCATAAAGATAATGTTATAGAGAAAAACCACCTTCACCAAAACATGTAACATACTTAGACATGTTTTCTAAGCCTTTATAAAACTCCAACAACCATGAAACACCCTACATCATCATCTAATGCCATGAAACCTTCTTAGAACATGCACAACCAAGTTGCCTCAAAAATAGCCTTCGAGATCGAGCCATAACCCATCGAAAATTCAAGTGTGATATACCAATGGAAATATCATGACCTTAGGGTCATCACCAAACTCAAACCATTCCATAAATCATATTGAAGAGCCACCAAAACACCTCCGCAACTAAGCCACCAAAACCCCAAAACCGGTCTTGTAAAATAAGGCACAAAAACCTTTTAAGGGCACAAACACTATCTAAAACCATAATTTACATGAATAATATCTCACTTAATTCATCCATAACTAATTTATTCAATAGATCTAATGGAAAACTTGATCAAAAACTAAAATTTTCCGAAACTTTCCTTTTGAGTAGATTCCACACACATTGCCAAAACCTATAAATGCCACCAAAAGAAATATGGAGGAGTCCTCTACAACATCAAATCATAATATTTTATTAAACAATAAATTCTTTGACATAACCAACAAGATCGCTCTAGTTATTATTTAACTAAGGTTTCAAAAGGGTTAAAAAGTTGTTTAGCTTCTTAATGATTGTTCATAAAACTCTGACAATCAAATGACCTCATTCCACTTGGAAAACCTTCTTAGTATACCTATTAAACTATCCCCAAGAGCTTGGGTCCCCATAAAAAGCACACACGTTCCAATGAGCATCAGAAATTCAAAATTTGACCTTGGTTTCTCACTTCCAAAACTCGGTAAGGGAAAAATGCAATATCTCACAAAATATTCATCACTAGGACCTAAAATTTGGACCACACCTTCATATCAACATGCCAATACATATCCAATACTCATTTTTTCTAAAATACACTCATAAATGTTGACTCCACCACACTAGGGCATGTTTTCTCAAGGATTAGGTCTAGAACAAACCTAAAAACCACTTTCCATGAAAAATGCTCAAAGTAATCACCTTAATCTTCACTAACATTCTAGGAAAAACATGCCACAACTTTTACATAACTCAAATTTGTATTTACAAGCTAAAAATTTGCTGTACATCTCATTACATCACTTAGGACTTGAGAATAGGTCTAGTGAATACCTAGAAATCATGTCTAACACTTGAACCAAAGACTCTAAGACACTTCGATTATCCCAACACATCATACTCATTCTCCCTATTCTCTCACCAAGTTCACACAGCTCATACACACATGTACTTCATCATACCATACCATACCTACTGACTATGCTTCACAAACAAACACCTTGAACATGTTTGCTTCACCAAATTTGACCTTCTCATCAATTTCCCAACCTTGATAACTGCGAAAACCTACATCACGCCTCATGAAGCCGCAACAACAATATCCATACCTTTGCAAGTCACTATCACACACCTACAAGCCACTATACTGCTCAAGAACCCATGCAACACCAAGCAATCTCAACAAGACATTCACCTTGACTTGACACTACCAATCAACCTTCATGTTTCTTCCCTCTTTTGACATCAATCCAATCAATGGTAACTCCTACAACAACATACTTTGACATCACTTACAACACAATGCCAACGACATTGTCATTTGTATTGCTCTTCTTGTGGTCTCCAATGAAAACAAGACCAGCTTTGTCACTTGAAGACTTTTGAGTGCTCAAAATTCCATTTAAAGCCTCGGTGCTCTTTTCAAACATATCATACGTCTTCAATTTGCTTTTTCCTACTCCATATATGACTTCGAGGTCTTTATCTTTGTTTCATACCCGTGCATTCATACTCCTTGGCTTTTAGGGATTCGACCTCTTTCTTGAGCTTGATGCATTCTTTTCCTTGGAATTGAGACCACTTGTCATCAACTCAACTTGAGTTTCCATCTCATTGATGATCTCATTATGTTGACTATCCATGTAATCGATTTTCTCTTCATATTCCTCGATCAAATACTTCAACTTGTGGTTTTTATTTTTTGTTTATTCAATTCATCTAGGGAACTCATCAACTCGCTTCCATGTCCACCTCATCCTCTTCATCTTCTGAATCTTCCATAACATTTTTAAAAACTCATTACCTACTTCTTTGGTTATGAATAGAGTTTCATGTTTTACATTGTCATCTTCACTTTCGGATGTACTACGGTCTTCTTTGTCCTTGAATGACTTCTTCATTTATTGCCACATGTCATACCCTAATGACATCAAATAAGACTTCATTTTTGCTTCAAGAATATACTTCAAGTTGCTAAGCTTGCTCTCATACCAATTGTTGGAAGCACAACCATGGAGAGGGGGCTGAATCAGTGTCTTAAAACTTTTACTTCAATTTCCTTTACTTGTATGAACCATCAAAGCATTAACCATTATATAAGAAATGGAAATTAACTTAGCAAACCATCAAAGCAACATAGCATCCATCCACATGAGCATGAAACAAGAGAGAACACATGAACACATCATTTAGGTGGAAAAACCTCAAGGGGAATAAAACCCATTGATCGTTGTATTAATAGATAAAACAATCAAGATTTAGTGAAGCACCAACTCCACAAGGAGCACCAACTTTCAATGAGGCACCAACACCCTAAAAATTAGGCACCAACCTAACTTTAACAAGAACCAAATTGTAAGGATACTACAACCCCATATGGTTTTAGTGAAGCACCAACTCCACAAGGAAGACCTAGCACCAACTCAGCCACCTAAGATTTTTTTCACCTTCTTCATGTTTCTCACTCAACAAATGATGGACTTCTTTTCTCTTATTCTCTCTTCTTATTCTTATTTTTCTCTCTACATATGATATATCAACATGCACTCATGCCTCTTGAACACTCTTTGATCCTCAAACATCATCTGATCTCCATACACAAGCTCATCTCCTCTTGAAAACACTTAAAACGACCTCCTTCGCTCACTCATTCTTCCTTCTTCTTCACCTTCACTAGATCATGGAATAATTTCCCTCATAGCTCACAACCTTCAGATATTCAATTTTCATACATTCTTCATGGTCCTTAGGACCTCATACACCTATCTCTCTCTAGCATCTATAGCTCTCTCATACTCCCATCATTCATAATAACCAAATAGGCCAAAACGCCTTGTATATATACTTGTCTCAAGCACAAAAACCATATAGGTCAGCCATGATGCATTAGGTCAGCCATCATAGAGTAAAATTCATTTGATAAACATGAAAAACTCATAACATCAACTCCATAAGGTCTGCAACAACTCCATTAGGTCATTTGCTTCTTTAGGATTCAAGTAACTAGGTCTTTCTTGCACAACAAAGCAACTTGGCACTTCTTGATTAGATAATAACTTCTTCAAAGCTTAAAACTCTTCAAGAAAAATTTTAATGACCTCCTCATACTCTCTCCATGCTTGGAAATCTCTACAACATCCATTCATGCCATGAAATCAGTCAAAAACCAAGACTATCCTATTATGACTGCATACCCGTAAAACTACCTTGAGAGATGAAGCTTCTACAACCTTGAAAAACTTTAATCATTCAAAATAAAACACATTTACATGTACTACATGACCTCTACAACATCACCATGTCCATTAGAACCTTTAAATTAGATCATAAGGCTTTAAGAACTTCTCATCTCTAAGACTGCTCAGAACTATCCTCAACACCCAAAAACCAGTCATGAGAAATTGACTTGGTTAGGCCACTAAATGACTCGAGCATGTCTGGAAACCATCATATGAATGTATAATAGGTCCATGGTATCCTCTGCAACTCATTTAGTTACTTTTTCCTTTGTAAAACTTGAGAGATACAGGTAATCTCTTTAGAAAATAGTCTTTTCTATGGGGCCCACTAACTCATCTGGACACACAAAACCACCTGGAGATAATTGGGAGAGTCCTCTACATGATTCAATTATAAACATTTCAAACAATTCAATTTCAGGCATGTCCCGTCAATATCTTTCCTATTGACTTCAAACTAGGGTTTTAGGAGGGTTTTTGACTGTTTTTGTGTTAACGATTTTTCATAACAAACCCAAAACTAATGCCACAAATTCTTATCTACTACACATATAAACTTGTCCCAAAGATATTAGGTTCCCATTTAGAATATTAAGGTACCAACAAGCATCGCAAAGTTGACTTACAACTTAGGAAAAACCACTTTCAAGAACTTGGTTTTACCAAAAACTCAATATCTTGCAAAATACTCCAAACCATGACCTGAAATTTTGTCCACATACCTGAATCAACATGCCAAAAACTTCCCATACTCACCTTTTCATACTAGCACTAAAAAATGATCAAGATACCTCATTAGGATAGGTAATTCTTAAGGAATCCTCTAGGTGTAGACCTCAAAACCACTTTTCATGCTTTCTCCTTCAAGCCTTAACCTCAAAACTTCATAAACATGCCTATGAAAACATGTTACACCTTTGAAAATACTCACATGATCATACTTTCCTTGAAACTGAGCCACATACCTCATTAGGACCTGATTTCTTCATCTTACCTTCAAATTCTCTCTCTGTGTACTCCAAATGACCTGAAAAACAACTGACATCCATCATGCATACCTTGACAACATCATTAAGAATCATTTGACATCATTTGACATCAATGACAACTCACAACAAACTCTCCACATCACTCTCTGGCATCAACAAGGCACAATCTCCATTTTGACATCAACCATGCATAACACTATCATTTTGATATCAATGACAACACTCTAAACTCACCTTGACCAACTTGACATCAATGACAACTTCTCAACATTACCCTAGATATAGCACCTAAAGCCTCACCCTCTACCCTAAAGCAACAATAACCTATAACGTATTAATCTTATCCATCATAGTACGGAATCGGTCATTATCTTTCCTACTTTGTTGTTAGTGTTTCATGTGTCTAACCTATCATACGGAGAACGTTACCCATTTCTCCATGATTTTCAACTATGAGTGTCGTTGATTATTGCTCCAACTCTCAAGTCGTCTCTCTATCCATCCGAAAGGATCCCACGTGACTCTCCTACCGAGGGAACAATATGATTCAACATCACCATGGGGTCTATCCTCTGAGCATTGGGTCTAAAGTCTCATGGTGTTTGTCTTCTATAAAGGCCCTCCAATCAACTGCAAGCTCATCTACAAAAATGTAGCACAATACATAGAATACAAGAACACTATATATCTCATCGTCCTAGTCTCTAATATCTATCATCATTTACTCTAAATACATGAAATAACTCAAATACACAATCTTACCTCATTGACCAAATCGGTCCTCCGCGACTTCCCCATCCACTGTCCACCGACACAACATCATGCTCGCTGCCTAATGGCATCACAAGAACCAATTGTTTCCATCTCTCTCCCGACCAAGATTATCATAGGTGTTTGTCTCTATAACTGAGTGGATCTAACTGATCTCTGGATAGAACAACACAAATCGCGACACCTTGGGGAGAAAGGTAGCCTCCCTCTAATCATCTCATCCTCTCACCACCTCTACTCTCAATCCCAACCATGGGGCCATTGATCTACTCCACCTAAACTGGGCATATCCCTTGAGATTTTTCCCCACCTCTATGATACACACCTTCCCTACAGTCCCTCTTCTCTCCTTTGTTTTCGTCTCCTCCGAGCTCTCCTATATTGATGTGGTTTCAATGGCGGGATGGCAACCTCTCTGGTTCCTCCCCTACTCGACCTTGTGTCTCTTTGCATGCCTTAGTCACTGCGCGGACTCGATGGTACAATCAAATGTCACCTCCCAATTTTCCTTGACACTTTATCCACATGATGTTTCTTTGTCCACCAATGCTAGTGACATGTAATCACAATGACATCAAGTGTTGTTAATGTTGTGGGCCATGTGTCTCATCCATCTATCGATCCCACATATGGGATCCATATCACCTAATCTCTATAAATGGAGTGTAGGATTAGAAAACCATCTCTATCCCTCAATGCCTCACCCCTCTCCCACTATAACATCATTGGGGCATCTATCACTATCTACAAAGTGGTCCCGATCAACCTATACATGGAAAATCTCTTGTAAATCCATGATAAATGCAAAATGATGGGCCCAATCATTCATTGTTGTCTCACCTGCACTCTATACAAATCATGGGATAACTAAACCCAAATAGTTACACCCCATCTAAATTGAACACCCTACTCCAATGTCTATTTACATGCCACTAAGGCAAACAAGGGTACACCTCCATCTAATTTGTTTCACAACGATCCCAATCACGACTATTGGGATATCTAGAATGTCCAAAGCATAAATTGTACTCAATCAAACTATGAGTGACTGCGGTAATACTCCACCGCCCATGTATCCCACTATGTCGCTCTTTCCTATCATCTGTTGTCTCGAGCACATCATAAAACAAGTGTGCCCCTAGAACAAAAGTTTGAGAATGTCACGTACATCCTCCAAAGTGTAAATTTCATCTCTATATTATCCCCATCAACATCCAATCTGAATGTGTTGGTGCATTACTCCCATGCACCAATGAATATATGTCAAGTCCACGTCCAGGGATCCACACCATCTACATGATCTCTCCAAAACCCAATCCCTATAATTGGGTCATGTATGTCACTAACAAAGTCTCTAAAAAAGTCAAGAACTACACCACATCTACTAATCTCCATAGTCGGATCCTCTGTGGGATCTGTAAACTATCAAAGAAAAGTGCGCATCAAACTCATTCAAAGGAAAAACATCCAAACATAAGCAATAATAACATCATCAAATATCAATAGCATAAACAATCATACTTCATTATCTAAATGGCATTGGCCTTCTTTCCATACAACATCAGCCCCTACCAAGAATTCTAACACTATACCTACAACATCGACCATTTTGCCAAATGGCATTGGCTTTCCATACGACATCGGCCCCTATCAAAAATTCTAACACTATACTTACAGCGTCGCCCATCGTGCCGGATGGCATCAACCCTTGTCAAAATCTTAAAATCTTCTAAACGCCATTGGCCCTCTTTTGAGACAAAGATTAACCCTATCAAAAATCACAATTCCTACCAATAGCATCGGCCCTCTTGTCAAACGACATCGACACTCTCCACAAATGGTATCGGCTATGCTAACTTCTCCTAACATCATCGGCCGCCTGCGATGTCATCTTCCTAATAGGTCAATGTCATCTATAAAAAGTCGTGCACCCTTTTTCCAATTATGCACCCAAACCCACCTAGACATCGACTTGATCTACATTTTGACTATATTTGGGACAAATTTCGCTAGCCGAATTTTCCTTAGACGCATGTTAACACTTTTCACTTAGCTACCATTCCCAATCTTAAAAAAAAACTACCCAAGGATTTGCCGCACTTCACCCTCCTTAGTTGTCGCCTTATCTCGCCACCCCTCTACCTCGAGTTAAGTTATTGTCTTTCATTTTGTCACAATCGGTTAAATTAGAGCTCCAAAATTCCGAAATAGCAAATGCACAAAATGCCAAATGAAACATAAGACTTCTTATTTATAAAACAAATCCCCGCCCTCTTCTCAATAATTTCATTTCTTCCAACTGCCATAGCTTTCGTCATGCTCTAATTTCAATAATTTCAATTATGGAAGAAGCGTCGCGATCATATTATTAGCGTGAATCGACTATGTATTGCACATCTTTTTCCAAAAATATTCCAAAATCCTTTTTTGGGCATGCAATCCTTACTCATCTAATTTGCAATCACGCCTTCTTACACATTGTCTCTTTATACCAACCTCAATCAAGCGCTCATCCTCCCATGAGCTCCCCCTTAGACTAGGGTTTATTGCTTATTTATCTTATTTATCTTCCGGTTTTTCTTTTCAATTATGTTTGAGCAATTCTTCTTACACTAGTGATCCACTATGTGAACATACTCATGGGAAGGTAAGTATAAAGGTAGGTATGTTTTATTTGAGTCCATGCTTTCTTCACTATGTAGACATAAAGTATACAAGTGGCTATGCTTTATTTGAGTTCATGTTTTCATTTCTTACTATGTTCTACACCTCTTTTGATATTGTGATTTCATATTGCATATTCTTTTCTGGAGACCATCTCATGTACACTTGTTGTGACATGTGATGATCTTTGGTTGAGGCATATGTATACACATAATTTTTCACTTTACTGACTTTTGTTCTTCGCAAGCACCATTGGCACATTAGCTTCTCCAAAGCGGTGTCTTTAAGGATATTGTCGAGAGCAAAAGTATGCATAAATGGTTATGTGCATCCTTCAAATTGCATTAGGCTAGTTAACACTAATGCTTATGAGAGAATTTTGATGTGTAGCCCGATTATATCACATATTACACATGTCGTCTTTTGCATCCTTTACGATGTCTTTTGCAATCTCCTTGCGACATCATCTTATTATCTCCTTGTGTTCACTATAAGTCCTACATTCGGCGTATTCACATCTTCATCATTTTCTTCCTTAGCACTCCAGAGCTTCTTCCCAACGGGTTGGCCTACTTTTCTCGATTTTTCCATGCCTTTGCATTTCCCTCTCAAACAACATCGATCGTGGTCGATGGCCTCTACCGAGTGAATTTCCTTTACCAACGGCATCAACCATGTTAGTTTTCTACCACATATTGTGGCATCAACCATAGTTGATACCATCACTAGAACAAGATATTGATGCATTCATTAGGTTATTTATACTAGGTTGTTGAGCATCATTTTCCAATCACTTCCATCACACATTCAGTCTACTAGTGCTCACTAAAATTTCTCTAAAAGCTTAGAAGGTCTTGAAGTTGGTCATATTTGTCTTATTTGGAGTCCACACTTGGAGCATTGGGTACTTATGATCTACAAGCATAGGAGTTGTACTTGTCATGGTCTACCAAGCCTTTGGAGTCATTAGAGTCTTCAATCAAGGGTCTTCCTAGGTCTTCTTCTAGTTGTTTGGTGGTACCCCATATCAACTCTTTCTCATAAGGTGTTACCGACCCTGGGGAAGTTAATGTGCCAATGGTGCCTTTATGCAGGTAAGTATCTTTAACCTCTCTTGTCCTTTACTTTCATTTCAGATTTGTATGTTGTGGATGTGGTCATGCATAGATTAGGATAGGGTAGCATATTCTTTTCTATTGCATTATTTATCTATCAGTTCTTGTCTTACAACCCTTGTACAACCCCTGATCCTTGTTTTGCATTCTCTTTGACCTCACTTGCCATCCTTGCGACTCTTACCGAACAACCTCTTGGATCATATACCACCATGATTACAATCATATTACAACCTTGCCTTAATATTATCATATTACAATGGAGAGCTAGTTAGACGCCACAACCCTATTATACGTTTAAGCTTTGGAACCCTATACCTCTTACGAGTCCGGAGTAACGCCTTCCTAATTCCACATGTACATCAACTTACAATCTAAGGTGTGCATTTTGAGTGTGGTTTCCCTTTGTTGTCCTAGTCGTCCTAGTCTAGAATACCCCCATATAGAGAGACAAAACGAATTATGGTGGGGCCACTCTTTTTGCATATACACAAAGCTAAAATAGTCGTCAGGAAGGATTAAAAAAGACAATTTTTAAGGATTAGACAGTCCGCATGCATTTTTCTTAGTTATTTATGGTCAATTTACTATTAGGAAGGAAAACTCATGTATCCGTCTAACCCATGAAATCATTATTCTCTTAAAGAGACAACCTTCATTAATGAAAGCTTATCTTAAATTTGAAAATTACCACACTCCAATCTTGAAGATGAGGAAGGAAAATTCACAAAAACCCATGTTTTTTTTTTTGGTCCAAACAATACCAGTCATTCTAACCATTAAATCACTCCTCTTGAAGCCACAGCCATCCTTAAATGAAAAGTTCTCTTAAATTTGAAAACTACCACTCCAATCTTGAAGATGAGAATGCATTTCATATCTCCTTAAAAAAACCTCTTCAAATATCTATTTATCTTTATAGATATGGAGGTTTGAAACCATTGAAATACTCTGATTTCTGCCTGCATCTAAAACAAGTCTTCATGATGACATACATGCATTATATCATGTTTAGTGCGAGTCTAATTCAAACAAATGGTATCATTAGACTTGGGTGAACACAGGAGCTTCAAATATCCTGGCAGTACATTTTTAAGTATACATATATTTCATCTCACTTTTCATTGTAACAAGCGCTGAAAAACAATTTGACACCGGTCTTTTATCCTCTCTAGATTTTGAAGTCCTTTCATGCATATACTAAAATATCCCGTGAAGTTCACAACTAATCATCATAAGTAAACATAAAACGGGAACTTCAAATACCCTGTTTGTTCTCAAACAGGGTATTTGAACATCCTAGTTCTCCAGTTCCAGGACCAAGTTAATATTAGAAATTGTGTTGGAAAGTTGGATTTAAAATATCCAGGCAGGAAAACCATAATTTGGAAGGAGCTGTGATATGCCACAAATTACACACACAAATAAGACCCTACTCCTACACAATTTTGAGCTAGTTTTTACCCAGTAAAGGGGTATGTCTCATGGTCCTACTCATGTGCCCCACGCCCCACCCCTGCTTCGCAGCCTTTGTTTGCACGACAAAAAACAAGCCCTACATATGTCCTTCCCCAGTTCCAACCAGTAAGCTGTAAATCTTGCACTTCAATACATTACTCCAAAATGAGATACATCCAAATGAAAAATCCCAAAAGATTATAATCTTTATCAATTTTAATACCGTCATAACATCCTACAGGAGATGTGATCCAGTAAACCAAAGTAAATTCATCAAAGGAATCTATTCATCTGGATGCTTGAATCCTAAGTACGAAATCAGTTTTGAGAAAAAGAAACCAGAACATAAATGTGAGAACATGTTTCATGAACTACCACATACACGCTAATGGAAACAGTAGAGACCCTTCGACTCAAATCCTGGCCACCAAATCTCTTTTGAACTTAAACATGAGAGCGAATTTCTCATGACCTACCAAGCGCACCCTAATGACAACAGTCGAGACCCTTCAACTCAAATCTTGGCCACCAAATTCCTTTTTAGAATTAAAAACAGAAGCAAAACATGATATCAACATTATTCGTTAGTTACACCTAGATCCTACTGAAAACAGTCGAGAGTTTTCTCATGTTTTCTCCAGCTGCTCCTGCATTTGCAATTCAATTTCAGATTAGATCATGAAACTCATTTCTCACATAATGTACACTTCATAATTCAATCAGAGTAGATATGAGCTCAAATAAAAAGCCAGATAATTTTCCATTCAAAAGCAATACATTCATTATTTTCTACAATGTGACTGGTTCACCCCTACAATCCATTAAAAGATAAAGTTCGAACTCAGACAAATGAATAGCAGTTCCAACTATATGAAACAAATTACATCATGCTTCAAGTGAGGAGATTTATTCAACGCCATAAACAAATTTTGTGTTGACATTTATGATTTATTATCAATTGAAATCATCCATGACAAAACAGCCACAAAAGGACAGAATAATATAGCAACAGAAGGTGTTCGTCCAGAGTTGGCCTATGCTCCAATGTGATGGAGAGTCATCCTCTCCATAGCCTGGGTAGATCTGCCTAGAGTGCTAAAAATTATGTTTCTTGTGAGACTGTCAATGTGAACCAAGAAGTGTCATGCATTACTCACTAGATAAAACCAGCTAGGTCTAAATTTAAGTGATGTAATATTTCAACTAAGTAAAAACCTTGCAATGTCTGCTGCATTACCAAACCAAAGGCTGTAATTTCAACAGTTCATTTTCCCAGTGACAATTGCCCACAGTTTGTAGAGGAAATATGAAGTACAATAGAATGATTTGTACTCTTGTAATTAATTTAGATACCACCAAAATGAACTCGAAACTGTTCTGTTTTACTCCGTTGAAAGTACATAAAAATTCATGTTACAAGCTGCTTTCTGTAGAAAGCTGCAAATTAACACTGAACAATACAAATGTGCTGCTTGAAAAACAAAAAGAATGGACAACGATTTCTTAAGTGAGCTGCAGTTTACATTCTTGAATCTCATTCTTCACAACTAGTCATTGCCATAGTTGTGAGCCCTTTTCTTCTGAATTTGTCATAGACTCATGTTGTGACTTGCATCCATCCATGGGTGGTGTAGATGAACACTTAGGACTGAGAGATTTGTCTGAAAGAGAGGAATCCTCTGGTGACTTCTTTGTTGGATAAGGCGCTTTTGTAATGACCCTGAAAGTAAGGAACAGAAAAAGAACGACAACTTAGAACAAAGCCTAACTTCAGGCATCATAACTCAAAAATAAGAATGACACATGCCCAAATACCTTTCTTTGCGCTTTTCAAGAAATCGAGCAAGTGATGCTTTACGAGCTTGTGGTACCGCTGGGATCAAAAAGAGGCCAAATCAGGTAGCCATTGAAACATAATATTACAAATCAACTATGTGAGTCTGCTAATATCCTACAGAAGTCCAAAACTAGCTAGTCGGCAATTTCTACCTCGAGACATAACAGATGTTGGCGTTGACCCTGGAGCATTCAAGGGAGTTTCCTGTGGATTACTCAAAGTAGCATTACTTTGGTTTGCATCTGGATCTCCAGTGCTAGGAAATATTGCAGTAGATTGGCTAGTTTGACTTTGGACAGTTGTCTCTGACTTTTGGGAATCGACTTGTGGATTTGTTGCAGGCAATGCATTTAATGGGCTTGGCCCCACAGATGTAGCTTGTTTAACATGCCCAATAGCTGACAGTGAAATTGTTGAGCTTTGCGGCGGAGGAGTCGCTATCTTTCCAGAAGAGGGATTTCCATTGCCAGCCATAAACATAATTGCTTGAGCCTGCAAACAACATCCAAATTTGCCCAGATGCTATAACCATGAGAACTTCTGTCCATCGGTTATACTTGGCAAAAATAACCATACACCAGAGAGAACAAACATAGAACAGATGAGGGAAATGGATTATGACATTTTCTACCCAATCAAATTACATGATACAGTTTTTTTGGTAGGTACATGATATACTTTTTTGGTAGGAAGTCTCATAACACATCTTCAGAAAACTAGAAAAACAATAGTACTGAAAACCCTGCTAACCTTTTGCTTGAAGCCTAACTTTTAATCTTACAACTAGCAATATGAGAAACATTTGAGATTCAATTTACATCATGTAAAATCCATGTTTCTAAAACCAAACACACCTTGTCTGCAGGAATATCGTCATACACATTTACTGACCCAGCATAGAATATTGTCAGTTGTGCACCTGCTGGCTTTTCAGGAACACTAGGACCACACCTTCAAAACGCGAAAAATAAAAAGTAAAACCCAATGAATTTGAAATTATAAAACACTTAAAAATCAAGCCATATATGGGGTCAGATAGTTGAACCCGAGATCTGCAAGCTTGACATCATGTGACAATCATATTACCCCAGTATTGAGGTGCTGGCAGAGGCTCCAAGAATAGGCAAGAAAGAATGTTGTCCTGTTAAGGGAATTCCTTGAAATTGCTGTGCCATGAGTGAAGATGTAGCCGTTGCTTGATGTCCATTGAAGTATGCAGGAATGCTTGAATTTGAATTAGAAACCGGGTGAGAATAATTTGAACTGGGAAACACTCGACCCTCTTGATTGTTATAGCCTTGAGAAGCCCGATCATCAACTGTCTTAGCTGAATACATGATACGAGAGACACTGAAAGGTCGGCTCACTGACCCATTTTGCCCGAAATGATAGTTTCCAGACTCCGTGGCATTCCTCGCAGCAGGATCAAGATTGAAGGCTTTCTGTATGAGTTATAAATAATATTAAAACCATGACTTTGTTTACTGTGGACAAATATTCTATAACCTGAGTGACACACAAGATCCTTTCCTGATGCAACTTATATATCTAACCTAAATATGCAGCTCATAAGCTATGTTACCAAATGACATAGTGAAAGATCCAAACCATGAAAGGAGGTCTGATTAATTAGAATTATTCATGATACAGAGAAAGATGCAATCATGTCAAGTAGAATTACACTATCTTAAGTTTATTAAGAAAAACCTCACTCCATGACAGCCGCAGACTTCAATATGACTTATAATAGATATTTGTCGTGAGAATACAAATCTGCATTTTTTGACTGGAATGCATCCTGAGAAAAATTTGGCACAATGCAAAATTATTACCTGAGAACCAGTTGTATTTCTGTTGTTTACATCAAAAACATCTGCAGTGGATATAGGATGAACCCCAGAATTTGAAAGCTGGTCAAATGAACTCTTCTTCGATCCCTCCTGCAGATTTTTAAAAGAAATGAACTGCTGCAGAGCAGCTGCTTTATTTGAATAAGGCCACTGCAAAGACATATTTGCCAGGGATACTGTAACAGCAAAGACAAGGTTTTGTCACTCTCCATTGTAGCATAAACAAATGACTATCAATGTATAACAGAAAACTAGAAAACTATTGTTTTGAAAACCAGTGAAAAGCAGAAATATGGCACCAATCAAATACATCCATCTGTGAATACCACTATACAGTTCACAATCCACTTGTTCCTGATGCCAATTGTAATAGATTCCAACACCATGACCGGTTACTGCTACTAAAAGACCCATGAAACAAACTAGTTTTATGCAGCTTCTAAACCCATTAACTTTTTTTCCTAAACAGATCTAAGAATTCTTATATTTGACTCAGCACCTACTATGCTCTTCATGGTTACTACAGAACCTTATCCAAAAGTTACCATTCCCCAGCTGCTGCTAAAGAGCATAAATATTTACCTCTAGCCAAATATTAAGTAATCATTGTGAGAAAAGGTCAGAAAAGCCCCAATACCGCTGAAGACTCAGAAGTGTTCAAAACGATCTCTAAAACCAAATGCAAAGGTGCTGATCCCCAGATGTTAAACACCCTCAATCAGTCAGAAGAGCTTGCTCTTGCTCATTAGTTGCAGTAAAGCATAAAAGATGGTTAGGGACTGAGTGAACAGTTGAGTTCCTTGGTGAATTTCTGGATTTTGGGCTTTGGTAAACTTGATCAACCGGTATGGAAGAAGTATAAGGGAGATTAGAATTATATGAAAACTTATAACAAAAGATAAAACCTAAAACAAAATGGTAACAGTGTAGGTCACCCAGAGCTGGGCCGTCAGTCTGCATTTGTTGGCATTCCTTATGGAACTCGACTTCCCCAATTCACTGTCTAAACAGGAACTTCTAAGAGTGATGATTGGCAATGAATCTAACACTTCCAAGGCTGCAAGGTGAGTTTACATCACAAAAGTGCATCTAATGGAACCAGTCTTGAAGAAGTAGAAGGAAGCTTTGACTGATATCAAAACTTATCACGAAAGCCGAAACCTAAAAACAAATGTTAACATTACTGGTTACCCGGAGCCGGGCCACATTACTCTGGATTCCTTGATGTCCCCCAGTGGACATCAGCTTCCCAAATTACTGGAAAAGAATCTGACACTTATAAGGCTGAAAAGTGAGTTTGCATCACAACAGTGCATCTGACTAGTACTTTAAAAGTGCATCTAATGGAACCAGTCTCGAAGAAGTAGAAGGAAGCTTAGACTGATATCAAAACTTATCACAAAAGCTGAAACCTAAAAACAAATGGTAACATTACAGGTTACCCGGGCCGGGCCACATTACTCTGCATTCCTTGACGTCCCCTAGTGGACATCAGCTTCCCAAAATTACTGGAAAAGAATCTGACACTTATAAGGCTGAAAAGTGAGTTTGCATCACAACAGTGCATCTGACTGGTACTTTAACATGTTTATTGTTCAGGACCAAAGGCACATGTTTACTGTTTAGGACAAAAGGCATAACCATTTAGCCATTTCATGACTACAAAGCTCTTTAGGGTCCCCAGCCATTTCAGAGTAATATTGACTCGGGCTGCAACACGGTAGTCTTTCAGCTCGTTGCTTTACAATTTCATGAGACGAGACAAAATTTACACTCGCTACAAAATCAAGAATAATTGATATATGTTTATGAATACTAATTAATTTGTGATTATGATTACATCTCTCCAGAGTTCGATTTTAATATATCTTGCACTAATCCCCACAGGTTTCATAAATTCTGTTGAGAAGTCTAAACCCGGACCAGATCAGGGATTTGGCTGAAACCATAATAGTTATTGAGGCTAGAGTCCCAATGAAGCGCCCAGCTCAGGTTTTGAAAACAGAATAGCCTTAAGAAACCTATGGAATAGAAAATCAGGAAGCAAAAACAAGGAAACCCCTTTGATTAACAAAGAACCCGGACTGAATAAGGCAAAACAAGGGAAACCCAGTTAAGATTAATAACAGAATAACAAGGAACCTAATAGAGATGTCCATGGACTCAACAAAGGCAGTGATTTGATAGCAACGGTCCTAATGAGATCTGGTTGATGGGATGCAGGGCCTTTATAAAAACATACACTATTCAGTAAGTTTTCCACGAAAAAACATACACTATTCAGTAAGTTTTCCACGAAAGAAGATCGATTTCCACCTGATGCCTAACAATCCAAGCCCAAATACCGCATTCAAGCATTGATTCTTACAAAATTATATTACAATCGCCATAGAAATTTTAGAACAATTGAAACCATAAAATCAAAATGCAATAAAAGGGGCCCAAAAACAAAACTTACACAAAAACAAAAACAAAAGTAAAACTCACCGTTATCTTTGAAATAGCCCTTAATAGGCCCGTCTCTTTGGGATTCTGTCTGAGTTTGTGAGTCCCCACTGAGATTATTTCTGGCATGATTCAGACCCAAAAAGTCCCTCGCAACAACCGACTCCCTTTCCATTACAGATTTATCAGCAATGATACCAACTCCCTCTTTCACAAACAAACTGCGTACTTGTATTCCTGCTCTGCGAAAAAATCTCCCAACCCCACTTTGAAGCTGGAAAGACAGCGGCAGAAAGGAATGAAGTCAATTCCGCTCCATCAACAATAATGGCGATAAAGAATTCTTCCTACACAGAGCAAACTCTTATGACAAATCCATCACTTAAAGATTACCCTTCTTTGAGCCTCCACTTCACCCCACGTCGTCGGATTAGGATGCGCATGTGATGAATTATCACGGCCTTTCGTAATCCGTGCCAGGTTTGCGTGACCGGACTGGCCTGTTAATTGCACGTGCGTCAATTGGAGTTTCTGCCAGGGCCCAGAAGTTAGAACTGCCAGTCAACGAGATACTTTCGGGTAAATTTCCCGGGCGGGAGGTCACGATCGGATCGTGGCCGTCCAATTCAGAATAGGAGTGGCGGTTTAGCACCATGTGATCCGAAACTTTCAACCCACGAGGACTAAGAGACAATATTAAATGTGAGTCCAGCTAATTGATTAGATTTTAGGGTGCGGGTTGTAAATAGGGTCAATTAGGGTTTGTCACTTGTCACGAGGTTATTTAGGTCATTTTCTTTCTGGCCAGTTATCTCATATTTTTCTTTCCTTTGTATTTCAAATCATGTGTTAAAAATGTCCTAGTGCTTTTGACATAGGGGAAAGGAGCCAATGACCATGCATGTTTCTAATTTTTTCGTTTGGTCTAAGTCTACTAGAGTACACGTGTTACTTTGTCTTGTTTTTATTTTTATTTTTACATCTCAATGGAATCATAATTCTTGTGACACCTGTTACAAGCATCCAAACACTTTTGTTTCTTTTGTTTGGTCTAGAGTGCATTAGTTACTTGTGTCCCATTTTTTAAAATTTTTACTAGTTCAATGGATTCATAATTTGCAGTCACAATGTTATTGACACCTAGAAGAAGCATTTGAACTCTCATGTTTCTTTCGTTTGCGTACTCGTTCCCTTTGTCCTATGTTTTGTATTGTATCACGAGTGATGCTTATTTGTACATTAATAAAGTCATACTTTGTAGTCAATTGTTTATAAATACACAAGCATTGTAATTCATTTACCCCAAGAGATTTCATGTGATATTGTTGGCATCTAATGAGCACTCATAGGCATTCTAGAGAGATCAAACAATCATTAGAGCATTTGTCATTATCTAAAGCTAGTACTTCTTATGGAGCGCTTTTCGGTGTATAGATTAGGGTTTTCTATATATCTATGAAGCTAGTTTCATTTATGCAAATTTATTGTTTTAAACATCTTTTATCAATTGGTTTTCACCATTTAGAAGCTTGATCAATAGACTTTGTTTTATTTAAACTTGTTAACCCTCAAAACATGTCCCTAAAACTCACCTTGTCTTTCTTAAGTTTTAGATATGGTTTCCATTCCAAGGCAAGAAAATGAGAGTTCAATTGGTTTACAAATGTCACAACGTGCAAATTGAAGTGAGAAAACTAGAAATAAGAACTAAGTACACATTTTCAAAGAACTCATTTTAGACCTTGATTGTCGCTACTAGAAGCATCCCAACACTCCTAACTTTTAGACCTAGTCATATCCAAACTTCCAACCAAGGTTCTTAACACTTGTGGGTGCACGTTTGAAGGTTTAGATTTAGATTATTTTCACCAAATTGTGTATTACTATATGTTAAGTATTTAAACCCTATGTAAATGCCTTATTAGTATTTTTGGAAAATAATTGATTAGGTCTTGTTATTACTTTTATTTCGATTACATTTGATTGACATTGCCTAGTTAAATGTATTGCATTTATTGGTATTGTATTTAATTGTAATCCATTTATTTGCTCTATAATTTAGTGAACTCAATTTTTCTTACACCTTGTGGGATCAAACATGCTCCATATTGTGTTATATATTGATTTCTTACCATTAGTTGCATTGTATGCTTATATATATATAAACCCTAGTTTCATTTTGATAGATCCTAAGCCATATGTCATCTCGATTTTTGAAAATTCCTCAAACCCTAATGTGTTTTCTGTATATATTTTTGATAGTTTAACGCTTTTAGCTGGAGCTTAGAACCAGGATTGAAGGGATCCCACTGCTTTACATCAAACACCCCTAACTACTGTGATCCAACTAAAACCATAAAAGCCTGCAGACGATGCGGAAATAAAAACAACCGAGAAATGACAACTATGAACAAAAAACCAACCCAAACAATAAAAACAATCGGTCATTTAAGCTGAATGACTTACGCCAAAGAAGTTGAGCGGTCCCGATGACTTCCTACCCTCAACATTCGCACCAACTTAAGCGGTTTGAAGGCGAAAATTATAAGAAAGCCCCATCTTTCTACGAGGTGGGCCACTCCCTCGGACTCGAGAACCATCAACACCAAAAAAATCCAACATGTACAATTTCTTGATCCTGCTACCTTCGAGATCCCAAAAACACTCCTCATGAGCGTCGATGTGAATTTCATTAGCTCTGCATTCTGGTGACGATGAATAACAATCACGTGCCGAGCATCTTCTAAATTATGCCCCACCTATCCATAACCAATAACGGTTGAACTAGACTATATTCTTCCAGTGCTTCATCCAAATTGAAACAATCTTTGGGTTGATAAAATGGAAGGCTATGTACATGACTTCCGCTATATTACGCCTCACCGTGGAAAATCGAGAAACAAACCAGGACGCCACCTCTGAATTAACCCTAGCCCTCACAGATACATACATATATTCTTCCCCCAAGAACCTTTCAATGGCTTCACAAATGGACCCTGATTCTGCCCGAAAGATAATACAAATGCGAGCCCTCGAGATACCTCCAAAGAAAGCCATCTCCCACTTCTCACCCTTAAGAAACAAACTAGGCAGTGGAGGGCTTTCCATCCTTGAAAACTGATCCCACTACACCGCTTCCTGCCACCAACAAACCTATGAAAATGGGAGAAAACACAAACACCACCCAAACAATCACCTGCGACCAACACTCCCTTCCCAAGAAATGAAAACATTAAGCTCCTCCCACGTGTTCACATGCGTGGATATGACAAGACCATCTCTCCTCATAATTCCTTGATTTGCTAAATAATTGGCTACGGAATTAGACTCCCTATAATTATGACTTAAACTCCACGAGGGAATCCAACTCAGCCAATGAATTATATTATTAATAAAGAAATCCAAATTCCATGACACCGCTTTACCTCTACGAACATCGCTAATCACAACTTGGGAATCACCTTTGATGACCAACGCATCGCAACCAACACTAACAACTAGTTTGATCCCTTCAAGCAAGGCTTGAGCCTCCGCTTCGTTGCTAGTCCCATCTTTTAAAGGAAAGGATCCATGATCACTAACTTGCCCTCCTCATCTCTAATCAAGCACCCTGCTCCCGATGTGCCCGGATTACCTTTTGATGCTTCGTCAAAGTTCGGTTTGTGAAAGCGAGGAGGGGTGGATGTTTTCCCATATATTAACTCTCTAGGTTTCATTGTAAAAAAATATTATATCTTCCAAACCCTAGGCATTGTGTGCTTGTAATGGTTTTCCCTTCATATGTGTTTATCCAAGTTATTGCAAAAACTCCTATATCGATGTCATGTATTTTCAAAAGGATGAAAATAATGGTTATAATGACTATAATTGTGTAGATGAAATAGATGACCACTATTATGTAGTTGATAATGAAAAAATAATCAATCTCACACAAAACAAGCTTGTAAAAATATGGATTTTATTTAAGATATGTGCAAAAGATTGTTTATCCTCAACCAATTGATTCTTAAACATAGTAAACAAACATTGGTAGCTAATGTTGATTTAGATTCGTGTTATTGTTCCAAACCAACGCTTTGAATATTAATGGGTCTCAAGATTATTGGAATGAAAATTAAGAACATGGTTATGATCATAAGGATTATTTATATACTCAAGACAATGTTAAGAATCATGACATGCTTTATGAGGTTAGTAATGGACATATTAGTGTTGGAAACAATGATAATGCCAGTCCCAATGTTTCTTATGCTACCCAGTTTAGAAAATATCTCTCACAAAACCACGATCAAATTCTTATATTAATAAATGTCATAAAAGAATCTTAAAGTATGCCTTCCAATGCGGCCGGTTCCCAAATTTCTTCTACTTCCATTGTTGTTCAAGATTCTATTTCTATCATTGTTTCTATTTGTATCGCTTCCAATCCCAATTATTATAATGCATCTCGACATGCTTTTATTATTCCTTATCAACATCAAATTCCTCAACATGGCATTAATGTATCTCTTAATTCTCAAAAATAACATCGCTTCTTATATGCTTCACATGTTTGTAGTGTTGATATTCTCTTTGATCCTCAATACTTTTGCATTTCTCATATTTCTCAAAATCCTTTTATTGCAAACATTCCTTCTATTTCACAACATCCTTTTGTTTACGACATTCCTCTATTTTCTACACATATTGAATCCCTCAATTTGTCTAAATTCTTCTATTTCAAATTATGACACGTGTCCAACTACTACTTTTCTAAATATTGAAATGAATGTGATGATGTATACCCTTCATACGTGCAAAATAAAATTAAAATCCTCGCATAAGAATAAGAAAGAACAAATAAGATGGTTACTTGCAATTATATTCTCTTTAACCCTTTGGCACATGAATTTCTCGCATACCCATTTCCAATAGGTTCATTGTAGATCCAAATTTTTAGATATTTAATGGAAAAGGAAATCCATCACACCATCTTTAGGTCCTTTCGAGCTTTATATATTTAAAATTTTATTATGATGATAACCTATTGACCAAGATATTTCAAAAATATTGAGAAATTTTTTTCTTTACCGGTTGTATGTTCTTTCGAGTGGATATGTGTATTCCTTGATGACTTGTTGGGATGTCATTGTCACTCGTATCACTTACATAATGGATTGGATGGTCCTCTCCATATGTGGGTATGGGGGCATATAGATTAGATAGGTCCCTCAACTATATAGATGGTGAGAGTGGGCCATCTTTATCTATTAACTTCTCTACTTGAAAGGTAGATATATGTATACACCTAAATTTGGTAATTGGGTGTTTAGTAACACTAATTTGGCTTATACTCTCGATCGCGACCTATACACATAAACAAGAGATAAAATGTATAGTTATACCCACTCCTAAAACTTGTATATTCTTATTATTCTCTCGTTTGACTACTTAGGCATCTAGCAGGACCGGTCTTATCACTTATACATATATCTTATCTCCTCTTAGACTCCACCGAGAATTCTACATGTAGTCTCGTACCTCATTGGACACGATCTTCCATCTTGGATAGAAGTGTCATATGTTTATGTCTCCTTTCTAGTGCCGTGTCCTTTATCTACAAATGGTCAATTTTGTTAAGTTTATCTTAATTACCCTTTCTCGGTTGACCACAATGCAAAATTTTATCGGGTGGAGAAATACAAAATTAAACCAAACACTCTCATTTTATCGCTGAAACTATCAAGCTCCTACAAGGAACGCTTGATCTTCATCTCCAAATATATAGCAAAGCTGCACTAAAGTTCCATAAATCAAGAGTAGACATTAATAGTAGGCCCTAAGTAAGTATAAAGTGCTCCACACTCTTCCAAGAACATTCTAAATCAATTTAAAAGCATTTTAAAGTTGTATAAAATTTTATCAAGCATTTATACATCAAAGATAACTTCAAGGGTTTTATATATATCTCAAGCACTTTATTCAACATTCATGAAGAGTACATTCTATCTACCTAGTTATCCCATTATTCTTGTTGAGGCACAATGGAAGCACAAGAGGGTATTATGGATTTCCATTCACAAACAAGCACTAAAATACCTATATGGAATTTGAGCCCCTCATTTGGGCAATGTAGTGCGGTTTGGTCGAGAATCAAAAAGAGGGTGCCCATCAAGGCAATCCAACTCCACCGTACAACATTTTATTTTGTTATCTAAATTCAATTTTACTACTAGCATACAAAACTAGTGTTTTGATTACATAGGTGCATGTGCGAGCTTTTAGAGAAAGAAAAAGTGCAAGAAACAACTACAAATGGTGACGAAAACACCTATAAAATATGAGAAGTGTTTAACAATCCAGGACATTAGTGTTAGGAAGGATAGAATCTCCAAGAGCTAGTTTCCAATTTGGTGATAAATTTCAAAGGGGTTTAATAGCCTCAATTTCAAGATGAAGCATATTTCACATAGTCATAATTTGTTTTCTCTAATTCCAAATCTAGAACACTCTAAAACATCAAAAATATAGTTTAATTCGTCCTCCTATGTTTTACTATATTTTAGCATGTGACCTAATTGAATTTTATACTTTATCGTAGCTACATGTATTATCATATCTGAATTTTGGAGCATTTATTTATAAAAAAAGATTGTGCATAGTGTTAAGTTCCAATCCAAATTAAAGATAAAATAATATACAAAGGTCTAATGCCCTTATATTATATGTATATGGAGTTGACTAGTCCATGTTCATCATTCAATCCTATCCATATATGGGCCCCGTATAAAATGTTTACAAAGATAGGGACCCCCTTCCATTCCTCTTTTCTTGATATTTAGATATATAAGATATACATGGAAGGGGTAGGGGAAAGTCCTATTTAACCACTTACTTCGGCCATATATAGATAGGGTATTATCCCTCTATTCTCTTTGGGTAGGTAGATATATTTATAGGTTACTCGACCATATACATAAAACTAGTTTGGGGTTGGATATAATCATATGAAATTGATCGATATGATAATAGAGAGGGGATCACATATATATCATATCATATCATATCATATCTATATGGTAGGGGATGAGGAGTCTTATATATAGATTGAGATGGGGTAAATACATGTGTGCGTGGACACATACACACACACACACAAACAAGGAATTACATTGATTTCATTCAATATTGAATCAATATATAAAAGATACACTTGAGTTGAGATTTAGATATAGTTTGTTTGTTCTAAATTGTCACGTGAGATATACGAAGAGTAACCTCATGTTACTTTTTGAATTACATGAGTTTGACTCAATAACCCTATATATAAATATTGTTAACTCTTTTTGGCTAAATATGATATATTTTTGGAAAAACATAAAGTATTTTGTCCTAAGAATTTTGACGCAACACATGATTGATGAGTAAGGTGCGATACTTGACGACTTTTTTATCATTTAGCAGGGCATTCCTCAAAAGAGTTGATGAACTCGAACATGTGAGATTTGGAAGGAATGTAGACATTTGGAATGCGAGAAGACCCAAATAATGGTGAAGACACATGGAGCGCAAGACTTAGGCTCGGTGGAAACTAAGAATGCACAAAACCCATATGACAGATTAGACTCGATTATATGTAATAACTGGAATCATTGAGGGCGATTGGAATCGAGATAATGATATTGGAAATTGTGGTTCATCCTTAAAAGACTTTATTTTCCACACTTGGCCCTCTTTTGGCTGATTTTGAGGATTTGAATACTATCCGTTTTCGGGTGGTCAAATTTAGTTGTTGAATGTTGACTACCTTTTCAAGACATTGTATTGTCCTTGACATCACAACCTTGATTCACTCCTCAAGAGAAGTAGACTTGGCTTTAGACCAATCAATTCTCGGCGAGAGGATGAAAATTGATCTTTTGACACTCGTATGTTGGATCAACAACATCATCATCATTAGTGAAATTTGTTGGGATGTTAGCGAGGTGAAAGTCTTTAATTTGATCTAGTGACATGCAAGACCAACCTCTTTTCTTGATTTTTTCTTCATCATCACAATCAACCCAAAAGTATTCATAGTAAGGGGTGTGACCATAAACAGACCCTATTGCATGATTCAAAGTTCCACAAATGTTGAAATATATCCTATATGGGAAAGACCTCATGGTAACTCAAGTAATTTCTAAATCTATGTTCTTTCCCATGAGGAATAAAGGATATGATTACCTTCCTATAGTGATTGAGAAATATACTCCAACTTTGTGTTTCCTAGAAAGATATTTGTGACTTCTACCAGTTGTTACACAATTTCCAAAAGCGTCATTTTATCACTTACAAACTTGGGAAGCATATATGGGGCTCCTGCGAACCCATCCACCCTTATGTATGAAAAGGTTGGAAATTGTATAAATAGTCCACCCCATAGGGCTATGTTTGTGGATGCTTCATTCGAAAGGTCGAAGAGTCCCTCACTTTGAATCAAGCATGCATATGACATGATAGAAGAAAGTTGTAATGTCCCCTTTCCTACACCAAAGGCCTAAGGGCCAAGTCGAGTCCAATCCTTGGTCATACCCATGGGGTTGTGGACGTTGGGAGCTATTGGGTATGAATATCTAGTCCATCTTGTTATAATTCTTCATTGACATATGCAAAAAGGTGTGTTGGAAGGACTAGATGTTACGTTTTGTCATTAGGAAGGGGCCACATGGTACTAATATTCAAATTTTACATTTGGGGTCACTTTTGGACCATGGCGACTTAAAAGGAAACAATAACTTTAGTTACTTTTATTTTATTGGCCCTTCCATGGAAAGAAATGCGTCTAGGGTTTATTGGAGCTCTTTTTCCTTGGATAAGTATTTAAGGAGCTGGGGGAGAAAGGAAAAAGAGACTTTTGCATACATAATTATTTTTCCTTCACATGTAATCTGTTGTTTGCAAATCTATAGTTTGTGGAGTGAAATCCCACATGAACCCTAGCTTCAGGTGGTGACCTATATTCGGTGGTGAGAGATCCATCCCTAGGCCGGCAGAGCATTATTCAAGTAGTGAGAGATCTACCCTAGCTTGTCATTTTGGAGCCGCTTTCAGGGCTGTGTTATAGAGATATTATCAGAGGTTTCAGAGGAAGGGTTTTGAGGGTTTTAGGGGCATTTGGGGAAGATAATCGAGGGTTTTCAAATCAGATTTATGGCAGCCATTTGGGCAGGGCTTAACATCACTTTGAAGGCATATTCATCAAATTCCAGCCCTTTTCTAAGCTAGGCGACTTATGGCCTTTATTTGGAGTGTTTCCAGGTTGGCCATTTTCAGATCTTTAGGTTGAAATATCATTTTCCATATTTGCTAATGTTATTTCCAAAGTCTCATAATTTTTTTCTTGTATTTGGAGAGTTACGAATTTTAGAAGTTTTCCAAATTATGCTAGCGCATCTTTGTAATTTTCTAAAGAACATTTTAATTTTTGTGAAATTCCAAAAAAAAATCTCTTATGTCCTTGATAATATTAACAAGCCCTCTTTAAATTTTCAAGTGATTTGAGTGGGTAATTTGGGTGATATTAATTTTCTTTAGTTCCCTGCCCTAATCGTAAAATCTATAAAATTTGGTCCGCAAATCTTCAATATTTTGTGCATTTTTAAGTGGTATCCCACAAGGGATATTTCAAAAGCTCGGTAAAAATGTTGGGCACTGGCTTCCAAGGTCAACTGTGGGTAGAAGTCATATATGTTTGTGGAACTTAGTTGACCCACTCTAGTCAACCCTGCGAAGGTTCTAGATTTGGTTGTTGTGTACACAAGGCGAAAAGTCATGTAGGGCCTATTTGTGTTATGCACTTGGATGAGCTTCTTATGAATTGAATCATTGATCGACTTAGCCCAATTGATATATTATTTATTCTTCATAATGGTATAGATGTATTGGAATATCGTTTCATGAAAGTCCTTGTAATAGGATTATCCACTATCTTGTTGAGCAAAGTGATGAGGTCATTGATCTCTTGCTTAAAGTCAAAGTGGAAGAGTTTTTGGTATTCTTGAGGCAAGTCCTTTATTTTTCTCCAATAAATACTTGTTTACCATTTTGGTACATGAAGTAGCATTGTCATTCTATAAGTGTTTAGTGAATTTAGGGGTGATATCAACATAGGCTTCTTAATCAAGAATCTTCAACATCTTCTCTATATAGTTAGTGTTTATTCTCAACGTGTTCTCCCCATCAGCGTTCTTCATTGACTTGGTATCCTTGTCATAATGTTTTTATAATTTGATTAAAAACTCTAGGCATTGGGTAGATACAATGAAAGTTACTACAAGAGAAATGCTATAATCATAAATTCCATGCACCCAATCAAACTTATAGTCTTTTGTTATGTGAACCCAAAAATATTGTAGGTCAATGTGCCCAAGATTGGTATATGTGATTTTGTCCACATTGGATTCTAAATTAGACCATGGGGTGACACACCATGAAATAGATACTCCATGTCCTTTTTATCTTTTGACCCTTCATACATATGAATAAATTAAGGAAAAATAGTTGAAAAATGACTTTAGGAAGAAGTCAATATTTTGGCAAAGGTCAAAATAGGCTTGGAACTCGATCCTCCTCAAGTGGACTTTTAGAAATGTTCAACTTGGTAAAAAAATTCGATCACCTTTGAATTGGGATTTTTGAAGTGTAAAACTAGGACAAAAGTTTAATTGACCTCTAATCAAGATTTTGGAGATGAAAATCCCAATTCACTTTTAATCGACTTTTGGAAATGTCTGTTTGGACAAAATCCTTGATTGGGCATAAAACTTTGCTTGATCACAATTCAGACTTTTGGAAATGTGGGACAAGCTTGAAACCTCGCCTTGACTGATCAAGATTTTGAAGGTGTTTGTCAAGATGAAAACCCCAATTGGCTACTAGTCAGAATTTTGAGGAAGGAAAGTTTAGGTGGACATTCCACCATCTCTATGCAAATCAAATAGGAAATTGGAAAGTCTACCTCAAACTTGTAGATTTGAAATGCCAAATCCATTTGGTCCTTCTTTAAAAACAACCATGACTTCCCACTAGCCGTGAATGAAAAATCTTGCAAAACATAATTGAATGCTCGAAATCTCATCAATTTTGTGTGTGTGTGTGTGCGCTTTGTAAATAAGTGGAAAAACCTATAAATAAACCATTTTAGAACCATAAATGTTAACAGGCATGAAAATCACGATCAACTCGGACATTAATGATAAGTGAATCGAGAAAGTCATACTTTTTAAAAAGTTTGACTCAAAGTCATACTTTCACATCACTTATCATGTTTACTCTCTTTGTTTGTCTAGTGTGTCCTTAATAATCCTTATTTCTATAATGTTGTTACATGGATGTGATCCTTAGCATGTTCATAGTATAATTATGTACCCTTAATATATCATTGTGGTCCATTTCATGCACATACTTTGGCATCTATTAGGCAAGACCTTGCTTCTCATGATCTTCGATGTTATTATCTATATGTACTAATGACTCACTATTATTCTAGCTTTAATGATTTTATGCCATAATGGTTATATCTTGACCCCGCATGGGAAAAAAATATACTAATGATGGTATTCATAACATTTTATTGTTGGGGTGATTATTATTCTCCTTGTGACATGATTCTTGTTATGTTTCATGTGTTCCACACATATCTCTTGGGAGAAAATATATAATACATTTTTCTACCAATTTTTTTCATGTCTTAGTATATGCAATATTCAAAATGATTATAGGTTTGAAAAGCTTGCCAATAGATAACCATAGGAGAAAACATAAATTCTTTGATACATAATGACCTAAAGCTTAATTTTTAATCTATCAAGTACAAAGGACCATCGCCTCATGACATACGGGGTTATAAATCACATTGCATAGCTATCTCTTTCAACAATATGATAGGTCCATTGGCCTTAGTCTACATGCAATAGATGAATGGGGTATCTTGATGCAATTAATTTCCATAACTATGATTTATTATTTTTCAATCACCCATGTTTGTGTAGGAAAGTGAATTTGCAAGTTTTGAGTCTCACCACCTTCAATTTTGAAGGTTTAAATCAACAATATCTTTTTTTGATATCATTTATATGCTCCACTTTCAAGTGTACACATACACCAACTAACTTTTGGCTAAGCACACACCTCAAAATGGGGTGTAATTTAGTATCCCAAAATGGCCTTGTGGCCTTTAATTTATGTCAACTCATGTTAGTTTTGCATATTTATCTATGCATATCTAATTCGGTCTAAATCAAGTAATATTGACACTCCCATTTTTGGCTCTTCAAGACAAGCTCCATCTCATAATTTTGTACCTTTTGTTCCTTTGTCTAAACCATGATATAAGGTTATGATATCCTTTCTAAACCATATTGTTTGCTTATAACAATCTATTTCCCACTTCAACTTTAGCTAGTTGGTTTGTTAATTCCCTCTTGCCTTTCATTTTTAGTCTTTGAAACTTAGCACACATGCTAATATTACCATATCTGAATTCAAAGTTACCAATAAAATAAAATTATTATCATCCATTTACACAAACAAACATTATCAATTGAACATCTAACATTGAACATATTCTTGTTGTATGATTGACATATTCTATTTTTACAAGTTTTCCAACAATTTCGTGGTTCTAAATATACATAAGGTGTTAGTAGATAATGGCCACACAAACCCTAATGTGGTCCTCCAATTTATTATTCTAGACAATCTAGGTTAGAGATTCAATTTATTTTAATTTTTGCTACAAACATTTTCTAGAGGGAGTGTATGGTCTTAGAAATCTTCTCATATCAAATTCAAAGGTAATATCCATTTTAGTTTTAGTTGCACATCTCCAAGATCAAATTTATGTGTTAGACCTTAAGGATGTTCCATAAGTTATTCCCCTTTTATCTCTTTGTATATAATATTATTGTCTCATTTGTTAATTAGGCATTATTATTATTATAATGTATATCTTGTGATGTTTAATCAAATGCGAGTCTATGTATTTGTATTATAGTTACATAATTTACACATTGTTTTTGTCAAAACCTTTTAGGAGTGTTTATCTTTGATTTGTTATATAGCTATAAACTTTCTTTTATTTTTGATATTTCCATTGTTTTCAAAGTTTACAAATTCAATTTTTTTCAAATTTTAATTTTAAGTTTTCATTAGATAAAAATTATAAAATACACATTATATATATATATACACACTAATAAATTTATAAATATTCATTAATAATTTTTTTTTCCTTCTAATACAAATGGATCAATAATTAATTGAAAAAGAATCTTTTTCTCATCAACTCACCCTACTTTAAGTTTATTTCAAATTTATGTGTTAGGCCTTCTACAATGTTCTACATCAAAATATTGTATTTTTATCCTATTATAGATAATATTATTCTCCATTTATTTGAATTATAATTATATAACTAGTCTATTGGTTTTCCTCAAAATATTTTAGAAGTCTTTACCTATAAGATTTGTTATATAATTATATGGGTCTTTGCAATCATAATTTTCTTTTTAAAATTGTATATGACTATGGCACAAAATTGAAATTTGAGATTGGTAGTATCTTTAAAATAAGATAACTTTCTTTTCAATCTTATAAAAGTTTTTGAATTCGACGTTATTTTTAAATTTTAATTGTAATTTTTCATTATATAAAAAGTTATAATTAAAAAATAATAATAATTAAAGAAAATAATATCAATAAATATATATTTTAGTGAGTCTAGAACCTTTATTAAATATATATTTTAGTGAATCTAATAAATTTATAAATATTTAATTATAAAAATTAATACTTTTAAAAAAAAGTATATTTAGATCAATAACTAATTGATTCTTTAAAAAATTAAGTTTTTTCCAAGGAACTTATACCTTTAATAAATATATATTTTAGTGAATCTAATAAATTTATAAATATTTAATTATAAAAATTAATAATTTTTTAAAAGTGTAAATTTAGATCAATAACTAATTGATTCTTTTAAAAAATTGAGTTTTTTTTTTTACCAACTTACCTTAGTCACCAATACAAGGTGAATGACTACCAATCAACTTTATTTGAAGTAACAAATATTGAACACTCCATAGATAAATCGCGAAATTAAAATCTACAACTTTAATCACCTAAAACAATGACAATAGTCAAATGAACTAACTTAACTTACCTTAAACACAAAAAAAAAAACAATTTATTAATGGAGAAGCAAATATGGCAATATAAACAAATTAGAGAGGACCCACAAAAAATATACTCTAAATCGGATTAGAGAGGGCCCACAAAAATATGGCACTGAAATCGGGGACAAGGGAAATTATTAATAAAGAACATTATAAAAAAACATTTCATAATGCCATCAAATAAGACAACACAAAACTAGAAAGAATATTAATAATGAAGAGATGGAGAATGGTAATACACCGTGTGAATCGTGCCTTATAAACCACCAAACTCTCGTACTTGGAATCTGCCCTAATTTTTAAATATATATTTTATTTTATAGCACCCAAAGAAAATAATTAATTTATATATAATAAAAAATAAAAAATTTTAGGCACCCAAGAAAGAAATTAATTTAAAAATATAAATATTAAAAATTTAAAAAAACATACATGTTGACGAAACTATAATAATGCAAAATTTAATAGGAGTAATTTTAGATGAACATGGACATGTCTTTTCCAATGGATTTCACTTGTTAACCACTCAACCATAAATAAATAGGCAATGGGTGTTTAATATTTGATTGTCCTTTTTTAAAATTAAACTTATTCTTAAGTTGGAATCATTACAGGTGTGAATCCTCATTTAAGGCATCAATTCTTAGCTTAAATATTATTTTATTTTAATGGTAATGAGTTATTGACTTCATATTGATGCAACTTGTTTTAATTTGTATTTATTAGGTTGAATGTTCACATGGGGTTATTATTCCTTATTTTTTAAAAATTGATAGGTAGATAAAATGTGCGCCTTCTTTTTCTCAAACAATTATGAAGGTTGTGAAAAATAGAAGCACTAATTCTAAACATAGTTATTATCATTATCATTAATATACATAAAATCTTAAGCATAAATGTATAGTTATTTGTAAAAAAATACATCATTGTATTAGGGAAAGTTATTTCTTGATTTCACATTCACAAAGTGATAATTTTGTTTTTGTGATTTATGGGTAAATTTTTTTAATCGAGTTATGATTGACGCGGACACAAAGAAGGGCCTAGTCCCCACAACAACATGAGATAATACAACCTATCGATAAAACAACATTTCAAATAGAAAATCCTTCACAAAATAGCCACCGATAGTTAAAAGGCGTAAAATGATCAACAAATAGTTTGCATAAATTCAACAATTATCAAGCCTCTCAAAGATTAAAAAAGGGTAAACACCTGAATGTCTTCCCAAATCGGAAAAACATTTCCGCATCGTACTTTGTGATCATGCATTCACCGCTTTCTTTGTTTCCGATCTTCATATTTTTACGTTTGATATGTGACCTTTACTCTTGATCGTGGCTCCAAGTTACTCCATGATTAATTTATGACGCGACCAAAAGATGCTACAATTTATTGAAGGCCACTTCCTAACACTTCCATCTTCCTCACTTCCTAAAAAGATACATTGAAACATTAACAAAATGATAATTAACTTGAAATCATGTAATTTTTTTAATATACATAATAATAATGTTAAGTTTGTGATGTTAGTTATCAAAATATAAATTTCAAGAGATATTAAAAAAGGTATTGATTGGGTTTGAATTCCACTTAAATTATACCTATTTGCCCTTGACACTATGCATAAGAAGGTACATATTGTTACATATTGTTGGCTGGTTGGTTCCTAGAGAATCTAGTGTAATAGAAAAGGTCATTCATACATTTATTTATTAGGTATCCTCAATTAAAAATATGGACCACCCACTAATCCGTCCAAATATTAAATAAATAAAAATGATTATTTATACACCACGTAAAATTGATGACCTATAATGACATTAAAAAATCAACTATTTGCACGAATAATATATACAAATGGTTGGTCTCAATACATAATATTCAATTTAAAATTAAAAAAATATTATTTTTAAATTTATAATTAAGTAATTATTATACGTTTCTGTTTTAATTCCGTACACATGAAACCTACAAATGGCTGGTTTAAATGTGTAATACCTCAAATAAAATAATTGATAAAAGCTAAGCAAAAGTAAACATTATTCTAATAATTGCATGGTATTGACTTTTGAAGGGGAAGTTTTCCATTAAATGTTTATTCTAAACGTGTGGGAGTGGGTGACGAGTTGCATGTTTCTCGTGAGTCGAAATTCGGGGGAAAAGTATTTTACGGGGCGAACGCATGTGAGGTGGACCCCACAAAGACTGTGAGAGAAACGTGTTCTAGTGCTTCGTGTTTTAGTGGTCCTTGATGTGTGCATGTGACAACGTATAAAATACTCAATAAATAATATTGAGTAGTGGGGTGTGGACCCATAGCGAAGAGCGATGAATTTATGAGCTGGTACGCATTACGAAACAAAACTATTATTTGTCTTTTTATATTAATCACGTTTTATTTATAGGTACCTAACTTATTGTTTAAAAAATAAAGAGTAGGGATTGGGTGCCGTCCATTTGAACGTACGTTTTGTCGGATCAACGAATTTCATGTTACGATTAGGTGGTTAGGACATACGTGCTACTTATGCGATACCAAATATTTGTTGGTTTTGTTTGTTGGACTTGTAAGGTTTCGTGTTATATATAATTTTTATTGTTAGATCCATATACCTTTCACTCCCACGTAACTATTAGCCTATTATATGTAAGTTTTTTTAAAAAAAAATGTCAGTGAATTCATATATTTATATGAAAATAATTTGTGAAAGAATAATTTATCGTTATTGTGATTGGTGGAAATGGTTGATTTTAGTAGATTATTTGCAAGTTGATGAATGATGAATATGGCATAGAGTGCTTGCGTCGCTACATTGTTAAATTATTTTGTAATGCAATACTTTTTCAAAATCAAATGCATTCCACCTCTTATAAAAACACTTAACATACAACTCTATATGACAAATAGTAAAAATTACAAATTGGCAAGCATACATTGTCAACTTGGGAATGTTTTTCGAGCAAGGAGGAATTTAAGGTAGTGAATTTTTCTTATAATGGATATCTCTACTACTTGAAGTAAATATTCAATTATGGTCATCGAGTAAAATTTCTATTGTAACCACATATTGCAATTACAAAAAAGCCAAAGCAAATTTTAAGATAATGTATTTTGAAACATAAACTATACACATCCACTACGAACCACCGACTACGACTCATCCCAATCAAACAATTGCTAAAGCTAGTAGTCAACAATTTTTGTACACACCACGGATAAATAAAACATACATATGCCATTTTAACTCTACTACCCGAGGTAAGGACACAATAATAACTTGGCAAAACACCTAAACCAAGAAGTTAAAAAAACTTGCACTCAAAATACTTCTATAATACCATCGATAGTTAAAACATCTATTTCACCATTTGAAATCTATTTTTAGAAACAAAAACAAAAGTACAAGACAAAGGAAACATTGCAATAAAAATACAAAAATCGATTAATTCAAATAAAAAATCCAAGATATCTCAAAACATGCATGCCTCATTTGTAGCGTTGCATTTTAGCTATAATATGGTGCATTTTAGGCAATTAGAAAAACAAGTTACTTACATAACTTTCACACAAAAAGATAAGACCATAATGACTAAGCGAATATGCAAGAAGTCTAGAAACTACTTGAAAAATGGAAAGCTACCAAAGCTTACTGAACACCGAGATAACATTGATCAAACTAAAAAGTCCTTCGCATATGTCAAAATGCTTACAAAAATTGAAGAGTAACTTGTTTCACTTTGGATTACATTTGTGCAATTAAGAGAACTAATATATAAGAAGCCACAAACAGATTGACCGATGTGATCATCAATGTCCCTTCCAATACATATATAATACAAAGGCATTGCCATGATCCTTAGATCAAACATATGCAATGGAGTGGAACTTAAAAGACAATTGCAATACAAGAAACCATATAAAGAAGGCAAAGTAAGAACATACATAATGTTGTTGCAAGAAGCTAAGGTGCATTTTTAACTCCACATGTTGTCCACACTAATAACAAATAAATGAAAGAAGCAACAATAAATGATTTTGTAAGAGCAAGACTTTCCCAAGCCCATCCTAAAATGTAGTGACTTACTTCCTTCACTGAAAGGTTTAAAGTTTTTGATCTTAACATGATATATATTTTTTTCGATTAGAAAAGTTGGTTTTTATGTTGTATGTAATCGTATATATGCATATCATAGCTTTTGGTGTTGATAGAATCTTTCTCTATTTCTAGAGAAGCTAACCACAACAATCAAAATGTAAAGATGCAACAAATGCAAGTGATAATTACAAAAAGATTTAAAAAAATGAAATCCCAATGTGACCTTCTCATTGCATCTTCGAACACAAGAAGCCTAACAACTCATGCTAAAGACGTACTCAATGACTATGAATTAATGCAAGTAAACGTCTATGCTTGCGCAAGAAACACATATCCCACCAACAAAAAGACACAATCTATAACAACATTTCAATTGTACTTGATGCACAATGCACATGACATAATGATTTGCATCAAAAAGCATATTTCAACTACAAAAACAATCAAATACTCAACAAACAAGGAATAAGCAATGTTTGTGGCTATTACCATTCATAACCAAGAAATAAACAACGTAATTTTTTTATGCGGTGCAACAACATCCATTTTTGATATTGTTTTAACAATTGACAAAGCCTTGACAGATACATAAACATGAAATAACATATACATAATAGGTGATTTCAATATTGACATCAACAAAAAACCATAAATGAGATAATTCTCAAACAGAATATTTAAATCCATCCGATGCACTTCGTCATGCAAACCACGATCAAGCCTCTAAACCATTTATCAACCATATATAGTATAAAAAAATCTTCAAAATAATATCATTGTCCAAACATATACATATGAGCGATTATGACACAATATACTTTGTATTATCTAATTGGCATTGAATCAAAATAGAAAGAGTACCTAATTTATATATTAAGTTTTGCATAGACTTCTCTTCCACCAAACTATACACCATTACAATGTATGCAATGATAAGATTCAAAAGTACTCTTTAAATCAATTCAAGCCACCAAATTCACTTCATCATGCAAAATAAGATCCAACCTCTAAACCAATTATCGAATACATGATGTCCAAAAGAAATATTCAAAATCATCTCATTGTTTAGGCACCAAATGCATTTCATCATTCAAAACCAAGATCTAGCCTTTAAACTAATTATCAACTACATGAAGTCCAAAAGAAATCTTAAAAAACATATCATTTTCAAAACAAATACACATTGGAGTGATCATGACACAATATACTTTGTATTATCGAATTTACATTGAATCAAAATATAAGTAATATCCAATGTATATAATAAGTTTTACAATAAGCTTCTCTTTCAACAAACTATACACCATTAGTATGTAATGATAAAATTCAAATCTACCACTTTAATTGTGTGCATGGTTTTGTGCTTAAGCTAAGTTAGATGAATAAGAACTACCACCTAAATAGTTCTATAACAAAACTAATGACAAAATCTAAGCACCATCAAAGATGAGAGCTAAACAAGATTAATACTAAGCATAATGCATTAACATGCTAAAGTATTTAAACCTCTACTTCTCTATATTACCAACAAACAAGTAAATGGACCTATGTAGGCTCCATGGCAATCAAATTTGGTTGTCCTTGATATCCAAGAACCTAGGAATGGGAGCTTATCAAAGTTGGGCTACAAGACCCTTTTGACTCTTCCCATATGACCCAAGCACTTTGGCTAGAAAAGAGGCTTAGGTCTTCAAAATGGAAAGTTTTTAGTCTATTTTCTATATGCTTTGCTTTTGTCTTCTCAAGGAATTTAGGTGTAAGTGTAAAGGTAGGAGGAGGGCCCTTTATATAGCCCAATGGATAAAGGAACCACTACATCCCTTTGCATGTGGGATAATAGGGATGTTGAGTTAGTTATGGATAAGGGGGGTTTAGATAGGGTTGAGTTAACTTTAGGAGGGTTTAGCTTGTCCTTTAGTGACCCATGTGGATAAAGGGGGTGTATTAATTGATCAAGATGATTAATTAATAGATGTGCAAGCTTATAGAAGCTTTTAGAGGAATATTAGCATGATTTAGACTATAGAAGGGGATTAAATCAATTAAATATTGATTTATTGGTTTAATGAAAGGGGAAGCTAATTAATTAATAATAATTAATTAGTCTAGATAGAAGGGGATTTATTAATAGAAGGTCGTTAATTAGGGTATTTGTTGGATAGGTGACTTAATTAATTAGCGTAGTGTAATTAATTAATGACGATATGAGGGAAGATGGGCTCTTTTGATGATATGTCGCCAATTTGCGGAAAGGGGATAATTAGCGCAATTCAAGTATTTAAATTGCTCAGGCGTAATTATGGGTGTCTACATTAATCAATTCTCTACTTGTGCACGATGTGTAACAAAATTACACTTTTCACTTGTTTAGAAAAATTGACACCATTACTTTCCTTTTACTCTACATAGTGTGTTGTGGAAAGAACAATGAAAAGAGCCATTGAAAACAAACATAGGAAAGAACAACCGAAGAACGAACAAAAATATATGTACAACACAAAGTATATCAAATTGATGAGTGAGTTCATTGATGTATGCTAAAACATAGTAATTCATTTTTATAGGAAAATAACATCAATTCCATCTTTCACATCTATTGATGATCTCAAAAACTTTAGATTGGAAACATTTTCCAAGGAGACGTGCTTGTAGTATATAAAACACAATCGTGTAAAAAGAAAAAGGAAAAAAATATTACATGTAGATATGATAGATGAAAAGTTGAAATGGTAGTTACTCTAAATGTTGCCCAAAAATTTATCCCAATGCACGAAGAAGAATTCGTGGCTAGGAAAGGAATAAGAATCACAAATTTCAACATTGCATGCAAAACTAGCTATGATTGTGAAAACTATGACATGATCTTATTGCTTAATGAATCCAAAGACCATAGGAAACATGCCTCCACTTTGCATAGAGTACTCTGTAGACACTCAAATTTAGTAATCTATCCTTTGATACTATTGATATTGACATTACACACTTGCATGTACAAATACACTCTCCTCACTCTTGCTTAAGCACACCTTGATATCTCTTCGGTTACTTACTTATCTTTGCACACTTATATGTCATTAGTTTATGAGGTTTAATAACATAAAATACATCTAGAAACATTTATCCTCCGACCCATAAAGTCAAAATTATATTTTGTCCCTCTGGTCCAAAAATGTCACTTTCTTTCGGATGTAGATCTATTTCCTAATCATATTGTATGGTTTTGGACTGACACATTGTGCACTCAAACTTTCAATTCCATCATCTTCATATGGACTAATATTCCCCTTGGTCATCCTTTCATGACATAATGACCTTCAAAAGCATATATAAGCAAGTAAATCATACCTCATTTGAGAACCGACATTTTAAGAACTCCTCATGTAAAAGCAAGCACAAAAGGCACTCCAAGCTCCCAAAATTGTGAAATAATTCATGCACATCCATTAGGGAAGCACTCTCTACAGGTCTAAAGTCTCCTTCTAGGTTTAGGAGTCTCCATCTTCTCTCCATAAGAAAGAAAAATGACCCTTCCCAAGTATTTGAGCAAGTGTGAAACTCAAGTTGAAGCATTATCAAAACATGGTTGTTAAGTTCGATTACACTATAGTAGATATCACATGCTATGAGAATTACGTAGGATTTGATCCCTCTTCAGAGAAGTGGCGACGTCAGAGGAGCACAAGGGTGCCCACAACCCATCTAAATTTGTTTTGTATGAACTCCTTGCACTACAAAGGTTCTAGGGTTTGAATAGAGTTTATAGAGCCATTTTGAAGGTGAATGAAAAACACCGATAGAAAACAACACTCATTCCTAGGTAGGTAAAACACTCAAAAAGTTGCAGACCTAGATTCCAAGTAGGTCCAATACCGTATAAAAGGTTTAGGACCGTCATAAAAATCTTTAGACCTAGTTGTATGGTTTTGACTAGTAAAATATCATTCACGATTTTTTATAATAAAGCATTCTCGATTTAGATAAACCTCTTCCCGCATTTACATAATATATATTCTCCTAGATCCACACATAATTAGCTAAGTGTAATTCTCCTTTGTGTTTTTGATAGTTTCTAGATCAATAGTCACTTTGAAAAGTGTTATTTTGATTTGTGTAATTAATGTTGGAAGTTAATTAAATCAAAATATCCACTGTTGCATTATTTCATCCTTTTTATGTATGTTAATTAGAAACAACATTAAATCTTAAAAGGGAATGAAATAGGAATTCACAAAAAGTAAAATCAAATATAATTTTATTCTAAACACGATAATCGAGTAGATGTTAAACAATACTAAACCATATACAACTAGAACAATTGGTGTAATTTTGATGTATGTGAAAATAATTAGCCTCCAAGTCATCCTAGAAATTAAAGATGACCCAACAAAAGAAGACACAACTAAGGTAACTTCTATTTTTACACAAAATTAACATGTTTTATTCTCTTTTCCACATAACAACAAGCATTTTATTTTCTCTTTATAACTCTACCTATTTAGAATGTTTGCACATCTATTTACAACAGTAGAACAACAACAACTACAAAGACAAAAACATCCATTCTTTTTGTTCAAAAATCTTGCAAAGCGTAGTGGAAATGACAATGACAAGGCATTGAATATTACTCAATCAACATTCATCACACCATTGAAGATGAAAAAACACTAGAAGACTTGACAACAACATTGAACATGATTATTGAGGTAAGTTCTCTATCATGATAGTGAGAGTTAGAATCTAAGGAATATGAACTACTTTATTTATTTTCTTTGGCTTTAAAAATATCTCTATCCAAATCCACAATATCTTTGATACTTACCAATTTTTTAGATCATGTTCCATATGATGTACATTTAATTTTTTTATATGATATTAAGAATTTTCTTAGCATGTTATTCATCACCATGATAGCTTTCATCTTATCTTCTTCATATTCACTTGTATAGGAATCTAATTATTTTCCCCAAATATTTGACAAGGCTAGAAAATAATCAAGAAGCATTGATTCTCATTAATGCTTCTAGATGCTTAAGTTGCAATGTCCCAAAATACACTCACTTTTTCATCCACATACCTTGTTTGCATTTATTTTTACAAGATGGAATTTTCATTGCACAATGGCCTTTGCTTTGCACTACTGCAACAAGAATTGCATTAGAGGACAAATTTATGCACATTGTAAGATCATCAATTGATCTAACATCTATGTCATCTTAAATCCCATCTCATAATTGAGAGAAGTATTAGTTATAACCACAAAAATCAAGTGTCACAAAACAATATAAAATGTAAACAATATGTAATAATATTCTCTCCATAAAAAAATACACAAAGATTGATATGTAAGTTGTTAAAGACCTTTTATGCCTCACAAAGATGTCAACTTGCCCAAGAAACCACCATTTATTAATCCCTATCAAAACATTAGTTTGTAGCTAGATATTTTATTTTCAATGCTATTTTACATTCTCTCTTTACAACAAGAAGATACTCATAAATGCTTAAGCCATATTGAGTTTGCATGATGGTCTCACATGTATAAGAAGCTGCAACTTTCACTTGATAATTACCATAACTAGTGACTTCTTTGTGCTCCAAGCCATGATTATCCACTCCATATTCAGTGGAATTATTATCCGCGGTCTCTAAAGGGTTAATTTTGTCTTTATATTGATGTCTAGATAAATTTACACTCATTGCGTTTAAATGATAAAATTGGCATTTTCATTACATGACAATCCATATTATCATAATCATATGCACCGTATCCGAAACTATAAATCCATGAACTTGCGATGAGTTTCATGTAGCACCTAGAGTGCTTGAGATTTACTCCAATATAAACATTGAAGTATCTTTATATGAATCCCACACATTATCCAAAACACATTGTAGAACACCTTGAATCCCACACATTGTCCAAAACACAATGTAATCTAACTCACCTATAATTATGTCTACATCACCACCAAATGGATGGAATGGGGCAACTATAGAAGAAATCAAGTTTGGTATATTCAAACTCTTAACAAAATCTTTGTTTTCTAATTTTACTTTACACAAATCAAATTTGTGTTAAAATTTATTTTTAGCATTTGTGAAAAACTATTAACAAAGTGTTCCTTTATTTAATTCATGTCTATGTCATCGAGGTATCAAAAAAATTATAATATGCTACAAACCACAACTAATAGTTGTTTATCTAATAATAGACGGTTGCAGTGTCTTTGCATTATCTACAACTTTGCAACCATTTAGTGTATTTTCTTATGAAGTATCAATGCCATCATGAGATATATTTTTCATTTAAGCCATATGAGATTTTCTTATGACATTGTAGATGCATTGACAATTTGTAATTGTTATCGAACAAGTGCATGATACACTGTTTATCAACAATGTCTATTCAAAACCATTTGTAAGCCATTTGTAATGTGGTTCATCATTAGAAATATTTCAAGAAATATGACATCTCATTCAATGCCCTATTATCTAACAATAATGTCCATACAACTTTAAACACATACTAATTTTAATCTCAAATCTAACAAAAATAAAAATTTCCAATGCATTCTCTTGTACAATCCACTAAAAACCTTAGTTCCCGCAATCACAAAGGCTTCACATGATGAATTCTTGAAAAAATCTGCCATCATATACTTACTACAAGGATTTGAGGCAAGAGAAAACATTCACTTTAAACCAAAGCAATACCATTATACAACTTCAACTAGTGGGTCAAAGCTAGTAAATAAATATTTTAAAATCAAGTAAATAAATAATTAAAAAATACTATAAAAATTTAAAAAATCAAGGTAAATTCTAGATGCCTTACACTTTATTTATAGCAAAAATGCATGTTTGGTCATTTTATATGTGTTTGGTCATGTTTTGGTTGTCATTTACATAGTTCTTTGATCACAAGTTATTCAACTAGTAAACAAAAACCAAGGTAATTATTTCAACTAATCGTTGTATCACAAGTTCACTTGTTATATTATTTTCTTTTATCTATTTCTTTACACACATAGTTTTTTTGGTTTTTTTTTTTTTTTTTTTTTCGAAACACAACAAATCGACAAGGAATTGAAGACAACAAAATTCTACTTTAGAACATTGCCAATCATATACCACGAATACATTTTGTACTATGCATATACCTCTTCACAATGCGTACATATGTCGTGAGAAGAAAAAACTTTGTACATTTTATGTTTAGATAATATACCGATGTAAATGTTATTTCTTTACCAAAAACATGATCAAACAACTATAAAACAAGAAATAGAGACAAAACAATACAATTTCATGTTTTTCTATATGTAATGCAATTATTTAACACAAGTTATTATTACAACGCTTAATTTCATTAAGCACATATACATTTCGATTCTTATTTGTATTTTTCACATATTGTCATTTATAACACAATAGAGAACCAAATATCCAAGTTAAAAAAATAAAGTATAACCATTCAACATAAAAATCTAAGCTACATCAATTCGTATATTGCAAAAGCAATCAAACACAAATATAAAATCAAATATATACATCTCACAACATCGATGACAAGAACATGCCACTTTGCGGATCTTGTTTATTTACTAAAAATCACATATATGGGTGTAATAAAGATGCTGATAGTTTTAATGTAATATAAGAGTGGAGGAGAGATATCGACGAAGAAGAGAAAAATGTGAAACACTATATTATAACATGGGAAATTGATGAAGAGAAGCAAGTTGCTCATCTTCTTGTTGGCATGTGTGTCCAACGCTCCTTGTGAGTTTCATAACATGGATTAACCGCCTCTCGTGGATCCTAACTCTGGAAATTGTAGTGGAAATTAATGCCTATGGGTTTTGGTCTAACAAAAATTGTGGTCCAAAAAATGGTATCAGAGTGATATGGGACAAGTTCAAAACTCACTCGTGTAACGATGGGGGATTGTTGGCATGTGTGTCCAGCGCTCCCGTGAGTTTCGTGACATGGACTAACCACCTCTCGTGGATCCTAACTATGGAAATTTTAGCGGATATTAATGCCTGCAGGTTTTGGTCTAACAAAATCATGGTCCAACACTTCTTCCTTTTCGGTTTGTACATAAGTGTTGTGTGACATTTGAGAGAAACATTTAAATGAGAAAGGAGGCAAATACAAAGGTCATAAAATGAGGGGACTATGGAGAGTGTTGTAAATGTAAGGCATTACCTTTATGTAACTCCATTATTTATTATATCTTAGTGCTATAAGTGGGAAACAATGGAACATGGTGTGGAATTGAAAACTCGAGAGCAAGAGGACTAATAAAATTTGTGGAATAGGTGTAAATGTATAGTTAACGAGAGGAATGATGGAGATATTGTTGGCACACCTCTTCTTATTTTTGATTTGGACATATAGATTGAGATCCATTTTCAAGCACCATTAGAATGAGAAAGGTGGTGAAACATGAAATGAAAGAAAGGTCATGTGGTGTTATACATCCAATACTTATAGTTGTTTTTGCAATGTTAGACCTTGAGTATTGTGGAATTTTAGAGGCCATGCCATTATTAATTAGACTTTCATGTGGTTGGCTCATGGACTCGACATGAGAAGAACATGGAGAGGGTTGTTCACACACCATGCATGATCTATTTATCTATCAATTTAGATAACCACAAAATGTAGTTGTTCAAGTGGTTTTTCCACTAACACAAGAGGCGATTGTAACCCCTTGACCAATTACTCCAATGAAAATCTAGCTTCAACCCATAAGTTGGTAGTAAAATTACATCTTGATGTTTGCAAAGCCCAATTATGGTTTGTACTCGATCATCATAAGGATTGAATAATGTTTGTTGACCGTATATTGAACATTACAATGAGCAATGAAAGGAATTTTCCCCTTCTTATGAACCTTATTGGCAAGAGAATGTTGGTAGAATATTGAAAAAGAGACTTGCAATGGGTCCAATCCATGTTAGCGAAAGATTTTTGCAAAGTGACAAGTCCTTCTAAAATATTCCATAAGGGGTGGTCCCATATTGTATACAAGAGAAATACTACACAATAAAAAGAAACCAAACAATAAATTTTAGACCTTATATCTTCCTTCTTATCTCCTTGCAACCTCGGATGAGATTGCTGAAGCTTGGAATGAAGCACCGAGCTTGTTGAATCTAAATGATCAAATGTTTGTGGATGCTCCAAAGATGTTTCGAATGGAAGTAGATTTTAGCTACAAACAAAACAATTGAATGACTGATTGAATTTATTGTTGGATTCATGATTAATTGTACATCATAACAACGTGTCAAATTGAGTGACAATTCGACATAATAACAATGTAAATCTCAAAGCTTCCAAAGATGAAAATGCAGAGTAATGAGTTCTTACTTATAGACGAGGGAAGAGAATCACAAATCCTTGATTTGTGTGATTGTCTTCTCTTCTCTTCCCTTCTCTTTTATTTTTCTAATCTGAAGCTAACTAATGTATGATTGGAGAGATTTGTTTGAATTTCCAACTTAGTTGGCAAGATAAATTGTTATTTTGAGCTTGATTGAATGAGTTATCATTGAGTTGGAAAAGGTGGCACATGTTTTGAATATTTTTAGCTTTTGCATTGAAATATTAAATTCATGTCTTTTGTTTTATTCACCCAAAAAAGTGACATGAGTTTTAGCTTTGAGGAGATTTGCTTTAATTTTGGAATGTCATGCTTTATGGGATATGTTTAGTTAACTCAAATAATTATTTTTATATGTAATTATCTAATAAAATTAACTAATGGGATAGAGTATGAATAATAAGAGTGATAGGATTAATTAATTAATCCTAGGAATGGGATATGCGTGGGTTTATAGCACAAATATTTAATAATTTGATACATATGTGTGAGTGATATGAATGATTAGGGTAGTTGTGAGACAATGTCATAAAATTCCATTAAAGGTCATAAAATAGTAGAATATATCAAAAGTGGTCGAAAATGGTCGTAATGTACTTTGTGAAGTAATTATGGGATGATTTCAAGGTTTAGAATGTGTAATGTGATATTTTAGGGTGTCTATATTTTCCCCTCTTTAAAGTGTTATTATGAAGTAATAACACTTTAAAGATAATAAACACATGTAGATCAATGAATGGATGATAAATAAGTGTGGTGAATTGTCTGATTTACCCTAGTGAAGAATTTGGATGCCACAATGGGTATGGATTATGCCAAGGGATTTCCCCCTCAAGCGGATGGGTGATGCGACAAAATGGTGGAAAACCACTTGATAAGAGGAATAAGAGACTAGTGGAGGATTGATAGACAAAACAAGCTCGAAAAGGAGAGACGAAGGGTAAAAGGTCAAAATTAGGATTTCGGACCTAAATAGAGGGTTGAAGGGGAGCAAAAATCATTGGTCATTTTTGATATTATAGTTTTGATGATGGTAGATGATACATGATAGACATACAATGATGTTTTTGATTAATGAATTTTGTTGATATGAATGTTTTTGAATGAGATGCATGAATGAATGTAATGATGACTAACATTGCTCGTAGCTTGAGCTTCCATTCAAATTTTGTATTTTGGAGCAACTCTTTGCTATTGCATAACAGATTCAACACCATGATTATTAAAGAACCATGATGATCAACCCATTATGTGCATAAACACACACACACACACACACACACACACACACACACAAAGCAAACAATGAAGTAAAAACAAACTCAATAAACACAGTAAATGTATACACCAAGGCTATAAATGATCTAGGATGATAAAAAAATACTTGTACTTCATTTATAGTAACTATCAATGAAAAATAACTAAAAATAAAGGCAATTAACTATGCCCCTAATGTGTTCCACAATAATGATTAATTGATTTTATTCCCCCCTAAGCAAGGATACATGTAAGGGGTAAGATCAGACTGAAGAGTGTGGTCAAGTGAAACTTTTGTTGGATCCAGATGGAAAATTGATTTAATTGAGTTTCCCCCAAGAAAGGATACATACAAGGGGTAAGATCAGACTAAAGAGTGGGTTCAAGTGACACTCTTGTTGGATCCATGTTGAAGAATGATTTGATTAATGGGTCCATTTCCTCCAAATAAGGATACATGTAGGGGAGAATGAGAGCCGATATTTCCCCAAGTGAGGATGCACATTAGGGTTTTGATTTTTGGAGGATAGTTAGAACGATCACTAGGATAGGAGTTAAAAGTTTGATTTTGAGATGATTGTTGATTTTTTGTTTTTGGTATTGTTTGGAAGAGTACCTCAATGTTTGATAGTTGTGTGAATGTTTTGAAGTTTGTGGATAATAGTTGTTCAATTTTTTTATTTTTGACTAATTGTAGATGTTTTTGATTTTGGGACAAAAATATTTGCTTTTTTAGATTTTTGATTATTTGGATTTTTAAGGATTTTGGAATATATGATTTTTTTAATTTTTACTTGGTAAAGTGTGCATAGTCTGAACCTATGTTCAAACAATTGTAAACATTTCATTCCATTGGAAGAACATAAATGATATAGTGATAACATGATCTGAATCCAACCTTGACTCCACACAACTAGTAAGATGTGAGGGCTCAACACCGAGAGATAAGAATGACGTAAGAAAAATAAGATAATGATGTGCAAATGAAGATGATGGATGTAAAGACATGAGGTTAACAATGGTCCATTTAGGAAAATGCAACTCATCTCTAATTAATATTATTTGACCGATTCCAAGATGATTTAACTTTATAGGCCATGACTAGATGTAGACCCGCATGTGGCCTCTTTTGTTGGAAAGATCTAGTGTAAGGAATGGTTTTCTCTCTTAACATGAGCAACTAAATTGATTCTTTGGATTTTGTATGATTAAACACTTTTGATTCAATTTTCTGAAGGCTTTCTGTTGTTTGATTTTTTTAAATGACCCCCTAAATTTTTCCCCATACCACTAGTAAGAGGTAAGGGTTCAACACTGAAGACAAGACATAGGTGAGTAAGGGTGCCTTTCTCTTTTCCCAATCTCATGTTACCAATAAGAAGTATGGGCTCAACACTAAATATTGTGAAGGAAGAAAGGTGTAACGATTTTTTATTTTTTATTTTGTATTTTTGATTGATTTTCCTTGTTTGTGTATTGTGCTTGTTTTGGAAAGATAGTTTTCCCCCAAATATCAACCCCATGTGACTAGTAGGACGCAAGGGCTCATCACCTTATACTTGATATGGGTAGAAAAAGATCCGGGTAAATAAGTTCGGTGATTTCTTGCTAAGGAGAGAGCTTCTTCGAAAGGAGGATTTCAGTCAATGAGCTTCTAGAAAGATTGTATATAAAAACACATGGAATAAAAGAATCCAGAATAGGGATGGGATACACAATACCCTATAGAAGAAAGATTATCATGTGTCTTATAGGTGAAGAGTGTGAAGATATGATAGTGAAATGATATAGATATCTACGCCAATGGATGAAACAATTATAATTGTTTGTACAAGTGGAGTACCCGTGAATAAGGAGTTTTTATTTATTTCCTTTTTATTTTCAAATAACGTTGTGATGAGGGGTTTGATATGCCAGATCTTTTTTCTCTCTTTTTCTTTTTTTTTTTATAAAAAAATTCACGGATTAGGGTTTGTAATGGACTCATCATTGTGGAAGAGGTCCATGTTTTTAATTTTGATTGGTCTTGATGTATGAGATTTGGGTGGATGAGGTCAATGATTATGTGATTTGATTGGTCCTGACTTACGAGACTTGGGCGGACGAGGTCCAATTCAATGGTTATGTGATTTGATTGGTCCTAACTTACGAGACTTGGGTAGATGAGGTCCAAGTCAACAGTGTGGATGGAAATGTTTTCGATGAGTAGGTTTATATCGGCTAGATCATCGAAGAGGCCATGTGTGGATAAAGGTAATGTGTAATTTATATTTTAGGGTGTCTACACATATGAATCCCCAACATACATAGGTATATTGTTGACAAGAGGAAATTGAACCTTTCTCACCATAAAAATGATTGACCTTTTATTAAAAGGGATTTTTATCATGGGGAAATCCTTTTATAGTGGAGGTTTATAAGGAAAAAAAATTGGGGCAAAAGAATCTCATTTCAATAATGAGAATATACTACACACATGTTGGATAGAATCTTGAAAAATTACTAGTGATTTCCCTTCAAGTTGTTAATTAACTATTGGAGGGAGCATATGCAATCCTATTCTTTCTTCTAGTAAGTCACATATGGACCACATGTCAATGATATAAACCGATAGAAGGAAAAAGAGGTGTGGTTTGTATATATGTAAGGAGCCTTTTTAATAATATTGTTATTAGCAATTTGATTTGATTACCCTAACAAAATAATGTAACTCATGTTAAAGTAATAAAGATCTTATATCTAATTTACAACACACATAGATATAAATAATGAAAGAACATTCTACATTTCTTATATTAATATAAAAAGTGTTAGGTACATATATGGGTAGACTCTTATAAGGTCCTTAGAGTTCTCGTAATGACAGGACTTGTGTCTAGACTATGGTTGTCCAGGGTGGCTATTGTTGCATTTGAAGATCTCTTCTAGAGGTTTTTCAATATAAGAAATTGGTAGCCCTAGAAAAAGACACTCCAGGTGTACATTATACCCCTAGTTGAATATAATTTATATACCCCCTTCCCAAAAATTCCACCATTAACTCCTAAGCCTTCCACAATATTCTATGTTAGGTCTTCAAGCAAATAAAATAATTCATGCCCTTTTCAAGAATTTACTTCTTATATATAACTTCCAAGAGACGGTTGTAATTAACACACCCGTTACATCCCTTAACTAAATTTATTAAATTTGGTACATAATTAATTTACATTTACAACACATCTCTTATTGAGTTTTTAACCATATCAATTTATCTTATGTTTTTTACTTTTACACCATGTTTTATCCCTTACTTTATAAGGGTAAAATAAAAATTAAATACTTACCCCATTAATATTTATTATGGGGATTTTGGAACATAACATTTCCCCCTTGTAAATTAGATACTACCCTAGGTAGCTATTGGGGTTCTAATATTAAGCGAGAAATTGACTTAATAGAAGCCGACAAGAAACCCGCCAAAGAATAAACATTTATAACATATAAATTATATTTAAAATATAATCATGGTGGAATCCACACACTAAATTGAAAGTGTTTGAATTTAAATTATAAGATTGACCCAAAAAGGGCCACCCGCCTTGATATAAATCAAGGTAATCTCATTAGAGATTGAATACATTGAACAAAAAATATGTAATAAACTTATACGAGCAAGAAGTGTGAGCGGGTTGATGATACATGATGTGAATGGTGTGAAGTATAATCTCCACTCATGAGTGAATGTATATGACAATTTATAATTCCTCCTTGAAGGTGTAACCGCCGTGGATTCATAAAATAGTAGAAGTGTTTGGTGAAACATATATTCTCAATAAAGATAAGTTGTTTTTAAGTTGGTTTTTAACTAAAGGTTTTCCCACTTAAATCTTGTGTCTTGTGTTCATTTACTTTCATGTTCATGTACTTAATATAATATATAATTCATTTTATGATGTAATCTATCATAACTTGCTATACAATCATAACTTATAATCCTTGGCAATTTATTTTGGTGGATATATTGCTTTGGTGTGAGGGATTTCATTTACCTCTTATTAGGTTTTCCCTCACACATGGTGAGTCATATCACCTTAGGTGAGGTCATATGTCTCTAGGTTGTCATTAGGATTTTATGATGCTTGAATTTTTTTCATAGAATCTTAAATACACATTAGTGTGTGTCAGTGTGTCATACAGAGTTACATTCCATTTTTGGATTGTAACTCCTTTCTACCTTATGGAGGTATGATGGGTCTTGCATTGGGAGTTACACAACACTCCTATTTGTACTTTTTTTTTGATATATGAGAATGAGCAGACCTTTTTCTTGCATGCACAATTTTATGGTGGTTGCTTTCTTGCTTACTAATTAGAGCTACATCACATTTACATTCAAGTCCAACTTGGTGAGATTTAATTTAATTTTAATTAAATCTAATATTGCAGAGTAATTGATGTATAAATGGTAAAGTACAAAAATGACACAAGAAAACTAAGATGTAAAGTATGAAACCCTAAACACGAGAGGGAAATAGAAGAACTTAGCTGATATCTACATAATCAGGATTGATTAGGATAGGGAGAAGTGATGAACATGGTGCAAACGACATCACAATTGATCTTTGTAAAATCTAGAATGCAAGAACAAAGTTGAACATGGGTGCCTATAGTAGGACAAAGGCTCTTAGGCATTGGTGACTGCACAAAGGATTGGAATCTACCTTCTATTATGTTGCGAGAGTGTCATAGTTGCTCTATGTTGATTGCCTTTTGTTTGCACTATGATTTTTGAAGATACCTATAACTGCGCAAAAGAGATGGTCACCTGCACAAGACAACAAACCACATCAAACCTAAAAAGGAAAATGTAGAATGGGGAGTCAGACTAACCCCGGTGGTCACCTCGAGAGTGTTCTTATGATCGAGCACTGCACTACATCTCAAAATTCATGTAGTTCTTGTGTATGTGTGTGAAAATGATGCCCTAGGATTTCCTTGTGCAAATTGCACTTGATAACGAGATACAACTAGAATGTAGAAATGTAGTAAAATGTGTGAATGGAATAAAATGAACTTCCCCTTCCTATGTTGTGTATGCAAATTTGTTACAACCCTTTTCCCTTGAATGGATGCTAGATGGATGCCTTGGAGTGCTTTAGGTGCCTTTTGAATGCAAGCTTATGTGATGATAATAATGCTTAGTTCTTGGTCCTTTATTTTGAACACATAACTATGTATTTATATGATTCCCTTGTTTGAATTTTGTAATTGAAAACTGGAAGATCGACCCATAAGTGAAAAATATTCCCAAAAGATGAAAAAGACCCAAAAGGAGCGAGTAAGGTGAAAAAGGGTGCCCAGAGGGGACATGAACACTGTGAGCTGGTGTTCGAGGCCATGAAAAGTAAACCAATAAAGTTTTAACTGGATTGGAGGGTATGTAAGACCAAAGATAAAGTAAGAAATAAAGAAAAGAGATCAAAGATAGTTGTTAACCATTGGTTTTCTTGCATAGGAATCATGTAAATGTTAGCATGCTTTTGGAGCTAGAAATGTACCCAAGTGTGTGATTTTGTGTCTACAAAGGTTGATGTGTGCATATTCAAGATTGATCTCATGCTCACATTCTCTCACATGGTATCAAAGCTACATTGTTGGGAATCATGTCACTTGCCCACATTTTTTTCCTAGTACTCTCGGTTTCATGATTTTTACTAGTTTCTTGTGCAAGTTTTTTAACCGTATTTGATTTGTGCTCTACTTTCATTAATATGGTTTAATCTCATTGTTTGTGGATTTTTTGTGTGTGTTTTTGGTGTTGTCATGTGCATGTTACATTTGGAGTTTCAGGTGTTTCTTTTCCAAATTTGGCTATCTCAGTAACTAGATTTGGAAAGTTACAACTTGATTTGGAGGTATTTATGGTTTGGTTTTGTGTCTGGTTTTCTCTATCAAATTCAATTTTTAAATTTTTAGATTTCCCTAAAATCCTGTTCTCCTACCTCCTTCGTATCCTACACTTTCCTCTCACCCACCATTGAGCTCCTCTATAGCTTCCGAGCTCGCTTCTTAGCTCATCGAGCTACCCGTTTTCTGTCTAGCTCCTCTCGAGTTGTAGGCCAAGCCACCACAGGATCGACCCCAACTCCTCGCGCCAAGCTCTTGGCCGAGCCACCTCGGCTCAAACATCTACCCTCACCCCAATTCTCTGCACCTACCACCGAGCCTACCCTTTCTCCACTTTGAGCCCAAGAAACCTTGCCTCAACTCTGTTTTCCTTGTTTGGTTCTAGTTTGATTTATCTTGAATGTGTTTTTCCTGTCTCACCCGCATCCTTCCATATTACCTAACTCCTACCTAACCCATGATTTGTTGTGTTAGCTATGTTCATTGTGAGATTATTTGACTTGCTTACCCTTTCTCTCATCTTGGCCTCTCTATTCTCTTTGGCTCATTGCCCAAGTTCTCCACCCTATAACTCCACCTTACCTATTTCCTATGCCTTACTCATGGATGGCTCCGTGGATTTTGGAGTTGATTCTTGTTCCCTATTTGAGCTCGGTCGCCTCTTCTTCACTATATCGTCGACCTTGTCTCCTACCTCACTCATTCCCCACTCGACCTTCCTTATTTGGCATCTCTATTAACCCCGTACTCAACCCAAGTGAAGCTCATACTCTTCCTCGTAAATGGATCTACTTGTGCCCCGCCTTGAGCTCGCCATTACGTGTCGTCCCCCTCTATCACCAAATACCCATGTATGTCTCAAGCCTCTCTCCTTCTTGCTCTCTTCCACGTGGTATTCATGCATGGTGCCCGTCCCTTGCCTTGATCGTTTAATTTTTTTTCCCTCCTTTTTTATTTTTGAACCCACATTTTTAATTATATAAGCCTTGTATAAGTTTATAACTTAGCTTATATTTTTTAAAGGTGGCTTTTTATTTAATGATATTTAATCATGTCTAATAATTATTTAGGGCCTAATTTTTTAATCAACACTTTTTATTTTTTCATCATTTTTTGATAATTAAATTAATTGGGTAATTATATTGAAAAACTAGCATTATGGGCTTTTCACTAACGTGTTTTGGAAGTGCTTTAGTGTGTTTGTGTGTTTTCTGAGGCCCCTTCTTGGCATTTTTCCACTAGCATGCCTTTGGATAATATTATGGAGGTTGGTAGGCATTTTTAGGAGGTTTATTTGTGTTTCAGGAGGTCCTTTGACTTTTTCAAAGTTATTTTCATTGTAGTGCTCTAATTATTACTTACAAAGCTCGAGCATATCCTCCACAACCTTTGAAAGGGATCCCCCATTTGCAATGTGAGATACTTTTTCTCACACAAAACTATGTTTTGCCACTTTTCCCTTCCTTTTACCTTTATTGTGCTTGTTACGGTGTTGTTTTGTTGCCTTTGAATGAAACTTATGGTGGCCTCCACTCTTGGATGATTTTTCACCTATTGCAAAGTGAGTGGCCAATGGTTTCATGTCACACGAATACTGATGTAGACATCAAGAATCTACACCCCTCATCTTTATTCAATCAATCAATTAAATACATCGATATTTCATATACTACATCCCTCATCTTTGTCCCATTAATTAAATGTATCAAAAATCCCTCCCATCCTTATTCAATTAATTAATTAAAAACATTAAACCCACTCCATAATCCTAATCCATACACTTAGAATCACATTTATCTCATGTGAATCCTTCTTTACAATTGTTAAATCCTACTCAACCCCCAAATCAACTTAAATCTATTTATCCATCTAAAACCATTTTTAAACCTATTTCTAACTCCCTTACCTTGATAAACAAACTTATCATTATCATCCACCCACATATAAAAATCATTTGTTAACCTAAATTATATAAATCCAAAACAAAATCAAATAAAATCTAACCTATTTTGAAACCTCCTCAACAATCACAACACGTCCCCAACCACCTAACAAATTAACACCTCGAAACCCAAAACAAAAATCCTTATTTTAGAAGTTGTTTCAACCATTTTCCAAACAAAACTCAAACAACCCGAAATCACCAACAATTATTTAAGCTAGTTTTCCAACTTCTCAAAGGGATCCTCAACTTCAATTCACAAGTTCTTACTTTCCATTTGATTTCACAACATCCTGTATATCATCATTGAGTACCAAAGCATTTGAGTTATCACTTAGTGGCATTATCAACAATCATCAAGCATTTTCAAGCCATTTTTGGAGCTCCTGTGGATCAACACTCCATCACTCAACTTGTAGATTACACTAGCTACCTGTATCATCCTTCATCAAGGTCAGAAGATTATTTTAGCTTCACATCAATTTTCCAAGTATTTTTGTTTGTTTATTCATCTATTTTACATCATTTCTAGCTATCTGTAACTCTGAAAACATTAGTTTAAACCATCAAACATTTGAATTTATCATTCGTTACAAAACACCATAATTTCTAGTGATTGGCCCAATCACCAACGATTCCTGTCATTTTTACCTTTACTAGTAGTTTTTATCAATTTTCATTCAAAATCCCTTATCTGTCATATCATGCCTTTTGTTACTAAAATTTTTCTAAGCATGGATCAATGTTAGATGGAAATTGGTGGCCCTTCTCATAAAAATACCAAAGATCCATTCCTTACCGATAGTTCAACACCCTTTTTTATTGGGAATAATACGATATCTTTCATGATTTGACTTTGTGTGCCATCCATCATGCTCCTTTAGATGAATTGGAGAACATTTTTGAGTTCACTCAAGAAATCCATCAAGCATTGAAGACTACTTGGTTTGCATAATTTGAATACATACTCATCCAATCCAAACTTGTTTGGGCTGCATACGAGGATGAACAAGACCTCCCTTTTGAGCTTGAGTTCGAGCCATAATCCGTCTTATAATCTATCACTTATCTATCTTCCATATGCTTCATATTAGTTTAAGATTTGTAAATTATCTATCTTGTATTGGTTTATCATGTATCATTTATCTATTTTAATCCACTTAATTGTTTAAACAACGAGCTGACATCCTTCGAGGAATCCCTTTGGATTCCTAGAATAGGATTTTGCCGAGCACCTTACGTATCCATCTTCCTAATCATATCTTGTGTAGTGTCTTTGATAGCATATTTTATTCGTAGGAAAGGAGCTTCACACATATTTTACAGAGCACAAAATCAAGCATCGTCAATCAATGTCTATGAGTATCGTTAAACCTCGCGTCCTCTAAGGTCATTATATTTATATTTTCTTCCTTGGTTAATTCAAGTTGAAGGAGTCTGAATATTTCTGAACATTCTAGAACACACGGTGGAATACCTAAGTCCACTATTTAATTGTTTCATTCATTCAAATGATCAAATTTTCATTTTCTGGTTTTTCGTTCAGTAATCGCTAGCGATTTGGTCAATCACCATGTTGGTGAATCGACAACGACTTCGACCAATTGCCAACAATTTTTTTGAATAATTTTGATTACTTTATAATTTTCCTTCTAATCACTATTTTTTGTTGTGTTTTCTTCTACTTCTAACCTAGTTTTATAAGTTGTTGTCTTTGGAGGCTTTGCTTATTGCTAAAGCTAAAAAATTGGAAAAATTGCAAAAAATTAAAAAGGAAGCTTTATTAGAGGTGAGTTCTAATCCTTCTTTTTGTTTTCTGTACTACATTTTTGCTTGTTTTCTCTCATCAAAATCAATGTCATTTTGGGCTTAAAATGAACAATTGCATTCTTCTTGATCACATAGTTTTAATTAGGAAAGTTAATTGATTGCATTCACTTTATCTTTCCCCCACACACAACCAAATCACTCAAAACATCAAACACACATTTAAAATTTTTTCCTAGGTGATAACTATTGGGATTTCATCACCCAATAGGGAAACTGACTCGATGTTCTGGCCGAGTATAAATAACTATCTGTCAGTATATTGGCCAAGCACCCAACTCCCTTATCGCCATGGGACCGTGAAGTGAGGGGGTAGGCCCCAATACCAAGCCCCGTACCGAAAACAACACATATTTGGGCCTCACGTACCTTCAAGTATATCAAGGATGCCAACCATAGACATTACTTGAAACTAACCATAGATGACCATTTCCAACGACTATAAGCCATTTTTCACATTTCACTTTTCTTAATTAAATAAAGATAATCTAAAAACTTATTTTGCTTTCTTTTTTGTTGTTTGTAATCAGCCCACTTAGTTATTTTTCATTTTTAGGTGATTGTGTGTTTGTTTACTATGGTACTTACTAGACATCAAGCCCATAATCAAACTTCAGAAAATATGTCTACACCATTGTATACACCATTATCTATATTGTTATCTACAACATTCTCTACACCATTACAACATCAAATCCCATTTTCTCAATCAATCACATCTACTCCTCTATCTAAACATCAACGAGTATGGGATGAAATAGAGGAGAAATATAATGAAGAAATGCAATGACACCTCTTACATTCTACATGCCAATTTTGTCGTCAAACCTCTCGTAGACTGAGTAAGAAGAAACCAAACAACCATATTCTCCTAGCTCTCCATAAGAATCATCTCGAACCTCCTTTCTTTGATATAGGAGACATTTCTTTTGAAGAGATGTTAGATTCAAACCCTATTTCCCTTAATGCTTCTCTTACACGGTTGGGGTATCCAACTCCAACCATTTATATTTGAACCACACCTTCCGATCCTTTTGTTGATCTACGTTTCCAGCTTCATGTCTAGGTGAGTGTACGAGTAATCAAGAAACACGAGACCACGTTGAGTATACAAGGGCTTAGTACCTTGGAGATGGAGATGGATGATACGGGCGTAAAGAAAGCGAGATGTATGATATACGTGGTTAGATTTGTAAAACTAAACTAGATAAGATTAGAACACAATATGTGGGGGTTGCTCGGAGGGTACCGGTTCCAAGAGGATTTTAACTCCTTGGAGGATGTCAACCCCATGTCGAGACAAGATAATACTAGATTTTGAACATCGGTAAAATGATAAGCAATCGAAAATAACAAGAGTACTTAGCTTATGTCTTGATATGGAAATGAACCGAGAATCAAGATGGCATGGCAAGATAAGAGACATTGAGCTTTCTCTTTCTTATTTTTAAAAATATATCCTCCTCCTTTAAAAAAATATTCTGCTCGTGTCCTTGAAAAATCTCTCTCTCCAAATATGGGGAAAACCCCATATTTATAGTTTAGATGTGAGGCTAAACCGTAGGTTATATGATACCTAGGGTTTAGTAAAGTAACTTTGAGTTAGGGATATGATGTGATCAACGTGGGTCCCATATTTTGTGTAACACCCCGATTTTTGTAAGTTATCATGGTATTTACTTTCTTGATGTTGTAGAATCGCTGAAATGAAGGCAAACATGTTAAGATATATATTTTGATCTTAAGGGAATGTGTTGCTAATATGGATTCTTGCATACTATAATTTATTTGCATGGGACAACAGTTATTGTTACTTGTGTGTTTGCTGATGTGACGACAAATTGTCGTATGCTTACTGAACTCTATATGCTATGGCCTTCTTGTAATCGCTTTGTTGATTTACTCTTGAACCAAATCAAGGTTGATATAAATGTGCAACACCGATTACGGTATGAGCAACAATGGCACGTAGATGCCAACGGAAAAGGTTCGATTTATGAACCATACACTATCATAACGTGAGACCTCGTAAGGCGAGAAATGCCTGGATACGGGTGGCTCAGGAATGTTAACGAAGGACGAAATGTCCTACACAGTGTTGAAATTGGAAGTCAGTCGGGAAGACTTGACTGGAAGTTGATTAATTAAATGTTAGGTGTTAAGGGGAAATTAGATCCTAATCTAATCCTAAGTTCTACCTTACATCCTAAACTACTATCCTTAGTGGATTTTTAAATTGTATAAAAGGTGAAAATAGACCTAAGTTCTATTAACCTAAAGACTAGGCTATGACCGAGGTTGAACACTATTGCTAATCCTAAACTAATCCTAACCTAGAAGAGGACACACAGAACCATGGGAAAGGATAAGGATGAAAAGGAATTAAATGACATTAATGTGAAGTCCTTACATGGACAGCGCCAGTTTGGCGGGAACAGGGAAAAACTAGAGGTATCTAGTTGGTTATGAAGCTAAACTTGGTTTGCATGCAAAATTTGAATTTGATGGTTCGCCAACCCAAGTCGGCGGTGGCGTGAGAAAATACAAAAAAGGAAGAGCCTTTAATGCATTTAATTCTTTTTGGTCTTCGTGACCAGTCCGCCTTGGAAAGAGTTTGGAGGAATTTTTGTTGGTCATTTGTGTTTGCTCGGGTTTTTGAGAAGTTGCTCTGCATTTGGTTTTTGATTGGTTCAGTCGAACCAGTTGTGTTTGGTTTCTGTCTCTATTCTTTGGAAATTTGAGGGTCAAGCTTGAGCCCAAGAGGAAGGGATTGTTTGGAAGCTCGTTCTTCTTTGCCATGCATGGAAGGAAACACCTTCTCAGAAACACGGTTTTCTTCGAGTTTCGAGGAAGAATTTGCAGGCATGTTAAGCCCTTCTCTTTAAAACACTTGCTTTATTTAAGCGTCTCATTAAAACAACCCTGCTCTTCTTCTTCTGAACGGGTTTTGGGTTTATTCGATTTTGCTGTCATTGTGGAAATGAATTAGGTAAAAATCGCTTTTCTTGCTGTTGTGATTGATCTGTCCTTGCATTTTTAATTGAGTGGAAACACCTCCATGCTTTGTGCTGGTTTGTTTGACAGTAATGGGGAATTCGTCATGTGTGTTATGAAACTGTACATGTTGTATGAGTTTGTTTTCATTATTGAAACAATCGTTCTTTTGCTAATATGAACTGGAATGATGGAAAGTATTAGCTGTGCGAGTTGTTGAAGTTGTTTCTTTACTGAAATCTTTAAAATAAGGAAATAAGACCCTTTTTCCTTCTGCTGTTTTGGGTTTAGAAGGTAATAGCATTTTGGATTTTAAAGGAACTGGCATTTGAGTTTAATTTGAGCATTACGAGCTCGGTTAGAGGGAAATGATAGTGATATTATTATTGTTGTGCTTTTTCTTTTGTAAAAGAAATGAACGAATATGTTTTGGGTATTCGTGAAAGTAGGAGAAGGCAACTGTTTTCCTTCTGAACTTATTAATGAATTGTGTTTATCCTTGCTGTGAGGGTAGGATGATTTTGTTGTGTTTTATTGATGTTGTTCGGTCTTCTGTTGGGACTGTGGACATGATTACAAACTTGGCTTTGTATTTCTGTGCAATGAATGAATATTTATGAACTGTATTTTCTCTTGCCTTGGTGGAAAGTTGATTTTGTTGTGTCTTATTTGATGCGGTTTGATCTCCAGTTCGGACTGTAGTTGTGAATAAGAACTCGGCTTTTTATTTCTGTATAATGAATGGAAAATTATGGAAATAAGTTGGTGATTGGGTCTGTCTTGACTGTACCTTGTTGTGCATCTGATATCCTATGCGGGTTTTCATTAATAAGGGTATTGTTGTATGAAAATTGCATTTTGGGTTCTGTACATCATTGTGAATAGAAAAATGGATTCGGGTAGAAACATTTGTGGAAAAGGAATACAAATTGGGTATTCATTGCTTATGGTTTATTGAATTGAAATAGTTCAGGCTATGTGAGTTGCTATTCATTGTGAACGATTGTTCAATTGTCATTATGAGTTGAGTTGTCAAGCTAAGATAAACACGATTTGGGTGTTTTTATCACATTTTAAAGAAAATGATCGTTTCTTATTGAAATTATAGGGAAATGAATTCTTATTCTTTCTACTGTTTTTGATTTGATAGAAACAACAATTGGGTTTAATGAACTTTATAAGTTCAGCTTGATCGAGATGACAGTGGCATTTAGATGGTTCCTGAGTGCTGTGTTTTTTTGTACAAACGGAATATTGAAATGTTTCGTAGGAATTCTGATTTTGCACAGTCATTTAAAAGAAATGAAATCGACCTGAATAATTCTTGTTGAGTTTGAAGAAAATGGTTGTTTTCTTATTGAAAGGTTAAAGGAATGAAATTTTCTCTTTTTGCTGTTTGAATTCTGGAAATAGCAATTATAGAGCTTTACTGTGCATATGAATTGGTCTTGCTGTAGGTAACAACAATGTGCAAATTGTTATTATGAACTGTATGTGTTCATGGATATAGAAGGTCATGTGAATAAGTGATTGCGTGATTGTATAACTGTTTATTTGGTTAAAATATAGTGAAAGAAGTATGAAATCTTCTAAGCACAAAAGTACATAGTATGAAACTTTATACTTTGCTTGTTCTATGATGAATATGATGTTTTACTAACCTGTTTATGGCCTTCATCTCGAGCCTAAATTAAATGAAGTATTGATAAGGACGATAAGTTCTTCCTTGTTTCATTTAAAGCTGATTATGAATGAAATTATTCTTGCTGCTTTGGAAAGTGAATTCCGAATGGATTTTGTAAGTTTCACTCTGAACTGTTATCTTGATTTGTATCTCGTTTGGATTCAATTTTAGGACAAATAGTCATGAGGAAAGAATAGGAATGTGGATGGATAACTTGGAAAATGATCTTTTCTTCTCTCATACGATTGGAAATCATGTCGTTTAGGAACGAATTTTGTATTTGCTTGGGTATAAGCAACTATATTATTGCTGTTTGCTTTCTCGTCTGTACTTGATTTCCTGGAATCAAATGAGATGCATGAACTGAAAGGAAAGTAATTGGTTTACGTTTCAGTTAGTTTACCCTTGCATTTATTACTAATGAAAGGAACGGAAAGGATAACAGATATGTTATAACAAAGCGAATATGCTACTTGTATTCCTTAAACTTTACAAATGTTGTAATCTGGAACTTTGAAGGAATTGCTTCTTGTATGGCTATGTGGGAAGTAGGACAACAATTCTTTGGCTGATTGGGATGGTATTTAGATGGTTCAGTTGTTATGCTGTCCATTCTTTTTGATGCTTAATTCTTGATTGATGTTCTTACTGTCGTTTCATAAAAGCAGGGTTCTTTTATTGAGACAGTTAATTGAAGCACCTCATTTTAATGACAAGTGCTTAATATGCTCAGTTCAATGAACTGACCCGTGCAAGTAATTTTGCAGATGGAATTTGATAGAACGAAGACATGGCTGTTTTCTGATGCTTCTTTTGATTGTTTGAAGATGAATTGTATTTGTTAGTTATTATTCCTCTACGAGGAATTGTGAAAAGAAGAAAGTACATTCTTCTATCTATGAGTTGTAATGATGTTTTATATAAACAAAGTCCAGTCAGTTGGATTGGCAGATGTATGGATTATGAAATGGATTGATGAATACAAATACAAGTGTGATATTTTAATAACTATATCAGTTTGATATTGTTGATTAAATTGGAAATATAATGTTATTTCTTGATTGGGAATTATTTAATTGTCCTTGGATGGATTTAAAAGGAATTGATATCTATTCTTACCTAATGCAACTTTGCAACTTTTAGTTTAAATGTGCAATTAGTTCATACTTTGGGTTAAGATGAATTTTTAATTGACATTAAAGGGATTAGGAAGAATACGATTCCACAACCGATAGGTATTCGTGGATTAGCTTGGAAGCTAAGGAATATCAATTAACTTAGAGTAACCGAACTTTGTTTTCGAACTCCATTAATAGCCTCGTATGTTAAATTCGAAAGAAAGGATATGGGATAAATATATCTAGGGCTAATGGACCTTAACTATGTAAGGTTAAGAAGAATAAATGAATACATTTATTGGGAATTAGACCTCATTTAGATGACGCTAATAAGTTGGATTCTAATTTAGTTACGCTTTGAAAAACTTGGTTAAGTTTAATAGGTTAAACTTATCACGTCCGTCGATAACGGGATGCTTAATCCAATGATTAAGAAGAGAACCAAGTAGAGAAAATGCAACCCTTCTATTTAAGGAAAAGATGCATAGTAAGCTAGAAGATGGAATTAGTCTCTCTTAGCTACATACAACCGTAACGTGAACGAGGATAAAGGATCAACATGGTTCTTTGAAAGTTGATCTTAAATATTAAGATCATATCCAAATCATTTGAGCGAGGATGTGTACTATCGATGGGAGGATTCCGTAGGACATTGACATACGCCAACCTAGCAACACAAAGTGTCTTCATGAAGACGGGGTCTTCATGACGACACAATGTTATAAACCGACATATTGCAATGCCCTCCCAAATTAAAACATCAAGAATACATAGGCTGAATGTTAAGTTCTTGGCTGGGATAGGAGTATGATCACGTATACGGAGTGACTCCGGAGGACTAAAGATAACTAGACACACGGAGTTGTGGGGAACGACACCGTATGTCTACGTATCTTTAGTTACCATGAGTGCCTTCCTATATTCGTTCATATTGCTAGTTGGAAATTGGAAGTTTGAATCTGACCTTAAATTGAAAGGACTGGTAGGAACCAGGAAAGACCATTCTAGATAACAGGTGAAGTGAGGTGAAGGACGTATTCCATTGGTGTGTATCACATCCAGGAATATGATCATGCAAAGCATGTGAAAATATTTGGCCAAAGTATCGCAAGTGCTGGTTGCGTTGTCCTAATCACTTAATTTAAGATGCAGGATGTCAGATGAATATCAGTAACAGATATTTAGATAGGCTTCTTAAATGGATCACTTCGATAACCGGAAACGGTTAAGAGAACTTGTATATATAATATACTATGCATGAATGAACATGAAGGATCGGTAGTTGCCGAGTCATGAAATGAGAGATCGTTGAAACTCCGAGCCATGAAAATGGGAGATCGGCAGTTCTTCGAGTCATTTACAGCAGCATATAGAATCTGTTATAAGATTGAATGGCACTGAATGTGTGTTCCATATTGCAAATATGTGAACAGAGAACATTAGTTTTAAAAGGAAATTGTGTGTTCCAAACTGTATTGTTTGGGCAGAGAACAATTATTAAAACTTGAACGTGTGTTTGAATTATATAATTCATAACAGAGAACGTTATATATAAAATAAAAAAATTTCCCTTGTTCTAGTATCTTAAAATGGGGATGTTACATCTTGGTATCAGAGCTGAAGGTTGCAGCTCTTGGACCTAATGAGTCCACGATATTAATAAGGTTTACATTTTCTTATTGAATAGAAAATGGTCAGAACAAGAGGGAAGGCTGCAAATAACCCGTTATAGGGGTGGAGAAGCAAATCTTCGCTCAAAAGCTAGATGAAATCCTTACTGCCCTACTTGATACGAGGATCGTTTGACTTGCCTGCTCGAACAATGTCAATGGGCAATGAAGAGGAGGAATATGATGCTGAAATAAATGATCAACCGCCTCCCGTGGACAACATCAACGGAGGGAATCTGGTGTTGATAATAATAATGTAATTGCTCCTAATCCCCCTGAAAATAAAAGGGCAAGATTAGCAGCTGAACTTACAAATGATATAAAGAGAATAAGTCCTCCAAAGTTTGATGGAACAACCCTTGGGGATGGAGCCGAGAATTGGCTCGATGAAATGGAGAAATACTTTGCAATAAGAAACTTCTCCGAAGAGACTAAAGCGATATGGGGAGCATATCAACTTTCTCATGAAGCATCATCATGTGGGACAACCGTAAGGTTGAGTTGAACATTGTCGAATCGGACATAACTTGGGATCAATTTAAGGGTTATTTTAGAAACAATGGCTACCATCAACTCTATTTTGATAGGAAAATGACCAAATTTCAAAATCGTCGCAGGAAGGCCGGTGACGAATCGGGAAGGGTTTACTAAACTCCTTAAGTATGTGCCGTAGTACCAAGCTGACGAGAAGTTCAGAATACGGAAATTCATAATGGGACTGAATCCCATCATTGGTGGCGAAGTGGATGTCCACGGCCCAACCACCATGGATGGAGTTGTCGAAAAGGCAATCAGACAAGAACAAAAATTGAGAGCAATATTTGCTCACAGGGAAGAGATAAGGAAGAAGATTCCCAATTCTTCTTCATCTCTTGCACCAAAAAGGGGACCTTGGAAAAGGTTTGGTGTGAAGAACAAAATTGTTGTGGATAACAACAAGAAATCTGTGATGAACAGACCTGTTAATAGCGTGCAGAACAGCTTCACAAAAGTTAATGGCATTGGACAGAATTCCTATGGAAACCAGAATGATAACTTCAAAGCTAGTAATAAATTTGAGCCTAGAAAAGGGCCAGTTGGAGGATGCTTCAACTGTGGAAAGGACCACTATGCGAATCACCGTGTCCTCGAAGAAGGATGATCGTGGTCAACAAAGATAGGATACACGCTGCAGTGGCTAATGAGATGTTTGAAAAGCAAATTTACGCCTAGAGAAGTTTCGGGTAAGTTATTCAGTACACCTGTAGTCATACTTTTTGATACTGGAGCTACTAAATGCTTTATTTCTACTAAACTTGCAATGAAATTAAAAAGAAAGGCTGAACGAATGGATAAAACATGGACAGTGCATTATGGGAATAATGCTGTCCATACAGTCGAAATGTGCCTTTTTGGGGCAATTCTTGACTTGCCTAGTTTCTCCACCGAAGTTGACTTGTATGTCACTCCTCTAGGATCATATGATATCATTATTGGAGTTAACTGGTTGGCTGAACATAAGGCAAAGGTCGACTATTATGAATTTTTTTTTTGTTGTTTTGATGACCTACAGAAAGCATCAGTCATTCAAGGTGTAAAACGTGAAGTTGCAGTTAGGAAATTGACAGCTATGCAACTAAAAAGGGCTAAAAACAGAGGCTGCACTTTGTATGCAGTAAAAATGACAGAAAATGCTGAGGAAGATAATGATTTCATGGAAAGATATCCATTGTTAAGGGGTTTCCATGATGTGTTTCCGGAGGAATTGCCAGGTCTTCCACCCAAACGTGAGTTTGACTTCGTAATAGAAATCAAACCGAACTCGAACCCATATCTAAGGCACCTTATAGGATGACCACCATCGAGTTGGTAGAGCTAAAGGCTCGATTACAAAACTTTTGACTAAGGGGCTAATAAGACCGAGCGTCTCACCTTGGGAGCGCCGGTAATTTTTGTAAAGAAAAAGGATGGCACTTTGAGGTCAGTGCATTGATTACGAATCTTTGAACAAAGCAACTATTAAAAATCGGTACCCACTCCCTAGGATTGATGATCTGCTTTGATCGATGTGAGAAGCATCACCTATTCAAAAATAGATCTTCGATCCGGTATCATCACCGAGAATAAATGAAGAAGATATTCATAAAACAACTTTTAGAACAAGGTACGGGCATTATGAGTTCACCGTGTTACCTTTTGGGTTGACGAATGCACTCTGCCGCCTTCATGAATCGATGAACAATATTTTTCAAGAATACTTAGACAAGTTTTTGCTTGTATTCTTAGATGACATTCTTATATACTCTAAAAATGTCAAGAGCACAAGAACATCTAAGGATAGTGGAAATTTTAAGAAAGAGGAAGTTGTATGGTAAATTGTCTAAATGTTCCTTTTATGATGCAGAGGTGCATTATTTGGGACACGTTATAAGCAAGAATGGAATAGCTATTGACCCTTCAAAGATCACAGCTATAACTGAGTGGCTTGCACCTAAGAACGTGCATGAAGTGAGGAGCTTCATAGGATTGGCTAGATATTATCGAAAGTTCGTTAAGGACTTTTCAAAAATTGCTGCCCCAATCACTTCACCGCAAAAGAAGGATAAGAAATTTGTCTGGATGGACAAATGTGAATCTGCCTTTAAAAATTTAAAGGAATAGTTAACTACAACACCTATTTTGACTATACCTGATCCAAATGGAAATTTTATGGTTGTAACGGATGCCTCAGGAGAAGGCCTTGGAGGTATTCTGTTACAGAATAACCATGTCATAGCTTATGAAAGTAGAAAGCTTAAGTTACATGAACAAAATTATGCTCCACATGACCTAGAACTCACTGCCATTGTTCATGCACTTCAAATGTGGAGGCATTACCTTTTAGGCAAGCCTTTTGAGTTAAAAACAGACCATCTGGGGTTGAAGTACATTTTCACTCAGCCAAATTTGAATGCAAGGCAGTGAAGATGGTTAGAATTTCTATCTCAGTATGATTTTGATATAAGCTACATCAAGGGCAAGGAAAATAGAGTAGCAGATGCTCTGAGTCGAAGGAAGCATATCTCTGCTCTTATAACGTTAAGAACTCAGTTTAAGGATGAGGTGAAAGATGCCTTAGAATTAGATCCTTTTTCCAAAGAAGTCAAAACAACACTTGTTGCGGACTTCGAAGGATGTTAGGTATAAAGGATTCCGCTTTTGATAATGAAGGAATTCGAGGTTCAAAAACAGGTATATATACCTTTGCAAATGACTTAAGAGGGAAATTGTTAATCGAATTTCATAATTCACCTTTTTCTAGACACCCTGGCATTACGAAAATGCTTGCTGATCTTAAGCAACAATACTTCTGGAAGGGAATGAAAAAGGATGTGGTGGAATTTGTAACACACTGCTTGGAATGTCAGCGTGTTAAGGCGGAACATATGCATCCCACTGGATTATTATATCCCCACAACATTCCGCAGTATAAATGGCAAGTGATAACGATGGATTTCGTTCAAGGATTGCCTATGTCAAGAAATAAGCATGACATTATCCTGGTTGTAGTCGATAAATTGACCAAAGTGGCACACTTCATTGTTGGTAATTTGAAAGATGATGCACCAGTGTTAGCAAGAAGATTTGTACATGAAATCTTTAGATTGCATGGAATACCAAAATTAATCATATCGGACAGAGATCCGAGGATGACATCAAGGTTTTGGCAAATGCTTAATGCGGCCTTGGGAACTAAATTAAACTTCAGTTCTGCATATCATCCGGAGACGGATGGATAGACTGAGAGAGTCAATCAGGTTTTAGAGGACATGTTAAGGATGTATTGCATGGACCAGCAGTATAAATGGGAGGAATACCTTCCACTGGTAGAATTTGCTTACAATAATACATATCATGCCTCTTTAAAAATGGCGCCCTTTGAAGCATTATATGGAAGAAAATGCAGAACCCTCAGACTGGGACAACGTTGAGGACAGAGAGGTAATTGGGCCAGAAATCCTTATGGAAATGGAACAACAAATCAAAATGATTCGGGAACATCTAAAGGAGGCTACCAATAGGCAAAAGAGTTATGCAGACTTAAAGTGGGTTGATAGGAATTATAAACTGGGAGAGAAGGTCTTTCTTCGGGTGAAGCCGAAAAAGAGCTCAATAACTTTTGGCAAGGCTGCCAAGTTGTCGCCACGATACATGGGACCTTTTGAAATTGTTGAAATAATCAACCCTATAGCTTATCGTCTAGCATTACCTCCTGCTTTGTCTCAAATGCATGATGTTTTTCATATTTCTTTGCTTAAGAAATATGTGACAAATTTATCACATGTGCTGAATTGGAATTCCTTGCAGGTCCAAGACCCAGGAATAATCGTGGTTAAGCCCATTCGAGTGCTGGGAACTCTTGACAGACTTAAGAAATCACGAAGTGAACCAATGTAAGGTCCAGTGGGACCAGTTCAGCGAAGAAAGTGCAACTTGGGAAAATCTCGAAGAAATGAGATCTACTTTTCCACATTTGTTTGATCGAATTTGAAATTCGAAAAACTGATAATTCTACCAAATTTAGACAATTATTAGTCTATTGTACAGTTGTCTTAAAACATTGTTTTTAAGAGTGAATTTGTTTTTGGTATGAACTTATGAATGGAAGGACAATAACTGAACTTTGTCCTAGGAACTCCTTGATTTGGTTAATTTGATCATCGGGACGATGATTCTTTAAGGAGGGAGGAATAAAACACCCGATTTTTGTAAGTTATCATGGTAATTACTTTCTTGATGTCAGAATCGCTGAAATGAAGGCAAACATGTTAAGATATATATTTTGATCTTAAGGGAATGTGTTGCTAAACTGGATTCTCGTGCATACCGTAATTTATTTGCATGGGACAATAGTTATTGTTACTTGTGTGTTTGCTTGATGTGACGACAAATTTTCGTATGCTTGCTAAACTCTATATGTCAGGGCCTTCTTGTAATCGCTTTGTCGATTTACTCTTGAACCAAATCAAGGTTGATATAAATGTGCAACACCTGATTACAGTATGAATAGTTGCACGTAGATGCCAACGAAAAAGGGTTCGATTCACGAACCATACACTGTCGTAACGTGAGACCTCGTAAGGTGAGAAATGCCTGGATACGGGTGGCTCAGGTATGTTAACGAAGGACGAAATGTCCTGCATAGTGTTGAAATTGGAAGTCGATTGGGGAAGACTTGACTGGAAGTTGATTAATTAAATGTTAGGTGTTAAGGGAAATTAGATCCTAATCTAATCCTAAGTTCTACCTTACATCCTAAACTACTATCCTAAGTGGATTTTTAAATTGTATAAAAGGTGAAAATAGACCTAAGTTCTATTAACCTAAAGACTAGGCTATGACCTAGGTCGAACACTATTGCTAATCCTAACCTAGAAGGGGATGCACAGACCCATGGGAAAGGATAAGGATGAAAGGGTGTTTAATGGCATTAATGTGAAGTCCTTACGTGGACAGCGCCAGTTTGGCGGGAACAGGGGAAAAACTAGAGGTATCTAGTTGGTTATGAAGCTAAACTTGGTTTTGCATGCAAAATTCGAATTTGATGGTTCGCCAACCCAAGTCGGCGGTGGCGTGAGAAAATAGGAAAAGGCAGAGCCTTTAATGCATTTAATTTTTTTGGTCTTCGTGACCAGTCCGCCTTGGAAAGAGTTTGGAGGAATTTTTGTTGGTCATTTGTGTTTGCTCGGGTTTTTGAGAAGTTGCTCTGCATTTGGTTTTGATTGGTTCAATCAACCACTGTGTTTGGTTTCTGTCTCTGTTCTTTGGAAATTTGAGGGCTGTTTGCTGAGCCTGAAGAGGAAGGGATTGTTTGGAAGCTCGTTGCTATCGCCGTGGAAGGAAACACCTTCTGTAAACGTGGTTTTCTTCGAGTTTCGAGGAAGAATTTGTAGGCATGTTAAGCCCTTCTCTTTAAAACACTTGCTTTATTTAAGCATCTCATTAAAACAACCCTGCTCTTCTTCTTCTGAACGGGTTTTGGGTTTATTCGATTTTACTGTCATTGTGGAAATGAATTAGGTAAAAATCATTTTCTTGCTGTTGTGATTGATCTGTCCTTGCATTTTTAATTGAGTGGAAACACCTCCATGCTGTCTTTGGTTTGTTTGATGAGAATGGGAATTTGTCATGTGTGTTATGAAACTGTACATGTTGTATGAGTTTGTTTTCATTATTAAAACAATCGTTCTTTTGCTAATACAAACCGGAATGATGGAAAGTATTAGTCATGCGAGTTGTTGAAGTTGTTTCTTTATCAAATCTTTAAAATAAGGAAATAAGACCCTTTTTCCTTCTCGCTGCTTTTTTGGTTTTAGAAGGTAATAGCATTTTGGATTTTAAAGGAACTGACATTTGAGTTTAATTTGAGCATTACGAGCTTGGTTAGAGGGAAATGATAGTGATATTATTATTGCTTTGTGCTTTTTCTTTTGTAAAAGAAATGAACAAATATGTTTTGGGTATTCGTGAAAAGTAGGAGAAGGCAACTGTTTTCCTTATGAACTTATTAATGAATTGTGTTTATCCTCACGTGTGAGGGTAGGATGATTTTTGTTGTGTTTTATTGATGCTGTTCGGTCTTCCTGTTCGACTGTGGACACGATTATAAAATTGGCTTTGTATTTCGTGCAAATGGCAATGAATGAATATCTATGAATTGTATTTTTTCTTGCCTTGGTGGAAAGTTGATTTTGTTGTGTCTTATTTGATGTGGTTTGATCTCCGATTGATCAGTAGTTGTGAATAAGAACTCGATTTTTATTTTTGTATGATGAATAGAAAATTATGGAAATGAGCTGACTGACTGGGTCTGTCTTGACTGCACTTGTTGTGCATCCGATATCCTATGCGGGTTTCACTAATAAGGGTATTGTTGTATGAAAATCACATTTTGGGTTCTGTACATCATTGTGAATAGAAAAATGGATTCAGGTAGAAACATTTGTTGGCAAGGAATACAAATCGAGTCTTCATTGTTTATGGTTTATTGAATTGAAACAGTTCAGACTATGTGAGTTGCTGTTCATTATGAACGATTGTTCAATTGTCATTATGAATTGAGTCATTCAAGCTAAGATAAACACGATTTGGGTGTTTTTATCACATTTTAAAGAAAATGATCGTTTCTTCAAAATTATAGGAAATGAATTCTTATTCTTTCTGCTAGTTTTTGATTTGATAGAAACAGTAATTGGGTTTAATGAACTTTATAAGTTCAACTTGATAGAGATGACATTGGCATTTAGATGGTTCCTGAGTCTTTGTTTTTTTGTACAAACGGAATATTGAAATGTTTCGTAGGAATTCGATTTTGCATACCATTTAAAAGAAATGAAATCGACCTGAGTAATTCTTGTTGAGTTGAAGAAAATGGTTGTTTTCTTATTGAATAGTTAAAGGAATGAATTTTTCTCTTTTTGCTGTTTGAATTCTGGAAATAGCAATTATAGAGCTTTACTGTGCATATGAATTGGTCTTGTTGTAGGTAACAACAATGTGCAAATTTTTATTATGAACTGTATGTGTTCATGGATATAGAAGGTCATCTGAATAAGGGATTGCGTGATTGTATAACTGTTTATTTGGTTAAAATACAGTGAAAGAAGTATGGAATCTTCTAAGTACAACAAGTACATAGTATGAAACTTTATACTGCTTGTTCTATGATGAATATGATGTTTTACTAACCTGTTTATGGCCTTCATCTGAGCCTAAATTAAATGAAGTATTGATAAGGATGATAAGTTCTTCCTTGTTTCATTTAAAGCTGATTATGAATGAAATTATTCTTCTTCTTTGGAAAGTGAATTCCGAATGGATTTTGTAAGTTTCACTATGAACTCATTATCTTGATTTGTATCTCGCTTGGATTCAATTTTAGGACAATCATGAGGAAAGAATAGGAATGTGGATGGATAACTTGGAAAATGATCTTTTCTTCTCTCATACATTGGAAATCAGTAATCGTTTAGGAACAAATTTTGTATTTGCTTGGGTATAAGCAACTATATTATTCTTTGTTTGCTTTCTCGTCAGTACTTGATTTCGGAATCAAATGAGATGCATGAACCGAAAGGAAAGTAATTGGTTTACGTTTCAGCTAGTTTACCCTTGCATTTATTACTAATGAAAGGAACGGAAAGGATAACAGATATGTTATAACAGCATTATGCTACTTGTATTCCTTAAACTTTACAAATGTTGTAACTGGAACTTTGAAGGAATTGCTTCTTGTATGGCTATGTGGGAAGTAGGAAAACAATTCTTTGGCTGATTGGGATGGTATTTAGATGGTTCAAGCTTGTTATGCTATCCATTCTTTTTGATGCTTAATTCTTGATTGATGTTCTTATCGCCGTTTCATAAAAGCGGGGTTCTTTTATTGAGACAGCTTAATCAAGCACCTCATTTTAATGACAAGTGCTTAATATGCTCGCCAATGAAACTAACCCGTGCAAGTAATTTTGCAGATGGAATTTGATAGAATGAAGACATGGTTGTTTTCTGATGCTTCTTTTGATTGTTTGAAGATGAATTGTATTTGTTAGTTATTATTCCTCTACGAGGAATTGTGAAAAGAAGAAATTACATTATTCTATCTATGAGTTGTAATGATGTTTTATATAAACAAAGTCCAGTCAGTTGGATTGGAAAATGTATGGATTATGAAATGGATTGATGAATACAAATACAAGTGTGATATTTTAATAACTATATCAGTTTGATATTGTTGATTAAATTGGAAATATAATGTTATTTCTTGATTGGGAATTATTTAATTGTCCTTGGATGGATTTAAAAGGAACTGATATCTATTCTTACCTAAATGCAACTTTTAAGTTGAAATGTGCAATTAGTTCATACTTTGGGTTAAGATGAATTTTTAATTGACATTAAAGGGATTAGGAAGAATATGATTCCACAACTGATAGGTATTCAGGATTAGCTTGGAAGCTAAGGAATATCAATTAACTTAGGAGTAACCGAACTTTGTTTTCGAACTCCATTAATAGCCTCGTATGTTAAATTCAGAAAGAAAGGATATGAGATAAATATATCCAGGGCTAATGGACCTTAACCATGTAAGGTTAAGAAGAATAAATGAATACATTTATTGGGAATTAGACCTCGTTTAAATGACGTCTAATAAGTCGAATTCTAAATTTAGTTACGCTTTGAAAAACTTGGTGAAGTTTAATAGGTTAAACTTATCACGTCCGTCGGTAATGGGCTGCTTAATCCAATGATTAAGAAGAGAACCAAGTAGAGAAAATGCAACCCTTCGGTACAAAGGAAAAGATGCATAGCAAGCTAGAAGACGGAATTAGTCTCTCTTAGCTACATACAACTGTAATGGGAACGAGGATAAAGGATCAGCATGGATGCTGAAAGTTGATCTTAAATATTAAGATCATATCCAAATCATTTGAGTAGGATGTGTACTCTCGATGGGAGGATTTCGTAGGACATTGACATACGCCAGCTACAGCACGGTGTCTTCATGAAGACGGGGTATTCATGAGGACACAATGTTATAGCCGACATATTGCAATGCCCTCCCGAATTAAAACATCAAGAATACATAGGCTGAATGTTAAGTTCTTGGTCAGGATAAGAGTATGATCACATATATGGAGTGACTCTAGGAGGACTAAAGATAACTAGACACATGGAGTTGTGGGGAACGACACGTATGTCTATGTATCTTTAGTTACCATGAGTGCCTTCCTATATTCGTTCATATTGCTAGTTGGAAATTAGAAGTTTGAATCGACCTTAAATTGAAAGGACCGGTAGGAACCAGAAAGACCATTGTAGATAACAGGTGAAGTGAGGTGAAGGATGTATTCCATTGGTGTGTATCACATCCAGAATATGATCATGCAAAGCATGTGAAAATATTTGGCCAAAGTATCGCAAGTGCTGGTTGCGTTGTCCTTATCACTTAATTTAAGATGCAGGATGTCGATGAATATCAGTAATAGATATTTAGATAGGCTTCTTAAATGGACCACTTCGATAACCATAAATGGTTAAGAGAACTTGTATATATTATATACTATGCATGAATGAACATGAAGGATCGGTAGTAGCCGAGTCATGAAATGAGAGATCGTTGAAACTCGAGCCATGAAAATGGGAGATCGGCGGTTCTTCGAGTCATTTACAACAACATATAGAATCTGTTATAAGATTGAATGGCATCAATGTGTGTTCCATATTGTAAATATGTGAACAAAGAACATTAGTTTGAAAAGGAAATTGTGTGTTCCAAATCGTATTGTTTGGGCAGAGAAAATTATTAACACTTGAACGTGTGTTTGAATTATATAATTCATAACAGAGAGAATGTTATATATAAAATAAAAAATTTTCCCCCTCGTTCTAGTATCTTAAAATGGGGATGTTACATCTTGGTATCGGAGCAAAGGTTACAAATTTGGACCTAATGAGTCCACGATATTAATAAGGTTTACATTTTCTTATTGATGTAAAATGGTCGAACAAGAGGGAAGGCTGCAAATAACCCATTACAGGTGGAGAAGCATTTCACGCTCAAAAGCTAGATGAAATCCTTGCTGCCCTACTTGATACGAGGATCGCTTTGACCGCTCGAACAATAAATACGGGCAATGAAGAGGAGGAAGATGAAGCTGAAATAAATGATCACCGCCTCTATGGACAACATCAACGAGGGAATCCGGTGTTGATAATAATAATGTAATTGCTCCTAATCCCCGAAAATAAAAGGGCAAGATTAGTCAAACTTACAAATGATATAAAGAGAATAAGTCCTCTAAAGTTTGATGGAACAACCCTTGGGACGGAGCCGAGAATCGCTGAAATGGAGAAATACTTTGCAATAAGAAACTTCTCCGAAGATACTAAAGCGATATGGGGAGCATATTAGCTTTCTCATGAAGCATCATCATGGTGGGACAACCGTAAGGTTGAGTTGAACATTGTCGAATCGGACATAACTTGGGATCAATTTAAGGGTTATTTTAGGAAACGATGGCCCTCAACTCTATTTTGATAGGAAAATGACCAATTTCGTAATCGCTCGCAAGGAAGGCCGCTGGTGACAAAATACTGGGAAGGGTTTACTAAACTCCTTAAATATGTGCGACGCCTTGACGACCTATGATCGACGCCTTGTCCTGTACCCAAACAATGCATACAAACTATTTTCTGATCGACGCTTTGGTCGCCTAGTGACCGACATCGGTCACTGTCCAATCGTGGGCCGAACCCAAAACGGCCCGCAAAACACATTTTGACCTATTTCTACCTATTTACCCACAAGAAAACCCTAAAAACCTACCCACCCTACCGTTTTGACCTAACTAGCCTACCTACCCACTCCATTTTACAAATTACTTCCATTCATTCATTATTTTATTAAAATTAAGATTCCTACCCAAAACCCACATCTAAGTTAAACTCATTAAATTCACATAGGTAAGAGTTCAGAGCCTACCGGTATGACTACACGTCGTCGTGGTGGGATAGGTGGCGGTGGTCCAGCTGGTCCAGCACCTCCTGCTCCTCCTGGCTGTGCCATGGCTCCAAATCTCCTCAGCTGGGTCCTCAACCAATCAAACTCTGCCTCCTGCTCGCTGGGGTCTACCAATCACTCACTCCTCCACTTAACTGGTGCCAACTCAGCCCACAAACTCAACAAACTCACTTCACACCTCAGATAGCTAAAATTGGGTGCTCAAATTCACAAAGTGACAATGACATGCCATATTTTTCTTTTTATAGGTTTTGACCTATAACCGATACCGAGTTATTTCGCGCCCTAGAATACCGGTATCGGTCTTCTAACCGATATCAGTCACACATAACCGATATCGGTTACCAACTTCCTTCCCCTAACTCCCGCCCTTATCCACCAATCTCCACTTTTTCCCGCATCACCTACCCCTGGCTTTGCTGACTAGCCTTATTTTGACTTCAATCGGCCCGACCCACGGCCGCAACCAACCATTTGGCCCGACCCAAGGCCGCAACCAACCATTTGGCCCGACCCAAGGCCGCAACCAACCATTTGGCCCAACCCAAGGCCGCAACCAACCACTCAGGCCCGACCTAAGGCCGCAATAAACCAATTGGCCCAATCTAAGGCCACAACCAACCAATTGGCCCAACCCAAGGCCGCAACAAACCAATTGGCCCAACCCAAGGCCGCAACCAACCAACTGGCCCGACCCAAGGCCGCAACCAATCACTTGGCCCGACCCAAGGCCACAACAAACCAACCGGCCCGACCCAAGGCCACAACCAATCACTTGGCCCGACCCAAGGCCGCAACAAACCATTTGGCCCGACCCAAGGCCACAACCAACCATTTGGCCCGACCCAAGGCCGCAACCACCCAATCAGGCCCGACCCAAGGCCGCAACCACCCAATCCGGCCCGACCCAAGGCCGCACCCCACCAATCAGACCCAACCCAAGGCCCTCACTCATCACTTGGCCCGACCCAAGGCCGCACCAATTAAGTACCTCGCCCAAAACCCACAAATTACAATTTTATCCACCCATCATGTAACTTTTTGTTCAATCAGGCTCACCTGTTCGTGTTTTAGCATGATTAGGATACTTGACTTGAAAAGCCGACCAACTTTGCCTAGACCGAGACCGTGATGTTTATCTCAACCAAACCAACCATTTGGTATTGCCGAACATGCCTAAACGTTCCTGTACCTTACCCGTTATATCCCCTGGAGCTACTTCCAATGCTTTGGATACCAGGATTATATTAACCTTGTTTGGATAAACTATCGACCTTTGCCTATGAATTGCTTGTTTGCTCTTCAAACCATGTACCCCGTCGCACTATTGCATTTTGACGTGTGTCTCGCCTCCTCGAACTTACCCCACGATCTTATCATCATCTCATCATCATTCACCCTTTATCAACCCTATCCCCGATTTCACGTCACCTCAATCTGATAGATTTGAGGGGATTACCTATACCCTTAATCTGGGCAACCACTTCTTATTATTTTCAAATAGCGACTTTACAAGACAAGCTACATGACAACAAGGGGCTAATGTAGACACCAAATTTGTGTCTTACGACACCTCGTGCCCCGCATCTCATTTTTCGCAACCTAACCTCACCACCTAAACCTTGCGCACATTATTTATTAATTACCTTATAATTAATAAATCCACATCTCCAAACCTACCACCTCATTTCACCACCTCATCATGACCTAGCCCTAACCCTAAACTAACCTAATTAAGACCTATAACTTGGTCTACATCCACACCCATGACTAATTACTCCTCACCCACACCAAAACCAACCTAATAATGACTTGACCAAGCCCACAACTAATCCCTTGGGAGAAAAGGAGGGAAAGTTGGCTATTTTACTAAAAATAGCCCACTTTGACTTAACCGACATCGGTTCCTACTCGACCGCCGTCGGTTACATAACCGCCATCGGTTCCCTGTAAATGGGCTCCCCTAACCAAAAACAAAGGATCCAAATTCATTTGAAGAAATCTGAGAATTCACTTGGCAGAGCAGAGACAAGTGAAGAAAAGAGAAGAGTTTGCAGAGAAGGACATCAAGCCCAAGACTGCAACTGAGTAACCAGAGCCTAGTGACACTCATCCAAGCATTGGGAGAGAAGATAGCTCACTTTTGATTGTCGGATCATCCCACCTGAGCCCTGCCTTCGTCATCACAGTCCTTGGACCTGTATCTTCATCAAGAACTAGTAAGTAGTGTCTTGTATGTTTTTAAATAACATTTCTTGAACTTTTGAATCACAGTAATTACAAGTTCACTCATAGATCTACTACCCGGTAGCCCCTGCATCTAACTGTCATTCCTCTACCCTTACATTGCCCCAAGAACAACCCCCACACTCTCTGAGTCTTATCCATCACCCCATTGCCTATCCCTAATCATTTTCCAGCCTTATAAACACCATAGCCGCCTTATAGCCAACCTTTTATTAAAAGCCCTAAATCATCCCTTCTACCGATATCGGTTATCGGCCCGATCAAGTTGGTTATACGAAGACCGACATCGGTCACACGTGACTCAAATCAAAACCAGCCTTTCTTCTATTGCTTTTTAACAAGGTAATTAAAGTGTAATTTTGCAATAGCCTATTTGCTATCATTTGTGTTAATTTGTATTAAAAGGGGAATTGACCACCTTCAAAAGGAAGTCTAATATTTCCTGGGCCCAAGGTAGTTCCCTCATTTATTGTCTAACTAAAATCTGGTGGTCTTGTATTCTTACTTGCAGGTAGTCCTTCCTAGACAAAAAGGAGTTCTTCGCAATCGATCTGATCTCTCTCTACGGTACACACACACCCTCTCAACATTCAACAGGTATTCCTCCTAGCCCTAACCCTTATCTGTTTCTCAAGAGAATGAAAGGATAGAAGCTACTCTATTCTAGGAACATAAACATTCTCATGCGAAACAGCCTGGACATGCCTATTAATGGAATTGTCAAAAGGTGGAATGTGATCCACCAATTTTGGAGATTGGGAGAATTGATAGATAGTAGGAGATTTCTGGAATAAGAAGTCATATATGGGGTTAGGAGGAGATTTGAGTGTATCTAGAGGAGCAGGAGATGGTGATGTGATTGATTTAGGAAGACTGGCTTGACGGGGGATAGGAGGGTTGGTATCAAGGTGGGGAGAATTTTGTATGACATGGTTCTCATGAGGTGAGACCATGGAGACTAGAGATGGAGTGACTGAAGGCATGGTTTTGAATTTAGAATCTTGTTGAGTGAGATCATCAGAGGAAGTACCTTTATTAGATAGAGTAGATTGGTGTTTTGTCTTGATTTGGGAGAGAGCGAAAATAGGTGTGAAATAGAGAAACATCTGTTTATGTATGTTGTTGACAAAAAAATCAAGCAAAATATTTTTTAGCCTCATGATTAATTTAGAGGATGTGAACAGAAAATAAAAGTAGGTAATGAAGGTGCCTAAAGGAGTCTAAAGTTGGTTTCAGGCAGTTATGGATTGGGAGATGTCTAAGATGGTTGCCTGTTGGGTGTTTAGGTCCCAATCGACCAAATGAGAGGAATATTTTGATGTGTTAATTATGTTTGTGCGGTCTTAGGCGGTGTGTGATAAGTGCAATGTAGAGTTAAATCCTTTTACTTAAGCTATGTGATCAGGCAGGATGCAGAAGGTTCGTTTTAAACCAAAATGAAATGTGACGTTCGATGTATACAGACACTCAGGAAAGGGAAAGTTTGATGCAGAAAAGAGAAAATAGAGAAAAATGAGAAATACTTGGAGAAACACTTGTTGGTGTTATTTAATTGCACTTGATGATGGTGTTTTTAGAAGCACTACTAAGAACTGAAACACCTAGTACCTCAAAATGGCACCATTTAGAATTTGCAGTAAGGTTAGTAAAAGTGTTTTGTGTGGTGTGTTTGATTTAAACATTGGTCTTTGACAACGTAATGTTGTTGTCACAACGTTGTAGACATTATCCTGCAAAATCAAATAAGACAATTAGTGGACATGGGTTAAAAAGGTACCAGAAAGACAATAAAAAATTTTCTAATATTTGTATGCAAAAGAAATCCCTACGCACAAAAAATTAATTTTATAAAAGAAAATTAGCTCGACATTCGTATGTACTTGTAATGTACAAGATATGAAAACTAATCAACTAGAGGATAAACTAAACTATAAAATAACGATGAAATAACTATTAAATAGAAATGAGGAACTATGAATTAGACTATAGAAGGAAAAAAACTATACAATGTGGGAATAGATCCGAAATGATAAACTACGATATGAATTATAAAACAAAATAAAAACTATAAGAATAATCTATAAAAGGATAAACCATTGATTGGAAATCAAAACAAAAAAAATGATCGTTGATAACACAAATGATGAATATCAATATGTGTGTTGTGTTAATTTGTTTAGTGAACTATAAATAAGAATAAAATATAAACAAGATAGCTTATACCACAAAATGTTCTAGGTTGTTCAAAATGATAAGTTTGTTTGTGTTTTGAAATAAGATGCCTAACTTTTCAGTGAAATGATATAAAGTGGAGTTTGACTCACAAAACCCATGTGGGGTGATGGTGATTGGAGATATCTCGACTAACAAGGGTGGGTTAGGAAGAAAGAGGATTTGGTAAGATGGATCGAGAAATTGCAGAGTCGGGAGATTCCAGAGATTTTAGGGGAAGGGGGAGCAACTAGTCGAGATTTATTGGGCTTATGAACAGAATCTCGATGGATGTCTTTGGTACCTGAAAGGATTAGATGTTGAGTCATTTAGGGATTACTGAGTCAATATGAAGTTGTTTTGTAGAAGAGATTAGATGCCAATTCATCTCGGTGGGGCTCTCCGCATAAGAGGGGCCGAGTCAAGGGTCATGAAAATGGCGTGAGAATAGCTCGAGTGAGCAGAAGAAATGGACAAGTGATACCTCGTGGGTTAAATCTCAGGTAATAGAATGGCGGGGGATAATAAGGTAAAGCACATAGGCTCATTGTTGTCTCAAATATCCATGAACGTGGAATACATCACGAGACGTGAGCTCGTGGATTAAGTCGACTTATTTAAGGGAAGTTTTGGAGATTAACGAGATCAAGTATGGGAGTGTCGAGTGAAGCCAATATATTAGTCACAGGATTTTGGAATCCCAATGAATGGTTTCACAGTGTTGAAAACTTGACGAGGATGGAATCCACTCGATATAGCGAGGTTGAGCTTGGACGCGGGATCTGTACAACGAGCTTGAGGGGAACTTGGTGATGGTTATCATACTAGGATGATGGGTTCAGGTAGAGGGGAGTTATGTGGGATAGAGGGGATATGGGGAGTAGCGCAAAGGAGGATAGAAGGGAAGATGTATGGGGGACAGTCTTTGGGGTAGAGGGAGAGTTCAGGTGGACGGGGATAGGAGATGGGAGGTGTCGGCTAAGGACTCGTAGGAGCCAAGGCAACGAGGTGAAGAGAAGGGACATGGGAAGGAGGAGTGTGTTGACAAGTGGTTGAGGAGTTGAGGGAGATGGGTGTGGTAAGGGAGAAGAGATGGGAGGAGTAGTCAACATGGTCTCGTGTGGGAGGTATAGATTTGAAGGTGGAGTGGAGGACTCGGTGAGGATTCGTGGGGAGAGGAAGGGAGATGTGGACGGTGAGGTGGGATGGGGAGATGGAGCATGGGGTAGGTGAGGATGGAGCTCGGGGATGAGGAAGTGGGTTGAATGGAGCTCGGTGCAGAGGAGAAGGTGAAGGAGGTTGGTGGAGATGGGTGATTTGGTGGAGTCGGTGAGGGAGGTGGCCGAGCTGGCCAAGTGGAGAGGTGAGGAGATAGTTAGGAGGAAGGGGAGTAAGATGGGGTAGCTTAGGATTTTACTTTTTTATATTTCTTTATTTTATTTTTATAATTTTAATTCCAATTTATTTCATATTTTGTTTTAAAATTGTTATTTTTAAATAAATCAATATTGTCTATTATGTTTTAAAATAAATAACTATAGATTGTTATGTTTTTTTAACAAATAACTATAGATTAGTATAATTTGAAATGTGAAATCTATAGATAATTAGAAATTAAGATCTAGATGAATATATAGACATATTTTATTAGGTCAAAGAAAAGGTCGTTAAAATATCTATTATACAACTGAGATCACAAATAAAAGCAAGACAATAAGATTAGTTTCGATTCATATCCCATGCGGGTGGATTTTATCAGAAAACAAGAAGAGCACGTACCTCCTGATGATTTCAACGAGTGACCATACGGAACTGAAATCAACAAATACTAAGATATTGCAAACAAGCAAGTTAGAAAAGATAAGCAAAATAACAAACAAAATGACCAGATCTAGGATATGACTTCTAATCAAGTGATTGTGGGTTCATGTCCCACCGGGTGTGCCAAATGTTGATCTATGTTTCCAGCTTCCTGTCTAGGTGAGTGTACGAGTAATCAAGAAACACGAGACCATGTCGAGTATACAAGGGCTTAGTACCTTGGAGATGGAGATGGATGATACAGGTGCAAAGAAAGCAAATGCATGATATCAAGAAGTTAGATCTGCAAAACTAAAATAGATAAGATTAGAACACAATATGTGGGGGTTGCCCGGATGGTACTGGTTCCAAGAGGATTTTAACTCCCTTGGAGGATGTCAACCCCGTGTCAAACAAGATAATAATAGATCATGAACAATAGTAAAAATGACAAGCAATCGAAAATAACAAGAGTACTTAGCTTATGTCCTGATATGGAAATGAATCTGGGCATCAAGATGGTAAGATAAGAGACACTGTCAGAGCTTTCTCCTTCTTATTTTTAAAAATATATCCTCCTCATTTAAAAAAAAGGGTCCTTGAAAATCTCTTTGTCCAAATATGGGGGAAAACCCCATATTTATAGTTTATATGTGAGGCTAAACTACAGGTTAGATGATACCCAGGGTGTAGTAAAGTAACTTGAGTTAGGGATATGATGTGATCAATGTGGGTCCCATATTTTGACTTATTAGGCAAAGTGGGGGACATGATTTGAATGGGGGGTGAGATAAATATTTCATTTTAAAAAGAAGGTGTCGGAGATATGCATTATGAATTAAATAATTTGTGAGAGATGGGGATGATGCCAAAAATTGAATTATCACATGGGTCCATATGGAGCCCATTGATAATCAATCAAATAATGTGAGCAAATAGATAGGATTTTATTTAGAGAAAGATATGCGATAATGGAAATTAGATGAATGTGAGATGACGAAGGGGTGCTATACTGAAAATAGGTGTCTACACCTTCATCTAGTTTTTCACATCTTATCGATCAAAACCAATAACCCATTATCCAAAAAATATATTCATATCCACTCATAAGTCAACTAGAAACATCAAATATTGTGTCTTCCATTCCTATAAGTCAACATGAAACATCAAATGTTGAGTCTTCTATTCCTATCAATCAACCCGAAACATCTAGTGTTATGTCTTCCATTCCTGTTTTTAGTCTCCATATGATCTCTTCTCAAGACACATCTACCCAACAACCCACATCTTCACCTGAGCCTTCTACTAGTTCCACACCTCCCTAAACAATACTAGTGCTTCCTAGTATACTCCTCCAACATCTTCGGCCGTTCATACACCTCCAATAAGTTTTGTTGTTGTTTGTATTTTCCCATCTCAACCACCATACTCTCATCCAGTCAACGAATCCCATCCAAAACATCATTATGTCTATTCCTTCATCCATTCCCTTAATCAATACTAGTATCATCACCGACGCTCATCTATTTCATTCCAATCTTCTCATGCCTTCTTGTCTCAACATATACAAAAACCATCACAGCCATTAACATCCATACCACAATTTATTCCTATTCGTAACATCCCACAACAAGCCCCATCTTCTCGCTTCCTCTATAATACCCTTCTAACAACCACATCCTTATCCACAACCTTTTACCACCACATCTATACCACATCCTTATCAGTATATTTAACTATCACAACCATTAGGGTCCCAACCTAATTATAACATCCCTACAAACATTTTGTCTCACCAAAACATTCCTTATCAACAAAACATTCCTCAGAAAAACATTTTGTATCAATAAAATATTCCTCAACAAAACATTCCTCAACAAAGCTTTCCATCTCAAAAAAACATCCCATAACAACAAAACATTCCATATCAACAAAATATTCCTCGAAGAACATCCCTACCAACATTCCTTATAAAAAAATCCCTACCAAAGAAAACATCCCTCAGTAATATCAAACATATCCACAACCTAGCCAATTCTCATTTCAACCTATCTTATCCTCACAACAACCAAAGATAACCCGATACTCTTCAAGCCCATGAACTATATATCCAATCTTTAAGCCACCGCATCAGGACCCAATAATGTGCTCTCTTACAACCAAATTTGTAATGAGCCCATTCACCCCTTAGTGCCATATAAATCATATCCACCCCATTGGGAGCTTCCAAAGTTTATCAAATTTTATAGCAAGGAAGATCCCCAACAACACATCCGTGCTTTCTCGTCATGCCTGTTATCTAATATCCCATAACCAAGATCTCATGCTAAGGAATTTCCCCATGTCCCTCACTGGTCTTGCCCTAGATTAGTATAATAACATCCCTTAGTATTCCCTTTTCTCATTCACACAACTCGCATAATTTTTCCTAGAACACTTCTCCATAAACATAACCTGTAAAATCACTATCACCGATCTTTAGGCTACCAAACAATTTGAGGATGAGTCCATTGCTAATTTTGTTTCCCGTTGGAGGGGTATAATCAATCAACTATCCTTCCCATTACCACAAATTGAATTGATTGAATTTTTCTATCACTCATGTGACAAACACATTTCATCAACATTAAAAATCTAGTATTTCCAGACATTTGATGAAGCCTTCACTATGGCTTGTAAGTTGGAACTGTGAGCCCTAGAATACGGTCGAGTTAAACTTCGATCTAAGAAACCACAAACTAAATTCCCATCTAAATCATCTTCCATTCTTGACAAATCCAAATCATCTGCTAACGTCATAGTAGTTGAATATGCTCATAAGGAAAAACCCACTACCGAGTGTTCCCATCAACAATGTAGTTACACACCCATAAGAGAGACTTATAACATGGTCTTTGACAAGTTTCTCATTACAAACATGATATCTCTCCTACCCATCTAACTTATTGATACATCTGTATCCAAACCCTCTTGGTATTGAGATAATGATTATTGTAAATACCATAGGGTTAAAGGAAAATACATCAAAAGGTGTCGAACATTCCACGACGTCCTTCAAGATTTGATTGACAAGGGTAAACTAAACTTAGACAATCCAAACGCACCCCCAAATCAAAATATTGATATATTAAAATAACCCTTTTCGAATAACTCCCCATCCACCGATCAACCACAAACAAACACCATTCATGCTCACCCTACTATCAACACCATCACTAATACATTACGCATTCCCGATTCCACATTAACACCTGTTGAATCTAAATCTACAACCACAAAAAAAAATCAACATTTTTTGAATCTACCGAACCTACATTGACATCTACTAGGAATACTATTGAAACCATTCTCCCATGCTTGTCACATGTCACTACTGAATCCACGTCCATGTCTTCTACACCTCCTAAAGATACTTCCAAATCTTCATCCAATAAACAATCCAAAACTCCTTCTAAGCTCATTATTGAAAATCAACCCTCTACATCTAGTACTTCGACATCCACACCTAGCTTATCCAAAACCACAAAAGGACCTCATAAACAAGGTGTTGTTCAAGTTTTTAAAATCCCTTACTATACTTTCCTTAACAATACCGTTTTCGTGGCCCTCGGCCTTTTCTTCCACCTCCTTCTAGAAAGGTCATTACCACACCTAGTAATCACCCTACCATTTCAAGTCCAAATCCTACTTACCAAGCCTCTACATTAGGTCATCTTCCTTTATCTTTCACACCATCTAAGACTCCTTAGTGAAAAAAACCCAATAACTCGCAATCATAGTCTTACTTCCTTAGAGGATAAGATACACAAAAATTCATTACCATCCACATCTACACCTAGGGGGCGTTATGCAACTATCCTAGATGACCTCCTCTAGCAATCACTTATAACGTTACCACCTCCTAAACTATCTGACCCATGAGGATGGAAACCCACTTGGTATTACTTCAATGTATCTTACGATTATCATAGGACACAAGGTCATTCCATAGAGGACTGTAAGGCCTTTCACCTAATCACTCAAAAACTCAATAATCTGGCCTTCCTTCCTTCTAAACCACATGCAACATCATCATCTTTGTCTAAATCTAAAGAACCCATGTCTAAAATATCACCCCATCAAGTTGACGCCGTGCACATAATCACTTGGTTCGTAGCTATACCCCCACCTCCGAGAGTTACTCGCTTCATCAAATAAGCCTAAAGTATCTATCTCCATAACTCTTGAAGTGTTTAATCAAACAATGTCACCTAAAGCCAAGGTTTCAATACTCGTGGCACCACCCTCATCCATGATAGTACAAAAGGTCATTTTTAAAAATTTACATCAAGATCTGTCAAATGTCACTTTATGAGCTGGTGCAAACATCACCTTCTCATTAAAAATCCATGATAGAAGCCCTTCAATCAATATCCATTGCTTTAGATGATCCTTCATCTTTCAAAATTTTTTTAGGGGCCCTTAAAGTGTCCACAACCATATCATTCAAGCCATCTAGGATCCCTCGCTTAGGCCGTAAGAAGAGCATGACTTGCCACTCTTTATCACTACCCAAGTCAATGATGTCCTCATCAGAAGGGTCATGATTGATAGGGGTGTAACCATCAACATTATATCATCCATTGCTTTGAATCAACTTAAACTATCTCCTTCCATCATTATTAAAACTCCATTTTTACTACGATCCTTCAACAACACTATCACACCCACATTAGGTACCATTATCGTACCACTTAAAGTCGTCATTAAGACCTCGACATTAACTCTTCTACATTATAAAAGGATATTTCTAATACAATATGCTTTGTTAGGATGCCCCTGGATATGCACTATGTGGTGTGTCCCTTCTACACTCCATCGGTGTATTAAATATGAATACGAAGGCCAAACATTTATATGACATATTTCCTAAACAATGTCCTCATGCCTAAATCCACATTAGAATCATATGATAAAATATCTACCAATACATCCATTCCTTCATCTAAAATACAAGATGATTCCTCCCTTAGTGACGTTGTAGAATGATTTACATTGGGGGAGTACCGCTTCCTCATGCTCAACTCCATCCCTTCACCTAAGACTTATGGTTGCATGCCACGACAAACAACCCATGTATGAGCCTAACATAGGGATGTTGTCTCTTATGGTCCAACTTATCTCTTAACAAACCTTGTCTATGGGGACTCGATCATTCTCCATCTCATTATATCAATCAACATCATGCTATGCCTTTTACATTGGACTTCAAATCCCTAGATAATCCATGTTTCACTCATATGTACCTTCACCATTGTGTGCGTGGAAGGGTTTTAGCTTTGGCCATTATGAATAGGGAATATATGACTTGATTGTCCAATGTTCCCTTAAAACTTATGATAAATATGGCCTAGGTTATGAGAAACCCGGATATGACTCATCCAAACTCACTACATCCGTGCATATCACTAAACTTGAACCATCATCACCTATGAGCCCTAAGATCCTATGGACATAGATGACATTGTATCCATCCTTCCTAAATTTTATTTATAGTCAATACTATATCCTTAGGACCACTTATTTATCAATCCAGTCACTCCATCAAATCATTACCTCTTATTTGACTAGAAATGGTTGAATAAGACTTACCCATCGTAGATATCCTTCAATGTCATGATGACTAATACATCCTTTCCCATATGGGAGCTGAGGATTACTTCCTTTAGAAATACCTACCGTGTGATACACCGATTCTATTTAATAAATCCACCATTGACATTAACTTAGGAACCCCAGGGATCCTCACATAGTTAAGGTCAATCAATAATTAAATCCACAAGAACTAGATGACTTCACCTCATTTTAAGCAAAATATTATCAAGCCTTCACCTGGTCATATAGTAATATGCCTGAAATCGATCCTAGCATTGTCGTACACAACATCGTCACATATCTTGATGCTAAACCCGTTAAATAAAAACTCCATAAGATACATCCTCGCATAACTCTCCTTGTTAAAGAAGAGTTACAACACCTTTTATCCGCTAACTTTATCATACCCATTGAATATCCACAATGTGTCTTTAACATCATCCTCTTAACTAAAGCCTTAGGCAAGTTACACATATGCACAAACTTTAGGGATCTTAATCTTGCTTGTTCCAAAGATGATTTCCCCCTTCCACATATAGATCAACTCATTGACCTAACAACCAACCACAAAATGCTCTCCCTCATGGATGGATGTTTTGGTTATAATAAAATTCTTATCGCCACCAATGATCAACTTAAAAATTCCTTTATCACTTCTTGGGAACCTTCTAATACCGTGTCATGCCATTTGGTCTTAAAATGCAGGAGCTACTTACCAACATGTCATGACCTACATTTTTCATGATCTCATCCACAAAACTATTAAAGATTATGTTGATGATCTCTTAGGAAAGTAAAAATCATGCAAAGATCATCTTGACATCCTTGAATCCATCTTTACTCATCTTATCCAAGATTGGCTTCGTCTCAATCATGTAAAGTGTATTTTTGGGGTTCTCATTGGATTTTTTTAGGATTCATCATATCTATCTTGAGGTATTGAAGTTGACCTAGAAAAGGTTAAATCCATCATTAAAATTCCTCCTCCATCCAATCTTAAACAACTGTGTAGCCTTTAAGGTAAATTACAGTCCATCCGACATTTTATATCGTAACTTTCTAATTGTTGTCAACATTTTCATCATCTTCTTTGCAAGGAAGTAGATTTTCATTGGGATTCTGATTACCAGAAATCCTTTGATGAAATCAAAAAATATCTCTTATCACCACCTATGATTACTCCATCCCATGAGGGGGATCCATTTTATCTATACATATCTACTTCAAAACATGCTCTAGGAGCCATGCTCACTCACCGTGATAGCCAAGGTCGTGAACATGCCGTATATTATATCAGTCCGCACACTCCATGACTATGAAACTCATTACATTGAAGTTGAAAAACTATGTTGTGCCTATACTTTTCCACTTCTAAATTATGTCACCATCTCCTTAATCACAAGATCTATGTCGTCATTAGCTTTAATCCACTTAAACCCATGTACTCTAAACCTTATCACAACGACCATATAATTTGATGGCTAATGCTCATGAACGGATTTGACCTTGAAATCGTATTATAGAAATCCATAAAGGGCTAGGATATTACATACCAGCTCACTAACGCACCCCTTCCTGACAATCAACTCCCTCATGAATACTTTCCCGACGAATCTATCAATTTTTTTGATGAGTCTCGAATTCACCCTGTCAAAATGACCCTCTTCTTTGATGGTTCTAAATGCCATCAAGGGGAGGGGCCAATGACGTTATCATACCTCCTTAGGGCATCCCATTCCATTATCATTCAAAATCAACTTTGAATGCACCAATAACATGGCAGAATATGAAGCTTTAATCATGGGTCTTATAACTTCCATTCTCCTAGGTGTTCACATCTTAGAAATCTACGAAGACTCACAACTCGTCATTAACCAAATCAAAGGAGAATACCAATGTAAAAATGAAATCTTGCAAAAATATAAAGCCAACATTGATTTTCTCCTCGGTGCCTTTGATCATTATACCATTCAAACCATTTTGCGATCTTCTAATAAATTTATAGACACAATGGCCTCTTTAGGATCCCTCATCCCATTAGAAACTGAAGAATCAAAAGAAAACACTAAAGTATCCATGGTTGTTCAATGATTGGATTACCCCTCACATCAAAATTAACTCCCTCCTATCAATGTTGTTGATAATGATCTAATTGATTTATGGTACACTCAAATCTACGACTACCTTTCCAAATCTAAAATCCCATCTAACTTATCACACAACGCTAAAATATCATTCCTTCATCATGCCACCCACTTTGTCATCGTAGGCGGTATCATCTACAAACATAGTTTTGACGGTATCTTGTTAAGGTGCCTTAAATATCATGAATCAATCAAATCAATTGAAGAAGTCCATGATGGTATTTGTGGTGGACATTTCAGTGGAAATTCCATTACTAAACGTGTCATATGGCTATGGTACTACTGGCCTACTATCACTAAAGACTATTGTGCATATGTTAAGAAATGTGTCAAATTCCAACTACATTCAAACCTCATCCATGTCCCCAGTCAAAAATTACAACCCGCTTTCAGGACTTACTTCCCTTCTCTCAATGAGGATTAGACCTCATCGGTAGTATCAATCCTAAATCATCTCAACAACATCACTCCATTATCACAGCTACTAAGTACTTCACTAAATGGGTTGAAGCTATCCCTTTAACCTCGACTAAATTAGGACCTATCACCAACTTCATATATCAATACATCATATGCCGTTTCGGCATTCCCCATAAAATTGTCACAGATAATGGAAAATATTTTAAGAATAAATAACTTAAAAATATATGTGACACCTTCAACATCAAACTTAGATTTTCATCACCATATTATCCCCAAGCAAATGGATAGGCTGAAGCCTCTAACAAAACACTTTTCAAAATCCTTATGAAAGCGTGAGATGATGCAGGCAAGAATTGGCACCTCCAAATCCTATTCGCTCTTAAGGCTTATCGAACTAGCATTCATACTCCTATAGAGCTATGCTTGATTCACTCATCTATAGCTCCGAGGTTGTCCTACCTCTTGAAGTACAAATTCCATCACTTCGTGTGTCCCTTAAAGGCTTCATCCCTGATGAAGAATATCGCTAAGACCGCTTAACACAACTTGAATTATTAGATGAAAAATGTCCAACAACCCTCGAACACCATCAATTTTATCAGAAACACATTAAAAGAGCTTATAACAAACATATAAAAGAACATGAATTTAAAATTGGTGATCTTGTACTTAAAGAAAATCAAAATGTCACTACATTAGAACGAAGTAAACATGGAAAGTTTTCCCCTAATTAGATTGGTCCATACATCATCACTCACAAGTATGGGTCAAGAGCATACCGTCTCACTTCTCTTGATGGTGAACCTGAAAAGGAACCTTTGAATGCCTTGCACTTGTAGCATTTCTACTATTAAATGATTGATCATCATGATAGTAGTTACATCTAAGATCTTATCACTCCATCAAACAATCTATCTTATTACAAAGTATGATTCGAAAGTACGTGGTTATCCATTATTATCCTAAATATACCTTAAAGATGAGCACCATGGCTCTGTTCATCGCATCTTTCAAAATGGACAAGTTCCTCCTTTGCAAGAACCCCTTAATCATTACACCTACATACCCCATACCAACTCAAACTATGACATGGGGCACGTGTGTGTAGGTCATATACGCATCTTCTCCCCTCCTCAAAATGGTCTATTAGGGTCTTTCCCTTAGCTAAAAAATGTATGTAAAAGTCATTGGATGATTCTTATTAAAAAAAAAAATACAATATACTAATCCTCGAAGGAAAGCTATTCAAAATATAAAATCATTATCAAAAAGTAAAAAGTAGACTGATCCTCAAGGAGGACAACTACCATTTAAAATCATAGACCAATCCCTCAAGGAAGAATATTTGTAAAAGATGAAGATTAAAAATAAAAATGTAGACCATACCCTCAAAGGATGGCTACCCATGTAAAAGGCTTCCCGTATTGACCATCCTTCAAAGTCAAAAAGTCAACAACATCCTAGGAAAGATTCCCACATTGATCAACTTTCCCATTATGGAAAAATTCCTACATTGATTAGTTTGCATCCAAATTTAATATGTAAAAATTGGGAATTTCCCTATGAACCTATTGAAAAGGAGAACCTTTTTCCCGCATTGATCTACACATACAAAACCCCTTTCATGTCCTAGGAAGGTACATTTATCTCATTCCACCTTTTACTAAATATCTTGTGTAACTACCTATTGATAATCTCATTTAACTTTCATTATTAAAGCTACAAGTGCAAGTGCTTTCAAATTTTCAAAACCCATCATGTATGTCTCAAATCCATAATGAGGTAATCATTCCATTTTTACCCTATCTTATTAGTCACATTTTGATAAGAATCCATTTCAAGATCACATTTTAAGTCATGCCATACATAATCATTTAGACATTTAACAACATTCTACAAACATACCATATTTCTATCATCACATTTATCTACTTACACATATCAAAATCCATCATACTCTAACTCATTTAAATTAAAACATATACCACAACATCATCATAAATCATCAACACATGAAAATTAAAAGAGATATAGGCCATAAACCACATCACCATCATATATATAAATAAAGTCCAAAATACATCATGATCCAACTCATATAACAAAGTCATACATCATCACCAATGTCATATCACAACATAAATATATCAAAATAACAATGTCATATATATCCAAGGCTTCCAAGAGTTGTACATCAAATATATCATCATCCAATAAATTGGAAGTCTCCAAGGAACTTGCGAGCATGGACAAGTGCTCATTGTCTCCTCCCTGCACACCTGTACCATCAACTCTAGCATCACCACCGAATCCTCCCTCATCACCATCTCCTCTCTCTCGATCTTCGTGGTGGGTGACCTACACTCCTTGCACTCGTACTAGGGCTTGCCACCTTCGCGCCAAATGATCAACATATAATACAACATCCAGATAATCATGGATCACCATGTCAACATAATACTAACACTCTACCCATAGTGACTGATAATGGGTCATAGAAATCATCTTGATGCTGCAGTGCTGCCCTCTCGCCCACTATCATGTACCATTGCTTCCAAATATACACCAAAAATAGAATACCTTGTAATCCCCAAGGCCTTCTTTAGTACATCCCGCTGCTAGTGGTACTGTCCCTATCTACTATAGCCCGAGTCAACTAAATCCTAATCCCATCCCACTCAATCACCAAACCATCCCTCTCTGCAATTAAGGCAACTCGACCCTCATGAGGTCATCTCTCTCTCTCTCTCTCTCTCTCTCTCGAGCCATATCCCTCTCTCCCTCCACCATGGCATTTTCGGTCATCACCTCTATAATAGATGCTTCTAGATAATCATCTCCCTCCTCCTCCTCATCATTAGATACCTGGATCACGTCTTGTGCTCGTATTCCTCCCTCTACTCGAGTACGAACTCCGTACCACCCGTTGTATTACTTAGGTCTTATCAAAAGCTCTCAATGACCGGGTCCACCATGATCTATACTCTAGAGTAACTCTTGCATCATCAATTGACACAATGCCACCATCATCATTAGGGTCCATAGTCCCCAGCTCTCTAAAAATGATCGTAGGCCCCACAACAAATAACCTTGGGGTATTTATATCTCCATCCTCCTATCTATACTGCATGGGCTCCTTGGGCACATCCTAAATCAACCCAAACTATCTCTTCACCCGATCAAAACACAATAACTCATAATCCCATGCTCTATGGGCATGGATCCATGTATCGTGCTTTGCATACTTATCAAGTCATACTCACAACCAGGTCAATCATGAAAATCTAAGTAGGGCCTCTAAACAACATCACTGCCTATAGCCCTGATAATAAATCTCAGTAAAAGGTAGCCCTCTTCTTCTTCTTCCCCTATCCCTTGTCCTGCCGCCATCTCATAAGTCCAACATGCCTCTCACTAATACCCCATGGAAGCCCCAACAGATTTGAGCAATAAAAATATGCTCGTATGCCCAAGACTTGTAATAAAATCCAACATTGATCCCATGATGCTTGTTGGCCTTCTAGGCCCATAACTCTCGGAATGTATTTGCAATCGTTAGGGTAAAATATTATTACCTTTATTAATTATGCATTGCATATTAATTAGTTAATTTATTTAATGTTATATGGTTATATTTCATCATAACCATCTAATTGTTTTTATTCAAAACACTACGGGAGTTGTTATATTGTTTTAACAATATTATTGTGTGTATTTGATTTTCAGCTATAACCTGAAACCCATTTATCTGTTTGTATATGGCTGTACAATTCCTATAAGAATTGCAACACTCCATTGTAATTTTGATTGATTTCACATTAATAAATTATACAGGCTTCCATCCCTATTTTTGAAACTACATTTGGTACCAGAGTGAGAATCTGGACCTGTGAAGCAAAGAAGGTTGGAGAGAGGAAGCAAAAAGTTTTGGAGAAGATTCTACACTCCATAGAATGTGTTGCCTCCAAAAACTTACTAGAACACCCTGCATCCCCACAACCTCCTGTCATTCTCCAGGTGTTTGTAAGGAAATTTGTTTTTTCCTTGGTGCCCTCTAGCACTAGGCAAAATTTACTCCCTGGAAGCTAAATTAAAAAAATTCCCCATCAGGGGTTTTACCTCTAATATTAGAGGTGAATTTGGTGATAGTATTAGCTATAACTAATACTAGCTATCTATCATAGTTGAAGCTCTTCCCATAGACACACACCTCTCGAAGCTCCCGATCGGGTCGAGCCATTGCAAAGGTGAGGTGAATATATTACGAGGCAATTTATACTATCGAGTTAAGCTCGTATTAATCTCTGCATTAGACCAAGCTATCCATTTGAGTTAGCTCATACCGAGCCCTTGTTCACACAACCAATTCCTCCTGTGTGGTGAGTTGCATTAGCATAGCCATGTCATAGCATTGTAAGATCTCTTTGCAAATGTTGGTGAGTTACATTGGAGACCAACCATTGGAGTTGGAGAGATTTATTTTGAATAGACCAGACCATTTAAGCACCAAGATCGACCCTCTCATCAACAAGCAAGGCCGAACCATTGCCAACGAGCCCACGTTTGGATCGGGTGGCACTCTGTAATGTAAAGAGTTTGATGACAAAACAACCCAAACTAAGTTAATCCATGGATCCAACTTTGAAGCCAAAACAACGCTTCTCACCACTCAACAAATCAATTCATAGAGAGGAAAAATCAATAAACAATGGCAAATAAAATTCAAAGGAGATAAATAGAAGGTGGTCAATTCAGTCATTTCGACGCAGAACCTACAATCAAATAAAAACGATGCTAAACAAAAATAGAGGTGGTGTAATTCCTTACAAAGCGGCTCAAATCCGTTTAAGAAGAAGCAATTCCATTCAATTCTCTATGGAAAAACCCTAATTCGAGTCCTCCCAACTGAAGCCATGTGGATCCTTTGCATTGGCCATGTCATTTTTAAAAAAGTTCAGTCAATTTTGAAGTTTAATATAATTCGATTACTTCAATTTACATGCATATGCACTAGATGCTAGATCCGGCTAGTAGAAATGTCTTGGGGAGGGGAGATTTGGGGTTCAACCCCAACCCCCATCTTGATTTTCAAATTGTTTTTCCATTTAGAGGAGAAATTGGAAAAACCACCTAATTTGGAGGTTAAATTAGTGAAAAACCTCCATTAAATAGCTTAGTTACAACTAAAAAGGCTTCTAAACTTTTAGCGAGAAAACCCTAATATAGGAAAAAAAATGTTTTTCTCCTATTAGGCCTATTTTTTCATTCTGAGCAACATTTGCTAAAGGGGGTACACCAAAAAATTTCATTTTCAGATTTTTTTGCAATTTTTGGCATAAAGGGTCATTTTGGGCTCTAGAAGCCACCAGGGCCCGCAAAACAAATTTTTTTTTCCTACCATTCAATTTTTCCAAATTTTTGAATGTAATTTGTATACTTCAATATATTGTACTAATTTGCAAGTTTCCATAGTCAACCAAAAACTTTGTAATTGCTTAGAAACTAGCAAAATATTGTACTCAAAAATAATAAAATTTGGTTAAAAAACACTCACGAGATCCTAGATCTCATTCATAGTGTTCGGTATATACAGTGCCTCTAGGAAGCACTTACGAGTAAATCCGTCATGACTACTACTACACTTAACGCCTAATATAGCTACAATAACATCGTCTGGGCATCGACCCTTTAAATCGACGGGGAGTAATAAGGTCACAGTACACACACTATGAGCCATCCCATCCGTCTGTGAATGATTGCACAACATAAATCTAGACTGAGAAATTATCCAAGTATATAGCAAAGTTATGCATGCGTATGAGGATATTTCTTTGAGCCGGTGTCAATAATCACACAGACCCCTTTCAATACTATCTTGGTACCATATATCAAATTATTTCACATATGTTAACACCTCTTTCACGTACCGTCGAGTATATAGAAAGGGCGAGCTTCTTCCACGTACCACCGGGTATATCGGAAGGGCACGTATATAGAAAGGTTCGGTATATCGGAATGACGGTATATAGATTGGGAGACCTTATACCTAGAGTGATAAGAGCCTAACCCTGTCAATGATTTCTAAAAAATGGGCACCAATGCCCCCAAATTCTTTCTTCCAGATTCACAACTACTTAGAGGAAACAACTATGTTGCATGGAAGACAAAAATCAAGACACAACTTGAGTTTGAAGAGATCTGGACTGTTGTGAATGGTACTCTGACCAGATCAACTACTGATATAACACAACAAGATAGTTTGATAAAATAGATCATAAGGCCAAACTAATCATCTTGTTTGGAGTCCGATGATGATGTACAACCCCACATTTGAGATGCCAAAACAACCAAAGAAGCATGGGATAAGTTAAGCACATTTACGAGGCCAAAAACAAGAATGTTATATTGAATTTGTAAATTCAGTTACATACACTAAAGTTTAAGCAAAATGAAAAAATTGAAGCTTTCTTAAGAAGAGTTGCAGAGTTGAGGGCTTCACTTATAGCCTTGGGAGAAGCAGTCATAGATGAAGCTCTCATTCCCATTGTTCTGAGAGCTCTCCCTTCTTCTTACCACATTTTTGTAACAACACTAAACTTGTCAGATATGATAGTTAGTTTTGAAAAACTGGTAAACCTACTGACAACAAGAGGAAGCTATGCATAATAAGGATGATGAAGAGGAGCAGAAACTTTCTTCACATCAAAAATGGAAAGGAAAAGGTAAAGGAAAACCTAATTCCTATCAAAATTCCCAAAATCAGCATTAGCATCAAGGGGAAAATCAATAAAAGAAGAAATGTCCAATTTGTAAAAGAGGACATGAATTAAATATTGTTGGTATAATACTTACAAGAAAGGTTCATCAAGTAACTCTAGACCTCCACAACAAAAATATCACAAGGGACATTCTAACTACAATCAAGGGCAGAAAAAGGGTAACTGGAAAAGAAAACCCTATCAATAAGGAAATATTGTTGAGCAACAAGAACAATCAGATAATGAAGACTACTTGTACACTTTGCTTCAATCAAGTGAACCTTCCACGTCATCTAGTGATGTTTGGTATGTTGATTTGAGAGCCACTCGACACATGAACGGCCACAGAGACTGGTTTACTTCAATGAGGGACATGCCTTCAAAAACCATGTTTCGTTGGGTGATGATTCTTCATATACAGTTTAGGGGATTGGGAACATTTCTCTACCCCTTGGTTCATACAACTGTAGACTATCAAATGTCTTATATGTCCTTGGGTTGACAAAGAATCTGATTTCAGTTAGTCAACTCCTAGATCACAACTTAAAAATTGAATTTGATAGTCATTCCGAAAATAAAATGTGTTTGATTCGAGACAAATCACGAAGCTTGAAAATAGTTGCAAAAGCCTCCAATATGGGACTTATGTTCTAGCTTGATTTTTCCACAAAGATGATCAGGCACTTGTGGCTAAGAAATCTACCTCAACACAGTTATGGCATCGAGACTTGGTCATGTTAGTTTCAAGTATCTCAAGACACTTCACCGATGCAATATGGTACATGGGTTACCATCTCTTCAAGAATAAAAACAAGTGTCCTCACTGCCTAAAGAGAAAAAACACAGAGCCTCATTCCGTAAAAGTAATTTTCGAGCTCATGGCAAGATTGATCTAGTTCATACCAATCTTTGCGGTCCAATGTAACCAAGTCATTCTGGATTTCAATACTTCATGCTTTGTGTTGATGACTATTAAAGAAAAATGTGGATTTTTTTCTTTGCAAGAAAAGTGAAGCTTTTGAAACCTTCAAGAAGTTCAAAGTAGCTTATTGAGAATGAAAATGGTCATCACATCAGAACTCTCTACTTAGATCGAGGGGGAATTCACTAGTAATGAGTTCAAAGACTACCTACAAAATCATGGGATTCGTCAACAAATTCCTCCTCCACACACACCACAATAGAATGGTGTTGTTGAGAGAAGAAATCATACTATCATGGAAATGGTGTGATGCATGATCGATGAATCTAGACTTGTAAAGACATTCTGGGTAGAAGCAACAAAGAAAACTATGTATTTGTTGAATAGAGTGTCCACAGTTGCTCTTTGATAGAGTAACACCACATAAAGCATGGTCAACGAGGAAACCATCTGTTACACACCTCAGATTATTTGGGTGCAAAGCAAGTATGCACATACCCAAGTAGAACAAAAATAAATTGGACATGAAGTCACATAAACTCATCTTCATTGGGTACAATGAAGAGAATCTTGGGTACAAATTGATGGATCTAAAGACCAGAGAGTCTACACCAGTAGAGATGTTGAGTTCTTTGAGAAGAAGGAAGCAGAGTCTCCTCCTCCGACTCACCGATGTAGATTCTTCACCAGTTGTAAAAATCTGAAGCTGATGTTCCCACGATGATGAAAGTGAGTGTGATGATGATTAGATAGAACCACAACCCATGGGAACAGTTCAACATATGCCCAAGTGGTATACTAGCATGTTTAGAGATATAAGAATGGATGTTCCACCAAATACATCCACCCCTGGACCACGAAGTCGTAGTAAAGAAAGAGAAGAAGTTAACTTTGCTTTGATGAGTAGATTTATTAAATATGATGATTCTTCTACATTCTAGGAAGCCCTATAGTCAAAATCTTGAAAAGATTCCATGGACTTTGAATATCAATCAGTGATGAAAAACAACACTTGATAGCTTATCAATATTCCACCAGGAATAAACTCATTGATGCGAGATGGATATTCAAAATAAAGTACAAAGTAGATGAGAAAGTGGAAAAGTATAAAGAAATAACTAGTAGCAAAGGGGTATGCACAAAAAGAAGGCATTGACTACGAGGAGAAATTTTCTCACACAACTAAGATCAAAATAATCAGGATGATCTTTTCTCTAGTTGCATAGTTTGGTTGTAAAGTGCATCAGATGGACGTAAAAAGTGCCTTCTTGAACCAAGATTTACAAGAATAAGTCTACATGACTCAACTTGAGGAATATGTAGTACCCGGTTAAGAAGAAAAGGTATGCAGACTCGAAAATCTCGTATGGCCTCAAACAGCACCTTGGGCATGGTACATCAAAATTGATGAGCATCTCATACAACATGGATTTATTAGAAATCCATACGATCCCAATATTTACCTCAAAAGCAAGGGGGAGATTGTCATTGTCATTGTCTATGTTGATGATCTAGTCATCACTGGTAGTTCAGTGAGGATGATCGATGCAACAAAGAAAGATTTTAATCGATCGTTCGACATGACAGATCTCGGGCTAATGCACTATTGTCTTGGATTGGAAGTATGGCAGAAAGAGAATCACATCTTTTTTCTCAGATGAAATATACCAAGATGACACTCGAGAAATTTAGGATGATGGATTGCACACCGATTGCTACACCTATGGAGAACATATTACAATTATCTCGTTCAGATCCATCTCCTGAGGTAAATGCCACTCTCTATTGGTAGTTGATTGGGAGTCTCATTTACTTGACCTACACTAGACCAGATATCAACTTTGCAGTGAGCTATCTATCCAGTTCATGCAAGAACCCAAAGTTTGTCATTGGAAAGCAACAAGGTGCATCTTAAGATATCTCAAAGGATCAGTGGATCTTGGTCTAGAATACAAGAAGAATGATAATTTCTTCTTGTCAGATATTCAGATTTAGATCATGTAGGCAATATTGATGATAAAAATCCACTTCAAGATTTGTATTCTTTATGGGATCTGGACCAATATCATGGGGAAGCAAGAAAAAACACTTTGTTTTTCGTTCTTATACGTGAAGTTGAGTATTATTCTATAGGAGAATCATGTCGTGAAGCGATTTGGATACGTCGCATACTCGAAGGACATGGAATACCACAGACAACTTGACCACCATGTATGTTGACAATGAAGGTGTTTTCAAACTTGTTTGCAATCCAATTTTTCATGAAATAACAAAACACATTGAGGTGAAAGTACACTTCATATGCAAGCATGTCTTGAAGCACAATATACAACTCACTTGATTTTTCTAACAACCGAATAATGAGTAGATATCTTCACAAAGTCACTGACACGTGAAAATTTGAGATGTTCAGAGAGTTCCTCTCCTCATCCCTCGAGGCAATGCAAAATTAAGGGGGGGAATGTTAGGGTAAAATATTATTACCTTTATTAATTATGCATTGTATATTAATTAGTTTATTTATTTAATGTTATATGGTTATATTTCATCATAACCATCTAATTGTCTTTATTCAAAACACTACGGGAGTTGTTATATTGTTTTAACAATATTATTGTGTGTATTTGATTCTCGGTTGTAACTGTGCAACCCATTTATTTGTTTGTATATGGCTGTAAAATTCTTATAAGAATTGCAACACTCCATTGTAATTTTGATTTATTTCACATTAATAAATTATACAGGCTTCCTTCCTTGTTTGTGAAACTACACAAGTAAAGCAAGCCCCCACTAAAACATTGTGTGGCTGTTCATCATCTCTCGCTACTACACCTTTCATCATCTAAGGGAACCAACCACCTCCCAAATCCGGTAAAGCAAAACATGAGATGGTCATCATCATCATGTTCATCTCTGCATAACCATCCCTACCAAGCTCATACAACAAATGATATATAATCACCCCTGACTCATATCTCACATGCTCTACTTCATCACTGTAAAACCTCTGCATTACATCTAATCTCTTTTCCTCACTGATGGTGTATATCCCCTCTGCGCGGATAGGGAATCTCATAATACGAAGATCATCATCTAAAGTGAGGATCATCTCTCCAGTGGGAAACCAAAAAGTGCAGGTGGAAGGATTCCACCGCTCTAATGATACTAGTATCAAACTCCCGCATTTATGAATCCATCAAAAATCCCTAATACCACCAAAGCCCACAATGCTAATGTGCTCCCAATCATCATCTGACATATTGGCCCTCACCTCATCTAAAATGAGAGGTATACAATCTTAAATCGTTATCTTCACATCCATCTACACACACAAACACACATTATTATTATTATCATAAAATATCTAAAACATTAGCATCAACATTAACATCATCACCAAATTGGCACCAAAAACACCACAAAGCATGGATTTTTTTCTTCTAAAAATCATACTTTTTCCATAAAAGATTCAAACTACCACATAATAGTTAAATCACTGGTGATTCACAAAAATCACTAGTGATTCTTATGTTTCCAAATCAAGGCATCTGTACGTTTACCCCAAAATGACAAAAAATTCTAAAACTAGACAAAAATCAACAAAAACACACATAAAACAAGTCAAAACAACTTACCTCTGCCATAGTAGGTTTGCGGTGCCTGCTCGAATAAAGCCATTGCACTCAAACCAAGTTTTTTCACTCAATATTGCTCTGTAATTTCATATTTCACTTGGTTAAAATGTGCTTATCACATTGAAATTGGCTATTTATAGCCCTAAATTAGCGATTTCAGAGAAATCACCGACGATTGACTCAATCGTCAGTGATTTCTCTGAAATCGCTAGCAATAACCGAATCACTAGTGATTCGTCCCATTTTTGGCATTGATGCCCATTTTTATCAAATCATCACTTTTTTCAACAAATGTGTCTCTTTCAAAGGACCCTAGTCCTTGAAACATTAAATATCAGACAAACAAAATCAACATTAGGATTTGTCATATGACTATGGGACGCGTGCCCTTTGGGTCCCATCACTTGAATTCCCTGTCTATTAGCCTATCTTCATAGATCACACGTCTATAGGTATCGAGCCCTTTAGTTCCCCTATCATTTGATTCCTCGGTAGCACATCTTGTTTCGGCACCCCTTGGACTGGGAAAATTTTTGAACGAAACACATGACAAACCTATCTAATCACAACTATCAAACTGGTGTTCCTTGCGACCGTGTTGAATTCAACCCATTTTGAGGGGGATCACCCATAAAAATAAATAATCATCTTTTTTTTTCTAATGCATTGTCGTTGAACTACTAGAAAAAAGGGGCAAATGTAGACATAAAAATCTACACCCCTCATCTTTATTCAATCAATTAATTAAATACATCAATATTTCATATACTACATCCCTCATCTTTGTCCCATTAATTAAATGCATCAAACATCCCTCCCATCATTATTCAATTAATTAATTAAAAACATTTAACCCACCCCATAATCCTAAGCCATACACTTAGAATCACATTTATCTCATGTGAATCCTTCTTTACAATTGTTAAATTCTACTCAAGCACCCAAATAAACTTAAATCTATTTTTCCATCTAAAACCATTTTAAAACCTATTTCTAACTCCCTTACCTTGACAAAATAACTTATCATTATCATTCACCCACATATCAAAATCATCTGCAAACCTAAATTAGATAAATCTAAAACAAAATCAAATCAAATCTAACCTATTTTAAAACCTCTTAAACAATCAAAACACGTCCTCAACCACCTAACAAATTAACACCTCGAAACCCAAAACAAAAGCATTGTTTAAGAATTTGTTTTAACTATTTGCCAAAAAAACTCAAACTCGCAATTGTTGGTGATTCAGGTAATCACCAATGATTATTTAATCTAGTTTTACAGCTTCTTAGAGGGATCCTCAACTTCAATTCACGAGTTCTTGCTTTCCATTTAATTTCACAACATCTTATATATCATCACTGAGTACCAAAGCATTTAAGCTATCACTTAGTGGCATTATCAACAATCATAAAGCATTTTTAGGCCATTTTTGGAGCTCCTATGGATCAACACTCCATCACTCAACTAGTAGATCAGCACCGGCAACATGTATTATCCTTCATCATGGTTAGAAGATTTTTTTAGCTTCAAATCAATTTTCTAGGTATTTTGTTTGTTTATTAAACTATTTTACATCATTTCTAGCTATCTCAGTAACTTTGAAAACATAATTTTAAACCATCAAACATTTGAATTTATCTATTTGTTACATAACACAAGAATCACTAGCGATTGGACCAATCACCAACGATTCCTGTCATTTTTACCTTTCTACAATTTTTATTAGTTTTCATTCAAAATCCCTTATTTGTCATATCATGCCTTTTGTTATTAACATTTTTCTAAGCATGGATCAATGTTAGATAGAAATTAGTGGCCCTTCTCATAAAATTACCAGCATTTATTCCTTGCCGATAGTTCGACACCCTTTATATTGGGAACAATATGATATCTTGCATGATCTAACTTTGTGCGCTATCCATCATGCTCTTGTAGACAAATTGCAAAACATTTTTGAGATCACTCAAGAAATCCACCAAGCAGTAGAAGACTATTGGTTCACATAATTTGAATACATATTCATCCAATCCGAACTTTCTTGGGATGCATATGAGGCTAAATAGGACCTCCCTTTTGAGCTTGAGTTCAAGCCATAATCCATCTTATAATATTTCTCTTATCTATCTTCCATCTCTTCGTATTAGTTTAAGATTTGTCAATTACATATCTTGTACTAGTTTATCATGTATCATTTATATATTTTAATCCACTTAATTGTTTAAACAACGAGCTGTCATCCTTCGAGGAATCCCTTTGGATTCCTGGAATTGTCTTTTGCCAAGCAACTCGCTTATCCATCTTTCTAAGATCATATCTTGTGTAGTGTCTTTAATTGTAGATTTTCTTTGCAGGAAAGGATCTTGTACACATATTTTATGGAGTGCAACATTGAGCATCGTCAATCAACATATACAAGTATCGTTAAACCCCGTGTCCTCCGAGGTTCGTATATTTCTATTTTATTACTTGGTTAATTAAAGTTGATGGAGTAGGAATATTTCTAACATTCTCATCATGCCCGGTGGGAGACCCAAGTCCCTTATTTCATTGTTTCATCCATTCAAATTATCATATTTTCATCTTTTGGTTTTCTTTTCAAGAATTACTCGATTTGGTCAATTTCCGATGATTTTTCTCAAATAATTTTGATCACTTTATAGTTTTTCTTATGTTTTTATAGCTGCTCTTCAACCTAGTTTTGTAGGTTGTTGTCTCTAGAGGCTTTGCTTGCTGGATTGCTTATCTCTAAAGCTAAAAAAATTGGAAAAATTGCAAAAAATTAAAAAGGAAGCTTTGTTAGAGGTGAGTTCTAATCCTTATTTTTGTTTTATGTATTGCATTTTTTTTTTTTTTCTCTCATCGAAATCAATCTTTCATTTTGGGCTTAAAACAAAAAAATTGCATTCTTCTTGATCACATAGTTTTAATTAGGAAAGTTAATTAATTGCATTCACTTTATCTTTCCCCCACACACAACCAAACCAATCAAAGCATTAAACACACATTTACACAAATTTTCCCAAGGTGATCACTATTGGGATTTCATCACCAAATAGGAAGACCAAATCGGTGTTCCTGCCGAGTATAAACAACTCTCTGTCAAGTATATTGGCTAAGCACCCAACTCCCTTATCGGTGTGGGATTGTGAAATGAGGGGGTATGCCCCAATACCAAGCCCCGTATATGAAAGAACATAGATTTAGGACTCACATACCTTTGGGTATATTGAGGATACCAGCCATAAAAATTCTTGAAACTAGCCATAAACTGCCATTTCTAGGACCCATCATCCATTTTTCACATTTCACTTTTCTTAATTAAATCAAGATAATTTAAAAACTTATTTTACTTGCTTTGTTTGTTGTTTGTAATCAACCAGCCTAGTTATTTTTCATTTTTATGTGATTGTGTGTTTGTTTATCTTGTGGTACTTAATAGATAGTGAGCCCATAATCAAACTTCGTAAAACATGTCTACACCATCATCTATACCGGTATCTACAACATTCTCTACACCATTACAACATCAAATCCCATTTTCTCAACCAATCACATCTACCCCTCTATCTAAACATCAATGATCCTGGGATGAAATAAAGGAGAAATATAATGACGAAATGTGAAAACACCTCTTAGATTCAAAGATGCCAATTTCATCGTCAAACATCCCGTAGACCTAAATCGGAAGAAACCGAACAACCATATTCTCTTAACTCTTAATCGAATCATCTAAACCTATTTTATTTGATAGAGGAGACCCTTATTTTGAAGAGATGTTAGATTCAAAACCAATTTCCCTTAACACTTATCTTACAGCTAGGGGTGTCCAAATCCTTTGTATTCGAACCATACCTTCTTTGATCCTTCATCTGGTTTTGCACATCTTATCGATCAAAACCAACAACCCATTATTTAAAAATAATATTAATATCCACTCATAAGTCAATGTGAAACATCAAATGTTGTGTCTTCCATTCCTATAAGTCAACCTGAAAACATCAAATCTTGAGTCTTCTATATTTCTATCGGTCAATCAAACATCTAGTGTTGTGTCTTCCATTCCCATTTTTAGTCTCCATATGATTTCTTCTCAAGACACATCTACCCAAAAACCCACATCTTCACTAGAGCCTTCTATTGGTTCCACACCTCCCCTAAACAATACTAGTGCTTACTCGTCTACCCCTCCATCATCTTTGGGTACATTTTTATTCGACAATTCCGGTAAGTTTTGTTTCTATTTTTATTGTTGTATCTCAGCCACAATACTCTTAACCAGTCAACAATCCCATCCAAAACATCACTATGTGATGCAGCCTAGAATTGTTAGTAACACCTAGTCGCGCTGGCACATCACTCAGCCTAGGCTGAGCACTCACCCGAAGTACGCAAAGGTACCAGGTCCCTCTTAATAGTTGCAGTAGCAGAATGGTGGTATGATAAAATAGTAAACATATATTTTAGGAACTAATCCATCCATTCCCCATTTAACTCCAACCAGATCTATAAATGCTAAAGGTAAATCATCATAAAAGTAATAACATGCATTGATAAAACACATCACACACTTTGTTTGGTCAATTTCCTTTATCTATTCATTGAACCAACAATACAACAACTTCATACAATACCAGGCATGCGCGCATGGATCTGTTACAATCATCCAGTCGCATGTGTTTCCATCCATTCTCTATGTATGTCTCTATATATCCTTTAAGTAGTTCATTACATATATATATATATATATATATATATATATATATATATATATATATATATATATATATATAGGAGGGGAACTAACCCTTCACCACTTAACTCTACCAGAAATAGGTCGCATGCTAATAATAGCCATGCACCTTTTTACAATTATAGCCATACATGCAAGTATGCTATCTATAGATTGCTGATAGTTAATTGAAGTGATGGATCTATGCTTAACTTATGTCCATGCAAGAGTGAGTTGACATGCCCTTCCAAAATCCCCATGAAGAGTGGTGCACAAATCTCGGCATCGCTTTGTGTACTCTGCACGCCAATCTCTAAGAATAGACATGATCTCCAAAATCGGCCAAGTCCTTAAGAGTCTTACCCTACATCTCCACGCGTGACGCCTTCCTATTACTCCACACTTTTGCTCCTATGCCATTCTTCTGCGTGGACTCTGAGTGCAGGGTCAACTAAGTGTTTTCTCTGATCAACATTACCCCACACTAATCTCATTGTTGCCTTGACAATGGCAATGCTCAAAACTTATACATAGAATGGATAAATAAAGAATAAAGAATTTTGAATAAGAATATTTGAATAAGAATTTTGAAGAAGATATACATAGCCAAAAAAATTGTTTAGGCCTCAGGCCCCTCTGTCTCATCCTGAAGCATTAACTCTAGATATTCTTCTTTGATATCTGCTTCCAGGTTCTCCCATGCTGTTAGCGCTACTCTTACTATTTCAGGCATGTCTTCAATGATGGACTACAACTCTTTTATGGAGAGTTTCCCTTGTTCATTTTGTATTACAAGCATTACGCTTGACATAGAGGTTTGCACCCCTTCCAGTACATCCATCCTCTGAGAAATGAGCTTTCCTAGCTCCTCCAACCTCTCCTTATGTGGTGCCCATTGCAGCTAGTGCCTCGCGCTTCTGTTTTACCAGGGCTAGGTGTTCAGCGTGGCCTAAGGAAGCATCCTTCATCGCTTTATGGACCTCATTTTCTTCCTCCAAGGTTTTCACCGCGATCAACGCTTTTGGGGCTGTGCATATGGTTAGCGCATGATTGACCTTCTTTAGTTCATCGCGGGTGGCTTGCAGTAGACCTTCATAAGTAGCAATTTTCCTAGCTACTGTAGCAACTGCGCCTTTTCTGTCTTTTCCCGAGTCCTTGGGCTATGGGGAGATGCATGCCTTTTCATCTTCCAACACTAATGTTATCATTGTTTTCACATAGTGCATTGCAGAAGGAAATTCTTTTGGTACTCGGGATTCCAGATTTGGGCGTACCTTTAGAACATCATCTCCAATTTCCTCTGCCATACTAACAAAAGTGTCATACTTTCTTTTGATCAAGTCCTTTTCCTGGACTAGGCGCGCTTCCTCCACATCCTTGGCCTTTAATCTCTTTGTCGATGCCTTGATGGTAGTAGATTTATCTATGTTTCTTCAATCTACTTCGAGAGGATACTTTTACTAGAGCATTGCTCACCTGCTCATCTGACATCATTGTCGGTTTGATTGTCATGTGGCATGTTTTAGGTGCCTTCTTCAACCACCACGATGCACATGATTCTTCACCAAAATCAAAGTTGGGCTCATCCATGTGTGTGTGCATAGACCATGAGAGCTTGCTTCCTTGTGCACAGAGTCACCTTGTCCTCGTCCATGAGCGCCCATCCAAATAAATCCTTCTACTCGATGGTACTCTGGAACCGAGTGCGAATGATCAGCTTTGGGTCTTTTACATACCCCATGGCATGTGCCTTGGCATCCTCCCCTATTCGACAGGATCGGGGTCCTCTTAGAATGGTTGCATCAAGGTTGGGAATACTAGATGTATCCCCACCCTTGTCCTATGTAGCCTCTGATTGACCCCCTTCTTCTCCTTCCATCTTCTCCTCCTCATGTTGAGGCTCTTCCCCAGTTAGAGATGAGGGCACCTTCTCCTCAGATTCCTCCATTTCCTCACTCATCTTGAGCTTTCTCCGTTTCTTCTCCTCTAGCTCCTTCACCTGCGGGGTTCCTCCTTATGCCCTTGTGTGCTTAAACACCTTCTTAAATCTCTGTGCACCTGCTCCTCCCCCATAGCTCCTTCTCCCTAGGGGAGTTGTCACGCGCTCCCCCTCCTAGCCAGATGGTTGCTTCCTTCTCCACACCAGGCCACCACTATCTTCGGGTTCTTCATCCTCTTCCTCCTCATCTTTCTTGGGCGCAGAGGGCCTAGGCACCAAAATGTTCTCCATAGTATGATTTCCCTTCGGTGGCCTTAGAAGCACGAATTCGTTCTCCATGTACTTGTTATTCTCCATTTTAGGCTTCAATTGGAGGTATATTAGCATGGCCCCGATATCCACAATGGCCACTGTCTCTGGCTTAATGCTTAAAATTTCCGAGATGTTATTCTCGTTATATGCATTCCTCCCTGGATATCCATAAGTCTTTCTCAGGGTGTGATACTCATAGTCTACCTTATCTGCATTAAATACCAACCTCTATGTGTTGGTGAACCGATGAACTACAGCTTGGAAGTACTATGCAGGGAATGCATATGGCAATTTGCACCAGGGGCTCCATGACCCATCTACCATTAGAAAGCGCGCAATACAGAAATGTTGGTAGACTACAAATTGTACATGTTTTCCCAAGACTGAGGGAAAATCCTTGGGTATGTGCCATTCTTCCCCAAATGCCATGGAGCCTATCATACCACATCTCAACGACGCTCCTTAACTTCCTCTGTCATTGACCCTTTGCAAAGATATTTGCTTTGAATCGCTCAGCTGGAGACTTATGATTCATGGGGTATTCCCATATGTTCTCTTTTGGGCCATCAGGTACCCCGATCTCCATGAAGACTAAACTCAGTAAGATACAACCAAAACTTATCTTACTTCCTTCACGTGCTTCCTTGACTATCCACTCTACAATGAATCCGTGATGTTATAAGTGGTTCCCTTTGACATGTGCTTGGCCACATGCAACCACATAGAATTGACTTGTGACCAACGCTCTTGGTCATTCAACTTTGTGGTTAGATGTGTTCTTGCTCCGTACTACTAGACAATTTTTCAACTTGTCAATGTCCATTCCGTGTGGTCCTTTCTGATAGCCCAATGCCTTCTGTGTCTCCAAAATGGCACTTTTTTCAGCTAAGTTGGTCTTAATGTCTTTGCCCGTTACTCATAATCCAAGAATCGTGGCAATGAGGATGGTGTGTCGAGTCTTACCTGCCATCTCGCAAAGTAGAAGAAGTCCTCATGGACTCAGATCATTATCCATCTATACAGGGGTGCATACTTTCTAAAGTATGGGAGCTCATAAAGCTGGTAAACACCATTTCCCTTGAGTAGTTTTTCCCCAGCATCATCATATATCGACATGCCGTCTTCGATCGCATGTTTGTTTGAGTGGTGAGCAGTCATTTAACTTCTTCTGATTTTCATTGGTTCGGTGATTATATTCACTTATCTTGCTCTGTCTTATGTGGGTATTCCATTCCTACCCCACAATAACCTCTTCAGGGTACTGCATTTCGAGAAATTGCTCTCCAGGGCCATCTCCTCCTCTTCTTCCACCACCACCTTCTTTTCTTTTATCGGTGCTGCTTTCTTCTTTGGTGCCATTCTCTTACAGGGTTTTGTTTTGTAGGTCAGCTGCTGAGTGTTTTGAGTGATTTGTTTCAAACCCTAACCCAATTCCTCCGTGCCCTAGTTTGTAATTATGATCTTGCGCACCCTACCTCTGTTGTATTACTCTACTTTGTCAAACCCTTCTTCCAGGGGATCCAAGCCCTTCTAATACACCAATCTCTTCTCCGCGCTTGGTTCGCTTACTTCACACCTTGAATCAGTTAGCTTTATGCTCTTTGCGTATAGGCTCTCTATCGGATTCTCGTAGTCACAAGGGTAAAAATGAAATCACATCCCGTCCTTATATAGATTTCTACTTTTTGTTGCATTAATTGCTCCTCCACCTACCAAATTCTCCTCATTTATGACCCGTTTTTATCATTTTTGCGTGGTATATTTTCATGCCAAAGCTATAACCTTCTAGCGTGCCTCTTTACCCTCTGTTGTAGAATTCTCTTTAGTGTGCACCTTTGTGCCCGAGTATCTCATCACTGCATGATCTCCTGGTAATTACCATGGCCGCTTTGCTTACCTCGCGTTATACTTTCCCTTATCCATATTCATTCTTTCTTATCTTGAGAAGCAATCTTTTGTAGTTACCCTTAACAACCTTCTTTCAACACCCACAACATGATATCTTCACAGCATATCCTTGAGAGTCACCAACAATCCACCCCACATGAAAAGGATGTGCAGTCCTCTACGCATCAACATGCTTCATATTGTAGTTAGTCTCATGTGCACAAGTGTGCTTATTACACAAACAAGAGCTAAAATTGACAAAGCATAGCGATGATGAAAGAAATACATTAAGGAAATGCATAAAGGGAAACCTAATGTATCTGGAAATATTGCCTTATTACAAACACCAAGAAGACTTATTTATAGTAGGGCTTCAGCCTACTCCGTTAAAGTAACTAGGAAACCGCGTGCCATCAATTGTTTCCAACTAGAAAGCACCTGACTCAAGTATATGAGTGATAACATATGGCCCCAACCAATGCACCTTGAGCTTTCCTGGATGGCACAAAAACTTGGAGTCATATAGAAGTACCAGTTTTCCCACCACAAGTTTCTTATCCCTGATGTGCCGATCATGCCATGCCTTTTGTCGCGCTTTCTCCTATTTCTGACTCCATCGTGCGATGGCGCAACGCTCATCTAGCTAAACCATCTTCATAATCCATTCTTCTAAGGCTTGCTCATCAGCTAGACCTCCAGCATGTGCAATGCGCAAAGAAGGTAACATAAATTCTAGAGGCAGAACAACTTCCGCACCAAATACCAATTGAAAAGGTGTGGCTTTGTTTAATCTTTTGTATGTTGTTCTATAAGCCCAAAGAACAGCTGATACTTTATCATCCCAATCTTTCCTCCAAACATCACAAATCTTGGTCAATGTGTGGCTCAAAATCTTGTTAAATGCCTCGCCAGAGCCCATTTTCCCGAGGGTGATAGGGTGCGGTTTGATGATGGGCAACCATAAACTCGTCTAAAAGAATTCGTATTGTCTCATTTAAAAAATGTGTACCCCTATCACTTGTTAAACTTAAAGGACAACCATACCTTGTGAGGACATTCTCCCATAAGAACTATGTTCTTTGTATCTATTTTACTGATCCTTTGTAGGTGCTTTATCTTACTTACCCATCGGGTAAGATAATCTGTACAAGTGATGATATAGCGCGACCCAGTCCTGTGCGCGGCTGGGGAGATAGGCCCAACAAAGTCAATTGCCCATTTCTCAAAGGGTTTTACACTCGTTATTGGTCATAGGGGCATCTCATCCCTTTGTCTGGGTGGCCACCGAGACGTTGACAATGGTCACATGTCTTATAATACTCTTCTGATCCATGTCTGATGTTTCCCACCACAACCCGATAAGTAGGATCTTACGCACTATTGCATCACCTGCATAATGGCCACCTATAATACCACCATGTGCTTCTTCCATTATGTCCTTTCGTTCATGCTCCAAGACACAACGACGTAACACCTCATCTCTACCTAACTTGTACAAATCACCACTAATTAACATGAATGGTGTCACACGAATAGCAAGTTGCTTCTTCGCTAAAGCTGTCATGCCTTCGGGCACCATACCAGTTTTAGAAAGACAACAATGTTCTCTAATTCCAATGGCACATGTTGTAATCTATATAGCTATGCATTAGGCATGGTCTCTTCTATTGTTTGTGCTTCTTCCCCTGATTGAATTCGAGACAAGTGATCCAGTCCAGAATTGCTTTTGCCTGGTTTTACCACAACCGTAAAGTCAAACTCTTGAAATAAGAGTACCCACCGGCATATGCACCCCTATAAAATGGGCTTGTTCACCAAATATTTTAATGCCATGTGATCAATATAAAACACAAATGGTGTAGCCAACAAATACTGACAAAATTTGTGCAAGGCATAGATCATAAACAAGGCCAATAAAGCGCACTCAAGAAATATGATATCATCTTCTTCATCCATAAAGCACACCCCTGTCTCTGTCTCACCAAATAATTCTGAACAAGTTCTTCCACTTTCCCACCGTCTCCCATGGTTAAGCGCTTGATAAAGCTTAAAGCTGTGTTCACTGGTGGTATAGATGAAAAGAAGTCAAACATTTGGATCATTCATGTAGTCAAAGTTTTCTAGTTTCTAGTGTCGTGATGTAATTCAGCATAGACATACCAAGCACGCGCGTAACCTTTTAGAGTAGAATAAAATCGATGCACCCAAAGTGAGGGTGGTAATGCCTCCTGGCCTACCATCCAGAGTCTCTCACACTGCTGGATATGATGGTGAGCAGGTTGATCACCATGATAAGGGTGTATGTTTGTAGGTGCATTACTTCTCGAAAACCTGGTTGATAAGGTGGTCCCAATTGTTTTCCATTCTAAAAGATTATCCCTGTGGACTACCCACCAGCGTGCGGCCATCCCGCCCAAAGTATATGATAGCATAGTGCGTCATTTAAGTTCGTCAGCCCAATTTGTTTCTATGTCTTGTAAAAACCCAACCAAATCTTCAGATCTAGTATAGCAAGGTATTGTGCGACCTATACATCGAATAGAGTGAAAACCCATCTTACCAGTAGATGCGTGCTTAACCTCGTGTCCCACTAGTTCATAAGTGCCATGAACCCAATTATCGCAAGCAATACTAGTGGTATCGCTGATTGACTGAGAGTCTTCCTAATGAAGGATTCCTTCCTTAGATGGATCATTGACCTCTGGGTCCTGAATAACACTTACATAAATTCTATTTAGGTCCTCTTCACTTAAGGGTTCCACATATGGCATGGATTTCCCATCTATCAATGGTATTATGACCCTTTCCTCCTTGTTCTCGAAGCTGATATATCCTTTGTTAAACCTCAAATCAGCATTGTTTGCATAACACCAAGGGTGCCCAAGAAAAGCTGGGAAACTATCTACTTCCACAAGTGCTAGCACTTCAAAGTCTCCTGTGAACTTGGCCCCTTGTATTGTGATAGATGCATCCCTCAAAACTCCTATGGAAGTAGCTTTTGTTCTATTTTCCATGAACAATACATTAGATGATGGCTACAATGGGGGTCTCCCCATTTGTTATCACGCATCCAGTGTAAGTACATTTACTTCCGCCCCTGTGTCAATTAGAATATTGCTCATCAACCACCCGTCCACTACAGCATTCAAAGTGATATCCTTATCATAGTCAATGCTATCAGGAGGGAGATTCGCATGAAGTATTTGTCTTATAGTCTCAGTTCTTGCGTGTAGAGTATTCCCTTTCAACCAATTTCCTAATAAAGGAATAATATTCTCCTGGCGCAACATTCTACATACCTCTCTAATGTCATCAATATCCAACGGGGCTTGTTCTGTATCCTTGTGCTCCAATTTCCGAGACTACTCTTTTAAACCTTGTATCTCACCTTGAAGGCTCCTAAGGACCTCCATTATGTCCTGATAGACTTCTTTTTGATGAGCTGGATCTAGATATCTAGCATGCAAAACTTCCTCCCTAGTGATTGTCAACCACATTTGCAACATTTCTCTTACGTGTGCCGTGTCATTTCTGTGGTTATCTTAACTATTACCGCCTCAGGTTCTAGTGTTAACTTTGGCATCCACTGATTCTCCATCGCGCACTGGATTCTAACCATCCACACACCCTTGTTTTCTTGCTTGTGCTACTTACTGCGATGCTCATACAAGTTTGGCACTCTTCATAACTATTTCCCTTTCCACAAAATAAATAGGAAATATTCTGTGGTCATTCACGCTTATAATGGTCAGTGAGCCACATGTATAACAAGTTCCTCAAGGGAATTCACTCCTTCCTCCACCTCGGCCTCATCCTCCATATCCACCTCTATATCCTCGTCCCCTTTCACGAGCCCCTTCAAACCATCCGTCATTCCTGTCATAGCGGGTTTTATTATAATCCCTATCCTGATGCTCATTCTTCCCTTTAGAATTATCAAACACACCACCGTTTGACCCCAATATCAATGGTATCATGGATCTGGCCAATCAGTCTACAGTCCTTAGTATCATGGGTCGTGGACCTACAAATTTTACAAAAGGAGGATACATTCTTCTTGATCGCGCATTGTAGGAGGGGGGTGACTAGCATCATGGTTCAAATGGAAAATCTCACAGTCTAATAACAACAAATGTATAGTTCTGCGAGGGCAACTATCCTTAGTGTGCCCTTCCACTTCATAATCTATACACCAGATCCCTGAGCACGTTTCATGAGCTGAGTTTTTGATAATTTCTCTAACTGTTTTGCCATAGCTGCTATCTGAGCTTCCAAAAATGGACTAACTCCAATGTCAATACTCCCAACTGCTTCAGCACGTAAAGTAGCTTCCAATGCTTCGTGTGGATCGGTATAAGTTTTATGTGACAGTGCTCTCGAAATGGAGTAATCAGTCCCCCAACAAACCATTGTGCATGCTGACTTGCATGAATGTCATAAGAGAGTTTGGATAGAAGTGTTTTAAATCGCGCATCATACTCACATACACTTTCAGTAGTGCCTTGCTTTATATCCTTGAGTGCACTTATACTCTTCTGCTCAAACTCGGGATGTGGAACTCTTTTAAGAAAGCATATTTCACTCTTTGCATAGTCAATACAAGTTTGATTGGGGTCAAAATTCCTATACCAGTTGTGCACGCATGCCTGCAATGTAATAGCAAATTGACTTGCCTTGCGTTTAGGGGCCGTAATACATTTTACGTGCCACAATATTTCACACATATGAACATATTCAACAGCATCTCGATACCCCTATATTCTGGGAGATGAAGGGACATCTCCATATAAATGTTCTGGGGTTGTTGCGGCCTTGACCACCCGACCCAAAACCTCCTTGGTTTCCTCTTCCTCTAATACCACCCAAACCATCGAACTAGAACTACCTATACCACCCGATCCTCCTCTAGAATTTGGAATAGGGCCCGTGGATGCACTCCCCTGTGCCCCAACAGTGGTACTATATTGGACCCCTACAGTTTGGGAAGTGGTCCCAACTCCAGAGGTGATTCCCACACTCGGTGTGCTCACATTCTATGTAGATGATGAGCCTGATAGCGTACCCCCAAAGAATAATGAAATGAAGTCATCTATGCTGCCATTGATATACTTACCTATGTATTCCCTATTTATGTGCTTTCACTTCCTAAAAACTACTTTTACCTATTATACTAGATACTGGAAAACCAAGCGCAAGGGCTAGGTCAACAGGTTGGCTTAGATGCGTGCCCATGGCCTAGGTCATATCTACTGGCGCGCTTCCATGTGAGGCCAAAGAGGGTTCTCTGTCATGCTTCCCTAGATGGGGGAGTTCCTGATGCTCTTGCTCTTCTTCCTCCCCATGAGCCTCAAATCCTTCACGAGCCATCTCTCTCCACAACACCATCCATTCTACAATTTCTTACCTCTTGCATAATTCCCTCTCGCGCCTCATCATACTTTAGCCACCTTTCTTCCCTCTGCCAAGTCTGCTGCTAGGTCTTCCATCTTTCACCAATCCTATTCCTACCCCGCACGTGGAGATTCTTTAGCTCTCCATGGGTTTAGCTTCCAAGTTCAATGTTACCATTAGTATTTTGATTGCCAGTGGAATACCTTGCAAATATGTCCCTCTAGGATATCGTAGAAATTGGAACTCTGCTACCTTCGGGCATGAATAAGTCAAAATTGAATACTCCAAAATATAAGCTGTTTAGGATGCCGCAAAACCAGTATCTACCACGTGAGTCCACTTAGGTTAGCATCATATAGTGTTTGATATTCCTCCCGTGTCCAAACAAGCATGCGATACCTCCAATTCCGCTTAGATGTATACACAGTCAACCATTTGTACAATTCTACTGGAAAGATAGGAAAGAAGCTTTCATATAAATTGTCATATAGATTCTACTCTACCCAAGTACGTGTCTTTGAATGTGGATCTAGTGTCAAACCTCTCGTGCATATTCTTCCTCCAAATCCTGAATCCATTCTTCAACGCTTGCCAAGGTTAGCCGGTATGTCTTCATCATGAACCATTCTGAAACAACTAAAAAGAGGTCCCGGTAATGGAACCAATGATGCAGCCTAGAATTGTTAGTAACACCTAGTCACGCTGGCACATCACTCAGCCTAGGATGAGCACTCACCTGAAGCGTGTAAAGGTACCAGTCCCTTTTAATAGTTGCATTAGCAGAATGGTGGTATGATAAAATAGTAAACATATATTTTAGGAACTAATCCATCCATTCCCCATTTAAATACAACCGATCTATAAATGCTAAAGGTAAATCAACATAAAATTAATAACATGCATTGATAAAACACATCACACACTTTGTTCGGGCAATTTGCTTTATCTATTCATTGAACCAACAATACAACAACTTCATACAAAACCATGCATGCATGCATGGATCTCATTAATCATCCGAGTTGCATGTGTTTCCATCCGTTCTCTATGTATGTCTCTATATATCCTTTAAGTAGTTCATTACATATATATAGGGAGGGGAACTAACCCTTCACCACTTAACTCTACCAGAAATAGGTCACATGCTAATAACAACCACGTGCCTTTTTACAATTATAGCCATACATGCAAGTATACTATCTATATATTACCGATAGTTAATCAAGTGATGGATCTATGTTTAACTTATGTCCATGCAAGAGTGAGTTGACATGCCCTTCCAAAATCCCCATGAAGAGTGGCGCGCAAATCTCGGCATCGCTTTGTGTACTCCGCACGCCAATCTCTAAGAATAGACATGATCTCTAAAATCAGCCAAGTCCTTGAGAGTCTTACCCTACATCTCCACATGTGACACCTTCCTATTACTCTGCGCTTTTGCTCCTATGCCATTCTTCCGTGCGGACTCTGAGTGTAGGGTCAACTAAGTGTTTTCTCTGATCAACACTATGTCTTTTCTGCCCGCATCCATTCCCTTAATCAATACTATTACCATCACCAACACTCATCCTATTTCAGTCCAATATTATCTACCCCTTGTCTCTCACAACATATACCATAACCATCACAACCATTAACCTCCATACTAAAATCTATTCCTATTTAAAACATACCACAAGAAGCACCATATTTTTCTACCTCTCGCAATACCCTTCCAATAACCATATCCTTATTCAAAACCTTTTATTGCCACAACTATCCCACATCCTTATTAGTATATTCACCCGTCACAACCATTAGGGTCCTAACCTACTTATAACATCCCTACAAACATTTCATCTCAAAAAACATTCCCTATCAAGATTCCTCATCAAAACATTCCGTATCAACAAAATATTCCTCAACAAAACATTCCTCAACAAATATTTCCATCTCAACAAAACATCCCATACCAACAAAACGTTTGGTATCAACAAAATATTCCTCAAGTAGAACATCCCTACCTAAATTCCTTATCAACAAATTATTCACAACAAAATATCCCCTACCAACAAAACATCCCTCAACAATATCAAACATATCCACAACCTATCCAATTCTCATTTCAACTTGGCTCATCCTCGCAGCAACCAACACAACTCGATCCTCTTCAAGCCCTCATGAATCACATATCCAATCTTGAAGTTACCTCATCAGGACCCAAGAATGTGCTCTCTTATGACCAAATTTGCAATGAGCCCATTCACCCTCATTACCATATAAAGGATATCCATCGCATTGGGAGCTTCCAAAAATTATCAAATTTTATAGCAAGGAATATCCCCAACAACACATCTCATGCTTTCCATCATGCCTGCTATCTATTAACCCATGACCAAGATCTCATGTTGAGGAATTTCTCCACGTCCCTTGCCGATCCTATCATGGATTGGTATAATAGCATCCCTCAATACTCCTTTTATCATTTGCACAACTTGCACAAATTTTCCTAGAACACTTCTCCATAAACATAGCCCATAAAATCACTATCACCAAAATTTACGCTATCAAAAAATTTAAGGATGAGTCCATTGGCTACTTTGTTTCCCTCTGGAGGGGTATAATTAATCAACTATCCTTCCCATTACCACAAACCGAATTGATTGAAATTTTTTATCTCTCATGTGCCAAACACATTTCATCAACATTACAAATCTAGTATTTCTAGACATTTGATGAAGCCTTCACTATGTCCCGTAAGTTTGAAATGTGAGCCCTAGAATATGGTCGAGTTAAACTTCATTCTAAGAAACTATGAACTGAATTCCCATCTAAATCATCTTCCAGTCCCAAAAATAAAAAATCATCCGCTAACATCATAGTAGTCAAATATGGTCTCAATGAAAATCCCACTTCGAGTGTTCTTGTCGACAACGAAGTTACACACCCATATGAGAGATTATAGCATGGAATTTGACAATTTTCTCGCCGCAAAATGATATATCTCCTACCCATTTGGCCTATCGATACATCCGTATCTAAACCCTCTTTAGTCAAGATAATGATTATTGTAAATACCATAGGGTTAAAATACACGACATCAAAAGGTTTCAAACATTCCAAAATGTCCTTCAAGATTTGATTGACAAGGGTGAACTCGACTTAGACAATCCAAATGCACCTTTAAATCAAAATATTTATATATTCAAACAACCCTTTTTGAATCATTCCCCTTCCACCGATGAATCACAAACAAATACCATTCATGCTCAACATACTATCAACACCATCACTAAAACATTACCCATTCCTGAGTCCATGTCAACACCTATTGAATCTAAATCCGAATCTAGAGAACCAACATCAACATCTCTTGAATCTACCAAACCGACACCGACATCTACCAAGTCCTTATCCGCTAGGAACACTATTGAAACCATTCTCCCATCCTTATCACATGTCACTGCTAAATCCATGTCCATAACTTCTATACCTCCTAAAGAAACTTCCAAATATTCATCCAATAAATATTACCTTAATCAAAAAGGCCTTTATTCTTTTTGTATGGAAAAGTACATGTACCCAAAGTGATCCATATCATCTTGAATACTAGTTGAGTACTTGTGACCATGTGTATGGTCACTTGTTGAATCATGTTTCCGTGCCTCTCCAACATCATCTCGTGCACATGGACTATCCTTGCATTGGTTAGAGCATTCTTCAATCCTTATTTGGAGACCCTTTAGATATTTCTGTTGTTACTACTTCTTCTTATAGTTGTTTCCTCACCCACTTCATGTGATGATAGTTTTGTTGACACATATTTTCCTTTTCATATTCCTGATGATGAGGTTTGTTTTTATAGTTTTGATGATGAGAGTACTGATTATGATACCCCTCCTCCCTCTCCTAGTCACCCCTTAAAGAATGTTGAACCTCCTCTTTACCAATCAAACATCACGAAAACATATTCCTAGCCTCATAATTTCATTACATCTACCTTTATTTCATTGTCATTATATGAGGTTTCTTCTACTCCTTTAAGTTCTCATGTTGATGATACATACATGTTAGACATTGCTCTTCCTTTTATTGAGTAACCATTTTGAGACAAGTATCTTACTGGAGCTTTTTTTTCTTTTTGCATAACCTACTTGTGTTATAGTAGAGGGAGTTATTCTTCCTTTTACAGAGCCTTCACACATTTTTACTTCAAGGAGTCCTTCATATCTTTTGTTAGGAGTTTTGCTTTTAGGATTTTTGTCACTTTTAGTATTTTGAGACCATCATTGATCCACCTCTAGTTGTGGATCCTATTTCTACTATTGTGGGGGTTGTTTTTACCTCACTTCATATGGTCATTATTTTGGAAAATGATCCATAATACTCTAATAGTTCTTCTTTAGTGACATCACCTTCAGTTCTTAAGAACCTATTTTCTAGATATATGTCATGCTTTAGTTGTGGAATAACTTTATATTTATTCATACTACTACCATTAGTTTCCTCTGCTGAGTGGGAAGAATTTCAGACACCATTTTTTTACTTTGTAAGGAATAAATAGTGTTTGATTAAAATGAACCTTCTTCAGTCTACTAGCGGAAAACCACATCATCGAACTCTTCTTGGAGACTTCATAGAGCTACATACTTCAAATCAGGTTACAAACTTCTTTCTTGAAGCCGGGTATCTTCACTTGTGCTCTCTTATTGGGGTGAGATCTACTGCTACTTCACATCTTCTTCGATTTCTAGTTTCTTTTTTCTCTTCTTCTTCTTCTTATTCTTCTAGAAATATAGTAGTTTATACATGTGTACCTCATCATGCCTTTATTTACCAGACCTATATGACACATCTTTTTTAGGTTGTTTAGGAGAGTCTTATATCTCTTGTAAGTGGACATTTTCCCATTGGGTTTGTTTCCATTATTTGACATCCTCATTGTACATGGGCACATCATCAAGTGTAGCTTCCGAGACCCATTTCTTTTTTGGCTTACCTTTCCTCATCCTAAGCTATGATGAAGGGGGTGTTGGTGTGAGGGATTTCATTTACCTCTTATTAGGTTTTTCCCTCACACATGGTGAGTCATCTCATCTTAGGTGAGGTCATAGGTCTCTAGGTTGTCATTAGGATTTTATGATGCATGATGATTTCTGTCATTGAATCTTTCATACATGTCAGTGTGCGTCAATGCATTATACAAGAGTTACATTCCATTTTTGGATTGTAACTCCTTTCTCCCTTATGGAGGTATGATGGGTATTGCATTGGGAGTTACAAAACACTCATATTTGTACTTATTTTTTTGATCTATGAGAATGAGCAGATCTTTTTCTTGCATGCAAAATTTCATGGTGGTTGATTTCTTTCTTACTACTTGGAGCTACATCATGTTTTTGTTCAAGTGTAACTTGGTTGATGTGTGCATAGTCTGTTTTGGTCCTCATACTCACATTATCTCACATACATAAATTTGTTGTATTATCTATCTTTGTATTTCCTATCATAGTATCGTATATGGTGTTTATGCTTACACAAGATAGAATTGGTTGTTTGTGATTTTTAGGTGTAAAGAATCTTGTAGATCTAAAGTACTTGGAAAATTTCAAGATCTGTGACACCCTAACCAATATTGTGCATCTTCTTTTAGTCCTACAATGTGTAAAAACCCTGATTCAATGTTAATTAAGATAAATATGGAATGCTTGGATGCTTTAAATTATTGTAGATGATTAAAACCTAGGTTATTCTTGACTTCCTATCTCTATCAGGCCTTTTGTATGATTAGATCTAGTCGTTTTAATCATCAACAACCTTCCTCTATATTTTCCAATCATTATGAGATTTTTCTTAGCTTCGAGGCTTATTCGCATGTTCTCGCAACCTTCCTTAGTCTTTCATATTATTTATACTAATTTTCACGAAATTTCTACATTTTGTACAACATTTGTACGTTTTTGGACGGATCTTATTTACTCCTCAACTTATTTGTGTCTTGTGCGGTATTTTTATGCCATGTAGACTCTTCTTTTCTATGTGAATTTCTACTCTATTGCACAACTTATTTGTGTCTCACATGGTATTTTGTATATTGCATATACTCCTATTCAAGCCACAACATTTTCCTTCTTTGTGTGGAACCTTGCTTTTTGCACGGTTTCCTACGTGTTGTGCGGTATTTTTGTTGTTCCACAGCATCCTGCCTTACTTCACACATGTTTAACTTGACTTCACATCATTCTATTTTCTTTACATGGAATTCTACATTGTGTAATGACTTGTTGGGTATATCAGTCACATTCTACTTTTTTGTGGCTTCCATCCTTGTTTCACAATTTTTACATTTGCTTTTGCTCCACAAACTTAGTTTTGCCTTGCGGAAGTCCATTGTTACACTATCTTGCTTGTCTCTTTATGAAATTATTCTTGTCTTGTGAAAATATTTCTCCACATTCCCTTGTCTCATGGAGTTATTCATGTCATTGTGTCTCATGGCTCTTTGCTTTCTTACACGACATTTTTGTTTGTTTCGCACACTATTTTTGCTATTTCGCAGAGACTTCCCTATTCTCACGAATTATTTTCTTTGTTCCGTGGACTTCCTCTAGCTTGTAGACTATTTGATATGTTCCATATATTTATTTGGTCTCACAATTTGTTTCCTTTATCTCAAGAATTTTTCTTGTTCAATAGGCATTTCGTTGTTCCGCATTTTACCTTATTATTCTGTAGAACACTAAAAGTTCAAAACCCATAAAACACTATTTCTTTCTTTCATGGTTTCGAAATTAGATTTTTAATATCTTCTTTATTCTTTCCTCTCATATCCTTAGGGCATTTTATTTGTGTTTTACACCATATCTACCGATTTCACATACTCGTGTTTGAGGGTTTTCTTGGATCAAGTAGAAATATTCATTTTTATAATTCCACAAAACTTTGTTTCCTTGTTCTGTGACCTTCTACAATTTGAAAAAAACTATATCTAATTATTGTTATCCAAATAAGTCCCCATACTTTGTTTTACAACTTATACATGTTTTAGACTTAGACATATTTGGATGGTAGACCCAAAAACTCAAAAATCCGAAAATTTCAAAGTGTCTCTGGGACTAGAGTATGAAGATTTTTTTGAAATTGCCAAAATAAAAAGGGTATGTGAGAAAATAATAGAGGCCACGATGCATGAAAAAGTAGCCATGCTAGGCTACGGAACTAAGGAGGAAAAGTTAGGAAAGTACAAAGGAAAATAATGTTATGGGGAAAGCTGCAATATAAAGGAAAACAATGTTATGGGGAAAAATGCAATACAAAGGAAAACAATGTTATGGGGAAATCTGCAGTAAAAAGGAAAACAATGTTATGGGGAATGTATAATTAAAAAGGAAAACAATGTTATGGGGAAAGTCACGATGATAAAGGAAAACAATATTATCGAGGAAAGCCGCAGATAAAGGAAAACAATGTTATGGGGAAAGCCGCAATACAAAGGAAAAAAATGTAATGGGGAAAGCCGTAGTGAAAATGAAAAAAATGTTATAGGAAATCCATAGTACAAAGAAAAGTAATGTTATTGGGAAAATTTGGAAAAATCTGTGATAAAAAGTGAAAAAACATAGAAAATTTGTGATGCATGGGGATGACCAAAAAATTATTTTTAGCTTTATTTTCAATCAAAAATCTAATTTTGGAGCATCTAAAAGCTAAAAGAAGATTAAAGCATGCAAGAGGACTTAATTGGAGCATGCAGAAGTTGATAATTTTGGAAACACAACATGTAAATAAGTGTCTATTTTTAAAACACGTTTTACTTTTCTGGGAATGCATTTTGGCTATTTTTGGACACATTTTGGTATTCTGAGCGCATGTTTTTGATTTTATCATCACTTTTCATGCATGCCATTCATGTTTTGTCTATTTTTAGAACTAGACTTGCATGTTTGTGTTTTTCCTTTCTTCTCTCTCTCTCTCTCTTAGATTTTTGTATAAAACACCCAAAATTCATCGTAAAGAGATCTTTGCCTCTTCATTCATTGCTCAAAAAACAATTTAGCATTCTAAGTGGAAAAACATGGGTCATGAGTGATTATTTGTACTTATTTCACCTCTTGGAATAATAAAGGATATTTTTACCTTCTTACAACCTGTTTATTATGCATTTTTCATTTATATAAACTAATTTTATCTTGTGATACTTGTCTATCCTTGGTTTTTAGTTTAATTCTTTATGCCTTTATGTAATTTTGTGTTGACTTTCGTGTCATAGATTGTGTTTAAAAGATTTTGTGTGAAAGATCTTGTTGCAGAGATCCATCTATTGCCACCTTCTTTATTTTGTCACAACTTCACTCCTTTCTATGAATTTTTTTGCATTAACATACTCATTTCTAAGTTGTGTATAGCTCCCGTGGTTCATCTGTTTGGTTCAAACAAGTCTTAGATCCTCAAACTTTCTCGGTCACCATGTTTTTAGTTTTTCCCTTATTTTCCCCTCTCTTATCTTGTTATTTTAACGGTAGGGTAGTCTTAGGAATAATGACTAGTTTAGGTGCTACAATAGGGGAGATGTAGTCACTAAATCACACACATTGAGTCAATATTTATTCCCAGATTATCATACTACTATTCATATAGTTCTTGAGTGAAGAAAGTACTAATTAACCCATGTCTTTTGGCCTTTTTATTTCACTTTTTGTCATCATTGTCGACCTTCTCGCATGTACTTTCCAGCTTTTTTGTAATTTTGGGTTATTCCTATTCTGACTAGGGTACCCAACCAGGACTAAGATGCCCTAGGAGCCTGGTCCCCTCCGGGTGCCCCTGATCCTCTTTGTACTTTACTTCCATCTTTTGGGCATTTTCTAGCTGTTTTAGCTTTCCATATTTTTAGTGGTCGACCTTTTTGGAGTGAATTATCAAATTAGAGCAAGAGACCCATTTAAATATAAAGTTATGAGACCATAATGAGGGACCAAACACTAAGCACTTACTATCACCGTCTAGAGTCACATCCATCAAAGACATCTAAAGCTATAATTACATCCATCTAGCTCCATCACAAGGCATACAAGGCTAGTTCATCTCGAATCACACTTCATATGAGGGGAGTTAATTTGTTTCCATGCACACATTTATTACATTCTACGTCTAGTTATTTATCATTACTTCACAAAGTGTGATTGACACAAAAGCAACCTAGGGTATGATTTACACACACATAAAACTACATCGGGTCTGATATGTAGTGTAACACTTAGTTAGTAAGTACACCATTGTGGCCACTCGAGAATAATCTAACCCCTTCATTTATATCTTTATTTTTAGGGGTTTGATGCATGTCTTGGGGTTTTTCAGCTCTCTTCTTCATCTATGGTTTGTAGAACATCCAATGTAGTTCGAGAGAAGTTAGTGTGACTAGAAACAACTACAGACAAACATCCAGTGATACCTTAGAGGAGGGTTTCAAGATATTTCCATAGACCAGGGCACCTAGATCTCAAACTAGGGTTCCCACAAGCACCCCTATCCCTCTCCAGGTGCCCCAGTCCAGTTAGAGAGCTCGATTTTTTTCTTTTTGAGGATTATGTGTATTCATTTCCTCCTTATGTTTGTTTGGTTCACACTTTCAACATAGTCCTACATCTTCGTTGAATTAGCTAAGTATTTATTTACCCCTCTTGTACATTAGGGTTTTACATTTCTATTTACTTAGTTGCTTGGGCTACTTTATTTATTTTATTTAGCTATTATTTACTGCTTTTCATAACATTATATTAGACTACTATATTCCATTTTAGTTTAATCATTTTGGTGAACCCCATGCTCGACACCACCTTTCACTTAAGGCTCTTTTTCTCTTATTCACTATGGCTCAATATTTTGAAGAATTTATTAAGCCCATCTTAAGGCTATCAATGATCATATTAATGAGAATCACCAACATCTATATTTTCTACTTGTGAGGAAGCCACAAACCTTGTGGAACTTAATGCTTCTTTCACTTGTTACCACAAAAGTTGCAAGTACCCAATTGATTGATTCTACTCTTCCACCCATCTCCACTATTCTCGTTTTCATTACTAATCCTAATAATCATTATACCCCACCCCTTTTTACTCATACGTGGGAGCCTCCTTCCATCAGCACTCAGAATCTAGCCTCTCTTTATCAATACCTTTAAGAAAAAAATCATCAACTACAACATGTTACTTCTCATTCCTCTCCATCCTTGGATTCTAATCTGTTACTACATACTCCATTCGTGCTCACTATAACCACCTATTCATTTCCACCAAAAAATTTCACCCCTAAGCTACCTATTTTCAATGGCCATGGTGGCCCCCAAGAGCATCTCTAAGATTTCCATGTGGCTTGTCTATATTTTGTGGATGATCATATCCTTTTAGCTAAGATTTTTCCTCGTAGTTTACAAGATTGTGCAATGTGTTGGTTTTATGATCTACCTATCCACTCGATAACATCCTTCATACATCTAGCCAATGATTTTATCACTCATATATCTATAAACATAGGCTCTAAGATCTCATATGCCCAACTTGCACAACTTAAACAAGGATCTAATGAACACTTAGCAAATTACATTTTAAGATAAAAAAAAACTTGGCCAAGATGTCAAATGTTCTTGTAGACACTGAGCTCTAGGACTTGTTTATCCAAAGTCTCCTACTACCTCTCCAGGAGAGTGTTCTCTTTGAGACCTATCCTTCTTTTGATCAACTTTTCCATACTCTTAAGCTTTGTGAAACAAAACTCTTAACTATAGGAAATGTTGAATACCAATAGAAATCATCATCCTCTATCCATTTTCCAAGTAAGACAACATTTAAACCACCTACAAACAAACATACTGACATAAAATTCACTATCAATGTAGTAGCTACTAAAGAAGTTCAGTCACAACCACCTCAATGAACATTCACCAAATTTCCTATTGCCCCAAAAATTATCTTACAACAACTTCTTGAAAGCAAACTTATTACGCTTCCTCCACCACTTGAATTGGATCCATCACGACCAAAAGGAAGGAATTACAATGAGAATTTCCATTGTGATTATCATCGTTGTGTAGGGCACTCTACCAATAGGTGTTTCAAACTCCACACCATCATCCAAGATCTCATTAACAACAACAAGCTTAAATTTCCTGAGGCTGTAGAATCTCCACCAATTAATGAAAATCACAAGCTCAAATTATTCAGTAACCCACCTCCGCAACATGACAAGAAAGTGGCTGATTCATCGGCTAATCATACTTATCGCATAGTGCCTCCACCTAAATCGAGGGCTCTTGATTTCTTAGTAGCTAACACCGACACTTATCCCTTGGTTATTACTTTCTCTGATTATGATTATCATGCTACCTTCTCTTCAAATCACTTACACATTCACACATCTATCGAATGGTCCCCATAAATAACACTAAAGTTGATCCATCATGGCCTATCGTGTGTGCTCCTTACCACTTCTTGATGCTATCAGTTATTCAAATTCACAAATATCTTATCCGATGAACAATTCATATGGTGTTGTTAAGCTACATGTTACAGTTGGTCCCCTTACTTGTGGGTGAATCACGATGGTTGTGAAATGATTTTAGGACTCAACTGGATTCGTAGGTCTTAATCCATCATATCTATGAATCATTTGTGTCTCAAATTCATTCATAATAATCAAGTTGTTTCTATCAAAGGTGTACCTAAATCTACTCCACAAGGTCGTTAGCTTATCGAGCACCACTTTAGGCATCCTCTACTCCATCTACCACATCATAACCTATGTTAGTTAAAGTGCAATCTACTCCTAGCTCACCTACTTGTACACCATCTACGCGGCCACACCATTATGCTAGTACTACACATTGATATAGGCCTATTTCGTGCATAGTTATAACATCTCGAAATAGATCTCCACCTCATTTTATTCCATGCAAATCTCCAACACCCACACATTTTTTCACACCTACAATTTTTCATACACTCATCCATCACATGCACATAGAATTCACTCACTTGCACAATAACTATCTATTATTCCACCAATACTAGAGCATGATAATATTCTTTCATCACCACTAACATTAGATGAGGGATCTTCATCCTTCATTTTCGTTGGTTAGTTTATTCACTCACACATACTTGTGGGGCATAAAATTTACACATACCCCCCACCATCCTAACGTAAATACACGTCTCATACTTGCATTTACACACATAAAAATTCTCACATTCGCATAGTCATCTACACCACATGACCATAATCATTGTTGGGTTTAGTCACACACTTTTTGTACATATCTATAATAAGTATTAAGCATACAAATAATAAATACATAAATAAACCATAAGAACAATACACAATATATAACGTGGTTCACCCAATGTGGGCTACATCCACCAAGAAGAAATGAATCTATTAATATTTACTCTATAGAGGAAATGCAATGAAGATATGCAATCTTCCACACCTCTCTGGATGTACAATACTTTTCCTTCACAAGATTCTCTTTTTATTTGTCCAAGAATTCCTTCTTACAATTCTCCCGATTATTATGTTCTAACCCTAGTTTCTAGCTTATACAAGCATATACAAACTTAGGGAGCTTTAGCAATACAACTACAACCCTTAGATCACCTTTTAATCAAAGCTTAGATCTAATCTCACGTCTTAAATAAAAACATAAACGTATAGGTAACCGATTTTGGCTACCCCAACCGATGTCGGTCGGTCACCGGCCGATCTTTTCTTTCGTGTAAACTTGCAAGTTGTAAAACATGTTATTTGTGAAGAAATTAAGCTCCATAACTCAACAATATCCCACTTGGAGATAAATTTCTACACTGTACCATACAAATCCATCCTTGGATCCTTTCCTTGGCTTGTTTCTCCTCTTCAAGTCTCAAACTTGAAGACCAATAGAAGTGGAGTGTAGCTCCAACTTCTCTTTGCCAACGGCTTCGTTAGCATATCTACAGGATTATTATTTGTATGAATTTTCTCCAGTTTTAGCTATCCATCCTCCAACACCTTTCGTATGAAGTGATATCTTAATTGAATGTGTTTCATTCTTGAATGAAACATTGATTTCTTTTCCAAATGAATGCCACTTAGACTATTACTTTTTAATCAGTAATCCTCTTTCTCCTTTCCCAACTCTTCCATGAACCTATTCATCCATATCATCTCTTTACTATCCTCTTGTAGCTGCAACATACTCGGCCTCCATAGTAGAAAATACCACAACCTTCTGCAATCTTGAAATCTAGCTAATCACATGCCACCTACTTTGTGAATACATATCAAGTGGTGCTTCTCCTACCATCCAAATCTCTAGCCATATCTAAATCAACATAGCCGCATAAATATGTATCTAACCCTCCATAACATAACTTCATGCTTTGGATGTCCCTCTCAAATACCTGAGAATCCATTGGACTACTTTCCAATGCTCTTTACCTGGATTGGCCATAAATCTTCTCACAACTCCCACTTCCTATGCAATGTCTGGTCTGGTACAAACCATATCATACATAAGACTTCCAACTGCTGAAGCATATGGAACTCATGCCATGTACTCAAAATCATAATGTGATGTAGGAAATTTATCTTTTCTCAATTTAAAATGTCCATCCATAGGTGTACTTACAATTTTTTTAAATTTTGCATACTAAACCTTTCCAACACCTTATTGATATAATGTTCCTGAGACAAATAAAATTTCTTGTTCTTCCTGTCTCTAAGAATTTGTGTGCCAAGTATTTTCTTTACAACTCCTAAATCCTTCATTAAAATGTATGAGCTAAATTTTCTTTAAGCTCAACAATGTCATGTATACTAGATCCTAAAATAAGCATATCATCTACATATAGTAACTAAATAATATAGCTTCCTTTTTCAAGCTTCTTGAAATAAACACAATGATCAGATTCACATCTCATATAACCATGCTTATGCATAAAACTGTCAAATCTCATATACCATTGCCTTGGGGCTTGCTTGAGCCCATACAAGCTATTTTTCAACCTACACACAAGTTTCTCCTTACCCTTGACTTCATACCCAAGTGGTTGCTGCATATATATCTATTCCTCCAAATAACCATGAAGGAAATCCATCTTAACATGAGGTTGCTCTAAGTACAAATCTTCTACTCGAAAAATTAAACTCAAAATAGTACATATGGAAGTCATTTTACTACCGGAGAAAAATCTCACCAAAGTCAATACTTGATTTTTGTGCAAATCCTTTTACCACAAGCCTTTCCTTGTATCTTTTCTATCCACCCTCTTCTTCCTTGATCCTGTAAACCCATTTTTTCTACAATGTTATTTTACATACTAGCAACTTAACCAAATCCCATGTCTGGTTCTATTTCAAGGAGTCCATCTCCTCATCCATGCCATGCTCCCACTTCTTGTGGGTTTCATCTTGCATTTTTATTCAAATATTTTTGGTTTACCACTATCGGTCGGTAATAAATAAGATAAGGAAGGTGAAAATATTTCTGAGGTCTACTTACCCTTTGTGACCTTCTCATAGAAATTTGGGGTGCCAGAGGCTCAATCTATACATCTTGTACATTAGTATCCACCTTTGATAAAGTGACCGATGCCGACACTTGTAGCTGATGTCGATCTAGGTGACCGATGATGATCTAGATCTTCTATAGCTAAGTCAGTTCTGGTTACCGACGCCGGTCATGTGTCTTTCGGCACCGGTTTCCCTCACTAACACTAGTACATGTAGATGATTGCTTTAAATTCGAGAATGCATTTTATTCCACAAAATCCTCCACTGGTTCATCCTTGGGCATCAAAATTTTATCCCTGTACATTCTCTTTTCATTTCATTTAATGTCGCGACTCCTAATAATATCAGAATCTTCTAAATCCAAAAAATGAAATTCAAAATCACTAGAGCCATAACCAATAAAAGTGCATCTCTTGGATTTAACATCCAACTTTTTCTATTTTCTTTATCAACAACACAAAATATTCTAAACCAAATACTCTAAGAAAAGAAATATCTACCTCTTTTCTAGTCTAAGCTTCTTATGGTATTCCACCATTCAGTGCACTTGAAGACCCACGATTAATTAAATACACCGCCGTATCTACTTGCTTTTGCTCAAAACGCAAAGTTAATCTAGCATATATCCTCATGCTTCTTGAGACTTTCCATGATAGTCTTGTTCATTCTTTCTACAACACCATTCTCTGTGGTGTTCTAGAACCATTTTTTCTCTCGTGTATTCTATTTATGAACATTAATCATTGAAATCCTTATTGCAATACTCACCACCATTTTCATATCTAAGGCATTTTAATTTTAAATTGACTCATTTTCAACAAGGGATTTCCATCTTTTAAAAGTATCAAAAACATCAGATTTACATTTTATACAATAAACCCATACCTTTCTTTTGGCATCATCAATGAAAGTCACATAATATTGGGATCCTCCATGAGAAGCTACCTGGGCTGGTCCCCACACATTTGAGTGCACAAGCTCTAATTTTTTCTCCTTCTTTGTTGACCCAACTTTGAGAAATATCAATCTCTTTTACTTTCCAAATATATAGTGCTCATAGAAATAAAGATCTACATATTTCAAATATGATAACTTACTCTTTGTCTTTAATATCTGCATTCCTTTTTGACTCATATGGCCTTGCCGATTATGCCACATGCTTGCATCTAAATATAAAGTAGATAACACATAAAAATGAATCAATAATATAGGTAGAAAAATACAATGTTCTTACCTTCTTTCCTCTTGCTACAACAAGAGATCCCTTGGTAACTTTCCAAGAGTCGGATGTGAATGTAAACATGCAACCATATTCACCTAGTTGTCATGCAGAAATTAGATTTATCCCGAAGGTTGGCACATGCCTCACATATTTCAATATCCATGTATTTCCATTCTGTAATTTTAGATGAAATTTTGCTTTACTAGAGATATTACATGGTTCATGATCTCCTAAATAAACATGCCCAAAATTACCCTGACATCATTTCTAAAATAAACCTTATTAGGGGGTAACATGGAAAGAAGCTCTTGACTTTAAAACCCAAGATTCAATTTTATTAGCCAAGGAGAGAATAAGGGCATCTTGCATTACCTCAGAAGATACAACATTTTCCTCTTTACCTTTCTCTGGTACATTCTCTTTGTTTTCCTTGAACCAACAATCCTTCTTTACATGTCCTTTCTTTCCACAATTATAGCAAGTTATTCCTCTACCTATGGATTTAGTTATGTCATTCTTTGAATTTTATTTCCCATTATTCTTGCTCTTAGATCCCTCTTTTTGTCTTCCTTTACTTTCTATATTCAAATCATTTCCGACGATGACTCTCCTATACTTTTCTTGCATATTTCTTCATTGAGGATTATACGAACCACATCATCAAAATTTAAAATATTAGAAGTAGATGTTGTATGACTAACAACCATTACCAAATTATCCCAACTATCTGGTAAAGAACACAAGAATAAAATTTATTTTACTTCATCATCAAACAAAATATTAATCAATTTTAATTGATTTACATGAACGAAAATCATTCAAATGATTTGATATAGATCCAAATTCTTGCATTTTATAATTAAATAATTTATTCATCAAATAAAATTTAGTCAAAGCACTTGGTTTTTTGTCATATAAATTATCTAAAGATTTTATCAAATCTACCATATTTGTTGCTTGAGTAATATTAGAAGCTATAGATGCTTTTGCTAGGCTCAATCTTATAGATCCCATAACCTTTCTATCAAGAATATTCCATTCTTCATAAGTCATATTCGTAGGCTTCGCACTCGCATCCAACAAAAAATATAAATCTCTTTGATACATATAATCTTCCACTGCATCTTCCATAATTGATAATTATGGAAGTTAAATTTCTCCACTTTGTATTTACTATCTGCTTCCATTCTTGTAGCTCCCACTCAACCAAAATACCTCTGTGTGTAAATCATAAACACACAAAACCCTCAAACAAAAAATATCTAATACAAATTGTTGAGGTTAGTCACACACTTGTTGTACGAGATCTATAATCAAAATTAAGCATACAAGTAATAAACCTAAAGAACAATACACAAGATATACCATGGTTCACCCAAAGGTGGGCTACGTCCAACAAGAAACAAACAATCTATTAATATTTTCTTTACTAAGGAAATACAATGAAGATCTGTAATCTTCCACACCTCTCTAGATGTACAATACTTTTCCTTCACAAGCTTCTCTTTTCTTTGTCCAAGAATTCCTTCTTACAATTCTCCCAATTATTATGTTCTAACCCTAGTTTTCTAGCTTATATAAGCATATACAAACTTAGGGCACTTTAGCAATACAATTACAACCCTTAGATCACCTTTTAATCAAAGGTTAGATCTAATCCCACGTCTTAAATAAAAACATAAACATACAGGTAACCGATGTCGGCCTACCCCAATCGATGTCGGTTGGTCCCAGTGACCGACACCTATCAACTGACCGATGTTGGTTACTGTGTAAACTTGCAAGTTGTAAAATATGTTATTTTTGAAGCAATTAAGTTCAATAACTCAACAATCACCACCCTATGACACACTCTTGTGCTTTAGTTCACACTTGACTATTGAGGGAATAATACACATGAATCTCACACACTGCACAATAGGTACTACACATTGTCTCTTCATACATATTATAGTACATCTCAAAATTTACATACTACATCATGTGTATTTTTGACATTTGTACCTATATAAATCATACTAGCATCACACTCCTATTATCCTCGAGTCTAGCATTACATACTATTCATCATATACACTTCATAAAGACATATTTGCCACTATTAGGCTATCTACACATCTTGTATTACATTCTATACATCACCTATTTACACATTTAGCTCATCACATGGTCATCTCTTCTCATCACACATACTACATCTTCTTATACGCGTTACATTCACTACCCGATGATGCACTCTAGTCTCACGGTCCATACTGGACTGTTGAGGGTATATAAAAAAATGGACCACATCACACTCACACGTTCATCATTTGATCTTCTCATGTGACATTCCTAGGATTAGTGATATACACCTTAGGCTATAGGGTCACTTCTTCTAGCATCATCTTGTGATAGGCTACATCATCACCTTCACTTACATTGTTTAGTGGTATACACTTTAGGCTAAATCACCACCTCCTTTCTATTCATCTAGTCGTGATATATGCTTAGGCTATAGATTCATGCACACATCATTGCTTTGTGTCACATCTCATCACTACACACTCATCACAATACGCTACACACAACACATAGTTTGACCATTTCCCATTGACACACTCTCTTTTTTTGTTCATATTTGAATTATGAGGGGGCATACTAAATGAACCTCACTACATACAATTCCATTCACTTGGGGGCACATGGCTCCTATCATCTATGCTGTATTCCATTCCATCTATCCACAACATACTACATTTTATGGTTACATTTATTCTTGCTTGAATTTTATCTTACATGTTCACTTTACTACACATGTTAGAAAAATATCTTATATGTTATTATCTTTACCATACACACATGTGCATTCACATCATTTTCTAGTTGTGATCGGACACTATACAGGGGTTTATACATGCAACACCGATGCTTGACACACTACCTACTGGGGGCATCCACATTCGTAAATTATAGGTGTTATTATTTCATTTTGTACTTAGCAGCTTTCCCTTATCAGGTTATACATGCTTTGACATACATGCTATTTTTCTAACATGCTAACGGGTGCTTCATGTGCAACATTTGTTATGCAGGGATACTTGCTTCCATACTTGTTTGTTTGTTTGCTATTATCTCGTGATTTTTGTCTTATTTGTGGGCTTTGACCTTTTTTTGTGTGCACAAAATTTATTGTTTGCATCCATAACAACCTTGAGTTTCTTGTGACATCACGAGTGGTGTACCATATTTGCAACCCACTTTTACACGGTTTATGATTGTCTCTTTGAGTGTTTACGTTATGTTCTTATGTTCTAGCTTACACATTGTTTGTTTCTACATGCATGCTTGTTTGTACTAACAATTATTTTTCTAGCCACTTGTTTGTAGGTGCCTTGGTCTTTATCAAGAAATTCCCTCCCCTACAGAAATAGTTTTAGTATACGCGGTCGGTCATTTTTTTGGGGCCGCATCCTCCTATCCACGATGTTGTATTTCCCCCGAAAGAGGAGGGTTATCATTTGGGGTTTTACACATGGTACCGATATAGTTCGGTTTATAGTCTACGCTTCAATCTAACGTATAGTCTATAGTTAGTATACAATTTGTGAGTGAGTTCAAACTAGTCTACGAATCCCATACACAATATATTTTATAGGGTAGATTGTCCTTAGCATTCTAGGGAGCTGTTACAAGTTAGAGGATACATCGGAATTTTCTCCCTACACTACTTCAGCCAGTGGCATCAAATCACCCAAAAAACCAAACAATACAAATATATCTTCACCAAGTCTCAAGGAAGTAGTTACAGGTTGGAGAATAACACAACTTTCTCCCTACACTACTTTAACCATGATGACATGAGATTTCCCAAAAAACTTGCACTGCACTACACCGACGGTTACAGGATATAATTTCTACACCCTTTGTCTCATCACGGATCAGGTGCACAAATTCCTTTTTCATTATCATTTTCATACTATTTCTACATGTTTCTTTATATAGCATTTTTACACATATACATATGTATTTGACTACTTGATCACCTTATCTTTTACGAGTCCGTATGTATGGGAAGAAAGCAGTAAAAAAAATACACACATGGTGAGTACATCACACACATGATACTAACCATGCGGTACACTACACACATTGGCATCTACACACACTTCCACCCTAGGTTCACTCTCATCACTTTTTACACTTTTGCATCTTTAGTCTCCACACTCCATATTTCTTTTTGTCACTCCATGCTTTGTCTATTCCTTCAACACATATCTACATCACACTACATGGATTATCAGTGCACGCATATCTATCTACTTTATGTTTCCAAGCTTTCCACTCACCAACATAAAGTGGAGAAACTTTGGTCACTAAATCATGCACTTTGAGTCAATATTTAGTCCTAGTCTCATACTACTATTCATATGGTTTTTAAGTGAAGAAAGTACTAATTAACCCATGTCCTTTGGCCTTTTTATTTCACTTTTTTTTCACCTTATCGACCTTCCACTTGTACTTGCCCAATTTTTTTGTCATTCTGCATTATTCCTATCCTCGACTCGGGAGCCTCAGTGCTCTGTTCCCCTCTAGGCACCCTAATCCTTTTTGTACTTTACTTCCATATTTTGGGAAATTTCTAGTTGTTTGAGCTTTCCATATTTTTAGTGGTCATCCTTTTCAGGGTTAATTACGAAATTAGAACAAGAGAACCATATAAATATAAAGTTATGAGACCATAATGAGGGACCAAGCACTAAACACTTACTATCATCATCTAGAGTTGCATCCATCAAAGGCATATAAAGCTACAATTACATCCATCTAGCTCCATCACAAGGCACACAAGGATGGTTCATCTACATCACACTTCACAGAGGAGGAATCTATTATTTCCATGCACACATTTATTACATTCTACATCTAGTTATTACTCGTTACTTCACAAAGTGTGACTGACACAAGAGAAACCTAGGGCATGATTTGCAAACACACACATAACTACATCGGGTCTGAGATTTAGTGCAACACTCAGTTAGTAAGTCCACCATTGTTTCTAATGAGAAAAGTTTGACCCCTTCATTTTCATCTTTTGTTTTTGGGGGTTTGTTGCTTGTATTAGGGTTTTGTAGGTCTCTCCTTCATCTCTGGTTTGCAACGACATCCAACGTAGTTCAAAGAAGTTAGTGCGACTAGAAGAAACTATAGGAAAACATTCTAGTGACACCTCGGAGGAGGGTTTCGGATATTTTGTAGACCAAGGCACCCGGATCTCGCACCAAGGTTCCCACATGTGACCTTATCCCTCTCTAGGTGCCCCATTCCAGTCGGGGAGCTCAAATTTGTGATTTTTGAGGCTTATGTGAGGTCGTTTCCTCCTATTTTTTCGGTTCACACAACAACACAAATCCCACATTTTTTCCAAATTAGCTAAGGATTTCTTTACCCCTCTTTCCCATTAGGGTTTTACATTTATATTTACTTATTTACTTAGGCTACTTTATTTATTTTATTTAGCTTTTATTTACTGCTTTGCATAGCATTAGATTAGACTACTATATTCCATTTTAGTTTAATCAGAGCCAACCATCTTTGAAGACTCATTCCAATATATGTCACCCAAAATCGATGAGTATTTCAATTTTGTCAATTGAAAGGAGAGTTTACACATCACTCTTCGTGATGAGCTCATTAAATGGTTAAATAATGACATTATTTATCTTCCCCTTTATTTGAATATGTATGCATTCTATAAATTTTTCCTAATCCAAAGTAGAGAATATATGCATTTTACTATATTAGTGTGTGTGAATCTGTTCCACCATTGTGTTCTAACTAAAAATCATGAAAAAAATTTAGTTTTATGTATATAGATCAAGAAAAGTATGATTTTTTCCAAGATGCAGAGTTTTAGGACTACAAATTAAATACTACTAAGCTTCGTAGTCTCCCGGTTCATTTCGGACTCTCTACCTATGACATCGAATTTGACCTTATGCTTCGAGTATACTTGGCGACTTCAGATCCTTCTAGTTGGCATCAACAAACCTTGAAATGTGTAATTTTGCTAGCATGGAACGTGCATCCATTCAAGAATAACACACACTAGAATTAAGAAATACCAATTATAGAAGGGATCATGTAATATATATATATATATATAGCTAGCATTTACAAGATTCCTAAGCAAAAAATTGGTAGTTGAAAACTATCTTTTATTTATTTCTTGCTTTTATTTTAGTCTTATACACCCTACAACCTAGTAAAAATTTTACTGATTTATCTTTCATGGCCTCGAACACTAGCGCCTAGCTAGGACGAAAGTGCCCAGTACTCTTGTCCCCTTTGGGTGCCCTTGACCCTTTCTCACCTCACTCGCTCCTTTTGGGTCTCTTTTATCTTTTGGGAATATTTTTCACTTATGGGTCAGCCTTCTAATTGTAAATTTTGAAATTCAAACAAGGAAATCATATAAATACATAGTTATGTTTTTAAAATATAGGACTAAACACTAAACATTACTATCTCACCTAAGCTTGCATTCAAAAGGCACCTAAAACACTACAAGGCATCCACCTAACATCCATTCAAGGGAAATGGCTGCAATAACTCTACATACACAACATAGGAAAGGGAAGTTCATTTTATTACATTCACACATTCTACTACATTGCTAAATTCTAGCTACAACCCGCTATCAAGTGTAACTTGCACTAGGGAATCCTAGGGCACAATTTATACACACACTCATTAGAGCTATATGGAGTATGAGATGTAGTGTAACACTCGCTTGTATGCTCACTCTCAAGGTGACCGTCGAGGTCATTCGACTCCCATTATGCATCTTTATTTTTATGTTTGATGTGGTTTGTGGGCTTGTGCGGCAGTGTGAACATCTCTTTTAAAGTTTAATTTATGAGATTTTCACGGTTCATCACTAACATATTTATTTGGAATACTGTGTAATAATTTTAAGAAGTATGACATTTTGGAAATAACTAGACCCATCATCGTGGGATATTAATAAAGATATTATTTCTGATCTTAAGTTTATATAACCAAACAAAAATTACAATTAATACTTTATATGGTAGGCTAAGAGCGATTTAAATTATTATTAAGAAGGAGGAGAAATAAAGAAAGGTCAAAATTTTCTTAAAACATGAAGCAAACAAGTTACATACACCTTTGAAAATCATAGTGTAGACAACAGTGATCAACAGAGAGAAAAGCTGCAACACTCTTGTGACATAACAAAAAGTAGATTCTAGGAATCTTTACATTTACTAGCACCTAGAGCAATCAATAGCACTTAGGTGCCTTTGTCCCTCAAGCGGTACCCATGTCCAACTCTATTCCTACATTCCATATTTTACGAGATCAATTATGATCTTTCTTACATCATGTTCATCACTTCTCCCTGTCCTTATCGGTTTTAGATTGTGTAGATATCGATAAGTTCTTCTATCTCTCTCTCTCTCTGTTTAGGGTTTTATACTTTACATCTTAGTTTGCTTGTTTCATTTATGTATTTTATCATTTATACATCAATTAATTTAAAATACTTATACTTAATTAAAATTAAATAAAATCATTTGGTGAACCCTACTCATGATCATACACTTGGATATTTATTTTTCTTCTTAGTGGCTCCTAAAAATCCTTTAATCTCCTTGTATGACTTGCTTCAAATGCATCCACCTAAAGTCATTCTTAAAAATCCCTAGAGAGTGATCTCCTTGCACTTGCTGAAGTAAGTGCTTTTGATCATCTATTTGGTGACTCTATCACTCCTAATCCTCCATCCAATCAACCCATATTAGAGTCAATTCAAACTTTTCATTGTTTATTTCAAGATAAAATCCAAGATATGGAGAAAACCATTACATATCTTAAAGCTCAAATCCAACATGTCAAGGATGCTTCTCATTCTACTCATATGAATTCTACATGTGCTCATATCAATGAAACCCAACTCTTGCCACTTCCCACACCTCTCAAGTTTTATTTTAATGCTAAGAAACATGATATTATTCCTCAGCTCCTCACTCATCAATTGATCAACTTACCAACTACTCATTTTTATCCTCCTTATCAGCTTTCCAAGTACATAGGTCTTCCATTTTGTAATTATCACATAATTAATGGACATAATGAAAATGATTGCTATGATTTAAGATGAAGAGTTAAACACCTTGAGCATTAGGGTTTTATATCATTTGCTACACAACATTTTGCTTCATGCTCATCTTCAATTGTTAAATCCCAATGGGCTCCTAAATCTGGTCCTTCCATCTCTAATGAGCATCATTCCATAGTTACTAATGTTCCTCCTTTGATTAGTCAAGAGCCGCCTATCTAACCCATTCCAACTAAGAAAATTCCTTTAAGAATAAGTTCATCCCCTCTTCTCAAGTCTTCTACAACGTTACCCATTCCAACTAAAAAACCCCCTTTAAAAATTAGTCCATCCCCTCCTCCTCTCAAGTCTTCTATGATGTTGAAAAATCCAAATCAGCAAGCAATCTCTAAGTAAGACAAACAAACACTAGATCACCTCTTTAGGCCTTCTCCTATCAACCCAAATTCCAAACCTCGTCTTACACTCACTCCTAACTACCATTGTGATGAAGATATGTTTTCTTTCTCCGGCACATTTCAAACTCTACCACCTTGGAAAATTCTCTCCCACATCATCACACAGATCCTCATTCCTCATACACTTTAGGGGCATCATACTTCCCCCTCCCATTTTATGACTAGCAATTGTTTTTATCATTTATTATCACACTTCATGATTAATCTTTCTAAGAAATTTCAACCCCTTTGATACAAACATTGTATCGTTATTACCTTATAACAAACTCTATCTCCAAGTTTCAAACTTGAATGTTGAGGGTATAATTCTGAAATGAATCTCACCCCATTCACTATTCACGATCTATGTTTCATGATCTATCTTTGTAGCAAACATTCTTAGATCATTTCCTGATGACACACTCTTGTTCTATGGTTAGTTCTTTATTGTTGTGGGGATTTTATAAATGAACCTCATCTCATACACATCTCCTAGGGGGCACATGACTCCTATCACATTCACACATTGTATAACATCCCATCACACTCATACATTGCATTTGCATATCTTGGTTGCAATTATTCTTGTTTGCTTATACTACTTACATGATGCACTTTTCTTATTATGATAGTCGATACCCAATATGTAATCATATTTCTATATGTACACATGCATGTTCACTTGGAATTTTTAGGTGAATGGAGATATCTTACCGATTATTACACACTATAATGATTCTTGGAACTATACCTTTTACTAGTCCCACAGAGGCTCCCGAGGGAATCTACTTTGACTACTTTCACACACTACATGTTCTCATGTTTCATCATTTACAACTTCTTCTCTCTAGCACTTTACTTTTTACTGATATATACACATTTTGACATACTATTTATATTTCTAACATAATAACATGTGCTTCATGTGTAACATTTTATTTTCGTGACTATATGCCACCATGGTTGTCTAATACATTTTACTTGCCATTGTTTTGCATGGTTATGCCCTATGTATTATTTGATCACCATTTCTATGATTTTGGCCACTTCAGCCCTAATTGTCTTGGTGAAATTGTGAGAAATGTTGTTTGAAACCCTCTTTTCACGGTCTATATTTTCTACACACTTGCTTGTTACATTGTATTCTATTACATGCTTGCTACTTTTTCTACTAATACATCTTACTAGCTACTTTATTTTCATGTTCATTGGTTTTTACCATACACATCCCCTACCCAGTGGAAGTATCAAATTTAGATCAACATTAGGTCCTCTTCTTTGGGCAACATTCTCCTATCGACGTCACATGCACCCCAAATGAAGGGGCATATATTGATGAACAAATCACCCCTACAACTACTTAGAGCTACAACACGATCCGTTGGCAATTATGTGGTTTTTTTGAAATTTATGTCAACCCAAATTGATGGAAAATTGTGTCATGGTGTTGTATGTGTCCCCATGTGATATTATTGAGTGGTCAAACATGAAGGTTGATTGGTAGCATTAAGTTTTGGTGAGTTCAATGGTGTCTTAGTGCATGGTCTAGTGAGCATAGTCACTGCAGAAGCTCCATTGAGGTGATTGGTTGATGTCTTGAGGTCAAACATAATTGGTATGTTGTGTCATGAGTGTCTATGTGTCTACATGAGGTCAACATGGCCAGTTATTTGTTGAGTAAAGTCATTCCATCTTTGTTTCTAGCCTTGGAGCATGCAACATGGTAAGGAGGTACAAGATTTAGGCCTAATCAATATTTTTTAAGCATTATTTCATCATTTTGGTAGTGTACATGAGGTGTATGGTGAGTTTCAGGTCAATATTTAGTGGTTTGATGCTTCTACGAGGTCCTTAGGAAGCAAATTGTGAGAAACACATAATTTAACATGTGAAAATGAGATTGGATGGAGATTTTGAGAAATATTTGGGATAGATGGTGAGAACAAAAAAATTAGATCAGGTTTTCATGGTTCTTCATGCCAAATTTCAGGTCATTATGAAGAATATTTTTGAAGATATGCAAGTTTTGGTGAAACCGGGTAAGTTACAGTGTGTTTTTCAAGCAAAGTTGGACCTTCTGATGCTCATTGTGAACTATATGATTTGCATGGGGACCTAATATATTTGTAATATATTCTAAGGTCATTCACTAAGGTTTTTAAAAACATAATGAGGTGGTTTTATTGTCACATTTTTATGAACGATTGTTAAGAAGGAAAAGTGGTTTAAAACTCTAGATAGGAGAAGCTTGTAAAAAGTGACTATATCAGCCCAGTTTTGGTTGGTTCCTAAAAATTGATGATTGGATGATGTAGAGGAATCTTCCATATTTCTAAAAAGATAATATAGAGCTGGTGAATGTATGTGGCGCCACCTAAATTTTCTTGTTTATGAAGAGTTCCAGTTTGAGGAGAAGTTTCCTAAATGAGGTAAACTTTAAATTCAAATTAATTTTATCCCTAGATTTTTATAGATTTTCATGAATGTTTTAAGTCATGGTTGTGATAAAAAAGTGCAAAGTGTGCCCTATTTAGGTTGACTAGTCAAAGGGCGTTTTGAGGCAGTAAAAAGTAGTCTTCAGTGAAATGGAAATAACATGAGCTACAGTGGAGTTAGGAGGTGATTGAAGTTGTGTTGAAAAGATAATTCATTTATATTTTCAATGATATAAGGTTTTTTTCATGATGATGATTGTTTGTATTGTTTCCAGCTAATTTTTGGATAAGAATATTTTTGGCTATCCAAGACAAAACCATTGTTGTTGAAGAATTGAGTTGGTTAGAGCATGAAATGGATTGGTTGATGATTTATGTCACATGAAATGTGAAGGGGAATGAATTTTTCATCCAATTAATCCATTTAGAGTTTTTTAAAGTTTCATAAAGAGTGTTTATCAGCAGATTTTGGAAAACAAGTTTTTGGGCAACATGATTTGGTGAAGACAAAAGTTGTGGTTTGAACTAGGGAATATTTCTTGAGCTATAAATTTATTAGATGGTTTTATAGGTCTTAAAATTTTAATAGAGTTTTCACATTCCATATTTTCAGTGTTCTTTGGTGGTCTTAGCCCAAAGGTGGAATCAGTTGTTGGAAATAACTGTCTTGAGAAGGTAAAGAGCCAATGGGTCCATTAAATGAAATAATATGATTGGTTAATGTAAATTGTGACCATTATTTATGTTTAAATGATAAATTAATCATGTTTTATGAATTTGGGAGATTGGATAAGAATTTTTTTGGAATGAGGGGATTTTTCATTCAAATGGCAAGGTTTTGAGACACTTTGGTGTGTCAAAATCTAATAAATTTTGTATGTTTTTGGCTAGGCCAACCTACTTAGGTCACTTATGACTATTGTGATAAATTTATTGGATATTTTTAATGATTAATTGGCTAAAAATGTGTAATACCTATCCCACTTGGGTTAGAAGAAAGAAAAGCATACAAAAGTGATGTTTTGGGTTCATTTTTAAACTAGTGCTCTTGGAGGGAAGAAGTGCGACCTAGAGGAGAGTGATTTGCAGACACATGTGCATGATTTGAGGGCTAAGGAAGAGAATTATAGGTTTAAGACTGATATTATATATGTTAAAAAGGGTTTAGAGCCAAGAGAAGTTGAGAAAGAAGAAGAAAGAGCAAGTTTGAAGACCTAGGGTATGAGCTAGGGTTTGTATGTTAAATGTGTGATCTACATCAGTTGTGGCAAGTAGAAAAATCAAATTTGAAACAATTTCAAGTGACTGAGTATGTTTTTGGTCATCCTAGGGGGTTTTATCCTCCTTGTGGAGTTGGTGCTTCACTAAAATAGGGGTTGGTGCTCCTTGTAGGGTTGGTGCTCTACTAAACTAGAGGTTAGTGCTCTACTAATCTAGGGGTTGGTGATCCTTGTGTTGGCACCTCACTAAATTTGAAACATGGAAATATAATGTTTGTCTTTCAGTTGGTTTTATTCACCATGAGATTTTCCCACTTATATATGGTGTTAGTTTGTTAAGTACTTTGTTTCGTACTCTTGTGGTTGATGTTGCATATCTTAATAATCACAATGGTTATGATTGTTGTGTCAACAATATAAATGGATGAATGTATGGTTTGGTAAATGAAAGAAAATATTTGTATCGAGCTGATATTGTAGGTGATCCTAAAAGCACAAATGGGTAAGTCAACTAATCTTTGGAGAAGTAATTACGAGATTTATGAGTCTTTGGTTTTGGATTGCAATAAGATCATGATCATGCTATCAAGGGTTTAAAATCTCAAGTGGAAAGTTTTTCTAATGCCCTAAAGGAGAAAGGATGCTTGTTCCAAGTATGAAGAGAGGTTGAAATATTTGGAATCTGATTTAGAGGATGCTTCTAACAGGTTGAAAATGTATGGCAAGTTAGAGAAGATCTCCAAAGCTCTTGATGAGGTATTAGAAGGTCAAAAAGCTTCAAATGAAAAAACAAGCCCAACGTTTGAAGGAAAGCATAATGATGAAGCTGGTCTAAGTACTAAATTATTTGAGAAGGTGATTAAAAATGATGATCCAATACGGTCTAACTCTATTAGAAAACGTAATGCTATGAGGTATAGTTCATCATTCAATGGGTATTGCTTTGTTTGTCATGATTTTGGTCACAGAGCTAGAGATTGTAAGAGGAGGTCTGTTAGGGATGATGAAGGTATCTTCAAAGGTGAATGATTTTCATGTTATGAGTATGGTCATAGGGTAAAGGATAGTGGATAGAATCTTAGTGTGTTTGAACCTAGAATAAAGAGAAGTGTTGCTTGCTTCAATTGTCAAAAATCAGGTCACATTATAAGCCTATGCCCAATCAAAAGAAGGTTCATTCAAAGGTCTGATTCTAAAGGAGCAGTCAAAAGACCTAATCATGGTGGTCATGCTAAGAAGGATGTTATAAAATCAGAGGAACCCAAAGTATGAAGTTTGATCATATGAAGCTAGTCAAGGAGGAATCTAATGCAATCAAGGTGGAAAACAACGTCAAGAAGCCCCAAACAAGTCAAGGGAGTATGTTTTCCTTAGTTGAAAGACTCAAAGATGAATAAGATCATATGTGCTTGTCTTCTATTCACTCTCCAATTCATGAGAAGTTGAAGTCACTTGGAGTATGGGATACTTCAAAGGTGATAAGGTATGCAAAGTGATCTCATTCATGTGGTTCTTATTGTAGACACCTATAATTTAGCTCGAGCAATTTAAATACTTAAATTGCGCTAATTATACCCTTTCTTGCAAATTGATGACATGTCATCAATATCACATATTTTCTCTCATTATCGTTGTTAATTAATTACATTATGTTATTTAATTAACTCTTCTATCCAACAACGACACCAATTAACGACCTTCCGTTAATCAGCTCCCCTTTCTATCTAGATTAATTAATTAAGCTCCCCTTTCTATATAGATTAATTAATTATTTCTAATTAATTAATACCCCTTTCTATCTAGATTAATTAATTAATAATCTTTTCTATTTAATCAATAAATTGTCATTTATTTGATTAAAATCCTCTTATAACATAAATCATATTAACTATTCCTCTAAAAAGATTCTATAAGCTTTCAGTACACCTATTAATTAATCACTTTGGTTAATTAATAAACCCCCTCAATCCCCATGAATCACCGTGAGGACAAATTAAATTCTCCTAAAGTAAACTCAACCACTTATAAACCATGCTTATCCACAACTAACCCAACTTCTCTATTATCCCACATGTAAAGGGATTTAGAGATTCTTTTATCCATTGGGCTATATAAAGAGCCCTCCTCCTACCTTTCTTCTTACACCTAAATGAGCATAGAGCCTAAGCTATAGCCATTTTATCATCTTAGAGCATTCTTCATTGGAGGAGCTAGCTATTTTCATTTCTTGCATTCATTCTTCCAAGTTTGAAGTCATATGGAGATATGTCAAATGGTATTGTAGCCATGGATTGACAAGAATCCATTATTAAAACCTTGGGATTCAAGCATACAATCAAACCCTTTGATTGCTAAGGATCTAAATAGGTTCATTTCATTAGCATTCAATTAGAGATAGAGGTTAATTTGTTTAGCATGTTAGTTTGAATCTTCATTTTATGTTCTAATGCAAATATGTTAATAGATTAGCTTTGCTTAAGCTCTAAGCATGATGGTATATTGATCTAGTTAGCATTGTATTGAAGCTATTAGGTGTTAGCTTTGATTTCCTTTGCTTTGTTAACTAATTCATGTACATACTTATATTCTAATTCTTGTATGTGTCTAAGGTGCATAAGTAGTCTTAGTCAATGGTTTGAGTGCTCCAAAAGAATTTTTCAAGCATATCATGTGGGTTTGAGGCCTATAAAAGCCAAGTCATGTATGAATATATCTATATTAAGTGTTCACAACTCCATCATGTTCCCTGAAATATATGGAGTGGGATCTTAGTTGATTTACCAATTATCATAGTTTGTTCTAAGTTGTAAGAATCAGTATGTACATACTTATATTATAATTATTGTATGTGTTTGAGGTGCATAAGTAGTCTTAGTCAATGGTTTGAGTGCTCCAAAAGAATTTTTCCAGCATATCATGTGGGTTTGAGGCCTATAAAAGCCAAGTCATGTATAAAGATATCTATATTAAGTGTTCACAACTCCATCATGTTCCCTGAAATATATGGAGTGGGATCTTAGTTGATTTATCAATTATCATAGTTTGTTCTAAGTTGTAATAATATGTATGAGGCATTGTCAAGTCCTTAGGTGTCTTTGTCACTAAGTCTAAATTCTCAAGTACAAGTCTCTAAGGTCTAACTCTAAGAAAGTGTATCCTTTGGGTCTAGAATGACTAATAGGAGTATGTGAATGTAAATAGATATTTTCATGCTTGCCATGTTGATTCAAGAAGACTGAGTATAGTAAATTTAAGCCTCATTTCATAATATGTCTTGATCTCCCATGGTATGAATACTTTTAGTTATGTGTTTTGATGGTTCAAATTTTTCATCAAAAGTATAACAACATTAGCAAAGGTGTATATATTTGTAGTCTTATTATTCCATCAATAAGGTCTTTTGTGTCTTGAATGCTAAAGGTGCCAAAGTCTGTGTCTCTATGATGTTGCATCAAGTAGATGTGAAAGGTATCAAGTGGTATTTGGATCCGTGTTTATGTCAATGTCTTGAAAGTATAAATGGTGAGTTTAAAGATATAAAGTATGGTACTATGAGAACTTGAGGTATAAAGTACATCATTTGGTCAAGTAAAGTGAAAAATTCCTAAGTTTTGTATTGGAGTCTCTAAGTCAACAAGTTTATGCAAGGTCTTGTTAAGAGGTATGGTAATTCAAACTACATCGGGTATCCCGAGTTTATAATAAAATGTTGAAGGCATCTTTTTAGGTATTAGTCATAGAATAAGCTCATATATAATGTCATCAAGGCTCCAATTCTATCAAAAGGTGGTCTAATAAGAAGTTGTAGTGGTTTCATGTATGAAAAGTAGTGACCTATAGGTTTAAAGAGGCCTTAAATCTAAGTGACAATGTATGATTGATTCTTATGCATCAAAGAGTGACATCTTCAAGCTGGTCAAGGAAAGAATATTCCATGCATGGAATATTCCTAGGAAGACATCATTACAGAAAGTGGAGAGCTCAGAAGAATAAGCATGCACCATTGAGGACCACATGGACACTTGGCATCCGATCTACTCCTGAAGAAAGGCATGGTGGTGGGTGTTGATGCTATAAAGAGAGATGCTTGGAAGAAAAAGAAGAAAGAGACACACAGAGACATATGAGATGAAAGACATATATGGAAGACATATAGTATGAGAAAGTGAAGCTCTGTAGAAAAATATTAGGAGGCCCTAGGAGTTGGGGTTCTCATTAGAGGACTGTAGGAATGTTATCATGTCTAAGGGATGGGTCTGTAAAATTTTTGTAATAAAGAAAGCATAGCTAGGACCTCTGATATATGGGTTAGATCCTTGTCTTGATACATTTGGTCTGATATGACCCTTTTGAATGTAATGTGGTTGTTGAGACTATGATCAATATAAATATATGGCTCTATTATGAATATCTGTTCAGGGGTGCAAACCCTAGTGTTATTTCCTTATATTTTATGGTAGATATGTTCTTTGTATTTCATGCCATGATGTTTCTCTTGTTATTAAATGCTTGGGTATAAGGATATGATAGCTCATGTTGTGATTTTACATGAATATTCACTTCTCTACAACTAATCCTCTAACAATGGAAATATCTTCTCACAATGCTCACATAAAGGAGGGGCTCGATGCCCTGCATGTGCCTCGGGTGAGCACCCAATGCCCACTGGGTGATAGGCCGATGCACACATGGGGTTAGAAGTTAGTAGATGGGTAAAAAAATGACTACATCTTGGTTCCATTTTTGGGACCTCTTTTTCAAAGTTGTTGTGAGAATGATGTGTGATGACAAGTGCTTGACCTTGGATAGTGTCGAAGCATGGTTTAAGAGCACAGAGGATGAGTTTTCTCAGAGATTTAGTACTGGACCTGAGTTTGATGCACACAGATGGGTAGAAAAACACTGTATCATGAGCTATATGAGACCTTCTTTTGTTTTTCCAGTAGAGTTGTATGAATGGATTTCCACGTATGCATCTAGATCAAGTTGGTACTATAGATCTCACATTTGGACCCAAGAGGAATATCAGAGGTTATAGGATGTTGATCTTGACTTGACATGTGTTGTTGATCATTGGTGGAAAAGAGTGTTGACCAGTTATACCCTGGAATATGCTATTTCTACATATTCTATCCTAAGGTTGCTTGAGTTTGAGTTCTTAAGGAACCTAGAGGATCATTTTATGTGTATCCCTTTAGCTATGAAGATCCTGATCATTACCTAAGTTTGGAAGCATTTCCTATGGCCGACTAAGATTCTTCGAGTGTTGGGTGAGGAAGCTAGGGTGGAGGAAGATGGAAGACATTGTGGCTGAAAAAAAAGAGAGAGAGAGATGACTCAAGTATAGTGAAGCATGTGAAAGGGAGTTGGCTAGACAATGTGAGGTTGTGGAGTGATGGATTTATGGAGGTAGATGTTGTGGGAAGGAATTGAGGTTCACACAAGAGGACATGGAGCCTAAGTAGTCTATGCTACCCCATCTTGGAAAGCACGGGAGAGAGACCCCTTCATCTTCTGATGAGAGTTTCATCACTTGAGAAAGGAGAGCCATCGATGCGCATCTAAATCTTCCTAGTGACCAACCCCTAGCACTTAGTCTTCCAAATCAAGAGATAAGTATTGCTAACCCAGTTGGTATTGGTGGGAGTGACCGATCTACACCTAGGAGATATAATTTCTCATTTGGTACATCTATGGCTGCACAATCATTTCCCTATGTTTGGAGGAATATTTTCTGAATGAATGTTTGGGAAAAGTGTGAGTACACAAAGTTTGGGTATCACATGAGAGTGGCATGGGACACACATCTAGTAGTGGTGCAATATCACAAATTATTGGTGCATAGTTCAATGGGGACATTGGGAATGCTAGGCGTGACCACTTCAGGCCCTTTACCGGCTACAAGAGGTGGATCTAGTGGTATATAGAGCTAGAGGACCTAGTGGACCTAGTGGATCTAGAGGATCTAGTGGATCGGAGGACATGACCTGTGGATCTAGTGGATCTAGTGGTGGTGGAGGTAACACCAGAGGGAATCAAGGTTCTGGGATCAGGTGGACAAGGGCCTCAACCACCTCAACAAGTATTTTTGAGATGTCTTTACACCTACCAGACTACAAAGGTGTTGAGGATGTTGTAGAGCATGTACACAAGTGTGAACTACTATGGCATGCAAAGGGATCACTACCCCAGAGAGAAGGAAAGTCAAGTTTTTTAAACAATGTTTGCAAGGATGCATGCATAGTTGTACTAAAAGTATGACCCCCATCAAAAATGGTATTTACACCACACTACTATGGAATGCCTTCTTGGCTGAATTTCATATCCTTGAGTTTGAATAAAAGAGCATCAACACACTGAAGGAGATTCAACAAGGAATGGATAGAGAGTGTGTGGGAGTATGATGCATGTTTTAAAACTCTCTTATCAAATCTATCCTATGATATTCACCCCTCTCAACATGCTCAATGGTTTTTTGGAGGATTGATAACACCATTTAGGAGAGCACTTTCACACAAGACTTTCACAGACCCACGAGGCCTTGGAGGCTTCCTTATGTGCTGAGGCTATCAAGCATGGATACCAGTGTTAGCCCCTTCCTTGAGGCTCATATTGTAATGGTGAAGTAGCTAGAGAAGCTATCTTGTGAACTCGATGCATATGAGACTCACAATGGTCTATGGTGCATGGATTGTGAGGTAGAGGGGCATACAAAGGATAGTTTCCCTAGAGATCAGATCGGTATATGCCCATGATGGTGGACTATGAAATTTTCCATGGAGATCATGATGCAAGTAGATGTCCACTACTGTCAGTGCACATGATCCATAAAGAATGTGTCTTGCTATTGCAAGATTTTTCACCTCTACTACCCATGACACCAAGGATTGTAGATTGATTGACCAGATACATGATGCCATTGATATTGGTGTGCGCTAGACCAGCCTCACAAAAAATTCCAAGGATGATGGTCATCACTATGAAGGGCACATGATGGAGGGGGCATGGAAGAGGTTTTCGAGGAGGATTTCATGGTCATGGTAACCATGGAGGAGGAAGAAGTGAGTTCCCACATGGGACATGTTACAACTGTGGATCTACGAGAGCACTATAAGCATGAATGCCCTGATTTACTACAATGCTCTTGGTGTGGAAAGAAGCATAAGTATGAGGAGTGCCCAGAGTTATTTGAACATATGAGCCAACAACACCAAAAAAAAAAGGCACCGGGATGGTAAGCATGAGGAAGGCCATTCACAATGGATGCCAAGAGTGGTGCATGAGTCAAAACTAGAGCCTGTACTAGTTACAACATGTGAGCTGAGGCTACACACGCGAGGGAAGTACCAAGGAAAAGACCATTGGTTATTAGAGAAGAGGTGGTGCATGGAAAGTATCCAGACCCTACTCATCATAAAAGAAGTGTATCAAGAAACCATGGATGTGATTCAAAGCCTACAAGGAGAGATCTAGTGCTTGAAAGAGTAGTCAAGATAGTTAGAGAAAAGGAAGAATGTGAGGCTCCACAAGAAGGATCTAGGATGAGGTTAGAGAAGTATGTAAAGATGTTGAGGCAAGAGAATATCATCCCCTTGCTAGGAGAGTGGTTACGGGAGAAGGTACCACACACTGGAGAGAGGGCATGAGAGAGGTAGGTTCTACATGCATGCTAACCTTCCTCCCCACAACCTTGATTATGATAAGGAGATTACCTTGAATGTTGTTGTAGATGGGTGGCTTCTGAGAAATATTTTGATTGACATGGGCATGGGCACGAAAGTCAATGTTCTCACTCTAGATGCATGGCATCAAATGGGAAGGCCCCCATTACATCCATCTTCAATGTGTTTATATATGGCTAACAAGACAAAGGAAATGCCCATTGGTGTCTTGAAGGATGTTGTTATCACTATCCAAGGGGAAAAGTTCACTAGGATTTTGAAGTCTTGGCACTAGCTGAGGTAGAAAACTTTCCAACATTACTTGGGCACCCTGGTGTTATAAGAATAATGTTGACCTAAGGTTCAATAAGGGATACATAAGTTTTGAAAATAAGGAAGAATGGGTCATCATCCCCTTAACCGATGGAAAATCAACACCCTATACTTGAGCCCTTGGGAGAAGAAGTTCTTGACATGATCTATGTGCACTCTATCAGGGACCCTGAGGTGATTCACCCTACAGAGGAGTTATTCAGTTTGAAGATGCTCAGTCCATGAGTGATACAACTAGTGTGGCATGTGAAAATTGGGCACACAGACTTATGAGTTAATTGGGTGACAACTAAGAGGCTCTGACAAGGGTAATGAAAGGCATGCTCAGTCAAGCACCTAGGAGGAAGAAGTTACCAAGTTATTCTAGAGGAGCCAACCCTGATGATTTCTTATGAGAAATGGAGGCTCAGTGGAAAAATGAGATCAAAAGAAGAGGGATGCTCAACTATAACTTTCTTGGGACCACAACACATTGGTGGGTGACACATCATGATAGCCTTCTAGAGTGGCATGAGGTAAGAATCACATTCTCTATTAGGTTCTCCCAAAGCAATGCACCCACTACAATACAAGACTACCATGGGAAGGAACCCACCTCATCTCACATCCAAGCATGTGAGAAAGCATGGATGGAAGGCATGAGGCCTTGCCACCTTCTTTATGGGTGCATAAGTTATTCCACCTTACAAGGTTATGCATGCATGGTATATTCACTTCGAGATGTGCCATCAGACAGGAAATTGGTAGGAGTTGATGATGATGACCTCCTTCAAGATTTTGAGTATCGAGTACTAAACCATCGGTGGATAGGGTGTTGTAGGTTGTTAAGTGCCTAACAATGATGGGAGATAGTGCCATGGCAGAAGATAGAATACTGGAGTTATTGGGTGAACCTAGCTTGAACCATGCTTTGATGAAGAAGAGTCAAAAGAGATGTAACTTGAGCACGCATGCATGGAGAAAGAAAAGGGAAAGATGGTCTATGTGATAGATGGAAAAGAGATGGAGAGTTTGGATGTTAACCATACTAAAGGTATGCATGAAAGTTATTGATAGTGCTGATGAGAAAGCACACACCTACCATGAACCCCTAAAAAAAAGAAGGTTAACATTGGTTCGGAGGCTGAACCTAAGGAGGCCACTATTGAGACTATTGGTCAGAGAAGGAGGTCTCAAAGATCATTGATCTATTGCATGAGTTTCAAGATTTATTTCCATGTGGGATACCATGAGCTTAAAGGCATTCACCACTCCTTGGGAGAAATGAAAATCAAGTTAAAGGAAGGTGTGCACCCGATTTGAAGAGGCCTTATCGAATGAATCCAATCTTCACGTCAAAGTTCAAGGAGGAGATAGACAAATGATCACTTCAGCATCATTGAAGCTATGGAGGAATCAGAATGGGTAAGCCCCATGGTCATCAATATTAAAAAGGATGGAAGGATAAGGATTTGTGTTGACTACAGGACTTAAATGCGGTATGTGTCATTGACCCTTTTCCAACCCCCTTCACTAAAGAAATCCTAGAAGGAGTAGTTGGGTGAAATCTATTCCTTCATGGATGGATTCTCAGATACCATCAAGTTAGAATTGCTAAAGAAGACCAAGAAAAGACAAATTTCACCACTAAATGGGGAATTTTTTCCTATATGGTCATGCCTTTTGGACTAAGAAATGCTCTTTGTGTTTTCACACATATAGTGGTCTAGGCATTTCAGATTTTATCCATAAGTTTCTTCAAGTCTACCTTGATGACTGATGGTGTATGTATGGACTAGTGAAAGACCATTGTGACAATTTGAGGCTGATGTTTGAAGATGTCGGTAGTTGAGGATATCCCTCAACATTAAGAAATGTGTTTTTTCTACTCCATTTGGGACCTTTTGGGGCATATCATATGTAAGGAAGGTTTTTGGGATCCCACCAAAGTTTTTTGTTATTGTGGGATTGGGGGAGCCTACCACCAAAGCATAGTGCATGGATTCCTTGGGCATATAGGTACTACTAGAAAATTTTATCAAGGGGTATGCCAAAATCACCACGCCATTAGAGAAGTTACTAAAACACAAGAGTGCATTTCACTTGGGGAGAGGCACAATAGATGATGTTTGACACTTTGAAGGATAGACTTGTCACTATGCCCATATTATGATTTCCTTCTTGGGATAAACCTTTCCATGTGCATGTTGATGCCTTAAGGATGGAAATTGAGAGTCTTAGCACAACCTGGAGAGGGGATTGTTGATCACCCCTTTTTTTTTTCAAGTAGGAAGTTAACACAGAGAAAAAAAACTACACCACTACTAGTGAGCAAAGCACTATCAATGATCTACGCACTACATAAGTTTAGGTAGTATCTATTGGCAAACACCCTTCATATTTTACACAGATCACATGGCATTGAAGTACTTGGTGAACAAGCCATTTTGCAAGGGCACATATGTCGGGGTCTTGTTGTTTCAAGAGTTTGAGTTTACAGTTGTTGTGAAACCAGGAAAGAGTAACTCAGGGCCTAACCATTTGTCAAGAATTGACTTAGGGGAGGATGCATAGAGCATTGAGGATGTTATGCCAGATGCACAACTATTTAGGTTACATGACATGTGCACCCCTCTAAATTAGAAGATATTGTTGTGTTTCTCAAAATGGGTGTGGCACCGAAAGGAATGAAAACTTTGGAAAGAAAATAATTAGCTATACACACCACACCCTACATGCTAATTAGTGGAGACTTATACAAGTTAGGTCATGATGAGGTTCTACATTGATGCATGTTAGAACATGAGCGCATTGCAATCATGGAAGAAGCACATGGTGGGATTGTACAGAGGGGGCACTATGTAGGGAATGCCACCATGTGAAGATTCTACTCTGTAGGGATTTGGTGGGAAAGTATCTACCAGATTGCATTGAATTTTGCAAGGCATGTGACCATTTCAATGCCTTGACAAGCCAAGAAAAAGAAAGGATGAGATGCCCTTGAGACCTATAGCCAAGTGCAAAACCATTTGAAAAATGGGCCATTGATTTTGTAGGACCAATTTCACCTACACGAAGGACTGGTTCATGCTATATATCATCACTTGCACTTGATTACTTAACAAGGTGGGTGGAGGAGGAAGCCTACAAGGGATTACACAATGAAAAAACTACTAGATTCTTATGGGAGAACATAATCAATAGGTATGGATGTCCTTTAAGCTTGACTAGTGATAGGGGTACACATTTTTTGAATGAAATAGTCAGATTTTGTTGGCAGAGTTCATGGTGGCCCATCATAAGACTACCCCATATCACCCACAAGCTAATGGAACTATTGAGGTGTTTAACAAAATTATGAGTCACACACTAACTAAAATTTTGTGATGTGGGAAGACAAGATTGGGATGACAAGGTATCATCCATTCTATGGGCATACAGACAACCTACAAGAGATTGAACAAAGGCCACACCATTTCAATTGGTGTTTGGCATGGAGGCTATTTTACTAGTTGAATTTATGCTACCATCACTTGTATATTGCATGCATGCAGGAGGGTTAGCTGATGAACAAGAAATTCAAGAGCACATGGAGAAGTTAATGCAACTGCTATGAAAAGGTGATCACTTGCTAGATGGAGTCAAAAGACTAAAAAGGCATGAAAAAAAAAGCATGGCATGATCACCATATTAAAAACAAACAATTTGAGGTTGGGAAGATGGTTTTGTTATATGATTCCAAGTTTTGTGCCATCCTGGGAAACTAAATTCCATTGGTTAGGGCCATATATCATCTCATACATCCTTGATTCAGGCACTTTCCAGTTATAAGCAGCTTGATGGAACATGGTTACTAGCCATTTCAATGGGAGTAGGTAAAGCCCTACTATAAATAAGTCTTCCTTGTGTTTATAAATAAGGCAATATTTCCATTTAGCCTAGGATTTCCTTTTATGCATTTCTTTTCCTTGTGTTTCCTTTTTCTTGTTTTTCCTTTCTTTTGTTGTTTTTTTTTTGCCTTGTGCATTCAGTAGTAGCACTTATTATTATTTTCAAAAGGTTATGTATGCACAGAGGACCACACATCTATTTTTGTGTGGGGTGGAGTAATGCAAAGTAAAATGGAAAGTTGGTAGTAGAAGTTGTGTTTCATGGCCCGATTAAGGATGAAAAGTGCGTAGTGTGAAGAGCGCACATAGAAAAGGTGGACATAAGGAATTTTGGTGTCAGGATAGCTTTACAAAGACCACGTACAAAGGATGAGAAGTGTAGGAACAACATGAGGTAGGTGAGGGAAAAAAATCAGTTAAGGACAAAAGAAGTGCCTTCGGCATTGCAAGCACGCGCATGAGGATCTTTGGTCAATAAGGATTTTTGCATGCCAAGGTTGTAAGGATTTTTCACATAGGATTGGGCATGGGGGGTAAGAGCGCTTAAGGTTGGCTTTAGTGGAAAAATCCACCTTTATTACAAAAGTACATTGGTAGGTGGCATAACATTTATCATGGGAGGAGAGAAGAAAAAAAGCTATAAGTAGAAGGTCGGGATACATTATTATTACCTTGCATTTGTGATAAAGAAGAGCTCTTACGAACTAGGGCATCCATGAAGAATATTTGTGTGAAGGAAAAATGTGAGAATCTGTGTGTGACTAGTGTGATTTGTGAACCAGAGTGGATAAAGTACACATGGGCAGGGGAGGAAGGGTTTTGAAACCCAGGTAAGTACATCATCTTGTGGAAGGATTGTCCAGGTTAGGGTTCTACAGCTAGGGCACATGGGAGTAAAGGGATTTTTCATGAAGGAAAGCCACAAATTTGAGTAGAGTGAAGGAAGAGGAGAAAGGAAGAGTTTTTTTTAGTAACCCAACAAGAAGATGGCACCAAAGAAGGAAACCATCTCACCAAAGAAGGGAAAGGGAAGGGGAAACAAACTTCCACCACCAGTTTCAACGAGGAGTGGTATGCGGAGATGCAATACCCAGATGGCATGTTTCTTGGAAAAGAATGGGTATCCCATGTAAGGAAGATGGCCAGTGAGATTACAACCATCACACAAGCACCACCAGAGAAAGAGATGGCATTAGAACTAGTTCACCCGATAGAAAAAAGGACACCAAAAGGGATGCCAATCTATGATGATGAAGTGAAGGTAAAATTGGAGAAGGCTGGGTTGCTGCAAACTTTATGAGTTTCCCTACTTTGGAAAACCCAAGTGACTATACCAATGGTTGATGTCACACATGTGCATGAGGACCACTTCTACTTCACAGTAGGCCAAAGGATGTGCATAACCCCTCAACTAATCTCTAAGTTTATCGACCTTTTCTACGAAGGGGAGCCACTAGATGATGACTTGGAGGACAAGGAAGCCATTAAGGAGACAATCCAGGCTTATGATTATAAAAAGGGCTCACTATTTTGATATCTCAGATATCTCCGACCTAGTGATGAGGATGGCCACACTTGGTATCCAAGTTGAATGGAAAGAAAGGTGGACACAGATAAACAAGGCTTGGTTGAATGTGTGCCAAAATTTTTGAAGGAACCATCTATAACCTATCCACCTTCATTACAGAAGAAATCATCAATGCCACACATGAAGGAGAAAAGATCATGTTTGGAAATGTCCTCCTCACCATCATCTTCTCAGAAATTGGAGTGCCCGATGGGCTAGAGAAGTTTGTATGGGAATATCCAGATGAAGATCCTTCCCCCACAAAGAGATTTGAAAAATACACTTGTGACACCATGACGGCCACCCACAAGGCGCACCTAGAGAAATGGTACAAGATGTGTGACACATTCGGGGCTGAATGGAGGATACCCAAACAATTTCCAATGCTAGTGCAAGGAGAGAGCTTGAGTTTTCTATTTACCAACACTTTTGCATTGGTAGATTCACATTGATAGATGGGACCAAGAGCCCATGGTGTAAACTACCTTTCTCTTTCACCACCACAAATATTTCCAAGTAGGGGTCAATCACTTCAAGGAGGCCAAAATACTAAGGTTTGACCTCAATGAGGTGGACCAAGACCACCGTGAGCTACGAAGGAAGCTAGTATACCCCAAGAAGCATGCTTATGTGGAGAAGTATGTCTCCCATGAGGTGCATGATAAAACCTGTGACACTTGCCAATTGCTTGGAAGGACCACAATGAGGGTATACCTACACATCAGGCCCAAGTATGAGAAGGGTGCCTACTTGGAGAATGATGTCTCCATCCCAAAAGACCCCACTAGAGAAAGAAGGCCACACCAAGGAAGAGGGAAAGAGAAGAGGCACCAGAGAAGAAGGCACCAAGTGTGCAAACAACACAATCTATGGGCGTAGGAGTTAGAGCATGAAAGCCAAGCACATATGCATGGAGGAAGAAGTCCCCATTAAGGAAAAGGAAAAATCACCTAAGGAAGAGGTGCAGAGAGCAAGAAGAGCCTCCTGCACAAGAAGAATCACCAAGGAAGGAGTCACTATTAAAAAGAAGAGAAGGAAGAGTCTCCTATACTAGAATCACCAGTTAGGAAGAGGTAAAAGGTAGCAGAGAAGGTGGACTCAAAAGAAATGGAGATCTGGAGGCCTACAGAGGTGAGAGAGATGATGATGAGCATGAAGAGGCTCAAGACCATCCTGTGTATGATGTGCATGACTCGAGGATGAGGGAAATGAAGAAAAGGATGGGGAAGAGGAAGGCACTCAAGGAAAAGGGGAGAGTGAGGAAGTGAATACAAAGGATCAAAGGACCCCAAGCCTCACCAAGGAGAAGATAGAAGAGGTCACAGAAAAGAAGAAGTAGGGCATAATAAAGGATTTGGTGGAGTAGGAAGTGGAGCACAACACTGATGAGAGGTGCTCAAGAGATAGAGGAGGAAAGCATAGGAAAAGAGTATGGGAGCATGGGTGGAGATCCCAACTTAGCGTAAGCTTTCCAAAGGTAAGCACACACAGGAGGAAAGAGTGTGGTAGTGGTGCAGAGTAAAGGGAATGAGTTATATCAATGATCCAAGTAAGGTACTACACACACACTTCCAAAGTACCATGCCCACAGACCAACTCCTTGCATGGTCTTCATTCAAAGAAGAAGGCACATACCCACCCATGAATAAGGAAGATGCTGTATCTTGGGATTTTGAGTCCCATGTTGATGAGCTCGAGTTCAAGGTCAGCCAAGGGGTACTGATGAAGGTACTAGAGAACAAGGGAGTGAACCCCCTGATAAATGCTCAACAGTTATCCGATGAGAAAGTTTGCAATGCAATGCCCTCAACAAGGTATCGGTTGAGGTTGAGGTGAGACTCTTCAGAAGGAATGATAGGGTAAGGTTCCTAGAGGAAGAACTAGAGAAAAGGAGGAGGAACTCATTGAGAAGAGAAAGGATCTGAAGTAGGAAGAGATGATCAACACATAATTAAGGTGTGAACTAAGGGAGGAGAAGGTGAAGGTGTGTGAGGTGTACAAGAAGATTGAAATGATCATGATGCCATCACTTTGAAACACCTAGACCTAGCACCACCTGAGAAGAAATATGAGTCAACCTTGCAATGCTTGGAAGACTTAACCCACATCCTTACCATGGAGAGGTGCACTCACTCTAGAATCAATAGAAGAGGCATTGGCATGCCAAAAGGAGGAAGAGAAGAAAAAGATCGGGGAGATAGTGACATGATATTCCAGCTCCTTTCCATTATATAGACCACCACATGGATGGTTGAGGCCATGTATGATAACTACGACAAATAGAGATAGGGTAGAAAAGCATACTAGTTATTTCTACACATGAGGTGGGTCTGAAAGGAATACCAAGAGAAGAATAAAGGAAACATGAGGAGAGGGGGATAAGATCCTAGCCAAGGTAGAAAATAAGATGGAAGTGAATCAAACCTTATGAGGATCGATTAAAAATCAGCTTAAGGAACTGTATCCCCAGATCACCCATAGAATGGATGTGCTAGATGACCTTAGCAAATAGCTAGAAGGGATTGTAGATACATTGAATGCTAAGGGTGATGAACTAAGTTTTGAGGAGGTAAGCACTCTAGTGGGTGACCTACTTCAAGTAGGCAGTGCAGGGTGAAGTGGATGCCTAGGAAAATATCGAGGTGACAATAAGGAAGGAGTTCCCACTCCTCTTGCAAGTAAAGCAAGATCTTTGATTCTTTCATTTCTTTTATTCTTCATTCTTCCATTCTTTACTTCTTCATTCAATTTATCTAGGTTCCACCATTCATTATTCTTTAAAGAGTAAGTATGTTTCTGAGGATGGAGAACAAGCTTAGTGTGGGGTGATGTTGGGCCTCGAAAATATTGGCTAAGTACCAAAGGGCATGCATGAGCATGTGGGACCAATAGGAAGAAGGGCATGGGGAGAAGCACAGGACAAGGGGGTTTAAGAAGGGTTTAGGAGAAACCAGGTGCACACAAGGAAATACACATAGGTCTAAGGACTTAGCCATATTCAACATTCTGAGGCACTTGAGGAAAAATGTGACCCGACTAGGCATGCCGAGTGGATAAGGTGCCAACTTGAGACTTGGTGGTCAAGGAAAGAATATTCCATGCATGGAATATTCCTAGGAAGACATCATTATAGAAAGTGGAGAGCTCAGAGTAGAATAAGCATGCACCATTGAGAGGACCACATTGACACTTGGCATCCGATCTACTCCTAAAGAAAGGCATGGTGGTGGGTGTTGATCCTATAAGAAGAGATGCTTGGAAGAAGAAAAGAAGAGAGACAAAAGAGATACACAGAAAGACATAGATGGAAGACATATAGTATGAGGAAAGAAAAGCTCTTAGAAAATATTAGGAGGCCCTAGGAGTTGGGGTTCTCATTAGAGGACTATAGGAATGTTATCATGTCTAAGGGATGGGTCTATAAAATTTTTGTAATAAAGAAAGCATAGCTAGGACCTCTATATATATATTAGATCCTGTCTTGATACATTTGGTCTTTTCTTTTGAATATACAACCCTTTTTCCTTATAATGTAATGTGGTTGTTGAGACTATGATATAATATAAATATATGGCTCTTTTAATATCTAGTTCAAGGGGTGAAAACCCTAGTGTTATTTTCTTATATTTTATGGTAGATATGTTCTTTGTATTTCATGCCATGATGTTTCTTTGTTATTAAATGAATGCTTGGGTATAAGGATATGATAGCTCATGTTGTGTTTTTTACATGAATATTCACTAATAAGTATCTCCTTTGGCTCAAGTGTATATTGTGTGAAATTGTTCCTTGAGCTTGAAGTGCTACCAATAGTGGCATTTATCATGGAGATATAAGGATACATGTCTGTAAAAGTATATGTAGTAAAGAGTACATATGATGAGATGACCTATGAAGATTGCTTAGACTTAGAGTTTATGTGTAAACATTGATGAGATACAAAGTGTAATTATGCACCATGATTACCTGAGTATGGGATGAATAATTTTTGGCATCATAAGGAGTGTATCAAGGGAAAATGATTTGTATGTGACCAAGAAGGGTTTTAGTACTTCCTTGAGGATCAAATAGAGTTTTGAGGATAAAAGATGCATCTACGGGACTAGAAATGGCATTCTTCTAGACAAAGTGAAGGAGGTACTATACTTAATTAGGCTTGAAAAATCAAGAGAATTTTCTAGAAGACATGATTAAGTGTGTTTGCAAGTTACAAGGAGGATGAAGTGCTACAGGCCAGTTAATGTCTATCAACATAGAAGGATGCTATAATGATGATACATGTGTCAAAAGTTGTTTCTTGGTCTTAGAATTATTTTCATCCCTTTCATGTAGTTGTTTCCTAGTATGAGGTTTGAAAAGATGTTAAAGGATTTCTTAGTCAAGAAATGAGAATTGAAGGTGTTTATTGCTCGAGAAAGAGGCAAAGTTGTAATGTTTTGATATTCATGGGCTTATATATACTCTATAATTTGTATCTCGGTTTGCATTTGAACTATAAAAATTTGTGTACATATAGTATGTGGTTTAGTAAGATAAGAGGAAGAAAATTTTCCAAGTGTGATCTTCATATTAGAAAGTATTGAAGGTGAGTACGGAGAGACTGGAAAGGGTAACATAATCTTGAACAAGGTTATAGATGTAAAAACATGGTGCTACAAGTGTCTTCCTAGCTCTTGGATTGATCTCAAGAAGTGTGTCAAGAGGATCTTTACTTCTTAAAGAAAAATATGAAGATGAATGAACTCATTTAGACCTGGGAAATAGTGGAAGATACAAAAGGTTTCTTTAAGGTTAGATTTATTAGTGAACAAAGGTTATGGATGATGGTCATCATGTTAGCTTATGTATATTGGTCAAGGATAATGAATGAAAGACAACTAGATAAAGGAGGGTGTGGTCTTTAATAATTTATAGGAACATCAGGGGTATCTATGTTGATGGTTGTGATAAGATTGATATTTTCCTCATGAATTCATCCATGGAACTATAGTAGTGCAAGATCTTATGATTGATCTCAAACAAGTCTAGGCATCATGAGGTTTGGATAAAAGAATCTTGATATGAATACTTTTACCCTACAAAGTGATCTCAGCCCAAGGTTGATGAGGCTTAAGATGGTCTATATGTGTGAGATGATGTTCCACAAGTCGAAAGGTGTAAGTTTGTTGAGTAGGTCAATTCAAGCATGATAGATAAGAAGAAGTTGAAGTGCTTTACATGCTTGAATAAGCTCTCCTGGAGTGGCCATTGTCCCAGACGGATGAAGGTATGTCTCAAACAGAGTTCATAGGTCCAAACAACAGTGAACATAAAGTGAAGGTGCCATTACTTCAAATGTATCATAAATAATGGAATGACTATAAGGAATTACTTGTAAAAGTCTGTAACTTCAGATGTAAAGTGAACATAATGCTCCTCAGCCAGGCTATCCTGAGAGGCAGTATGTGAATGAAGTAAATTCACTTCTTACTATCCACGGATTGTGTCAATATTTGATAAATAGTAAGATCTATCTGTCCCTCAAATTGAGATATTTCTTCCCTCATCTCAGGCTAAAGACAATTTATGTGCATGATACACGCTTGGATGAAGAGTACCTCCGGGATATTCGTACATGCAAAGATTAATGAAGAGAGCATGATGATAGTGTACTCGAGATAAATTGACATGAACATTGGTTATGACTGACTAGAGGTTGTAATGAGATGATACATGTCTCAAAAGATAAATTAGGATAGGGAAGTCCTCACTTTAATCATAATCAAAACATTGAGATGCAAATACCTAGTGGTTTCGAAGAGTTAGAACATGCTAGACTCCGACCTTCCGACAAATGTTCGGGACTGCAAAGCATTGATCGAAGATCTTACCCAACCTAATTTTTGGTTATGCTCAGATTGATAATTTTGGTTTGTTTTAGAAAAGATAGACAAGGATGACTTATCAAAACATAGAGATTTATTTTGAACATCAAGAGTAATAAGATTGTATTTAGCATGACAGGTGTTATTAATCTTAGAATGAAGGTAAGGTTATATGCTTTATGTCCAGAAGGTTATATGCTTTTATCGAGGCGGAGAAAGATTATTCCAAACTCCCTAAAAGCTCATAGACGAGCGGGGAGCTTGCAAGGCAATCGAAGCACAAGGATCCATCACAGATCAATTTGGGCCAATGATCAGCAAGTTTTGGAATACCGCGCTTAGTTCCACATATCATCACCTCGACATCGCAGCATCGTAAACAGCAACCCTTTTCTACTACAGCAGGATGATGATGATGAGAATTTTTCTTCTTCTTCTTCTTCTTCTTCTTCTCTCTATTCATTTCTTTTCGTAATGTACAAATGTTTGAAGGACATCATCCATGCTGCATCATGGGATGATGTCATCCAAACAAGGGACTTTTAGAGCTTTGTAAATAAGTGCTTCTCCATTTGGTTTCTCTCCCTCATCTTCTATAAATAGGAGAATTTTCTATTCAGCTTGTAAGATAGAAATAAAGGATGAGCTAACTTTGAGCTTTCTTGAGAAAAGGATGCAAATATTGTGCTCTACATCCATAATTATCTCAAAATCCGGCTATTCATATCTACTTTTCCGTCATTTGTTTATCGAATTATTGCTTTGTTTATTTATGCAAGTAGGTTTGGCTCTGCATTTACTACCAAACTAAAAACATAAATCTTCCGACCTTCTGCTTTGGAATTCATTTCTTTTCTCCCTTCGGATCTGCTTCTTTCTCTTCTCCCTCTTTCATTCCTTTCTTTTCGCACTGATGATGATGCTGCATGAGAATAAACCGATTTGATGGCTTGAATCCACGGAAGGTAAGTGAGTCAATTTTTGCATTAAAAACTAGATATAAGTAGTATGCTTCCATTGGGAGCATTTGGAAGGTATGTTATGGACTTGAGATGAATCTAGTGTTTGTTGAAGTTTTTCATTCGACATCAAGAAGAGGTTTAGGGACTATGGTCCTAAAAGTGAATATACTAGTATTGGAGGCAAATTGTGTTGGATCTAGACCTAGAAAATGATGAATGACATGAATGAAGGAAAGTTTAGGATAGTACATGTTCGGGGGGAGCCAGTTTATGGGTTTTATCAGTCTAGAGGATAATTTTTTCTTCTTTTGAGGTCGAAGAGAAGAGATTTCATTCCCAAGGGGATCTTTTGTGTCAAGTGAGTCAAATTTTACATTGTTTCTAGTCTTGTATTGTCATTTCTCATGTCTAGGAGTTAGTGTATCCTTTTTCATAGATGGAAAAAGGGGAGAGAAGCATCAGAAACATGGGAATAAGGTCATGTGGGTGTTTGTCTTGTTGGTTTCCATCAATGTTTCTGAATTATGGTTTCCATCAATGAAAAAGGGGGAGATTGTTGGCCATTGTGTGGCTATGTTTTAATTTATGTCAACACCCATTAATGGAAAATGGTGTTATGGTGTTGTATGTGTCCACGTGTGATGTTATTCGGTGGTCAAACATGAAGGTTAATTAGTAGTGTCAAGTTTTGGTCAGTTCTGTGGTGTCCTAGTGCATGGTATAATGAGATGAGTCACTAAATAAGCTCTATTGAAGTGATTGGTTTATGTATTGAGGTCAAAAATAGTTGGTATGATGTGTGATGAGTGTCTATTGGTCTTCATGAGGTCAGTATGGTCATTTCTTGGTTGAGTTAGGTCATTCAAGGCTTGTTTCTAGCTCTGGATCATGTAGAATGGTGAGGTATGATATTTGGGCCTAATCAATATTTTACAAGCATGGTTTTAGCATGGTGGTAGTTTACCTAAGTTTTATGGTGAGTTTCAGGCCAATATTCGGTGGTTTGATGTTTCTATCATCTCCTTGGGAATCAAACAGTGAGAAACAAACAATTTAACATGTGCAAATGAGATTGGATGGAGAGTTTGAGAGATATTTGGGCTATATGGTGAGAATGGATAGTTAGAGAAGGTTGTCATGGTGCTTCATGTCAAATTTAATGTCATTCTGAAGAATATTTTTAAGATATGCAAGTTTTGGTGAAACTGGGTAAGTTATAATGTGTTTTTCAAGCAAAGTTATACCTTCTAATGCTCCTTGAGAACTATATGATTTGTATGGGGACATGAGATATTTGTAATAGATTATAAGGTCTATTATTAAGGTTTCAAAAATATAATTAGGTGTTTTGATTGTCACATTTTTATGAATGATCATTAAGAAGGTAAAGTGGTTTGAAACCCTAACTAAACCCTAGCTAGGAGCAACTTGTAGAAAAATGTGTATATCATACTAGTTTTGATTGGTTCCTAAAAATTTATGATTATATGATGTAAATGACTCTTCTTGATTTCCAGAAAGGTAATATAGATCTGGTGACAATATGTGGGCCCCACTTGAATTTGATTTTTTTCTGAAGATTTCCAGTTTAAGGAGAAGTATTCCAAATGAGATAAAGTTTAAATTGACATTAATTATATCCCCTGGAGTTTTTATTTATTTCCATAAAGTTTTCCATTCATGGTTTTGATAAAAAATTGCAAAGTGTGCCCTATTTAGGTTGATTGGTAAAAGGGTAGTTTTGAGGCGGTAAAAATATGTCTTTAGTGAAATGGAAATAATAGGAGCTAATGACGGATTTAGGAGGTGATTGAAGTTTTTTTGAAAGATAATTCAGAGATATTTCTAGTGATATAAGGTTTATTTCATGATTATAAGTTTTGATATAGTTTCTAAAAGAGGGAAAAATGAGAACGATGTTGAAAACATTGCACCACAACACAACACTCCAATGGTAACGTTAGGCTCTAACACAATAAGAAAGATTTGAATCAATAGAATGAAAATACAAGTAAGAAAAAGGTCTCGCTCATGCTCATAGATTGAAAAAAGAAGTACAAATAGGGGTGTTGTGTAACCCCCATGCCTAAAAAAGGAAAGAAAATCAATGACGCCACTGACGCATATGACATGACTGACGCATATGATGCCACTAAAGGAGGAGTTACAATTCCAAATAAGGAATGTAACTCCTATGACGCACTGACACAAATGACAATGATAGATTCTATGAAAAATATGACACTTGTCATTTGACTTCCTAAGACCTATGACTCTCGCAAGGCAAGATGACTCACCAGGTGATGTGGATGATGACTAGGCATGTCACACACACCAACACCCCCTTCATCGAAGCCGAGGAAGAGCTCATGGTAAGCCGAACAATGAAAAAGAAGACTCCACTAGACAACTAAGAAATATGTGTCAATGGGGCCCGACAAGTAAAGGCCTGATAAGGTGCCCATATACAAAAAAAATCTTTCTGGAAAGAAGAAGAGGAGAAGGAGGACTATATAGCCCAAAGAAGATGGGCAACCGTGGCAGTAGACCTCACCCAAGAAGAGACCGCAGTGAAGAAACTTCACCTCGTGAAGGGCTTGATGAATAAGTCTCCAACTTGATCACCGTCTTGAACATACTGTATGTCGATGATGTTTTCATGTATCATCTCCCATATGAAGTGCATGTGAATCTCAATGTGCTTCGTCCACTAATGTTGAACTAGATTTATACAAATCAAGATAGTGCTCATGTTGTCACAGTAGATAATGGTAGGCCACTAAAAGTGGATGCCAAACTCTATCAAGATACCTTGTGACCAAAATTTTTTGTGGCGTGTTAACTACTCCTCTGTATTATGATTTTGTCGATGATATGAAAATGGTGTTATGCTTCTTGCAAGACCAACCGACAAGACTGAACCAAGAGTGAAACTCAGTAGCACGAGGTAGACTTCTAATGATCTAGATCACCATCCCAATCTGAGTCTTTAAACCCAACCAAGCCAATCTCAGTCCCTCCTAAGTAATGAATACCATTTGTGTGAGTGCCATGAATATAGTGAAGGATTTGCTTTTTGCTGCTTTTAAATGTAGCTCATGAGGATCCCGCATAAATATGGACTCGATACCGATAGCATATGAAAGATTTGGCGAGTATGAGCAAGGTAGATTGCACTCCCCACCAATTGCTGATAAAGGGTACCATCAACGAAGGGGGAAGAGAAATCGGACACCAACTTGACCCCAAAAAGAAAAGGAGTAGGTGAGGACTTGCAATCGATATGTGAAACCGAGAAAGCAAATCAAGAGATTACTTAGGTTGTGAGATCATAATTCCCGAGCCGATTGTGAAATTTAGATCCCAAGAAAGTAATGAAGCAGTCCTAAGTCGACTTGGAGAACTTGTTAGCCAAGGAGATCTTCACATAATCAATGATAGAGGAAGAGCTACCCATGATCAACAAGTCATCAACATAGAGAATAAGAATAAGAATGGATTCATCCTGCCGTAAAATATACACATTTGGGTCAGAGTGACACCGAGTGAACTCTGATGCAAGTAGAAAGGAGTGCATCTTGGCATATCAATCCCGAGGGGATTGTTTAAGGCCGTAGAGAGACTTCTTTAACTTGAAAACGAGGATGGATCATGGACATAACCCGAAGGTTGTTCCATATAGATCTCTTCCTCTAGGTCCCCATGAAGGAAGTCACTCTTAACGTCCATTTGGTGGAATTCCCATCTGTTAGTGGCAACGATGGCAAGGGTCAGTTGAATGGAAGTCATCTTCGTAACCGGAGCAAAGGTTTCTGAGTAATCAACCCCAACTACCTGGGAGAAACCCTTAGCTACAAGTCACACTTTACACTTCTCGACTTCTCCATTGGCTTCATACTTTGTTCGATATATCCACCTACACCAAATGAATTTTCTTCCTTTCAGAAGAGGGGTAAGATCCCAAGTGTCATTCTTTATGAGTGAGGAATACTCCTCATCCATAGCAGAATCCCACTCAAGAATCCTAGAAGCTTCTTGGAAAGATGGTGGATCAGAAGTAGAGGTGAAGAAGGAGTGGGGTCCAATGAAACTCAAGTGAGTATGTCTCTCATCTGAAGGATCTCCAACTAAATCTCCAGCACTCTGTAAAGTTTTCCTAGCCCAAAGAGGTCCCGAAGGTTCAAGCTTAGAGTCGGAAGATTCTTCACTCGAGTGAGAAGGGACATAGTCCTCATCATCACTACTGTCAGAATCAAAAGACTTAGAAGTTTGAGGATCGGGAGGAGTAAGGAGAGGAGGAACTCAATCAAAAACATCATCATCATCTGATGATTCAAAATCTGAATTAGTGGGCAAAAGAACCTCAGTGGAAGTAAAAGTCAAGGATGACTCATCAAAATTCACACTCCTCTCAATATAGAGCTCATGGGTAGTACGGTTCAACAATCGATAGCCCTTCACACCATCAGGATTCCCGACAAAGATACAAGGTTTGGATTGTGGATCCAACACCTTGCATTTCTTCTTAGGAATCTGAGCCATAGCCTTGGATCTGAAGAATCGAAAGTGCTCAACATCAGGCTTGTGTCCAAACCAGGCTTCAAAAGGTGTCATCCTTCTTACTACCTTGTGTGGAACACAATTGTGAATGTAACAAGAAAAATTCACTGCTTCAACCCAATACTACAGAGAAAGGGACTTCAAGTGAACCATACAAGTGGCCATCTCCTTTAAAGTTCATTTTTTTATTTATGCAACTCCATTTTGGGAATGGTCAGTAAGCAATTGGACGCTGCAAAGCAATCCCCTCAGAAGTGCAAAATTCCTCAAACTTATTGCTCACATACTCACCTCCATTGTCGGTTCGAAGAACCTTGATAGACCATTCTACTTGTTTCTCAGCAAGATCCTTAAAGTTTTGAAAATGCTCAAAGACTTCCGACTTAAGCTTAAGAAAATATACCCAAGTATAACATGAAAAGTCATCAATGAAGGTCAGTATGTATAGAGATCTAGTGAAATAAGGAGATGGAAAGGGGCTAGAAACATCACTATGAACAAGATCCAAGGGACAAGTAGCTCTCTAGGATTTTCCCTTATCAAATTTTTTTTTCAGGGTGCTTTCCGAGGGTGCAACCCTCACAAAGACCTTTAGAAAACTTAACTCGGGGTAACCCATTGACCATTTATTTTTGGCTCAATTGTTTAAGGTAATGATAATTAAGATGCCCAAAATGCTCATGCCATAGCTTGCTAACCTCATTTGCATGAGTGAGAAAGGCATTGGGCATCAAATCAGAAGAGAAGTGGGAAAAGGTATACAACCATGAACGGTGATCCGCCTTTCCTCACCATAGTGCAGTCGAGTTAGTTAAGCCCACGAATAATAATTGAGTTAGGACCAATTTTCACTCGCATTGCTTCACCAAGGTGGGTGATTTGGTAAACTGATAGGAGATTGGTAGAGAGATTGGGAACACTCAAATTTTGGTTAAATGTTCCACCTTCTATCTCTAATGATCCACTACCGAGAAACCGACACATGAGTGTCATCACCCAATGTGATTTGGGACATGCCACATGGTTCAATGCTAGATAATTCAACCTCTGAAGAATCCATGTGGTGCAAGGCACCAAAATCAATAATCCAAGTTGATGATGGAGCTGATCTAGCTACGAGGGCCTTACCTTTCTTCTTTTCATTTATAGACTCCTTTGCATTAGAAGACTCACCCTTCTGAGCATTTTGTTTAACAGATTCAAGAACACTTATTTTATTTTTCTCAAGTAAATGAGTTAAGTGATCAATTTGTTTCCGAAAACAATGATGCTCATCATGGCTAGATTTCTTACAATAGGAGCATTTAAACTTTTCCTTCTTCACTTTAGGCTCAAAAGTCAAAGTGTTAGTGTTGGGCTTAGCTAGGGGTTGGTTGGTCTTGGTTTCTTTCTTAGGTTGGTCCTTAGTTTCTTTCTTCTTTTCATTTTTCTTGCCCTTATTTGCCACAAGGGCATGTGACTTGGATTTTAGAGTCCCCATTTGAATGATTTTTTCTTGTTCTCGAATGAGTTGGGACGAAAAACTGTCAAAAGGAGGGCATATTCCAAGTACTACCCAAGGTGACTTTTGTGGCGTGGAAAGTTGAAATGAAGACAGAGTATTCAGGGCCTAACTTAGAAATAATCGACAAGATAGATTGAGAGTCTTTCTTTTCCACTTTACATTCCTTTAGAAGAAGTATAATGTGGACAAAATTTGAGAAGAAGGCCTGCAATTTTTCAAAGTCACTAGGATTTAATCCTATTAGTTCATTCTCCAAATCATGTGCTCTCATGTCATCTTACTTCCCAAACATATCATCGAGCGTTTTCCATGCTTTATCAGTGTCGAGGAAGTTTTGATGTGGAAGAGCAAGTCAGGAGAGATGGACATACAGAGAATACCTAAGGCTTCATCACAATGGTTGAACCACTTAAAATTTTCAGGTTCATCATTAAGTTCGGTCTCTAACGCGATGACGATATGGTATAACCCTTTACTTCAAAGCCAATATAATTTTAGATTTCCATTCAAATAAGTTAAAATGTGTAAGAACTAAGGTACTTAAGAGATATCTATAATGAAGATATAGAACCAAAGGATGTAGAAGAAAGGAGAGAGAAAAGAAACAACCACCCCAGAACAATATCACACCCCGAGTTTGGAACTTTATAGTTCAGTGTGTTAATTACAATCAGATGTGACTGTGTGCCGAGAACCAGTCTGTCACTCACCTTGCAATCAACATAATAATGCGCAAGAGTGGAGATAACAATCAAGGTTCATTGGGCACAACAGTTTGACACCGCAAGCAAGCACAAGAATGAGAGAAAATAAGAAGGGGAAGAGGAAGCCTTATGAGAAATAACATCTCATGTCGCACAAAAATCCCTTTCTTTGTAAGATGCATGACATGATGTGCTCATAAGTCCACAAGCAATAAAAGGGATAGAACAAAGCTAAAAAAATGAGTTGAATTAAGCAATACAAAGACACCCCCTAGATTATGCACTTTATAAAGTAGTACATTTACAAAACTGATAATCCCATCAACTAGAGTGTGAAAAAACATGCAACTTTGACTAAAGAAGTGATCAAAACCGAGCAATGAGTAAAAATTTATAGCAAAAACCAATTCCTGCAACTGATGGAAAAATGCTAATAAGCCTACAAACGGATTAAAAAAGTTCCCTAAACACATGTAAAGGGTGTCATATGTATGCTTGTTGGAAATGACATCAAATTTTAGATAGGGTTTGTTTTAATTGCGAGGGGAATTAGCCTCCCGCCAACCCCGGACCTCACCCTCCGTCTTTGACACTCGAAGGAAGGTTTAATTAAACAAGCAAAAAAATCTAACAAGGATTACAAATGCCAATTAAATGATGTACACCTTAAAATATTTAAAAGGTGATTATTTTTACCAATTAAGAGGAATGTTGAGGGCCCACGTTTGACCGAGTAGATGGAGAGAAAGTAAAACCACCGAGAGGGAGTGGGAGATCCCGAGGAGTAGGCTGGCACAGCTTAGTAGAATAGTCCCAAAATGCCGGAGAGGTGGTTGGAGGCAAAAACAGGTGGTCCATGTGGAGATTGTGCCTGCACAACGGTCAAGGCAGCAGAGATACTTTGGGCCGGCAAAGAAGATGACAGAGATAGGAAATGATGGTTCGTGAGCCCGAGAACTAGGCAGGCAAAAAATGACTTTTGGGAGCACGAGAACTAGGCAGAGAATGACAGTTTGGAGCATGAGAACCAGGAAGAGAATGACGCAAGATTAGACAAAGGAACCAGTGGGGACTTCAACCCGTAGTGCAGAGAAAAAAATGTCCAAAAATCCTGCGAGTCCAAAAAACACGGTAAAAAACATCCACAAAATGAGCATGCGAGTCCAAAAACCATGGAATGCACAAGAGATCAGGGCATAATATCTAGCAAAAGAAGAACCCAAGCTTCAAAAATAGTGCAGGTTCGATGCGCACGAGGGACTCAAGCAAAAAATGAGTTTGAACAATCCAAAACAAACACGTTTAGACTACAAACATGCCTGAGTCCAAGCAAAAGAGGAGAGTTGACCGTAGTTGATGTAGCATGCATGAATTACCAATGAGTTGTGACTGTGCAAACCACAAACAGCACTACGGGAAGAGCAAGCCTACACACATGCAAAGCCTGCACACATGCACAAAACCCAAAAAAGAAACAAACTCCAAGAGAAAATTGTTAAGTAGATTAGCATGATTCCAAAGTAATAATCGAAAAGACTTGCATGATGAAATGAGAAGAAACTAGAAGTAATAAGCAACTGATAAAATGAAGAGTGCACGTTTTACCGAAACTAGCTCTGATACCATGAAAGAGGGAAAAATGAGAACCGATGTCAAAACAATGTACCACAATGCAGTTGCACTCCGATGGTAACATCAAGCTCCATCACAATAAGCAATATTTGAATCAATGGAATGAAAATGCAAGTAAGAAAACAGTGCATTCATGCTCATAGATCTTCTTGATAAATATTTTTAAGATGCTTTGAATAATGTAAGAGGATTAAGGACCTATTACGGGACTATTAAGATAAATACCTTAAGCTAAGTTGTAATTCTATCCTATTTGGATTTTAACCTAAGGTAGCTAAGACCTACCTAGGACCTGTTACAAACTGCTAAGGTGACACCCTAACCTAAGTTGGTATGGTTATGGTTGAGGAGTCTGGAAAAATCCTATGGCAAATAATATTTTCCTAAAGACTAAGGTCGAATCCTAACCTAAGGATAATCTAACCTAAACTAATACTAAGCTAAAAGGTACCTAAGGGCTACTTGGAAAGTGGTGATTCGGGCATTGGTTTCTAAGGAATTTATGGGAATTGATTTCTATATTTACATCTTTAAACTGCCAGTTTTGGTGGAGGCATGGGGAGTTAGGGGGATGTCTAGCTGAGCATCATCACTAAATGGATTCACATGCATATTTTGAATTTAAAAGACTCGCCAAATTTGGATGGCGGTGGCATGGAGAAATAAGTGGGAAACTGACAGTCCTTACATTAAATGACCTCGGTTGTGGTGAAAAAACTGCCTAGGAGAAGATATAAGTGGATTTAGGAAGGGTTGTTTGGTCATTTGTTCTTTATGATTTTTACTCTACATGAAGTTTTGGTTCTTCAAACCAACAGTTCTATTTTGATCCAATGATATTTTTGGCATCTCTGAGCTATTTCTAGATTTGGTGGAAGAATAAGAAGGGTAGAAAGTTGGAGTTGTGGAGGTCATTTTGGAAAAGGAGAGACTATGGAGGCTCAAATTTAGAAATCTTCTACAAATTGATAGAAGCTCTATCATGCATGATAGGCTCTATCCATTAAGTTGTTCTGATTTTTCCTAAATGTCTTCATAAAAACAACTCTGCTCTTGGAAACAAATGGGTTTTTATTTGTGATGTTTATTTTGCATTCATGCTTGAATTTTTCACTATATTCTTCTGATGAGATTCATTGTTTGATAAAATAGAATGTGGGTTTGTTCCTTGTTGAATATATGAGTGGATCGTGCTTTAACCTTGTTAGAACTGGAATGTTGTCAAATTTTTGTGAACTTTGTTGTCTATGTAAAATGGATTAAGGGAATACACTGTTTGATAAAATATTTGATCTGGGTTTGTTTATCCTCTATTGGGAGAAGGTATGAAAAATGTATCTCCTAGCTAAATCTTGAGTTGTTTTCGGATCTTGTTGCTCCTGTTTGAGTTATGCTAAAATAGATAGTCGGACTCAATGATTTTGGACTTCCTTCTTGTTTGGAAATAATAGGATTCATGTGTTACTTCTGTTGAGCTGATATGCTTTACTTATGAGAACCCCTATTGGATTGTTCTGAAGTAGTTAATGGAAGTCACTGCTAAGAAGGATTACGTTTCGGTTTTGTTCTCCTCTACTTGATATTTTGATCAGACATGTTTAGCTCCTGCTTGCACTTATATAGCATCATTTTTGTTTCTCTCACCATATGTTTGAGAATATTTGTTAATGACCAAACTGGTCTTGGGGTCTGAACGAATTCCCTTGATACAATCTTCCTAAAAGTAAGGTTAATAAGTTCCTGTTGTTGTGTTGTGGAAAGACTTATCGATTGTTCTCTAAATCCTTTTTGAGGTGAGGTTTTGTGCTTCAGGAGTTACCCTTATCGGTTCATCTGGTTAGATTTACTGGTTTCTTGCATTCTAGTCTGATGTTTATATGACACTATAGAGATGGGATATCTAAGTTGAACTATGAAATAGTTTAGTTTTTATTATCTTAAGGAAATGAGTTGGAATGCTTTCAGTTTTACTCTTCTCCTTTGGAGCTCGATTTTGAGCACCTATCTTGGGGTTATGTCTCTTTTGTTGTTCTTCATTGTGTTCAAATATGGGTTAGGTTCCTTTCCTTTCTTACCTGAAGACTATTCCTTTGATTCTTGTGAAGTTGGGAATATGGGTTGGCTTGGATATAATCTTGTATTCATTTTCTTGGATGCATAAGAATACATTATAGGTCTCTCTATCTTGAATGGAAAGATTAGAGGAATGTATTGACTGGAGCTAATAACGTTGGATGAATTGGAATGTTCAGTTGTTGTTTGATACTTCATGTATTGTTGCTAACTGAATTCATTTGAATATCTCCTTTTAGTCATAGCCAGTGCACTACTATAGCTGTTCTTATTTATATGTTGAGAAAACTCCATCTTCGGTATCTGAATTGCATGTTGCAGTAGTATATTCAATCTAGTACTGATTAGTTCTATGTTTTCAATGTTTGATAAGAGTTAAAAGATCTCTTGATTGGATCTGTATCAGTTCTTTTATTTTGATATGTAATTCTTTTCTTAGGAAAGGGTAATGAGATCTTCTCTCATCTTTGTTGTTGACTCCCTTCTCTCTCTTCTCTGAGTTGTGGAATGCAATACTGTTATCTTCAAACTCTAAAGGAAGTTGTAGTTATTATCTCTCTCTGTTTTTTCATTCTCTCATTAATATTACTCCTATGTAAGAAGTCGACCTGTTCGGTTGTATTAGCTAAAGGAAATGACAAAGTGGATAGTTGTAGGATATATCCTTTTATTTTCTTCTTCTTCAAAAATTCCTTGATAAGGATGTAATGAATTTGATATGTGACTCCTTTCGGGTGTATGTAAATGGAATTTATACTTTACAAAACCTGTTGATGATAAACATAAAACTTAGGCTAGAGTTGGCTTGAATTTGGATGTTATATCTTAAATGGGAAACCCTTATTTGAGGATGTTGATGGTTCATCCTAAATTTTATCATAGAAATTGAAAGAGTATGGATTTATATAACCTAGGATGGAATAAGTTAATTTTGTGTAATGTGGATCATTGCTTCTGTAAAATAATTCTATTTTTCATGAAGTGTTAAGAATTAGTACCTTTCTTGATTTAGATAGAAGGAATTCAAGAAATGATTTATAAATATCTATGGTAGGGATTTGATAAGTAATTAGGATGGAATATTACTTATCTGACATAATTTCTTATGAAATCATTGGCTGAAGAGTGTTGATTATATCATGATCTTTACTTAAGTTAATATGGTTGATCACCTTGTTCTTCATTTTATGATTGTTATTCCTTTATGATGTATCTATCTGTAGTGCTTTACTATTTCATAAAAGTAGAGTTCTTTTTATGAAACAGTTAGTTGAAAGCACATCATTTTAATGCTTAGTGCTTATCATGCTCAATTCAATGAACTGACCCATATTAGTAATTTTTGTAGATGGGCTTCGTAAGTGATAAAAGAAGACAAGTTCATGAAGTTACTTTTGTTTACCTAAGACTATATCTTTTATGAGGAAATATGATTCATTATTGAAATGTATTGTAAGGGAAAATTTGTATTTCTTATTGAGTTTATTAATGTTGTTTGACATGAAAGATGTCTGAAATGATTGGACTTGTAAAGTGTGTATTTCACTTTGATGAATGGAAAAGATTGAGAGTTTACTTGTACTTGATGTGTCACTCCCTTTGCGCATTTTGTAAAGGGAATTGTAAGCTTATCTTATTCTTTCTTAATCATATATGTTTTGAACCTTTTCAGTTTGACTTAAAATGAAATAGGTGGATAGGGAATTTAATACACTATTCCTTTATTAAATGCAACTTATCAAGTTGGCATTCATAGCTGATCATTTAACTAAGTCACTATGGTTTATTAATTGATGTTAATAGAAGTGCAAATTCATTATGATATCTTGTTTAAAGTAAGAGGTTACAATGAATCCTAATTCTTAACAAGAAAGAGGAAGGTGAACTTCCTCTTGACCCATACCTTCCTTGGTATAAAACAAATGAAAGGTAAATATAAAAATGTAATAAGTAGACTTCATCTCAATGAAGTCTAATATAAAGGAACCTGTTTCGGAACTTAAGCAAGCTAGGAATAGTTGGGTATAATAAGTGAATATTATTGTTGATTGTTGTTTCTGTTTTAATCAACTGAACCCTAAAGTAAGAAGTTAATGATTAAAAGGCAATCTTGATGTTTCTGCAAAACATTAACAACTCATTTATGGTTGGAAACCTTAGGGGTTAATTAAACTAGAATTCAATAGGGTTGTTGTAATTAGACTTTAATTATGGATAAATAATTAAGTAATTAACTTCTTGCTTGGGTGTGTACATCTAGATGGGGTGATTCAATTGGATGTTGGCACATGCCAACTACAATATTGTACCTTCGTTAAGACTTGGGTCTTCATGAGGATACAATGTTGCAGTTGACATGTTGCAACACCCTTCAGAATTGGATCATCTAGATCTACATAAACTCGACTTGATCTTAGTTAAAAATAGGTCAAAGTTAGAATTATGATTTAGTATTAGGGTAACTCACAAAACTTAGGATAACTAGACACACGCAATCGACTTAGGTTGATTGAGTATGTCTATGTACCCTTAGTCACCGCAAGTGGTTCTCTATACCAAACTATGTTGCTAACCTGGGTTAGGGTTAAACCTTGAACAAGTGGACTGACAGATTTAGTGAAGACCATTCTAGATAACATGATGAAGTGGGGTGAAGGACGTATTCCATTTGATGAGTATGCCATCTAGGAATATAAACATGAACAATATGTGAAAATCTTTGGCCAAAGTATCACAAGTTGTTGGTTGTGTTGTCCTATGTCACCTAGTTTAAGAAATGGGATTTTAGATGAATATTGGTAACAAATATTCAGATAGGTCTCTTAAACAGAACACTTCAATACTTGGATAAGGGTAAGAGAACCAAGTATACTTAGTATACAATACATTGAGTTAACATGAGAGATCGGTAGTTCACCGAGTCATTTACAACTGCATATGGTTATTTGTTATGAGATTGATTAGCATGGAATGTGTGTTCTAAATTATGATTATTTAGAATAGAGAACATTATTATAATTTTTTCCCCTTGTTTCTAAAGTCTTAAAATGGGAATGTTACGAGGACAAAAATAACAAATAAGGGATGCAATATCTCGCAGAGTGCTTATTGGGAAGATTCATGAATGGAGAGTAACACTATACCTCTCTCCCCAACACTTGCACTTTGGTGTGAGATGACCCAAAAACTTGCACTTGGCATGATATTGCCCAAAAAAACTCACACTTGGCATGAGATCACCCAAAAAACTCACTCTTGGCGTGAGATCACCCAAAAAAATCACTCTTGGCATGAGATCACCCAAAAATCACTCTTGGCATGAGATCACCAAAAAACTCACTCTTGGCGTGATATCGCCCAAAAAAATCACTCTTCATTGTAGTTTAGGACATTTTTCTATACTTTTACACTCTTTTACATCAAGTGCACACCTGTCCTTTACTACTAATTTACACACTTTTACATACTTTTCTCATATTTTTCATATATATAGGACTTCGAATACTCCTTTTCTCTTCTTTTGTAGGTTTTTGTTAATATGTAACAAGAAGCATCCTACAACAAAAATACAAGAACAAAAACAAGTATAAGAAATGCATACACCTCACCCCTAGGGTCACTTTCCTTTCCTAGTTTCCACGCTTCACTTGTCCACTTGACATACTCTTCGCCACATGCTCTACATGATTATCAAGTATGCATATTCTATATACTTTATGTTATCGAGTATTCACTCAACAACATAAAGTGGGGAAAACGTGGACAAAAAATCACACACTTGAGTATATTTATAGTTCCTAAAGGCATGCTAGCATTTAATTGATTCATAAACAATAAAACTAGTATTTGAAAACTATCTTTATATTTGGTCTTATATACCCTACATCCCCGTTAGAAATTTACTTGATTTATATTCATGACCTCGAGACACCAGGGCCCAACCAAGACAAAAGCGCTCATGCACTCTTGCCCCTATATGTTCTCTTTTTTTTGGGTATCTTTTTCCTCATGGTCAACCTTCCAATTGTAAATTATGAAATTCAAACAAGGGAATCATATAAATACATAGTTGTGTTTTCAAAATAAAGGAAAAAATACTAAGCATTACTATAATCACTTAAGCTTGCATTAAAAAGGAACCTAAAGCACTACAAGGCATCCATCTAACATCCATTTAAGGGACAAGGGTTACCAAAAATGTGCATACACAACATAGGAAAGGGAATTTCATTTTATTCCATTCACACAGCCTAACTACAACCCGCTATAAAGTACAACTTTCACAGGGCATCTTGGGCACAATTTCAAACACTCAATAGAACTACATGGATTTTGAGATATAGTGTGAAACTCATTCATAAGTTCACTCTTGAGGTGATCACTAGGGTCAGTTTGACTCCAAATTTCACATCTTTCTTTTTATGTTTGATGTGGTTTGTGGGCTTGTGCAAGTGAACATATCTTTTGTGGGTTATAGATACCTTCGTAAATCATAGTGAAAAAAATAGGTGATCAACAGTGAGCAACTATGATAGTATTGTGGCACAACAAAAGTAGATTCCATGCCTCTGTATAGTCAACAATGCCTGTGATCGCCACTAGCTCCCAAGTGCATCCGTCTTACTACGGCTCCCTGTCTAGCTTTGTTCCCGCATTCCATATTTTACAGAGATCAATTATGGAATTTTTACATAATTTTTATCACTTCTCCCTATCCATATCAGTTTCATATTGCATGAGATATTAGATAAGCTCTTCTCTCTCTCTCTCTCTCTTGCTTAGGGTTTTATACTTTACATCTTATTTTGCTTGTGTCATTTCGTATTTTATCATTTATACATTAATAACTATACAATACTTAGATTTAAGTCAAATTAAATTAAATAAATGACTAAATCTTAAGTTCAATTGGCTCACTAATTCTCTCCATCATTTCATCTTGAATATGGAGATACTTTTGTGAAACCTCTTCATTAATAGTATAAATAAAAAGATTCTAGGATTCCTTTAGTTTTTTTGTAGGCGTCAGTTGAGGGAGCAGGATGATATAATCTGCACTCACTGATTGTAAAAGGGATGTTAGAAATCAATATTTTGTAATTCAATCTGTTGTATGATTTGGAATTTTTGAAGTAAATAAAGTTTCTTCTTTGGTGATCTAGTGTCCACAACATAATTCGATCAAAGGGAGAGCAAGGGCCCACTCACCCCAAGACTCGAGTTTTTGGTATTTTTTGGTTATTCTAGTTTTATGTGTGTGTGTGTTTCATCCGTGTTTAATACAGTCCAGTCTATTATTTTTTATCATTGTATCTTTTATTCTTGATTAATCTATGGTGAATTTATTAGACAATAATTTTCATTCAATTTTTTTATTGATGGTAAAAGAGGGTTAAGGGGATCCTACCCCATAAATTTCCAAAAGATCCCCTTAAGGGTCAAGGAAATATATCAACAACCCAACACGAGCCAAGGCCACATAGAAAAAACTACCAATAAAGATCATAAATTTAAAAAAACAACATAGCCAAGAGTGAAAAACAATAAACTAATAGCCACCGAACTAATACTAGAACAAACAGAAAATAATAACAAAATATGGTGCAACAACTTAAAAACCATGGTGATGACACCCTAAAATTTACAAAGCAAATTTCATGACTAAACAAGTAAAGCTAATGCCATTTCCATCCATCTATCAAAGGTTCTAGTTCTAGGAATGTAACACTAAGATAAAAGCTTAAAAGAATGCTTAACTAGCATGAAAACAATACAAAATCTAACTAAACATGCCTACTAATATGCTTGAATTACCTAACATGGGCCTAAATAGACCTAAGAGGGAAATCAAATGGTTATGGTTACTACTCAAAATAAGTTGAAATGGAATCTTCCAATGACTACTTGGTCATTTTGGATATCCATCTACTAACCCTATTGAAGGCTTTAAACAAGGATTGAACTTGGCTATATATCATATTTATTATATGAGATGCAAATCAAAGCATGGTGTAAAGTATAAAGAAACTAGGTGCACCCTTTTTGTAGTTTTCATTTTGGGAGAAACTTGTATTTTGGTGCATGTGGGACTAAAATACCTAAATTAGATTAGGATTGCTAATCATGATTAGGTCTTGCTAATCACAATTAGTGAATTACCAAGTGATTAAGAGGTGTGAAGCATTAATCAACCGCTCAGTTAACTAGGAGGTCGATAAGCTTTTGAATCTTGTTGAGATGTCAGTGGAGGTGAATGGGGTGATTTTGAGTGGTTGGAAGAGGGGTTTGAGTCAATACTAGGTATATTGACCAAAACAAGGGCAAAATAGGCTTAATTAGCTAATAAATGCTAATTGTCTGTTTTGAAGAGGATTTTGACTTACGATTCACCATAAAGTGGCATCTTGAATGCGAAAGGGGTTATGTAATCAACAAAGCATTGTTAATTGGCTAAAGTGGTAAGAAACATTAGTTAATTAGCAAAGAGCACTAATTATAATGGAATTGGAAAGAATGAGAGTGATTTGTATGCATTTTGGCAATAAGATTGCAAAATTAGAATTTAGGTGTCCATACATGGTTATCACTTTTCTCATCTAGATCTTTGAGTAAATTTTTCCATTACTAAGCAAGTTTAGCAATAGTGAAACCTAGTCAATCAAAGACCATCTTCTTTTCTTCTTTAATCATTTTCTTGGCGTGCTCCCAAACCCCACTATGTTTCTAAATCTTAACAATATGAGCAATCACATGTAGGTGTTTGATGGTAGAAATGATGTCGAGGAGGCTCCACTTACTGATATGGTTCAAAGTATCCTTCAACCTATCCAACTCTTTTTCCAACACCACACACCTTCTTTGAACAACATCCAAATTTACAAGTTCATAATAACAACCATACTTTCAAATTTTTCCCTCATAACTTGCCAATACTTGAGCATAAATTAAAGCATGATTTTGTTCATGTTCACATACATTTTGATTTTATCCATACCCTAAGAATCCATGGCTACAACATCCTTATAACAATGGCCATGTTTGGCCTTGGAATCGAAGAGAAAAGGGGTAGCTTTCCCCCCGAAAATAAAGCGATGAAAGCCCAACACGTCTCAACAGAGGATTGAGGCTCAATGCCAAGATGTTCGAGGCGAGGGTACAAACCGACCCTATTCATCACTTCCATATTTAGACCTAGAATCCACATGAGAGGGAGAATCCTCGAATAAAGGACCTCTAAACTTGATAGACTTAGCGAGATCGGTGACCCCCTCTTGAACATAGCTAAAATAAAATCATGGTGCATAGGAGCCTTGAGCTTTCCATTCTTAAATTGGTCAATCAAAGCACACAAAGAAATCAAGATAAAGTAAGGAAAACTAAAAATCTTCCCATGCCTGATAAAATTCAATATAGGAAAATGATAGGCATATATAGTTTTGTGACACCCTTCCAAGGTGAGGTATTGAATGAGGTTAAGAGATATCACTATAATACTCAAGAAGAGACTTCATCAAAAACAATAAAGTGGGGAATGTGTTTTTCCTTATCAATCAAGAAATATTTGATCTCCTTAGCACTATTCGTATTCAACTTAAAGATCTCCCTTTTATCCTTCTTAAGACCAATAATGGAGGCAACGAAGTCAATAGAGATTTCAAGAGAAATACCCCTCACGTAAAACCATACCACCCTCCAATATTTCACAGTGTTCATGCTTGCAAATATTCAATTATGAGAGTCTCATCAAACCCATTGAAGATATCAAAAATAACACAACCCAAAATTTTCAAAAGAATACCAACCATGAGGTTTTATCTCTTTCACCCCAACTGGATCATTACACACCAAAGTCAGCAACCATAACAAAAAAAAAATTAGTGTAGAAGAATGAAGGAGAAAAGGTAGGTATTTCAATCCCGAAGAGACAATAAAACTCCTCACTCAACACATGTGAGTCGATCTTAAGATACCCACATTTCCCCAAGCGTGGGAATTCATAATACAAATAGGATAACCAAAGAGTTTGATAAGACATGACTTTTCCATAACATAATTGTGACTTAATAAAATGACCCGCTCCATAAAATAATTAATCCCTTTTTCCTTTGAGTAGGACCAAACCTATTCTTGACATAATTCAAGATAACAACACTCTTAAAACAAATCCATACCAAAACATTTATCCTAACAATCATAGTGATCTTCAAGGAAAATTACAGTTTAAAAATAGGAAACATGAAGGAAATTCCTCCAAAGTAACTTCCTTATTGATCATTGCAATCATAACAAGGTCAAGTAACGAGACATTTTTTAAAACCTTCATTCCATTCATAATAACCCTTTTATTAGCAAACAAATCAGCCACACAATTCCCTTCTCTATAATTATGGAGGAAGGTTATATATGCAATGTAGACACAAAATCATGCACTTGGGTATATTTTTAGGTCCTAAAAGCATACTAGCATTTACATGATTCCTAAGTGAGAAAACTAGTAATTAAACCTATCTTTGGCCTTTTGTCTATGTTTCTTGTTTTCTATTTAGTCTTACACACCCTAAAATCCATTCGGTACTTTACTTGATTATCTTTTATGACTTTGGACACCAACGCCCGAGGATGCCGTGTCTCAGGCACCCTCATCCCCTCTAGGTGCCCCTAAACCTTCTCTATCTTACTCACTTCTTTTGGGTCTCTTTTATCATTTGGTTATCTTATTTTCTTATGGGCCGGCCTTCTAGTTGTCAATTACAAAATTCAACCAAGGGAATCATATAAATACATTACATGTGATCAAAATAAAGGACTAAGATCTAAGAATACTTAATTTCACCTAAGATTGCATCCGAAGGCATCTAAAGCACTCAAAGACATCCATCTAACATCTATTCAAAGGAAAAGAAACTACATTTTCTGCATACACAACATAGGAAGGGGAAGTCTATTCTATTCTATACACAAATTTGCATCTTTTAAGAAATATAGCCCGCTATCTAATGTATCTTAGAAAAGGGCATCGTAGGGAACAATTATTTCACACACTCACAAGAACTACATGGAGTGTAAGATGTAGTGCATCACTAAGTCCAAATTTCAATCTATCCGTGACAATCGTGGTATTATGGGTTTTACAGGTGAATCTCTATTTTGCAAGTTACATGCACACTTGACAATCAAGGTATGACATACAAGTGATCAACAATGAATATCAATGACACTCTTGTAACACTTAACCAATCAGATTCTCGAGTCCCTACGTAGTCACATGCGCCGAGTAGAGGTTACTTGGGGCCTAGGCATCCTCGCATCGCCTAGGTGCCATAGTCTAGCCTTACTCCGATAGTCCTAGATTTCACAAAGGCACAATTATGATAGTATGCCCTCTTTGTTCATCAGTTTCTCTAGTCCAGATTAGTTCCAAGAGAATCACAAATCAACTAAGTCCTTTTCTCTCTCTTTCTCTTGTGCTTAGGGTTTCATGTTTACTTGTTTATTGCTTTTTCATAGTATATTTAACATTTATATATCATATTATACATCCAATTACTCGTAATTAGGGTTTATCAATAAATTATATTTTTATTAAATCATTTAGTGAACCCATCACTTGAACCCAACCTTGCTTCTAGGTATTTTTTCATCTTTTTATCATGGCTAAAACTCATGCACCCTTTACTGATGAAGACCTTCATGATCTCAATTCTCATCTTGTTGAACATCCATAAGATCTAGATCTGCTCTTATTCATTACTCGTGAGGAGGCCACCAATCTAGCTGAGCTTAATGTTCCTACATCCACTACCACTTCTATGCCTATTGCTACTCAACCTCCTAATTCCACCATTCCACCTACTTCCAATGTTCCCATTTCTATCTCTAAACCTACCAACTATTTTACTCAGCCTATCACTTCCCATACGTGGCAAGTCTTTTCCTTTGACATTCAAGACCTAAACTCTCTCTATCATGATCTCCAAGTTCAAATCCATCAACTTTAGTAGACTAATTCTCGTGCATCTACATCTCTTGATTCCACCCTACTCCTTCACACTTCTTTCGCACTCGAAACAATTTTCTCTTATGTACTTCCTCTAAACTTCGTCACTCCTAAGATTCCCACCTTCAATTTCCATGGTGACCCTCAAGTGCATCTTAGATATTTTCATGTGGCATCTCTCAATTATGTGTATGATCATACTTTGCTAGCCAAGCTATTTCCTAGGACCTTACAAGATTACACAATTTTTTGGTTTTACGATATACCCGTTCATTCAAGAACCTCATTTACTATCTACCCTATGACGCACTCTTATGCTAAGCTTCACACTTGAATGTTGAGGTCATACTACATCCATAAACCTCACACACTACATATTTCATGCTATGCTCTTCACAATACATATTTCTAGCATTCCATTCTCACACATCATGCTACACTATGACGCACTCAAGTTTCATGATTTACACTTGAATGCTAAGGGTATAAATCTGAAATTAACCTCACCCCTTCTACAATTTATGCTCATGCTTCATGATCTTCCTTTCTAGTACACATTTCAAACTACTTCCGATGACACACTCTTGTTTTATGGTTCATTCTTGACTGTCGAGGGGTATTTTTTTAGAGTACGTATTTACCTTAGCTCATGCTCACCTAGGTAATTTATTTACCTTCTATTTTATTTATCCCCACCCAATTATGTGTGGATATTTATTTTATCTTATTTATATATTAGGTAGATATTATCTAGTTGTTATGACTAGTTCTTTCCTAAATCTATGGTATTGACTAGTTCTTTGATGACTAGTTCTTTCCTAAATCTATGGTCTTGACTAGTTCTTTCCTTGATTTATGGCTTGATCTATGACCTTGAATGGTTCTTAGATTGATCTTCCTTGCCTATATAAGCAAGACAATTCTCATTGTACTTCATAGAGTTCCATAATAATATATGATATTGCTGCTCATTTATTTGCAAAGGTTTTTGTAAAGTTATTCGGTGTTTTCTTTCATCTTATTAAGTGTGGTGTTTAATTAGCATATGAGTTCTTTGTGGCTTGGTACGATATGTTTATTGTTCCTTTTATGGTATTAGAGTGAGATATTGCTATTGACATCTGTTTGTAAGTTTTGTTTTGCAAACAAGGTTTTTAATATTAATATATTTGTAGATTTTTAATATTTTGTTTCAAGTAACATACATTTTTATGAAAAAAGAGCTCCATTGGATATACAAGGCGACAAAACCCCAAAAACAATTGTAAACTCAAAGGTATGACGAATATTATTTATTTTTTATTTTTCTTTAGTTTTGTAGAAGTGGATGCACGTTTAGATCCACTTAGAAATCTGTGCTAGTGAGACAAAGGGAAAGAAAACCAATTATGAGTTTTTTCTTGGTTTTGTGCGTCACCTAGTTTTTTTTTCCTATTTTGTAGAGCTTCTATTTCGAGGAGGATTTGAAGATTTTAAAAATCATGCCGGGTTTTCAAAATCCATGTTGGGAGGAAAAAATTGTAAGAAAACCATTTGTGGGTTTTTGGGTTTTGTGAGATCTATTTTGGGTTTTTTCTTTTGTTTTGCAGAGTTCCCATTTCTGAGAATCTAAGATCTTTCTTTGAGGTTTTTACTAATTCATTTAAGAGGAAAAGAGTAAGAAAAACCATTTTTAGGTTTTTTTGGGTTTTGCATGCTTGATTGTGGGTTTTTTTCTTTTAATTTGCAGAGTTTATATTTTACGAGAATTTGAGGATCTTAGAAATTCTTCACTTGAGGTCGAGATCTTAAAAATATGTGTGACGAGGCAAAAGATCCAAAAAATGGTTTTGGGGTTTTCGAGTTTAGTATTGATTTTTTTGTCCATTTTGTAGATATAGAATTGGAAAGTTTTTTCTAGAAAAGTACATTCATGAGTGTAGGGCATTTTATATTTGTTTTAAATAAATATTAACGCAAAAAATTGAAAAGTTTCTATCTTTTGATCGACAACTCGGATTTGAGTGCCATTTTTTTCAAAAGTGCTTATTTTTTGTGTTCTAATTCCATTGGAAATATTTATTTTATGAAATACACTAAAATTATAAAGTTCCATATTGTTACACACACTCAATTATAAAGTGTCAAATCTAGGGTGTCTTGTTACATTGTTTGATTCTTACATTTTTGGTGATTTTGAGAATGACATCTTTATCTACTTCGCACTAGATCAAATTGAGCCATTAATAACACATAATTACCACACATGGAAACCAAGATTCAAAACAATCATTAAACATAAAGGATCATGGGATTTAACTTCTCCGAACAATCAACGCTTCACTAGAGAATATGCAAAATTTTAGTACTAATTCAAATTCGATGAGTGTATGGGTTTAATAGGAACTTATGTAAGTAATAGTATTTTGTTTCATATGGAAAAATGTGACTCTCCTTGTAAAATATGAGAGAAATTTGAGGGTTTATTTAGTAAGGTGGATCACATGAGAGCCATGTAACTTGAAATTGAGATCACTTATCTTAATCCTGAAGATTTTCCATCAATTATTGACAAAATTAATAAGTTCAAGAATTTGTTGACACAATTGAAGGGGAGTGGAAAGATAAGAAATATGAAGAGTGTGTTTAATTAATTTTATCAAAATTGAGAGGTCCATTCCAAATATTTGCTTTCTACCTTTTTTTCTAGCATGGATGCCTTAAGTGACACATTCCAAATGCCTGAATTAGAAATATTTTGTGAAAGAATTACTAGGAAGAATCCAAATTGTCTAACCTTGAGTCTTCCACCTCTCAAAAGGCATTAGTAGCATCTAATCCTAAGGGTAAGGGAAAAGCAAAATTTAAATCAAAGTTCACCCCTTCTCCATCTCCAAATGCTCCTAAACCCAAAGAAAAAAACTCTAAACACAAGGAGTCTTTTAAATCCAAGAATAAGTCTTTCCTTTCATGCTATTTTTATGGGGGTATTGGTCATGAAGAACATAGGTGTTACAAGTGAATACAAGCTTTAGAGGATGCAATTAAGAAACAAAAAATTTCTATCTCCACTCCACCTCCTTCTAATAAACATGGAAAAGTAATTAATGTTATTGGGAGATCTCAATCACCACTTGCAGATAATTGGGTTATAGATTATGGTGCTTCTCATCACATGACTTCTTCCAAGGAGTCTTTTGTATCTCTAGGTTTTATTTCTACTTCCAAAATTGAGGTTGACTATTCTTCCTTTATTTCTATCAAGGGAAAAGGTGACATACACCTTAATGGTGGAAATATCCAAGATGAATTGTATGTTCCTAACATCACTACAAATTTTCTTTTTGTATATCAAATATTTCATTCTCAAGTCAAGGAAAAATAGTGACTTTTACACCATATGGTGCAAAAGTACAAAATTTGTTTGATCCTCATTCACTTGTTGCTTAAGGTATTATTGATCATGGTTCTAGACTACATCACTTTAAGGGTTTTGATGATACTTCCTCCATAGGGATAGGATTGGTTTCTTACGAAGATTCACAAAGTAAACTTTGGCACGAGAGATTTGGTCATCTCAATTACATATTTTTGAAGGAGTTGAGCACTCATGGTATGGTTGATGGTCTTCCTAGAGTTTCTTGTCTCGAGGGAGTTTACCCTTGACTATGCACTAGAGAAACAACACCAAGATCCATTCCCAAGTATTTTCCCAAGAGAGCTTCTTCACCACTTGATTTTGTGCATAGTGACTTGATAGTTTCTCCTACCCCTCTTTTAATGGAGCAAAGTATACACTTACCTTTATTGATAATTTCTCAAGGTGTACTTGGGTTTATTTTCTCAAGTTAAAAAGGGATTATTTTTCACACTTCAAAGTCTCTCTTGAAGGCTTTGGTCGAGAAACAATCTTCTTGTTTCATAAAGAACCTTCACACTCATAATGGGGAAATTACTTCAACAATGAGTTTTCTAATTTTTGATAGCTCATGGAATTATTCACTAACATTCTATTCCTCATACTACAAAACATAATGGTTTAGCAGAATGGAAGAACCAAACTTTGAAGGAAATGGTTAACTATATGATGCATTCTAGAGATTTACCTCCTATATAATGGGCATTAGTAGTTAATTGTTCTAATTACATTTAGAATCACACACCACACAGAGCACTTGAGAATTTGAATCAAGAGGAATATTGGTCCAAAACTAAGCCCGATGTCTCATTTTTTCAAGTCTTTGGGAGCCATGCTTGGGAATTTGTGCCAAAGAAGAAAAGGAAATCCTTGAATAAGAAGAGAAAACCCTTGATCTTTGTAGGGTATTGTGAATCCATGAGAGCTTATCAAATTTTAAATCATGATACTCATGAGGTTTTTTTTCGAACACATGTTCAATTTGATGAGCTTCTCTCCTCATGATTCTTCATCTTATTCCATGCCTACTTCTTATTCTTTATGTCATCTTGAGGATCCCTTCTTTAAGGAGGTTTATGAGGAGGGTATAGATGTAGATGAGGATCCTATTCCCACATAAGTTGTCACTATGCCTATTTGGGCTTATACTATATTTTTGAGGCAACACCTTTCATATAGGATCTTCCATCCACTAGGCATCATCACACATATTCTACCGGTTCTAGAATTGTGTCAATAATTTTCTGAGGATCCACAATATTTTTCAAATGATCATGGGATACATGAGTGATATGATGCAATGAAAGCTGAGTTTTTCTTTTTGATAAAGAATAATACTTGGGATTTGGTATCTCTTCCTAAAGGAAGAAAGAGGGTTAGGTGTAAGTGGGTATACCGAACCAAATACACACATGATGGGTCCATTGATAAGTATAGGGCTCATCTTGTTGGAAATGTTTTTTCACAAGTTGAAGGTATTGATTACTCTAAGATTTTGCACCTATTTCCAAGATGAATTCTATACGCCTTGTATTATTTCTGCATCACATGGGTGGCCCATATACAAAATGGACGTGAATGTTTCCGTCTTACATGGAGATTTACAAGAGGAAATATACATGAAGCAACCTACTAGATTTGTTCACGACTATTCTCATATTTGTAGAATCTGAATGTCTCTCTATCATCTCAAACAGGCCCCTCAAAGCTTGGTATGAGAAGATGGATTCTTTTATTCTATCTACTGGTTTTTTTTGTTACCACCCCGATCATACATTATATCTACAACATGTTAACGAGGATATCATGATACTTGCCTTGTATGTTGATTATATATTACTTACAAGAATATCTTCCTCCCACATTCAAACTATTCGGAGGGATTTTTCACACATTTTAACATGACATATCTTTGGCTATCGCATTATTTCCTTGGTTTACATATTTCTTAGATAGATTCAGGGATTCATTTGAGTCGAAAAAGTACACCCATGATCTTCTTCATATTTTTGATATGGTTGATTGCAAGCCAAGTCCATTTCCTTTTCAATGCTGGGTTATTCTTACTTCCACATGTACCGCTCCACTTTGTGATCCTACATCAGTATAAGCAATTGGTTAGAAGTATCATGTACTTGACCCATAATCACCATGATATTTCATTTATAAAGGGCTTGTATCTCGGTTTGTACATTCTCCTCATAGTAGTCACTAACGAATGTTAAATGAATTTTTGCTATTTTTAGGGAACTTCCCACTCGGCCTACACTACACTAGGGGTTCTACTCAGTTGGATATACATATTTAGATTGGGTAGGTTCTATTGATGACATACATTCAAATTATAGATACCTTTGTTTTCTTGGTTCTTCTCTAGTTGCTTGGGTATGTAAAAAGTAACAGGCTATTGCACTTTCATCTTTAGAGGTAGAGTACGGAAACAAGCTTATTATGAGTCAACAGATTCTTTGGCTTTGACAATTATTGTGAGCTTGGATTCCTTTAGGATTCAATGACTGTACTTTGGTGTGACAACCAAAGTGCAATTCACATTTCTCACAACATTGTTGAGCACCAACAAGATATTGTCTAAAATAACTCTCCTAGTTATTTTGAGAACTCAGTATCCTCATTCCGAATATGAGGTTTAAGACTCGAGGATGACCGCAATCGATGGTTTCACTTGGCACATTACTTGGTTGCAGTTTTCCACGCACCTTTGCACACCCTTCCTTCTCCATTCCTCTATATTCTCCCTTTACGTGCACTTCTTGCACACCCACCTTCTTTCCTATAGTTTGTACATTCTCTATGTGCATCCTGACTTTCCTTCTAATTCGGCTAAGTCACTTCACACATTCTTTCTCCACGTGCCCCTTTCCTTCTTTTCATTGCGTGCTTCTCATGTGAATGTTGTACTTCACTTGCATACTTGATCCCTTTAAGGCATGCACCTTATCTTACCACTTCCACGTGCATCCTTTTTGTATGTCTTTCTTCATGATTTCTCATGCCCCTTGCTCATGCACCTAGTACAACTCTCCCACACTAATCACTATGCCACATGATGACTGTTAGATTGAGTGTATCACACACAATCTATCAAAGCATGCCAACTAGGCATCAAATCTTTGTGATAAATCAATGCAAAAACATGGAAAAAATGACAAAACTAATGACCAATTGATCGATCCTTTAGGTGACCAATGGGTGGCAAGTGTCATTACATGTTTTTGTGGCACCGCATATTTCAAAAGGCCATAAATTCTACTACAAGTATTGGATCCTTACAATCTTGGTCTTGTTGGAAAGCTACTGACATGGGTGACACTCCGGATCATTCAAAAGTATATTTTAGTAGGTGAGAAATAGGAAACCGTTTCTAGCCATTAATGTATTGCAGTGTAGTCAACCCAACCACCCAAATTCGATCCAATTTTCTCCTTCCTTCTTCCACAAGAAAAATAGACATGGGAAGGCACATTTGACAACTTTACAAGTGGATTTATAGGCATTCAATACTTGTTATTTGTGGTTAAATTTAAAATATGATTTCCCTCTTCTTTCTCCTCCTCTTTTGTTCTTCTTTATCTATAAATAGTGGATAAATTCTCATTGTAAAAGGTTGGACCCCTTTAGTTTGCTAAGGAATTTTGTTCCTTGTATTTTAAGTTGTAAAACTTTAGATATGTCTCTCTACATGTGGATATTAGCCTCATCCACCATTGTAATTGAGTGTGCATGTATTTGAAGCAATAGAAGCTTGGTTTTGTGGCTATTCTCTACCTTGGCTCATTTTTATTGCATCTTCTTTCCTCTCTTTTGCACTTTTTGTTTGTTGTGCTTTCTCACATCCATTGTAGGTTCCTTTTGTGATTTTGCTCCATGAAAATGATTATGTGGGTGTGTTTCAGTGCTGATATACATGTTTATCCTCTCTTGTTTTCTCTTAAATATAATCATGTTCATTCCCCTCTTTCTGGTGTTATCGCCTCCCTCTAACTTAGGTTTTCATTTTTCATGCATTTCCTTCTAACCTTGGTCCCTTGTATTCTTAGAGTTGTGATAGGTAGCTGTATCTCCCTTTCTAGGATTATTTTTAGAAGTAGAAATAGGTAGAGGAACCTTCCTTCTTGAAGCTATATCTCAAGCATGCAAGGTCCCATAACTTAGAGACAAGCCCATGTTTCCTTAAAGCTCAGTTAATCCTAATCTAGGATGGGTACAATTTTGAGCCCCAAATTTTTTTGACATGCCCGGTAGGATGAGCATTAAAATATTATATTTCATTATTACTAAGTTTTGGTGTGTGACCTAGTGCTTTCCATCCTTTAAAGGCTTGTTTTAACACATTTGGAGACTCCCATTCTCGGATCTACTATTTTTGGTAGCCGACACATGTCTTTCACGAGAAGAATACATACTAGACAAAATGCAACAATTTAAGAGTGCTTTGAGTAACTTAAAATTTCTCTAAGAAGAAGAGGTAGCAGAGTAACCACGTACACATCTCCATCTCCAGCAGGTCATGCACTTTCCAAACCATATCCTGGCATGCACCTTCCTTACATCCTACTAGAGTTCTAAGACCTATTATAATGACAACGTAACAAGTGAATAAACCACTTATTAATTTTTCGGTAGAAACCCCTTTTCTCTTAATTCCTAAAATCCCATTCTAACATCTCCAGCTTAAGAAGATCCATTTCTTCACTAGGAAAAATTAGGCCACTCCAGTAGGCCATATCCAAGACATTACCAATGTCTGCACTATGCACAAAATTATTGAACAAGATGTGGTTGTTAGACTATTAGCTTCTTCATTTAAAGGAAGAGATTTGCAATGGTTCAAAATTTGACAACATGATCAATCACTAATTGGAATAATTTGGGGACATCCCTTTGCAATCAATTTGGAGAAAAGGAGAATAACCTCTCCTTTCTTGAATAATTGACAACCATAAAAAGGGCTCTCAATGAGGTTATGACATGATTTTAATTTCGGACTTGAAAACCCGAAACAATTCCATCCATGGTAATACCAACTCTAGAAGGTGTTTTCCTTTACTTTTTAAGAGATTTAAATTCTAATATTACTGTCATGATCCAATCTATGGGGGTGTGAAATTTCTTGGGGCCTACACATCATCCATTAGGGCTGAAAATTGTATAGTACGGGCATGAAAGTTATCTCCTAGACCACCCATGCCCTTGTTTCCATAAATGCATCAAGAGGCACTCATCCTTCCATTATTGAAATATTGTTCATAGTGTGAACACTTAGGATTGGTTTGGGTTATTTGGTAGCAATAGTTTTTAATATTTATAAAATAATAAATGAGTGTGCACAATTAGTTGTCATGCATAACTCATAGAGATAGAAATGTGTGAGAATATCTTAGGATTGAGAGTAAGACTAGGGAATAAAGGAGAGATATGGGGATAAAATGATAAGACTTGACTGCATGATTTTAGGAGCAAGCAATTGTATAAAATACCCTCTCATATTCAATAGAAATTGCTCCATTATATTTACATTTTGTTTCTATCTTCTGTAGTTTTCATTTCATGTGTTGATTTTAATTAATTATTGCTTAATTTATTTATGCAAATCTAGAGATTTATCATCATCTGGTATCAGAGTAGGTTAGGAAGATTTATGAGAGTGATTGCAGAACAAAACCAACCTCAAGGATGTAGATATGAGATTTTTAAAGCTTCCATCGCCATTTTCTGGATTCTGATCTTTAAAAAAATGACTGGTAATTCGTGTTTTTCTCAAAAACCCAGATTTAAAATTTTCTGAATTTTTTTGGGTTTGTTTATTTGTATTATGAAAAACTTATGTCAAAAAATTATAGAAACCCATTTCATATTTTAAGATAAATCGTGGAAACAATTATGACATTTCTAATTATTCTGTAAAAAAATAGTGACTGATTTCCAACAATTAAAATCTGATATGCTTTATTATTTTGGTTAAATATAAAGCTGATTATTATTGTAAGGGTGCATTATCGGTTGAAACCGACACCTAATAGAATTGTAAAATGAGCCTCAAAGACAAATTCAGCTGAGTTAGCATCATCACGATGGAGGAAGGAGGCATAGGAGGATGGAGGCAAATTGGCATCTCTTGTTAGTCACCAACAAAGAGATTGCTTCATGGTATTAGTGACCTTTTACTTTTGTTGTGTGGTGTGTTGACTTTATGTTGTAATAATGAATAGAAGTAACATTCTTGTTTAAATCTCCCGCATAATCATAATTTCTATTTTTAATCCCTCTAAGTTAGAAACAATGATGTGAGAAAATTAATGTACGCTGCTATGTAGTGGTGGGTTCCACTAGAAAACCATTTTTAAGTTGGAGGTTCTCTTGTAAAACCTCATAGTTTGAGTTGTTGGTACTCATTAAAAACCTTCATTTCTTTGTAGATCATGAGTAGGTACAGGAGATAGCTTTCCCCATGTTCACACTAAGGGGGTGACTGTTACCGAAATATTGTTCATAGTGTGAACACTTAGGAGTGGTTTAGGTTATTTGGTAGCAATAGTTTTTAATATTTATAAAATAATATATGAGTGTGCACAATTAGTTGTCATGTACAACTTATAGAGATTGAAATGTGTGAGAATATCCTGGGGATTAAGAGTAAGACTAGGGAAGAAAGGAGAGATATGGGGATAAAATGATAAGACTTGACTCCATAATTTTAGGAGCAAACAATTATATAAAATTCCCTCTTATATTCAATAGAAATTGCTCCATTCTATTTACATTTGGTTTCTATCTTCTATAGTTTTCATTTCATGTATTGATTTTAATTAATTATTCCTTAATTTATTTATGCAAATCTAGAGATTTATCATCACCTTCCACTTGCCCTCTTCCTCACATTTCATTCTCCCGTGCGAATAAGGAGAATGAAGAAATAAAGGCCCCGATAAGAAACTTGTCCAATAAAGTCATATCTTTAGAAAAACAACAGTGCAAGCCTTCAAAAATAGTTTTAATCAAGGACTTAATTAAAGCCATCAACCCTTAAGAAATGAATATATAAATTGAAGGTATGGTTAGAACCAACAAAATGATAGATGGCATGCTAATGCACACCTCCCACTTCATACTATTGCTCCCATGTAACCTCATCTAGTCCCCCCGGTTCAAGTCAAGAACTTGTTCCAGTTTAGAAAATTCAGTCCAAGATACAGTATGGTGCTTCCCTCATAACATGCTTCATAGCCAGTACAACTATGCCAATTCCCTACGTGTGCAAGCCTACATGATTCAAAATGTTTTAGGTAATGAGCCTTCCACTAGTACATGTTAACCTGAAAATGAAGTGCCATAATTTATCCCTGAAGCCAACCTAGTCTTCTTTGGTGCTGATGAATTTTATGTAATGAACTAAGCTACAAATATCTCAATTAAGCCGCACACACATGTTGCTGATAACAAAATCTACAAGAAGAGAATGCTGGAAACTAGTGCATAGCCTTCAAGTTCTCGCCGCTTAGAGTGATCTCACAAAGCATAAGGATGCAAATGCAAATCAAACCAATAGTTATGGTGCACAAGCTTCTATGGATGAGATTCCGTACAACACTCTAACTCAAGTGGCACGTGCCCCTCTTTTGTAGGTCAAGCTTCTACACATCCTAAAGCCTCTATCCCCGCACTTTGAACAATCAAGAAAATATGTTGTTGTTCCTCTAATGCACAAGTCAATGGGCCTTACATTCAACATTGTGGACCAAATGAAGAAGACAAATGTAAAGGTCACCATGTGGGACACCATGACTATTTCATTTCAATGTGATCTGTTGCATGAAGGTCTCAAAAAAAATTCCTACACGCTGACCCATTTATCCAAATACCTTATGCTTGATGTCAACATCTTTCTAGAAAAGGAGAAGTAAATAAGTAAGCTTGTTAAAACCCCACCCTTTGTATTTCTTTAATAATAGGCAAACATCTTGTGCAAAATTTTATGGCTGATTCAAGGGCTAGTACTTCCATCATGCCAAAGAAAATTCTGATGTCCTATGTCTTGAGTACACCTCAATGTCTAAAGGATTCTTGTAACTTGATGGCTCAACTGTAAATACTCTTGGATTCATCAAGGATCTTGAGTTAGCCCTCCATGAATCTCCAAGCCTAACAATAACCCAAGATGTGTCAATTAATTATCTACCTCCTTTGTTTTCCCTTTTCCTATCAAGGAACTTCACTACTAAAGTGGGTGGCTAGTTGTCTTCTGATTGGTATCATATGTTACTTAAAAAAAGGTATGGTACTTGGTTTACCATATAAGAGGAACCTATATTTTCCTATCATGTTGGTTCATATGACCCATCCCTTGCCTAAGCTAATTGTCTAATCGAAGAAGTCCAAAAAGAAGATTCACTTTAGGAGAACATCCTATTCTCGAGCATCATATAATTGATCTGTTGTTAGATGAATGGGATAATAAGTGCTATGAATTTTATCCTTATGTTATATATCTTAAAGATTTTGAAACTGATATTGGTACTTATTGCATCCTTATAAAAGAATTTGTGTTTCCTAGCGCGATCAAACAAGAGCGAAATGACAATTATTTTGGACTTTGGAAAATCTATTTTGATGGCTCCAGAAGCAGAAATGGCATATGTGCAGGTGTTGCTATCATTTCTCCCCAGAATGAGAAGTTATTTTTTGTGCATAGGCTTTAATTTGTATGTTCCAACAATGTAATATAATATGAAGTGTTGGTACATGGCCTTCTTACTACTGAAAATAAATAGATCAAGGCATTGTAGATACTGAATTGGTTATCCACTAGGTCATGAAAAAGTGCACAAAAAAGAATAAGCTTTTTAAAGCTTATAAACACAGATTTTGGGACCTCCTAGAGAGATTTGAAGCTCTAAATCTGAAAGTGGTACCAAGAAAGCTAAACAAAGAAGTAGATCAAATAGTTGTGCTTGGTTTGTAGTTCTCACTGCTAAGGATTTTTTTGAGGCGGTCTGAAGAACATCAAGATGGTGATCAAGTCATTTATTCCATATAATAAAACCATCTAGCAAGTGTTTTACAATGACACAAAATTGTCCAGTTCATTCGAGAATGAAGCTGATTTCTCTTCAAGCATGCAAGATGATATGCATGAAAGCTATAGTGACCAAGTGATCCAGCTAAAGACAAAGTGATCCAGCTATAGTGAACAAGTTACCTAAATGAATGGTCACCATAGAGTAGATTTTTCAACCTTGGTGATGAATTCAAGGGTGAAGAAGATAATATGTGCGCGGTGTAGGAAGATTGTATTCTAGTCTTTATTATAATAGGTTAAGAGTTACTTCTTGCTAAAGATTGCATACATGATAAAAACTAAGCCTTCATTTCTCTCTCGTACAAAAAAGAACAATATTTTCTCTTGGGAGTATGAAGACCTCAAAGGATTTGATCCAAATTTTTCTTAACACTCCATTGACCTTGATCATAGTATCAAGCCCATCAGAAAAAAGTAGAGGCCTGTCAATCCTAAGATAGAGCCCCTCATGAGGAAAGAATTTTATAAAATCATTGAGGAAAAGATAATATTCCCCATCAAGTACTCTACTTGGGTCGCAAAACTTTTTCTAGTACACAATAAGAATGGCGAAATTAGAATCATAATTGATTTCATAGACTTTAACAAGGCATCCTTGAAGGATCATCATCCTTTGCCTTCTATGGAGCAAATCTTGTAGACTATGGTGGCACACACGAGATATTTTCCATGCTAGATGGGTATTTTGGTTTCAACCAGATTATGGTCAAGGAAGAGGATCAATTCAAGCCAACATTTACAGCTAAATGGGGGACTTATGTATATCGAAAGATGCCCTTTGGTTTATCAAATTCAAGTGATAAATTCTAGCAAGACATGGACGTTTCCTTCAAAGGTTATATTAACGAGTTCATCCTAGTTTACTTGGATGACATAATTATCTTCTCAATGTAGAGCGTGGATCACATGATGCATCTGGAAAAATTCTTTGAGAGATGCAAGGAATTTGGCATATCTCTTAACCCTAAGAAGTGTAACTTTTTTGTTGCACAAGGAATTTTTGGGGCATGTGGTCTCGAGAGCATGACATTTCCATTGATTGTAAGTGTGTTTTAGCTATCCTTGCTCTTTCTTTTCCAACACACAAGAAAACCTTGTAATCATTCCTAGGAAAAATCATTTTTAAGGAGATTCATTCCTAATTTTGCAGGATTGGTAAGGCCTATCACCCTCATGCTCAAGATAAACAGTCTTCAAGTGGATAGCAGAAGGAAAAGAGAGCTTCAAAAAAATCAAGCAAGAGATTACTTACACATCAAGACTTATCAATCCAGGACTACACGAAGGATTTTATCCTTTATGCATATGGAGATGATGTGAGTGTTGTCGATATCTTGACACACAAAAATGAATAAGGACTAGAGCGGCGATGTCTTTCTTTAGTTAAATACTAAAAAATATTACTTGAAATATAGTCACACATAGAAGCAATTTTTTCCATAATGTGCGCGTTAAATAAGTTTAATAGTATGCTCACCAAAAATCATATCAAGGTGTTAGTTTCACACTCGGTGTGAGGAACTTCATCATGGGAGTAGAAATCGATGAGAAAAGAGCAATATGGATGACCAAAATCATGGAGTATGATGTGACTATCAAAGTTGCTAAACTTATTAGAGTCAACATGATCTCATTAGAAGCTTGCAGAGGATGCATAGTTTGAACCCAAGACTTCATATTTTTCATATGAAGACCTCAAGTGCTCGAACTTGAGAAGAATAAAGATCCTAGTGTGTGCACATGGATGAAGGACATGGTCACATTCCTATCCTCTGATGCATGCCTTCTGGTTTGAAAAAATAAAATAGATGACATATGATGTTACGGTCTATTCCATATGTGCTGATTGATGGCCTTCTCTTCAAAAGAAACATTGATTGTAACGCCCTAAACTGTTGTTACTTTCTCCTTTGCATTCAAGTGTTGATATGTGATTTTTCCATATGAGGATATGTTCTTTTGATTTCTGGGAATCATGCTTGAATTTGGTTGTGTCCTTTCTGCTCTCAAGATCTGTGATTGAATGAGAATATGCTTGGATTTATTTTCTTTCATTTCTCGCATTTGAGTGCAATCTGATTTCTAGGAGATCGTAGACTTATCTATCTCTATGACTCATCCTTGGATCAATTGCATTGATCCAAGGAATGTTTTAATTATATTTGGGATGAACAATTATGTATTGACATTTCATGAATTATTAATTCTGACTGAACTTAGAAAGTATAAGTTCTTTTAAAACCTTCTTCATATGAAAATATTTCCGTAGTGGAAGTTTTGTTGGATTCCGAAATTAATCCTGGCAGGTCATTGCAATTAGAATCTGGTCTCAATCATTTGGCATCTAAAGCTAATTAAGATATGTATTTTCCATCTAAAGCTAATTGGATGCAAATCCAGAATCTGATCTGGGAATGTTGTATTCCGTTTGAATTCAGAATGATGATTTCAGCCTATTAAAATAGACTTAAATTGGAATCAGTAAGGTTGTTAGTTTTAAACCTAAACTAAACCTATTGTTGCTAGGGTTAGTTGATCTAACCTAGTCCTAAAACTATGTACTTGATATTCCTAAGGGTTATCTAAACCTAATACTAAGGTGGGTGACTTATGTTATAACCTAAGGTGTTAAGATTAAACTAACCTATGATCTAACCTATCCTAAACTAATGCTATGGAAAGGAACCTAAGGGGGTCGCAAGCTTTGGGGTGGTGATTTCAATGGCATTTAAGAAGAGGATAAGGATGAAGGGCGTGGAGTACTTGCCAAGGTTAGCGGAGGTTAATTTGGAAAAAGGGAAGCTTACGTGGCAGCATCTCTAAAATGGAAACTCTTGTGTTTTGTGATGTAGAACTCGCCAACTTTGGTGGATGGTGGCAATGGAAAACGAGGTGGGAGAAAAGAATTTAATGCAATTAAATTGCATGGGTTCTCGAGCTCGGGCCGCCTTGAGAGACATGCAAAGGGAATTTTGTTTGGTTGTTTCTTTTGTTGTGCCTTCCATTTTTCACTCTGCATGAGCACTGGTTTTTCGAACCAGCAGTTTACTCTCCGATGCATGGCAATTTTGAATGTTTCAAATTTACTTCTGTGTCATGGGGAATATATAAGGCATGGAGGAAGCAATATTATGTTGTTTAATCTTTCGTGGAAAGGATAAGAAAGGGCGAGCTCATCCAGAGGTCTTCTTGAATTTTAAGCAACACTATCAGGCATGATAGGCCCTAACTGTTAAAATCTTGCTTTCCTTTAAATGTTTTCATTAAAACAACTCTGTTCTGATGATGTTCATGCATTTTTGGCTTGACTGGTAGCAATGAATTGTGGGTTTTATGTAAACTTGGGCTCTGGATTGAACTTGGAAATGTTAGTTCAAAAGGAAACTTGTTTTTGTTGTTTTCTTGTTCCCTTGCTGTGGTTTAAGCTTGGAGTTCTTATCTTGTTAAACTGTCGTATTACTCTTCTATGCTGGGTATTTGCAACAAAGTAACCTGTACCAGACTCTGTAGGGTTTACTTGGTGTTGAGATTGGTAAATGTGTTCGATTTCTTAAAATCCTTACTAAGTTAACATTTTGGTTGTATTCATTGATTTGGGTTTTTGTGAACTATTGTGTTTTCATACCCATTTGGGGTAACCAGCTAGTGACTGCTGAAAGATTATGTCTGTCTGATATACTTGGATAAAATATTGTTCCATGAAAGGAATATTTTGTAAAAGATTACGTGTTTTAATGCTAAGTTAATTTCTTTTACTTCGGATGTGAATGAGTTGTTAGATTGTCTGCTCCGCCATTAGAAACTTTGTCTGTAACAAGATTATGATCAAGAGAGCTAGAAAATGATTGCGAGATCAGCTTGCTCGTAAAATCAGTAAAGGAAAACTTGATTGTTACATGTTATGTGTTTGGAAACATGAAATGACTGAATCCTTAACACCTCTTGTGAAGGTGTTTGTTTTCTTTTTAATTTTCTCAAGTATTGTGAGTATTACAGTGTATGGCTTAGTTGTAAATTTAAGGTGTCCATGTATGTTGGCAATATGAGTTATACAAAAAGATTAGTTGTTGAATGTGTTTGTGTTCTTCTTGCGAATTCTTGGTTTCTTTTTGGATAAGTTGTAATGAAAATGGTGATCATCAATTCTGGGTTTTTAAAATGATATTTTGAATTTGACATTAGAAGTAAAATGGTTGAAGTTTATGGAAGATCTGTCTTACTTTGACTGTTGTTGCATATTATTTATAATGGCAAGAATATTTTGACCTTAGGTGTTTTTGAAATTAGGATTTGAATACGTATCATATACTGAATATTCAATCTTGATTAGTGTTTAAAAAGAAATGGCACCGGACGATGTTTCGGTCTAGTTGATTAGTATTGGCTTACCATGTAATCAAGGAAAAATGTTAAGATAACCTAACTCGATTCTCATCTCGAATGGTTCAAGCATATGAAGGATAATAGCTTGTTTATTTGAATCAGGTCTGTATCGAGTTGATAGGTTGTAATGCGTTTATGTAGAATATGATTTTGGTTTCATAGAATGTATAGTGGTAGATCCTGTAAGGATCTAAGGGTAATTCTATATAGTGTTTCTACCTGAATCGCATTGTTGAATGTAATTAAGTGCCAGAAACAGATCCTTATTCCTTGATTAGGTTTATTAAATGGTTATTGTTGCATGGAAATTGGATTTAGTTCTAAAAATTGGTTTCAATAGTGTTTGGTCATCTCTGTTTTATCTCTGAGTTGAAAAGATAGGTTGGAAAGAGGCTGTAAAGGAAGGAAAGTTATGTCGATTTCTTCTTGTATGTTAATATACTTTTTTTGTAAATTATTAAGGAACCCAATTAGTAAAGTTATGGAATGGAAAATTTTTACTTTAAAAGATGGAAGGAATATTAGGATTAGGGATCCTAATCTGGGAAACTCCTTTCATTTTACAGTAGGTTATGTTATTGATATAAACTTACTATTTGTTATTCTTATTGTAAAGTAATCCAGTATTTATTGCTTTACATACTTGCCATGATTGAAAATCAGTTATACTAAGATGAAGGACAGATTGGCAAGTGAACTTGCAAGTGATAGCAATCCATTCCTCTTGTTTAAATTACTTTTGTATGACCGTTGAATTTAATATTTCAATTGGTTTAGTGTTAAATAAAGGAGAGAAAATCATGATATACACTTGTTTCATCTTTTTGGATGATTAGGTGCATAATAATCAAGATGCTCCTTCTTACTTTCTTGCAAGAAATGAGATGAATCATCGAAATAGATTTAGTTAAAATTACGTCTGTAATTTATGTTACAATATGAAGTTGTATTATAATTGGTAGAAAGAAATCTCAGGGTGTATTATGATTGTGGATTGTGAAGGTAATTGTGGTTTCAATTATGCTTTAAATTGAGGACAAGTAGAATAGAATATTCCTTCAGTCCTTTTGGTTTAATAGAGTACTTAGACTCTCTTTATATTGATTTCATTCCAGGATATAAAGTATGAATTAAGTGAAGTCATATTAATAGGGTTGTTTAATTGAAACAATTAGAGGAATGCAATTGTTTTAAGGATTAGTGCTTATCATGCTCAATTCATTGAACTGACCCATGCTAGCAAATTTTGCGAGATGATCTTTGTAAGTGGAAAAGGAAGACAAAGTATATTAAGATGTATTGATTGTTCTAAATTGGTTCTTACGAAGAATTCTGATTAGATTTTTAAAATGTATTGTGAAAAGAAAGGTTATCTCTTTTGTTGAAGGCTATTGTCTTAAAGCATGCCAGAAGTGCATAAGTTGTAATTGTATGGTTTTGGAAATGAATGAAATTGTGAGGAAATTACCTATGAAGAATGTGTATCTTATTTTGTTGGAATGATCTTCTTATTGGCTATATGAATGAGTGTGCATTCTTATTGTTTTGAACAATGGATTATAGATGATCTTCTTAAGTAAGCCATAGCTAATGATGTGGCTGATTACTACATTATTTATTAGTGACTCATTATAACTTATGATTGTGAGTAAAAAAATGAAAATAAGATCACTACATTTATCGGGAACATCAAGAGTGGGTTATGCCCTAAAATGTACCTATAAGAAGAGGAGGACTTTCCCCTCTTGTAATGCAATAATTATAAAAGGAATAAATGACTATAAATCGTTAAGACTTAACGGTATAAAGTCTGATATGTCTCAACCTATTAGGTTGATACATTTCCCTCGTTGGTTGAGTTATTTTTATAAATTAAGGAACTTAAATGGTTGTTGTCCTATTTTTGTGGATAAAAGGTTGATCGGCCCCAACCGACAACCAGGAAATAATCAAAATCAAATTAAGACCCTTTTTGTAAAACTGAACCCTAATTACAAAAAGGTAACTTAAGGAGTGTTGGACTCGGGGTTAGAGAAGGCTGCCTAATTATGTAGTATTGTAACCTAAATATAACTTAACGTAAGTAAATCTTGGAGGTATGTACATCTTTCCAAGGCTATTCCAGTAGGATGTTGACACACGTCAACTGCAAGGTTGTACCTTCGAGAAGATTAGGATCTTCTCGAGGATACAACAATACAGATGACATGTGGCAGCACCCTTCTGCATTGATCGTTAAGATTTACACACCTGGGACTTGATCAAGATTTCTCTCCGAGACTGGTTAGGACCATAATCAGGTTATGAGGAAGCCCTTTGAGTCTCAGGGTACCTTGGCACACGGAGTTAACTTTGGTTGACCCTATATGCCAATTTATCCTTAGTCTTTAAGAGCCTCTTCATAACGTGGACTATGATGTTAACCTCGATCTAGAGTGAAACCTTGGGACAAGGGGACTGATAGAAGTCAGTAAAGACATTCTATATAACAATAGAGTGGGGTGAAGGACGTATTCTGAGTGATGAGTATGTCGTCAAGGAATAAGTAATATGAACAGTATGTTATGAATCTTTGGCCAAAGTATCACAAGCTGTTGATTGCGTTGTCCTATATCACCTAGTCTAAGGATCGTGATGCCGATGAATAGTGGTAACAATTATTCATATAGGTTCCTTGGGTAGATCACTCAGAACCTGGAATGGGGTAAGAGAACCACAAATATGAAGTATTCAGTAGAAAACTTCAAGCTCAAAGTTACACATGAATAGATCAAGTTCACCGAGTCATGGAATGAATAGATCGGTGGTACACTAAGTCATTACAGCTGCATATGGTTATCTGTTATAAGAATGATTGCTATGATATGTGTGTTCTAAATTATGTATTTAGAACAGAGAACATTAATCGTGAAAAAAAATTCCTTGTTTCTAAAGTATTAAAATGGGAATGTTACATTGATGGCATCTACTTAAGATGTATTGATGGCACTTAGGTTGATAAAGTGTTAAAAAAATTCATGTTGGATTTTATGGTGGAAACTTCTCTACCAAAGTAACAACAATTAAGATCATCAAGGTAGGATAATTTTGGCCTACCTTTTTCGCGGATGAGCACAATTTGGGCAAAAAATGTGCTTTCTTTGCAAGAAATAAGATATTAGTAGCGCTTCCCCTTTGACCAATCTAAGTAGATCATGTTTTTGTGCAATGGGGTCTAGTCTTGATTAGCATGATCAATCCTCCTTTGAGAGTGGGACACAAATGGGTCATGATAGCCACATATTACTTCACTAGATGGACAGAAGCTGTTGCACTCAAGGAATGAAGCGAGTCATTCATCCTTGAATTTATTGAGGTCATTGCAACAAGGTTTGGATTTCATCAAACCAATATCTCTGATAATGCAAAAGCCTTCCTTGGTACTAAAATTTATGATTGCGCACTTAGCCTTGGAATATATTTGAAGACTTATTCTAGCTATTACCCTTAGGGTAATGGCTTGGTAGATTCTACTTATAAACACCTTATCAAAATCATGAAGAGGATAATGAATATGAACCAAAGGCAAGTGGCATAGAAAGGTCTCCCAAGTGCGTTATGCAGATAGAATCACTGGTGGATAAGGAAATATGTACTTCACCTTATAAACTTGTTTATGGTAAGGAAGTTAGACTTCCTTTATCTCTTGAATTTCCTTCATTAGAGATTTACCAATAACTAGATTTTGAGGGTGCCGATCAAAGAGAAATTAGGATAACAAAGATGGTTGAAATTGAAGAACTAAGAAACTCTTCCATGATCAAGTTATAACAACATCAATAATTGACAAAGAAATGGTTTGATAGAAATGATATACCTTAAGATTTCAAAGTTAGTAATCTTGTATTTAAATGGGATGCTTTGACAAAGCCAAACCAAGGAACCATTCAAATTTTGATGCACTTTGGAGTGGCCTATACATTATCAGTTCTTGCAAGGAGGATAACTCTTTTTAGTTGTCTCACCTTGATGGAGATGCGTTACCAATCCCAGTTAATGGGATTTATCTTGAGTACTTTCATTAAGTAATTTTTATCATTATACATATTAGAATAGTCTTTAATTCATACAAGTGTGCTCTGTGCACATTGTTATTTTTGTATATAGTTATTTCTTTTTACATGCTCCTTAAGTGTGCTCTTTTCTTTAGCTTCCAGGATGCCAATTTTCTTTAAGGATATTCCAAAATTTTCCACTCTCATGAATCTAGACTAGAACATCTTCACATGAGAGTAGTAGTTTTTCAGATTTTAGATAGTTCTTCAAGTGACTTCAAGGGGTAGTTCTTCAAGTTCTGATTTTTATTCCACATTTTCGCACAGACTCCATGCCCAATGGATGATCTAAGGCTACTGATCTCCTTCATCTAGTAGGTAGATGGCCCCAAAATTTGCCAAAATATTGTCCAAAATAACTCCCCTAGTTATTTTGACAACCCGCATCATCATTCTAACTATGAGGTTTAAGGCTTTGGGTCGTGCACAATTTTATGGTTCCTTTAGCACATTGCTTGGTTGTATATCTTTCACACACCTCGCGCACCCTTCCTTCCCCATTCATGTATCTTATCCCATTCTCCCTTTGCACGCACTTCTTGTGTGCCTTCCTTCTTTCCCATTGTTTGTGTGTTCTCCATGCCCATCCCTTGACTTACCTTCCAATTTAGCTAAGTCCCCCGCATGCTTTCTCGACGCGCCCCTTTCCTTTCTTGCCATTGCATGCTTCTCATTTTAATGTCATTCTTGGATTACATACTTGGATCCATTTTAGGCATACACTTTGTCTTACCACTTCTACGCACATCCTTTTTACGTACCCATCTTCTTCTTTCTCATGCCCCTTGCTCATGCACCTAATAAAACTCTCTCGTGCTAATCATTGTTTCATGTGGTGATCTCAGATTGAATGTATCACACACCACCTATCAAAGCGTGTCAACTAGGCGCCAAATCCTTGTAAAAAAATTAATGCACAACACATTGCAAAAATGAGAAAAGAATAAATAGTTGATTGAAACTTCAGGTGATGATCAACGCACGCCATGTGTCATTATGCATTCTCGCTTGTACTATAGATTTCAAAACATCATAACTTTTGGTACATGAATTGGATCTATGTGCTCTTGGTCTTATTGAAAGCTATTGATGTGGGCTACACTCCAAATCATTCAAAATCATATTTTTGTGGGATTTTGTAGGTGATAAACTAGGAAACACATTCCAACCATTAATGCATAGGTCCAATCGACCCAACCACCCAGATTTGATCTCGATTTTCCCTCCTTCCTTCTCCCACAAGAAAAACATATATGGAGAGGCACATTTGAAAAATTTATAGGCATTCAATGTTTTCTATTTGTGTTTGAAGTTCAAATATGAGATCCCTCTTCTTTCTCCTCCTCTTCTCTCCTTCTTTTATAAATAGTAGAGCAATGCTCATTGTAAAAGGTTGGACCCCTTTAGTTTGCTAAGGACTTTTGTTCCTTGCATTTTAAGTTGCAGCATTTAGATTTGGCTCTCTACATGTGGATATCAACCTCATCTACCATTGTAATCAATTGTGCATTTCTTTGAAGCAATAGAAGCTTGGTTTTGTGGCTATTCTCTTCCTTGGCTCATTTTTATTACATCTTTTGCCTCTCTTTTCCTTTGTTTGTGTTTGTTTGTTGTGATTTATCATGTCCCTTTTCTAATTGTGATCCATGAAAATGACTGTATGAGTGTGTTTTAGATTGTGATATGATGCAGGAGCATCCCTCAAGATGCTTGAAAATAATGAAAAAACCATAATCAACCTTCTCAAGGCATGAAAACATATACTAGGTGTTTAAACAAGTTTCCCTCCATATATTTGAAGTTTGCATTGTTGAAATGTAATGTAAACTCCCATAGTTATATGAGAGTAAAGGTAGAAGTAAGTGTTTAGTTGGATATGAGCTGTTTTATCACCTTATCCTATGTAGGAAGAAGGATTAGTTATCCTAGGATTTGGTGGAGGTCAAAATAAGAAAGTTGGTTCCTATCCTCAAGCATAATTGAAGGATATCTCTAAAATCGTTGAAATTTGACCAAGATTAAGCCTAGAGATAAAAATTTAGGAGAATAAAAATAGGAAACAAGAGAAAAATTCAATGTTAATAACAAGAATAAAAGGGGAGAAGAGGTAGAATTCAGAGGAGCACAGACAATGAAGAGAGGAACTTGCATGGAGCAGTGGATTTTTGGAGTCAAGAATCAAGGAATGCATGAGAAAATGTTGTAAGACTGGTTTATATAAAGAATAAAGATTGTCTTAAGTTCTTTGAGCTTTGATTGAGCTGAATCTTATTTTATTTCATGTGTTTTGATAGCTTACAATGTTATTAAGCTTGATCCATGAACCAGAGATCTTTAATTGCATGTACATTGATGGTTTATAGTGAAATTATGCTTGAAGATATGTTTCTATGTTTTGCATGTTTGTACTTGACTGTGCATGAGGGCATTGGGGAGATAACAAGCCATAAATCCTCCCTAATACCTATGATAAAATCTCAAATATTCAGATTATTATAATGGGAAGAAGGAGGCCAGAATTCTAAAGCCATTTAAATTTATTGTGGCTCTGGAAAGTGTAATTCATGGTTTTTAATAAGCCTTCATGTACTCACGGGCTCGAACTAGGGCATCACATTTTGAGAGATTTATCCATCCAATCAATCTGAAATTTTCAGGGAATATTTATCTCATCTAAAATCCCAAGCTCACAAAATTTCAGCTTAATCCAATAAGTGTGGCTCGAGATATTCATGAAACAATTCTGCAGATTTGTGTAGACTGCGTTTTGGTGTATACTGGGCCGTATCAGAGGGCATAACTTCTGTAAAACGAATCCAATTTATCTGAAATTTGGAAATTGAGGTCATGAGGTATTTTAGGAGGGGGGTGTTTAATGTTTTGTCTTTAAAATGAATAATTTTTGAGTTATTAATGATTTTGTGTCTGGAATGTGTGTTGCCAAATGGAGGGAGAACATGTTTCCCAAGGGAGAGGCTTGTGGATTAACTAGGAAGATGATCTGATCAAGATCATGAAGATGAGATAAGAGGCTGCACCATGATACATGTTTCTATCCTCTTTGCACATATTCTCTATCATTTTCTTTAAAGCTAACTGTGTTCATTCCCCTTTTCTAGTGATATCACCTCCCTCTAGCTTAGGTTTTCACTTTTCATGCATCTCCTTGTAACCTTGGTCCCTTGGATTCTTAGAGTAGTGATAGGTAGCTACATTTCCCTTCCTATGATTATTTTTAGTAGTATAAATAGGAAAAGGATTTGTCTTAAGCACAAAATTTTCCACAACTTAGAGACATTCTCATGTTGCCTCAAAATACTAGTTCATCCCGATCTAACACTTGTGAAATTTTGAGCCCCAACACGGACCAAAAATATTTAGATTCACATCCACTTCATTAGTCAGCACATTCAAGATGGATTTCTTTTCTTGGAGTACATTCCAACTTAGTAGCAGTTGCGGCATCTTTACAAAGCCTTTTACATCACCACACTACCTTCGGTTGTGTGACATGCTTGGGGTTTCGTAATTTTTTCTTGGGGGGTATTCGTGAGAATATATTCCTTTTTATTATTTTTCTTTCCTTCTAGGATGATTTTTTCCTACTTTTTGTTTGAGATTTATTCATGGATATATTTTACACAAGTACTTGATCGTGCCTAGTTTCGGGACTCATACTGTGGATATGCCACTTTTATTTTGGGCCCCTAGCTTCACTTGAGGGGGAGTGTTAGAGTATGTATATACCTTAGCTCATGATCACCTAGGTACTTTATTTACCTTCTATTTTATTTATCCCTACCCAATTATGTGTGGATATTTCTTTTATTTTAGTTAGATATTAGGAAGATATTATCTAGTTGTTATGACTAGTTCTTTCCTAAATCTATGATATTGAATATTTAGTTGATGACTAGTTCTTTCCTAAATTTATGGTCTTGAATAGTTATTTCCTTGATTTATGGCTTGATCTACAACCTTGAATGGTTCTTATATTGATCTTACTTTCATATATAAACAAGGCCCTTTCTCATTGTACTTCATAGAGTTCCATAATAATATATGATATTGTTTCTCATTTGTTTGCAAAGGTTTTTATAAAGTTATTCTGGTGAATTTATTTCATCTTATTGAGTGTGGTGTTTAATTAGCATCTGAGTTCTTTTTGCTTAGTGCGATCTATTTTTCATTCTGTTTAGTCTTTTTATAAATGAACCTCATCTCATACACATCTGATGAGGGGATCGGTGATCCTACCATCATACTCACACAATGCATACCTTTCCATTCCACTCATTCATGGAATTTACATATCTTGGTTGCACTTATTCTTCCTTATTATACTAGCTTATGACAAACTTTCCTTATTATGTTAGGCTGGATATTTTGTATGCCATTATCTTTCTATATACACATGCACGTTCACTTGGTCTCTAGTTGTGAATGCATATCTCTTACAGGTCCTTACACATTGCAATGATGCTTGGTACTATACCTCTTACCAGTCCCATCCAGGATCCTAGAGAATCTACTTTCTCACAAATTATATGTGTTATTATTTCAGTATTTATTACTTCTACTTTCTAGCACATTACTTTCCACTGATACATATATGCCTTGACATACTTTTTATCTTTCTAACATGCTAATGGGTGCTTCATGTGTAGGATTTTATTTGATGGAATATATGCCACCATGGTTGTTTGATACATTTTACTTGTCACTATTTGATATTATATGCCATTGTTTGCGGGTTATTCCTATGTCTTGTTTGATCATTGTTTGCTTGCTTTTGGCCGCTTTAGCCCTGATTTTCTTGTGACATTGTGAGAGATGTCCCATGTTTGAATCCCAATTTTAGTCTATATTGTATGCACATTTGATTCTTACATTATTTTTCTATTACATGTTTGTTACTTTTGCTACCAACATATGTTCCTAGCCAATGTTTTTCACATGTGCCTTGGTTTCCACTATGCACATCCGCTACCCCCTATAGGTATCAAATTCAAATCAGCATCAAGTCGTCTCATTTAGGCCACATTTTACTAGCGATGTCATATGCACCCCAAATGAGGGGGAAACATTAGGTGAATCAATCACCACATACAAAAACATAGTGCTACAACATATATGTGTAATGTATAGAATCAACACAATCTATAGTTACAAAAACTACCCAAAATATTTCTTGAGTCATTAGTATATCATAGACACCCAGTTGCCTCAGATTCGACATTAACACCTGGACACTCCTCACCTCCCTCGGGAACCTATGTCTTTGGGTCGATACAATCATTTTATTATATCGGCACAATTCACGTAACATTATTTATAGTATGAGTACAATCCTCCATTTAATTTAACAAATATGGTGATTTATAAAACCCTAACTATAGTATCACGTATGATAAATAAATTCTAAAGAACTGTTGGAATATAGAAAAAATAATCAATAATCTAAATAAATGTGGAACCCTAAGTGCAAGAGGGAGAAAGAAAGACTGAGCGAATTCATGCTTTCCTAAATATGATATGGACTGAAACAACCAATGAACATGAGTAGATTTTTGTAATTTCCTCTCAAATTTTTTGAGTAAGTCAAGAATACTTTGGGACTAGGGTGCCTGGAAGAGGACTAGGGCATCTAGGCATTAGGGACCTTTTCTAGGTGCTTATGACTATGGAGGAGTTTAGAAAATAGTTTTTGTTATGTCACACAAGTGTTGCTAACATTTTCTTTTGGTCACTAGATAATCATTGAATTCACCTATAACCTATAAAGATAAGATGACTTGCAAAACCCTCAAACTACATCAAATCCCAAAAATAAAATATGTAATATGGGGAGTTAGGGTGACTCGGCGATCACCCAATAGAGTGAGGTTACAACTGAGTTCTACATTACATCTCAGACTCCATGTAGTTCTTGTGTGTGTGTGTGTGTGTGTGTGTGTGTGTGTGTGTGTGTGTGTGTGATAGAATCATGCCTTAGGAAGCCCTTGTGCAAGTGTACATGATAGCGGGTGATAGCTTGATGTACTGTGGTTTCTTAAACTTACACCCGTATCTTAGATTTAAAAGAACTAATTCATTTGAGAAAACAATGGAACCATCTCCAAGTTGTGGGACCTTACATGCTTGAGACGGATCTCCAGAGAAGGCCGGTTCCTCTATCTATTTCTACTACTACTGTTACTCCTAATGCTGAAAGGGAAAACTAAGATAATAATGCCAAGGGACCAAGGATAGAAGGATAACATAATGGAAAAATAATCTAAGGAAGGTGATAACACCAGAAAAAGAGGGATGAACACTATCTGTTTTGAGTGAAAATGAAGAGAAAGGCATCAAGGGAGGCTAGGCACATGTAGCATAGACCAACATGCATTTACACGATTAGTTTTCATGAAACAAAACTAGAAAATGGCAATGCAAGGAATGTAAAATGACACAACAAGAAAATAGAGTAAAGGAAATGCAAGAAGAATGAATGCGAACATGCTAGGATAAAGAATAACGATAAAACAATGCTTCCATTAATTCCGAAATGCACAGGATGTTACAATAGCAGAATCAAGGTCGATATTCACACATACCAATCAGATCTAGAGGTGTAAAACTCAAAATAAAAAGATATGAATTCCTTAGCAAAATGCGTAAGGATCCAAAATGTCCAACATTAACAATGAGCCCAACTCTTACATTTATAGATGAATCGATGGAAGAAGAAGAAGAGGGAAAATCACCTACCAAATATGCCTAAAAATCTATCATCAAATGTGCTTCCCAAAGTCTGTTTGGCATGTTGGAGAAGGAAGGAAGGAAGATTAGATCAAATATGGGTGGTTGGAGCAATCAAATATACTCATCAATGCTTATAAAGACATTTTCCCATTTCTCACCTACTAGATCCACCAAGAATTTGAATTTGAATGTCTAGCACTATAGCCTACGTTAGTAGCTATTGATTGAAAATAGGTGCACACTAATTAGAGCTCTATAGCAAAATATATGGATGTTAGAATATTTTTAGAAGCATCTGCACATGTAGGACATGTGGCACATGTAGATTAGCTGAAAGGATGGCCAAATGTGTAAATGTTCTTATCATTTATGCCATGTGTTACTCGTTGATTTGTTGTAAGGATTCGGTGCCCTATTGGCGTGCTTTGATTAGTTGCGTGTGGTACACTCAAGTGTGTCAGAGAATGACGTGGCACAAAATGGCATAGAGGAGGGTGCAAAGGTATGCACATGGAAGAATGAGGTGTGTGAGGATGATAGAAGGAAGGTACACATAATTCCAATGTGTGTAAAGGAAATGGGGAAAACAGATGAGCAAGAAATGTATGGAAGGGGAGAAATCATTACATAATAATGTGTGTGGGTGCGAGGACAAGGCACGTGGGAATGCCAATGACTTAGCCAATTTTGGGAAGTTAAGTCCAAGATGCACATGGAAGGTGAAAAAATGTAGAGAAGAAGGTGAGTGCGCAAATAATATGCACAAGGGGGGAAAAGATGGAACAAATAGGGAAAGGAAAATGGAAAAGAAGATGGAAAGAAAGGAGAGGTGCGTAGGGCACGGGAGGAATCTACCACCATGAAAATGTGCCAAGTGAACAAGTGAAGTGCATGTAACCTACATGTAGAACCATAGAGCCAGAATGGGGAGATGAGTTATCCAAATAACTAGGAGAGTTATTATGGATAATAGTTTTGGTGACTTTCGGGGCCATCTTCCTACTAGATGAAGGAGATCAGTAGCCTGAAGCATCCATTGGGCATGGAGTCTATGATATGGAATATCTGATCTATAATTTTGAAGAACTTCCCTGAAGTCACTTTGAAACATATTCTAAATTCTGTTTTGAATCCTGTGAAACTACTCTAAACTATAAGAAGATGACTAAAATCTTGGAAGCAACAAAAGAGTGCGCACGAAGCACATGAGAAGAAAGAGGTATGTACAAATAAATAATGTGTGTGAAATGCACTTGGAGGAATTGAAACTATTCTAATATTTACAAAATGATGTAATAGAGTTAATGGAAGGGTTTGAGATAGATCCTATTTATTGGAAATTTGTAGCGCACCTCCATCAAGATGAGTTAACTCAAAAGAGTTAGCCACCTTGCATGAAATGATGATATATGTGCCACTCCAAAGTGCATCAAAATTTTCATGCCACCCTGGTTTAGCTCACAAGCATCCCATTTTAAGACCAAGTCCGCAAATTTTAAAGCTTGTGGCCTAGCCTTTCTATCAAACCACTTCTTTGTTACTTATTGATGTTGTTATAGCTTGATCATGAAAGAGTTCATTGATTCGTCAAGACTAGCCAACTCTGTCATTTTGAATTCTCTTTGGTTTGTGCCTTCAAATACCAAATTACTTTGGCAAGTGCCAAAGAGCTCAACTTAAGTTTCAAAGGAAGTGTAGCCTCCTTGCCATAGACAAGCTTATAGGGTGAATTTCCTAATTCTTTCTTCATTGTAATTCTATCTACCCGGAGCGTGGGAGAGATCTTTATATGCCAATGTATTTGGATGATATTCATTACACACTTCATGATCCTGATTAGGTTCTTGTTTGTTGATTCTTCAAGAACAATATGTTAAGGGTAATAGTTGGAAGAAGTCTTTAAATATATCCCAAGGCTAAGAGCCCAATCGGTGATTTTAGTACCAAGGAAGTCCTTTGCATTATCAAAGATAATGGTTTGAGGAATGCCAAACCTTGTCACTATACCTTCAATAAAGTCAAGGATGATTGAATCAGTTGATTCTTTGAATGTGATAGCCTCTATCCATTTGGTGAAGTAATCTATAGTTGTCAAGCACCCACTTGTGTCTAGCGCTTGAAGGTGGATTGATCATGCCTATGAAGTCAATACCCCATTGTGCAAAAGGATGATTCACTTGGATTGGTTGGAGGGGAAGCATTGCATATTTATTCTTTCCTATAAAGAAAGTGCATTCTTTACATTTGGTGACCCACTTGTGTGCATATGTAAACAAGGTAGGCAAAAAGATACCTACCATTATGATCTTCATTGTTGTAGTCTTAGCAGAGAAGTGTCCACCAAAGAATCCATCATGAAAATCTACTAAGACATTTTCACCGTGCGCCATCATTACACCTTAACAATACACCATCAAGATTATTCTAAAGAGAAGGCCATCGATAGAAACATAAGGACTAGATTTTAACCTTAGATGTATTCTCTTTTCTTTGTTTAAACCAGGAGGGTATGCACCCTTAGAAAGGAACGTGATCATGTCCTTCATCCATTCACGCATGCTAGGATCTATACTCTATAGGAGGTCCTCATGTAGAAACAATGAATTCTCATTCTCATTTTACACATCCTCAACAAGTTGCTTACAAAGTGTGATACCTCCTACCAAATTGGTGGCTTTGATAGTCACATCATACTCCATGATCTTGGTCACCCAGTGCACTCTTTTTTCACTTATTTCTACTCCTATGCTGAAGTCTCTAACATTGGAGTGAGAAAATAATACCTTGATGTTATTTGTGGTGAGCATACTATTGAATTTCTTGATCACGTGCATGATGGCATATATATGATTTTTGTGTGACTGTATTTTACTTCATAATCCTTCAGTGTATGGCTGAAGAAAGCCACTTGTTCTAGTCCTTGTTCATTTTCTTGTGTCATGAAAACAACAACACTTGCATACGCACCATAAGCATAAAGGATGAAATCCTTGGAGTAGTCCAGGATGATGAGTGTTGTACGCAATCAATTTCTTGTTTGATCTTATTGAATATCTTTCTTCCTTCTCGCTATCCATATGAAGTCTATGTCATTCTTGAGCATCAGGGTGATGGGCCAAACCAGTCCTACAAATTTAGGAATAAAACACCTAACAAAATTGATCTTGTCAGGAAGGATTTTAAGGATTTCTTGTGCACTTTGGATGGATGAAACGTGCTTATGATCAATTACTACACCATCCTTTAAAACTACATGGCCCAAAAGCTTTCCTTGTGCCACCATGAAATTAAATTTTTTGGGGTGGAGAGATACCCCATAATTTTTGCATCTCTCAAATAATTTCTCCAGGTGTGCCATGTGATCCACGCTCTACTTTGAGAAGACTGTAATGTCATCAAGGTAAACCAAGATGAACTCATTGATGTAACCTTTGAAGGAAATATCCATGGCATGCTTTAAAACGTTGCACATGCATTTGATGGACCAAAGGTAATATTCTAATATGTATATATTCTGAATTGGTTGTAAACACTGTTTTGAATTGATCCTCTTCCTTGACTAAAATTTGATCGAAACCCACGTATCCATCCAACATAGAGAATCTCTACATGCCGGCCACAATCTGCAAGATATTCTCCATAGAAGGAAAATGATAATGATCCTTGACAGATGCCTTGTTCAAATCTCTAAGATTAACGCAGAGTCTAATTTCACCCTTTTTCTTGTGCACAGGAACTAGATTTGTGACCTAGGTAGAGTAATTGATGGGAAAAATAATATTTTCCTCATCGAGTTTAGACAACACATTTCTCATGAGGGGATCTATATTTAGATTTAATGGTTGCTACTTTTGTTTCACAGGATTTATACCAAGATCAAGGTCAATGGATTGTTGAGCAACACTTGGATCAAAACCTTTGAGGTCTTCATATTCCCACAAAATGATATCACTCTATTTTTGGCAGAGAGATATGAAGGCTTGTTTTTCATCATGCATGCAAGATTTATTGAGTAGTAGCTCTTTTTTGCACGTAATCCTGATTGGAATATAAACTTATTGTGCACCCAACATATACATTTCTCCACCCTTTGAACTCATCATCGTGGGATAAAAAAATTTCTAAGGTGACCAACCCTTTAGGAATATTTTTTATCTTCATATGTATCACTTGGTCACCATAGATGTTATGCAAGTCAGCTTGCATGCTTGGTGAGCACTCAAATTCATTCGGAAAACAAGATGATCTCGTATGTCATTGTCAAAAACTTGCCAACTTGTTTTGTTATTGGGAATGGATGATCTAATCACCATCTTGATGTGTTGAGTGTTTCCATTGACATAGTCCGTAGTAGAAGAGAACTGTGACCCAAGCGTGACCATCTAATCAGATTCATTATTCAATTTGTGTGGCACTACGTACAAATTCAGAGCATCAAATCTCTCAAGGAAGTCCCAAAATTTATGTTCATAAGATTTAAAAATCTTATTCTTTGTCCGACATTTTTGGTGACTGTGGATAACCAATTTCATATCCTAAAATATCTCAGGGTACCTTAATCCCTTTCTTCTTAGCAATGAGAAGGTCATGCACCAATGCTTCATATTTTTATACATTGTTAGAGCATGTGAACTGTAACCTGTGTGAGAAAAAGAACCTCTCATCCTTAGGAGAAATGAGAAAAAATCCTATTCCTGTGCCATTTCTGCTTTTAGAACCATCAAAATATAACTTCCATAGACCAATTTCAACTTGGTATTTCTTAAGCACGAGTGGAAACACAACTTATTCTTTGAGGATGTAATAAGTACCAAGCCCAGTTTCAAAGGCTTCAAGATCTTTAGCATATGGATCAAATTTGTGGTGCCTTTCCACCCACTCATCTAGCATAAGGTCAAGTAGAGGAGGAGGAACAAGCTGCTCTTTAGAAACTTGGTCTTGAATTTCTTGGATTAGGAAGTTAGCTTGGAGAGGGGATAAGTCATATGACTCTACATGATAAGAAAATATAGGCTCATCTTGTATGGTAAACTGGGTACCATACCTTTTCTTGAGTAACATATGGGACCAATCAAAAGACAAGTAACCACCTACTTTTGTAATAAATTCTCTTGATATACATAGGGAAAACAAAGGAGGTAGGTAAATGATAGACACATCTTGAGTTATGGTGAGGCTTGGACATGTGTGGAGAGTTAACTCAAGATCCTTAATGACTCCTAAGGTAGTGACAGTTGAGCCATCAAGTGGTAATAATCCTCTAGATAAGGGGTTGTACTTAAGACCTAGGACATCAAAAATTTTCTTAGGCATAACAGAAGTACTAGCGCCCGAGTCTATCATGAAATTATGCACTAGGTGTTTACCTATGATCAAGGACATATAAAAAGGTAGGGTTTTAAAACATTAGTTAATTTCTTCTCCTCTTCTTGGCAGACATTGACGCGAAGCACGTGACTTCTGTATGGATTGGTCAATGCGCGTGGTTGGGCTAAAGCCTCATGCAATAGGTCATGTTGAGAAGGAATGGTCAGGGCATCACACATTGTGACATTTATGTTTTTCTTCTTCATCTGGTCCATAATGCTAAATGAAAGACCCACTGACTTGTGCATTTTTGCACGATAACATCCTTTCTTAGTTTTTCGGTGTAGAGGCATGAACCTTAGCTAAAACAGAGGCTTGACCTACCAAAGGGGGTGCACACTACTTAAGGAGGAGCTTTGGGCATATCCTCGCATGTAGTAACTTGAGTGCTTTTACTAGTGGATGCCTTAGATGCCTCTTTTTGTTTTTTTGAGGGTCACCAGTTCTTTTAGAATTATGACCTACATGTTTGACTATAGCATTCTCCTTTTGTATCTTGTGTTGTCTATAACTTAGGCATATGATATACTTGCATCATTGTAGCTTGGTTGATTACACATAAGTGCTTAGTGCCAAAGAACATCATATTTTCCTCTAGAGGAGCTTTTGGCCTTTCTTGGTTATAAAATTTAGGTTTGCTTGTTGAAGGATCATAGGTGGAAGAATTCTGAATCATATAGGCTTTCACACACACAACATTAGCATAGTGATACTAGCTACGAGGCATGTTGTAAGGGAAGCACCATTCGGAATCCTATGCCAAATTGTTCTTAATCGGAACAAGTGTTTGACTTATCTTGGGCACTTTGGAAGAGAAGGCTCGGGAGGAAAAACTTGCGAGGAAGATGTAGATTAACATGCCATATATCATTCGATGGTTCTCGCACATACCTCTGGTTTCCATATTGATTGCACCAAGGTTGATTGCTTTGGATTTGTGCCTGATTAGGACTACATGTGTAGGTTACACCTACTTCTTCTCCAATGATATGACCTTGTTGGACAAGTTTATAATCCGGTCCTTTTACTCTTCATCTTATTTTTTCTATACATGAGAGTAGGATTTTGATACAAATGGTTGCACACTTGTACACTAGAATAGGACCAATAGGAGGATGGGGTGCTAGAGAAATATTTGGGAATAAGGGCACGAGAGGTCTGAAGCCAACTTACCAAAGCATGAATAAGATTGTTTTATGCCCTTATGGCAATATTGTATGCAACAGGTAAGGTTATACCTCTCATGGATTGAATCATGACTGAGATGTCACTATTCAAATCCCTTAGATAATACAAGAAGGCATGTTGGGTTGTAGGTCTTACCACTTGAGGAATTCTGTCCCAAGTATTTTAGAATCTGATGTTGAAATCAGTCATCTAGTCATTGCACCCTTTGTTGTAATCGAGATGATACACTAGTGATAGATGATTTGATTTGTCTTCAAATTAATTACATAGATCCATTCCAAGATCATCCTAGGTAGCAATAGATGCAGGTCTCAAACCTTGGTACCATTAGAGCACTTTACCCTTGAAATAGGCTATAAACAACCCGACATAAACATCATCATGAGTGATCAGATAGACAAAGCACACATTAGCCACATCTTGAATGTGTTCAACAGGGGTAACTTGATTCTCTCTTGTGAAGTATGGAATACTCTTGAGGGTGGCCACTGACATATCATGTTGTGCATTGAGATTGAGCATGCTTCTACCAATGAAATTGGCAAAGTTCCTAAGAAGAGGAGGAGGTTGTAGAACGTTATAGAAACATGCATTTGTTTGTTTTGAGGAGCAGAGAGTGTGTGCAAGTATGCTTTGAAATGGAGATGCACACATTGAAATATATCCTTTGTGTGCTTCTTTGAAAGCTAAATGTACTCAAAGGATTCTTCATCTCTAACACTCTGTCTAGTATGCACTCTTCTCAAAAATGAACTCAAGACTACAAAACAGGAGATCTGGAAGTGTTGGGAGTCACCAGATGTGTTTGAAAGAGCCTCCAAAGGATAGAAATACTAATTCCACACACCAGAACTTAGCAATATGAAATTTAAGCTTTCACTTCTCATCCCACTGGGCATGCCAGAAACTATTGGTCATTAAAACTTGCACCTGTTTCTTAGATATGGAAGAAACACGCATTTGATACAATAATGGAACCATCTCCAAGTTGTGGATCTTGTGTGCTTGAGATAGATATTTGGAGAAGGCCGGCTTCTCTATCTATATCTACTGCTACTGTTATTCCTAATGTTGAAAGAGAAAACTAAGTTAACAATGCCAAGGGACCAAAGATAGAAGGATAACAAAATGGAAAAATAATCTAAGGAAGGTGATAACACCAGAAAAATAGGGATGAAAACTATCTATTTTAAGTGAAAATGAAGAGAAAGGTGTAAAGAGAGGCTAGGAACATGTAGCATAGACCAACACGCATTTACATGACCATTTTTCATGAAACACAACTAGAAAATAGTGATGTAAGGAATGAAAATGAAACATTAAAAAGAGTAAAAGAAAGGAAATAAGAAGGAATGCAAACACGCTAGGTGATGTAGCCTAGAATTTACTAGATAAAACCCTAGTCACATTGGTACTATGTCCCTTTTAGTGCCCAAAGGTACTGTGTCCCTCTTTAGGGTTGATGTAGTAGGATGTTAGAATGATGAAGGAAGAAACATATATGTACATAACTAATCCACCATTCAACCATGCATGCTACATTTAGATCTATGGAAGAACAAGCTTAAACAAGAATCATGATTGAATCAATGACATGCACTACTCAATTACAACAAGAATGACACTTAGATTTAACCAATATATTCCATCTATTAATAAACATGGAATCTCCTTACAATAATGTCAATTTATACCAATGGACATATGGATTTGATCCAAAGTAATCCCATCGTATATCTCTCTATCACACACACATCCATCTCTCATATATCTATATGTCTCTCTCTATTCATGCCCCACTACTATGTAATTCTCATCGTATATATATATATATATATATGGGGACTTATATATATATATCATCTATTCCTTCATGGCTCATCTATTCCGGACATAGGACACATGCTATTAATATTCACATGTCATTTACAGTGCATAGCCACACATGCAAGTGTGCTATCTATAGACTTCTTATAGTTAACTGAAGTGACAATCCTATTCCTAGCTCATCTCCATGTAAAACGCTTGATCCGATGCTCTAAAGAGATAATCATGGGTGCACATGTCTTTGCATCGTTGGTGTTTTCCACACACCATCTTATAAAAATAGGTCGTCATGCTCAAAATCAGCTAAGTCCCAAAAGCTAAACTTTCCCTCTGCACGTGGGTTCTTCCTGTCCCTCCGCACCATTGATCATGGCTTTTTCTCCCACGTAGAATTATTGTGTGATCTCTAATAAGTATTCTCTTATTAACATTACCCCACACTAATCTCATCGTCGTCCTGAAAATGAGTATCTCCAAAAAATTGAAGTAAAGAATAGAAGAATGGAAAGAATAAGAATGAAAGAATGTACATAAATAAAGAAGTGATATGAGGCTATGAGGCAGCCTCCTCTGTATAAGTTTATAGTATCAACTCTGGATACTCCTTTATTTTGGCCTCCAAGGCTTGCTATTCAGTGAGTGTTTGTTGTGCTTTCTATGGAATTCCACAATAATGGATTCTAACTCATCCCTCGTAATCTCTCCTTTTTCATTCTACAGAACCAACACAACATTGGACATTGATGTCATTCTTCCTTCTAAAAGATATATCTTCTATGCTATGAGCTTCCCAAGCTCTTCTAGCTAAGTCTCATGTGACTCTTGAGCTGATATTAGGGCCTCGTGCTTCTGTTTAACCATTGACAATATTTATACATGGCCCAATGTCTCATCCTTCATTGCTCTCTGGACCTCATTGTTTTCTTCCAGGGTCTTTATATTGATAAGCACCTCTGGAGCTGTGCATATATTCAAATCCTAGTCTACTTTCTTCAATACTTCTTGTAGCACTTGCAGCAACCCTTCATAAGATGCAATCTTTCACATCACTAAGGCTTTCTCTTGTTCTAGCCTCTTGCTCTGACTTCCTTAGCGTTGTCATGCATAGAGGTTCATCTTCAAGTACCAAGTCCACCAACTTTCCTACATAATGTATCATTAAGGGAAACATTTGTGGTACCTTGGTCTCCAAGTGTGGCCTTACTCTGATGACATTGTCCCCAATCTCCTTTGTGATGCTGATAAATACTTCATTCTTCTTCTACGTGAAGTCCCTCTCTTGTGTTATGCATGCTATCTCTGCATCCTTTGTCTTTATCTCCTTGTGCAATGCTCTGATTGTTGTAGCTTTGTCCATGTTCCTTCTAGCAACTTCAACAGAAACCTTCACCAATGCGTTGTTGACCTGCTCATCTGACATGACAAGAGGGGCTTTACCTTCATATGTCTAGATTATGGTGTCTTCTCTAGCCACTTAAAACACATGACTCTTCACATACATCAAAGTCAGGATCATCTATGTGGGTGTGCATTTGACCATGATAGTTTCTTTCGAGTGCGCACAATCACCATATCCTCATCCATTAGCTCTAGCCAAATAAATCCTTCGTGTTATCATTCTCTAGAAGTCGGCAGAGACAATTTTACCCGTGTCCTTTGCAGATACCCCATGGATGGTGGAATGTGCTCTCCACTCATCCTTTTCAATATAGGACCCTTGGGAATTGTAGCTTCAAGGTTAGGAGCTTGTCTTGTTACATCTTGAGCAATCACATGCACGAGATCCAGAGGTTTCCTTTTCTTTTTCTTCTCCATCATTCATCTCTTCATATTTTTGCTCTTCCTCATTCTCTTGCTCATCTTCTTGCTTGATTGGGGTAGGAGATGCATGCTTTCTCTCTTCTGGTTCCTCCACTTCTTTATCCAACTTTAACTTTCTACTCTTCTTTGGTTCAACAGTATCCTTGTGTGGAGAGAGATGAGGTGATTTCCATACCATTTGTGGGGTTCCACTTTGAATCCTTTTACATCTAAACACTTTCTTAAATATATGCTCCTTGATCAACCTCCGTATCTTCCTCTTTATCCTATCCTTGAGGTGGAGTGACTGCACATTGTGACTCTTCTCTGTCATATAGTTGCTTTCTTCTATGCTCCAAGCCTCCACTATCTTCACGCTCCTCCTCTTCACCCTCTACTTCAACAACTTCTATGGGCCTTTGCGCCGGTATGTTTTCTATTGTGTGTTTACCCTTTGGTGGTCCTGGCAGCGTGAATTCATTCTCTAAATACTTATTTTTCTCCATCTTAGGCTTCAAATTTGAAGATAAACCAATGTTTCCCCATATGCATACTAAAGACTTATTGGCTTAATATTTAACACCTCACGAAATGATCCTCTCTGTAGGCACTTCTTCTAGGATACACATACTTCTTTTTCTTAATGTATGGTATTCACAAATCAACCTTATTTACATTGAATACCGGTTGATGCATGTCTATAATCTATGAACAAATGCTTGGAAATACCTTATAGTGAATGTGTAAGGAAATTTACACCAAGGGCTCCATACTCCATCTCTCATTAGGAAGCGTGCGATGTAGAAATGTTGATATACAACAAAATGGACTTGTTTCCCTACTACTAATGGTAGTTCCTTTGGGATGTGCCACTCTTCTCTAAATGCCATGCAGAGCCTGTCGTACCATTTCTCTACCCTTTGCTTTATGTCATTTTTCATGGCCCCTTTACATAGGTACTTGTTGAACCTTTCAGCTGGTGACTTATTCTCCATGGGGTATTCCCATACCTTTTCCTTCGGCCCATATGGTATTCCAATTTTCATGAATACTAGTGATAGTAGAACAACCAAAAGCTGATCTTCCCTCTTGTGCATGCTTCATTGACTATTTGTTCTCAAATGTAGCTCTGCAATATTATAGATTGCTCCTTCGACATCTTACGCATGAATGTGTAACCACATAGTATTTACCTGTGACCATCACTCCTGATCATTCAAATTTGTAACAAGGTGTGCTTCTACTTGCACAACATGACGGTTCTTCAATTTTCTATATCCATACTGCGTGGACCCTTCAGGTACCCTAACTCCTATCTAGTATTTAAGATCACAAATTTATGAGTGAGATCATTCTTGATATCCTCTCTTGTGGCATTCAAACACATGTGCCGATGAGATAAGTGTAGATGAGATTCTAACTCTACGTCCTGCAAAGTAGAAGAAGTCATCATGTACTTTGCTCATGAGCCACTAATAAAAGGGCTCATACTTCCTAAAATATGGAATCTCATATAATTGGTAGACCCCAATTCTCTTCAGAAGCTTCTTGCCTACATCATCATAAACCGGCATGTCACTTGTTGTACACTTATTCGTCCTTGTAGTGAGTAGGGAATCGAGCTACTTTTTGTTCTCCACTATCCTGTGATTGTATTCACTCACTTTTCTCTTTCTGATAGGTGAATCCCATTCCTAGCCAACAATAACCCCCTTTGGATATTGGATCTCTAAAAAATCACTTTCGGGTGCCATCTCTTCTTCCTCGACGACCACCTTCTTCTTTCCTTTTGCTGCTGCTGCAACTACCTTCTTAGGTGCCATTTTTACCTTGCAAACTTCTCCTCTTTAAATCTGAAACTTGCGAATCAAACCCTAGCTTGATTCAATCATGACCTAGGTGGAAAATTCGTTCCTTAACTCCTCTCTATCTCCCCGCTTCGCTTTAAACCCTTCACCACCGGGACGCAAGCTTCTTTTCACATATAGTTGTGTTTACACCCTTCACGCCTTAACTTTCAATCACTCTTCACAATTGGATCTTTCATAAGATTATCTTAGTCACAATGGTAAAAATGAATCTGCATCCCATCCTTATATAATTTTTTTCAATTTTTCAAATTTTGATGCATTTATTGCTCCTTCACCTACTAAATATCCTCTCATTTACAGACAAAATTTCTTCTTTCCACACGGTGAAATTTGTGCCCCAACTATAACCTTCTAGCACACCTTCCTACCCTCCGGTCACAAACTTCTCTTCAAAGATGCACCCTTGTGCCCAAGTACCTCGTCACTATACCTTCTCCTGGTAGTTATCATGGCCTATGCCTACCTCACATTATATTATCCTTTCTTTCATCTCCATCCTTAGTCACTTTTGAAAAGCAATCTTATTTTGACTTAAATCACAACCATAACATCTTATTCCTTTCACCTTTCAATTCCACAATCTTTTACTTGGATAACTACAACCACCCCACACTAACAGTATGTGCAGTCCTCTACGTATAAACATGCGTCATATAATAATTAGCTTCATACGCGCAAGCACACTTATTACATAAGAACAACAACTAAATTGACAAAGCATAATGATAATGAATTAAATACATTAAGAAAATACATAATGGAAACCTATTCTAAATGGAAATACTACCTTATTACAAACATCAAGAAGACTTATTTATAATAGGGCTTCGTGTACTCTTGTTAAACTAACCGAGTAAAATGCTTCTAACTGGAAAGAACTTGATTCAAGTATATAAGTGATGACATATGGCCCCAACCAATGTACTTTAAGCTTCCCTAGATGGTGCAAGAACTTAGAGTCATAAAGAAGTACCATTTGTCCAATCTCAAACTTCTTATCCCTTATGTTTCAAAATCATGCCATGCCTTCTCGCCTGGATTTTCCCGCTTCGAATCCATCATGCTATGGCTCATCACTCATCTAGTTGAATCACCTTCTCAACAAGATCTTCTAAATCCTACTCATCATCTAGACCTCTAGCATGCGCAATGCGCAAAGAAATCAACATAAATTCTATAGGGAGAATGGATTATGCGCCAAACATCAACTGAAATGGTGTGGCTTTGTTCAATCTCTTGTAAGTTGTTCTATATGCCCAAAGAACAAATGAAACTTTGTCATACCAATCCTTTCTCCCAACATCACAAATTTTTGTCAAAGTTTGGCTCAAAATCTTGTTGAAAGCCTCAACAGTTCCATTTTCCTGAGGATGATAAGGTGTAGTTTTATGGTGTGCAATCGTAAACTCATCTAATAGGATCCTATTGTCTCATTCAAAAGTGCGTAACCCTATCACTTATCATGCTTAAAGGACATCCATATCTTATACAAACATTATCCCATAGAAACCTAGTTGTTGTATAGTCCTTTATAGGTGTGGTTTCTACCCACCGTGTTAGATAATCTATGCTAGTAATGATATAACGCAATCTAGTCTTAAATGGTTCGGCACTAGTAATTGGTCTCAAAGGCATCTTATCTCTTTTCCTAGTTTTCCTAGGTGCTAATAATGATCACACACCTTAGAATATTCTTTATATTCTTTATATAATGTCTCCCACCATAATCCGGCAAGGAGCATCTTTTGGGCAATCACATCACCCGTTGTAGTCATTTTTACCCCCATCACAAAGGAAAGAAATCCCATGCACACTGGCCTATCACCCAACGGGTGCTGGGCGCTCACCGAGGCACACGTGGGTGCCAAGTCTCTCTTTTATGTGAGTTTAGTGGGAAACATCATCTATTGTTTGAGAGATTTGAAAGGAAGTAAGACATATAAGCACCCTAGAGCTTAGAACGGCTTCTAGATCCTTGCAGTCATTCTAGATAGAAAGTTCTTAACCAATTATAGAACTTATACTAAAACAGAACGAAGTTGTACAAGCATCCATACTTAGTCATAAACATAAATGAAAAATAACTATGAGAAATATGTATGCATCAAAATCATCAATGTTCATATTCATATAAGCTGGTAACCTCATTACATTCATGGAGCCATTACAGAGTGTCATGGATAAGTAGACCATAGTCATGCATTATAACTAGAATTATGTGGCTAGGCTCTCAAAATAAAGTTTATACCACCCCCATACCCTTGATACATCTTTCCTAGCACAATTACCCAACTAACAAAGTTCTTGTAGTATTTCTGCAGAGCTCCGCCCTCTCTCTATTTCTCTCGTATCTTTACTTCTGCAGGTGCTTGTATATATAGCCTTTCTGAACTACCAACTCATCCTCTAGCAGCCTTAGATTTGATGCCAAGTGTCTGAATGTGGTCCTCCATGCGAGCATGCTCCTCTAGGCCTGAGATTTCCACATTTTACCATGATGAGCTTCTAGAAGATTCTACCGTAGGCATGTTCCTTCATGGGCCAACCTATCGCTAGGCTGGCACCTTATCCACTCCATGCGCAGTTGGGTCATGATTTTCACGCGTCCTACCCAAAATTCCCAATATGGCTAAGTCCCGATCTTTTGTTCTATCCATGTGCGCGCCACGGGTTTCTTAAACCGTGCCCCATGTTTTATCCTTGCATGCCTATGCACCTTTTTGTACTTAGCCAATATTTTAGGGGCCCAAAATCACCCCACACTATGCCTATTCTCCATCCGTGGGAACACTTCTCTAGTGAAAAGAAAGAACACAATAGGCTTACGCCTTGGAACAAGAATAAGGGAATGAAGAAATAGGGAAAGAAGAAAGAATGGGGAAGTGATGGTATCACTGCAATAAGCTAGGAAAATATTTTTGCAAGTCAGCCTCCAACTTGTTCCAGGCATTGACTTCGTTCTGCGCTCTCTGACAGGGGTCACCAACCAGGGCGCTCACTTCCCCAAACTTAGTCCATCTCCTTGTGTGCTCATGGTGTTAGAAATTTTCTCTAACTCCTTGCCTACATCATCCAGTGCATCCATTCTTCATGTGATCTGTGGGTACAGTTCCTTCAACTGGTTTTTGATTGAACCCCTTAAGGTTTTAATGGCTTTAGATTTCTTTTTGACCTCAAAAAGGATTATGTCCCTTTCCACCCTCTTTCCCTTATTATTCTCTTGAAAATCCTTGAGTTCTACTTCATGAGTGGTGACCAAGGTTCCTGCCACTCTCTCTCTGTCCACACAATTTTCATACGCGGCCTCAAAGAATATGAGAAAAACCTTTACATCAGCAAGAACCTTGCTTTGTGCTTAGCTATGAGCACCACGAACTTTGATTTATCCTCTTTTCTAGGCACACGTCCACTTCTTATGTAGACCCCAAGGCTAGCGGCTTCCTCTCCATGGTAAGGATTCTTGTTAAGTCCTTTAGGCATCCCAGGGAAAATCCATACTTTTGTGTGGGAGATGCTAGGTCCAGATGCTTCAACACTATAACATCATTAATGGACTCCACCTTTTTGTATACTATGCATACTTTAGCCTTCTCGTCTTTTAATTCACACTACAACTAGGTGCAGATTAGTTTCCCTTGACTTAGATTCTTTGTCCTTATAGCTAGCTCTTCCTCTTTCTTCTTCAGTTCATCCTCCAAATCTTTGATTCTATCATTCCACCCAAAGAGTCTAGCTTTGATCTCAACTGGAACCTTGTTGAGTGTGTTGTAAAGTTTTTCATCCAAGAGCTACTGAGCATTCACCACTGGGTTGTCTTCTCTTGGTCCTGGTAATGTTATTATTGCCCCGTGGCTTACTTCAAATTTTGGCTCATCAAGATGGGACTCAATTGCCCATGAGAGCATCTTCCTTGTCCATGGGTATGCAGCCTCCTTATCAAAAGATGACATTTCCACGAGCTCCTCTGCTGGAATCATGCTTTGGAACCACGTGTGAAACACTTTGTTGGGGTCATCAATATAACCCATCCCTAGCCTCTCCCCTTCTGTGCACTTTCCTCCCGTGCGTGTGCCCTTAGGAATACTTACAGTTAAAGTGGGGCCTCTAGTGTTGCCATGGTCCTTTTTATGCTTTCCTCCTTATCCTTGTTCAACACCAGCTAAGATTGCATTCCAACTTCTCCTCCACCAAGGTCTCAATGTTCTTAGTTTCTTCTCTTTCCACCGCCTTGTTCATCTGTCCCTATGTAGGGTTTGGATCCTTCTAATTTTGTGCGTAATCCTCCTCACTTCTTCCCATGTCCTGGGTGCCTTCCCCCTCCTAGCTATCCTTGCACTGTGTGAAAAGGAACCCCTGTTCCTCTTCTTTGCCTTCTTCTTCTAAATCATGCACATTGAAGACAGGTGGCTCTTGATCTTTTTCAGGATCTTCTTCTTCACTATCATCTTCTCCACTACCATCTTCTTCATTGTCATCATCCTTTTCACCTATGTATCTCTCCAAACTCCCAATCTCTTCCAAGGTGGTCTCCTCTTCTATCCTCTACTTCTTCCTAACCAGGGATTCTGGTGTAGGTGACTTTGTCTCTTCTTCTCCCGATGACTCCTTGTTTGACGGATTTTCTGGCTCCAGAGTCTTCTCTTTGACTATGGGCCTCTTCTTGCATGAGTACATACTTGTTCTAGCACTTGTCCTAGGGGAACCTATTACCTGTGTATCCACCACACTTGGTATTTTCTTCTCTAGCTCTTTTTCCTCTCATTTGGGCATGGGTCTCTTCCTGCTAGTTGGGTCCTCAGGTATAGACACCTCATTCTCCAGATATGCACCCTTCTCGATTTGGGTCTTATGTGGATGTATACGTGTGTCATGGATCCTCCTATAATGGGAAAAGTCATGGGCCTCATCATTTTAACTTCGCGACACGTACCTCTCCATGTATGCACACTTGTCGGGGTAGACCAACCCTTTGCACAATTCCCTGTGGTCCCGGTCTAGATTACCAAGGTCCAACCTCAACTTTTTGGATTCTTTGAACCTATTCACTCCCGCTTGGAAGTGTTGAGTTGTGAAGGCAAAAGGGAACTTGCACCATGGGCTCCATGTCTCATTTATTAGTTTGAATATACCCATCCAGAAATGATGGTACATGAAAAATTCAACTTCTCCCTTAGTGGCCATTGGCGCTTGTTCGTATCCTCCATTCTACCCCGAACACGTTCCTTAGGTGCGTATACCATTTCTCTAGGTGCGCCTTGTGCATGGTCATCATAGTGTCACAGGCATATTTTTCAAATCTCTTTGCGGGTGAAGGGTCCTCAGTAGGGTACTCCCACATGAATTTTTCTGATGCATCAGGTACCCCAATCTCTAAAATACAATGGTTAGCAAGATATTACCAAAAAGGATTCTATCACCTTCCTTTGCACAGTTGAAAATCTCATCCGCGATGAATGCAAACAAGTTGTAGATGGTGCCCTTTGAAATTTTCCTATAAACATGCAACCATGGCTTATTGACCTAGGTCCATCTCTCCTGGCCATTTAACTTTTTCATCAGGTGTGGCCATCTTCATCACTAGGTCCTCGATGTCTGTGATATCATAGTACCTTGACCCCTTTTTGTATGCATAGGTGGCGACAATCTCCTTAATTGCCTCTTTGTCACTTAGGTCATCCTCCAAACTATCTCCTTCATAGATGAGGCCTGTGAAATGTGAAATGAGTTAAGGGGTAATGCGCATCTTGCACCCTGCAAAGTGGAAGTAGTCTTCATGCATGTGCGACATCAACCATTGATATAGGTGCTCAGGCTTCCCAAAGTAGGGAAACTCAAAGAGTTACAATAACCCTGACTTCTCCAACTTAAACTTCACATCATCGTTATAGATGGGAAAACCCTCTGGTGTCCTTTTATTTGTTGGGCACGCTAACTCCAACACCATCTCCTTCTCAATTGTGCTCGTGACGGTGATAGTAGTCATTTACGACATGTTTCTTAGATGGAACTCCCCTTCCTTCCCTATCAACACTCCATTTGGGTACCGCATTTCTTCATACCACTCTTCATTTGTACATGTGTCGGCTTCTTATTATTTTCCTTACCTTTTCCCTTCTTAGGTGTGCTAGCTAGTTTCTTGGGTGCCATTTTCTAGGTCCTCTTATCACTTCAATCACTTCTTGTTACTCTGTTCTTCTGCTCTCTCCAACCTTAGATCTCGAATTTGTGAAGAAAAATCCTTAAACACGTGCCCTAGTTCTTCAAACCCTAGCTAGGATAATTCCTTCACAAGATGACACCTTCTCACAACTTCTCTTACACCCGTGAAATCCCTTCCTTCTAGTTCACAAATCCAAACTAGTTACTCACACTCAATCTCTTCAAATTTTTCTTCACACGGATCAGTCTTGAAGCCCTAGTTTTCCAAGATGCAAAAGTACTTCTTTCTCCTTATACACAAAGTGAATAATGAAATGCCTCGACCCTTTATTTATAGTTTTTTCCATTTTTAAGCATTAAATGCTACTCCACCTACCACCATACTTTTCACATTTAGTGTAGTTTTTCAAGTAAAGTCTAAATTTAGCACTTTAACTCACGTGCCCAAACCTACGCGGAAAAACCTCCAACCTTCCCGCAGACGCAATCAATCCATCTTGACAGGAGACTCTTAAGCATGTGTCACCAATGATGAAGGCACTTCTTCTGTCCTAATTTTTTTCTCTCACCTACCTCGTGTTGGTTATGTGATTTTTCCTCCTTTTTACGTGAGATTTGAAAGTAGCCATATCTAGACACCAACCATCCTTTTACATATTTTCTTTCCATGCACCTCTTTCAACAGGCCATTCAATCGGTGTTTTCAACAAAAATTCCTTGGCACTTTACCCATGGTCTCCTTCACATCACTCCACACCATACTAAAATGATGCATGGTCCTTTGACACTCAAAATCCTAAAAAAATAATAAGGTTACCGGTGCCCAAAGTGCAAAACAAAACAACAACGCGAAAAGGAAACACAAGAAAGGAAAATGCATAAGGAAAATTCTAAATTAACTAGAAAAACTACCTTATTTACAAACACCAAGAAGCCTTATTTATAGTAGCGCTTCAGCCTACTCCCATTGAAGTGTCTAGGAAATTTCATTCCATCCAACGACTTATAATTGGCACGCACCCAAATCAAGGATGTATGAGATTTTATATGGACCTAACCAATGGACCTTCAATTTCCCAAGATGGCGTAGAAACTTAGAATCATATAGTAAGACCATCTTCCCAACCTCAAACTTCTTGTTCCTAATGTGGCGATCATGCCATGATTTTTGCTTTGCTTTCTCTATTGTTTGGCTCCACTTGGTGAGTGATCATCTTTCATCCAACTTCATTAATTCATCAATTCTCTCTTCTAGTGCTTGCTCATTAGCCAACCCTCCTGCACGCGCTATTCACAAAGAAGGTAACATGAACTCAACCGGTAGAACAACTTCCACGCCAAACACTAATTGAAACGGTGTGGCTTTGTTTAGCCTTTTATAAGTTGTCTTGTAAGCCCATAATATGGTTGATACCTTGTCATCCCAATCTTGTCTTCCGACATCACAAATTTTTGTCAGGGTATGACTCAATATTTTGTTAAATGCTTCCGTAGTTCCATTTGCTTGTGGGTGATAAGGTGTAGTCTTGTGATGAGCCACCATGAATTTTTCTAATAGGATCCTCATAATCTCATTCAATAAATGTGTACCCCTATCACTGGTTAAACTTAAAGGACATCCATACCTCATGATAATGTTCTCCCAAAAATCCTTACCATTGTGGTTGTTGTGTAATCTTTAGTTGGGGCTGCCTCTACCCACCTTGTCAAATAGTCCATGCAAGTGATTACATAGTGTGATCTAGTCCTATGCACTCATGGTGTAATACACCATCTAATCATCCAAATAGATGGTAAGAAATTTATGGATGAAGTCCTGGAATGCCTGCACCACTATGCGTGAGAAAATAGTAGGTGCATTCTTCAACCCAAAGGGCATGACCGTGTATGCAAAAATTCCCACTCAGTGGAAAAATTTGTCTTCTCTTGGTCTTCCTTTGCAATCCAGAATTGGTGGTACCTCAAAATCCATCCATAAAGGAATATATTTCACGCCCAATGAATCCTCCAAGATTTCTTCAGTGAAGGGGGTTGGAAAAGGATTAATGACACAAACTACATTTATCTCCCTATAATCCATGCAAATCCTAATCCACCCATCCTTCTTGATGCTGATTACCATTGGACTTATCCATTCTGATTCTTCAACAACTTCAATGATCCCAGATGTTATCATTTTGTCTATCTCTTCCTTTACCTTCACGCACAAATTGGGATTCATCTGGTAGGGTCTCTTCCTGACTAGGTGTGCACCATCCTTTAACTTTATCCTCATCTCCCCTAAGGAATGGTGGATGCCTTTGAGCTCATGGTACCCATGTGGGAATAAATCCTCAAATTTGCAAAAAGATCAATGATCTTAGAGACTTCCTTCTCCGACTAGTAATCTCCAATGATAGCTTCCTTAGGTTCTTCTCCTGAGCTGATGTTAACCTTCTTTGTCTTTAAGGGCTCATGGTAGGTGTGCGCGTGAGTATCGCACTGTCCACTACCTCGTGTGTCCCTATAGAATGGTTAACATCCAAGATTTATACTTCCTCCCCATCAATAACATATACCAACTTCCCTTTCTCCTTTTCCAAACATGTACACTCAAGTCAGTATCTCTTCTATTTCTTATGCCTTTTTCAAAACGTGCCTTCAAACCTGGTCCACCTAGAAACTCCAACAACCTATCTTCTACCATGGCACTATCCCCCATGGTAAGGCACTTGACAACCTATAATTTCTTATCAACTGATGGCTTGGTACTTTGATACTCAAATGTTTGAAAAAGATCAACCACTAGCTCTTTCCAATTCCCCTATCTCGGTGGCGTGTCTCCAAATGTATGTACTTTGCATGCGCAACCCTATAGTGTAGAATACAATTTGTGTACCCAGAGGGATGGTGGAAAATCTTCCGTACCTTCTCTCCAAACCTTCTCAAAATCCTAGATATGGAAGGAGGTAGACTCCTTCTCATGGTAGTCCTTGATGGTGGTGGGCATGTTGGTTCTAGAGAACCCGATAGAGAGAGAAACTCTTGTTATCCAAAATGAGCCCTTGCTTATTTTGGCTAACTTGCCTTCATTATTTCCTTCCTTGTGCTTCAAATTCAATTTGCACACATTTCAAGCACTTAAAAGATTCTGGAAATGGCTTCATAAGATAGGATTTTTCTTCCACTTTCTAGAAAGGTAAAGAAGTCCTCCTAACTCCTTGTATTTTTTGAGTTATGGATCGGCGGAGTTTGGAGAGGAAACTTTCCTAAGGTGGGCCCACAGAGCTTGGGAGAGTTTTGTGCCAAAGAGGCTCAGGCCGGTAGAGCGGAGGAAGAAATTGAGAACTTAGCACTTTTTGGGCTAAAAGTGCAAAATTCATTTGCACTCTCGTGAGCCCGTAAAGGAAACAAAATTGCTTGAGGCCCGCAGCAATGAAAAGGCAACACGTGTCCATTCATCGGTGGGGATTTGGGTGTGGGAGGATTTTGGAATTGTCACCAAAGTGGTGAAAAGCGCAAAGGCAAAAATGGAACCACATCCCCATGGACCAATTAGAAAGCACTGTGTGTGTCATCAGAGTGGTGGGGCCATGGAGAATTTTGGGAAAATTTCCCAATTTTGTGAAAAGGGAAAAAGTTCAAGTTTTGGCCCGCCGACCCAATTTTGCCCTAATTTTGCCTTGTTTTCCCTAAATCTTCAGAAGGCCATATCTTTCGATCTAGAGCTCAAATTTTCACAATTTTGGTATCAATGGAAATCTGTTGAAATCCTCTACATGATGGACACTTCAATTTTAAATTTTGATGGATTTTTGTGGGAGAAAAATGGGAAAATGTCTCTGCATGGAAAAATTGTAGAAAATGACCCCAACCACCAAAATTAATGAAGTATGGGCCTCTTTCTTGCTCTGCGAAGCAATGTATGATGAAGTATGGGATTTTTCATGGAAACCCATCATTTTGCAAGCTAATTAAATGGATCTTATCGGTGGTTGGAGTTTTAAAATCGATTTGCCCACGTTTTCTCATTTCCTTCATTTTGTTTGAGCAATAAAAGCGCTTTGGCTCGGTTTGAAAAAGGTTGTTCATCCTTCTTCTTTTCCTCTCCATTCTTTTCTTCCCCGGGGTTGAAAATGCAGTTTGAACCTCCTCTCCTACTCTATAATGGCATTTTTTCCTCTTATTGGTGAAATTTTGCAATCGTAAATTCTAAGCAATTAATTTTTATTTTTTTGTGATGCATTTGTCCATCCTTGCTCGCTTTTCTTTATTGTTATCGTTACCTCTCTCCACTACAGGGGTATTTGTGCATGTTTGGATGTTCATTGCAAGTTTTGGAGTTGTGTTCATCTAGTTTTGGAACATTTTCTATGTGAAATCCATCTTTGTATGTGATGCACTTGTCTATCCTTTCCATTGCTCACCTCTTCTTGTTCCATGGCAGTTTTGATAGATAATAAACACTTTCCTTCTCTGGTGTATCACCGTTTTAGTGTAGGCTCTGTTTTTCCTTGTTTTCTTCCTCTCCTTGTCTCCTTGGAAGTTAGATTAGGTTAGATTAGCTTGCCTACATTGGAATAGCTTATGGTAGGTAGTTTAAGAAGAGGAACCAACCTTCTCTAGAGAGCTTTCCCCATTTGCAAAGGTCCCACACTTTGGGAAATCTTAAAGTTGTGGAATCACACCAAATGACTTTGTCTTAGAAAATTAGATCTATAACTCATTTTGGGGTGTTGTGAATTTGCACTAAAAATTCTCCCCTCATGCCATTCCACTAAGGATCCCCTCGATGTGTAGCCCACCACCGTGTTCTTTGTGCTTAGAAAGACATAACTTAGCATCCCACTTTATTCCTTCTCCTCCTTCCACCGAGCTTCCATCTCCTATAAAAATATCTTAGGGAAGGCTCCCCCTGAATACTTAGGTAGCTCCTTTCCTCCTAGGCATCAAACCGTATGCACCTTTGTTACCTTTGTCATTAATCCTCTCAACTTCCGTCCGATCAATTCATAAGTTCCATGCTCCCAATTATCGGATGATGGACTTGTGGTGTCACTTACCGACCGAGCATCCTCAAACTAGATAACTCCATCGGTAGGGATGGATTATCTCTAGATACCTAATTGAGTGCACATATATCCTATCCAGACCTCTTCCCCTAAAGGTTCGGATAGGGTGTTAACTTCCCATCACCGTGGGTATAATGGCCCATTCCTCCTTATTTTCAAAGTTGATGTACCCTTGTTGAACCGAATGTACGCATTGTTCTTGTAACACCATGAATGCCCAAGTAGTGTTGGGAAATTTTTTACCTCAAAGCAGTGCCAAGACTTCAAAGTCCCCAGAAATTTATCTCCCTTGATAGTGATAGTTGCATCCTTTAAGACACCGATGGGAATTACATTCGTCTTACTTTCCATATACAAGACATTTGAAGCGGGCAGTAAAACAAGTCTCCCCATCTAATGCCATGCATCTAAAGTGAGAACTTTGACTCATGCACTTGTGTAAATGAGGATATTAATAAGAAGCAATCCATCTATGATTGCATCCAATGTGATCTCCTTGTCATAGTCAAGGCTATGAGGGGGAAGGTTTGCATGCAAGACCTACCTCTCACGCTCTCCTCACCTTCTCTCTCAACCATGATCCTAGCAAGGGAATAATATTCTCTTTCCTTAACATTTTACATACTTCCTTGACCTCATCTAGGTCATCCTTTGCACCTCCCTCTTGGACTTCTCCTTTAAACACTAGATTTCTCCTTGTAAAATCTGAATGACATCCATGGTATCTTGATATACCTCCTTTTGATGCATAGGATCTGGGTACTTCCCATGAATCACTTCTTCCCTCGAAACCAGGTTCTTCTCCCTAGGTATTTCCTTTATGCATGCGTGGCTTTTACTCTTGTTATTACCAAAATAGGTTCTAAGCTCCGTATCAAGTGTTACCTATGACATCCATCATGTGTCCTCCTTCTTAATGTTGACCATTACAAAGACCATTTTCTTTTCGGTGATGATGATTCATGTTCTCAAACAAATCTAGGAAATCCTCATACTCATGCTTCTTTCTCGCACCATGAGCACTGCAATAGGTCTAGACACTCTCATTTGTAATGCTCAGTAGACCCAAAATTAAAACAGTTCCACATGGGAGCTCACTTCTTCCTCCTTCGCACAATCCCCTTCTACATGCACCTTCATCTCGCATGCTCTTCATAATGGCGATCATCACCCTTAGAACTACTGACAATGCTGGTCAGCGCACCCCATGATCAATGGCCTCATGGATCTGGTCAATGAGCCTACAATCCTTAGTATCATGGGTTATAGAGGTGAAAATATTATAGTAGCAAGACACATTCTTCCAAATCATGCATTGTTAGAAGGGGCATCTACTTGCATCATGGTTGCTATGAAAAAAATTTTTCAGCTACTATCACGGTGTGTACTGTCCTCTAGGGGAAACTATCCTTGGCATGCCCCTCCACCTCACAATATGTACACCATAAACCACTACAAGTCTCATGGGCTAAGTTGGCAAAAAAATTCTCTAGCTTCTTGGCCATAACAACAATTTTATCCTCCAAGAACAGGCTAACACTAGTATCAACACTTTCAACCACCTCAGCATGTAGATTAGATTCTAACGCCTCGCGCAGGTCTGTGGAAGTTTTATGAGATAATGCCCTTCTAAAAGGCATGATAAACCCTCCAACAAACCACTGATCATGTTGTGAAGTGTTAATATCATATGATAACTTAGAAAAGAGAGTTTTAAAGTGCACATCATACTCCTACACACTCTCCGCCATTCCTTGTTGAATCTCCTTTAGGGCGCTGATGCTCTTCTGTTCAAACTCAGGGATGTGGAATTCTACCAAGAAGGCATTCTTTAAAGTAGTATAATCCACCACCGTTTGATGAGGGTCATATTTCCTATACCAGATATGTGTGTGCCCTTGCAACAATGTTGCAAACTGAGTATCCTTCCACTTCGGGGTTGTGATACCCTTTGTGCACTATAGCAATTCACACTTGTGAACATGTTCTACAACATCTTCAATTCCTCTATAATATGGAAAATGTAAAGACATTTCAAAGAATACTTGAGGGGGTGGCTGGGGCCCGTGTCCTCTTGAGCCAGAGCCTTGGTTTCCTTTGGTGTTTCCTCTACCGCCCGATACACCGATCCACCGTGTCCTGTGCCTCTTGATCCACTAGATCCACCAAGTCCACTAGGTCCTGTAGTGGTCATGCCAAGGGTCTCCATAATTCCATCAACCGTGCGCCAATGGTATGTGATAATTCCCCACTACCAATAGTATACCCTATACCACTCCCAGATGCGAGACCAAAAGCTTGTGTGTCTATACCTTGCCCGAAAATTCCTCCTAACACTGGAATGGTATTTGCAGCCATAGAAGTCCCAAATGAGAAATTGTATCTCCTGGGTGTAGATCGATCACATCCAAAGATACCAACTGGACTAACAATATTCTCTCCTTGATCTAGGAAACCAAGTGCCAGGGTTTGGTCACTAAGTGGGATCAGATGCACACCAATGGCTCTTCTCTCTCCACGTGAAAAAATCTCATCAGAAATCAAAGGGGTTTCTCTTACACACTTGCCAAGATGGGGTCACATAGACTACTCAGGTTCCACATCCTCTGTGTGAACCTAAAATCCTTCTACAATGTCTGCCACCATATATCCATCAAACCTGTAACCTTGCATTGTCTATTAATCTCCCTTTCATGCACTTCACTATACTTGAGTCATCTCTCCTCCCTTTCTTTCTCCATCGCAACATCTGTCATCTTCCTCCACCCTAGCTTCCTCGCCCATGCACTAAGAATGGTTTAGCCGGCCATTGGAAGTGCCTCTAAACTCATGGTAACCATCAAGATATTCATTACTAGAGGGATAACATGTAGAAATGATCCTCTGGGCTCCCATAGAAACTCAAACTCAGCAACCTCCGGACAAGAATATGTGGAAATGGCATACTCCAGAGTGTAGCTAGCCAATACTCCTTTCCACCAATGGTCCACAACATGAGTCCATGTCAGATCTACATCCTATAGCCTCTAGTATTCTTCTTGGGTCCACACACATGATCTATAATACCCTTATCTAGACGCATAGGCTGAGAGCCACTCATACAGTTCTACTAGGAAGCAACAGAAAAAAGTTTCATATAATTCATGGTAGAGGTTCTCTTCTACCCATCTACATGCATCAAACTCAGGTCAAGTGTTGAATCTCTGAGAAAATTCATCCTCCGTGCTCTTGAACCATGATTCAACACTTTCCAAAGTTAACCGCTCTGTCATTACTCACTACATAGATCATGATGTATTCCTTTTCCCACTATGACTTCGAAAAGAGGTCCCACAACAGAACCAAGATGTAGTCATTTTTACCCCATCATAAAGGAAAGAAATCCCATGCACACCATCCTATCACCTAGGGGTGTTGGGCACTCACCCGAGGCACGCGTAGGTGTTGAGTCTCTCTTTTATGTGAGTTTAGTGGGAAACATCATCTATGATCCGTGTTTGAGATATTTGAAAGGAAGTAAGACATATAAGCACCCTAGAGCTCAAAACAGCTTCTAGATCCTTATATTCATTCGAGTCAAAAGTTCTTAACTGATTATAGAACTTATACTAAAACATAACGAAGTTGTACAAGCATCCATACTTAGTCATAAACATAAATGAAAAGAACTATGAGAAATATGTATGCATCAGAATCATCAATGTTCATATTCATATAAGTTGGTAACCTCATTACATTCATGGAGCCATTACAGAATGTCACGGCTAAGCAGACTACACCGTCATGCATTATAACTGGACTTATGTGGCTAGGATCTCAAAAGAAATAGCACAATTACCCAACTAACAGAGTTCTTGTAGTATTTCTGCAGAGCTCCGCCTCTCTCTATTTATTTGTATCTTTACTTATGTAGGCGCTTGTATATATAGCCTTTTGAACTACCAACTCATCCTCTAGCGGCCTTAGATCCAATGCCAAGTGTTTGAATATGGTTCCTCCATTCACGCATGCTCCTATAAGCCCAATATTTCCACTTTTACCATGATGAGATTCTATAAGCTTCTACCGTAGGCATGCTTCTTCCCGGCCAACCTGTTGCCGGATGACACCTTATCCACTTCGCATGCGTAGTCGAGTCATGATTTTCATGCGTCCCGCCCAAAATTCCCAATATGGATAAGTCCTGAAGCCTTATTTCTTTCCACGCACGTGCCATGGGTTTCCTTAAACCCTTCCTTAAACCCTGCCTTGCATGCTTTATCCTTGCGCGCCTTTCTTCAACTAGGCCTTGCGCGCCTACGTGCCTTTTTGCACTTAGCCAATATTTTAGGGGCCCACACCTGCATAATGGCCTCTGCCGCAATACCACCATGGGCCTCTTCCATAATATCCTTGCACTCATGCTCTAATACACAATGTCGTAATACTTCATCTCTACCTAACTTGTAGAGGTCACCACTAATTAACATAAACGGTGTCACGTGTATAACAAGCTATTTCTTTTCTAATGCCTTCATTCCTTCTGGTGCCATACTAGTTTGTAGAAAGATAGAAATGTCTTCTAATTCATGGGCGCATGTTGTAACCTATATAACTATACATCTTGCATGGTTTCTTCAATTGTATGTGCTTCTTCTCCTGAGTGAATTCTAGACAAATGGTCTGGTCCAAAATTACTTTTCCCTAGCTTCACCACAACTGTGAAGTCAAACTCTTGAAATAGGAGTACCCATCTGCATATGTGCCCCTATAAGATGGGCTTGTTTACCAAGTACTTTAATTCCATGTGATCTATATAAAACAAAAATGGTGTTGCTAATAAGTACTATCGAAACTTGTGCAATGCATAGATCATTGACAAAGCTTCGCACTCTGTAGTTGTATAATTTTGTTTAGCAGGAGTCATCTTCCTACTGGAAAAATAAATTGGATGATATATAATACCTTCACCAGGTTGAGCTAACATGGTGCCAATAGCCATGCCAGAGGTGTCCACATGCACATGAAATGGTTTATCCCATGAGGGAAAATGCAAAATTGGCATGGTAGTAAGTTTCTCCTTTAATATCTCAAACGGACGTTGCTACGGTTCTCCCCAATAAAATGTACCTTTCCCCTTTAGTAACTATTCTAAGGGTGTAACAACTTTTGCATACCCTTTGATGAATTTTCTTTAATATCTTGTATGACCTATAAATTTGTGCACCTCACTTTGACTAGTAGGTGTCTCCAGTGCCTAAATGACTATGCAACCTTAGCCGGATCAACCAAAAACCTTCCTTGCAGATTATATGTGTTAATAGTATTCTAGATGGTTTAGAAAATATGCACTTCTTGATGTTCAAAGAGATACTTAGTTGTCTACACCATTCAAACATTAAGAGTAGATTGTTGTCCAATCATCTAGGTAGATCGGTAAGAAGTTGTGAATAAAATCTTTGAATTCTTGAACAACTATGCGAGATAATACAATAGGTTATTTTTTCAGTCCAAAGGGCATCATGGTATAGGAAAATATGCCCCATTCAGTAGTAAATGTAGTCTTTTCTTGATCCTCCTGAGAAATCCTAACCTGATGATACTAAGAAAAGCCATATGTGAAAGAGTATATTTCATGCCCTACAACACCTTCTAGTATTTCCTTAGTAAATGGCATAGGGAATGGGTCTGTTACATAGGCAACATTCAGCTCCCTATATTCCACACATATTCTAATTCATCCATCCTTCTTGATGCTAATCACCATTGAATAACCCATTCTAACTCGATCAAGGGGATTGATAATTCCAGATTTTAACATTTTATCAATTTCTTCTTTTACCTTTGCACGTAAATCGGGGTTCATTCTATAAGGTCTCTTTCTCATGGGGAGTGCACCTTCCTTAAGCTTTATCTTCATTTCCCCAAGTTATTCATGCACGCCTTTAAATTCATGATACCCTCAAGGGAATAAGTCTTGATAATCCCTGATTAACTCAATGATCTTTTCTACCTCCAAGTCTTACCAGTAGTCTCCAATGATGGCCTCCTTAGGCTTAGCCTTCAATCCTATATTCACCTTCTTTTTCTTCATGGGTTTGTGATAGGCACGCGTATCCTTTTCTATACTTTCTAAGACCTCATGTACCCTTGTGAATGATCAATATTCAAGTTCTCAACTTCCTCATCATCCACGATGTAAACCATCTTTCCTTTCTCTTTCTCAAGGCAAGCACATTCAAGTAGTATGGAGTCCATTTCTTCTTCCTTTTCAAAATGTGCTCTGACTCTGTCTCACCAAATAACTCCTGAATATGCTCTTTTGATTTTGCACTATCTCCCATAGTTAAGCGCTTGACAAAGTTTAATGCCTCTTTTATTGGAGGTTGGGAAGAAAAGTAGTCGAAGGCTTGGATTATTCCCCGTAGTCAAAATTTTCCAATTCCCAGTCTCTCTATTTAGTTCGCATACCAAGTACATGTGCATCCTTGTAGTATAGAATATAATCTATGCACCCAGAGTGAAGGTGGTAATACTTCTTGTCTTGCTGTCCATAGTCTCTCACACTATTGAATGTGATGCTAAACAGGTTGATCACCATGATAAGTGTAGATCTACATAGGTGCATTGTTCCTTACAAACCTAATAGATAGGGTGATCCCAATCTCTTCCCATTCTATCAAATTATCCCCGTGGACTACCCACCAACGCACCGCTATCCCAAGAAAGGTATATACTAACATATCTCTTCTCTTAATTTGATTTGTCCACCGTATTATCATGGATTTCAAAAATACAGGAAGATCTTCGCCTCGTATACCAAGGTACTTTTCTACCTATCCATTGGACCGAACAAAGTCCATTCTTACATGCAACTACGCTTTTCACCTCGCACTCTACTAGTTCATATGTACCATGAGCCCAATTATCACAAGCAATACTCATAGTATCACTAATAGAATGAGAATCCTCCCACTGTAGGATGTCTTCTTTTGATGTCTCATTGACCTTTGGGTCCTGAATAACGTGTCCATAAATTTTGTTTAAGTCCTCCTCACTTAGGGGCTCAACATATGGTGTAGACTTCCCATCTATCAAAGGTATCACAACCCTTTCCTCCTTGTTTTCAAAGCTAATATACCCCTTATTGAATCTCAAGTCAACATTATTCATATAACACCAAGGGTGTCCAAGCAAGGCTGGATAATTATTTTCTTCTCGCAAGTGCTAATACCTCAAAATCCAAAGTGAACTTGGCCCCTTGTATGGTTATATATGCATCCTTCAAAACTCCTATGGGAGTGGCCTTAGTTTGGTTTGCCATCAACAACACATTAGATGATGGCTGCAATGGAGGGCTCCCCATTTGTACCCATACATATAATGTAAGCACATTTACTTCCACACTTGTATCAATCAATATGTTGCTCAATAGCCATCCATCCACAACAACATTCAGAGTAATTTCCTTTTCATAGTCAATGCTATCAGGGGGGAGATTTACATGTAGAATATGTTGTCTGTCTCAATACTTGTGCATGAAGTGTTCCCTTTTAACCAACTTCCTAAGAGTGGAATGATGTTCTCCTGACACAACATTTTGCACACTTCTCTTAGATCATCAACATCAGTTTGGACTGTCTCTGATGCTTTCTTCTGCTCCTTTAAGTACTATATTTCACCCTGAATATTCCTTAGCACTTCCATAGTATCCTGGTAAACTTCCTTCTAATGAGCAGGATGTGGGTACCTCACATACAAAACCTCCTCCTTGGTGATCGTAGGCTTCGGTGTAATTCCTCTTGCACGTGTTGCTTCAGCTCATGTAGTAATCTTCTCAAATAATGCCTCAGTCTTGGTACTATCTTGGGCATCCACTGATCTTCAACCATGCGCCTGGATTCTAACCATCCCGACACCTTTGTTTCCTTGCTTATGTTGCTTACTCAGATGCTCATATAAGTCCGGGCATTCTTCATAGCTATGGTTCTTTCCGCAGAAAGAACATGTAATATTCTGAGGACATTTGTGCCTATAGTGGTTAGGATATCTACACGCATAACATGTTCCATGAGGGAACTCACCTCTTCCTCCACCATGGCCTCATCCTCCATATCCACCACGATATCCATGTCCCCTTCCATGACCTCCTTCAAAATGCCCCCATTCCTTTTATAGCATGTTTGATTATGATCCTGATCATAGTGCTCATTCTTACCCTTAGGATTATTTGTTATACTTATATGTCATACCCCAATGTCTATATCATCCTAGTCCGAAAATCAACTAACAATCCTTGGTATCATGGGTCGTGGAGCGACAGATTTTGCAAAACTTGGATACATTCTTTCTTATCATGAGTTGTAATAAAGGACAAGTGACTACCATCATGATTCAAATGATAGATCTCACAGTCAACAGTAATGAGCATACAGATCGGTGAGGACAACTATCCTTGGTGTGACCCTCCACTTCACAATCTGTACACCAAATTCCTAAGTGCGTTTCATGGGCTAAATTTACTGATAGCTTCTCTAGCTCTTTGGCCATAGGTACAATCTTTGCCTCTAAGGATGGATTAATGCCAATGTCAATGCTCCCAATTACCTCAAAGATGCAAAGATGCTTGTAGTGCTTTGCACGGATCGAGTGTATGTCTTATGTGACAATGCCCTTCTAAATGGTGTAATCAATCCTCCAAAAAACCATTGTGCATGCTGGTTTACATGAATATCATAAGATAGCTTAGATAGAAGTGTCTTAAATGGGCATCATACTCATGTACACTCTCGGTAGTGCCCCGCTTGATATATTTGAGCGTGCTTGATACTTTTCATCTTAAATTTAGGGATATGGAACTCTTTTAAGAAAGCATCCTTCAATGCTACATAATCCATGCAAGTTTGATTAGGGTCAAAGTTCCTATACCAGCTATGTGCATGTCCATGTAATGTAGTAGTGAATTGACTTGCCTTACACTCAGAAGCCATGATCCCTTTAGCGTGCCACAATATCTCACACATATGCACATGTTCGGTAGCATCCTCTATGCCTCTATACTCCGGAAGATGAAGAGACATTTCCATATAAATGTTCTATGGTTGTTGCGGGCCTTCACCACCGATCCGTAACCTCATGTGTTCCCTCCGCCTCCGTAACCACTAGATCCACCGAACTATAACCACCTATACCTCTTGATCCTCCACCAAAGATCCAAAATAGGACCTATAGATGTACTCCCATGTGCTCCGATAGTAGTACTATACTGAACCCCTATAATCTGTGAGGTAGTTCCACTTCTAGAGTTGAATCCAACATTCTACGCACTCACGCTTTGAATCCATTGATGTACTTGCTCCTTAACTTACTCCTGCTCTCCTACTTCCCAAGATAGCTTGCTAGTTACTTGTCGTACTAGATACAGGAAAACCAAGCACATGGGCTAGGTCACCAGGTGGATTAAGTTGCATGCCCACGGCCCAAGTAGTCTTTACTAGTGCACTTCTATGTGAAGCCAAGGGGGGATATTTATCATGCTTTCCAAGATGGGGAGCTCCCGATGCTTGGGCTCCACATCTTCTACATGAGCTTTAAATCCTTCATGAGCCATCTCTCTTCTCAACTCCATACTTTCTACATTGGGATGCTCCTTTTCTATCTTCCTCTCATGCACCTCATTATAATTAAGCTGCCTCTCCTCTCTCTACCTCTCTACTACAAGGTTGGCCATCTTTCACTAGACCTATTCCTACCCTCGTGCGTGGTGAAGTTTAGTTAGCCATCGCTTTACTCTCTAGATTTAAAGTTACAATCAAGATCTTGATCACCAAAGTGGAATGCCTTGTAGATATGTTCCTCTTGGATACCACAAAAACTTGAATTCAGCTACCTCCGGAAAGAATACGAAAAAAATTAAATATTCTAGAATATAACTGTTTAGAACACCATGAAACCACGTATCCAAAATGCGAAGTCTAGATTAGATCAAAGCATCATAAATGGCCTTAAATTCTTCATGTGTCCGTATAAGTGTGTGATACCTCCAATTCCACTGAGATGCATAAGCAGTAAGCCACTTATATAGTTCTACTAGAAAGATAAAAAATCTCTTGTATAGGCTATCATATAGATTCTATTCTACCCAAGTGCGTGAGTTCAACTCATATCCACCGCTGAACCATTGTGCATATTCTTCCTACGGATCGCGTATCGATTCCTCAATACTTTCTAGAGTTAACCAATACGTCTTCGTCACAAACCATCCTGGAAACAACTCAAAAATAGGTCTCAGAAACAGAACCAATGATGCAGCCTAGAATTTACTAGATAACACCCTAGTCGTGTTGGCACATCACTCAGCCTAGACTGAGTGCTCACCCGAAGTGTGCAAAGGTACTGTGTCCCTCTTTAGGGTTGCTTTATAGCAATATGTTAGCATGATGAAGGAAGAAACATATATGTCCATAACTAATCCACCATTCTACCATGCATGCTACATTCATATCTATGAAAGAACAAGATTAAACAATAATCATGATTGAATCAATAACATGCACTACTCAATTACACACAAGAATGACACTTAGATTCAGCCAATATCTTCCATCTATTAATAAACATAGAAGCTCCTTACAATAATGTCAATTTATACCAATGCGCATATGGATCTGATATAGTAATCCCATCATATATCTCTCTATCACACACACATCCATCTCTCATATATCTATTTGTGTCTCTCTCTATTCATGCCTTGCTACTATGTAATTCTCATCATATATATAGGGTGGGGACTTTCCCTTCACCGCTCATCTATTCCAAAAATAGGCCACATGCTATTAATATCCATGTGCCATTTATAGGCATAACCACACATGCAAGTGTGTTATCTATAGACTTCTTACAGTTAACTAAAGTGACAATCCTATTCCTATCTCATCTCCATGCAAAATGCTTGATCCGATCCTCTAAAGATAGACAATGTGTGGCGTGCACATCTCTACATCATTGGTGTGTTCCACACACCATCTTCTAAAAATAGGTTGTCATGCTCAAAATAGGCTAAGTCCCAAAATTTTAACTCTCCCTCTATGCACGGGTTCTTCATTTTCTTCCGCGCCCTTGATCCTGGATTTCTCTCCCACGCGACTTCTTGTGTGATCTTTAACAAGTATTCTCTTACCAACACTAGGACATAGAATAGCCACAAAAAAATGATTCCATTACTTCCAAAAATGCACAGGCTATTACAATGGTGACTGAAGTTCGATATTCACATGTACTAGACAAATATAGAGGTATGCAACTTAAAATACAAAGCTATGATTTCCTTAGCAAAATTTGTAAGGATCCAAAATGTCCAACATTAACAATGAGCCAAGATCTTACATTTATAGATGAATTGATGGAAGAAGAAGAGAAGAAGGAGGGAAAATCTGAATTTGAAATACAACCACCAACAAGAAGCACTCAATGTCTAGAATATGTTAAATGCACTTCCCCAAGTCTGTTTGGCATGTTGGAGAAGGAAGGAAGGAAGATCAGATCAAATATGGGTGGTTGGAGCAATCATCTCTGCTCATCAATGCTCAGAAAGATGTTTTCCCATTTCTCACCTATCAGATCTACCAATAATTTGAATTTGAAGTTCTAGCATTATAGCCTATGTCAACAGCTATTGATTGAGATTAAGCATGCACTGATCGAGCCCTATAGAAAAATATATGGAAGTCAATATTGTCGAGCCACCCACACACAAAATACACATGGTGCACATGGATTAGTTGAAAGGATGGCCAATCATGCAAATTTTCTTGTCATTTCTGCCATGTGTCACCCATTGATTTGTTGTAAGGATTCGGCACCTCTGTTGGTGTGTTTTGATTGGTTTTGTGTGGCACACTCAAACATGTCTAAGAATGACATGGAACAGACCGGCATAGAGGAGGGCACAAAGGTATGCACGTGGAAGAATGAGGTGTAGGAGAATGATATAAGGAAGGCACACACAATTACAATGCGCATAGAGTAAATGAGGAAAATAGGTGAGCGGGAAACATATGGAAGGGGCACAATCATTATAGAATGATGTGCATGGGCACGAGGACAGGGCACGTGGGGATGCCAAGGACTTAGTCAACTTTTGAAGCAAATGCCAAGATGGATGCGGAAGGCAAAGCAATGCAGAATAAGGCGAGTGTGCAGAGAGTGCACAAAAGGGGGGGGGACGGATGGAACAAAGAGGGAAAGAAAAATGGAAAAGAAGAAGGAAAGAAGGGAGAAGTGCATAGGGTGCATGGGGAATCTGCAACCATGAAAATGTGCTAATTGAACAAGTGAAGTGCACACAACCTGCATGTATAACCATAGAGCTAGAATGGGGAGATAAATTATCCAAATAACTAGGAGAGTTATTGTGGATAAAAGTACCAATCTAAATAGATGTGTGGATGGAAAATGAAATTCCCCTTCCGATGAAGTGTATGAATAAAATACAGTCCCTTGTCCCTTAATTGAAAATTAAATGGATTCCTTTGATGCTCTTAGATGACTTTGGATTTAACTTTAGGTGATGATAATAGATGCTTAGAGCTTGGTCTTTTATTTTGGTCACATAGCTTTGTCTTTATGTGATTTTTTGTTGAATTTGGTAATTGACAATTGAAGGCCAACCCATAAGAAAATAAAAGGCCCTAAAGATAAAAGAGACCAAAAAGAAGTGAGTAAGATAACAAAGTGTTAGGGGCACCCAAAAGGACAAGGGTTCCTGGGAACCGGTTTCCTCTCTAGGTGTTGGTTTCTGAAGCCATAAAAGATAAGAACGTGAAGTAATGACTGGGCTGTAGGGTGTAAAATCTAGAAAGAAGACAAGATAGAAAACAAAGAGGCCAAAGATAGCTTTCAATTACTAGTTTTCTCACTTATGAATCATATGAATGAAAGTATGTGTTTATGACCTAGAAATATAAACAAGTGCATGATTTTGTATTTACATTTTCCCCCATTTTATGTTGTCGAGTGTAGTGTTATTTTATATACTCTTCCTAGGTGCACTCGACACCTCATTTAGATAGATATGATCACTCACCTAAAGCACACGAAGTGATCGTGTCCATCCTTTTCTATCTTGTCAAGATTTTAGAATGAATAACCAAGAAGATAACTAAGAAAATCCATATTCAACCATAACAATTCATCGTGCATACATTCAATCGAAACACACACAATAAGGAAACATATATATTAGATCATAATTAATACGATTTACACCAACAGATCACCACACTCGAGACATCAATTACAAAAATCCATCCACAATTATCCATTCATAACATAATGGTTACATTACGAAGCTAAATACATAACAATAGCTACTAAAGAGTCATGTGCTAGAACAATAGAGAAGCATAACTCTATCACATCATGGGTGTCATACAAGGTATATAAAACTATGAAAATCAACTAATATATATAGATTTGGGGATTTTCTACACCGCGCATGGATTCAAAATAGACGACACATGCCAAAAAAAAATAGCCATGCACTAAAGAACCACATGATTTTACAAGAAGGCTAATAATATATTAACCTATAAATAAATTGTACTTTTAATCCTATTATTAGCAGGGTCCATGCATGTCCTTTGATCTCCACTTTAGTAACAAAATAGATCTTGCTTAGCCATGAAGGCTTCTTTCTTTTATCTTTAGTTGGGCCGTAGTCCAACCAATTTTCCTACTTTTATCCCGTGACATGCAAAATCAGATAAGTCCTAGTTGTTCCTTTCCTAGGTGTGCCCTACTTTAATCGACACTTGTGTGCATCTACGGACCCTGCTTGCATGCTTAACTGTTCCCCGTGCCCTTTTGATACTTAGTAAATTCAACCAACCTAACATTACCCCACACTAATTACATTTCCGTCCTTGGCAATGGGGTTTCAAAGCTATCTCTCCAAAGAGTAAAAGAATAAAGAACAAGTTATTCCATTTTAAAAGAACAAAAAAGAAATAATAACCAACGGGCATTAAACCTCGATGGTTGCAAGAGTTCAAGGTACTCCTTGTTTATTGTAACCTCTACTTCATTCCACTCTCTAAGTCCCTTCTTTTGATTTTTCTAAGAAATTACCACTTATTTTCTCCTTTTACTTGAGATTCATATACTGACCCTTGTGCTTTAGTTCCCAAATTACACCATCCAATCCTGAAACCATACCTTACATGAAGTCCATAGTTCATACTACCAGCACTCCCACTTCCTTGATGAATTCTTCATGTGGATGTCTAGTTTCTTTAAGAGCATCTTGATTCTTCACCACTACTGCCAGTCTCTCTTCTATGCACATGGTCTCATCGTTCTTGGATTCTGCAACCTCATTATCCTCTTGCATTGTATATACCTTAAATATTTGCTCATGATCCTTGCAGTTTGTTTAGTGCCCATACTACCTTCCTTAACTCATCCTTCATTATTTGAAACAAGGCATCATATACCCCAATCTAGCAAGCAATAGTCTTTCTAGTCATGTCCTTCTCTTTAGCTATTTCCTCTGCACTAAGTACCTTTACATTTGTTTTCCCCTTCAACAGTAAGTTCACTAAGCACTAAAGGTAATGCATCACAAAAGGGAATGTGCCAATGACATGTTCTTTGTACCGTGAGTGTTGTTCAAAATTTCTTCCCCTAACTCTTCTATCATTTGAAGGACAACCTTGGCCTTTCACTCCGCTTTGTCTCTCTTCTACTTTATTATTCTTATCCTCCATAAATGTTCTGAGTGTCACCCCCTTATTAAGGAATTGCTTACTTGTCCATTTTTGAACTCCATGGGATTTACTTGTAATGTGGGACATGCTAGGTGATTTATTCATCTCGATGCCTTATACATGTTTCCTCACCAATGTAAAAATCTGGTTCATCCATGTGCATTTTCATCATCTAGCTCAACATATTTCTTGTGTGCATGTTTCTCCTTGGGGTCTATTATATCCCAACCACAAATTTGATCATGGGATTGTACTCAAACCTCACACATATGATTTTGGAAGGATCATTGACATATCCCGAGTCCGGCATCTTCACCACTTCTTCTCCCTCCTTCCTTTCTCTCACCAACAAACCATGGAGATACGTGTCTCTCGCATTTGCATCTAAACCTTCCCCATTATCACCCAAAATTCCCCATGGTCACCCGATTGTTCTTCCGAATTCTACTATCTTATTTCATCTCCCCAATAGTTATTCTCTCCTCGTGCTCACTTGGTACCTCCACATAATATTGGGGTTCTTCTTATCTATTCTCCTCCTCCCTATACATCAATTATGGATGTGATACCTTTATTTTGCATAGATTCTTCTAATTTTTCTTCCTCAATATCCTCATTTTCCATAAGCTTGCACCTTCTCCTTTTCTTGTTATCCGTGCTTGGATTGACAAGAGAATGTCTCAAAAATCTCCTAAATGATTCTCGTGCTACTTCCTTGAGGTTTGATTCTTCTCAACTCCCTTCTTCCTCCCTCTTCATGTGCACCACCTTCACCATTCTCTTTCTCTATCTCCTCGACCTTAGTGTCAATCCTCACATCTTCTTCTTCATGTCCTAGGGGAGTTTCTTCTCATGGCTTCTTGATGCTTGTAGTTGGTTACCTTCTCGCACCATGATTCAAAGTGCTAACATCCTCCATCTCCTCTTCCTCATACTAAAATTATTCTTCAGTTTTGGGAGGAGTGGGATCACTTTCCTGCATAATTCCAACTATATACTTCCCATTCGGTATCTCTGGGAGCTTAAACTCATTTTCAATGTATTTCCCATTCACCAATTTGGGCTTAAGGTTGAGGTTTACCTTATCTCGTACCCTACCTTTCCAACAACAAAAGTCATAGAATTGATAATAATTTCATCAGATATCATTGTTTCAATGTATGCAGACTTACCGAGATAAACATAGGTTTTTCGAGAGTATGGTACTCATAGTCAACTTTTTCTGCATCAAATATAAGCTTGCGTGAGTTTGAAAATATATTAAAAATCCTAGAAATAGTACATAATGAATGCATAAAGGATTTCACACCAAGGGCTCCATTTATCATTCTTCATCATGAACCTACTAATGCAATAGTGTTGAATACATCAAACTTTGAATAATAAATTGTAATCGGAATAAAATAGAAATAAATGAAGAGATGTTAGGTACTTACTAAAGAGTAGGTTTGGAGAATGTAGGTGATGAGGATGGTGATGGTAGAGATCTAGAGATAAGAGACATTGTGTTAGTGTCATGATAGTTCAAACCTCTCGTGCTTCTCTATGTGAATCCATGATCATGAAGAATATGATGAATGCCAATGGTTATTGGTAGTGCTCCCATATATTTTCCTTTACCTGAGTGCTTTAGAAATTTTGAGTTCTCCAAGTCTCTATTCATATGAGATCCTGAATCGAATGACCAACCTAGGAAAAGTATTTTGGAAATGTATTTAACATAACCGACAACAGCTTAGGTGACTAACATCGGTTGAGATAAAACAGCGCGATCAAGGCAAGAATATCTAGGTTGGTCAAAAATTTCTTGATTATGGTTATTTTTGGTGTGGTCTCCAATCTTCATCCGAGTCTTGAGTGATAGATCATGGAAGGATGAGTAAGAGTCCTTTTAGGTTTTTTAATAGGAGTTAAGTCTAGGTTTAGACTAAGTCTTAGTTTGTTAGGATAAGCTTAGACTTGGTGTTAGGTTATTAATGAGATTTGAGTGGGGTGGCTAGGTGAGTTGGTTGGGTGAGGTGGTTAAGTGAGGATATTAATTAATTTAATCAATATAATTAATTAAATTAGCACGTGCACTAGGGGATATGAATGGGTAGGATATGGTTAATTTAATGAGCGAGGTTTTAATGGAACTATGACCCAATTTTGGTGTCTACATTTTCCCCTTTTTGTTGCATAGCTTGTATTGATAAGCGGCTGACAAAAATAGGAATTGGTTGTCCCAAATATAAGTGGGAGTGAGGTTGCCCCAAGTATGGGTGGAGGTGATCCCCTTAAACAACGAATTGATGAGGTTTGAGATGGAGTCAGGTGAGTGGTTTGATAGATGTGTAAGTGATGAAGGTTAAGGTAGGTGAGTCAGAGGTAAGGGTACGGGCACTTTGGTTAATGGGTAATGGAAATCGAACGCATGCACACGTATAGATCACGACACGTTACTTAGGTGAAAGAGTGTGAAAACTCTACATCGTCCAAGGTCAATAGGTTTACCCAAACAAGATTGAAGTGATTCAAGTATCCAAGGTACATGATATGGTCTAGAAACATGACATAGGTTAAGTGTAGGAACATTTAGTTATGATCCGTAAATCAAAGGTTTGGTCGGGAAAACATTGCAATAGGCTAGGTAAGCTCATTAGGCCAAAACAACACATGTAACATCATCAGCAAGGTATAACGAGTACAAAAGTTAAAAGGTCACAAAAAGTGGTTCAAGTCAAGATATATAGGTCATGGCACATGTAAGGCCAAGGTATAGGTAAAATAACAGTCCCTAAACGCAATTAAGTAATGTAAAAGATGGAAACTAACTAATGGTAGAATGTAAATAAATAAATAAAAGTGGGAAAAATTGGTTAAGGTAAATAATGGCCGAGCTAACCTCCAAGGTCCCCATGCCCTCGGAGTGCTACCTACATAGCCCCAGTGAAAAGGGGCCTCAGGCTGATGTAGTTCTCCCATAAGCTAGGGAAGAATATGATGAGGTAGTGGGATGGGTTGGTAGGTTTTAGGCATGGTTGAGTCTAGGTCAGTTAGGTATGGTTGAGTTTAGGTCACTTAGGCATGATTAAATTGAGGTGTCGAAGGCTTGGTCCTGTATAGGATAATCAACAAGTAATGAAGAAGGTGAAGGGTAAGAGGTGACAAAAAGAGCTGCCTAATTGGTAAGAACCAAAACAAGTTTTTCATACCTAAGATGGGCTTATGAATGTAAGACCCTAAAGGCGTTGCATGATGGACTATTCTAAGGTTGAAGAAAGTCACATGATCCTAAAATCTCGTATTTGCAGCACATCCCCTGAGTGGGAAAGAAAATAGGGTGAAAAGTTGATGAGGTGAAAGCAGGTTATTTTTAGTGTAACCTAGTGTGAGACAACATGCCAACTTGGTAAGAGACCCAAGATCACAATAGGAAATTCCATGACAAAAACTTAATCTTTTTTTTTTGCTTTTGTTTTTGTTTTGATAGACTAATCGATGCATGAAGTCTATATCAAATGAGTATATTTTCTCCTTGAGGTATTCGTGAAGCCGATCGACACGAGAAGCTTCGTAATATTTTTATTTTATCATTTACAAGAATAATCTTCTTATTATGATAGACTATGTATAATATGGCTGGCTTGGTATAGTTGTCCTTCGAGGGAGCAATCTATTTATAGCAAGAAGGGGATAGAAAGCGTAGATGTCCTTTTTTGAGGGAGTCATCTTTTTGCTGGAATTTTGACTCAAGGAGTTGAATCCCATTTTACTTTGGAAATTTGTTTTGCTTTTAGAATTTTAAGTCATGGAAAAGAGTAGATAAAAATAGGCTCTTCTTTTGAAGACAAAATCAGAGCACACATAGGTTAACTATGATATAGAGGTTTTAAGTGATGAAGCACCATGGGATTCCATCTTGAAAAATATGAAAAAGTGTCCATAAGAATCATGCCATGATTAGAGCCATGGTACTCATATTGAAAATAAGGTTGAAAAAGTAATGTAATCGATGATTCTTGTTTTAGTCGTTGATCCTTAAAATAGGTAAAATGGAAGGTGAATGGTGCTCAAGGGATGAGCGTTTGAACTAGACATAATGTTATATAGGAATGGTTTAAACAATAGAATTGTTGAAGATGCAAGGCACTAAGGGACTCAGTTCGGGTTTACCTTTGAGTGAAGACAAACTATAAGCACCCGATCCATAGGCATGAGAAACAATATATGGTCTAAGCGAATTAGGAGAAAATTTGCTATGTTTACTTTTTTCCTCTTTTGTTACATGTTGATTTTCCTTCAAGATCAGGTCACCGAATTGGAAAGTTCATTCATGGACACATTTTTCATAGACACATTTGATACGTTTTTGGTAGATTTGGAGGTGGTTAAGAGCATTGAGATGACATTCATCTAATAACTCGAGTTGTGCCAAATGGTCTAGGAGAAAATCATCATCGTTGAGAATATCTTTAAGTGAGATACAAAGAGATGAAAACAAGACTTCAAGAGGTAGGACAACCTCTGTACCATAGAACATAGAGAAAGGTGTGGTGCAATTGATGTATGAATACTAGTGTGATAAGCCCATAAGGAAAAAGGAATGTGCGTATGCCAATCCTTTCTAGTATCGTCCACAACTTTCATAAGAATTTTGTTTAAGGTTTTGTTGGTTGATTCAACTTGGCCATTTGGTTTTGAACTATTTTCCGTTATCGCGATGAGACAATGAGGAACACCAAATTGACAAATGATGTGATGATTGATGAATTCACATATTTTCTTGACTTTTATAGAAATAATAAGTATGGCTTCTACCCATTTAGTGTAGTATTTAGTAGCAGTAATAATCCATTGATGGTGCTATGAAGAATGGGGATTGATTTCTCTAACAAGATCCAAACCCCATGAGAGAAAGGCCATAGGTCTCATGTGACCTGTAAGGCATGACTAAGTGTGTGATGAATATTAGCATGTTGCTGCAACTTCACACAACATTTGACATAATCACAAAATCCATGGTTTAAGGTTGACCAATAATAACGTAGGCGTATAATGCATTTAGTGACAGCTAAACCACTAAAGTGAACTCCACAAATTCCGTCGTGAACTTTCTTGATGGTGTAAGGAAATTCTAAAATGGTGAGGCATCGTAAGAGGATACCATCAAAGAAACATTTATAAAGAATACCACCCATGACAAAATAACGAGAGACACTTTTGAGAAAGGCTCATTGGCCATTGTGAGTAAGGTTTGAAGGTAGAATTGAAAGGGAAAGGTAGTCAACAAACTAATTATACCAAAGGTCACGTGGGTCAAGTTGAATGGTTCCAATGAGGTTGATGTCTTGAAATAGATAGGAAGGTGATTGCATCCTTTATACTGTGACAAATATCTTCAAGTCGAAGGGTGAGGCGGGTATCTTAGAAGCAAGGCATGCCATGGTATCCACAAATTTGTTATTAGAACGTAGAGTGGTTTGAAGTTCATAACTATGAAAGGTAGTCAAAAGTATGTCTACATAATGCTTGTACTTTTGTAGTATTTCTGCACAACACTGGTATATACCATTGACTTGGGTTACAACTAGTTGAGAGTCGCCAAAGATATTAATTTATTTAACTTCTAAAGTGATGACCATTTGAAGGCCTAATACAAGTGCTTCAAATTTGACAATATTGTTAGTACATTCAAAATCTAGTTTGAAAGATAACAACATAGGCTTGCCATCAAGAGGAATGAGGATAACTCCAACACCACCCCCATACTGACATTTGGAACCATCAAAGAATAAGGTCATTTGGTAAACAATATCATCCAAAGAGAGGGTAGCGATGGATTCGTCTGGGAAATCAAAGTTAGAGGAATGATCTCCAGAGAGAGGTGCATCTGTAAGTTGGTCAGCAATAGTTTGGCCTTTGATAGATTTTTGATGAGTGAATTTGAGGTCTAGGTCTACAAGAAGCATGAGCTAACATGTAACACACTGATGTTGGTAGGGATTTTTGTACATGTAATGTAAGGGGTCTAGTATTGGTGATAACAAAGGTTTTGTGGTTAAGTAGGTAATGGTGAAGTTTAGTGGAAACAAAACTAAGGCTAAGTAGATTTTTTAGCGTGGATGTATAAGGTTTGATAGTCCAAAAGCATACGAATTATATAATAAACTTCTTGCTCCCTATGTTGCTCATCATGATGAGCAAGCATGGCTCCCAAGGAATGATCCATAACAGAAATGTAAAGGTAAAATGGTTGGTCATCCTTAGGAGGAATGAGTATAGGTGGTTGGAGGAGGTACTATTTTAAGGCCTCAAAGGATTTGTGGAATTCATCATCCCATTTGAAGGAGATGTCATTTTTGAGGAGATGATGAAATGAGTGGCAAGGGGTCGAAAGCTACGAAATAAAATGATGAATAGATTACAACTTGCCTTACAAACTATGTAGTTGGTGAAGGTTAGTAGGTGGAGGAATTTTGAGAATAGCCTTGATTTTAGCAAGATCGACTTCAATTCCATGTAAAGAAACGATAAAACCAAGTTTTCTTGAGAGAATAGTGAAGACACACTTCTTAGGTTGAAGGCGAACACAATACTTGATGAGATAGTAAAAGATGACCTTAAGGACTATAAGGTGTTCAACCCATGTTTGGATTTGGCAAGAAGGTCATCTACATAATCTTCCAATATGTGATGCATGATATCATGAAAGATATAAGTCATAGATCACTATATGTAGCACAAAAACTATTAAGGCCAAATGACATGAATCGATAGCCAAAGGTCCCCAAGGGGTGATGAAGTTTGTTTTGTGTTGATCTTCCAGATGAGTAATATTTGTTGACCCGAGAAACCTTCCATGAGTGATAGTATCTCATGGTCGATGGTAAGATCAACTAGTTGGTCAATACTAGGTAGAGGAAAGTTGTCTTTAGGGTAGGATAAATTAAGATCATGGAAATATGTGCATATGCAGAGTCTTCCTGTCACTTTTGTGACATGAATGATGTTAGAGATCCATTAGGGATAATCAATGGATAGGATGAAGGAAACCAATAGAAGGCACTTGAATTTCTTCTTTGATAAGAAGTGAAATGTGAGGATGTATTTTTCACAACTTCTATTTTACGGGTTTTGCTTCAAGAATAGTTATGATATTGTGGACCAAAATTTTTGGGTCAATAATGGGCATATCAATGTAGGACCAAGAAAAAGCATTTCTATGATCTCAAAGAAATGAGGTTAAATCTTCTTAGTCAGTAGTTTCTAAAGATTGGCCTATCTTTAGAATGTGGGGTCATCTTGAGTGTTAAAATTTATTTTGATGGTCAATTCATTTAACATGGTTTGTGTCTCGAAGAAACGGTGATGAATTTAAGAATCCTCCACACCAAGTTAGGTGAGAATAGACTCGTCGTTATGGCAATGAACGATGTTAATAGAAGGTGTATCGTCATCGATCATGTCAAGATACATGAAGGGAAGAGAAGAGGGAGCCTTGCCATCACATTGATAAGTCAGAGGTCCCAGGAAATGGTGTTTATGAAAAAAAAAGTTAGGAGGAATGGATTCTGGATCCATAGACTCCATGGGTGAAGGTGGTGAAGGTGGTAAATGGGGTGAAGAAGGTTTGTCATCCTTAATGAGTTTGACGCAGATTTCTTGGAAGATGGTTCGGTGAAGACAATACCATTATGGTCACTTTGTTTACGTATGGTACATGGGATGACAGTATGGTGGCCTTGTTCATAGAAGCCAAATCCAAATCATTTCCATACACAACGATGGAGGAAAGTGTGGGAAAAGTGGTGGTTGGTGAGAGATTGAAGGTCAGAGGAAAATGGTCACGTTTGGGAAGGTGGCTTGGGCGAGTAGGTAGAAGTATCAAGTCCCCCATATGTTAAGTTTGTACGAAGGTGAGGAGGACCATAAGGGAAAACCTCGCCTATGTGGTGATCATAGTGAGGATGTTGGCGAAGGTTACCATATTCTTGAGGAGTAAGGAATGTGTTGATGTTGTATAAGCGGTACTCTCCCAAAGTGAGACATTGAAAAACACCTTCTAAGGGATTGGTAGTTGGTATATGGGTAGCAGGAATAGATGAATCACTAGGCAATTGGGAAGAAGAAGCATTGGTCGGTTGAGAAGTAGATGGGTTAGTGGATGGGTCAGCTATAGAGGCTATGGCGATAGTGGGAATAGAGGAGGTAGGTGTGGAAAAGGTAGCAACAACATCGATGGATGGGGTTGTGGGTGAAGGAGAAGTGGTGACAGTGGTAGATGCCTTAACTGGTATAAGGACATCATTAGGTTGGTACAACATGTTACAGTTTTGAATGGCGAAGGGTCAATGAGGATGGTATAGTTATGTCCTTCATGTTAAAATTTTACACAACGATGTAAGGTTGAAGGAACACAACCCATGATGTGGATCCAAGGTTGGCCAAGTAACAAAGTTGGAACTGAACTCCCCTCTAAGACATATAACAGTTCTAAAATGGTACGGGGGCACACACAAACATGGAGGATGATGGTTCCTAGAGTGGAAGTGATGGCATCATTAAATTAACACAACATAATTGGGTGCTTTTGCATGTAATTTGAAGGGTTGAACATTTTATTATACGTGTGGGAGGATATGATGTTGATGTTGGCACCACCATTGATCATAATGCATGGAACATGTATATTATCAATATAAATGGAGATGAAAAGGGTGGGATCAGGATCATCTAATTGGAGAGGTATAATCTCGCATGTTAGAGAAAATGAGGGCAACTACTTGGTGAGTAGTGGTAGGTGTAGAGGAAGGGGATGAATTGGTGAGAGAAGCTACATGGTGAGGGGTGATAATGGAGGCCACAAGTGTCGGGTCATTAGGTAAAACCTTGATGGATTACAGAACCTCCATGAGGGACTGTTCATGGGATTCGAAGATTGGACAAGGTTGTACAAAGAAATTTTTAGAGGGGATTGGTGTAATTATTTTATCATTGTACGATGGGTGACCCTGTCAGAAATAGGATATGTGGGTCCTCGAATGGTTATTTTCGGTGTGGGTGTAGATGGTATGTTGGGCATAGGATTGGTAGATGGACTAGTTGATTTATCCTTTCCTTTATCTTTCTGGGTGTGAGTGACAACTTGGATCATGTTAATATGAGGAAGAGAGGTGGATGGAGAAGGTATGGGGTAAGCACGAAGTTGGGGGCCAAAAAGTGGACAAGAATCTGAAAAAAAAAAATGCGTACGTGTTTTGTTAAAATGCACTCGTGTTTTAATTTTTTTGGCTTGGGAATCACCAAAGCATAACGCATACGCATTATGCCTACTATAAAAAAAAAAAGAGGCCCGAGCCTCTATCATTTTACCTCCCTCAAACATGAGTTTTAGAGCTTTTTTCTGCCCTCACATTTTTTCATTCAACTGGATCTCAAGCTCAAAGGATCGTTTCTAGATCACCGGGAAGATCTAAATCGATGATGGCCTCACAGAGAAGAGGCAAGCAAAATTATTTTCTCAAAATTACATTGAAATATGATAATTATAGATTAAAATTTGAATTGAATACATATTTTTTAGTGTTACAGTTAGAGGTTATGGGAATCAACCACAACCAAACCCTATTATTCTTGACATCCCTCTCAACACTTCCATAATTGCTCAACATCCCTCGGGTAGTCAAGAAGATTTAGTAGCTCAAATAGTTGAAAACAAAATTGAAATTGAGGATTTAATCAAAACAATGAGGGATGCACAATCTACAAACCCCCACCATGCCTCTCTTGCAAACACATTAGAGGCATTACTTATTCAAATTGATGCGGAAATGGGGCAAATTGATCGTTGGAAAACTTACAGAGAGGGTTGTAGGGTTTATTATTCCAACAAATTGTCATATGTGGATGTAAAGAAAAAAGAAATTTCAAAAGAACTCATATGCGCCTTATTCACGGACCCCCGCACTAATTTTCTGTTTCATTGACATGTAAATGATTTCCCATCCATTGGTGTAATAATAATTTGATTAAAAATAATTTTTGGGACCGATGGTGGATGGTGTTTGATTTTCCACCTTGTAATAACAACGAGGTGCCACTATACTTTCTGAGGAAACTCTATTGCGAGTTTATCCTCAACAAGATCCCAAATTATTTTTATTTCTCGAGATTTCTAGGGCCAAGGAAAAGGATCTGCACAGATCGACCAGTGCACAATGTGCACCTATTCAGCAGGGTAGATTCCCCGCATAGAATCCCCCTCACCTTGAGATTGTCCCTCAAGCAGTGAAGGAGACAATAGAGATTGATACACTCCACGCACTTTAGGGGCTATCTATGACCCTTGTTTGACATACGAGGGAGATTTATGAGCTAGATGCTCATGGAGGTACACAGAGTATTCTCTCAGGGATTACTAGCATGAGGCCACATTTTTTCTCGTCATGTGGTAGCATATGTTTGGGGCTCGAGGAGGATGATACTTTCATGCGTACTGATTTTGGTGCACCTAGTGCTAAGGGTGAACACGACAATGTCACTATGTCAGATGTCCTTGTGAATGAGACATTTGGATTACATTCATCAGTGTCACCTTCGCAGGTAAATTTTTTATGTTTTGTTATGTGTGTTACATAAAGTTTGAGTACCCGATTTACTCATATATGTTAAATTTGTGAAATAATTGTATTTGTACATGTACATGCATTGATACTACAACGTGTGGGAGGCACATCTTCATCCCTAACCATAGGTGGCGACCACCACGCATACACATACATTCACAGAGGTAATTTAGAATGTTAATTATGTAAAAATTTTACATACATGTGTGTGTGTGTGTGTGTATATATATATATATATATATATATATATATATATATATATATATATATATATATATATTAGTTTTGAAGTCAAATATATGTATGTTCTTGTATGTCCATCTAACTCACGTGATATACATGTTTGATAAAGATGTTGACTTCACTAGACACACCATCTCTGTAAAAGTAGATAAAGGTGTTGCCGCTGCGATTTCATCTCGCACAAAGAACTCACTGAGGTATTCAAACAAGACGTAAATTTTGTTAAATTTCTCGTGTAATTCATATTATGTTAAATTACATGTTAGTAATGTCTTTCATTGTAGAATTATTAAATTATGTTAATAATATCCTTCATTGGTCGTATGCAGGAGTTACCTACGATAGGTAGCATCCCTGTTCATTTGATTCATAGGCGTGGCGAAATAAAAACAATAGTTCTATATTGATAAAATTAGTTAAAATATTGTCATTATGTAGATACATGTACTTAGCTCTATTTTCACTAATTGTGATGTTAGATTTTATGATCTTATCTGTATGTAGGGAACTTCAACCCCTCCATTTTGACTTCGAGGGCACGAACTCCTCCATCTCGTCATCTCCGTACTCCCCGTTAAATGCATACTGCAGAGCTCCCAATGACTCATCCGAGTGTGAGATGCAAATTTGGTGTGATCGAAAACTTGCAGTAAGTTTGTGTATTTATGTAAATACTTTCATTCTAAAGCATGGTCTTAAATACATGTTGAAAACATATATAAATTAAGTTTTGACAAAAAAACATTGTTTGCATTTACAGGCTCTTCTCGCAGTGAGTATTCAAATGGAAGAGGACTCGAGGCATGGACTCGGACGATCCAAATTCATCTCATGGATCTCCATATTCATCTAAGGGAGGGATTTCTTCGAGCAAGGCCAAGAGAGGGATAGATTTTTATGAGTAGGAAATATATATGTCTTACATGACATTGTTTTTGTATGCCTATGTGCATGGCATTGTATGTACACCTATATGGCATTTGAACTTGATGGTATATGACCTACTTGGGCATTTTTGTATTTATTATGCACATTAAAATACTATTTGAACTTGGTAATTTTGTATGAGACCTTAAATTTTTGAGATTATTTTCGCATGAATCTAATATGGTGTGCACTTGACAATATTTAAGACATTATGGATTATTTTTTCATTTATTTTTGATGTACATGTACTAGAATTTTCAATGTATAATATGCATCAAACTTTGGAAATCAATATTTATATAATGTATGTGTATAAAGAGTTACCTAATCGAGTAATTATTCATTCAATTTATCAATGTGTATATGTGTATTTACCTTACTTGCGCTTCTTCTTTCTCATGGTCTCTTTATACTTTGGTTCCCATCATATCATGCAATTACTACATTCTTCTATGCTTTGTAGTCTTCTCCCCTATTAAAACACCCGACATTCATCACAATTTGATGCCTTTCATCTGTTGATATTTTGAGAATGTCTCTCCATATACATTACTCCAATGCTTGAGAATGTCTCCAGATGCAATGACATTCTAATTTAGACACTCAATGATTCTTGATTGTCTAATCCTGTCCAATTCATGTTACTACCTTTAAATCTGTAGGCATTTCAAGTTATTTGGAAATCACATCACACCCTTCACTAGGCTTGATGACTACCCCTATCCTTTTTAAGGCACTTTTGAAAGCATCCATGGGTTTATCATAATATAAATTATTAATGAATGGAAGGTCACTAAGTCGTAGGCCAGTTGACTCCCATCCAGAACTAAACAAGAAAGATTTAATAGGCGATTATAACTCCCGTCTATTCTTAGACATACCCCTATCAAATTCATTCTTAATCCAATCTAGTCATTCAGGGCTCTTAAGCGATTATGCCCAGACGGGGTAACCCTACACTAACTCAAACTGCATTATTTCACACATTTATAAACAATAGCACAACGAGAGAACCAAATGGAGATGGAGAAAACCATGAGATGATTTCGTAGAGGGCCCCATCATGGAGGTCTCAAATCTAATGAGACATCTCTAGGTGCCACGAAGTCTGAGAAATCACCCGTCGAAGATATGGCATGTTTGGGCCTCAGGGCTCTTAAGCGACTACGCCTAGACGAGGTACCCTGAAAGCACGGGGAGCATAGGGAACCAAAAAAAATCCTCCACTAGTGTTCACCAGGCCACCTCAATGTGTTGGTGAAGTTGGTTCTGTCCCACGAGCTTCCGTTTATAAACTACAATGTCCTGCAGCCCTCTACACCGACTCGATCGCACTATTTCACGTGTTATCAAACAATAGCACAATGAGAGAACTAGATGGAGATGGAGAAAACTGTGAGAGGATTTTGGAGAGGGCCCTGACATGGAGGTCTTGGATCTAACGAGACATCTCTAGGTGCCATGGAGTCTGAGAAATCACCCGTCAAAGATATGGCGTGTTATGGTCTCGGGGCTCTTAAGTGACTACGCCCTGAACAAGGTAGCCCGAAAGCATGAGGAGCGTAGGGAACAAAAAAAAATCCTCCACTAGCATTCACTTGGCCACCCCGACATGTTGGTATAGTTGGTTTGGTCCCACGAGCTTCCGTTTACAAACTACACGGCGTCTGACACTCTACACCGACTCAAACTACACTATTTCAAGCGTTTGCAAACAATAGACAAAGTGAGAGAACCACATTAAGACGGAGAAAACTACAAGATGATTTCATAGAGGGCCCCAACATGGAGGTTTTGGATCTTTCAAGACATCTCTAGTGCCAGGAGTCCAAGAAATCACTCACAAAGATATGGCGTGTTTTGGCCTTAGGGATCTTAAGGGACTACGCTGGACGAGGTAGACCGAAAGCATGGGCAGCATAGGGAACAAAAAAAATCCTCCACTAGTGTTCACCAAGCCATACAGATGTGTGTTGGTCTAGACGGTTCAGTCCCCACAAGCTACCTTTTGCAAAATACAAAGATCTAAGAAATTTTACACCGACTCAAACTACATTATTTCGTGCATTTACAAACAATAGGACAACAAGAGAAATGGATGGATACAGATAAAACCATGAGATTATTTCATGAGAGGGATTTAACATGGAGTTTTTAGATCTGACGAGACATCTCTAGGTGCCACGGATTCCGAGAAATCACATGTTGAAGATATAAGGTGTTTTGGTCTCAGGGCTCTTAAGCGACTACGCCCGAACAAGGTAGCCCAAAAGCACGGGGAGCAGTAGAGGAACCAAAATGAATCCTCCACTAGTGTTCACTAGACCATTTGGATGTGTTGGCCTGGCCCAAATGGTTTCAAACCCATGAGCTTCCGTTTGCAAACTACAACCTCTTGCATCCTTACACTAACTTAGACTACATTATTTCGTGCATTTGCAAACAATAGGACAGCGAGAGAACCAAATGGAGATGGATGAAACCGTAAGAGGCTTTTTCATAGAGTTCCTTGAGGTGGAGGTTTTGATCTGACGAGACATCTCTATGTGCCACGGAGTTTGAGAAATCACACGTCAAAGATATGGCATGTTTGGGCCTCAAGGCTCTTAAGCGACTACACCCGGACGGGGTAGCCCAAAAGCACGGGGAGCATAGGGAACCAAAACGAAGCCTCCACTAGTGTTCACCTAGCCACCCCGACATGTTGGCATAGTTATTTTGGTCCCATGAGATTCTGTTTGCAAACTATAGTGTCTAACAAATTGACCTACACCGACTCGACTACACTATTTTGAGCGTTTATAAACAATAGGACAACGAGAGAACCGAATGGAGACGGAGAAAACCATGAGAGTATTTTGTAGAGGGCCCTAGCATGGAGGTCTCGGATTTGATGAGACATCTCTAGGTGCCACGAGTCTGAGAAATCACATGTCGAAGATATAAGGTGTTTTGGTCTCAAGGCTCTTAAGAGACTACGCCCGAACGAGGTAGCCCGAAAGCACGGGGAGCGTAGGGAACCAAAAATAAGCCTCCAATAGCATTCATTAGGCCATACGGACGTGTTGGCTCAGATGGTTCTATCCCACAAGCTACTGTTTGCAAAATACAGCATCTAGCAGCCTTACACTGACTCAGACTACACTATTTCGCGTGTTTACAAACAATAGGAAAGCAAGAGAACCAGATGGAGATGGAGAAAATCATGAGAGGATTTTGTATAGGGATTCAACATGGAGGTTTTAGATCCAATGAGACATCTCTAGGTGCCATGGAGTCCGAGAAATCACATGTCAAAGATATAAGGTGTTTTGGTCTCAGGGCTCTTAAGAGACTATGCCCGAACGAGGTAGCCCAAAATCACGGGGAGCGTAGGGAACCAAAACAATACCTCCAATAATGTTCACAAGCCATTTATATGTGTTGGATCAGATGGTTCAGTCCCATGAGCTTCCATTTGTAAACTACAGCCTTTGGCATCCTTACATTGACTTAGACTACACTATTTCGCGCATTTGCAAACAATAAGACAACGAGAGAACCGAATGGAGATGGAGAAAAATACAAGAGAATTTCATAGAGTGCCCCAACATGGAGGTTTTGGATCTAATGATACGTCTCTATGTGCCACGAGTCCGATAAATCACCCAAAGATATGGCATGTTTGGGCCTCAAGGCTCTTAAGTGACTACGCTTAGATGGGGTAGCTCGAAAGCACAGGAGCATAGAGAACCAAAAAAATCCTCCACTAGCATTCATCTAGCCACCCCGACGTGTTGGTGTAGTTGGTTTGGTCCCATGAGCTTCCGTTTGCAAACTACATCCTCTCGATGACCCTACACTAACTCTGAATACATTATTTCGAGCGTTTGTAAACAATAGGACAACAAGATAACCGATTGAGAGGGAGAAAACCATGAGAGGATTTTGTAGAGGGGCCTAGCATGGAGGTCTTGGATCTAACGAGACATCTCTAGGTGCCATGGAATCTTAGAAATCACATGTCGAAGATATAAGGTGTTTTGGTATCAAGGCTCTTAAGAGACTACGCCCGAACGAGGTAGCCCGAAATCACAGGGAGCATAGGGAACCAAAACAAATCCTCCAATAGCATTCACCAAGCCATTTGGATGTGTTGGCCTAGACGGTTCGGTCCCACAAGCTACCATTTTCAAAATACAACATCTAGCAGCCTTACATTGACTTAGACTACACTATTTTGCGCGTTTGCAAACAATAGGACATCGAGAGAACCGAATGGAGATGGAAAAAACTATGAGTGGCTTCCATAGAGTCCCTCAATATGGAGGTTTTGGATCTGACGGTACATCTCTAGGTGTCACGGAGTTCGAGAAATCACCCGTCAAAGATATGGCATGATTGGGCCTCAAGGCTCTTAAGCAACTATGCCCAGACGGGGTAGCCCAAAAGAATGGGGAGTGTAGGGAACCAAAACGAAGCCTGCACTAGTGTTCACCTAGCCACCCTTCCGTGTTAGTGTATTTGGTTCAATCCCATGAGCTTCCGTTTGCAAACTACATCGTTAGCCCTACACCGACTCAAACTACACTATTTCGAGCGTTTACAAACAATAGGAGAAATGAGAGAACCTAATGGAGACAGAGAAAACCACGAGAGGATTTTGTAGAGGGCCCCGACATGGATGTCTCGTGATTAGATGAGATGTCTCTAGGTGCCATATATTTTGAGAAATCACATGTGAAAGATATAAGGTGTTTTGGTCTCGGGGCTCTTAATGACTATGCCGAATGAGGTAGCCCGAAAGCACGGGTGGAGGAAACCACCAATGTTCAATGATTTTTCCACAGAATGTAACTATGTAGACTATGAACTTAGTTTTGTTGGGGAGACCACTAATGTTCCAACTGTTCATTTTGAAAGAATGAATATCTTCAATCAAACAAAGAATGAAGAGCCTGAATTTTTTTGGACATTACAAAAGGTTGTTTGTGCCCAAAAAGAAGTCGAAGGCCATATAAATTTTTAGTCTTCAACTTTAGATGACAATGAACATCGTGAAGAAAAAAATTAGGTGAAGATGTCACTATGATTCAAGAAGAAATGCCTCCTAAAGTCATAAAGAGTCAATTTGATTACCCAAAAACATCTGGAAGAACTTAAAGAGAAGATACGAGCGGAAGAAAAGGAAAAATGGGAAGCGTGGAAGGATCACAACTTAACTAGAATGGAAGATCTATGTGATGTTTTCGATAGAATCATGGATAATCTTAAGGACAACATGCCAAGTTGATTATTTTTATTAATCCCAACTACTTCAACTTCACAAATCAAACCAGGTAGTTCCAAAAGTAGCATATTGGCAAGAAAAACTGCAATGAAGTATTGATAATTGAGCTTGAAACTCGTTTAGAATTGTAATTTATTTGAAGCTCATTCAAGCTCTTCGAATAACATGGAAAATGTTTTAGGGCCCTATGAAATCCTCTCACGTTTTATCCATATCCATCCGGTTCTCTCGATTGTCCTATTGTTTGCAAACGTGTGCATAGTGTAGTCTAAGTAAGTGTAAGGTCATGCTGATGCTATATTTTACAAACAAAGCTTGTGGGACCGAACCATCTGGGCCAAAATGTCTAAATGGCTTGGTGAATGCTAGTGGAGGCTTCGTTTTTGTTCCCTATGCTCCCCGTGCTTTCAAGCTACCCCATCCGGGCATAGTCGCTTAAGAGCCCTAAGGCCCAAACACGCCATATCTTCGACGGGTGATTTCTTGACTCCGTGGCACCTAGAGTCATCAGATATGAGACCTCCATGTCAGGGCCCTCTATGAAAGCCTCTCGTGGTTTTCTCCATCTCCATCTAGTTCTCTCACTATGCTATTGTTTGCAAACGCATGAAATAGTGCAGTCTGAGTCAGTGTAGGGCTGCCAGAGGCTATAGTTTGCAAACGGAAGCTCGTGGGACCGAACCAACTACGCCAACACATCGGGTGGCCAAGTGAATGCTATTAGATCATTTTTTTGTTCCCTACACTCTTCGTACTTTTAGGATACCCCATCCAGGCCAAGGTTCATTTTAAGAGACCTCTTGGAAATCAGAGGTGGAGAATACCTGGCGAATATCCCCGGAACCGGTTTTGCAGGAAGGCAAATTTTTTGGGGGTTGTATGAAAAATTTTCACCTGATTGTCAAGTGGTGTGACAGAAGGCTGCAGATGCACGATGGGAGATTTTTCTGCCGCATGTCAAAAAATGTATTGACGCGCAACAACACCTCATTTGCGCACGTGACGTGTCACCTACTTGACACGCGCCACTAAGGTTGTTGACGCGCGTCAATGAGGTCTGTTGACGCGTGTCAATACATTTTTTTGACACGCGATAGAAAAATCTCCTATCGCACGCCCGCAACCTCCGACCTCTCGCTTTCATAAAAATCTCCGTGTCACGCGTCCAACAAACTCTTTGTCGTCGCAAATGCTCCGTTATGCGTCAATATCTATCAGTACCTCCTCGACGACGCCATCAACTATCCGCTGCGGTGTCGTGTGTCAACAAATAACCCTCATTGACACGCATCAATAGAGCCTCTTTGACGTGCATCAATACATTTTTTTGACGCGCGATAGAAAAATATCCTATCGCGTGTCTACAGCCTCCGACCTCTGCTTTCTCATCAAAAAATCTCCGTGTCACGCGTCAACAAACTCTTTATCATGCGTCTGTTATGTGTCAATATCTATTGTACTCCTCGACGCCAATAAATGCCAACTATCCATCTAGTGTCGCGTCAACAAATAACCCTCGACACGCGTTACCAATGCACCTCTTTGACGCTGCGTCAATGAGGTTGTCTGGCACGCCGCCAATGAGGTATGTCGACGCGCATCAATGAGGGTTATTTGACGCGTGACAGTAAATATCCTGTCGCGTGCATCTGCAGCCTCTCGCCCTCGCTTACGCATCGAAAAAATCTCCATGTCGCCATCAACAAACTCTTTGTCATGCGCTGCCTAATATGCGCGTCAATATCTCGTAGACTACCTCGTTGTCACACGCCAACTATCCGTCGGTGTCACGTGTCAACAAATAACCCCATTGTCCGCGCCTCGCAAACCCTCCTTGTCGCGCCAATAACTTACCCCTTGTCGCACATCTATAATACAAGATATATCATATTGTTGAAAAATGTGAAGTAGAAGTGTTCTACCCGCGAATAATCTAGGTTTATATAGGGGATATTTTTCAAGGGTAGCGGTTTAGCCGACCCCTAAAAAAATTAAAGTGTAATTTTTAGGCAAACATGTCACCGAATTCGCGCCAAAAATGTGCCTTTTCAAAATTTTCAAAAATGGAATATTCACCATATTACGAATATTCGCCACTAAAACTTTTCCCCTGGTCCAGCGTAGTCACTTAAGAGCCCCGAGGCCCAAACACGCCATATCTTCGATGGGTGATTTATCGACTCATGCAAGACCTAGAGATGTCTTGTCAAATCCGAGACCTCCACATCGAGGCCCTCTATAAATCCTCTCATGGTTTTCTCCATTTCCATTCTCGTTTTCTCATTGTGTTATTGTTTGCAAACACGCGAAATAGTGCATCCCGAGTCAGCAGTGTAGGGATGTCAAAGGTTGTAGTTTGCAAACGAAGCTTGTGGGACCGAACCAACTATGCCAACACGTTGGGCTGGCCACGATGAAAACTAGTGGAGGCTTATTTTTTTTCCCTATACTCCCGTGCTTTTGGGTTACCTCGTCTCGGCGTAGTCCCTTAATCAGATCCCCGAGGCCGAAACACGCCATATCTTTGACGGTGATTTCTCAAACTTTGTGGCACCTAGAGACATCTTGTCAAATCCAATACCTCCACGTCTGGGCCCTCTACGAAATTCTCTCACGCTTTTCTCCATCTCCATCCGGTTCTCTCGTTGTGTTATTGTTTGCAAATGCATGAAATAGTGTAGTGTGAGTCGGTGTCAAACAGGGGTCACAGAGGCTATATTTTGCAAACGGAAGCTCATGGGACCAAACCAACTACGCCAACATGTCGGAGTGGCCAGTGAAAGATAGTGAAGCTTTTGTTTTGGTTCCCTACACTCCTCGTGCTTTGGGATACCCCGTCCCGGCGTAGTCATTTAATAGCCATGAGGCCCAAACACACCATATCTTCGACGGTGATTTCTTGACTCCATGGCACCTAGAGACGTCTCGTCAGATCCGAGACCTCCACGTCGGGGCCCTCTACGAAATCCTCTCGTGGTGTTCTCCATCTCCATTCATAATAAGTTAGTGTAAGGTTTTCCATTGCCAATCACTTGAATAATATAGGTGGTTTATACAATATAGGTGGTGAAATGAGAATTTTAATAAGATATTTTTACAATATAGGTGGTGAAATTAGAATTTTTGTTTGTTGTTCCTTTCTAATATTTAATTTCTCTTAACTTCACCTGGCTTCGAGAATAATAAATTCTCTACTGACAGTGCCAACTACGTGAAGGCGAAAGATTTTTTGGCACCACTAACCTACATAAACATGTTAGTAATAAATTAAATAGAATTTTAAATTATACAAAATTTAAACAAAATCATTTAAGTAAATATTCCAATTAAATTCATGAAGAACATACCTTTGCAAATTCAATCCAATGAACTGTAAGGATCAACTCTATTCTTGACAGTAGCAAGAATTGCTTCATGATCTGATTCATGAACCTTCCACAGATTTTTGTTTGATGGCCGACCTCAATATTTGATCAATTTAATATTTGTTACAACGACCAAATGTGAATAGTGAAGTATCTTCCAATGTACTTCATAGTCTTCAAACAACCAAATGTTTGAATTTTTGATAGGATATCGTCGAAGCCAAGTGCTAGTAACTACCACTGATCCAATGGGATACTCAAGGTCTTCACCATCAATGAATGTGGAAGTTAATTTTTTCCCCTCTACACAACGAGATAAGAAGTAGTTTGTTCCCTCTTCGTTAAATTTTATCGCAATAATGTAAAAACATGACCTATGTATCACAAAGTAAAACTATTCACCAATTTATAAATACATTAAGAGTTGACCATTTAATAATTTATAAATCTAAAACATGACATGTACATATATGTATGTACCGTGTCGCACTAAATCGAGACTTGGTCAAAGTCAGTGATGTTGTCATTTGATCCAAGACCCCGTAAGTTGTAATGCTCATGGAACTTGATGTGTGTCGAGTGGAATTAGAGGTCTACAAGTCCATTCATCCACCCACTGTTGTGACTCACAATCATTTCACGCAAAATCAATGCATGATATACAAAAACATGTCATGCACCTAGTATAAATAGTCCAAGCATTTGCATCTGAACTACGGAATGAGTGCATATCACTTGATCCTGCAACTGTCATACAATCTTCAAAGTTTTCTAGATGTTGTTTCTCTATCAACCAAAAATATCTATGAACCGTTGATCTCTCTTGAGATTCATGGCCCATATTCTTGACACACCAATCAATAATGTTTTTTGCATATGTAAATTTAGCACCATCCTTGAACTTTAACTCTTCTCTTGCAAGTGCTCTTTTCACACATGCTCCTGCACCATCATGCTCTCCTTTTCCATGCCCTACCTCAGTAAAACTCCAGATATGTTGTACATTTGTTTCTTTGTGCATCCTGCTTAGCCAATAAAACATCCATGCATTCTTGAATTGTGATGTGTAGTTGTCTGACCAAATGTAATGTTGATCAAAACTAATGTTCCTCTCATTCAAGTTCACATAAAACACTTGGAAACACCCTTGTACATATTCTATAGAATGTGTCCGATCATCACTAATGTATAAATGATACTCTCTTAATATTTTTCGATATTTCTCAGTGCTTTCAGGAGAGTGCATGAATGTTATATGTATAAAAATAGAAACTTGTACTCGAGTTATAACATTGAGACCGAACCTCCATTCTTGGTCAGAATGTGTAATTCTCTGTGAAAAGTCAACTGCTGAAACAATAGTACCAAGTGGGAATGTGTCCTTTCTTAACTTGAATTGTTCATCCAACCATTGAGCTCTATGTGTGTGCCTTGCATACTCACAAACAAATTCCTCTTTGAATTTGACCATATATTCTGATACAAGTAATTGTTTTGTAACAAGCTCACACCTCTTAGATTCTTTTCCATCTTTTAATTGATATTCCACCGATTTATATTTGGTGAAATCAACCCATTCTTTTCCTATTGAATATGTACTCTCCTCGTGGATACAAATTTTCAGATTTGGCAAGCCACTGTATACATTGCACGTTCCATCCAAACATGCTTTGTTATTAAAAAATTATCTTGTTGATTTTTCACAAAAATGATGTCGAAATAAATTCCCTTGAAGATTTTTGTGGGACATTTATTCCACACTCCTGCAACATGATGTTAGTATGAAAAACACAACATATTTGACAAAAAACATCATAATGCATTGAAAATTCAACATGATGCCTACAACAAGTGGTACATGAGTGATTGATTTTCACATAAAAGGGTTTGCTCATTTCAAAGAATCTTTGGCTAATGTTAATTTGTGGATTTTCATTTTTAAACTTAGAGAACAATTTTTTTTGAGTCATATCTAAGAAATGTTTTGCACATGATTCACGATTACAAGAACCTATTCTTATTTTTACTTGTATCTCTTCTATTCGGTGACACCCTTGTGTTCTCATTCCAAAATTTTACAATTAATTATTTTAGAATATCATATATATTCTTTTCTTTTCATGGAAGTATGCTAGAGAAAGCCCAATAGTTAGTGTTATTAACTAACTCAAGATGTTTACGTCTCTCTATTGCTTTCATTAGTGTTTTTTTGTTTAGCTTCAAAGCACTGCTTATTTTTCTAATCAAACGTTTATTAACTGTTTTATCACTTACTATACAATTAGTTAGTGCACGTCGTGTAGCATTACTATCTTTGGTGCGTCTTTTGCCACCTACAGTTTGTTATGCTTTATGTATGTTTTCAGCAATTGACACATTCTGATCAACAACATTAGATGTTCTTAACCATAGGGTCTTCATTATAGGTCTCATCTTAATTAATTTCATCAATGAAACAAAAATTTGACATCTTTGTGTGTCATTTAAATTCTCAAAGTAATTATCCCATATTCCACTAGCTTTTCTTCTCGCATTTCTTTCGGACATTTTGTTAGGCATTGGTTTTATAATGTTTTCATCAATTTAAATTAAGTGAATTGGTTTTATTCGCGAAATGGAAGGAGGTCTTCTTAGAGGTGAAGATTCGTTTACAAGGTTACTTTCTTCATTCAAGGTGTTTTCATACAAATTTCGTGGTTAACATTTGGATTCTCAAGTGAGGGTTCAAAATTGGATTCATATCAATTTCTTCATCCATACCAACATTATCATTCAATTCAATATCATTATTCATTGCAAAAATCATTATTCTCTACATTTTCATTATGTATTTCATACCAATTTTCTAATATATTATCTACATTTGATATAGTGGATGTACCTTGCCCTGCTCAAAGTTTTTTTATTCTCTTCAATTTCTTTATTCTCTTCTCTTCCAATTGCTCTAATGTCTTATTCTTGACTTTCCTCTTGTCCTTAGCTCGATGTTTATCACCCATGATTAGAAAAAATCAACTAGTGGGGTAGGGGACAAAATGAAATACTAAAAAATCATGCAAGAATGTAGAGAATATTGCAGACAAAACAAAATGTTTGTAGAATTCCCATGAAAGAGATGAAAGGGACGTTGGGGGCCACAATATATAAAACAAAGAAAATGCGTACACGTTTTTTGTTTTCTCTTTTCCCAAGCCATGCCTCAAGGCTTGGGATCCGGTTTGGATCCCCAAGCTTGAGGCATGGACCTGCACAAACACAACAAACATCGAGTTTTTACAAGAAAATGTAAAAATGACACTTCCTCTATGATAATTCAAAATAAAAATATCAATCCATTTTTAAAAAAGTATAACACGATGTAGATCGAGTCTCTTCTTTCTAAAAATACAATTTTTCAAATTTTCTGACTAATATAAGGTTTCCATATTATTTATTTTCTAAGTATGCCTTTTTATAGCTATTTTTTGAAGTGTAAATATGTCTATCTTTCATGGTGTATCTTTTTTTGGGTGATCGAAATTAAAAATATATATACTAGCCCAAATTAGGCATAGTTCTATACATATTCAAAAAAAAATCTAATTTTCGATATTTTTAAGGTAGTTAGGGGGGCACGATTGGAGCTCCATTATTTTTCAAAACATAAAATTTTTGTACTAGAAAAATCATAAATAAAAAAATATTCTCTAAAAGAATCTTTAAAAATGGAGCCCAAACTAGATGCTCCTAGCTATCTTTATACCAAAGGGTTTTCAAAAATACTAAATGGTGCTCAAAAATGGTGGGGGCACGAAAGTCACTCTATTATGTTTTTTAACAAAAATAGGATCATATGTTTGTATTTTAGTTGTTTGACCCACTTAAAATTATCCGTTTTCAATAAAATTTAGTAGCTTAGAAACTAGACTCAAAATGCTACGATTCATATTTCTACAACATCTTCCAATTTTGAGTGTAACTATTTCAAAAACTCATACAAGTTGAAGTTTTGTTTTCGAAAAATGTGTCCACTTAAGACCCCCTTTTGGCCCCCCAACTTGGTGCACTTACCCTATGTCAAGAAAAGTATAATTACATGATGGATAAAAACCTAGTGTAGGGTAAGAACCTTATGAAATGAGTAGGGTGCATAGGCATTTTGATGGGATTTGGATAGTTGTCCTATATGGACTATATTGATCTTGAATTTTGGAGGTGGTGGTGTAGGTCATGTAGAATAGGTAGTGGGTGAGGATGTGCAGTGATAGGTGGAGGTGGAACTGGGTCCTCATCTAGAAGATCATCATCATCAAAGTTTTTTTCAAGAGGAAAAAGTTAGAGAAGAACAATTTTTAGAGCCTTACAATTTTCTACATCATGTCTTGGAACACGATGGTAGGCACAAATTTTAGTATCATCAAACCCTTTTGGTTTTGGTTTGAGTGGGTCGTAAGGTCTAAGGGGTGGCAATGTGATGATGGAGGTCTCTAAAAGGTTAGCTATAATGTTGGCGTAAGACCCTACTAATGGATTACAATGTGAGGTGAGTGTGGGTCTGGATTGAAGTGTAGTTTATTGTGATGTGTGAGGTACTACAGGAGGTGGAATTAGATATGGGATAGGTTTGACCACCGGTTTGGTAGGTGGTATTGTTTTAGGCTTGGGTTGTACCTTCTTGAGTAGAGGCGTAGTAGATGAACTAGCAATAAAAGGTGTTATAGGATTAACTACCTCCTTGGAGGGTAGTGAGTTTTTCAATTTAGGTTGCACCTTCCTAGGTAAAGGTGAAGGAGGTGTATGTGATGTAGAGGGGAAAGCGGATGGTGGTAGAGGACGAGTTAGCCAAGGTGATAAAGGAGGCACAGTGAAGGTTGTTGGCGGAGGAAAGGTAGAAGGTATGGGTTAAAGAGAAGGAAATCTCATAGGTACTGATGTTGTTACTGTAAGTGGTGGGGGTATAGGTGGTAAGAAAGATGTGGGTAATGGAAAAGGTGTACGTTGTGCTGATAGGTTGGGTGTAATAAAGGATTGTGATGAAGAGGTTTTCTCATGCGGCACTTTTGATTTGCCTTGGATAGGTGATTACTTGGCCAAGGTTGAAGGGTGAGGCCCTATGATATATATAAGGGGTGAAGGTAACAAAGGCATGGTGGGTGAAACTGGTGTATGTGGCCTAAAAGGTTGGGTCTTCCTTTTAGGTGGAGGATTGGTTTTTACGCGAGATTGGGAAGATGTGGCTAAATCCAACTTGATAGGCGGGTGGACTAGGATTTATGTCGGCATGACACCTAAGGTAGTGATGGGTTTGGATGCAAGGGAAGGTGTGGATACATGTAGGTTCTTAGGCATAGGAACAATTTTAGTTGTTGGTAAAGGTTTGGATGTAGGCGAGGGTGATGAAGAAGAGGTCGTTTCAACAGGCATGGTCATGGTTGATTGGGTTCCTTGAAATACCTTTGGATAGATTGTGGCAGTATCTATAGGAAACATTTGCATTTGGGTTGAAAAGGGTAGCCAAAGGTTCCCAAAGTATGGAATTATCAACATAATCCAAGCAATCGGCTAGGCATGAAAATGAAACTATTGTAAGAGAAGATGACATTGGCTTAGTAGAAATCCCTGTAAAATATGTCTATGAGATAGGGAATTGGTTGGATTCAGACTCTGTAGGTAAGAGAGCTGAGAGAAGATCAACAAGATCCTGGAATGCTAATGGGGAATTGTCCCCAATAGGAAATGGTGCATCTAAAGGATCCCCTATGGGTAGGGGAGATGACAGTTGGGATGAGATAGTTTCCTCTTTCAGTGGAGAAGAAAGTGAGGATGACTCTCCCATGGGTAGGAGAGTTAATACCATTGGTTGTTCATTAGGTTGTGAGGTAAGTGGTGAACCAACATTGGTAGAAATTGTGGAATCCTTTGTGGGTGAAGGGGGAGATGAAGGGGACTCCTCTATGGGTGAAGGAGTAGAGGAAGTAGGCTCCTCCGTGGGTAGAGGAGCTTGTGCTAGAATCTCCTTGATAGAGGGGATAGGAGGAAATTATGGAAGGGATGGTACAATGTCAAACACAACATGGACCTCATAGACATTATTGTCATTAGTTGAAGGTTCACCGGTTTGGTTTGATGATGGGGTATGGTTAGGGAATGACTTCTTGAAGATATGAAAATTCTTGATTGGTGGGTGTGTTTGGGTTATCCAGGATGAGATCTCCATTATCTAACATTTCCTGGACAATGTTCTTGAAGGTTATACAATTACCATCACTATGGCCTTTTACATGATGATAGTTACAATAGTCATGTTCCTTGTACCATGCCGACATAGGATGAGCAGGGTCAAAACCAATATGTGGTTTTATGGGTGGAAGAGCAATGGCTCTGGCCTTAAGAATTTTATAATATTGAAGAATAAGGATCCTCGATTGGATTGTATTTTCATTGCTCTCATCTGAACTGAAAAGTTTGAACAAGAGAAAGGTTGGAGGTAGGTTTTGATTGATTATAGGGGTGAGATGGGCCAGCCTTTAAAACTACTGCATTGGCAGATCCTTTGGCTTTTGAATAATTATTTTGAGGTTTTGAAGAGGAAGAAGTATCATTTGATTTAAATGTGATGTTTTTGTTACGCTATTGAATTTTATTCTCTTCAATGGCATAAATTTCAAGTTTTTATGCCATGGTAAATGCTTCATCAAAGGTACGAAGGTTTGTACTTACAGATTTGGTGAGATGTACCTAAGCACAAGCTCTAGTGAACAACTCTATAATCTCGGTTTGAGGAAAGTAGAATGTTAGTTGGTTGATGAGGCTCGCCAATGTGGGTCAAAATTGGTAATAGACTTGTCATCGTATTGTCGATTTGAGTACAAGTTGGTCATAGCGTCCTTCTTGATGATATTGATTGAAAAATGGTCTAGGAAGGATTGATCCACTTGATTAAATGAGTAAATGGAATGTCGATGCAAACCACTATACTAGTCTAATGTGGGTCCCGTTAAGGACATGGGGAATGTTTTTAGGAGTAAAGCATCGTCATGGGTGATTAGATAACACCCATGTTTGAAAGACCACAAGTGTTACTGCGGGTCTTTTTACTATTGAACCGGTTAAATTTGATCATTTCCCAATGCATAGGGTATGGGAAAATGGGAATATATGGATGGATGGGCTCATTGCATATTTCATCATAGGTTAAGGAGTTGTAAGATCCGAAGTTGATGCTTCTAATGTTTACATCTTTTCCATCATCATTTTAATAAGGTCGTTGGTGGGTTGTGATGATTGGGCACCCCCGTAGTATAAGGAGGTTGATGATGAATGTATGATGTGGATGACATCCCAATATATGGTGGTGCCGAGTATGAGAACTATGAAGGGGAATAGATGCAGGTGGAAGGTATCCTGAATAGGTGATAGACGAGATTGGGGGTTGTTGGTGATATGTATAAGTAGGTGGGGTAGTTATAACAACTCTTATGGTAATTGGGGGTAAGGATTGTGGGATGGAAAGGATGAGGTTTTGAAATGGGGTATGGGTTGCTAACACCATGGGTGGTTTCGATGTAACGACACATATAAGGTAAAGGGGTACATATGTGGCTATGCTCAAGGCGACCGATGAAGGAATAGTTGACACCATGGGTGCGGCAGGATGTTGTAGGTGCAACAGTTATAGAGGATGTGGGGTCCAATTGAGACACCACAAGTGGTAAGGTGGATGAAGGTAATTCCAAGATAGTGGTAGCTAACGCGGAAGTGTGGGTGAGGGTAGGAGGGATAGATACGGGCATGTCATATACCAACTATCCTGATGAGTCCTGGGTAGATGAGTGGGCAAGATAGTGTTGTAGGGTAGTGGGATTCTAGTCAAGGAGTCTTGTGAACTCCTCATTGCCAGTACTAATAGTAATGGGCTGAGTTGGATCCATAGGTGACAGGATGGAAGGTGGTGATGGGCTAGGCGGAAGCGGCTAAAGGCTAGCGTGAAACATAAGGTGTTAGATTGGCTACGAGTCAAAACCATGTGAGTTAGCGTAAACCTAGTAATCTATTCTCTGTAAATGACACAGAAAAATAGAAATGGAGAAAAATAGATTCCGAGAGGTGAAAATGGTTGTTGTTTTAATTAAAAATTAAAACACAGAACTGATGGTGGTTAGGGTAACCGATGACGGTGATAGGGTGACTGATGATGGTTAGGGTGACCGATACCGATTACTGTGGGAAATCAATAGTTTTGCAAATGAGGCAAAAAAATGATGAAAATGAAGTAAAGAAGTTGTATTTGACTGTGATTTTAAAATTCTGGGGGTATGATGATGTCTTGAGAACTTCAAAAGAATAGAAGATGTGATGAGTGTTGTTTTTGGTAAAATGAACAAAAAGATAGAAACCGACAATGGTTAGGTAAACTAATGATGGTCACTAGACCAACGCCGGTCACTGTGAAATTTGAAAAAAAAATGAAGAAAAATTGATTTTTTGAATTAAGTTAGATGGAATATCAACCCAAAAACTTGAGTATGATAGTAATGGACCCTGACACACTTAGAAACAATTGAAATACACCAACTATGATGGCGAAGTGTGAAAGAATTAAGAAAATAAAGAATGTGACCTCACAACTCAAAAACACAACTTAATGAAAAGACAATAAAAACATGAAATCTTATAAGTGAATTTTATGTTTTATCTTATCCTATTTAAGACTGACTTGTGAAAAGAATAGATTTTTTTGGTTGGAAAGGTGTCCTATGAAGAGGAAAGATCTAAGGGTGGTTTTAGGTTATGTTTTTGCGGGGGCGGTCCTTTCTCTGAGTTAATGACTAAACAAATAAACCAGATCGGCGCCAACTGTCAATCCTCTGATCGTTGACAACTTCTTCTAGGTAAGGTGTTGTTTAAAAAGATGTGTAAATTTATATTTGAGTAGTTTGGAAAAGAGAGTGAAGAGAAAGTTCTCTACAATTCAAGTATGTCAACCATCACTGGAGATAACTTCCAAAGTGTATAGGTTGCCCTCAATTTTAATGTGAGCTAAAAAACCAAGCATAGAAGTATGAAATGCAAGTATTTTAAAACCCAAATCAAAATGTGATATTCGATGTAAACAAAGAGTGAATAGGAAAGAAAATGACTTTCACTAATGCAAATGCAAGAAGAAAAAGAATGATTCATTTAAGTCCCGAAATACAAATTTCACTAAGATAAATAGAAGAAAGAGAAGATTTCTATGAAGAGAATTTAATGTTAACTTCCTTTTGAAAATAAATAAACATACAACAATACCCTAAGAATGAATAAATGAAAGGAACCTCGGATGGATCTCACCGAAAGTGTGCTAAAATGTTTCACCTGATTCTTAACAAATTAATGAAACAAACATAAGGGTCAAGGCCAAGGAAGAATACTTGTTTGTGATGTCAGATTGAAAGGTTGCAGCATGCACGTTCTAATTTCCTAATCCAAGTTGATTGTGAGAACTCCCTTTTGGCTAGGAGGAACTACTTGTAAATGCAAAACAATACCACCAGATAGAGTTAAACAAGACAATGAGTGGACTACCTAGTGGGAGCTAGATCCGGGAAGCGTGATGCTTCCTGAACAGGTTGTCAATCCACTTTTATATAATAGTATTAATGTTATTCAAATCATACATGAAGTAAAGATCCTATTGAAATTGAAACGATTTAGGTATCTCACACAAAACAATAAGAAAGATCAGATAAAAGGTGACTAAAGTCGAATGGGTCGTGATTAGTCAATGGTGTTGTGTTACAGTCCAGTACAAGCTCTGGGTAAGGTATGGTAAAGATTAAAAAGGGTTCTGGGCTATTGGTAAGTGGATATTAGCTCGCTAGTATGAATTATATTACCAAACATAGTAATCGATGTTTTTGTGTGTGACCGATGTCGGTTACGTAGAATGACCAATGTTCATAGGGGAAATTAGTAAAAATTACTTAAAACTTGTTTTTCAGACTCTCTGTGATTACACAGAGGTTGGAAATGGTGAGGGTAAGGTTGTAAAATGGCCTTGGAGGCTTAGAGATGATTAAAAGAGGATAAAACTAGGTGAAAGGGTCGGTATGGTAGGGTGATAGGTTGGTAGGAGGAGGGGAGTGTATGGATGTGGAGAAAGATAAATTACTGAGCTGAATAATAAATATTACTGGAATAAAATAGAAATAAATGAAGAGATTTTAGGTACTTACTGAAGAGTAGGTTTGGATAACACACGTGATGAAGACAATGATGACAGAGATCCAAAGAGAAGAGACATTGTGTTAGTGCCACGATAGTTCAAACCTCTATGCTTCTCTGTGTGAATCCGTGATCGTGAAGAAGATGATGAATGTCAATGGTTGTTGGTAGTGCTCCCGTATATTTTCCTTTTCCTGAGTGCTTCAGAAATTTTGAGTGCTCCAAGTCTCTATTCATATGAGATCCTGAATTGAATGACCAACCTAGGAAAAGGCTTTTGGAAATGTATTTAACCTAACCAGCGACAATTAGGTGACTAATGTCGGTTGAGATATAACCGACGCTCGGTCCAAGGTAGGAATATCTAGGTTGGTCATAAATAGCCTGATTGTTGTTATTTTTGGTGTGGTCTCCAATATTTTTCCAAATCTTGAGTGATAGATCACGAAAGGATGAGTAAGATTCCTTTTAGGTTTGTTAATAGGAGTTAAGTCTAGGTTTAGACTAAGTCCTAGTTGGTTAGGATAAGCTTAGACTTGGTCTTAGGTCATTAATGAGGTTTAAGTGGGGTGGCTAGATGAGTTGGCCAGGTGAGGTGGTTAAGTGAGGATATTAATTAATTTAATTAAGATAATTAATTCAATTAACATGTGCACTAGGGGATATGAATGGGTAGGATATGGTTAATTTAATGAATGGGGTTTTAATGGAAGTATGACCCAATTTTGGTGTCTACAATGTCCCATAATCACCCCTTTTGATACCGCATTTTTGAAAATTGCTCCTAGGTGCTTCTTCTCGCTTCTACAATGGGATTGTTTCTTCTCCCGCCTCTTGCAGATACTACAAGTTTTCTTCTTAGTGCTATGTCAACCTCTCACAACTTATCCTCATAATTTTCTACCTTCTTTAACCTATGTGAACTCAAACTCACATTCCTTAGCTGCATTTTTGTCCCTTTCAAACCCTAGCTCCTCTAACCCTTCTTTCACATGCCTTCCACTCACTCTAAAACTTCCCACAAAGGAGATATGATATTGTTTCGTTGACAAGTTGCATACATATGAGAAAAGCAGATAGGGTAAGGGTGAGGAGGAATACCTATAAATGAAGGTGGAAGGTAGAGTGCGGATGTTCTGATATCTCTATCTAATGTTGATTATGAGAAATTCCTTTTGCTAGGAGGAACTACCTAAGAATACAAAACAAGACCATAAGAGGAATATTAAACAATATATGTCAATGGACTGCCTAGTGTATGCTAGATCCGGGAAGTGTGATACTTCATAGATGGTTGTCAATCCACGCTTTAATGCAAGAAATAACATGAATAAATAACACCCTACTATAGTTGATATGATTTAGGTCCCTCATTCAAATAAAATAAGGAAAATTAAATTAATGGGTAAGGTTATGATCAAATGAGGTGGGTTAGGTAGCCAAGGTGACTAGGATATGTTAGGCTCGTGTTTTGGGTGGTTTGGTTTTTTGGGTGAGTGTTATGAAATTGCTATTACAGGAAGAATTATTGAACAGAGACTAACGTTGGTATGATATGACTGATTTCGGTTGATAAGAAACTGATGATGGTTTGGATTAACTCGGTGTCGATAGGGTCAAGCTAATAAAAACTCAATAAAGCTTGGTTTTGGTAATTCTCTAGTGATTTCACAGAGAATGGGAGAATGAGGATTAGGTTTCCAAAACACCGAGAATTCTCATATATGTGCAGGGGTCAAGTATGGAGAGTTGGGTGGCTATAGGTGTTTAGGTGGAGGGATTGACAAGAAGGTGGGAGGTGATGAGATGCAAAGGAGACTGGGACTCTCAAACAAAGATAAAGAAATTGATTCTAAATAAGTATGGAAAGATGCAGATCTGAATGCACTTACTTGTACTTGCAGATCGGTGGTGGAATTAGGGTGATGATTTATCCATGAAAATTGTGGTCGGTGTTATGGCAGCACTTCGCGAACGTTACTATTAATGCTTAACCTTCATATCAGTCTTGGTGCTGGTTCAAGATGTATGGATGTGTAAGAGGGCTCTAGTGAGTGCTTGCATGCAGATCTCTCTTCTCCAAAACTCAAATAATTCTTCCAACCTCTGAACAAGGTTACCAAAGTGAATATATGGTAACTAACAATGGTTTAGGTTAATCGGCATTGGTTTAGGGTTAACTAGATTTGGTTACGATGGGAAATCCTAGGTTGCCAAAACAACAGATCTTGGCTATCTTTTACCAGCCGCCTCGCTTGGTTCCGGTAAAAGTGGTATCTTCCGCGTAAGTAAATGGGCATGTTGTTAGAGGAAGAATAGGCATCTAGTGTTAGGGTTAGACTAAGTCTCAGTTAGTTATGGTAAGTAGAGATTGAGTCCTAGTTAAAAGGAAACATGCTAAGAATAGGTCTATGATGAGGTGTTATAGGTGATGTGGTGGGGTGAGGTGGAAATTAATTTAATTAAGGTATTTATTAATGAATATTGTGAGAATGGGTATTAATTTAATCGTAGGTAATTAAATTAATATACATGTGGAGTAAAGGGGGAGTGTGACCCAAATTTAGTGTCTACAAACTATGACTGTGCTCAAATTTGCCACTAGTTTGTTATTCTATACATCTACACTCACACTTTGTCCTCATTCACTCATAAATTTGCACTTCTAAGCTCAAAAATTCAAATATGTAAGGTGAGAATGAAGTCACTCCTTTTATAGATTTTTCTAAATTTCTTGCATTAATTACTCTCAACCCACCACCTTAATTCAGATTTAATGATGATTTTCTACTTTATCTATGCTTTTTGTTGCTTTGTTACATGCATAACCTTCTCGTGTACCTACTAATTCTCAGCCACAAACCTCTTTGCACACACCTCCATGCGCCCGAAGTACATAACCCTCTACGCATCATACTAAGTAGTTTCCCATGTTGTTTCCTACTTTGTGTTACATTGTGTTATCATCCTTCTACGTGTGGTCTTTCATCTAAGAAAATTTCTTTTAAAACACCTTCATCCTAAGCACTGTAACACCTTTCTACGCATCATCCCTTTCGAGGATGTTCATATTCTAGCCCATATATATACTTGTGTGCCTACCCGCACTTGAATACTAGCACAAATAAATCCATTTTTCATGTATCTCGCTCCATCTTACACTAAAAGTATGCATTTTCCTCTTCGCATGAACTCAATAAATAATATTAGCTTCCTACATGTAAGCACACTTATTACAACAAAACACAAAACTAAAGTGAAAAAACATAACAACATTGAAAGGAAACACATAAAATGGAAATCTACTCTAAGTGACAACACCGCTTTATTACAAACAACAAGAAGCCTTATTTATAGTAGGGCTTCAACTTAATCCTATTTAAATAACTAGACAACATAATGTCATCTAGTGTCTCGCAAACTAAAAATTCCTAATTCAATTTTCGTGGTTACTATAAAAGGTCCCAACTAATGTAATTTCAATTTCCCTAGGTGGCACAAAAACTTGAAATCATAGAGATGGACCATCTTTCCGACTTCAATTGTATTATTCTTGATGTGCCTATCATGTCATGTTTTTGTCCGGCCTTCTTGGTCTTCTAGCTCCAACGTGCAATGATGCACCACTCATCTAACTACATTAGTTTATCAATGTGCTCTTCACAATCTTACTCATCAGCTAGTCCTCTTGTGTGTGCAATACATAGGGATGGTAACATGAACTCATTAGGAAATAAAAACTCATGCAAACACCAACTAAAAGTGGGTTTCCTTATTCAACCTATTATAAGTGGTCCTATATGCCCAAAGTATAGAATATACTTTATTATCCTAGTATTTTCTTCCAACATCAAATTTTTTTGTCAATGTCTATCCCAAAATCTTGTTGAAAACTTCTGCAAAGACCGTTGGCTTTAGGGTGATAAGGAGTAGTCTTATGGTGTGCCACCATAAAGTTTGTCAATAGAATTCTCGATCATCTCATTCAATAAATGAGTTCCTTTATCACTTTTCAAGCTTAATGGACAACCATACTTGCTAATGATATTTTCCCACAAAAATATTGCTGCTATAGATATTGTGTAATCCTTTGAAGGTGCTGCCTCCACCCATCTTTTCGATAGTCCGCATGCTTATAATATATCACACATAAGTCCTACACGCAGTGGGGAAATTGGAATGAAAAATTTAATAGCCAATTCTAAAAAGGCTCACTCTTTCAATAGGCCATAATGACATCTCATCTCTATTTCCAAGCTTCCCAATGTGTTGACAATGATCACACACCTTGACACATTACTTAATATCCTTGTACAAGGCTTCCCACCAAATTCCAACCATCAAAATCTTGCATGTTATAAATACCAATATAATAACCTTCGCTATCCCACCATGATCTTCTCAATATACTATTCCTTAAAGAATTCATAAATGTATTTAATCTCTTCCTCTTCTATGTCGAATTAGCCTTGATCTTCAGATTCAGTCTCAGAGCTCAATTCTTCTAATTCAACTTCATATTGATATTCGAACCAAGCTAAATCAGCTTAGATACACAGAACCTCAAATTAGGATTCTTAGAATTCATCTATAGCTTCGTGGATTCCTTAAGTGGACTCAAAAGGGTTTGCAACTAATCCAAAGGGGCTGAGTGAATGGAAAAAAATGAAGATAGTGAAAATGTCGTATTGTTCTAAATGTAATGGATGATGGATGAGAGATAATTATTTGATGCTAGTGATTTCATGACCTTGACCCTCTATTATCATCTAAACAATCCATATTGGTCAACTTGTTAGCAAAAAACATATACAATACAATTGATAAATGAAATCTGAGTAATGTTGCAAGGAAACGAAGTAGACAGAATCGTAGGCGACTCAGGAGATAATAACAAGATGACAAAAATGTAATATCTAACCAATTATTGTTGAAAATATGATGTTCCAAGGACTTAGATTATAACATGAGATGAAAAACTAGCAGATAAGTATACCTCAATGTATAAATAGAAATGTAAAGTGATATCTGACCTTGAAGATGATGAATGAAATTGATGAAACTTGTAGTTGAATGATGATTTTTTTATCACCGATAGGCTTCGAAATGGTTCCCAAAATTGATGATTGTGAATGCCAATGCTTTGGATAATAATGCATTGACGTTGATGTAGTATAACAATGATGAACTCTTGATAGGAAACTCAGGCTCCAAAATGTGAGAAGATGATCCCAAAAAGAGACTGGAAAATGGGGTTAAATAATCGCTAGTGATTTTCCAAATCGCCAACAATTTCAGTCCGTTTGGGCTTGTTTAGCAAATCGTTGAAATGATTTTCTAATTTGAGATTTTTGTTCATATTTTTGAGAGATGGATTTGTTGGGTTTGTTTGAAAGTGTCGAGTTGGCTAGTGATGTGTCAAATTTATTTAGGGAAATGATAAGATAGGTTAGATATTATCCAATTTGGCTAAGTTTGTTTTAAGATGAGTGTTGATTGGAGAATACTTGTTAGAGGTCACACAAGGAGTCCGTGTGGGAGAGAAGGCCAAGATCAAGGGCACTAAGGGACAGGAAGAACCCATGCATGAAGGAAAATTTTAGCTTTTGGGACTTAGCCGATTTCAAGCGTGAAGACCTATTTTTAGAAGATGGCGTGAAAAACACATCAATGATGTAGAGACGTGCACACCACACATTGTTTATCTTTGGAGGATCGGATCGAAGAATTTTTTCATGGAGATGAGATAAGAATAGGATTGTCACTTCAATTAACTGTAGGAGGTCTATCGATGGCACACTTGCATGTGTGGTTATGCCTCGTAAACGGCGTGTGGGTATTCATAACATGCAACCTATTTCTCGGAATAGATAAGCGATGAAGGGAAAGTCCCCACCCTATATATATATATATATATATGATGTGAAGCACATAATAGGAGATATAGATGATAGATGGATGTTTGTGTGATAAAGAGATATACGATGGAATTACTATAACAGATCCATGCGGATTGGTATAAATTGACATTATTTTAAGGAGCTTCGTGTTTATTAATGGATGAAGTTATTGGTTGAATCTAAGTGTCATTACTTGTGTGTGTAATTGAGTAGTGCATGTTATTGATTCAATCATGATTATGGTTTAAGATTTTTCTTTCATAGATCTGAATGTAGCATGCATGGTAGAATGGTGGATTAGTTATAGACGTATATGTTTCTCCTTCATCACACTAACATCCTGTTACAACAACCTTAAAGAGGGACTTGGTACCTTTGTGTGCTTTGGGTGAGCACTCGTCTAGGCTGAGTGATGTGCCAACACGACTAGGGTGTTATCTATTAAATTCTAGGTTGCATCAATGAGTATTAGGTGGTTATTTAGTGATTGATTAGGTGTACAATCATAAGGTTATATAGGATAATGTATGATAATGTAAGATAAAATGAGATAAATAGGATGAAAAATAATGATGGTCCTAAATTAATTAATATATTTAATTAATTTAGAATTTGGGGTGTTAATTAACTAATGAGGGTGTGGGGTGTAAGGTAGGTTTAACTAATGAAATGTGGATTGTCGATGTATTTAATTGATCAAGGAGGTGGGTGTATTGTAATGGTTTGGAAAAGGATGATGGGTATATATTTTTAGTGTCTATAACTACGTGTCTTCATAATTAACCATACCCTCCTTGGATGGTTCCAAATTCTCGGATCATGCACTAACTAAACATAAATTCTTGTAAGCTTTTGTTCACTAAAGTGGTCAACATATGGATCTTCCTTCTTATATAAAAAGGGTATAATCATGCGCTCTTCCTCGTTCTCAAAGTTGATGTAATTTTTATTAAATCACATATCCGACTTATTCACATGAACCGGGAAGTCCAAGTAATGCTAGAAATTTATCTACTTCAGCAAGCTCTAATACCTCAAAATCCCCAATAAACTTGACTCCTTGAATTGTAATAGTTACATCCTTCAATACCCCAATCGAATGGCCCTGGTCTTGTTTTCCATATAAAACACATTTATCAATGGTTGCAAGGTGGTCCTACCCATCTAATTATGAGCATCAAATTCAACACATTCACTTATGCATTGGTATCAATAAGAATGTTACGCAATAACCAACCATAAATTAATACATCAAATGTAATATCTTTGTCAAATTCATGATTCTAAGGTGGTGTATTTGCATGTAGTATCTATCTCTTACCCTCATATCCAACGCATAGTACATTTTCTCATATCCATTTCCTAGGAGAGGAATGATGTTCTCCTAGTGCAACATCATGCACACCTCTTTCGATTCATCAACATCCTTCTACAGAGATCAACTTTCCTTACACAATCCATATCATGTTCTTGTTCCTTTAAAAACCGTATTTCTCCTCAACACCACGAAAACTTCCACGATATCTTGATAGACTTCTTTCAGTGTGGGGTGTAAGGTAGGTTTAACTAATTAAATGTGGAATGTCAATGTATTTAATTAATCGAGGAGGTGGGTGCATTGTAATGGTTTGGACAAGGATGAGGGGTGTAGATTTTTGGTGTCTACATTTTCCCTTTTTTGTCTAGTGGTTTTAATGACAAAGTATTAGACAAAAATAATGAAGAGTTGTTTTGTATGGGTGATCCAAAAAGTAGTAAAGGGAATACCAATGTTTTTATATGATGTGTTTCATAAGAGTTTCCCTAGTCCAGGGGATACCAAAACAAGATGTGCTACCGAAGAATCAAATGATAGGGGAACCAAGGGGTTCAACACCTATAGACGTATGATTCGTGAAGGTAGGCTAAATTGATGGGGAAAGTCAAGTGATGGGGGCCAAAGGGAACACATCCCATAGATGAATGATGAATCCCAATGTTGATTTTGTTTGTTTAATTTAATGTTTCAAGGACTAGGGTCCATTGAAAGTAAGACACACTTTGTGAAAAAGTGATGATTGACATGTTTTTAGGGAAAAGGAGAGAATAATGGCTAAAATAGGGGCTAATCGCTAGTAATTGAAAAAATCACCAATGATTAAGGAAATCTCCGTGATTACCCCAATTTAAAAATAGGGCTATAAATAGCGGATTATGAATTCATTTTTCTCATTATTACCGTGGTGAAAACGGATTGTCAGAGCAACAATGGTGAAAAAACCATGTTTTTGGGTGAACGAGAATATTTGGACAAAATGGCATCTTCTAGCGGACATCAAAATCCCGTAATGGTTGAGGTAAGTCAATTTATTCCCTTTTTTAATTTTTTGCTGATTTTTGTAGTTATTATGGTTTTTTTTCATTTTGTGAGTGTACGAATGCCCTAGTTCTCAATCGTAGGAATCACTCGACGATTCATGCAATCACCAAAGAATTGAAGTGAATTTCGACAATTCACCCGTAATTTAGAAAGTTTGCATTTGTGAGTATTGACATGATTTTTAAGTAATGTTTCTAGGTTTATATGGTGTTTTTGATTCCATTCTAATCATTTTTGTATGTAATTATATTTGACGTCGATATTGATTATATAATGTTGATGTTTAAGTAATTTTGTATAGTTACTTTTTTATGAACGAAGAATTCTAACTTTGGATAATGATGTGCCATCACAAATTTTTGATGTTTTAGATGTTGTTGGTATTTTTAGGTGATGATGTTGATGTTGATGTAAAGAAATTTTTGATATGTTGTGGATGATATTTTTATATTTTGCAACAATGATTCTAATATTTGTTTGTGTGTTTTTGTGTTTGTAGGTGGATGCTAAGTTGACTATCTATGATCATATACCATTGATCTTGGATGAGGTGAGAGTTTACATGTGATCTCAAACTCTCTACTTTGGAATTGTTCACAAAATCACTATTAAACATTGTTGTTCTACTTTCTATTAGAAAATAACAGGGATAGCTAGTGAATGCATTTTTCTTATGCTTAGAATAAAAATTGCATAAAAGGAAAGAATATAAACTCATGAACACCAACAAGTTTTATCCTGGAAACCTCTAGAGGAGGAAAACCAATTGGGAAGGGAAAATGCTCTTTCTTCCCACTTTTATTGGCCAATTCAATTAAGAAGTACATAATTTACAATAATTATGAAAGAGAAGTAGATAATATCTCACACTTCCTCCCAATTACTTGCTTGCTCTACCTCAACACTCCTTTCTTCTACAAACACAATTCTAGCACTAAGAATTTCTTGCTCACTTGCTTTCATGCTTCGATAATAAAAATCTCCTTCCTACATGTATTTATAGCCTTTCTCATGTCCTCATGTGCACTAGAGGATGGGAAAGGTCATGGAGGAGAAGAGACACAGACAACCTTTCTAATTATGCAACTGTTTGTTTCAAATTTTATTTTTCTATCCCAAAGAGCCAGGACCGCTGCCCAATGCAAACCAATGCTCACCAAACCACCACCCTAGTTGGATGGTGGTTACAAAGCACCACCCTAGTTGGGCGGTGGTTCAGAATCGCTACGCCACTCGCATAGAGCATCAATTATGTTAACATAAAGACAAAACCTCTGTTTCTTCATTTTCCTTCTTTAGTTTTGGCTAATTTTATGGATAGAGTTATTTTGGATCCCTATGGATCACACCTCCCCTGCTTAGGAGGATTTTGGTCCCACAAAATCTTAATGGGGGAGTAGATGAGGAAATAATTCCCTCACTTGCTCCTTCGAGTACCACCGGCCTACCTTGGTGTCTTTCCTTTCAGTCCAATCTGCCAAGACTCCTATGGACCTCTCCTAGTCTCTCTAACCTTCTGCTGCAGCACTACATCCTCCTCCAATTCACCTTGTGAGTCTAAGACGCAATCCTCAATGGAAGGTAGAAACTATAGTCCTTCATCTTCATCTAGCATGGATGGCTCATATAGGTGTAAGTTCTCACAGTTTACTACTGAGTACATCCTCATAAATGATGGCAAATCAAGTCAAAAGGCATTTTCTACAACCTGCTCCAATATGGTGGAGGGTCCATATTGTAGTGGCTTTAGCTTCTATGCTTGACCTTGTAGTCTCTCCTTGCTCAAATAAATCCAAACTCTATCTCCAACATGAAGCTTATGTTCTCTCCTGTGCTGATTATGCCTAGCCTTGTACTTGGCTTGAGATTTCTCTAACTGTTCTTTGAATTTGAGATGGATTTTCCGAATCCTCTTAATGAATTTTTTTCTCTAGTTGCCTATGCATCTTATGTATCCTCCTCATCCTGCTACCCAACTGCTATGTCCAAAGTGTATTTATAGGTAGATATCCCAAGCATGCTTTAAATGGTGACTTCATAGTGGATGTGTGTACTACTTAGTTATAGGAATGTTGAATGTATGCGCTAAGGACTCATCCCAAATCCTTAATTATTTGATATTATACCCTCTGATCAATTGTACCAAATTCGTGTTCACCACCTCTATATTTCCATCTTTCTCGTGGATAGAAAATCATTCTCCTTTGTAACTGGTATCCATCTTGTCCCACAAAGTAGTCCAAAACTTCCCCAAGAATCTAGAATCCTTATCGAAATAATAGAATTTGGCAAACAAAAATTCACTCATACATTAGCAAAGAAAATATTTACTTCCTCATGTGCTTTTACTGTCTTTTTACATGCCATAAGAATACACATCTTATTGAATCTATCAACAACAACATAGAGATAGTCATGGCCATGTTTAGACATAGGTAATCCTCCTACAAAATCCATAGAAATTTCCTCCCACAGATGAGTAGGTACTGAAAAAGGCATATACAAACCATCCTTCCTAGTCTTAGGCTTGCTAGTATAACAAGTTTACATCCATGTATAAATTTTGATACTTCTTCTTGCATATTGGGACAATACACATACATTTGCAAGTGGGCTAGGTTCTTACCAACACCAAAATGTCCCACTACTTTCGAGGTATGTGTTTCCCTCATCAATAGAAGTCTTTCTTATTTAGGCACACAAATATTCCCCCATCGGTAGAGCAGCCCATCTTTGAGATAAAAATCTTTAATACCTGTCCTTTCAGCCCCTTGGGACTCGCAAATCGCTGAAATATCACCCCAAAGTCTTTGTCCTGGGAATATGCCTCTCTGTAACCTTCCTTCTTGAAGGGATCGATCTGAGATATAGTGGCCAAGAAAGAGAACTTATCCTATGCGGGCAACCTAGACAAAATGTATGCCACCAAGTTTGTACTACCCTTCTTTTATTTGATCACCAGATGGAACTGTTGAAGGAACCCCATCCATTTGTAGTTCCTTTCCCGCTGCAATTTAAAGTGTGCTTGCAAATATTGGAGAGTTTTGTGGTCAATGTACACAATTGTTTCTTTACCCAACAAATAATGCTTCCATTTTTTAATTTCCTGAACTAATGCATACATTTCCTTATCATATACAAAATATTCTTTAACTCGGTGAAGTAACATTTTAAGAATGATAGCATACGAGTTTACCTCCTCAAGCAATACTACACCCATAGCATAATCACCGACATTTGTCTCTACTTCAAAGGACTGCTGAAAATTAGGAAGAGGAAGTATTGGAGCATGACTCTTTGTAGCCACTTTGTGTGAGGTACTGCAATCTCGGAGAAGCCCATAATAAACTTCCGCATGTACTATATTGCTACAACAAAACTTCTAGTCTTTGTGGGTCCCGTTGGTGTTGGAAAACTAGTAATGGATTCCACCTTCTTTGGATCCACTCTTAGCTCTCCTCCTCTAACCACGTGCCCAAGATAAACAAGTGACTATTTTACAAATTCACATTTCTTCATATTACAAAGTAGTTGTTTCTCCCTGAGAACTTGCAAGACTTGCTGCAAATGAGTTAGATGTTCCTCCCATGTGGAACTAAAAATCAAGATATCATCTAAATAAACAATGACATGTGAATATATGAAATCCCGTAATACATCATTCATCAATCTCATAAATGTAGTAGTTTTATTACATAAACCAAATGGAAGTACTAATAAACACTCATACAAACCTTGTTTTGTCTTGAACGCAGCTTCCATATATCCTCCTCCATTCTAAATTAGTGATAACCTAACTTGATATCCAAATTTGTGAAGAATTTGGCATGCTAAAGCTAGTCCAAGAGATCATCTATGTGGGGAAGTCAATATTTGTTCTTTATGGTGATCTTATTCAAAGCATGGTAGTTGATGCACATTCTCCAAGAACCATCCTTCTTCGGCACCATCACAATAGGTGAACCGCATGGTGAGGTGCTTGGATGTATCACCCCTTGGTCTAACAGCTTCTTAGAGTTGTTTCTTTACTTTCATAATATCCAACAAGGATTACTTGTACAACCCAATGTTTGGTAGAGGGACTCGAAACAACCGAATCTCATGCTCTACTTCCCTCTTTGGTGGTAACCCATTGGGATCCTAAAAAAGTTATTGAAAATACTAAATAATACTATCCAAATCCTATTTTACCTGGTTATAAATATCTAAAAATTATACCCCTCTTGTTTATCCTTTTAAAAAAGTAAAAAATTGATTATGATTTGACTAAATAAGTATTTTTGCTTGGTTAAGACTCACCATAGTAACTTTTGTCTTATCTTTGGTGTGCTTGGATGTTGTAGCTAATCCCATCCTTGACCCATATGTAGCGATTTTTCCTTCTCATAAAAATAACATCCCGATATACAAGTAAGGACTTTCAAAAACAACATCAAAAGCATGAAGTGGAATAACATCAACTTCCAATACATCAATATACTAGGGATTTATCCCAAACTCGACCTTACATCTTTTTGTACCCAAATTTCAAAACCCTTCTTCACCCAACCCAAAGGATAAGGTGTGTGATGCTCATAATTATCAAGACCAAGCTTCTTTATAACTTCTTTAGAAATCAAATTAGTTTGAGAACCGGTATCAAGAAAAGTATTTACCTTAGTTCTCTTGATTTTATTTTGATGTGGAATAGTCTACTCATCTCCTCTTCCCCGGTTGTCCATGTTGGTGGCAGTGCATCCAAGCCTCTCATCTACATCATAGTCATCTTCGATTTCAACCTCCCCTTTTGTCTTTATAGTTGTCATGGAATTCTTTGTGTCCTTGGTTCGATTCTTCGAATGTAACTTTGAATGAAACTTCCAACATGTAGTGTCAGTATGACCATTGATATCACAATTCTTGCAAAAATTCTTGGGATCTTTACAAGTATTTAAAGTAGTGGCAACTTGTTTACCTTTCTCTTTCCACTTACCCTTCTTATTTATTTTCCCATGTTCTTTCTTTTGTTGATTTGTTGATTTCTTTACCCTTGGCTCTACTTCTCCTTGCTTCTTTTCATCATCTATGTAGTATTCCTACACACACGCCTCATTGAGATATTTGAGCTTCGTGGAGATGAATTCTCTTTAAAGGTGAGTGTAAATACCTCCCAAGTACTTAGTTAGAATATCCTCATCCTCCAAGTCCATGTTCAGCAACATGTCCTACCTCTGAAACTCCGTAGTATAGATCTACACACTTTGACCATTGTATTGTCTAAAATACTACCATTTAATCATTTGGTTAGTCTTGTGGCCAATAGGATAGAAGTTAACTCTAAGTAATTCTTTAAATTATCGCCAAGATTTCACAATAGGATGTTTCTTTTTTTCACAAGTGGATAGATGGGTTTCCCACAAAACCAGAGCATGTCCCTCCATTTTGAGATGTACAAAGGTGATCCTCTATGCCTCAGTGACATTATGGATGCTAAAGTATACTTATAGCTGTTTTAACCATTTATCAAGCAACTCTGCATCTACTTGTCCTTCAAAGATTTTAATTTCAACTTTCATCTCAAATTTAAAAGGAGTATGATCAGATTTTACCTTTTCTCTTGCATTTGAAGCCTCTTATTCATTCTCTTCCCCATAATATTCCTCATGGTGGCTCCTCCCTATGCCAAAATTTTGGCTAAGCCTCGAACAAATGAGTCCATAGAGTCTTTCTTAACAAAATTTGTCTTCTACAAATCTACAATTTCTTCTTGTCTTCTAAACATCCTATCCATCATGGTATACACCCTCTCAATTATACGAGACCAAGTTCTCTTCCTCCATTTGTCCCCAAATTCTCTATTTCCACTTCATTGTAGAAATATATGGATCGCAAGGTAAAGCCTCTTCTCCTAAAGATCTTGTCATTTTCATACAAATCCAAGAACGAATACCACAGTCCTAGATATTTGTTAGCTATGATACCATAATGATCTATAAACTCTCTACTTTGGAATTATTCACAAAATCACAATAAATTTTTGTTGTTCTACTTTTGATTAGAAAATGACAGGGATAACTAGTGAATGAATTTTTCGTATGCTTAGAATCAACAATTGCGAGAAAAGGAAAGAATATAAACTCATGAACACCATCAAGTTTTATCTTAGAAACCTCCGCAGGAGGAAAACCAACGGAAGGGAAAATGCTCTTCTTCCTACTTTTTATTCACCAATTCAATTAAGAAGTATATAATTTACAATAAGTATGAAAGAGAAGTAGATAATATATCACACTTCCTCTCAATTACTTGTTTTCTCTGCCTCAACACTCCTTTCTTCTACAAACACAATTCCAACCCTAATAATTTCTTTATCACTTGATTTCATGCTTTGATAATAAAAAAATATCCTTCCTACATGTATTTATAGCATTTCTCATATCCTCCCATGCACTGGAGGATATGAAAGGTCATGAAGGAGAAGAGACACGGACAACATTTCCAATTTTGGGACTGTTTGTTTTGAATTTTATTTTTGTCTGAAAGAGCCAAGACCTTTTCCCAATTTAGACCAATGGTCATCGGACCTCCGCCTTGGCTGGGTAGTGGTTCTATAACCGCCACTTTGCACAAAGCGGTGGTTTTGTTAGAATAAAGATAAAACCTCCATTTCTTTATTTTATTTATTTGGTGTTGGATGATCTGATGAAGTAGAGTCATTTTAGATCCCTATGGATCAACATGATAGATGATGATTGGGATCACATTGAGGATGTTTGTTTTGGTTCCATGAGACATTATCAATGGCTACACGATGTCGAGTTTGATGTTGGCTTTGTTAGAGTGGTGGAATCCTTCCATATGTACTTTTTGTTTCCTACTAGGGAGATCATGATTACTTTAGTGGATGTACATAGTATCCTAAGACACCCTATCTATGAAGAGGGTGTATATATTATTTTTGAGGAGGAGAGGGTTGTTATGATGACTAGATTATATGGGGAGGATGTCAAGGATGTTAGATATGAGTCAGGGGCTTTTGCTTATGGAAAACTATATTCAACTGATATAGAGGGTCGTACTCGGATGACCATGATGATGATGGCCATCATTTGTTATGCTTTGCCAGATTCTAGAGGTGGCCAATTTCCATGGATGATGATAGGGGTTGTGGCTCGAGATGATGGAGCATCATACTATTTTTAAGTGGTGTTTGACCCTAATTGTCCTGACATTTAGAGAGTTGTGGGTCTGGAAGGCCCACAAGAGGTATGGTATTGATATTGGATTCTTACTATAGGCTTGGACCTTTGAGCATATTGTCATTGCTCGACTAGTGGGGTTGTCATGGGGGATTGGTGATGGGAATCCTAGATTTTGAGATGGAGGGAGGATGTAGGTTGTGGGTCGAAGAGGAGGAAGAAAGGATACTATAGGGATTTATTATCTGGATTTCAGGTAGGGGATGTGATTTGGAGGCCTTATTTGGATTTATCCATTTGCCCTAAGTATTCACATGAGTTGATGGGTTCAAAACAATCTAGGTGGGTCATGCTCACCGAATGGGTGAGCACAAGTTACTCCACCTTAATCATGTTAGGAGATAATTTTGGCTAGTATAGGGAGTGCCTGAGGAGCCTATACAAGTATAGGTGAGAGGAAGGAGATACAAATACTCTAAGGTCGGTTGTGATAGAGCTCGAGATCTTTATAAACCAATAGGGGGCCATGGGTCCTAACGTTGAGGGTGTGATTATTCCTATTGATGATGCAGGGGTTACTCCCAGTACACAACATGGTGGACTTGAGCATTGACAGTTTTGATAGGACTTGGGGTACACAAAGAGTTATAAGGGTACATGCTCGGGTAGCGGGAGGAGCACATGCATAGGAGGCATTGGAAGGTGCTTAGGATGACAATGAAGAGGAGGGTGATGATGATTTAGATGCAGCTATTGCAGCAGTGACGTCTGAGAATGTTGTAGTAGAGGGAGAGAGAGAGATATAGCTTGAGAGAGTAGGATGACCTTTTAGGAGTTTGAGATACATTGATTGTTGAGTGAGACGGTTTGGTTACTAAGTGTGATGGACTCATAGTAGAGTTAGCTCGAGGTTGTTGCAGATAGAGATCGGTATAAAGGACATAGAGATGGGATGAGGAAGGCCTTAGGGATTACTTTGGGTCTTCTGCTTCCAATGTGGAGTTGGTGGAGATGGCCCAGGCCAGTAGACAGAGAGCTCAAGCTAGTGGAAAGATACAAGGGGCTAGTAGATCGATGCCATGGGCTAGTGGAAAAAGGCCACCTATGGGGTTTGGGATGGTTTCTAGGGCTCATTATGAGGTATTACGAGTAGAGCTTGATTATTGTGTTGATATGATCATGATTGATTATCTTGACATCACTTTGTATGATGATCACTTAACCACTAAGGCGGAAGGCCCTAGTCCTAGTGAAAAGAGTGTGAGTCACCCACCTCGGAGACCAGAGCAAATAGGTGATAGGGAGGAGGGAGGAGATGGAGGATATCCTAGTGTTGTTGGTGATGAAAGAGTAGTTGGAGGTGGAAATGATGAGGGAGGAGAGGGCAGTCTGACAACCCTCCTAGCCGAGCACTGGGAGGTTTCCGGTTACCCACCGATGATGTATTTGATGTATGACTCATTAAAGCCCATTTTGATATGATGATGATCATGATGTATATGGAATTGATTTATATGATGATGATGATGAGGTTTTGTTACCTATGTTGTTTGAATTTCATGTGTATGTTTTTAATTTTAAAATATATATTAGTGTTTGATGGATTTTTGTGGATGCATTAGTTATGATATTATGGTTTATGAATATGTTTGATAAAATGTTGAATTGTTTAATTAAATGATTTTAAAATGTGATATGAAATGAACCAAGTAAAATGAAATAATTGCCCCATGATGGATTTCACACATACATGATGGGTTTTAAAAGCTTAAATATATTTGCCTTAATGAAAGCTAAATGAGATTATGGATGGATAGTTACACTAATCTTAATAGAATATGGGATTAATTCGATGTTTCTTTCCAAGACATGAAATGGTTTTGAACATGTGTAGGTCGGGATAGGAATTAATCTCTCCTTTTCCACGGGCTCATAGAGAAATACCACAACTTTTCATATTTGATTTTAAAGCAAACTGATCAATGCGGAAAGTTTTCTATGAGGGGAAAGTTGATCAATGTGGGAAGCTTTCCTAGATGATTTTGATATTGATGTATTTATTTTTAAGGTTGATCAATGCGGAAGCCTTTTTATGGGTAACCATCCTTCAAGGGTATGGTCTACATTTTTTACTAGTATCTTTCCTTCGAGGGATCAATCTAATTTTTAATTTTGATTTTTATAGATAGTGGTCCTTCAAGGGATCGGTCTATGATTTTGATGGATAGTTGTCCTTCAAGGGATCATTCTATCATTTATTTTTGTATTTTGAAAAATGCATCCAAATGATTTCAATATGTATATTTTTAGCTGAGGAAAATCCCTAATAGACCATTTCAAGGAGGGGAGAAGATATATATGATCTACACATTCATACCTCATGTCATACCTTTTGCATAATAGGTGAGTGTAATGATTAAAGGGGTTCCCACAAGAGAGGAACTTATCCAAAGTGAAATATGTGACAAACAGATCCGTGGTGTTTATTTTTAAGGTATATCTAAGATAATGACAAATAACCACATGCTTTCAAATCATTACTATGACAAGATGGATGATATGATAGAGTGACAAGATTTTAAATGTAACCACTATCATGAAAATCAATCATTTAACAATAAAATGGACACAAGTACAAGGCATTCAAATTTTCCTTTTCAGGGTCACCATCAAGGGAAGCGAGACGATACACTCCCGACCCATACTTGTGAGTGATGACATATGGACCAATCCAATTAGGGGAAATTTTTCCATGTTTACTCTGTTCTAATTGAGTGACATTTTGATTTTCTATAATGAAAAGATCACCAATTTTAAAGTCATGTTATTTGATATGTTTTTTATATGCTTTTTAATGTGTTCTTGATAAACTCAATGATTTTCAAGGGCCATTAGATGTTTTTCATCTAACAGTTCAAGTTGTAATAAACAATCTTGTCGATATTCTTCATTGGGGATGAAGTCCTTAATTTATGCATGAAGTGATGGGATTTTAACTTCAAGAGGTAAAACAAATTTGGAGCCATAGACAAGTGAATATGGTATAGCTCTCGTAGGAGTACAGATGCTAGTTTGATAGGCCTAGAGGGAAAATGGGATTTAGAGATGTCAATTCCTTCCTACATCATTTACTATTTTCATGATAATTTTATTAAGTGCTGTATTTGAGGCCTCATCCTATCCATTTTATTGTGGATAATATGGCGATGAAAAACTAAGTTTGATGTCGAAAAAACGTATAATGTATTGATATATGAAATTGATAATAGGACTTGACTTAGTGGATGTTAAAGAGATAAATTCAACCCATTTAGTGAAGTAATCAGTAGTTGTGATAATAGAGTAATGTTGTTGAGATGATTAGGATTAATAGCAACAATAAGATCTAAACCCCATTGAGAGAAAGGCTATGCTTTCTTAGCAGGTTGTAATTCTGATGGGGACATGGATGAGATTTGAATGAATTTTACATTTAACAAATTTATTTACACATTCACAACAATCCTTGCTGATAGTAGGCTAGTAGTACCCTAGTCATATGACACATTTAGTGATGGAATTTCCACTGAAATATCCTCCAAAACTCTATCATGGAATTCTTCAATTTCTTTAGTTGACTCATGTTATTTAAGGCACCTTAATACGTGTTGGCGAGAAAATTTTTCGGGGAAAAATTGGTGGTCATATTGCCAATGCTTTGAGAGTCTAATTTACTCTACTTAACCGTGCAACTGTAAATGCACGTGCATGCATGAGTAAAAGTGAGTTTTTTCCCTGTGACCTTTCAGTCAGGGATCCAACAGGGGCACTCCACTGACCCTGTGGTAAAAGCTTACATATATCTACAAGAGAAGAATTTGATAGGAAAGTGGGAAAGGGAGTGAGAAAGTTAGAAAAGAGAAACTAATGCTACAAGTAGAAAATCAGAGACTTGCATACACCAGCCAGATATTTCATTACATGCACTTGAATTTAGAAGAAATCAAATCCATGAAAAACAACAACAAAACCAAATAGCATTTAATGAGCACAAAGTACCACTGAACTCCTCAATCAAAAAAGGCTAAAATTCCTTCTTCCTTTATTAAAGCTCAAGAAAAATTGTACATAACATAGAAATAGAATAAATTTTTGAGTAAGGGAAATGGAAGAAATTTTCTATCTCTTTGATCTCTTCACAAGGATATATCCCTCATGAATTAAAAAAAAAACAGCTCCAATAGCTAAGAAGTCTAATAAGTTTTCTAAGAAGAAGCTCAAATGAGGAGCTTATTACAATTTATAGAAGAGAAGACAACACTTCATCTTCTTGATGACTTTTCAAATACTTTAATTTGACTTTAGACTATTCATATTCCACTTAAATATTTAAGTCCCTTTTATAAAATCAAGGCAACTTAAATTTTACATTATGTTTCTAAAGTCACTTAAAGTTATATTAAAAAGTGCAAACCCCAATGCAAAAATATAACATTGATGAGAGAGAGCGTTGGGTGAGAAAATAAGAGAGAAAGAGAAAGAAGAGGAAGAAGAAGAAGAGAGAGAAAGGAAGAATTATGTGGAAGAATGAGCTACTGTAGTGGATTTGATCTCACTTCCTGACTGGTTTCCACTTTGTGCTCCTAAGAAGGCCTTTGTCCCTCCAAGATCCTTGTTGAAATGAGTTGCTGCAGGTTCCACTTTTTCGGCATGAGGAATGCGAACACAGCTCAAGGTATCTATCCATCCATCAGCCACACTATTGATGTCTTTGCACTTCTCGAACCATGATGAATGTTTCTCTATGATAAGTGTAATAGAGGCCCAAATCTCTGAGAGGAAGTTAAGGGTATCCTTAGTGAAGGAAAATGGGTTGCCTACCTCTTTCTTGACGTATTCTTCAAATGGACCAATCAACTCATCAATAGTTGTATCCTTGCCCATTGCAGGTAATCCAAGTTTTTGAGTTTTCTGATTTACACTATCCTACAATTTGTATGTTTGTTCCTCTTTTTCCTCCAGCTTTGTGATGGCCCGATTGATTTCCTCAAACCTGATTGTGAAGGCCCTTGCCCATACATGTGACAAGTCCTCTGAGGGAGTTTCAAATATCTTCCTATCAATCAACTCCTGATAATGAGTGATGCTCATTTCATCTACTACTAGGCCCAAAGGTTCCCAATAGTCCCTTTCTTTCTCCAAGTATTCCTTAAGTTTTCATGTCCTATTTGTTTTCACACACATGTAAGCGAAGAGTTTGACCACTTCTTAGAGCACTAACTTCCCTTTTTTCAGAAATTGAGTTAATCCATTCATTATTTTCTCATCCTTGCATTGTGAACTCGTGTGTCCTCCTGATGGATTCTGGATTAAGCTACTGATGGGTATAACTTCCTCAGTGGGAATTTTGTGGCATTAGGATCAACTATATTTTGCACATAGAATGAAAGAGTTCACACCTTCTATTTTAGTTCATCAATCTTCTTCTTATACTCCTTATTCCTTTCCACCATGTGAGCGAAGATTGTTGATACATGTGCAAATCCCCTTCATGAGTTTCTAGTCCTAGTTAGATTATGCTCATCTCATAGTCAATTGGTTTCATCTTATCCATTGGATTGATTACCTTGGACCGAAGCTACTTTGATGTATTGATTACCCATTTCCCCACTGTAAGACCATGAGGCTATATATGCAAGATTTCTTGATCTTTTTTCTTTGGACAATGAGAGAATCATTGATAGATCAGGGGATGCTACTTGATGCACAGTGCGGGTGTTAGGGAAAATTATTTCTTACATCCAAGGAAACATCTCATCGGATTCGGGCTCAATGATAGGTGCACCAATAGTTCCCTATTCTGAAGGAAGAGAAAATCTTGAATGAGAGAAGTATGGTTGTCAACAAGAGGTGGGACCTCCTATGGTGGCTCAAAGACTAGGTCTTGGACCATGTGTTCTTCATCCACTTGTGTCTCGGCCACTAGATTTTCTTCCTACATTTCTGCGATCAAGTCTTCCTCTTGTAGTGACTCAAATAAGTCTTCTTCTACCTTGGCTTTCTTTGGTGTCTTCTTGTGAGGAGAAGATTCTAATTCTATGGCCTTCCTTTTCAAACTTTCTCCGGAGTGTTTAGAGACTGAAGTCACCTCTACGAATTTTGAGGATGACTGATGGGAAGCTTGCTTCTAACTTGGGGGAATTCCTCATGACTGGATGATCATGGTTCTCTTCTTTTGAAACCAATTTCTCATTCTCCTTACCACTTTCTTAGTTTGTTCCTTTATATCCCTTGATTCACGAACATACCAGTTGACTAGAGACAAAGGGGACATCTTGAATACCACGTACTTAGGATCATACATCTTTGTCCCATCATCATGTAAAATATCTTCATACCAAGAGAACTTGAATTTATTCATCTCACCGATTGTCATCCTCATATGGTCTTTTTAATGCACTTCAAATTCATCAGTGCAATTAGCCCAATAAAACTTGGCTTGTGGCTTGTGTTGTAATTAGGGACGTAGAAAATTTGGGATCTTCTCGGATGTTGAAATTTGGCATCAAAATATAGGGATGCAAAGTCAAATGAGTGAAAGTGGCCTCCAGATGAGATGCATCATTTGAGCTCTTGTATGTGAATACCACACGAGAGAGATAGGAAATGGAATAAAATTCTTCCTTCGCTTCTAATCCTATTATTCACTTGAATGATCTATCTACGAGAGATCAAAAAATAAAATTTTGTCACTAAGGTACTTAGGTAGCCTTAGTGGAGCTTGGTCCAAGTTAGCAACTCATAGGTCAAGAATTAAATGAAATAAGATCCAAACTTTTTTATCGAAGGCATCTCTTGTGACGACATCCTAGCTTCCAAATCCCCTTCTAAGCTTCAGACCACATACATTGTGAATGCATCATTCATGTGAGAGAAATGCCTATGGCTTTCCTCCATCACCAATTATGGAAGTTTCTTGAACGCAGCACCTTGGTGGAAATGTTTTGCGTGAGAGTCAATCCTTTAAATGATCTTGAGCTAGTGAGGAGATAGAGCAAGTAAGAAGTCATGTGGAAATTATTCATCATGGGTACTTGGAGCAATTACAGATGGAGGTTGTTGTTGATGATCTACCCCTAGTCAATTCTCTATTTTCCTTCTGTCAATGTTAAGATGAAAAGGCCCATCCAGTCTTTAAGTATCTTGTGTTTGCTTTTCCCATCACTCTATTGAGGAGAGTGATTGCATCCAAATATCCTTCTTAGAACTCATACATTAGAAGGTTCTTGTGCATCCTTGAGGGATTTCTTCCTATTTTCAACCATGAACCAAGTGATACGCCTTGTACATATGCATCCTGTTGTCGCCAAATCACTGCACCCTCCGAATGGCCGGGATGTGAATCGGACATTTAGTGTGGTTGGGACACATGGGATCACCTCTCAAGCTATGAGACTTGGGCTTGAGGTGAACCTCTCGGAGAAGGCCGGCTTCCTCTTCCTAAACTAAGTGTTGTAGTACTCCTAGTGTAACAAAAATGATTATCTAGTCCTATGCTAACATCTTCATGGGGTTTTAGCGAAAGAGATTTATAGAAATGAAACTATAATAGGGATGGTGATGCACCAAATAAAGGGTTTTTCAAGACTCGGGAAGGGTTAATTTGAAGAGGTCAGTGTGCACCACAGTGAACTTCACCTCTTTGCAACTTAGAGAGGTACGGGATACCACAAACTAAGAGACATGCGTTCCCTTTGTTAAACTTTTTCAGATCGAGAAATATACTAGTTTCCCGGTGAAGAAGGATGAACTCAAGAAGGATGAACTCAAGAAGTGTGAACAGACACCATAACTCAACTACATGTAATACTCCACCACTTGATAAGTATCTTGAACTCCAAGAACTCCGCACAAATAGAAATTAAACTTGCACAATGTACTTGCAGTATGAGAAAGGCACAAAGAAGCATAGAAGGATGAAAGGGCCGAGATTAGTCACAAAACACACACTTTTATTGCTTGATAACATGCACAATGCATCATACATTCGAAGAAGGTAATAGTTTCCATTACAGTCTTGAAGAGGAGGTTTGAAAGTTCTCTCAACACAAAAGAACAACTTGCAGAAGAGAGAGGACTCTTGAAAAGTATACACTCGCCTGAGATATCTAACTGTCTAACTTGTCTAAACTGTTGGAACCCTTTGAAATGAGCTTCCAACTTACATTTATAGAAGAATATGTGAGAAAGAAGAGGAAATGGTTATAATTACATTCATAAATTGAAGGCCCATGATGTATTTATTACAGTTAGTTGAACCACTTGAGAAGGTTCCATCATGGGTCATTAATTGCCTGATGACCTAGTCTTCTCAATTAATTAAAAGAATATTTAAATAAAATATTTAAATAATAATAATTATCTAGTTGCCTTGAATTATCCATCATGCTCGATGAGTCCCATTGATAGGGCTCCATCACGTATCTCTGTTTACGCAATGATCTCCATTCATTTTATGGCACTCTTGATGTCCGGGCTTGCATTTGAATCACCCTAGCTCTGCAGAATGTGTCCTAAAAGAATCTCACCATATGATCTCCAAAATGAACAAGTCGCAAAGATGAGTCGAACTCCTTATCTCTACCTTCACCTCCACCTGTGTCTTGAACCTTTCCAATTCGTTGAGACTTTATTGATAGCTCAAAATTTGACTCTCCCCGACTCGGCATTCGCTTCCTCCTCCTGCATCAATCTCTACCAAGATCCTTATAGAGTTCCCTTCATTCGTCAATTTTCAACAAGCTATATTACTGCATAAACAAGACCTCATCGAGCTCTTACAACTAAAAGTCTCTACCGAGATGATTTCGAGATGATTATCAATTTGACACTAGGTTCTTTATCAACTTGACCACGAACTCTTTATTGAGTTGAGATCAACTCGGGTGACTTTCAATGCTAGGTGATCTCTTCATATGCAATTTATGAATTATTTTTAATTATTGCATCTTGATAATAATTGAAGGTGGGTTCTGGGACAATTTTTTCATTTTGAACATGATAGGATCCCATTGTCCAATCTTGCCATGTGTGCAAAATTGGATAACACATCCATCATTTCCCAATCGTGCAAGGCCTTGTCCTTTGAGATGACAACCATGTTGGGTGATGTCGATATCTGCAGAGAAAGTGAAATGGTTCTAGGGATAATGACCACCATCGTTGTACCATTTTCAGCTTGGATGGTTCATGAGATCAAGCTAGGACCAACTCAAGACTTTGCACAGACATTGGGTGTCCCGTAGTAGTGACAAACCACTTGTGAATATTTGATCTTCAATCTTCTTTCAGTCCTTGGCTTCCATGCGAGTTCTAAGGTAATTCAGGTCCATGTACAAGACATCATTGTCTTCTATCTCATACTCGTAAGAAAAGGGTTGTGCCAACTTCAGCCCATCCACTTCTTCTTCATGTTTTCCTTAGAAAGAGTAACTTGCTATTTTTAATAAGCACAAAAAAGAAGCTCCCTTGAACCTCAACTGAATGTTGCTACTCTAATTTCCTCTTCTCCCTACATTCCTCTCTCGTTTTGGATCAACTTTCGATTTTTTTCAGGTGCACGTGGGAAAACTTACTATTTTTAGTAAGTTCCAAAATGCCCGTTCTAATGAATTCTCAGCTGCAGTGCATCTCCAATGTCTTTTTCTCCTTCGTAAGTTCTTCTATTGATGACTTTCCCAAAATAGTAGTCCCCTATGTAGAAGACCTACTATTTTTAGAAAGTGGTATTTTGGAGGTTGGATTGATGTGGAATGAAGATATCTCGATATGGGTTTTTTCCCAATATTGCCCCTCTGAAATTTTAGACCTACCCGCTCAATAGTCTAGGAGATTTTAAACTTTTAATTTTTGGACTGGCAGTGCTTTTGGATACGGCAACCATTAATGGACCTCAAAAATTGCAGGTCTTGTTTTCTCCTCCATTTGTGAAAAAATTATATTTTTGATATGGGTTTTTTCTTCTTATGCTTCAAGTGAAATCTTGTTTCAATCTGACAACCGGTTTGATAGGAAATCCAACTTTTTCTTTGTCAGGTCGGAAAGAAGATTTCTTCATTGTGAATGTTCATGCAACACAAGGAGGGATTGAAGGTGTGTTTCTGATGGTTTTTGAGAGAGGAAGTAACAAAAAAAAATGGTGTGTTTTTTCATGCACTGGTTTGTAATATTTCTACGAATCTTTGTTTCACGGCAATGGAGATTTTCACTATTTCTTCTCTTCGTTCTTCGCTTCTTCTTCCTTGTTTGCTCAAACCTCCTTCTGAGACTTGTATGTTTTCATGGAGTGGAGGAAAAACTATTGTGATAGATCTGGTTTGAGTTTCAGCAATGGTGGAGTGGTGGTAGGAAGTTGCAGAGGAGTTTGGAGAAAGAATTGTGCACGAGAGAGTTAGATGTTAGAAGCGAGAAGAAAGTGGCAGGTGGGGATTTTTAAAAATCCAAAAAAATGGATAGAGAGGGATGGAAATTTTTTTGTGTCCTGAAATCCCTCACCTCAAAAGGACATGAGGAAATTCAATTTCCATGGTGAGCAAGGCGGCGACACGTGGTGGTGATCCAACGGTAGGGAATGAAGGCTCCACTAGCTCCCAGGGCTGAAAAATTGGTCTTGAAGAGGTCACATGGGTGACCAAGAGTCTCCTTGGGGATGGGTGAATTTTTCCAATTTTGATGTCCCTGACCTATGAGGGACATGAGGGACATTAAACTCCATGGTGCTCTTGGTGATGACATGTGGCAAATCGGATGGTTGAGGCTTTGAGCTCTCGCAAGCACCTGGGGTTGAACTGGCGATCCTGGAGGTCGCATGAGGATCCATAGGTCATATGGGGGCTGGGAAATTTTTCCATGGTTTATTTCCCTGACCTTCAGAGATGTGAGGGAAAAAATCTCGTAGGCTCCTAGAGCTGACACCTGTCCTCCCAAAGATTGACTAACTCTCGAACTCGCTCCAAGAGGACAACTTTAAATGACAATAACTTGAGCTCCCGATGGAATTTTTAAACTAAATATATATGATCCTGACTAGAAATGACCTTTTTAATCCAATGGTTGTGATATTATGTCTTGAATCTTCCATTTGATACCTGAAAAATTGAATTTTTGATTTGGTACTCCACCTGTGTATGGGAAAATCTTATTTCAGACCCACTGTGCTAAAGTTTTGTGAAGAAACTAATTTCACCATATTTTAGGGCTTGGAATTGAATTTATGAAGATGTTTTTTTCTCCTAACTCCACCCGAGCTCCTAGAATCACCTTCGGAAGTTCAATAGTTGTTTTGGCTTGTGCACTGCCTAGGCCTGTAAACCCTAATTTTAGTGAAATTTCCCCAACTTCTCCGAGTCCTTCCAGAATCTTCCTGAATCAATTCCATGATGTCCCAAGGACTTTTAATCACCTTTGCATCCATTTTTTTCTTTTATCTACTCAATGGGGTTTCTCCAGATCTAGGAAGACTAGTGATAACCCTTCCCACAACCGCTCAAGAAGTTTGAAACTTTTAATGAACTCCAAAATCACTTAGGGGAATGAATGGACTTTCCTAAATCAACTAGGTAGATGATATAATGTTAATCGGAGGTCACTTGGACTGACTAGATAGACACGGGATGCCTTGGAAGTGTAAGACTTGAAAAACTTAACACACAGTATAATTGTCATGCTCGAAATCGTTAAATTCCTTATTGCACATTTGCATGAAAATAATAGGATACCATCCAAACTAGGTTTGTAAAAGATACCACCAATGATGAAAAAATGAGTGGCACGTTGAAGAAATGATCATTTAGCATTACGTGATAAGTTGGTTGGAATTTTGACTCGGCAAGATAGTCGTAAATATGAGTATACTAGAAATCAATTAGATTATCATCAACGATGTTGATAGGAGGAAGTTCATTTTGATGTGAAGGGTGATCCAATTTTTGAACAATGATGGATAATTTAGTGTTGTCTTTTGAATCTTCTATTTATAATGGGATGAGATATCTTGAATATGCCATTACATCTATAAAATTATTAGAGGATTGTGGGATGGTTTGGATAGTGTAGTGATCAAAAGCGCTTCAGGAAAAAGTCAACATTGGCTTTATATTTTGCAAGATTTCATTTTTACACTTATATTCTCCTTTGAATTGACTGATAACAAGTTGTGAATCTCCATAGATGTCTAATATGTGAACACCTAGGAGAATAGCGGTCATGAGACCCATGATTAAAGCCTCATATTCTGCCATATTATTAGTGCATTCAAAGTTAAATTTGAATGATAATGGAATAGGAATTCCCCAAGGAGGTATGATAACAACACCACTTCTCCCCCTTCCTAGAATTTAGAACCATTAAAGAAGAGATTCATTTTGATAGGGATGAATTCATATTCATCAATATTATGAATGGATTCGCTAGAAAGTATTCATGAGGAAGTTGATTGTCAAGAAAGGGAGTTTCATGGCAAGCTGATCTGTAATGGCTTGTCCCTTGATAGATTTTTGTGATATGAATTCAAGGTCAAACTCAGTCATAAGCATAAGCCATCAAGTGATACGATCACTATGATATGGTTTAGAGTGTATAGTTTTGAGGGGATTGAAGCTAGTGACAACATACATTTTTTGATTAAGAAGATAATGATGCAATTTGGAAGTGGTGAAATATAAAGCACAACATAGATTTTCAACTTCAGTGTAACATGTTTCATATTCATGGAGTGTGTGGCTGATATAATACACAACTTGTTCATGACCCTAAATATCACGGTGACCAAACATGGATCCAAGGGCATGCTCTGAAGAAAATATATATAAATAAAATGGCTCCCCTTCATGAGGTGGTGTAAGCACAAGTGGTGATAGAATATATTGTTTAATCTCATCAAAGGATTTTTGACAATCAAAATCCTAGTGAAAATCAACATCCTTACGGAGAAGATGATGAAATGATCTAAAACATCAAAAAAGTTGTGATATAAAACATCAAATTGTCTGTAATTTACCCTAAAGACTACACAATTGTGTAAGATTAGATGGTGGAGGAATTTCAATGATGGCCTTAACCTTTGTTGGGTCAACTTCAATACCTCGGATAGATATAATGAATCCTAAAAATTTCCATTCAGGACACCAAAAACACATTTTGCGGGATTGAGACAAAGACAATACTAAATGAGACAAGTGAAGATGGATTCAAGGATATCAAGATGATATTTTCGTTGCTTAGATTTTCCTAAAAAGTCATCTATAAAGTCTTCATTTGTTTTGTGAATGAGGTCATGAAAAATGCAAGTCATGGGACTTTGATACGTAGCTCCTACATTTTTAAGACCGATGGCATGGCACGGTAGCAAAGGTTCCCAAGTCATAATAAAAGAGGTTTTATGTTGGTCATCGATGGCGATAAAATTTTTATTATAAGCGAGAAAAACCATCCATAAGGGAAATCATTTCATGGCCGGTTGTTAGGTCAATGAGATGATCTATGTTTGGAAGAGGGAAATCATCCTTACGACAAGCAAGATTAAGATCCTGAAGTCTATGTAGATACGTAACTTGCCCGAGGCTTTGGTTACATGTATGACGTTAGAGATCTATTTTGGATAATCAATGGGTATGATAAAATTAGATGATAAGAGGTGTTGTAACTCTTCTTTCACAAGGAGAGCTATGCATGGATGCATTTTTAAGTTTTTTTATGGGCTTAGTGTTTTGATATGTGAAAGTATTATATATGACAATGTTAGGATAAATTCAAGGAATATCATTATATGAAAAGGCAAAGGCTTGATAATATTTTTATAAGAATGAGGTAAATTCATTTAACTTCTACAGATTCAATGATTGACCTACCTTAACTATGCAAGGATCTTGATAGGTTCCTAAGTTTACGTCGATGGTGGATTCATAAGAAAATTTGGTGTATCTTATGGTAGGGAATCTTGGAAGAATTGATCCTCAGCTCCCATATGAGAAAGGATGTCCTGATCATCATTACATTGAAGGATATCTATAGTATGTAAATCTTATTTAACCATTTCTGGCCAAATAAGAGTAATTTATTTCATGGTATGGTTTGATTGATAAGTAAGTGGCCCTAAAGATATGATATTGTCTAAGAGCAATTTAGGAGGGATGGCTACAACGTCATCTACATCCATAGGCTTTTCAAGGGTGTGGGTGACAACTTTTCTAATTCAAGTAATGAGCATAGATGTAGCAGGTTTGGATGTAGTGGCTTGAATGTTTTGGAGTTGGTTTATTATAACCTAAACCATATTTCTCATAAGTTTTAAGGGAACGTTGGATAACCACATCATGTATTCCCTGTTCATAATAGCCAAGGCCAAAACCTCTCCACACACAATGGTGAAGATACATGCGAGTGAAATTTGGATTATCTAAAGATTTGAAATCTGATGTAAAAGGCATGACATGGTGTTGATCAATTGTATGGGATGAAGGATAATCAAGTCCCCCATAAACAATATTTGTTTTGAGATAAGCGAGACCGTAGGAGATAATATCTCATACATTAGGGTCATATGTGGGTTGTCTAACAAATGTGTAAAGGGAAAAATTGTAAGTTTTCAAGCAAGACAGCCTTTCTTCTATCTCAAAGTTTCCATGTTTTGATCATACTTGTTAACCAAAATAAGCTCCCTCTTATTTTGGGTTAACTAGCTTCCTTTTGTGCCTCAATCAAATTTTTACACATTTCAAGCACTCAAAATGTATTGGGTATTGCTTCATTAGATAGATAATTCTTTCCCCTTTCCGGAGAAAGGTAAGGAATTCCTCGAAACTCCTTGTATTTTGCAAGTTATGGCTCGGCGGAGTTTGGAGGGGAAATTTTCCCTAGGCGGGCCGCAGAGGTAAGGAGGAAAATTTGCTAGGGAGTCTCGGGCCGGTGGAGTGGAGAAGGAAAATTTTCCAAGGAAATTGGTGGGTTGGTAGAGACAGGGAGAAAATTTGGGCACTTAGCCCTTTTTGTGGAAAAAGGGCGCAAAGGAAATATTTGGCCCATGGGCCCGATGAAGGAAGGAAACGGACTCGCGGGGCCAGGGAGGAATTTGCGACACTTAGCCTTTTTGCTAAAAACTCAAAGTTAAAATTCAGCCCGCAAGCCCATGAAGGAGAAAGGTAAAAACTTGAGCCGCACCTCCATGCCAAATCGAAAGGAGCCACGTGTCCACTTAGTAGCGGAGGTTGGGTTTTGCGGGGATTTTGAAAAATTTCCCAAGCAAGCAAATGGGGAAAAATGTTGTTTGAAGCCCCAAATCAACTAGAGGGTGCCATGTATCATTGAAGGAGTGGGGGTGCAGAGGGTTTTTGGAAAATTTTCCCAATTTGAAAAATGATGGAAAAAGTCAAATTTTGGCACTCAAACCCGAATTTTGCCGTAATTTTGCGATTTTTCCTAAATCTTCAAGAAGCCATATCTTTCGATCTAGAGCTCATATTTTCACATTTTTGGTATCAATGGAAATCTGGTGAAATTCTCCACATGATGGAAACTTCAATTTTAAATTTTGATGGATTTTGTGGGAGAAAATTGAGAAAATGTCTCTGGCATGCAAAAACACAAAAAAATTCCCGACTCCGCTCCAATGTTCTCCTGCCACGTGGATGGCCCGATTTCAAAGAAATTAGGGAAAAGGATCAAATGGTTCATATGCGAATTGGAAAATTGAAATATAAAACACATTTTTACACGCAAAAACTCTTTTTGGGCTTGTCAGAAGCGTTTTCTTTGCGACGAGAGGAATCTGGAAGAGGGGAAATGATCAAATTTGTTTGTAACGGCTTTGGGTCAAATGATTTAATGGTTTTTCGAAGTCTTTATGAAAGGGAAATTGAATTTGGAAACTGGAAGCATGTTTTTGTGAACAAAGGAAAAAAATGATTGTTAGTATTCTTCTATTCTCCTCCTCTGCATTATTTCTTCTATAATCGACACTCTACCCACAACATTGAAGTCCCCCTCCTTCATTCTCACTCCCTCCCCTTTCTCAAGATCAATTTTTGCTATAGCAAGGAGTTGTTATTATTTCCATAGGGATAGTGGAGTGTTCATGTGGATCTCTAGTTGAAAAACCACCATAAATTCACTTTGGTTTTACATGCTAAACAATGGGAGTTGCACCATTCAAATGTAGAGGGACTTAGATTCCCATAGCGTTGGCTTGAAATCCACAAATTTGTCCACAAGAAAAATTTTCTCGCCAACATTTTTGGCACCCACCATGGGGTAGAGTTATAATATCATACCCAAAAATGACCACAAGGTTTTAAAATATCATTAAGTTTGTCTTTGAAGTTTGAAATCCTTGTGATCCAAAAATATAAAAAGATTCAAATAGAAGAGTTCTCTGATTGAGCACCATATGAACCGCATGGATGTAACTAAAAATTCTTGCAAATCCTTCTAGAAAACCTTCTTTGATCTTTCATATCTAAAGGAAATCATTTCAGACCTAAAATAGGTTACTTTGCATATTTGGCGAGTGTAAATCATCTCACCATTGCTACAAAATTTTGTGTCGTGAAAGAGAAGACAATAAAATTTCAAGCTAGCTATAGAAGGTATACTCACCAGCTAAGGCAAGGAGGAGTGATTGATCCTACTTTTGAGGAGTTGGAGAGAGAAGAAGTAAAGGTTATAGCTCATTTTGACATAGAGGAAGAGATTAGAGCTCAACTTGAAGAAATTGTAAGACTCAGTGCAAAGCGAGAGGAGAAAGAGGCACCTAAACTAACCAAGAAACTAGAAATAGAAATAGAATGGGTGATCATGAATGTGAATCACGTAGGCCTATTGTGCCATGGGAGGAAACACAAGCCCGCTTGCCCTCCAACAACCTCTTCATGATCTGCCAAGAGGCTCTAGAAATAATTTTCCCAAATTCAGGGGAGATGGTTCTCAACTCCCTGAAGAACATGTAGCAGCATTCATCACTCCTTGTGGTGTATTGGGAGTTGAGAATGAAAATGTGTCAGTCAGAATATTTTTGGAATCACTTCAGGAAAAGGCTGCTAAATGGTTTTACATGCTTCCTACAAGATCTATTACTGGTTAGGAAGATATTAGAAGAGCATTTGAAAAAATATTCAAGAGCACTGAAGATGGTCAAGATCTGCTGGTGTAATTAGTCCAAATAAAGAAAGAAAGCTATGAATCCATGAGGGACTTTGTAGCAAGGTTTGACAGATTGACAAGAAGAATCCCTGAAGATGTGCTACCTCCTGAGAACAACCTAAGAAAATTCTTCATCAGTGCCTTGCCATCAAAAGTTGGTTTCTTCCTCAGAAGAGCCCAACCAAACACACTGAGGGAAGCTCAAGACTTTTCCATTGAAACTGATGATGACTTAATCCTCTCTGGAAAGGTGAAAGGCCCAAATGGGAAGCAAAGGGTCAAAGTTTAGCTTCAGTAACTATAGATCCTATGTTCTAGAAAATGGAAAATGATCTGGTTTCCTTGAAGAAACAGTTGTCCCAAATGACAACAAGAAATGCTCCAAGGAGGCCAAACTTCCCTGATAGACAAATAATTGCACCACCTCCTCACCAACTTGCCCTTGAAGCACCTCCTATCAATGTTATCGTGACACCAGAGAATCAAGAGAGGATGCTGAAATTGATGAACTTGAAGGAGAAATAGCAGAGGATTACGAAGGCTACCTCAAAATTGAAGAAGTTGATATACACAATGGCTTGTTCAAGTTTGTTGATGATGGGGAAGAAGAAGAGGAAGCCCTAAGCTTCTCATGTGTTGTCTTCACTTGATCTCAATCCAATAAAGATGCTCTACCCTCCGTGGATCAAAAGGAAAAAAAAAATAAAGAAGATCCCACTCCGGTAGCCACACAAAATAAGATCATCGGTAGAGGCTCACCATTACCACCCTCAATGGATTCACCAAAATAAAACCGAGGCCAAATGGCTGCTAGAGATCAGGTTGTTATATCTAATAAGTCACCTTTTCCTTCTTCTAGCTCACAAGTTATTAAAAACACTCCTCCCTCCAATGAAGTCTATCCTAAGTCAACTAAAACTCGGACCATAGCTTCACCTTCACCTCCTTCTAAGTTGATGGCCTCACCCTCAGAAGACAATCCAATTTCTAAGTCAACCAAAGTTCCTCAAAGAACCTTACCATGTAAACCTTCCCTCACTCCAGGAACTTCCCCCTCATCCAACATTTTCCCATTTGATTTTGTGGAACACGCAAGTAAGACCAAAGTGTAACTATCGGAGATTGAATACTTACAAACACACCATTCTCGGTTTGATAGATTAATCAATGTTGTTTAGAGCAGCGATTCTATACCCTCAAGTTCAAATTTTAAAGGTCTGCTCCCGACACCATCTACACCTACTCAAAACATGCTAGCCCTAAGTGCTTCCAAAAACAAATAAGGTGGAACCCTTCTACTTGTCTCTTCTCATGAATGGTTTTGAGCTCATCAATTGCATCATTGACTCGGAGCTTCGATAACGTAATGCCACTCAAAGTTTCCAATGCTCTCGGCACGACACTAACCAAAGTTAACAAATCTTGTTACTCAATGGAATCTAAGCAAGTACCACTAGTAAGAAGGATAAAAGATGCACAAGTGGCTTTGGCTGAATACCTTGATAAGAAAGTGATTCTAACCATCTTAGTAGGCGAGACATTCCAACATCTTTTGGCATAGTCTTGAGTAGAATTTTTGTAGAGGCCTTGGTGGGGAGATAAAGATGGATTGGACCTCTACAACTATTCTAGTAAAGGGTGAGATGAAGAAGCAGCTCCTGTAAGAAAAATGAAGTTTACTGATAAGTTCCACTGACCCAAGAGCTAATATCCTCTTTCAATATTGTGGATTAGGAAAATATTTCCTTACTTCACAACAAGCTGAAGACTTGTCAGTTTCCTCAAAATCAGAAAAATATCAGGTCTGGACTATGGAGTTTGATGGAATCCATTCCAAAGCAGGCTCAGGGGCTGGTGTTGTGTTTTACTCTCCTTCCAATGTGATGCATCCTTTTGCATACAAACCGTAGTTTGACAACACCAACAATACATTAGAATATGAAGCTCTCCTCTTGGGAATAAGTGTAGTGGAAGACATGGGAATCAAAAGCTGAGATGCCTTGGTGATGCAAAAATGACCGTGAAGCAAATCCGCCAACAATACCGGGTGAAGAACCCGAGGCTCGGGCATTACGGGGAATAGAGTGTGGGATTGCATTGAATTCTTTGATGCATTCTCTATTGAAGCCACCCCAAGACAAAAAATGAAAGAGCTGATTCTCTTATAGTATCAACATCCCTATTGACTCCTCATACTTCTTTTGGCAAGGATAAAATAACCATTGAGATGGTTTTCGAGACCAAGTGTACCTAATAACACATATCACCAGCAAGTTTTCAATGACGACAATTAGATTTTATCCTTCTTAGAGTAAAGATACAACTTCAACGATCTCTTCTTTGAGGAAGTGTTAATCCACATAGAGAAGTTTTGGTTGAAGATGCATCGATTAAATTGAAAGAGTGGATGATGAAGGCATCATCAGATCAAAGGTAACAAGATCCCCAAAGGTCTAGTCTCTCTGGAGGACTTGTTTGACAAGCATGATAGATTTATTCATGAAAAAGAAAAACTATCTTCTCATTGTCCATTTGATTTTGACAAGGAAAACATTGGGACTTCAAGATCCAAGGATGGTCGACATTGGCAAATGCTGCTCACTTGAAGAGAAAGGAATTTTTGCTTTTCTTAAAAATACTACGATGTCTTTAGCCTACTCTTATGACGAGCTCAAATATTTTCAACCGAAGGAAATGCATCATTCCATTCCTCTGAAGTAGGATGCTAAGCCCTTCAGGAAGAAGCAAAGACCCTATAATCCAAATATTGTTGATGTTATCAAGGAAGAAGTGAATAAGATGTTGAATGCCGAATCATTTTCCCCATTCACCACTCAACATGGGTGGCCAACATTGTACGAAAGAAAGAAAAATGGGGAGATCGGAATATACGTAGCTTTAAAATGAATCGAGGCATCTCTTAAGGATAATTACCCTCTTCCGATCATGGATCATATCCTACAAGTAGTTACTAGATCTGAGATGCTCTCTTTTCTTGATGGCTTCTCAGGGTATAATCAAATTAAAGTGGCCAAAGAAGACTGTAGCAAGATGGCTTTCACAACTCCTTGGGGCACTTTTTCTTATAAAGCAAGATGCCTTTTGGCACGATCAATGTGGGAGCCACCTTCCAAAGAGCCATGGACCTGGCTTTCAAAGACCTCAAGCATTGCATTGTCATATACCTTGATGACTTAACCATGTTTTCAAAGAAGAGAAGTGAGCATATCTTCCACTTGGAGTAGATTCTTGCAAGATGTAGAAAACATGGCATTTCTCTAAATCCCAAGAAGTGTATCTTTGGATTCATAGAAGGCAAGCTGTTGGGACACATCATGAATAAGTATGGAGCACATATTGACCTGAGAGGGTAAGTGTTATTCAAGAACTATCTCTTCCCACCTGCAAGAAAGGAGTGCACTCATTCTTTGAAAAGATAAATTTTCTTCACCGCTTTGTCCTGAATTTTTACGAACTAACAAAGTATATCACCTCTATGATGAAACCTCAAACAAGTTTCAAATGGAGTAGTGAAGGAAAATCAACATTTTAAGAAATCAAGAAGGCCATTGCCAAAGCTACAACGCTAGTATCTCCATATTTCAGCAAGGAATTCATCATGTACTATTATGCCTTGGAGCACACTCTTTCTATTATCCTTGTTCAGAAGAATGATGAAGGATTGGAAGCACCTATTGCTTTCATGAGCTTCCCTTTGAAGAAGAATGAACTAAATTATAGTAAATTGGAGAATCATGCATATGTAGTGGTCAAGGCCGTGAAGAATTCCAAATTTTACATACTCAACTCTCACATTGTGGTGATGTCCCCGGAAGTGCAATCAAGTTCATTTTGACACAAAAAGATCTCGGAGCCAAAGAGGAAATTGGATTGCAAGGATCCAAGAGTATGACCTGGAGATTAAGCCCTCTAATTTGGTTAGAGGAAATGGTTTGTACAAGTTGATTATTGAAGATGAATCTCTCAAATTTCAGCTTGGAGAAAGATATGACACTTGCCCAACCTGCTCGAAGATTGCCCACAAGTTCTCTTTGTGAACACTACGAGGAATGGTATGCGGAGACATCACTTTCTTTCTTACCTATGGGGACTCCCCCTCATTTAGATTACAAGAAGTGAAGAAATCTCGGGCTAAAAGAAACCAAATATGTGATTTGGAATCATGCACTCTACAAGAAAGGGATAGATTGTTGTTTTCTCAAGTTTGTTGACAAGTAACAAAAGAAAAACTCCTCCTATCATGATCAAGCTTGTGGTGGACACTTTTCTACTATGTTATCACCCACAAAATTATCGGAGGTAGGTACTATTGGCCTTCTCTCTTTGTTGATGCACGTAACCTGGGTTTCTAAATGCAAAGCATGCCAACAATTTGTTGGAAAGTCTCAGCTAGCTGCCTTGCCACTCAGACCCGTGGTGATTGAAGAACTATTTCAACAATGGGGGCTGGACTTTATCGGTGTTCTGAACCCTCATTCAAGTACAGGGCATTCCTACGTGCTCACCACCACATATTACTTCACTAAGTGGGTGGAGGTCATTCCACCCAAATAGGATAGCTTTGAAGTTGTCTACTATTTCATAAAAGAGAATATCATTGTTTGTTTTGGAGTTCCTCAGAAGATTGTAGTAGATAATGCTACTTATTTCTCTTCAAAGGAATTGACAAAATTTTGTTATGGCTTCAGGATTTCTCTTGCTCATTCTTCTGACTACTATCCTCAAGGGAATGGTCAAGCTGAGTCAAGCAACAAAAATATTGTGACCATTATCCGCAAGCTTGTTGATGAGAATCAGAAGAATTGGCACAAAAAATTATATGATGCATTATGGGCTAATAGGATCACTCCTAAGAAGGCAATAGGCATGTCACCTTTTCAATTTGCTATATGGAGTTGAAGGAGAGATTCCTATTACAATTTAAATGTTAGCCCTCAAGGTGCTTTAAACAGGTGAAAGACAACCAATACGAGAGATTCAATGACAAGAGGATCCTTTTCCTTGAGAAGCTAGAGAGAGCAGATCCTAGGTAGTGGGCCAGAATCAAAGAACATCAGCTGAAATTGAAGAAGCTCTTTGTGACGAAGAGCCAAAGCAAGGGAGTTTAGAGTTGGAGATTTGGTCCTACTTTGGGACAAGAGGAGAGAGCCAAAGGGCGTCATGGTAAGTTAGATTCTTTGTGGTTGGGTCCATTTCAAATTCGGGGAAGCTTATGGTGAGAATTCCTTTCTCTAATCATACTTGGATGGAACTCCATTGGGATTACCTAAAAGTGGTCAATATTTGAAGTTGTATACCATCAATGAAAGTGAGTTGTCCCTCACCTGTACCATAGTTTTTGTTGTTTCCCCTTTTACATTGTGTGTGTTTTGGTTTGTTTTCTATTTTGGTTTGGTTTGGTTTTGCTTTGTTGTGTTTTCCTCTCCTTCCTTCTTCCTTCCTTCAATATTGTACATGACTCTGCAAGGCCTAATGGATAAGGCAATCGTCAACGTTATATGTTTTGAAACCTATGATTACGGATCCTCATGTCATGTCTTCACCTTGTTCAATCCACACCATGTCCCCAAGCTAGAGCTAGTTGTTGTCTTGCAAATGTAAAGGGGAAAATTACAAGTTTTTAAGCAAGACAACTTTCTCCTATCTCAAATTTTCCATTTTTGATCATACTTGTTAACCGAGAATAAGCTCCCTCTTATTTTGGGTTAACTAGCTCCTTTTGTGCCTCAATCAAGTTTTTACACATTTCAGGCACTCAAAATTTTCTGGGTATTACTTCACTAGATAGAGAATTCTTTCCCCTTTCCAAAAGGTAAGTAAGTCCTCCTAACTCCTTGTATTTTGCAAGTTATGGCACAATGGAGTTTGGAGGGGAAAATTTACCTGGCGGGCCCATAGAGGTAAGGAGGAAAATTTTCCAGGGAGTCTCGGGCCAGTGGAGTGGAGAAGGAAATTTTACCAAGGAAATTGGTGGGTAAGTGGAGATAGGGAGAAAATTTGGGCACTTAGCCCTTTTTTTAAAAAAAGGGCACAAAGGAAATATTTGGCCTACGGGCCCGATGAAGGAAGGAAACGGACTTGTAGGGCTTGGGAGGAATTTTGACACTTAGCTTTTTTGGCTAAAAACTCAAAGTCAAAATTCGACCCACAGATCGTAAAGGAGAAAGGTAAAAACTTGAGCCACACCTGCACACTTGAATCAGAAGGTGCCACGTGTCCACATCAGCAGCAGAGGTCAGGCCGGGTGGGGATTTTCATAAAAGTTTCCCGGTGGGCAAATGGGGCAAAAAGTTATTTTAAAGCCACGGATCAACTAGAGGGTGCCATGTGTCATCGAAGGAGTGGGGTGTAGAGGTTTTTGGAAAAATTTCCCAATTTTTAAAAAAGAGGGAAAAGGTCAAAATTTGGCCCATAGACCCAAATTTTGCCCTAAATCTTCAAGAAGCCATATCTTTCAATCTAGATCTCATATTTTCACTTTTTTGGTATCAATGGAAAGCTAGTGAAATTCTCCACACGATAGACACTTAAATTTTAAATTTTGATGGATTTTGTGGGGAGAAAATTGAGAAAATGTCCCCGCATGCAAAAACACAAAAAGTTTCCCGAATCCGCTCCAATGTTCTCTCTTGCCATGTGGACGGCCTGATTTCAAGTAATTAGGGAAAAGGATCGAATGGTTAATATGCGAACTAGAAAATTGAAATATAAAATGCATTTTTTCATGCAAAAGCTCTTTTTGGGCTCGTCAGAAGTGTTTTCTTTGCGGAAGAGGAATCTGAAGAGGGGAAATGATCAAATTTGTTTGTAACGGCTTTGGGTCGAACGATTTAATGGTTTTTCAAAGTCTTTGTGAAGGGGCAATCGAATTTGGAAACTGAAGCACGTTTTTGTGAACAGAGGAAAAAATGATTTTTAGTCTTCTTCTATTCTCCTCTACATTATTTCTTCTATTCCCACTCGTTGTACAAGTTTCAACTCTGAGATCAATAAAAAGGAAGGAATTTTATGTCCCCTCGATGGAAAAATTGATTGGTGCTTTGTGACCAGCATGTTTTATTCTATCTTGTGCTCAGAAATTGTAAATTTTTCTTTCTTCTATTAATTAATGCATGTAATGAAACTTCTAGTTGATGTGTGTGGGCATCTGACACTCTACCCACAACATTGATTTCCCCCTCCTTCATTCTCACTCCCTCCCCTTTCTTAGATCGATTTCTGCTATAGCAAGGAGTTGTTATTATTGCCATAGGGACAATGGAGTGTTCCTGTGGATCTCTGGTTGAAAAACCACCATAAATCCACTTTGGTTTTACATGCTAAACAATGGTAGTTGCACCATTCAAATGTAGAGGGACTTAGATTCCCATAGCGTTGGCTTGAAATCCACAAATTTGTCCACAAGACAAATTTTCTCGCCAACACTACTCTAACATAATGAAAGTAAGGCGGATATAATTTTAATAGTGGAATTGCTATCAATCATAACCATTTTGATATGGACATCATTAATTTGAGCAGTGATGAAAAGTGGTAAGTCATGATCTTATGGTTTAAGAGAGGGTATTTTAGATGGCTCAAATGATATGGCGGCAGATGCTTTGAGGGATCCTACAAAGTTTGTAAAGGATGAAGGATCATCTGAAGGTATTGTTATTGATTGAAGGGCTTCAATCATGGCTTGTTTATGAAGTGGTGATGTTTGTATCAATTTGTATAATGACATTTTAATGGGAGCTTGGTGTAATTTTTTAATGACAACCTTTTTCATCACGGTGGATGGTGAAGGTGGTGCGTAGAGGATGGAAACCTTGGTTCTAGGTGAAATTTTTAGCTAGATGTTTCAAGGATGGATATTTTGGGTTTATCTAATGGAGGAGTTGTTTCTTAGGGCAAAGGTATGGCTACAAAATTTTTAACATTTTTAGGCTCAGATGGGTCTGTGTTGTAATTCTGTGAATGAGTAGTTATATGTATGACATCGACCTGATGGGAAGGATTTTTAGACATGGGTTCCTTGGATTTAGACAAAGATGAAGATGATGTTGATGTTGATGTTGCATGTGATTCAGAAGGAAGGGAAGACGGATCTTCCAACTTTTGTGTGATCATGTGGAAGGCTTTACAATTCTCAATGGAATGTCCTCGTGTTCTATGATAATCACACGAGACATTGAAATCATACCAAATGGGTTTCCATCCTCACGGATCTGATAGTTTTTGTGGTGGTAATGTTATGAGTGATTTTGGAGGAGGTCATCTAAAATGGTTACATAACGCCCCTTAGGTGCTGATGTGGATGGGGATGAAGTTGTAGAGGTTGTTGAATTGTTTTTTTTTGATGAGTCCTAGATAGTATAGTAAATGGGGGATGAGGACCTAATGGGGAAGATTGATAAGGAGGTCTTGGATATGGAATAATAGGATGATTACTAGGAGTTGAAATGACCCTTCTAGGAGGAGGTGGGAGAAAAGGCTGAGGACCGTGGAATCGATATGGTTTGGGAAAAGTATAAGAAGGAATTTTAAAAACTTAGAAAATACCTTGTTTTTGATTTCCTTTCGTGGTTTTGGATGAGCTAGGTATGGATGTAGAGGCAGTTGTTGATGAAGGAAGGGGGTTTGAATAATGCGATTGATGAGATCCAAATGACTTGTGGATTTTGTAGTTTTGGGATTGGTTGATGTAGAGATAATTGATTTTGTAGATGGAGGATGAATGTGGCTTGTAATTTCCTTAGGTGGAGGTGTTTTTGTCATAAACATTTTGAGAGGTATCATAGTTATATTTTTAAATGAAGGTGTAGTTGTAGGTGTAACTATACTAGAGGATATGATTGGTGGGGAGATAGATTTGGTAATAACCTGTGATGAGGATGGAAGGATAGTTTTAGTAATGTTGATAGTAGATGGGGATTCGGTAGATACATATTTAGGTTCAATGGGTATTTTTGTTGGTTATGTGGATGTGGATGTTTGTTGATTCATTATATGTGGATATTGATTCAATAGATGTGGATGTTGATTCAATAGATGTTGATATTGGTTCGGGAATGGGTAATGTTTTAGTAATGGTGTTAATGGTGTGATGAGAATGAACAACATTTTTTTGTGGTTGATCAATGGATGGGGGATGATTTGGAAAGGGTTGTTTGAATATGTCAAGGTTTTGATTTAGGGGTGCATTTGGATTATCCAAGTGAAGTTCACCCTTGTCAATTAAGTCTTGAAGAACATTGCAAAATGCATGAAACATTTCAATGTCATGTCCTTTGACCCTATGGTATTTACAATAGTCATTATCTCGATACCAAGAGGGCTTAGATACAGATGTATCGATGGGTTAAATAGGTGGGAGAGTTATCATATTTGTAGCGAGTAATTTATCAAAGACCACACTATAAGTTTCTCCTATTGGTGTGTAATTACGTTGTGGATGAGAACATTTGGTAGTGGGATTTTCCTTAGGAGAAGATTTGACTACTATGGCATTAACAACTGATTTGGATTTGTCGGGACTAGAGGATGAATTAGATGGAAACTCAGTTCTTGGTTTCTTAGGACGAAATTTAACACATTGCCTTCTAGAACTTGCAGCCCAACTTACGAGGCCATGGTAAAATATTTGTCAAAGGTCTGGAATGATTGAATTTTTAATGTTGACAAAATATGTTTGGCACATGATCCTATCACGTTCAAAATAAAATAATAGTCCTAGGAACCCACCTTCGGTTATTATCGAAATGCAATAATTAAAAATAATTCCTAAATTGCATATGAAGAGATCACCTAGCATCGAAAGGCACCCAGTTGATCTCAACTCAGTGGAGAGTTCAGGGTCGAGTTGATAAAGAACCCGGTGTCAAATTGATAATCATCTCGGAAATCATCTCAGTGGAGACTCTCAGTTGTAAGAGCTCGACGATGGTCTTGTTAATGCAAAATATAGCTCGTTGAAAATTGACGAATGAAAGGAACTGTACAAGGATCCCGGTGGAGATCGATGCAAAAAGATCTGAAGGCCGAGTCAAGGAAAGCTAAGTTAACATGAGGCCAGGTCTAATCCATTAGACAGTGCTCGACCAACCACTTGGGAAAATTATCTTGTTTGACCAAGATGATATGAGATTATGCAGATATGACGATGAGGTCATCTGGTAGTGTTTGAATGAAAAAATGTTTGCAACCAAGCAACCAAATACATCTCAATCAAAATCTCGTAGCACTCTATGGAGAGGGTCGCTTGAAGGAGGCACTACACGTTCTTCTTACAACACATAATCCATCTGTAAATTCTTTAACATATCTTCATCTACTACAGGCTTGCATTACTAAGAAAGCCCTTATGAGGGCAAGCAAATCCACTCTCACATCAATAATAGGGGACACACATTTGGAAGACTCACACTATTACCAAATAAACTTATCTACATGTATGACAAGTGTGGAAGTTTGATGGATGCTCGTAAAGTCTTCAACTGCATGACTGATCCAGATCTCTTCTCATGGAATATGGTAATTGTAGCTTACAGAAGGCATGGACATCCTATACATGCATTCAAACTATTTCATGAAATGCAATGAACACCTGATCACCCCGATCACCTGAACATTCGTGTATGGCTTGGCCAATGGAAAAGAATCGATCATTTGAGGATGGAGCTCAGACGTGGTAGCATTGGCTCACTCAGTCGAGCCAGATAAGGTCGTGAGCATCCAGAGTTTTGTTTGGTTCGATTGTAAGTCGAGAAGGAAAAGTTGGGGTTCAAATCCGTGCTAAGGCATTGGCTTGGGAGAATTTCATCCCTTTTGTCGGGTTGGACCTTGATGATGGCAAGCCATTGTAAGATTCCCACATGGGAAATATTTCAGTATATTGCCAAGGTCATAACTTTGATGATGGCAAGCCAAATCAGTATTTCCCCACATAGGATATCTTCATCCCGATTTCTATGGTGGAAAATTTGCAGTGGAAAGCCAACACAAGGTTTTCGCGTAAAGGGGGTCCCGAGTTTCATCTTGCCAAGGTTGCGTGGCAAAGCTAAGGCCGGGGCCCGTGGATTGGTGTGGCCGAGCCGTTACGTGGGAGAAGTTTGAGTCTATTGCCAAAAAATGGGAGAAATCCGGTCAAACTGCCAGGTGTGGAGATATTGGTTTGGCAAACCATGACCAAACTTCCGTGAAGGGGAGATTCGGGAAAACACTGCCAAGCGCGGAAATATTAAGGTGGAAAACCATCATCAGACTTCCGCGCAGGCCGTGTAAATAGGATCAGATGGAGGAACGAGTCAAACGCCGAGTGGAGCGGCGAGTGCATGGAGATCAAACCAAGCGTGTTGCAATAAAGAAGAAGCCTTCTTTTGAGCGCTTCCAACAGACACGGTTTTCCTCACGAGGCGTTCATACTGTTTCACCGAATGCAGTGAACAGATGCCCGACCTGATCAGTTCCGCCTTGCTAACAGATCTCCCAACTCCCGCTTCGTTTGCCTTTGCAACAGACGCTTCCGAACATTCAAGGTCGCGGCAAAATCCCACGCATTTGGTGCACAGGCATGCTGCAATATAATAGAAGCCGTTTTTTAGCGCTTCAAACAACTGCAGGAAACAAATATTCACTGCCGTGTACGATGGATTGGAGTCACGACCTTCAAGGCTTCATAGAATTTCCATGAACCAGGAGATGAAGGTTTAAAACGGTGCAGAATGAAACGATTCATATTGCTCAGCATTCCTTCTCCTAGAAACGAATTGAATGTGAAGGTCAACTCTAAAATACCTAGTCGGCCGTTTTGCATGCTGCATCCTTGTTACGTGTAAATGGTCTCTTTGAGAAACTCGAGGGGCGTAAATAATATTTATACCCTTCCATTATGTACGTCCAATCGCAATAAAAATATTCTTTTACTGTGTTCGTAGAAACTTGTTTTCAACAATGAATGATTATATCAGTAGTTTCAAGCCGATTTTATCTAGCTTATTTCTATTAGCTTTGATCCACGACTAAGGGAAGAATTCATATGGTTGTTCCCGTACATTTTTCCAAGGTCCTTTTGGTTGCCCTCATTGTTCAACGTATTTTTCAAGGGCTCCTTTTATGTGTTGCAAATTTGTAACATAAAGGATCGTTTTAGTTTATGGAAAAATGAGTATATTGTGTAGCTCACAGCTACCTATGCCATACTAAGATCCCAATAGTGGCATAATTGTTGATTGAGCCGAGATTGCTGAGTGCACTGCCAAAATACCGAAGGGCTCTTTGGCCAAAAATCAGTCTCAAGGGTGTCTATCGACATGTTATGGGCATAAGCCTAGGTCATCATCATGGCAGCATTAGGTCTTTATTGTTAATGGCATTTTCTCATCGTTTGGAAGGTACAAATTGTGCTTATTATGGCAAATCCAAAACATTCTTACTACAAGTGTTATATGATAAGGAAGAACCGTGAGCATTGTGGTAAAACCATTCTTTTTAGAGATTTCGGGTTAAGCTCGGTATTCAAGTGAGTTTGAGCCCAGAAAGGCAAGATCGTTTCTTTGGATGAAGAGCTCAGTGACTTCGCAGGGAGCTCGTGGTGATGTTTCATGAAGTTTGAACGAGGAATGCATAAATGGCTTCGAGTTAACAGAGCAAAACGGTAAGAATCAAGTTTGATAGCCCACCATTCGGAGGACTCAATGCAAAAGAGCCCGATTGCCAAGACGAGGAAAGAGTTGGTGTGGGGTTCAAAATCAATTGCAACACCGAGTTAGAGGATTCGAAGCTCACCGAGTTGAGATTTGTGCAGACTCTATCCACATGGACCCCCCTCCTCTTCAAGTCAAACGGGTCAACGGGGGGTCCCAACATTATGTTAATTAAATTAATATTTTTATTTAAATATTTTAATAATAATATTTATTATTATTATTTAAATATTTTATTTAAATATTCTTTTAATTAATTGAGAAGACTAGGTCATCGTGGAATTAATGACCCATGATGGAACCTTCTCGTAGTGGTTCAACTAACTCGCAATAAATACATCATGGGCCTTCATTTTAGGAATGTAATTATGACCATTTCCTCTTCTTTCTCACATATTTTTCTATAAATGTAAGTTGAAGCTCATTTCAAAGGGTTCCAACAGTTCGCATGCATAAGTTGACAGTTAGATATCTCAGGCAAGAGTGTATACTTTTCAAGAATCCTCTCTCTTACAAGTTGTTCTTGTGTGTTGAGAGAACTTTCAAGCCTCCTCTTCAAGACTGTAATGGCAACTATTGCCTCTTCGAATGTATGATGTATGCATTGTGCATGTTATCAAGCAATAAAAGTGTGTGTTTTGTGACTAATCTCGGTCCTTTCATCCTTTTATGCTTCTTTGTGCCTTTCTCGTACTTGCAGGTACACTGTGCAAGTTTAAGTTTCTATTGCAGGTTCTTGAGTTCTGTGCTTATCGAGTGGTGGAGTATTGCATGCAGTTGAGTTGTGGTGTCTGTTCACCCTTCTTGAGTTCATCCTTCTTCACTGGGAAACTGGTATATTTCTCGTCCTTGATAAAGTTTAACAAAGGGAATGCGTGTCTCTTAGTCTGTGGTATCATGTACCCTCTCTAAGTTGCAGTAGGTGAAGTTGACCTGTGGTGCACACACCCTCTTCAAATTAACCCTTCCTAAATCTGAAGACACCCTTTATTCGGTGCATCACCATCCCTAGTATAGTTTCATTTCTGTAAATCTCTTTCCCTAAAACCCCATGAAAATGTTAGCGTAGGACTAGATAATCATTTTTGTTACACTAGGAGTAGTACAACACTTAGTTTAGGAAGAGGAAGCCGGCCTTCTCCGGAGGTTCACCTCGAGCCCAAGTCCCACAGCTTGAGAGGTGATCCCATGTGTCCCAATCACACCGAACGTCCTATTCACATCCTATTCGGGGTGCAAGATTTGCACTTGCGACAACAAAAAGTTGCCATTTTGGCACAAACAAGACTTAGGGGGACATCACAGACATATCACGAAGTTAGAGTTCCATCTTTCGAGGTGTCTCATTATCAAACAAAAATCTTAAGCCACCGTGCGACCACACACAACAGTTTTTGGCACGCCCGGTGGGACAATCATTCAAAATCTTAAGCCACCGTGCGACCACACACAACAGTTTTTGGCACGCCCGGTGGGACAGAGTTGGTACTTCTCTTCTCACTTACACAAGTCAAAGTACTTGGCGACTCTATATCTCTGGATTCCAAATCTCAATTCAAGAACTTATGCGAAGAATTCAGACAAGAGCTTCTTCAAAGAAAGGAAAGTATCAACATATCAAACTTTCCTTGTCTCCTCCAAAGAGAAGCAGAAGAGGCATTTCCACATCCCCAGTTGCAGATTTACCTAGTAGGGGTCATTCAACTCCTCCTTACTAAGATTTCCCACCCAGAACAATCAACCTTTCGTTGCTATGGCGAGGAACCAAGTTTTTCCCCCTTTCAATGCAAGCAGTCCTCTCGTGTTGGCTCAACGTGACCCGATACCTGTTGCGGCACTCAAAAGTTTACCCTTCTACACACTGGGAAACTCACGTTACTCCAGTAGAGCATATCTTTGATGTAGCCAGCATCTGTGCAGTACATAATATCACCGAAGACAACGTTGCAGTTAGACTTCTTGCTACCTCTTTCAAGGGAAAAGCACTTCAATGGTTTCGCGGGTTAGGTGTTGGCACTATAACCACTTGGGACGAGTTGGGAGAAAAGCTATGTAAACAATTTGAAGACAAAAGTGATCACCTATCACTTTTGGAACAACTTACTACCATAAAGAGAGCTTCCCAAGAATACATGAGTGATTTCAACTTCCGATTCCATAGGACTTGGAATAGGATTCCGGTGCTCGTAAAGCCTTCTGCACATAATGCATTCTTGTACTATTTGCGAGCCTTGAATAGCGATGTAGCAGTTATGATCCAGTCCATGGGAGGGACTACACTTCCTGATGCTTACGAAGTTGCCATAAGTGCAGAGAATTCTTTGATTCAGGCTGGAAAGATAGCTCCACGACCACCAATGCCCTTTTCTCCAGATCTTACGAATCATCAGCCTATCATTGCTCCTATTCCAGTAGACTCCAGGAAACCATCTCAATCTTCCTCTGCCTCTTCAAATGACCTATTTGAAGTCAAGTCACTACTGCAAAATTTTGGAAATGAGCTCGTTGCACTCAAAAGGCAACAATTTCAATACAATCATCCGTATCAGCCACAAAATCAGCAGTATCAGGCTAATCGTCCTCCTTTTCAAGGAAACAATCAGCCTCAAAATCAAACTACAAGTCAAGTTGCAAATGTAAGGCCTTTGAACTTTCAGAACCCTCTTGCAGCTAGCTCATCTAGAGCTATAGTACCTGTTCAAAATAATCTAGTTCAAGACTACGAATGGTGTTATCCTTGCTCTCAACCTCACAATCAAAATCTTTGTCCCAATGGGGTTCTTAGCCAGGCCCTTATGGTTCAAAGTGTATCTACCCCTTCAGAGTTAACAAACAATTCATCTACGCAAGAAGCAGCAGATCAACCGCAGGCACCTGAAGAATCCACGTTACTAAACTGGCAAGAAGAAGATTTTTGCGGATTGAATATAGATTCTTCATCAGTGGCAGCAAACACTCGTTCCAAAAAGAGAGCAATGGAGCCTCAACCTCTCGAAGCTGATCTAGCATCCACTTCTCAACCTGGGTTTCAAATGGTAGTTGATAAAAATGCGGGAAAGAAATCACCAAAAACACCGGCTAGCCACACAGGAAAGATGGTTCTCCAGGCATCACGGTACCCAACAAACATTTTCCAAAGGAGGACCCCAATGCCCAAAAAAGTGTCATCAAAGTTGGAGCAATTCCCTTCAGCATAGTAGAACAAATGAAGAAAACCAATCTGAGCATTACCATGTGGGACGCACTCTCGATCCCTTCCCAAAGAAACTCGCATTGTTGCGGGAAGCTCTGAACAGTTTTAGTACAACCAGCGGATCATCAAGCCATGGAGTGACAAATGCTACAAATTTGTGTCAACCGGAAGGGAAAATCATTCCTACGGCAAACAAACCACCGCCATTCTACATTTCCCTAATCATTGGAGACCACTTGGTACATAATTGCATGATCGATTCTGGTGCCAGTAGCTCTGTCATGCCTAAACAAATTACAGATGTACTAGGCATACAATATGCGCCAGTTGCAAGAGGGGTTGTTCAACTGGATGGCACAGCTATTAAGACTGTTGGGGTTATCAAAGGACTTCAACTTACCATTCATGCATGCCCAAGTTTGTCATTCACCCAAGACATATCGGTCATCGATCTCCCTCCTCTCTTTGCCATCTACCTATCACGGGATTTCACTGCCAAGATGGGCGGATACCTATCAGCCGATTGGTCACATATGATTCTCAGGACTCGATACGAAACCAAAGTAACTATAAGGGCAGAACCAATCTGCCATAATCATGTAGAACCCTACACTGCTAGTCCCATAAATGGAAATTACACCATCGGCGATCCCGAAGAGGAAGATGCCGATCATGAACCAACCACCCTTGTTGAAGAAGTCCCTGATACTTTGCTAGATGAAGTATGTAGAGATCATCAGTACGATCCCTACGCTGATGTATTGCGTAAGAAGAAGCTGGTTTGCTGGTCTTGGAAGAAACAGGATTAGGTACTTACTGTATCCATGAAGAAGATACGATCATACCACAACTTGTCAAAACACCAAGTGATTCTAAAGGACTATGGCAATTGTTCTTCGATGGCTCAAGAAGTAAGAATGGATCCGGTGCTGGTGTTATGTTAATTTCTCCAGAGGGAGATAAGTACTTCTCATCTTTCCGGTTGCAGTTCAGTTGCACCAACAATGTTGCTGAATACGAGGCTCTTGTGCAAGGAATTCAACTAGCCCAAAGGAAGGGAATCAAGGCCCTAACTATTTTTGGAGACAGTGAGTTAGTTGTTCATCAAGTTTCGGCACGTAGTGCATCCAAAAATGATCTTTTACGATCATATAAGAATCGAGTCTGGGACCTGATCGAAGATTTTGAAGCTTTTGGGATCCATGCAATTCCTAGAGGTCAAAATCAAGATGCGGATAGGCTTGCTACAATTGGTTCACAATACAACATACCAATTGATATCATGAAGGAAGGGCAGCAATTTGTTAAAATGGTGGTTCGACCAAGCAGTCCCCGATAATGTGAATAGTTGGCAAGTGTTCGATAGTGACAACCAAATTGTCCTCTTCCCCAAGAAGAGAGGCGGAGTTTGCTGCAAAAAATCAAGATAAGTTGCAGGAGTCATATGGTGAGCAAATTATTCAATTGAAAAGCAACAAGTTACCAAAAGGTTTAGTCACTTTGGAATCCATTTTCAATTCAGATGACCAAGCCACAAGACAAAGCCCTAACATGGTGGTCAAGAAGAATATTTTGAGGAAGTTGAAGTATCAAATGAAAATTTCTTAAGATCGGAAAAGTGTGTACTTCTAGAGAAAGAAGCTTTCATCAAACTTTGTCAAGATTATCATGACATCTTTGCATGGAGCTATAAAGATCTCGCGTGGTTTTGATCCAGTCTAGCACAACATACCATCGAATCGGATCCTAATGCTAAGCCGCTTAAATCAGAAACAGAGACCAATTAATCCCAAAATTGAGCCACTAATGAGAAAGGAGCTAACCAAGCTCATCGAGGCTTGTATAATTTTTCCCATCAAGCATTCCTCATGGGTAGCCAATTTGGTACCCGTGAGGAAGAAGAACGGAGAGAGATCCTATTTATGCGTAGATTTCAGGGATTTGAATCGTGCATCATTAAAAGACCATTATCCACTTCCATCGATGGAGCAGATCCTTCAAATGGTGGCAGGAGCTCAAAGATTTTCTTTGCTCGATGGATATTCAGGTTACAATCAAATCCTAGTCCAAGAATCCGACCAATTCAAAACGGCTTTCACTACCAAGTGGGGCACGTATGCCTACAATAAAATGCCATTCGGATTGTCCAATGCCGAGCTACTTTCCAAAGAGCCATGGACATGGCATTTAAGGGACTAATCAACGATATTATTTTAGTTTACCTTGATGATATAATTATATACTCTAAGCATGTAGAAGATCACATCACGCATCTAAGGAAAGTTTTCCAAAGGTGTAGGGAATTTGGGGTTTCACTTAACCCCAAGAAATGTATTTTCGCAGTACACGAGGGAAAATTGTTGGGGCATGTGGTTTCAGCGGAAGGATTATCAATCGATCCAGCCAAGATTCATTCGATTATGTCCTTATCTCTCCCAAGTCACAAGAAGGGCCTCCAGAGTTTTCTGGGAACCATAAATTTCGTGCGAGATTCATCCCTCAATTCGCGACATTGGCTAAACCACTGACAGCCATGCTAAAGAAAAACATGCCATTCTCATGGACAAAGGAAGGACGAGAAAGCTTTGAAGCCATCAAAACAGCCATTTCTCAAGCTCCCACGCTTGTGAACCCCAGGTTTGACAAAGATTTTATCCTTTATGCTTTTGCAGGTCAAGAGAGCATTTCAGGGATCCTCACCCAACAAAACAACAACCTGATGGAGCAACCAATCGCTTTCTTCAGTCAATCCCTCAAAGACTACGAGTTCAAATACTCATTCATTGAAAAGCAAGTCTTTGCGGTTATTCGAGCTTTGAAGAAATTCAAGCACATGTTGTCCAACAACAAGATTCATCTGATGGTGTCTCATCCAGGTGTCAAGGAGTTTTTGCTGAACAAAGAAATGAACGAAAAGCATGCTGGATGGATCACAAAGGTAATGGAGTATGACGTGCACATCAAAGTCACTAAACTTGTCAGAGGTAAGGGTTTATGTCAGCAACTTGCAACAGACATGGAATCAAAAAGTAATGAGGATGTGACACTCCTAAATACTGATGAGGATGTTGATCAAGCTGACTGGTTATCCAAAATGAAGAATTTCATCTTCTCAGGAGCATACCCGACAAACATGGATAAAAACCAAAGGTGAACTTTCCGTCTTCAATCTATCCCATATGTTTTGGTAGATAGCGTTCTCTTTCGAAAAGATTTGAACGGCATCCTCCTTTGGTGCATAGGACCAGAACAGGTTAGTAAGATACTAGAAGAATTTCATAATGGCCTATCTGGAGGACATTATTCCGCACGAACAACAGCTACCAAGATCATGCGAGCTGGCTACTATTGGCCAGATTTATTCAAGGATGCCCATCTTTGGGTAAGGAAATGCAAAGAATGTGCCTTTTTCACAGGTAAGCAGAAGCTGGCAGCTCTTCCATTGCATCCAATTCAAGTGGATCAACCCTTTGTTCAATGGGGGTTGGACTTCATCGGAATGATTAATCCTCCATCTAGTGATGGACATAAGTGGGTCCTTACCGCAACAGACTATTTTACTCGATGGACAGAGGCGGTAGCATTAAAAGAGAGCAATGAAAAGGCAGTTCTAGATTTTTTGGAAGGTATAATGACGAGGTTCGGTGTTCCGTTTACGAATTTTCGCACAATGCGCTGGCTTTTCTTGGTATGAAATTGAGCGAATGGGCTGTTAAAAATGGGGTATACCTCAAAACTTCATCCAATTACTATCCTCAAGGAAACGGATTGGCTGAGTCTAGTAACAAAAACCTCATAAGGATTATTAAGCGCACAATGGAGACTAACAAGAGGACTTGGCATACACAGCTTAAGACCGCCTTATGGGCAGATCGAATCACACCTAAAAGGGCCATCGGAAATTCTCCTTTCGTTCTTGTATATGGAAGAGAGGCAAAACTCCCGCTCTCATTGGAGTTACCTTCTTTGGAGTTAGCTCATCAACTTGAAGTTATAGAGAGTGATCCTCTGACAGTAAGGTTTGCTGAACTCATGGAGTTAGAGGAAGTACGAGACAAGGCTATGAAAACTTTGGAGCAACATCAGGCTCAAGTTAAGAAATCTTTTGACAAGAAGGCGTCCATGACATTTTCAAGAGGGAGATTTAGTTCTCAAATGGGATGAAGACAGGGCCAAACCAGGCAAGCATGCCAAGTTTGACGCTCTCTGGAGTGGACCATACATCATCACAAGTTGCAAAGAGGCAAATTCATTTCATCTATCTAGGCTCAATGGAGAAGAATTGCCCATTCACGTGAATGGGATACATCTCAAAGCTTGTTTTTGAGAAGCGTTCCACCCCCTGTACAGTTAAATTAGGTGTTTTCCTCCAAGTGCTTATGCACATTGTTGCGTGTTGTTGTTTTTCTTTCCTTGTTGTTGTGTTTTGTGTTGTTCTGCACATTGTTTCATCATTGGAAGGTGTCAAGGAGAAGAAGGTTCAAGGTTTCCATAACAGTTCAAAATCTGCTTCATTCAAATTTTTTGCAGTGTTCCATGGATGTCAAGCATTCAACAGATTCAATATACTTCATGCTTAGCATTCCAGGGAGGCCCAGGATATCAACAATGTTCAAGGAGATTCCGGGATGTGTCAAAGAAAATCATACTACTTTCAGGATTCCAACATAGACTCCATGCCCAATGGATGACTTAAGGCTACTGGAATCATGCTTAGTAGGCAATCATCCCCGAGAGGTCGCCAAAAATGTTATCCAATTTTGCACACCTGGCAAGATTGGACAACGGGGTCCTATCACGTTCAAAATAAAATAATAGTCCCAGGAACCCACCTTCGGTTATTATCGAAATGCAATAATTAAAAATAATTCCTAAATTGCATATGAAGAGATCACCTAGCATCGAAAGGCACCTGGGCTGATCTCAACTCGGGAGAGTTCAGGGTCGAGTTGATAAAGAACCCGGTGTCAAATTGATAATCATCTCAGAAATCATCTCAGTGGAGACTCTCAGTTGTAAGAGCTCGACGATGGTCTTGTTAATGCAAAATATAGCTCGTTGAAAATTGACGAATGAAAGGAACTGTACAAGGATCCCGGTGGAGATCGATGCAAAAAGATCTGAAGGCCGAGTCAAGGAAAGCCAAGTTAACATGAGGCCAGGTCTAATCCATTAGACAGTGCTCGACCAACCACTTGGGAAAATTATCTTGTTTGACCAAGATGATATGAGATTATGCAGATATGACGATGAGGTCATCTGGTAGTGTTTGAATGAAAAAATGTTTGCAACCAAGCAACCAAATACATCTCAATCAAAATCTCGTAGCACTCTATGGAGAGGGTCGCTTGAAGGAGGCACTACACGTTCTTCTTACAACACATAATCCATCTCATAAATTCTTTAACATATCTTCATCTACTACAAAGCTTTGCATTACTAAGAAAGCCCTTGCGGAGGCCAAGCAAATCCACTCTCACATCAATAATAGGGGACACACATTTGGAAGACTCACACTATTACCAAATAAACTTATCTACATGTATGACAAGTGTGGAAGTTTGATGGATGCTCGTAAAGTCTTCAACTACATGACCGATCCGATCTCTTCTCATGGAATATGGTAATTGTAGCTTATATAAGGCATGGACATCCTATACATGCATTCAAACTATTTCATGAAATGCAACGAACACCTGACCACCCCGATCACCTAAACATTCGTGTATAGCTTGGCCAATGGAAAAGAATCGATCATTTGAGGATGGAGCTCGACGTGGTAGCATTGCTCACTCGGTCGAGCTGATATAAGGTCGTGAGCATCCAGAGTTTTGTTTGGTTCGATTGTAAGTCGAGAAGGAAAAGTTGGGGTTCAAATCCGTGCTAAGGCATTGGCTTGGGAGAATTTCATCCCTTTTGTCGGGTTGGACCTTGATGATGGCAAGCCATTGTAAGATTCCCACATGGGAAATATTTCAGTATATTGCCAAGGTCATAACTTTGATGATGGCAAGCCAAATCAGTATTTCCCCACATAGGATATCTTCATCCCGATTTCTATGGTGGAAAATTTGCAGTGGAAAGCCAACACAAGGTTTTCGCGTAAAGGGGGTCCCGAGTTTCATCTTGCCAAGGTTGCGCGGCAAAGCTAAGGCCGGGGCCCGTGGATTGGTGTGGCCGAGCCGTTACGTGGGAGAAGTTTGAGTCTATTGCCAAAAAATGGGAGAAATCCGGTCAAACTGCCAGGTGTGGAGATATTGGTTTGGCAAACCATGACCAAACTTCCGTGAAGGGGAGATTCGGGCAAACACTGCCAAGCGCGGAAATATTAAGGTGGAAAACCATCATCAGACTTCCGCGCAGGCCGTGTAAATAGGATCGATGGAGGAACAAGTCAAACGCCGAGTGGAGCGGCGAGTGCATGGAGATCAAACCAAGCGTGTTGCAATAAAGAAGAAGCCTTCTTTTGAGCGCTTCCAACAGACACACGGTTTCCTCACGAGGCGTTCATACTGCTTCACCGAATGCAAGGAATGAAACATGCCCGACCCGATCAGTTCGCCCTTGCCGCGCGTAGATCTCCAGCTGCCTCGGTCGATTCGCCTTTGCACAACAGACAATGCTTCAACATTCGGTGTCGCGGAAAATCCCACGCATTTGGTGCACAGGCATGCTGCAATATAATAGAAGCCATTTTTTAGCGCTTCAAACAACTGCAGGAAACAAATATTCACTGCCGTGTACGATGGATTGGAGTCACGACCTTCAAGGCTTCATAGAATTTCCATGAACCAGGAGATGAAGGTTTAAAACGGTGCAGAATGAAACGATTCATATTGCTCAGCATTCCTTCTCCTAGAAACGAATTGAATGTGAAGGTCAACTCTAAAATACCTAGTCGGCCGTTTTGCATGCTGCATCCTTGTTACGTGTAAATGGTCTCTTTGAGAAACTCTGAGGGCAGAAGCAATATTTATACCCTTCCATTATGTACGTCCAATCAGACAATAAAAATATTCTTTTACCAGGTTCAGAGAAACTTGTTTTCAACAATGAATGATTATACTGTAGTTTCAAGCCGATTTTATCTAGCTTATTTCTATTAGCTTTGATCCACGACTAAGGAAGAATTCATATGGTTGTTCCCTGTACATTTTTCCAAGGTCCTTTTGGTTGCCCCAGTTGTTCAACGTATTTTTCGAAGGGCTCCTTTTATGTGTTGCAAATTGTAACATAAAGGATCGTTTTAGTTTATGGAAAAATGAGTATATTGTGTAGCTCACAGCTACCTATGCCATACTAAGATCCCAATAGTGGCATAATTGTTGATTGGAGCCGAGATTGCTGAGTGCACTGCCAAAATACCGAAGGGCTCTTTGGCCAAAAATCAGTCTCAAGGGTGTCTATCGACATGTTATGGGCATGAACCTAGGTCATCATCATGGCAGCATTAGGTCTTTATTGTTAATGGCATTTTCTCATCGTTTGGAAGGTACAAATTGTGCTTATTATGGCAAATCCAAAACATTCTTACTACAAGTGTTATATGATAAGGAAGAACCGTGAGCATTGTGGTAAAACCATTCTTTTTAGAGATTTCGGGTTAAGCTCGGTATTCAAGTGAGTTTGAGCCCAGGAAAGGCAAGATCGTTTGCTGGATGAAGAGCTCAGTGACTTCGCAGGGAGCTCGTGGTGATGTTTCATGAAGTTTGAACGAGGAATGCATAAATGGCTTCGAGTTAACAGAGCAAAATGGTAAGAATCAAGTTTGATAGCCCACCATTCGGAGGACTCAATGCAAAAGAGCCCGATTGCCAAGACGAGGAAAGAGTTGGTGTGGGGTTCAAAATCAATTGCAACACCGAGTTAGAGGATTCGAAGCTCACCGAGTTGAGATTTGTGCAGACTCTATCCACATGGACCCCCCTCCTCTTCAAGTCAAACGAGTCAACTGGGGTCCCAACATTATGTTAATTAAATTAATATTTTTATTTAAATATTTTAATAATAATATTTATTATTATTATTTAAATATTTTATTTAAATATTCTTTTAATTAATTGAGAAGACTAGGTCATCAGGGAATTAATGACCCATGATGGAACCTTCTCAGGTAGTTCAACTAACTGCAATAAATACATCATGGGCCTTCATTTTAGGAATGTAATTATGACCATTTCCTCTTCTTTCTCACATATTTTTCTATAAATGTAAGTTGGAAGCTCATTTCAAAGGGTTCCAACAGTTCAGACAAGTTGGACAGTTAGATATCTCAGGCAAGAGTGTATACTTTTCAAGAATCCTCTCTCTTCTGCAAGTTGTTCTTGTGTGTTGAGAGAACTTTCAAGCCTCCTCTTCAAGACTGTAATGGCAACTATTGCCTCTTCTGAATGTATGATGCATTGTGCATGTTATTGAAGCAATAAAAGTGTGTGTTTTGTGACTAATCTCGGTCCTTTCATCCTTTTATGCTTCTTTGTGCCTTTCTCGTACTTACAGGTACACTGTGCAAGTTTAAGTTTCTATCAGAGTGTTCTCGGAGTTCTGTGCTTATCGAGTGGTGGAGTATCGCATGCGCTTGAGTTGTGGTGTCTGTTCACCCTTCTTGAGTTCATCCTTCTTCACCGGGAAACCGGTATATTTCTCGGTCGATAAAGTTTAACAAAGGGAACGCGTGTCTCTTAGTCCGTGGTATCTTTACCCTCTCTAAGTCACGGTAGAGTGAAGTTGACCTCGTGGTGCACACACCCTCTTCAAATTAACCCTTCCCGAATCAAGACACCCTTTATTCAGGTGCATCACCATCCCTAGTATAGTTTCATTTCGTAAATCTCTTTCCCTAAAACCCCATGAAAATGTTAGCGTAGGACTAGATAATCATTTTTGTTACACTAGGAGTAGTACAACACTTAGTTTAGGAAGAGGAAGCCGGCCTTCTCCGAAGGTTCACCTCGAGCCCAAGTCCCACAGCTCGAGAGGTGATCCCATGTGTCCCAATCACACCGAACATCCTATTCACATACATGAGGTCTTGATCATGGTATATTAGATAATAGGCATAGAAAAAAAGTGCGAATATGTTGTTGAGGATATTCCTTACTAAAAAATTAATAAATTTTGGAAGTTCCCAATGAGGATAGTATGCTTTGTACAAGACTAAGGGGTGGATAGGTTCATCAGTAGATTTGATCGTATGAGAGCACATTTTTTGGGTGCCAGATGAGGCGGCCTCTAGAATGGATATACTATTCATGAGAGCTTGAATGGGTTCAGTTTGTGTTGGTTTCTACGAGGATGAGACAAGTTGAACTACAAAATGGCTAGGTTGTGAGTACATCCGTATATGTTGGGAGGATTTTATGTTAGTAAGGAATATTTTTTTAGGAACATTTTTCTTATAAGGAACATTTTTGTGGTATATTCTTGTGGGATATTATAAGTGAGTGGAATTTTTGTTGAAGTGGAACATTCTGATGAGGAATACACTATTGAGAAGGAATGCTCTATTTTGAAGGGATAGTTTATTGTGGGATATTATAAGTAAGTGGAATGTTTTTGTGGGATGTTTTGTTGAGGGATGTTATAAGTAAGTGGAATATGTTTTTGTTGAGGATATTTTATTGAGGGATGTTTTGTTGTGAAGGAATGTTTTGTTGTGGGACATTTTGTTGTGGAATGTACTTTTGAGATGCAAAAGGTTTGTGAAGATATTATATATTGGTAAGGGTGTGGTTGTGAATAAGGAGGTGGTTGTTGAAAGGGAATAACATAGGCAATATACAATGGTGCTTGTGGTGGAATAATTTGAGAAGGAGAAGATTGTGGTATGGAGATTAATGGTTGCGATGGTTGTGGTATGTATTGTGAAACAAGGTGAGTGGTAGTAATAACACTAGTATTGATCTAGGGGATAAATGTTGGAGTGGTAAGTGTGATATTTTGAATACTACTAACTAGTTGAGATATAATAGTAGAAGTAGAAACAAAACTTATTGGAGGTTCATGGGTAACTGAGGTTACTAGAGGAGTGGATAATGAAGAACTAGTATTGTTTTGTGGAGGTGTTGAACTAGTAGAAGGCTCAGGTGAGGATGTATATTGTTGGAGGTTGTGTCTTGAGAGGAAACCATATGAAGACTAAAAATAGGAATGGAAGACGTAACTTCTGACATTTCAGGTTCACTTAAAGGCTTATATGGATGTATTTGTTGAATGACATGTTGGTATTTTGGATCAATAAGATGTGAAACCCCATATGAAGGATAAGGACATAAGGTGGTGGTTCAGGTATAGATGTTTGGTTTGAATTGATAGAATGTGAAGAATCATGAATACTTGGAAATGGTCCAGATTCAAATTGTTGTGAAGAACTAGACAAACGATCAAGAATTTTTTAGGATGGTTCAGGTTCAAATTTTTATGAAGGACTAGATAAAGGATTAGGAATGTTTGAGGATGGTTTGGGTGTGAACGGTTGGAGTTGAACACCCTAGTTACCAGATATGCATTGAGAGCAATGGGGTTTGAATCCAACATTTCTTCGAAAATAGGGTCTCCTCTTTCAAAGAAGGCGGGTTCAGAAGATTATGATTGTGATTTGGGGAGTATGGTTGTTCAATTTCTTCTTGTTCAGATGTATTGAAAACTTGACTATGAAACTGACGTGAAGAATCTAAGAGTCATCTCATTTCCTCATTAACTTGTTCTTCTATTTCATTCCAAGTTCGTTGAGCATCAAATAGAGGAGTAGACATAATTGGTTGAGAAAATGGTATTTGGTGTTGTAACGGTGTAGAGAAAGATGAGGATAAGGGAGTGTGATGTTGTAACAATGCAGATAGAGGAGTAGATAACGAGGTAGACAATGGAGTAGATAGTGGAATTTGTTGCTACAAGGGTGTGGATAATGGTTGAGACATTTTTAGAAGTTTGGTTATGAGCTTGTTGTCTTATTTGTACCATTGTAAACAAACACACAAAAGAAACACAATCACCTAAAATGAAAATTACTAAATGGGTGAATTAAAAATAGAAAGAAAAGTAATCAAAATGGATTTTTTAGATTTTCTTGATTTGGTTACAAAAAAGTGAAATGTGTAAGATGAATAACAAGGGTCCTAGGAAATGGTGAGCTATGCCTGGTTTCAGGTGTGTTTAAGGTCAAAGTCCTTGATATCCCTGAAAGCATGTGAGGCCCAACTATGTAATTCTTCTGATATGGGTGTGGTATTGGGGCCTACCCTCACTTCACAGTCCCACAATGATAAGTGTGTCGGGTGCTTAGGTGATATATGTACCGACAAACAAATTATTATACTCAACAAGAACACTCGAGTCGGCTTCTCCTCTTGGTGATCAAATCCAAGTAGGTATCCACTGGGTAGGAATTTTTTAAATGCGTTTTGATGTTTTAGTGGTTTGGTTGTGTGTGGGGAAAGAAAAGTGAATGTAATAGATTACCTTCCTAATTAATACTATGTGAAACAAGAAGGATGAATGATTTGTTTTAAAACCCAAATTGAAATATTGTTTTAAATGAAGACAATCAAGCAAAATGCAATACTGAAACAAATAAGAAAGTTTTAGGACTCACCACTAAACGCTCCTATTTTTTTATTTTAGCAATTTTAAAGTAAAGCTATCTAGTAATCCAACAAATAATCTCTCCGGGAAGAGTAACCTACATGAATAGGTTAGGAGAAACATAAAACAAAAAGTAGAAAACAAGAAGAAAAAGGAAAACTACAAGGTAATAAAAGCACATAGACAAATCATTGGCGATTTACCCAATCACGAGTGATTAGCAAAATCAATCGGCAATTTCCACATAGAGAACGATGAAAAAAATATTATATTTTACTAATGAAATGAAGAAAATTAACCGAGAGATAGTTTCCCACTTTGGGTGTGCCAAGATGTTATGAATAAATCTTACCTCTTCACTCAATCTAATAAGAAGAGAATAAAACTTACCTAACCTCAGTATGGCAAGGTTTAGAGATACCGTGGATGTGGATGAATGGTGTTTGATTGTTGCACTTTATATACAAAATAATACAAGCTCCTTTCCTGTGAGAAAAAACCTACAAATCACAACCACTAAAAAATTAGGATTAATATAATATTAGGTAGATTTCCCAGTAAAGGCATGCACGGAAATCAAAGGACTTCTAAAAAGGGTGTTTATTCGATTACAATCAAGTGGTTGAAAAACAAGCTATGACATATGATAAATAATAAATGGTAAATGTTGTGATAAGTTTCAATTTTATTACAAACATATAATTGATAGATTTGAACTATGCTTAGAAATTGAAATCTAAACCCAAGATGTCGAGTTCTTATCATAAGGAGAACTCTCTTCCCGATGGACTCTAAATCTTCTTCTCGGAGGAATCTCAACTCTCGTCTCAATATACTCTTCCTTAAATAAGTTGAAAATATATTCCCGGCTCTTCCTCTTTTGTGTCGGAATCGATGAATTAGAATCGAAGTGACTCAAATTGGGCACAGATCTTCGATTCATTCTCGAGCTCAATTCTTAATTCACATATTGATATTCGAACTAGGATAAATCAGCTCGAATACACGAGAACCTCAAATTAGGATTCCCATAATTTGTTTATATCTTTATAGATTCATTGAGTAGATTCAAAATGGTTTTAGGAACCCCGATCCAAAGGGGCTGAGTGAATGGTACACAACTCAATATCATGAAGAATGTTATATTGCTCTAATGTAATGGATGATGGACAATAAGTAATGAGTTGATGTTAGTTATTTCATGACCTTGACCCTCTATTGTCCATCTAAACAAGCCATATTGGTCAACATGTTAGCAAAAAAAGAGATATAATACAATTGATAAATGAAATTTGAGTAATGTTGTAGGAAACAAAGTAGACAGAATAATAGTGATTGAGTAATCACTAGCAATCTTTGGGAGATAATAACAAACTAACAAAAATGTAATATCTAACCAATTATTGTTGAAAATATGATATCCTTTTGATTATAGCATTAAGATAAATAACTAACCGATAAGTATACTCTGAATGTATGAATAGAAATTTAAATTTATATCGACCTTGAAGATGATGGAGCGAAATTGATGAAACTTGTATTTGAATGATGATTTTTTGATCACCAACATGATTTGAAATGGTTCTCAAAGCCAAGATGATTGTGAATGCCAATGTTGGATAATAATGTGTTGACGTTGATGTAGTATAACAATGATGAACTCTTGATAGGAAAAAACATCCTTCAAAAAATGTGAGAAGATGATCACTGAAAAGAGGCGTAAAATGAGGTTAAATAATCGTTGGCGATTTTCTAAATCACCGACGATTTCGATCATGTTTTATTTTTAGAAAATGGTTGGAACAATTTGCTAATATGAGATTTTTGTTCATGTTTTCGAGGGATGGATTTGTTGGGTTTGTTTGAAAGTGTTCTAAAGGTTGGCTAGTGATGTGTTGAATTTATTTACGGAAATGATAAGATAGGTTAGATATTATCCAATTTGGCTAAGTTTGTTTTAAGATGAGTATTAGGTGGTTATTTAGTGATTAATTAGGTGTACGATCATAAGATTATATAGGATAATGTAAGATAAAATGAGATAAATAGGATGGAAAATAATGATGGTCCTAAATTAATTAATATATTTAATTAATTTAGAATTTGAGTGTTAATTAACTAATGAGGGTGTGGGGTGTAAGGTAGGTTTAACTAATTAAATGTGGAATGTCGATGTATTTAATTGATCGAGGAGGTGGGTGCATTGTAATGGTTTGGACAAGGATGAGGATGTAGATTTTCGGTGTACTGCTAACTACGCATCTTCCCAATTAAGCATGCCCTCCTTGGATGGTTCCAAATTCTCTAGATTGTGCACTAAGCCGAACATAAATTCTTTTTGAGATTTTATTCACTCGAAGCTCAACATAGGGATCTAACTTTTATTGACAAGGGTATAATCACGTGCTCTTCCTCATTCTCAAATTTGATGTACTTTTTATTAAATCATAGATCTACCTTATTCACATAGCGCGAGTAGTCGAAGTAATGTTGGAAATTTATGCCTTGACAAGCTCCCGATACCTCAAAATCCCGATAAACTTGACTCCTAAATTGCAATAGTTTCGTCCTTGATACCCCATTTGGAATGGCACTAGTCTTGTTTTCCATATAAAAACATTTATCGATGGTTGCGAGTGGAGCTGCTACCCATATAATTATGAGCATCGATTCAACACATTTACTTATGCACCAATATCAATAAAATTTTATACGATAACCAACCATAAATTATTACATCAAGTGTAATCTCTTTGTCAAATTCATGATTCTAAGGTGGTAGATTTACATGTAGTATATGTGTCTCACCCTCGGATCCGATCATGGTACATTTTCTTATATGCATTCCCCTAGGAGAGGAATGATGTTCTCTGGTGCAACATCCTACACACCTCTTTCAAGTCATCAACATCCTTCTGCGAGAGATCAACTTTCCTTGCACAATCCACTTATCGCATTCCTGTTCCTTTAAACATTGTATTTTTTCACCTGTAACACCTTGTGACTTCCATGGTATCTGATAGAATTTTTTAGGTGCATAACATCTCCCAGATAATTAGTATGAATCACCTCTTCCCTCAAAATGAGTAGGCGTAGTCTTTAGAGGCTTGTGTGTGCTTTCCTTAACAAGTGTGGTAACCATTACGATCAGTAACTTTAAAGGATCGGGGTATTTTTGGCATTCATTAATTGAAGTAGCAATGCGTTGTATTTTAATCATTCGAGCCCTTTTCCTTCTTCTTATTCTTACTCATGTGTTCATATCTGAATCTTGGGAATTCCTCTAACTTATGTGGTTTTCCACACCTTGAGAAAGTATTATTATGATGGCACTCACATTGATAATGATCAAGAGATCCAAAAGTATAACAAGTTCCTTTCAGGAAGTCTACCTCGACCACATGACGTGGCCTCGGCCTCTATATCCCTCAAAAGCCACTATTCTTGTTATTTTCATTGTCATGAACCTCATGGTTATGGCCTTCATACTCCTTAGATTTGCTAGCCACACTAGTCTGCTACACTCATGTCTCAATGGCTTACCGTGTATATGATCAATCAATTTGTAATCAACGTTTCCATGAGGTTTGGGACTTGCAAAGATCTTACGATAGATGGAAACCTTATTTATAAGCATGCGTTGCAATGAAAGGAAAATCTTGAACATCATGGTTCGGTGGAAAACCTCACAATATAGTAATAGTATGTGCATCAGCCCACCATGTGTAATTATCTTTAGTATGTCCCTCCACTTGAAAATTTTGCACGATTCACACTTCACATCTCATACGCTTAGTTGGAAGAAATATTCTCGATTACTTCACCATGGCTGCGATTTGTGCCTCCCGAAAATTATCTCACCTTAGTATTAACACTCCCAACTACTTCATCGCATAGAGAGTTTCTTCCAAGGCTTGTGCATATTAGTATATGTTTTTGAGAGAGTGCCCTTTGAAGCAAGAAGTCAAAAATATTCCAACGCGAACTCTGTGCATGTTAACTCGATGAATTTCATAACATAATTTGGACAAGCTGAGTCTTGAAACATGCCTCATACTCTCACACACTTTCATCCAATCCTTTCTTAATGTCCTTAAGCATGTTGATACTTTTCTACTCAAAATCTAGAATATGAAACTCAACTAGAAATGCCAAGCGTAAAGCATCATAATCTATTACAGTTTGATGTGGGTCATACTTTCTATACTAGTTATGCGTGCACCCTTAACGATAGTAGAAAATTGAATTTATTTTCTATATGAGGTTGTAATTCCTTTAGTGTGCCATAGTAGCTCACACTTGTGCACATGCTCTACTACATCTTCAATATCTCTTATACTCTAGTAAGTGGAGAGACATCTCATAATACACTTATTAGGGTTGATTTGGGGGTTATTGGGGATGTAGGCCTTATCCACTAGATCCTGAGCCTGAGAACTTCCAACACTATTTCCTCCACCCGATCCACCTATTTCACTCGATGTACCTAATCCACCAACAACGTGGCTATGGACGATTAATGTAGCTTACATGAGTGTCTTACCTTATATGCTTCAGATTAAAAACAATATTTTGTGTGGTCATGACATCTACTTGTAGTACTTCCAGTGAAATGTGTGCAAACATTCTATCCTGATGATGCACCTAAGAAAAATCCTGCCATAACACTATTAAATAATGATGTTGACTGTGATGACATGGGCGCACTACTAACTTTATTTCCCAAATTCAACACAAAATGATATCTATTTCGTCTCTGACCATTTTCTCCTGCACTAACTTACTTCTCAATGACCACTATATTTTGAACACCAATCACAAGGGTGAGGTTGGTAGGTGGGGATCAGATGCGTGCCTACACAGTCCTCACGCTCTCCTTCTCGATGCACTCCCTCATCTCGACCAAGGGGATTATCTATCAGCACTTGCAATGTTTTGAGAACCAGATTTTGTGGCTCCTCATCTTCCACAAGAGCTTCAAATCCTTCACGATCCATCTCTCTCCTCAACTCCAGGGACTCCTCAATATCCCTCCCCTATTTCACAATTTCCTCTCTACTTTGCTCATTATACCTAAACCATCTTTCCTCTCTTTGAATTGATGCCTTAAGGTCTACCATATTTCCACACTACCCCTTTACAGCCCTCGAATGGTGGATGTTAGCTATCCATGGGGGTTCTCTAAGTTCACCACTATCATAAATATTTTAATTACTAAGGGAATGTCACACAAATATGATCCTCTGGTTCACATAAAAATTGAATTTTCCTCAGGGCACATATAAGTAGAAATAACATACTCTAATGTATAATCGTCACACACTCTCATCCCACGGTCAATGATTTATAGCTCTCATCCAGTCCACATCGTCATAAAGTGTAAAATTGCAGTAGATACTTCATGTTTCCCGAGCTTCCTTATCCACCTTATTTACAATTCCCTATTGTATATGCTTAAAGAACGCATACAACTCTATGGGAATGATGAAAAAGAAAGTCTCATAAAGGGCATCATAAAGGTTGTCTTCCGCCCATCTACATGCATTGAAATTAGGTCTAGTGCTATATTTTTGTGCAAGCCTATCTTGTCCTTCTTCAACCCAAATTTAAATGATTTCAAGATTTACTCAATACGCCATCTGTATGTAACATTATAGCGAGAAGGTTTGAAAACAAGTCCTGGAAACGGAACCAAAAATGTAGACTTGTTTTCTATATACAATGCCTAGCACACTCCAGCTACCTCCGACAATAGCTCGAATGCTCACACAAAGTGCGTGGAAGACACTTCGGAGTCCTTCATTTGTGCTTTTGTTCTTGCCAAGATGTTAGCATGAATAATCAAGAAGATAACTAAGTAGATCCATATTCAACCATAAAAACTCATTACATGCATTCAGCAATACGTAACTGAACGAAGCACATG